>OY015314.1:61426002-62676002 GCA_955612985.1 Cheilosia scutellata
TATCATAAAATTTAATGAAATGCGGCGACATCTGCAGCCGTGAATACATTTGTTGCGGGTGCTTATTAAAATTATCCCTCTGACCCGTGTCTCGGTGTTAGAGGAGGGGAGGAGGCCACCGCCTTTCAGATTTTCTGTATATCCTTAGGCATGCCTCTTTGCGTCTATTTACCACTTGAGCGCGCATATTACAATAGTTTATTGTGCCTTATTGTAAAGACTGTCCCCATCCATAAAGCGCGACGCGTCCAAAGGAAAGTCAAGTCAAGTTGACTCCTGTCGTCGGGCGACGCGCGACGGTTCGAATTAATTAAAACAAAGCCAGGACGACGAATAGGAAAAAAAAAAAAAAGACCGCTGAAACATCTGTTGAAACAATCGTGCCAAATCGAACGGATAAGAAATTACTAATTAGCAAGGATTCTGTTCTCTTAATTCACTCTCGCATCAGAAACGGGGTTGTGGTAATAGAATCGCATCCCACACCCAGCAATATATTAAGTTGCCAAAGATATAATTGATCGGCTAGGAATAGAACAGAAAAAAGGACGCTTGGCGAAGAGATGAGAGATTTTTCTTTCCATCCTTATGTGAGAGTACGAGTAATTGGATGGAAGAAAGGAGCTAACTATAATATTGCCTCGACTGGAATAATGAAATGTGATTCTGATCTCTAGTAAAGTTTTAATCAATTTTATAGTTTAATGCTTATAATTGGAAAATTAAATTTTAATTTCATCAGTCATCACTTTTGTGTTCTTTTCGCGACGACAAGGTATCTGAGTACCTACTATGCCGTTGCGATGGCAACATTTTATAACCCGATTGTGAACTTTGATTTTGTACTCTCTTCGGTAAGGGATTTTTGAAAGGATTCAATTCAGTGAGTGGGAATACGATTAAAATTGCCATACTTATAGCATCTTACATTTGAATTGTATAAGGACTAAATGTTTATTTAGGATATATTTACGCGCACAATGGTCCTTAATGTGCAAATGCTAAAAATTTACTAAATTCCATCAGAATTCCACAAGCTGGACTATAGAGAAACACTGGGAGTTGATCTCTCGAATCCACTTCCCTGGCTCGGTGGTGTCTGATTCAACCTCCAACAGCGAAAACTTCGGAAACCTATTTCACCCCAAATAGAAGATTAACAAGCTGCGGATTGCAAATTCAATTCCTTCTAGGTATCGTAGGTACGTCCAGCTCCACCGATTAATTAGCCAGGCTCATACTCCTTGATTCGGATAATAAGCTTCCGCTTAATCAGACACATATCTCCCCGTAGCTATAGGCATTTCGATTACCTAATCCTGTCATCTCGTTTGTCGTTCGTGTCGCATACCAGTTCCTATATAAAAAAAATATTTACATAACCAAACATTCAGCCCGAGTTACTCCTTAGACACGTCCCGTCAGAAACATTCTTCTTTTCATCCAAAAATTGTTAATTTTCGACGAATCAGTGTGCAAGCAAACGCTGAAAGCATATAAATACAAAAATAAAATACCGCTAACCAATTTCACCCTCGCTTCTCTATTTTACAGAACCAAACTTCGTTGGATCCTTCGACATCGACGATTATGTGTATTTCTTCTTCCGTGAAACCGCTGTCGAATACATCAACTGCGGCAAAGCTGTGTACTCGCGCATTGCACGCGTTTGCAAAAAGGACACCGGCGGCAAAAACATTCTATCCCAGAATTGGGCAACCTATCTGAAGGCTCGACTCAATTGCAGCATATCCGGCGAGTTCCCGTTCTACTTCAATGAGATCCAATCCGTTTATCAGCTGCCAACGGACAAGACCAAATTCTATGCGACATTCACCACCAGTACAAACGGTCTGATTGGGTCAGCTGTATGCAGTTTCGACATCAACGAAGTCCGGGCCGCTTTCAATGGTAGGTATAGTTGGTTGGTTTGATGGACGGTTGAGTGAACGATACATTTCCCAGCAAGGATATGCTATGCACTGTGGTGGAATATTATTTTCAGCGTACAAAACCCACTTGGTGCATCTTTGGGAATTTTTGTCGTTCATCCAGTCGTGTCGCGACCACTTTACAAGGATATAGTTTCGCTTATTAATAAACATAGATAGATACATACTCCTGAGTAGGTATAGTTGGTGGAAAATCTATTTTGATGGATTGCATTAGAAGAGCGTATGCAGTCCTTGCCTTTGTTTTGTCCACAATGCATGAGGACACATTGCACTGCCACTGCAACCCCCTAAGCTAAGGGGGATGTATTGTGATGCAGTCCAGAGTGCATGAGATCCTTGTATACGGAAACTTATGTAATTGCTATGGGATTATCCTTTGTCTAGTGTGTGTGTGTGTGTAAAAATGAAATATTAAACGTATCTCTATTTCTGTCTATTTGTAGGAAAATTCAAGGAGCAGTCCACCTCGAATTCAGCATGGCTGCCAGTTTTGAATTCTCGAGTACCAGATCCACGGCCCGGTACGTGCGTGAATGATACATCAAATCTGCCGGACACAGTGCTTAATTTTATACGATCTCATCCGCTTATGGACAAGGCCGTCAACCACGAGCACAACAATCCTGTTTATTATAAAAGGGATTTGGTCTTCACTAAGCTGGTTGTTGACAAGTGAGTACGATTGTGTGATTTATGATTTTTTATTCGATTTTACTGTGTGTTGTCTGTCTGTTGGGTTTTACTTACTTGTTATCCTTGCCTCGTTGGAATGGCTGGTATTTTTAATATTTTGCTCTGCCCCCATACTGATTTGTTCGAAGGATTACAGCATGAGACTGAAACGTGCTTGTGCTCTAAGCAACTCGTTGTGGTCCCAGGATTATTAGCGTTTTTTTTTTTTTTTTAATTGTTTAGCGTATATGGGCGTGTGTGTGTGTTTTTTTAATGTCATTATTCAATATTTATAACAAGTGGTAAGTAGGAATTAATTTTGTATATATACAGACACAGAGTGTGTCATGAAGGATGAATTATATTTTCATGCTGATGGAGCTAATTAAATTTGACAGGGACTTACCAGGTTTTAATATTGCAGTTGGCTTTATCCGAATTTTTCCTGTTCTATATAGAAACACCGAAGTATGCCTTGAATTGGGACTCTATTACCTGCTGTGCTTACTTCTTTAATTGGGGCTAGAGTCCAGGCTCAGGGTGGACCTCGACCTTTACGTGTATTTTGGCGCGTGTTTTGGTGCGTATTTTGACGCATATATTCGCGATTATTGACAAGAATTTCCCGTTTATTTTGGCTCGTATTTTGGCGCGTACATTTATGTACGCGTGTCTTGGCGGATATATTCGCGCGTATTTTGGCATGTATATTGACACGTATTTTGGTGCGTATTATATTCACGCATATTTTGGCGCGTATATTGACGCGTATTTTAGCGCCTATTTTGGTGTGTATATTCACGCGTATTTTGACGCGTATTTTGACTCGTATTTTGACGCGTATTTTCACGTGTACCTTGGCGCATATTTTGATTGGGTTCAGTGGCTCAGTGGTTAGTGTGCTAGACAAACGTCTGACAAACATTCGAGAGTATAACTGTCCTGAAAAAGCTTCTCAATGAAGCCGTTCGGAATCGGCATAAAATTTTAGTATTTTTCCAATGTGGTTGCGTCTAAAATATTCGCATTGGCTACAACAAGACAGTGGTCCGAATCATGTTGGAGGCTCGTGTGAAACGTTTGGACGTCAAACATATTGTTGGAGTGCCTTATGTCGATCGCTACATAATCAACTTGTCTGAAGTGATGCTGTGAGAAGCTCGTAGAAACAATGTTTTGGTGACATCATATCCTTTCTCTGTGGGGGCATGAGCGTGTATTATTCTGATGTTGTCTCTGTTATCACTGAATTCTTAACTCATCTTCCCGATACTGTTCTTCTAAACCACTTAACCTTAAAGCATGCATTCAAAAACCATTGAAACTAAAATGACTGACCTGAACTGAGTTTCGTTGCAATTTCAAATGCTGCTCGATGTTACTATCGACTTTCTCCATGTGGCCATTACATTCAATTATCCTAATGAAGCATCCCCCAGTCGACTGAAACTAGCTCTGCATATATTTCACAAGAGCTACTCCAACAAACAATCCAAATCGCATAGATGCATGAATTCCAAATTATATTCGCCATCTAATTGAAATACACAGACACACTCACAGAGATATTATTCCTTTTAAGCCGTCCACTTAATTTCTATACACACCAGCTCAATAGCCAATTTGGCCAAAACACTCGCAAACGGATTCCACTAAATTCCACACAATCAATTATAGATTTCGGCCTGTATCTGAGTACTTATGTAGCAACACAATCCCTCACCTAAATTTAATCAAGTAATCAAATTCATCATCAATTTCCAATTAATTATCTAAAAAACAGAGCGCCCCGATTCGAAATCGAATCACAGTCACCGCAATTGGGATCCTGCTCAATAGCCAACAATTAATTTGCACACCATAATCACATATTAACGATTAATGGCCGTAGCGAGTCCTAATTAAATTAAAATTCAATTTAAATCAGTTCCTCTTTGGCGGTGCATTTTGGACGATGCGGAGCATTGAGGACCGTTTGGATGGTACCTACCCATCATCAGATACAATGAATACTTTTCGTAATCGCAAATTAATAACGCAGCTTATAAGGACAACATTTTCTTTTTTCGGTATTCGGTTCCACTTCATGCAGCGGTGAGTCCTGTGTGCATTTTTTTTTCCTGAGGAGGCACAAGTGAGTGTATCAGTGTCGACGGTCCTCCTGTCCTGGTTATTGGAAATAATCTTCTTTTCATTGAGTGGTGGTGGGTGGATGGTGCACCAATGGCCAATGGATTGAAAATATCTACTCTTATGAAATATTAAATAATAAATTTTCCACTCTGCATGGAGGACAATAATCCTTGCGTTTTAATTTCGTGCCCATACCAAGGGTTCTCATATATATACATATATATTTAATTTTTTTTTTAAGTCGCAATTGTTTGGGGATTTATAATTTTATTTTATTTTATTTTTTTTTTGTGTTTTTATTAATTCCGTCTCGTGGGAGAAATTTTAATCCATTTCATTCTCCACTCAGCCATGACTATGTACGACAATTATATTTCAATGGCACTCAGCGGTATATAAAGCTGCCTCTCCAGTATACAGAAGGGCCGGAGAATGAAAGGATTTTTTTTTCTTTTTCAGTAAAATAATACACAAAAATTGTGTTTTAAAATTAATTTTACAATAACGCGACGCTTAGTTCCCAGGATACTTGTATTAATCATCACCATTCACATGATCGTACATGATGGCGATAATTAATTTAAACAAAAAAATATATATCAAGTGGGCTTGAAAAGGATTGAAATCACACTTGAATAGACAACGTGGAGCGAACATGGAAACCGAATTAACGACAGCCATAAATAAATTGGCATCTAAATTAAAAACCCATTTGTGGGGATCCTTATGGAGGAGGAGGAGGTGGGATCTTCTGGCGCATCAATTTCAAAAACAGCATGAATTCGGCTGTCTGTACAGCGTACAAGTTGAAGGCATACGCCACTGTGCTGCACAGTCAATATTTTCCTTCTATTTCTGACGGGTCTCGCTTCGGTGTGTGTGTTGTATGTTTTGTGGCCATTCATCATATCGGGATAACGCCCAGGAAAATATGAGTAAATTTATGTGTCTATCCATGACAGAGGTGGTGGAACAAAGGACCTATTAGAACAACACTTGTGTTAGTCTAGATTGTCGGAGTGAAGGCATCTTGTGCGGGTGCACACATGAATTATAAGAAAAATTAATTAAAACCGTTTGGAAGGGAAGTCAATTTGGTGTTTGCCATTTTTTATAGGCAACACATTTGAATAGTAAAATTTCGAATCGCAACTACCGGCAGCAACCACCTGACGGACTTTAGAATTCCTCCTATAAAGTTGCATAGTAGGAGAGCCCATAAAAATTAATAATTGGTTAGACATAAGTTGGTCGCATATAGACGGCCACATGGTCTCAAAGTCCTTAAAACTCAGCAGATCAAAGGTACGAATTGTGATAGAGAGTAGGACTGCATTCTTAGGAAGCACGCTAGGAGATAAGGTTTAATTAATATTATCCATCTTCTCTGTGAATTTCAATCTATTGCTCGAAATAGAAGGACATTTTTTCGACAATTTGGATGAGTTTGGCCTCTTAAACAAATTTGGAACCATTTGTAGGATGTGGGTAAATAAAGCGTTTGGGCGATTTGGTTTTGGTTTTGACCGTGATGGTTTACTAGTCTACTGTAATGAACTCACACCCTATGCAACATAATCTAACTTATGGGCCATGATGTACTTAGTTGTTGGACTGCTGTAACAAGAGTGACTTAAGCTCAACAGGGCATTTAGAAGGACTAACAAAATCAGACTTTTTCTGTTCGTTAGTTTAATGCACCGGTACTCGAGGCTAAGAGCTCCCAGATATAGATTTCCCTTCATAGTTTTCAATATCCTGTCTATCTAGTACTAGATATAAAAGTTGAGGGTATCGGTATAGGATGCCCTCCAGCTCTCGATGTTCCTCCAAATACTTTATCTAAATCATCAGAATGAAGGGGATTAGTCGAACTTGATCGAAATCCTTATCCCATCCAGAAGACGCAGCCTTTTTGGAACCAAATACCTTCATTAACATTTGGAAAGACCAAAAATACGGTCAAAATTGTCAACACTTGTTGTCTTGTTCCTCGCAGTAAAAAAAATCACATGATGCCGCTGGCTCAAATCTTGCACTATAATGCATCTCACCTTGTATATACCAACATCTTTACATAAGGTGTTAAAACACAGTCCAACCAACTAAGCTCCACGAATAGGGAAAGAAGACAAATTTGGATAATCCTGAACAGTTTTGCTTACTTGCGTGTCTCTACAGTCCGAAGTAAACATGGAGTCTGGGATCTTAATATCTTTAGTTTCCGCGGTACCTATTTGGCCTACGGACTCCAATTACGTATTCGATAAGTTGGTTGGGACATATACAAGTGAATAGGGTAGGTATATGTCCTTTTCACTTGTATATGTCACTCCAATCAGTTGTCCCTCCTTTTGAATTGACGCATTTTTGGGCCAGAGCGATAGTGTCCACTCGTTCTATATGTCCAAACCATCTTGTACGACTGATTCGCACTTTTCTGAACAAATCAATGGTTTAAGGTCCCTTTTCACTTGTACTATACGCCATCCAAGTCACGGTTTTCCTTTCATAAGTTGTCCCTCTGGTTTTGAATTCAAGATTCTTCGCGCCAGAGCGTTAGTGTTCAATCTTTCTGTATATCCAAGCCGTCTTCTACGACTATTTCGCACTTTTCTAATCAAATTGATGCCTAAGGTATCTTTTAACTTGTAGGTATATGTGCCGGCGAGGTTTTTCTCTAATCAGTCGTCTCTCCGGTTTTGAATCGAAGAATCTTTCAGCCAGAGCATTAGTGTCTACTCGTTCTATGTCCAGGCCATCTTGTACGACTCATTCGCGCTTTGCTGACCAAGTCGATGTCATTGTACAGTTCGTAGAGTCTTAAGTTTTAAGTCTCCTTCAAATTCCGTCAATGTAAACGGCATCAAATTCGCTCCAAAAATGTTGATCTCACTTAACTATAAATTTTTAACTTAAACCCCGTTTCACCCCGTGGGTCATAAGGCCCATAAAACTCTTGCTCGTCATCGTCTAGGTAGGTTTTTTAAGCAGGTTTAGAATACCCTTATACTTATGTGATTCGTCTTATTGTGTGGACCCTGACTGTTTTCAGCGGCCTATGTCCAACCCATTTTCCACAGAAAACGTTGACTGGTGGACAAAAATCATCATGTTTCAACAATTTGTGAGTAACAGGCTATTGCTAAACTTGACGAAGGCAGTTTTCACTCACACTAAATCGAGTGTTTCTTTTAAAAAAGCCACCACCATATCATCACCCATTTCCTTAGAAAAACATTGTCGCTGTCGCACATCGCATTCCTCTCTTTCGTTCCGCTCCAACGACAAAGAGTGTTTGTTCAAGTGAATGTGCTTTCGATGTGCGTCCATCAGATTCAAATAGAACCGCTTTCAAGAGAAGTTGTAGTTGCTGAAAATTTAAGAAAAAGTTGGCTCTTTTAAGTATTTATTATTTATGTAGTATTGATTAAGAGTTTGAGTACCAGAAAGTAGGCGTGGCAATAGAATACATAGATTATAGCATTGTCGGGAGTCTTAAGAAACATTTGGAAAAAATGTTCATCGAAATCTGTCCAGTAGTTTTCACGTCGACCGCGAACAAGCATATTATAACCGCCTAAAGTTGTATTATACCTATTTCTAGAAACTAGTAAATTCCAATAATAAAAACCCTTCCTCCCTTTCTTCATCCACACAGAATTGATCAAGAGAACACCGTCTACTATGTGGGTACAAATCTCGGTCGCATCTATAAAATCGTGCAGTACTACCGCAACGGGGAGTCACTGTCCAAATTGTTGGATATCTTTGAAATTGCCCTCAACGAGGCTATCCAAGTAATGGAAATCAGCCAAACACGTAAGTCACTCTATGTGGCCACAGATTATCGCATCAAACAAATCGACTTGGCGATGTGTAATCGACGATATGATAGCTGCTTCCGTTGTGTTCGTGACCCATACTGTGGCTGGGATAGGGACACCAAAGTGTGCAGTCCATACAAAATGGGATTGTTGCAGGTGAGTTTGTGTTGAGTTTAATCCTCGCCATTCTGATGTCATACTAAATTGCATCCCTTTTATATTGTTTCACAGGACGTTGGCAATCGCACAAATGACATTTGTGACTCGAGCGTACTGAAGAAGAAGATTGTTGTCACCTATGGCCAGAGCGTGCACTTGGGATGTTTTGTCAAAATACCTGAAGTTTTGAAGAACGAACAGGTTACATGGTATCATCACTCAAAGGATAAGGGACGGTAGGTTATACCACCTGAAAATACTATCGTATACGACAAGCAATTAATTAAAATTCCTTCCTTTGTCAGGTACGAAATTAAATACAGTCCAACAAAGTACATTGAAACCACTGAACGTGGCTTGGTTGTTGTTTCCGTCAATGAGGCTGACGGCGGTCGTTATGACTGTCATCTAGGCGGATCGCTACTCTGCAGCTATAATATTACCGTCGATGCGCATAGGTAAGTAAAATACAGGGCAAACAAAAAAAATAACCCTGACAAACTTCACCATCCTTCCATGCAAATTGAGCTCGAAGGATTCTCACCGCACACAGCGAGAGGGTCTCTCATTTGGCAGTATAGCATTTGGAAAAAGGAACTTCCACTTAGAACAAACGTTGAATAATTAATGCACACTGCGATGATAGTGACGGTGTCACTCACTCAGTAATTATTCAGCAAGTTGTGCTATCTTTGCTGGTGTCGGTGTGAGTCCTTCGTTAAAATCCACGTCATGTTCAGTGACTGACGCTTTTAAATGTTTCTATTTAATTGAGTATCCAAACACCACTCACGTTTACGTTTCTCTCTTTCTCACTCTTTGTCTAGGTGCACACCGCCAAACAAAAGCAACGACTACCAGAAGATCTACGCGGACTGGTGTCATGAATTCGAAAAGTACAAATCGGCCATGAAGTCCTGGGAAAAGACGCAAGCGGTAAGTTGATATTTTGTACAAGGTTTGCAGCTACTTTTATTTGATTTCAGATGCAATCACCCTTAGAGGGCAATTATATTGTAATTAAAGCCAATTTAGCGTAGGCGGCTTGTTAAGCAGAGGGTGAACTGTGGATACTCTTATGTGTAATGTGACCATGGGTGATTAATATCTACACTTTGTGTCTAAGAATTAAAGTGAAAATCAAGTCGATTTATATAACCCTTGTTGCCGAGAGAGGGTGGTTCTTGCAAACTCTATTACGAGGAATAGCGTCCGTCCACTTGTCCATGTGACATATGGCTCTTGTCAACGAACAATGTTGATTGATTTAATGAGTTTTTAATGTTCTGATGTGGGATAATGCCAGATGTCAGGATCGAGAAATACTATTGGAAGTATATTTTGAAGTTCGATTGCCTTTGTTTTTGTAGAAGGTCAATGTCCAGGGGTATAATGTGTGTGCGAGGACAATGGTTTGCGTGACAAATTTACTTTTAAGTATTTAGAGTTGACTAGAGCAAAGGCCCTTTCAATAAAAAATAAGGATTTGATTAATGAACCAGAAGTTCTAGTTCAGTTTACAAATCAAACAATACTATCTCTTTGATGACAATTCCAACGTTGTAGCATCTTGCCTGAAACGTGTGTGTGTTGGGTCAACTTAACTGGTATCGTTAAGCCGACTTTCATATTTTCAAACTCATACGATGTTATCGATCTAATGCAAAGTCTCCATTGGTAAATGGAAGAGCCAAGTTCCCTTGTCAAATTAGTCCTATTCTAAACATTTTTAATACAAATAACGATACGGTTCCCTTGTCCCTTCCCAAGCATGGCTTTATTTACTGAGTGTTAAACAAACAAAACTGATTTTCTGTGTGTTTTTGAAATTTAAATACACACGTTTAAATACGCGTGCCCACACTGAATAAGGCAAAACAAAGAAAGAAATCCAAAACGTTTTGTTCTACTGCCTAACGTCAAACATTACACGTGTGTTTATGGAGTAACGTCACCGAAATAAGCATTAAAGCATTTTAAGCAAAACAATCGAGTTAGGCAAAAAGCCTATCAAACAGTTAAGGCATGTTTAGCCGAGAAACACATGTAATCAAATGAGAGCGCCCACACCAAACTATAGTCAAACAGACAAAACCAAATAAAACGCTTGAAGCATGCGAGCGACGCGACGACTATCGGTATTTATGTTTCATTCAATCATTTTCTGTGAAGTGCAACATTGATATGTATGTGACTTCGAAAAACTAGTATTTTTGATTAAAAATCGGTCGGCAATCGCAATATATTTATGAAATGCATTACATTTACATTACATTACATTAATTTTTATTGAACTGTTATATATACAATTTGACTTAAAGCTAGTTTACAAAGTGGTTATTAATATTTTATGTGTTGGCTCAACAACAGGGGCCCAACGGTTTACATTGATTTTTTTTTTAAATTCTATTTACATAAATTGTTATTGTTTTCTTAGATTCATACTCGTATAGTATTCATCGTTGTCAGGGTTGACCTCAGGGTGTTCAAATCCGGGTGTCGATGTCCTTATGGTGGTAGAGAGGGTTGTTCATCTTGGTTTTATCCTCGATGGTGAGTTGATTCGGTCAAATCGTAGAAGGGTATAGTTACCCTGTCAGTGTCTCTTGGGAATAGGTCCTCGTTTAGTAGAGCCAATACATGCAGGTATCGATGCTCTGAGATGTGTTGCGTTTCCGCAATCCTGCGGACTAGAGGGTTTGGATGGCTGGATGCATTCCCGAGTATTCTCTGGAAAAGTGTGACCATGTACTTTTCTAGGGGGATGATGTTGGCTTCTTCGTAGAGTCTTGAACTTCTGACGTTTTTCCTGTGGATTGGATCGTAGTGGAGTCCTGTGCAGATCCTTAAGAGTTTTCTCTCAAAAATGGCCAGCTTTCTCATATACGTCTTGGAAATGGTGTACCAAATGGGGAAACCGTAAGTTACTACCGGCCTTATAAGTTGTTTGTAGAGTAGCAGCTTGGTTTTTTTTACTGAGTCCGTTTTGCTTCTTCATCAGGGGGTAGACTCGATGAAACGCAAATGCAGCCTTCCTCAGAACAGTGTTCAGGTGTGGGTTGAATCTAAATCGCTCGTTAAAGTTGACTCCAAGATATTTAACGTCGTTTGTGGTTGATAGCGCTGATCCATCAGGTAGTCTCAACGTTATATTACGACAATTGGTGGCTGACCGTCCTCTACTTCTTCCTCTAATGGGTCTTCTGATGCAGATCAGTTCAGATTTGTCTGTGTTGATCCGTATGCCCCATTTTTGGTAGTACTCGAAAAGTTTCCTCACGTGGGCTTCAACTCTTCGTGCTGCTATGGCTGGGGACAATGAGCTGCTATATGTGGCGGAATCGTCGGCGAAAAGGCAGCTGTTTGTGACTTGTGACTTGGTGGTTGTTGAGAGCCTTCGTGGAATTTATGAAATGCATCGAAACTCATTCTTATATACACCCCTATAGAATCCGTCGGAATTGAGTTTCACTTCACCTATTCGATTCCCTTTCACTTTCTACTGCTATCGTTGAATCCGCCGGAAACGTCTCCTTATCGACACGTTTTTGGGAAGGGTAGTTTCACTGTCAAACGGCTGTCTTCATTTGTCAACACAAATCTGTGTAGCTGCATTCGCTGGAGGCATATGAAAAGTTTGTTTTAAAAGTGATTTAAATAAAAATAAAGTTTTTCAATATTTTAATATTTGTTTTATATAACAATGGATACGATAGCTCTATTTTTGGAAGCAAAAGAGGAAGAACGAAATGAGCGGTGTTCTCAGAGAAGAATACGAGACAGGTTAAGAGGAGCAGTGAATGATTTCATGGAA
Source organism: Cheilosia scutellata (assembly GCA_955612985.1). Lineage (NCBI taxonomy): Eukaryota > Metazoa > Arthropoda > Insecta > Diptera > Syrphidae > Cheilosia > Cheilosia scutellata. Next base: position 61,438,563 of record OY015314.1, read on the forward strand.
CTTGCGGATGAAATGTGTTTTTTAATGATTATTTTTTGATTTTAATAAAGTTCAATATTGCACAGATTTATTACATAATGTGTGGGTTAATAAAGCAGCTGTTTTGTTGTGTACATTTTCTTAAAAAAAATGCTCACGTCGTGTAACAATCACGAAAACCTATGAAATCCGCAATGATTTTGATGCGGGCAAGAAATGTCATTTGGTTCGGGAAAAATTTGGTTTGAACGTTTTCAACGATACAGTGAAACTCATTCACATTACCCACACGGGGAACTGTTCACTTTACGGATTCGACGATACCAAAATGTTTTTTCCGTGAATAATTCCCCCCCGCGGATTCCACGATAGGGGTGATAGTTTTTACAATAGCCATATCGTCGCCCGAGTCTGAAGCCATCTTAAGTGCAATTGGTATGGATGACTGTCAATAACCCACACCAAATTAGGCAATTGTTTTGCCTTTTCTGGTGTGGGCTAGCAACAGTCGTTTTTGCTTTGTTTGTTTCTCCTGGTTGTTTGTGTTAAAGTGGAGAGTATAGAACATGCCAGGATCCACAAAGCGTAACCGGTAGATGATTTATATTACCAGCGGCAAATCAGTGAGTGACAAGTGGGGTGCGATAGAAAATAAACTATCTGAGATGGTCAACAACTATCTACTAAACAACCAAGGTCGTAAGAGGGTACAGGGTGATCAAATGCGAATATTCCTTTTCGAAGGAATTTCTAGTTAGTTGCTTTTGCGAGATATGCGACGCATGGGACGACTTGAAACTCGCACGGCTTGTTTTTCCGTGCTGTAATTTGTCCACATCCTTCTGGATATGATACAGTTCGTCAGCCTCCTCAATCTGAGTTTGACCTTCGATAGGAATTGTAAGGAAATTGTTGCTTTGACTGATCCTATTGAAATGTGGATTCCGATTCCGCAAGTGGGCAGTGAAGGGCTAAGCCTTGCCTGGACAGCTCGTCAGCTTGTTCGTTTCCATAAACGTTGCTATGTCCTGGAAGCTGGAACCCAAATCAGAGAATCCTGAACTGATCAAGGGAGGCCAGCTCCTTTCGACACTCTGAAACGAATTTTGAGATTATGTTGACCGAGCCGATAGCCTTCATGGCAGCTTGACTGTCAATGAATGTCTTTCTTTTGCTCCGGAACTATGTGTAATTTGATTTGGCGGCAGGCGTCGCGGATAGCCAGTATCCCCGCTTGAAACTCACAGGCCATATCCGGAAGCCTAAAGGATTTTGAGATGTTCAGAGACCCAACAAATACACCCGCACCTTCTCCACATTTAAATCGTCCGTGTAGGTTGTTGAATTCGAGTTTCTGTTCACCCATCCGTCTTGCTAATATACGTTTGAAGGGAATTCTACTTCGAAATGTTTTGTTAAAAAGCATTTTGGAAGTAATTGAATCCACTGAGGGTGGTACCAGTTCTCTTGATACGGCTATGGCGGTATGGTCTCCCACACCAGCATCCCAACTCTAAAGGTAAAAGATGCAAAAATACTGTGAGGACGTCTGACGTTGTTGACCGTAGAGCGCCTGTGGTGCATATCAATGCCGTTCTTTGGACTCTGTTAAGTTTGTATTTTTTTTATAGTACATACATATGATATTCGTAAAAAATCTATATCACCAAGTTATTTCAAAAGTTCATTCACGAGCAAGTTACGTCGTCAATTCACCACATTGTCTCATTTATCACTCAATTTTATACCTAGGTACGCTGAAGTGTTATTTTTTATCATTTTAAATTAAGCATCTATACGAGTATAGTTATAGTTATGCAGTCAATTATTTTGATGGACTTCCAGATTTTATATTATAATTAAAATTCCGTGACTTCTATTTGTTTGTACAGATGTACAATTGTACACCCAATGAAGCAAAATCAACCAAATGGAATCTGTCAACAGTAGATAATTTTATTTTTTATTTTTTATTTTTTCCAGCAATGTTCGACCCGACAAAACTTCAGCAACCAACATCCCAACGAAGTGTTCCGTAAAAACAATGTCTGATATCAAAATAAACTCTCAATTTCGTCCATAAAACTTTTCCAATAAGTTATTCACCATCACCACATAAAAAACGCGGCCCCCCCCTTCCAAATCCCTATCCTTACTCCCCAATAATATAATGAAATGTTGCATCCCTGTCCCAAAAGAAAAAAAGAAACTCCCTCCCCGCATCAAAGAACGACAGGACAGGACAACGTCAGAAAATAATTAACGTAGTGCTATGTCCATGCATTTTTAAAAAGCACTCCCTCCAAGCCACGCAGAAAGTACTGAACAAAGGTAACAATACCAACTTAATGTCGCCATAAACAATATCATCAGCAGCAGTTTAAAACCACGCAGAAGAAGAAGAACAGAAAGAAACTACCACCATCACCAACACATAGAATAATTCATTCTCTTAAAATACGGCGCAGTACTGAACTGATAGACATAAGTTGAAAACTATTATTTCTACAACACGACATAAAAAATTAAAAACGTTCACTTTTTATTTTCATGCATATAACTAAAACCTAAAAAGAAAATATAATAATATACAAATGACATGAAAACTCCACTAAAACTATAGCTAATTTAAAGAAAAACAAAAAATACATATTTTATGATCTATATAAAAAATAATTATTAAAAAAATAGATATAAAAGAAGGAATTTTATATATAACAAACGAAAAAAAAAAATATTAAATCATAATCACATCTTTTCTCATAATCAACATCATCATCATCAGAATAGAAAAATATAAAACAAATAACAGAATTTATTGACATTTTCTTGCAGCTTTTTTGTTATTTAAATTCTATATACAGAAACCATCTCATTCTCAGCAATTTTTCATATCGAATTATAATTAAAGAAAATTATAGTATTTAACAGGAAGATCTTCGAAAATCTTAAGAAAGTAAAGCTTATAAAGAAAAAAAGAAATCCAAGACGAAGAAGTATATATATAACTATACATTATATTATTATATAAATATTATATAATAAAAAAAACTTAAGTAAGTGAATCATTTATATACTGAGTACATAAGCAAATACAATTTAATAATTCAAGCAATGTGATGTTAAGTTTTCATATAAATTTATTTATGTAATTCTATACTTCTTTCTATCGTACTTATTTGTATTTGTATTTTATCTTTTTATTCTTACAATTTTGTATTCCTATAGCACAGATAATCGATATGTTTAACTTTAAGAAACAGAACATTTTCTTCTATTAGGTACATATTATTAAACAACTTTTGTTTTTGTATAAGTATAAGTAAATTTTGAATTTTTTTTTGTATTTGTCATTTTGATTTTTTGGTTTGAACATTTTGTCCCAAAAATTGGCATTATGTATGATTTTTTTTTATATAACAGATGGCATTTCTTTATTTTATAAAAGAAAAAAGTATTATTAATAAAAAGTACATTAATTATAAAAACAAACAAAAAAATTGTTTCATTTTTCAATTGGCAAAATTAATGTTTCTTTTTGAAATTTATTTTATTTTTTGCTTGTAACGATAATAGTAAGTAGGAGTAGCATAAAAATACATATAATATATTTTTTTCATAAAACAACGAACAACTATTAAGCAAATTACTAGAAGGGGGAATATTTTTAATTTATTTTGTTTGTAGTGCTGCGTGACTTTTGTTTGCTATTATCTTTAATTAGTATGTACATATTTTTTTATGAAATGTGTATGCCTAGCTAGTTATTGCGAGTCGAACAAAAGTGCGATACCTACCAATTCGTGGAATTTTCATATTTAATAGGGACTATTTTTAGGTTAAACTTTATTTATACTACAACCAAAAAAAAAATAAGAAATATTTCAAATATTTTTTTTGTTTCCAACTTGACGGCTTGTTTTCCGAAAAATTTCAGCTTTTTCTTTTGTTGGGGATTTGCTAAAATCATGGCCATGATTTGACGAATGTGGCATCTACCCCTAAAGAGCTTGAGGATTGTCTGCGTCAACATTATCTTTTACGTAGCCGCACAAAAAAAAAGTCATCGTCATCGCCAAATCACATGAAGTCTGCGGGCCAATTCATGACATGACCTTCATCAAATATCGAATTACGCGCCCTGATCACGCTCACGCAATAAATATAAAATAAATATAAAATTGGTCGTTTTGTGTGGCTTTTGACGCCGTCTTGTTGAAATCAATATCGTTCAGACCGAATCTTTAATTTTTGGCCATGTAGATACCGTAAGACAAGCTCGGAACGGTGATAAATCGTGAAATGTTGGGTCTTCAGCCAACCGCCTCCAATGACTGCAGTGATAATTTCCATCGATCGAGCGTTCCGATGATGCAAGATCAGTAATAGACGCAGCCCAGTCTTTTTTTCGCTGCGATCATTTCGCATTTTATTATTTCGCATATCAACAACTTGCATTTTGTTATTTCGCAGTTTTTATTTGGCAAAATTTCAATTAGCCTTGTAATTATTTCGCCATAAGATATTTCGCATTTATTATTTCGCAATAACTAACTTTGATTTACTTATTTTCGCATTGTTTTATTTCGCGTTTCCTTATTTCGCTTTATCTTATTTGGCAAATAATATAATTTTGGTTTTCTAATTTGTTTGGCTTTCATTTTACCTATCACATGTTAAGAAATTTCGCGCGAAATTTCTGTACCTAACCTACCTACCATGTTGCTTAAAAAAAATTAACAAAGTTTTTGATTTCATTGACAACAATTTTATTAACGTAAAATTAAACTCAAACACAAGGCAAAATGGAATTAGCAAAAAAAACTTTTCGACAATAACATAATAAATACTTAAACATTTTCAAAAAGATTTACATACATACATATTTCATAGTGCGTTCGCTTTACATTGCTTCAGGAGGCAATCACACAAGCTTACTAAAAAGGAATAATTCTAGTCTCAGAATTTAATTTTACTGAAGCTCAAAATTGCGAAATTTATGCGAAGAATATATCTAGGCATTGTGAACTATATTTAAAGTCGAAACTAAAATTGGTTATTATTAGTATACCAATACCTCGATTAGTACCTAAGGCGCAAAAACACTGCATATAAAACCAGTGAAATTGACAAAAAAATGCTTGCTAATAAATAAACAAGCGGCTAAATAGCATGGCGCGAAATAACGTTTTGCAAGATAAGCAAAAGCAAAAACACCAAAAGCCACTTGAAAGAAGAGCGAAACATAGAAATGCTGAAGAAGTAATGCGAGTTAATCTAACATCGAGATGAACGCAAGACGAAATAACAATTTGCAACAAGAGTTTTGCGAAATAAAGGAAATATATTTAGACAGTCGCGAGATAATAGTTTGCGAAATAAAAACAGCGAATTGATAGGCACCCGTTTATTTTGTTTAAGTACGAATATACAAAATCAACGGAAGGTAGGTAAGGTAAGCGTTTTTAGAAAACATGCCAATTGCGAGTGCTCTAAGCAAAATCGAGTTAAATTGCACATTTTTAAGGACCCGGGGAAGAAAGGCCAAACATATTAAGATTGTTAAAAAATCAAAGGGCACGGTAGTGCCCCAGCCAAGTTCTCTAGTAAATGCACTTCCCCTTTTTACAGGAACAAACTCAGGCTGTTTTCGACCCCCCTCTAACTTCGGAACCAGTTAAGCCAATAAGTTCAAACTTGAAAGATTTACCAAACTCATAAAAAGGGACCACCTCACCAAATTTCATCTCCATAGCATTATTGGTTTTCAACATACAGGACTTCAAAAATCGCAAAAACCGTAACTGACTCACTCAATCACTCACTCACTCACTCACTTAGATGATGATCATCAAAATTATGAGCACTTCCGGCCATCCTAGAATCGTGAAATTTGGCAGAATGCTAGATCTTGTGGTGCATACAAAAAAAAAAGTCCAAAACTTGAGATTTTCCATTCAGGAGGCGTGGTATACGCCCACATTTAAAAATTGGTTATTATTTATTTGGGCCACTTCCATTGCCGTAGAATGTTGAAATTTGGTAGAGCGGTAGGACTTGCAGTGTACAGAAAGAAAAAAAATCTAAAATTTTATATTCTCTATTCAAGAGGCATAGTATCCGCCCACTTTTGAAAATCGGTCATTATTTATTTGGGCCACTTACCAGTGCTGTCGAATGTTGAAATTTGGTGGAGCGGTAGGACTTGCAGTGGACAGAAAGAAAAAAATCAAAAATTTTATATTCTCCATTCAGGAGGCGTGGTATCCGCCCACTTTTAAAAATCGGTCATTATTTATTTGGGTCAGTTCCCATTGCCGTACAACGTTGAAATTTGGTAGAGCGACAGGACTTGCATTGTACGAAAGGAGAAATATCAAAAATTAAAAATTTTCCATTTAAGGGGCGTGGAATCTGCCCATATGAATAGATATTAATCTACCTGCTGATTGAAATTTTAATGAATAGTTTATTAGAAAGAAAACCAAAGTGGCGGTAGTGGTAGCCAGTGTCTTGTCTGTTGGCATATTAAAAAATAAAGACGTTCAACGTTGTTTGTGAAATCAAATAAGGAAAAACTTCGCAAAAGGTAGTGAAATCACACCAAAAACATAAATATAAAAGAAGAGCCAAGTTCTGTTATATAGAACAAAAAGTGTGTAATTCGTCAGCCACGAAAAGTAATGAGATCTAAATGTACGCCAAGTTCTTAGTTTAAGAAGGTTAAATGTTAAGCAATTGGTAGGTTTACTTGGCTTTACTTTCGTTTGAAAAAAAAAACACTTAGAACGACAGTCAGATCTCTGATAAGAGCGATTCTAGACTTAACTTTGAAAACCCAGCTGTTTCTCCTGTTTCACAACCAGTGAACTAGTGGTCCTGACTAAACTGGAGCACCTTCACCTTTACCTGTAACTAAACTCCTTAGAATCGGGAACTACAAAATGATCCGACTGTCTATTTTGTTATAATCTAGATTACTTCTTCAACCCTCTTCAGCTACAGGACAAAACAAAATAAATAAATACATATTTGGAACTCGCTTCCTAGGGTCATCATTTCCAGAGCACTACACAAATTACCTCAATAAAAGTGCAGAAATAATTCCCAGCATTTCGCCAAAAAAGAGGTGCTGTCCAATGTCCATAAGCCTAACCTAAGTAAAAAAAATTAAATAATAAGTGGGCGTGGCGGTAGAACCTATCTCTGGAACTACTCCGCAGATATTAAAAAAAAAAATAAAAGAAAACCTTACAATTGCTTTTCTTCGACAGTTCGAAAAGTAGCCCATCGGTTAAGCTGAAGCCTACACAATATAATTTGCTATGAAGTGAGAAGTCCACATAACTTTCAATATTCCCTATAGATGCCGCGGAATGCCCAAATCTCAAAATTACACTACATCTTTAAATTTTTAGCATGTTTAGCCTTAAAACAAATAGTTTTAGGTAAATAGATATACGTTTTTTTACCTGTTGAAAACATTTAATAAAATTTGGGAGGGATCGGGCAAAGGGGCCTGTATTTCCAATACAAAAAAAAATCCGAAAATGTTATTTCTTGACACTCACAGGAACTAAAGTTGTAAAATTTGGAACATTGATATGCATTGATAGATAAGAAGCAATGCAACTCCTGGGCACAGGCAAAGACGGGAAGGTACAGCTAGTTCTTTATAAACCTATCCACAATCATGTAGCTATTGCTTGACATTAAAATTCATGTAAAATTTAGTCGAAGTGCATGAGGGAACGTATTGAAGTAGGGGGTAGGGTATCAACACAACATACGCAGCCCGACTCCAGGTCCAGGTGTTTATATAAAAATTGCTCAGAGGAAAACAAAATTGCTCTTAGAAAAAGGGAAACTAAACTAAACTGCTTTCTATTGATTTAAGACACATCTTTGCCCGCAAAGGAGACGGTAAGTAAATAGCCGGTAAGTCATATTCTGCTGGCTAAGTCTTAAATTACTACTCCAAATTGATATTTACTTTAACAGCCACAATTACATTTCAAATCTAATTTAATATTATAGTCAGTGCTACGAAGTCATCAACATTTATGTATTTTGTAATTAATTCGCAATTCCGAAAGTTTTTTTTTTTCTATTTGTATCGTTTCACTTTTAGAGCGACCATTTTTGGAATTTTGTGGGCGCAGTAGCGCAGTGGTTAGTGTGCTAGACTACTGTGCGAGGGATCCCAGGTTCGATCCCCGGAAAAACACAAATTACATCTTAGGGTTTTTTCTACTGCGCCACCTCTCGCGAACGTCTGACAAATATCCGAGAGTATGACTGTCCTGAAAAAGCTTCTCAATCCAGTCATTCGGACTCGGCATAAAATTGTAGGTCCCTTCCATTCGTCCCAAAAATAGAAACTCACACAAACGAATGGTTGCGAGACGCTAGGCCTTGGTTTGCGCCACCTATTTTTTTATTTTTGGAATACCCAAAAACACGTCAATTTACGTACATAGGTACTTAAATTTTATAAAATTTAACCACAATGTATGTATTACAGACACCCCTTGTGCTCTCGCGATTAAAGGACAGACAGATAAACACAAAACCCACTCCCGAGAGCACAAAAATTAAATATATTTTTTTAATCGCAGTTCTCAGTTAGAAAAACAGTATAGTAATATGTATGTATATCCTTTTAGAAGCTTGCAAACTACGTTAGCTTGCTTATTGTCTTTCCTAAAACATGTAAAATTTAATATTAGCTGCTAAATATAATTTTTTCTTCTATCACGGTATATGCAAACATATTTGAAAGACAAACAAAAAACGCATTATATTGGAGTTCCGTCCACCGAAACTAGTAACATACATAATTTTCATAGTTATCCGTTAGAATTTAAAATTATATAATAATAATTAATAGCAATGAAAAAATAATTGAAATCATACAGAAAAATAAAAAACAATAATTATGGAACATTGATTGTGAAGTTTTAATTCAGAATTTATTATCTTAATAATTAAATTTGTAATAGAAAAGTTATAATATAAACAGCTTAAGATACAAATTCAGTTGCAATAAACAGACGTTGTTTATAAAGCATTATAATTTGTACATGATATGAATGAATATTATTGAAAAATCTAATAAAAGTGAACTTTTCAAAAAAAAAAAAAAAAAAAAAACACTAAATGATAAATACATATACATATAAGATATTGTATTTTGGAATATTTTATTATATTAATTGAGCACAGAGTTAGTTCTTTATAATTGAATTTAAGAAAGAGAACATATAAAATAAGAGCAAATTTAGTTGCATTTATCTATTTTTAAAGCAGTTCGTTAGAATGCGTGCGTTTCTTATTTTAATGATAAACTAACTATTTTTATTAATTTGTTTCATAAGCATTTAAATATTGAAATAAATAAAATTTTTTAAAATTACAAAAATGAATGTTTAATTTTTTTGTAAGAGGTTAAAATGGAATACATTTATTTATCTTGCGTCTTCTTTGTCTGAAAAATAGAGACAAAGCGTAATCCACAAACATAGTAGAGTCTGCATTTTCTGGCAGAAAGGTGAAATGATCGAGAATCGTAGAATGACAAGCTCTGATCATAAAAAGGAGGCTTTTAGTCCACCTTTTTGCTTTAGTGACACTCGACTTTAACAATGCTTCCAATTCAGCGAACTGGCCAGGCCATGCTTTTCGAGATCCCCAGAAATGAATCGCCGTACTACCTGCTAAATAAGTTACAAACAACTTAAGCGACAGGAAGTTGGAGTATCAAGAATACCACAAGGCTGGATTCTTGGACCTATCTTGTAAAACATAATTTATGCCAAAGTTCTGCGACTAATACTGCGCCAAAGGAGACAAAGTGATAGGCTTTGCTGAGGATATCGCCGTTGGCCAAACAAATACACGATATAGAGTCTATCGCGAAAGAAACAGAATCAAAACTTGACTAGAATCTGCCGCGTTGGGAATAGCTAAACACAAGACCAGTGGCTATCTTTATAACCATTCGAAGACTTTGGAATATGAAAATATCCGGATTGGGAACCAAAGCGACGTCAATGTAAATACCTAGAAGTAATGCTCGACAGCAGGAAAAGGTGTCACAGATGAGCTTTCGTCAGCATAGAGGGACTGCGCATTAAGCTCAATAAGCGGATTCTGGACCATTTCGGACGAAGAAGCCTGCGTTATAGCTACGCTGACCATCCGTCCTTTATTTAAAAGGACAGTCCTTTCTTTTTAACCTCTGTCCTGTATTTTTTTATTTTCAATAAAGGACGGATTTTGTCCTTTATTTTTGAAACTGTCCTTTAAAAACTGACAAAAAAATTGTATGCATAGCATAGAGAATTTATTTTTGGGCAATTGAACTCTACGAGGTATCGAAACACATACTGTAATGTTATAAAATTCATGTCAACAATACATTTGCAAATAGAATTCTATATTTTTGGCCGTAGAAGTCCTTGAGAGGGTCTTATTTCGTGAAACACAGGATTGGCCAAGTATTGAGAAAATCTACCATTTATTTCTCAGAAAAAACTGGCTTATTTTTAAATGGCGTACAACTTTTCGATATCATATATGTCCTGACTTTTGGTGATCAACGCCCAATTCGAGAAATTCGAACTCCAAAAGGGGAAAAGTTTGTATCGGAAAATTCATATTTTTCATGCGATTGACTTCAAACTGTACCTACACTATGTATATATGTATGTAAGAAATACTAAAATAAAATAGTTTTCCTGATTTTGGAAATTTTGCCTAGGGCCCGAGTTATTAGTGACTGGAAAAGGAGGATTCAGTCTGCATAAGGAACATTTTTGTTCATCATATCAAGCGAGTATTATATTATTATTATATATAGATTTTGAGGGATATTCGAATCAGACCACCATTGTCGAGTCTCTTTTCGTCTCTCTACTAATAAACCTTACCCAAAGAGACTCTCTGGACTTCTCCAGAGTTTTTCCCTGGGTTCGATTCCTAGTGTTAATATGTTAACGCTAGCAACTGTTTATGTGAAATCTGTTTAATCCAATGGGTCTCTACCCAATGTTGTCCCAAGATCCTTATTCTTTTGTCAGCCAAAGCTGTGCCGCTGTCTCAGATTCCTCCAGGCATTTCAATGTTCCTCGACTCATGCTTAGAACCCTTCCTTGAGTGGAGCAGGTCGGCCATTTTATTGCCATTTTAGCTTGTCTATTGTTTGTTCCACTGTTGACCACCTTTTCAAGTGTTTTGCCGTGTTCTACTTGTAAATCAGGTGTTCTACCATTCCTCTACCAATTGAAGAGAATGGTTCTGGTCCCAGCAACTTTCCTGCTTTGCAAGGGAGTCCACCTTTTCGTTGCCGTCGATCCCTATGTATCCTAGTACCCAAGACAGTGTTACCTGATTTTTAGATGAACACTTATTGAGCTTGAATACATATTCCAGTGCCACTGATATTGTGATGGTTGCCTGTTCCATATGCATTTAGTCACCGCCTGATTGGGCAGTGCTATAAGGATATTTCTTCCATCCAACTGACTCTCAAGCAAGTAGTCCAACGCATGCAGCAAAGCAATCATCTCAGCCTGGTATACTGAAGTGTGTTTCCCGAGGCTAATGTGACGGGCTAGTTCCAGATCATCTGAAAAGATACCGGTCCCTGCTCCGCCATCCACCATGGATCCATCTGTGAAACTCACGATTTCACCATTCTCTCTTTTCTGGAAGTAATCCATTCTCAATACGAGTTTTGTGCTAAAAATGTCAGGCAATAATGTTGCTTCGATGTGAAAATAGGTTAAAAGTTGCGTATTGCTTATTGACAGTTCCTAGTTGATTAGTTGCTAATATAATGCGGCTATATAAGTGAATGTCAATCCAATATTTTTTTTTATAGAACTATTTACTATGTAGTAGTAATGTTCATGTTTTTTGCTATCTTATTATTATAAATTTTTTTTTTTTTTTTTATAAATACCAACAGTTTGTAAGTAGAAAAATTATTGTCCTTTATTTTCCTTTGACAAATATGGTCACCGTAGTTATAGCCATAGTTATAGCCAACCAGCAAGAAGTCATTGCTACCAGCAAAAAAAAAGGAGAAGAAAGGGCAATTTTTGTATAGCACTGCATGGCAAGCCAGATGGGATAACATGACAAGAAGCAAATGGACCCAGATCCAGACAATCTTTTTCATTTTTGTATGACTAGGAGTTGTTTGGTTCGGTTGCTTGTTTCATTTAGCATTCAGCACAGCACCCCGACCTGAGTAGGCCTTTTGTAATCCTCTAGGAATCACTATGATTAGAGATTGGTTTGGTCATGCTCATGCTCTTACATCAAGGTCCTGAAGAAAGTAGGCGCTTTTCAGGAGGAAGATCGAACCTATTCAGACCGCAGTTTCTAATAAGCCATGATGTCAGAAGACGAGTCGTTGGAGATATAGGAGATATATGCTCCTGAGAAGAGTCCAAAAACTAAGAACAGCCGAAGTTTGAAATGTATAGATGCCTTAAAATGAGTGGGTAACCAGGGGGTCTAGCACGTAACTTGATACAATCGAGTTCAGTCGATACAATCGAGCTCCGGCAGCACCTAATTTGTCTCAATCGAGGATAATCAATCGAGAATAATCGATTGAGACAAATTAGGTGCTGCCAGAGCTCGATTGTATCGACTGAACTCGATTGTATCAAGTTACGTGCTAGACCCCCAGTTCCGGCATTCAATACCTAACGACCTCAATATCCGCGGAGAGAGCGGTAGAAGTGTTCAAATATGTGGCTTAGTCCGTACCGCAGGAGTGTGGTAATGGAAAACATATCCCGTACATCCCAGTTAGTAAGCATTATTGGCATTTATGATGACCACACACCATTTGGATGCATCAATTATACAAAGTGTCATGCTTTGGAACCTTATTGAGCTTACCGCATATGTCGCTAAACTGTGACGAAATCATCGTAAATAGGTAGTTTGGTCTGCCCCTGCTGGTTTATACTGCATCGTATCACGCAAATAAAACGTACTCCCAGCCACACCCCTTATTCGAAACCATCATTGAAATGTCCCAACAAAAAATGTTAGCCTACCTCAGACAATAAAATTCGCAACGTTTTCAAAATTGTTTATCACTCTCCTGATTACTCAGTTTCGATTTATTGCATAGCTCAGCAAGCTCCCACATCAGCATCACTAGCAAAAACAATTCCCTCCAACAATGGTCTACCTAATCAGGAGTAAACTTTCTCCTGATTTCCCAAAAACGAATCCGACCAATTCTTATCTTTCCATTTGATTTTGCAAATATATTAGCAGAAGAAGGAAGTAGGATGGATGCCTCCGACATCACCACAAGCGCAAAAGGAAAACCAAAGTGAAATCAATTAAAACTCGGATTCGGCATTAGACATTCGTATATATGGTACTACGTATACATTCCCCTGCGTCGCCGTCCTGAGAAAGTGAATAAATTATTTGTCAGCGATTTTATGTGTCGATAAGGGTATATGGCTGTATCCTGTAGCCCATATATATATATACCCCCAGCCTTCTCGTCTTTTGGGTAAGAAAGAAAGAAAGAAGTTCAACTCCGAATGCTGCCGGAAATCTATCTCTCGTTGTGCACACACCTTGTGAACGTAAAGAATGGCTTTTAATTAATTCTAGAACAACCTGGTGATGAAGGAACCACCACACCATCTAGCATCAGTAGGTACCTACTACCTATACTACTGCTGATGCGAGGAAAGACGTTAAAAGGAAAGGAAAACATTGTCTTTAGAGTTGCGTATACACAAAGGCATGGCAGCACCTTTGTTTTACTTCCGCCAAAATCGCGTTCAGATTCAGGCGTCTCATCCACCAGCAATCACCCTCACCCCCCACACCCAACCCCAAACCCAACCCCACACCGATACACCGAAGGAGAGAGCATTAAAGTTAAGTTCTGCCGCCACCCAATTCATTGTTTTGTTTGGGCTGTGTGTTTCTTAAAATGTCATCTACTTATCGCATTTTGAAATTTATTTCCAAGGAGATAATTCCACAAAGGGCTGAAAGTGCACGTCCCGTGTCCTGTCTCCTGTGTAAGGTGTACATTAAAATCCCGGTCTAGAGTCCTGGTAACGAACGATCGCTTTTATCTTAGAAACGATGAAGAGAGAAACACCAGCAAAGCGTTGCGTTGTGTTGATTTGCTCGCAAGTAAATGGACCAATTGTTTGCTTGACTAGAGATGTTGATGATGGCGGCCGGATGAATCGAGCGTCCTGGGGTGATTTTACTTTCCGTCGTCCCCCGAATACTGCTTAAGTGTTAATTTTGTGTTTCAGACGATTAAAAAGTGAAATATTGTTGTTTTTGTTATATTTTTTTTTCGTCCTTTGCCTTCGGCTTAGAAGAAGGCCATTTATATTTAATTAAAAGTGTTTTTTTTTTTTGTAACCGTAAATATATATCCCAAGTGGAATTTGTTGCTTTAATAATTATCAAGAAAACGAATCGAAAGCGGCTTGAATTTAATTGAAATGGGAGCGATGAGGTTTTTTTGGATACTGGTAAATCAAATAATTCAAGGAAATGGGATTGTAAGTGGGACGGGAGTGGGTGTGTGCGAGAGTTGCTATGAGACTTTCTTCAGTTGGGTATGATTGAAATGCCTAGGTAGATACTGGATGACCTGTTGTTGTATTTTGATAATCTTTAGATGGTTATATCTTTGAGGACATTTGCAGATCCTAAAGGAAACGATTTCACTCGGACGACTTGTAGCTGAAGTCTGTGGCTATGGACCTTTGAGAAAATCGTATCGAAATTCATATCATACGTCTAATGTCGTGACAGAGACGGGCACGAGTACGATAACTACGGCGCCAAAAATTGATAACGGTATTATGTAGAGGGGTTAAATACAAGCATTTTTTACTATGGGAGGGGGGGGGTCTATCTGGCTTCGTTTAGGCGGGAGGGGCAATTTAAAACAAATAATACTTAAAGTGAAAAAAAAATTAATTGAAAAACAATGGCAACACTTACAATAAAGGACTTTATGAATTTTGTAAGCCAGGAATCTGTTCTTTGATATTATTTTTAAATCAAGTTATAGTTGTTAATAGTTTCTGAAAAAAATACTTTCAAACTTGAAATTTAAGGAAAAAAATTAAAAAAAAAAGTTTTATGCTGATTTTTTTCAATATTGAGCAAATAGATACCTACTTAATTTGTTTGTAGTTTTTACTGCCTAAATCAATTCTTAATCGAACACTCAAAACCAGATTGAGTTATGTCTTCTAATTTTTGAGAAAATTGAAAATTACTTTTATATGTCGCTCCGCTTAGGGTACAAATTGCTACCCTTGCGCCTTAAAATGCGTATGGGGGGGCATGCTGCCCCCCTGCAACCCCCCTGCTTGGGGTCACTGTTGGATTTTGGGATGGGTGCAAGGCTGAGTATATGCAAACTTTCTTTTAATTATATTAGTTTACCCAATATCAACAACATTCTTCAGATACAATCTCTGGCCAGAAATTTCACATTGGTAGACAAAATTTTGCTGATTTGCATTTTAGACAATTTAGAACGGATTCCTCGCTTTGAAAAATACTATAGTTCTTTGTGGTTAGTGTTGCCATTGTTTTTTAATATTTTATTTTAATTTTATTTATAATTTTTTTTTAATTACCCCTCCCGCCTAACCGGAGCGAGATAGACCCCCCCTCCCATAGTAAAAAATGTTTGTATTTAACTCCTCTACATAAATCCGTCATAAGTTTTCATCGCCAAAATTATTTTACTCACCCCAACTTTTGTCCTAAAATTTCAAGTTTGAAATTGTTTTTTTCAAAAACTATTTAAGGGAATAACTTGATTTAAAAATAATATGAAAGAACAGATTCTGGGCTTTCTAAAATGTTATAGTCTTTTATTATAAGTGTTGCCATTGTTTTTTAATGTATTTTTTTCCATTTAAAGTATCATTTTCTTTAAATTGCACCTTCCGCCTAAACGGAGTAAGATAGACCGACCCCCCCTCCCATAGTAAAAAGTGCTTGTATTTAACCCCTCTACAAAATACCGTTATCAATTTTTGGCGCCGTAGTTATCGTACTCTCCCCCAGAGACGGTTTTCGTGGCGGTCGTGATGTAGGTATTTTTTACAGTGGAACTGTAAGTGCGGTTAGAAACGCTTTTAAAATTTCGTATGTTCTCAGTAGTAGAGTATTTCAGAAGGTTCTAAATGTAGCACTCATTATAAGCTCTAGGTTAGTAAATTGAACATTTAAACAAAATCATAAAAAAAAACAAAGAAATTTTGAAAAAGCTTTATGAATTAGGTGCCCTCTTCTCTAGCCAAGAACTATTTTTAAAAATTTAGTAACTTTTAAATACGACCCGTAGGTAGGTATATTTAATGCAGCCTATTTTAAATGTTTTTTTTTTTTTTTTTAACTGAGATGTTACGCCATATATCAATGCCGAATTTCATGAAGATTGTCAAAACCGTTTTCGAGATATGGAAAATACTATAGGTACCTACCTATATACCGAATTTATTTTAACATCGTTCTTCCGACTTTGAATCGAATTGAAGACACGCTCATAGGAATAGTAAGTGAAGCCGTCGTAAAAAAGCCCGACAGTGATAAGTTTTAATATTTCGAGTGCAGGAGAGCAGTACATACTCCCATTGCCCTTAAAAATATGTTTAAAAGTCACAAGAATAAGAGCCTTCGACCCTTCGTAAATGACTATTCTTATAATGTTCATATATCTGTATATGTGGGCGCAGCATTTGGGAGAAATCTTTCTTAAAAGCCAAATCGAGCCTTCAAAATTGTACAGATGTAATGATTTTCTATTTCTACAGCACTGTAACTCGAGACTGTGTAAAGCTGCGAGTTAAAAACGGTCTATATCTTGAAGATTTGCATTACAGTTTTGTATCATGAAAGTGCGTTATATTTATTTGAAATATTTAACGTTTTTAGAAATCATTTAGAAACACTTAAAATTTCATGCTTCTAATTTATTATTAGATCGATATTTTTGATAGTCTTCATATTTTTAGCGTTGCTGGAAGGCCAAACCTGTCATTTTTAATGTATGTATTCAGGAAACTGACATAACTCTTTTCGTCTTTGCAATTATAATGTAAGCATTTTAGAGTGCAACTGATTAAACCATATAGTAACCAAATTTTGATTTCCACCCTACGAATCTTAAACTTCACACTTTATATTTAAATTGGACTCTGCAGTCTGCCAGAATTGCCGATTTGACTTAAACCTTAAATAAAAATCAAAAGACATTATGGCTAGGTAACTAGTTTTGAGTGCTAACTCTAACTACACAAATTAAATTGAACTTCTAATGAACTATCTGAACAGTGAAAAAAATCACAAGCAGCAGAAAGTTGGGAGCTTTAACAAAAAATATGAAAGATGACAATTTTCAAAGTGATTATGTCGGAAGAGTTTATTGGAATTAAATTCTGAGTTTAAAGTTAAAATCTTAAGTCATTGATCCGAACTGAGCAGTAGAGGTCTAGTGGGATTTAAATCAATTTGTTTACATTTTAAGGGCATTACTTAAAGCCGCAGAACTAGCTAGAGATGGAATCGATATCCGACCATAGCACATATCTTTATTTTCATAGACAGTCAGGCTGCCCTTAAGGCACTAGAAAGAAACTACATCCACACACAACACCCAAAGCAACGTAGTGCGTGTAGAAACTGGAACTATACCATTAATATACGAAATTGCGAAAAGAACTTTGAATTTCTCGATAAAGCTTTTAAGTGCTACGGATGACCGCATTATAAAAAAGTGTTATAATGAAACTTTAAGAACCCATCTTTCCACTCAACGACCAAACTGGATAACACAATTTAAGGACCTCTTAATGAGAAATTTCGCAGACTCACCTCGTTCGTTAGTTTCCGAGCTACCCCATAGCGTATGTCTTGCATTGGCATCGCAGCCCATCAGCAGGTCGGACTTTGCTTTGGTTACAAGCTCCTTAAATTCTTCTGGTGGTGATCGTTGGTCGTGTGCCATGTATACGGACGCGATTTGCAGGTCCGTATCTCCCGCATTCTCCAATTTGATCGGGCGAGCTAAAATTGGGACATAGAAAAGCTTTATCCTTAACATAAATAAGGAAAGTATTAGAAAGCTTGTGGGCTTTCTCACAGGCCATTGTGGCTTGAGATATCACCTTAACAGAATGAATTTGTTCAAACCATGTATTTTCAAAACATAATTATATTTATGAAATGATCTAGACGCCCTGTTTGCTCGATTTTCACCGAGACTAATGATTTTTCAAGTGACTGTGAATCATACCTCACAAGACGAATCTTTGGTTCAAAGACTATTTGGTTTTTTGCCCAGGGCCTGGCTTTTGTGTCCGGTGACAGAATACAGGTTCTGCCTTGAGGATGAAGAATCCTCCGAGCATATTTTCTGAGATTGCCCGGCACTTCATTGGTTAAGAAAAACGTGTCTTAACAAGGAGATACTTTTACCATCAGCAGAGCTTAGGAACTCCGTCACTAAAGATATAATGGGCTTCACTAGGGAGGTCATCCATCTCTATCCTTCTTCGATACCTACAATAGATCTTTTTAGGTCAGAGTGTCAGCTGATTAGGTTGAGAATTAATAAAAAAAAATCATTTAGTGACCGAATTGAGGAATAAGTATGTACTTGCACGTTGCACCCCTCTAGCTATTCGGTTTAAATGGTCGTTCTTTTCAGCAACGTCTGGTGGCCAAATTGTAGTTGATCTGTTCAGTGAATAAAATCATCCAAACGGAACGTAAGATCTGTTAGAAACACCTACGTGAGAATTTGCAGTAGAACTCGTTAAAGTCAATTCCTCGCCGCGCACAAGAAATCGACTTTCGCAGACATTAACTTACCGAATTTAGGGCCCCAAATTGGGCCTACAGCTGTACAAAATTCAACTGACACAGGATTTGAAGGAAAACAATCGTAGACAACGCCGTGTGTTCGCTGACTGGGTTCTACAGCCAGAATCAGTATAAAACCAGTAAGACAATTATCTTCGACTATGCCGAAGCTCAAATACCCGGTACTATATTAGGCGTATTTTTTGGGAAGTGAGTATAACAAAATCAAAAGTGAGTATAACCGTTTTGCATGTAAAACCAAAAGTGGGTATAACAAAACCAAAAGTGAGTATACAAGTTTTGCATGTAAAAGTAAAAGTGAACTAGCTATAGATTTCCAAAAAATACGCCTATTATTGTAAAATAAAAAAATATTTTAGTATTAAAAAATTATATATTTGTATGGGAGGTATGGGTAGTTTTTATTCGAACAAGCTCCTTTTTTGTCAAAAAATTTTAAATATTATTAAAACAATACGTGCAAAGTTTAAACTTGCTATCTTTACTGTAGCTATTTAAATTTAATTTTTAACATAAAAAGCTATATAAATCTGATACTTTTGTATGGGAGGTAGTAGTAGTTTTCATCCGATCTTGCTCATCTTCGAACTTAGCCTCAGTCTGGTGGATAAAAGCTTACGTACCAAATTTCAAGTCGATAGCTCTTAAATTACGGCCGTAATCGTTCGGACAGACAGACAGACGGACAGACGGACAGACAGACGGACATCGCTAGATCGACTAAGAAAGTGATGCTGATCAATAATATATATAGTTTGTCATACCTACAACGCCTCCTTATGGGCGTTACAAATGGAATGACAAAGTGAATATACCCTCACCACAGTGTGGTACCGGGTATAAAAGCATATTCGGTAGGAAAGCCCATTCTTGAATGAATCGGGTACCTCAACAAGCTAAATACCCGCATTTAGGACGATGCCAATCCAAGTGAAAATACGTCCGTAGAAAGACACTGTTTGGTGTGGATTGTGGGCTGGCGCCATGTCCCTATATTTCTTCGAAATCGACCATCAATGGAAGGCACTATAGTATACTGACAGATCGACGATAACCAATTTCTTTCGACGCATAGGTATTCGATAATATGGATGTGAACGACATGTGGTTTCAATTGGACGGCCGGCGGCGATACATGTCACAGAGCTGATGGAAACAATTAAAGACATTCTGTACGAGCCATTGGAGGGATTGGTTATCTTGACGACGTGAACTGGCCACCGAGATCGGGCTGCTTTTGTGGAGTTTCTTAAGTCGTTCGTAAACGACTTGTGCCCTCAAAGTCAAAATAACCCGGATCTATGCCACAAAGTCATCTAAAATTTTGACACGCGCTATCCAGTGAAGCCTCACACCTAAAGTCATTATATCAGGCCTTTCAAATAAAACAAAAAAATCGTTTATATCTGAATTTATTCAATTTTAACATTTATACAAGTTTGTATTCGAAAAGCCTTTATTAGCACTGCAACAATGACAGTAACATTTTTATTGAACCCAGCCGGACCAATTGAAGACAGCTACAAATGAGGTATATGAACTACCCCATCCCCTTTCGAATATGCTACCCGCAGATATATCGCAATAAAAACACAAACGCATTTGTTCAGAATAGTCAAAAAAAAGAAACGTCACTTCCAATATTTTCTCACACTCGTTTCGCATTTCAAAAGTATCTCTTTCCAATTTAATTTTCCAGTTAAATGAGTAGAAAATTATCCAATTGGTTTGTGTGGCAGCATAAACGACTACGTGCGCGATGCGTCCATTCGAAAAGTGATTTCAAAATGCAACTATGATGTTCGTCGTGCGGCGACGATGATGATGATGATGGTGTCTCTATTAAAAACCACACCACAAGGATCTATCACAATCTATAAGTGGTGTATAGGCGAACGAGTCAGGGGATGCATTTTAAAGTCGGTTTGACTGGATATACAAAAAAAATTGGATAAAAAAAGAACTTCAAGCAAAAGGAAGTGATGTTTAACATGAGATTTTATCTTGAAAACCCGCTAATAAATCTCTCACCCCATGGATCTACCTACCTACTCATCGCGTCACACGACACACTGCACTGCCTGCCGATGTGTTGAAGATAATTTCCGCAGACGAGAAAACTCTTGTTCGCTCTGCTATTAAGATTCTCATTCGCATATCCTTGAAGTAATCGAAAATTTAAAAATGTATGTGGTGCAAGTGTGTTCTTGAAGCTCGTCTTTTTTTTTGTATCTTTAATCAGTGTGCAACGTACCGCAAGATGTTGTGCTATATGAAATATGAAAAATAAAAAATTCTAAAAGCCGGGTGGGTGGATCCGCTCAACCACCCCCCATTCGACACATAACCAAATAACCGTTAAATGTCTCATATTTTAATAAAGTTAGATTAAATCCTGCTTCGCAATGAATTTTTTTCTAAAATCGCTGAAACGGAAAACAGCTACAGTATCTTTATTGTTATTATGAGGTTATTTCTTTCGCTCGCATTTCCCGTTCCGAGGATAGGCGTCCTGCAAAGCCGTTTGAGGGGGAGGTTGTTATCGTGTTCTGCTTGATTATACAGAGAGGCTGCTATTTGAAGATGCGGTTGTTGGGTACTCATTTTTTTTTTTTGTTGTTAGACCACAAATGGATTTTTTTCTTGAGAATACCAAGAATCAAATTGAATTAGGCAAGCGAAGAAATCTCGCGCCTGTGATGAATGAAGTTATTGAAGGGTAGACTAGTTAATTTGGATGGAAGAAAAAAAAAATGAAATAAGCCGATGGAAGGTTTTTTTCAGTCAGATTATGTCAGTCTGCTGGAATGTATGCAAAGCGAGGGTGGAGGAGTCGAGTTGATTGATATGTTGGAGGACTTATTTATGGTTGGACAGGCAAAACCGTTATTACTGACAATGTTCATACGAAATTTTTGCTAAGAGGGGTTTCAAAAAACATAAGCCCGGTCATATTTATAAAAATAGGGTCATATATACAGTGTTTAGCATCAGTGCCAGATAAATTGGCCAATAAAGTGAATCATCAAGCTGGACAGATCTAATACGCTGAATTGGCAATGGCTAATTGGAAAGGATCGTGCATGAGTTACCAGTTGAAGGGATTTAATGTAAGGGACTCAAGAAATTTGGCAGGTATGAGACATTTTTTGCTCAAATTTGTATGACATTTTAGTTATTAATTTAAGCCCCATCATAAGAGTAGTGAATCTTTAGGTCGATGTAAGCCGTAAATGTCTTCGGCTATGCCTTTTTATCTCCACTTTTTTGAGAATATCTCTTCTTGTGGCCAGACTAATTTGTTTCGTTCAAGCTAGACGGTCGAACATTTTAAAAGACACCTCCATAATTATTTACCACAGAGTTAAGACTCATAGAGGATATATCCGTATTCAAAATATTTGGAATGTGTAATTCAAGCTTAAGTCCTCGCGATTTGCCTGATACTTAATGTTAGTTTTTCCATCAGTTTGTCTACACCTACGCTCGAGCACATAAAGGATGATAGTTCCCCTCAATGTGGACATCATCTAGTATAGTTAGTTGTGTCCACTTAAATGGTTCCAGACCATGTTTGAGTATATTTTTGAAGGTAAGAGATGATGCTTTGCGATATATCTAGTATTTTTTCTTGTTTTATTCAAAGGGACATAGGCCATATTGGAACATGATTCAGAAGGCCAGTATGGTCATGCGAAATATAAATGTATATATTAAGCTTTTCCTACGCCCATAACCTTGCAACTACTTCAAACTCCAAAACCCAGAGTGGTCCCAAGGAAGTGGGGTTGCAGAAGTACAGCATGCCCCGCCATATATTTAACTGTTTAGAAAATAATCTTCGTCCTACGATTTTTTTTAAAACAAATTACGAATTAAAAAAGAAATTAAAAAATATTTTAATCGTTGAAATTTTTGATTCAACTTCAATAAATGTTATAAATGTGATGCAGTTCGAAGCTTTTCTCAAGAAAGAAACGAGCCACCCTTTGAGAAGGTAGGTAGGTATATAAAATGAGTTGGTGATGAAATCTCCTTTTCCAAAATCCCCTTTCCAAAATCCTCTGTGATGAATTATGAAATCCCTTACTCCAAAAGACCCTAAGAGAAAATCAACAATTTTTAGATATGCATGCTGCCCCCCTGCAACCTCACTCCTTGTAGTCACTGTAGGATTTGGACTAGGTGCAAGGTTGGGTATATTCAAAGTTCAGTTTGCTTGTAGGAGATTTTGGCATAGGGGATTTCGTCCCGGGAGATTTTGGAAAAAGAGAAGAAAAAAATAAGAGATTATATCCAATAAGCGACTTTGGAAAAATGGATAACGTAGGGATCCCATATGCATATAATATGTATACTGTTAAGTAGACATAAGTAATTTTGTGAAAATTCCCTAACAGTTGGAGTTGGGTGTGCTACGATCCTAAGCATATAATTATTTAGTAGTAGACGTTTTTTTACAATATTAAGAAATGCATACATCTTTACATCTTTAAGTCTATAAAAAAGAAACAATTATTCCGCATGAATCAACAAATATCCATAGGAAAAATAATTTTTAGAAGCTTATAAAAGCTATTTCTTAAGCCCCATTACATTTTTTTTTCACTGTTTTAGGCCTTTTCAAAGACACAATTTTTTTTTTAATTTGTTCCGGTAAAATAAAATTGCCAACTATTTATGTATTTATTTTTATACTTAACGCTCCTTTTTTACTCGTATTATCATAACCATCAGGTGTAGTAAAGTAGAACATTAACGACATTGACGACATAGACGACGCTATTGTCAACATCAGAGTGTCGACAATTAAAAACGACCCGTGTCGTGGAACAACACCTACTACTGTACTAGTATATGTAGTCCAACCAGCCAATTATGTATAGTAGAGCTGAAAATGTAATTTTGCCTACGCATTGAAAGGAACTTCAAATGGCCCATTCTATTCTGGCTCTAGAACAGATGGCTGATGGTGTTGCCAATTCTTTATTCAGGGATCTGCTAGACGAGCTTCGTGGAAATTGAATTTCTGGGGACAGTATAATATCTATTTGGGTCTTATGTGATGGCCTTGCGGATGTGTTTCCCAAATTTCCTTAATTTATTCCTTCATTGCTCTTTTTAGAGTTTCAGATAATAAATGTTATTCGTTGTATTGGTTTGTATATCAGCTAAAATCCGAATCTTGGGCACAAACCTTTTTTTTTGATTCATTGTTCAATATACATAGAACGACAGTAGGTACTGAAACCTTTTTTATCTGTACCTATCATCATCGCTTTATGAACGATTAGGCGGAACCACAGACGTTGTCCTGCTCGAACGTTTGCTTGTCAATATCGGAATACAGCGATACCCCTCTTTAAGGAGGAGTGCGGCTGAAATTTTGTGGTTATAATGTTCTTATATGAGAAAAATCGGCTCAGGTTTCGATTATGAACGGTAAGCAAATTAATTTTTTTTTTGTTTAAATTGACTTATTCTAAGATGTACTGTAAAATCATTTTTCTGCGGAAACTTAATTTTTTTATTTTTTTATTTTTAATGTTTTAAATTTTCACAGAAAAGTGCATGTATTTTTATTGACTGAAAATATTATACCTACTGCTAAATACCCCAGAGTAAATATAATTAAACTTTAGCTCCAGGCGCCTGCCAGACAGTTGTTGACATACCCTTAGCGGAGCGACGAATTCGCGTGAGCGGCTAAACCCTGCGAAAAAAAGGGTTAAAATCCTGTTAGCGAGCGAAGCGAGCCACCCATCCCATACTTTAAATATACCAAACTTTCTTACAGGTGCCTATCTGACAGTTTTTGGTATGGACTTATTCAGCAATGTAACTGGAATGAGTCACATAAAAACGGTTTGATTAAAAAAAAAAAATTATTATTAAAAAAATTATTATTAGAAAAAAAAATTGCTCAGTGTTCGCCCGAAAAATCTTATAAAAATAAAAATCCTGCAACTTATATCAGCGTCGCTCGATCGTATAAAAATTAATGATTTCTCCATACAAACGTTGAACCCCCTTGCTCCCTTTTGAAGTTCGAATTTACTGAAATCGCGTCTAAGTAAGCACTTGGCGATAAAAGGAAATAACCATAGAAATCCGGATCTTTTGAATATCACTGGTATTAAGGTAATCATCCTCTTAAAATAAGTTAAACTCTCTAAAACGTATACTCCTCGCAATAATGTCGAATAATAGAAGTCGTCCTTTGTGTGATAAAATAGATAAAGAATTGAAAACTGAATTGCATGCCAATCTTTCAAATTCCATTGAAAATGACACAAATCCCATTCAACTTCACACTGCGTCGATAGCAACTATACTGCTATGGGTGGAGTGACACCGTCGGATATGTCACAATTAAAACGTAATCCCATCGAAGATTGTTTTCCAGAAATACACCAAACGGTTGAGAATACGTCTAGCTATGTGTTAAATATAAAATGCAAATCCCTTGATAATTGCACACAGATACACATATGCATCTATGTACATTCAACACTTATAATGCTTAGCCTTAAAGTTTATTACCAATCGTAGGTACCGGGGGTTCTTGGTGCAATACGAAGTGATAAGCGATCCAAATGAAACCGGATTGCGGTCCCTCTCGTTCGG
The DNA here is from genome assembly GCA_955612985.1 of Cheilosia scutellata. Taxonomy (NCBI): domain Eukaryota; kingdom Metazoa; phylum Arthropoda; class Insecta; order Diptera; family Syrphidae; genus Cheilosia; species Cheilosia scutellata. Next base: position 61,464,096 of record OY015314.1, read on the forward strand.
GGCGCTCCTCTTTTGGACAAAGACACTGGAGACATTATCTATCAGCCCCAAACATGGTTAACCCACAATTATACGAGATATAAATTGATGGAGGCATCCGACGGTGATGTGCACAGCACAGCGGAGAGCAACCGGTGACCCAGAGGAGCAACGACGAGACCAGCAGTTGTTACCCGATTGGATATTATCCAGTACCTCTGCAGGTATTTCTTTGGTCCTTGTCGGAGGATGACACCAACCAACCGAACGACCGACCGGAGGAAGTACACTTAGATCGACGATGGTACAAACAGGCTTAAGTGCACTTTCAATTCGATTATATGTTCGGTGCGGTTTCCTATATAGAGGATGGAGAGTATATATGGCCAAAAGTTAGGCTACGTTGTTGGTCAACCTACCCCATAAGTAAGAGTACGAGATGGGCGACACATATGCCCCCGATGTCCTTTCACTTTGCTCCAAACGACGACGATTGTAGTTTGTATCTATCTGCATTAAACACCTTGTCAGGTGGTGTCGTTAACATGCAAATGAACATGATGGTTTGTTAAATGTCGGTATGCAGTGATGCTATGTGGTTATCGGAATGTCCAATATAGTTTGAGATACATTTATATCATTTTGCATCTCACACACGGGGTGCGGAGCGGACTGCCGAATGAAGAGATCAATCTCCATCTGGTGTTAGATTTATTCATAAGCTGAGAAAGAGATGCATGCATCAGGTAGGCGAAACTGATGATTTAATATTCACTTGGAATGTATATTGGATGACAGCTCTCTATGATTATTATCGCGTCACTGTGTAAGTGAATGTGGTTTAACGTGGTTGGTATAGAAGCCAATGGATGGCTGCCAATTTTCAGCTTCATATTCAATTTCCTTGCACTCAGATTTATTATCGTTATGTATTTTAAATCTGTCAGTCTTTCCATCACAGAGGCTTTTTGCAATGCAATCGTCAAGCTGAAAGTTGTCAAACTAAAAGGTCAGATTTAAACTCCGAGGAGAAGTTATACCGCCGATATTTTGGAAGGAGCCCTCTGGATCTGGGCCGTTACGCACGCTATAATGGTTGAGGTCGCCTTCCAATTAAAGCACGCCACCACAGGTAAGGTTGTCTTCTACCGCATTGTAGCTCTGGAGTCCGGAGTAGACCTCTTTCTATAAATAGGAGAGAAATCAGCTTCGGTAACGGGTCAATGTCTGACAGCATGTCCCAGAATGACAACTGGGTACGTGACACTGCACGATTTTCTACGGTGTCATGCATGTAGATAGCGATTAAAATGTTTTTTACGTTAGTTGTTGACTGCTTTTTTAATAATGACAACTGTTAATCGCCACTGTATCACGTTGTGCAATCGTCTGTTATATCGCCGGTCACTCGCCTCTGTCATTATGCTATGTCAACCCATGATAAAGAGACCATGTCAATGGATTTTGAGATTTTGGACAAGCGCATGACAGCACAATTGATGTTGTCTGATCGTTAATAAAAATCAGCGTTGAAACGCACTATGACTACACTACCTGATGAGCCAATTTCTGTCACCTCAGAATGTCAAGAATTGACACATTTTGTGACCTGTGTGTAAATATAGCTTATTACTACCTTACCTACGCCTACGCATTGTCGATGTCATACTTGTTCTCTATTAATCGGGAGTGTGTGAAAATGTCATAGCCAATAAAAGTTAATTTAAATAACAATCCCTCCAAATAAAGCAGATGTCCTGAAATCCGAGTAAATCAGTACTTTACGCATTTATTAATATTTTGTTGCCGTTACCTTGCCCTGTCACCTTTAAAACAAAATCAAAGAGAATTTTTATTAACGCCACCGAAAGCAACTTTGCATTGGTAATTAAAAGAATAGCAGCAAGACGATAAAAAATTGCGATTTTATTAATTAAATTTCCATAACCACATCCTGATCCTTGTGCGTGCAGTGTATTAACATTTCATCTGCTGCAATCCTCCAGCAAAAATACCTACACACATTCAGTGTATATATAATGTGAGTAATTAATATGAAAATAAAAAAATAAAATAAAAAAACATGCCCTTGGAAGCATTTTGGTGGGCGTGGTGCTTTTGGTATGTCGAGTGGTGCACCAAAATCTCACAATAAAAAACCGACACCGCAAAATTTTAATTATTACAAAAATTTTATTTTATTTTATTTTATTTTATATTATATTTTTGCTTACGACCGGAATCCGGTCCTCAGTGGCGGTACAATTTTAATATGAATTTTTAGTAATTCACTTGAATTTTTCTTTTTAATGAGCTGATATTCAGATTATCGAGAATGCTCGCACGTTCTTCATTATGGCACAGATACAGTTCAGACCAGAGCAGAGAGCGAATCAATTTGGGTGCTATGAGAATCCATAAGCGAAACATCAGCCGGATGGGGTTTTTTTTTTAATGAACAAGTGATGTGCGAAATTATGCATAAAATTGAATTCAAGTTGAAATGAATGGAGAATTTTGTTTTTAATTAATCAATGCCAATGGCTGGTGGATGACGTGAAATGCTTTTTACTGAAAGTCCAATCATACCCTTGAATGTTTTTGTGATGAGCCGGTTCAAGTATGCTATAGTGGGTAATAGGTATATTGTAAAGAGTTGGAATTCCATTCAGAAATCATAATACTTTATGTTGTTGTGTACTTCATTAATATTTTTTACTGGATATTTGTATTTTTTTATATTTTGTGCGTTTTTTTTTATCAATTTGACAATGTCATCAGTTCATCACATTTTACGGACGAGTCATATGTGAGATGACTATGTCATAGCGATGAGAAAGAACTTTTCTACAGTTCATTTATCTGAAATTTCAAGTTTTCTTACATTTACGATACACCCACAAGCCGCACTAATATTATTTATCAATTAAAGCTATTAAAGGTTGAAGTTTGCTGCAAATCCAGCAGGTATTGTAGTTGTGCCGCTAGAGTAACTATAATATGCTTTCATTAAGACCTGTCCGACACTGTTCTGAAGGTTATGGGAGACAGAGACACGTTCTTTATGTACACTTGTACAGTATTGCTGTTGTAACTAACGGAATTTAAAAATATTATTTCACCTATTTTGCAAATAATTTTTTGAAATTATTATTCTTTTCGACACATCTATGAATGACAAGCTACAATTGGGTAAAAAATAAATTAAATTGGTTAGCATTAAGTAGGGTAAATATGTACCACAAAAAATGGAGTCGCCGATTAATATATAAATGAAGAGCTTTTCCAAGAAATAACTGGCTACCGGAAACAAAATTCTCCAGCTGGTATCATTATAAACCCGTCCGTTTGTGCAGGATGACAATGGAGAATTCACGCTGTTCCATCAAGGTTGGTAAAGAACTCACCGAGAGCTTCGATATAAAAAAAGGATTTAGACAAGGCGATGCGCTCTCATGTGACTTTTTCAACATCGTTCTTGAACGAATAGTGCAAAACTCAAACGCTAACACCAGAGACACTATCTTTCAAAAGTCCGTCCATCTACTCGCATACGCCGACGACATATCTTTTGGCGGTCAATGCGGTTAAGACAAAGTAAATGCTGTCATCAAGAAAGGACACCCAACATCGACATCTTGGACAGAATGTCACTATAGACAGGTATAACTTAGAGGTGGTTAAGGACTTTGTATACCTAGGCTCCGCTATGAACTAAGGCAATGACACCAGCGCTGAGATTAAACGAAGAATAACTCTTGCCAATCGCTGTTTCTTTGGGCTAAGAAAGCAACTGAGTATCAAAGCCCTCTCTCGAACAACTAAAGTGACCCTTTATAAGACCTTCATCATCCCAGACCTACTTTATGGTGCAGAGGCATGGACTCTATACAAAGCGGATGAGGTTACTCTTGGTAAATACTTCGAGTAATTTTCGGTCCCGTCTGCATAGACGGTGAATGGAGGAGGAGATACAACAACGAACTGTACGGGCTATGCAGCGATATCGACCTAGCCATAAGCCTAGTCTAACGATTGAGGTGGCTGCGACGCTGGGTCATTTAGAGCGAATCTACACAGTAGAGCGACGGCGCAGTAGAGGAAGACCACGACTCAGGTATGGAGCACGCAAGTGGAAAGGGACCTTAACCAACTTAGCGTGCGAAACTGGAGACAGCTGGCCAAAGATCGTACTGGCTGGAGATGCTTGTTGGTTGAGGCCAAGGTCCACCCCGGACTGTAGCGCACCTTAAGTAAGTAAGTAAGTAAGGTAACATTATCAGAGTTATTAAAAATGACAGACTCCAATCATAGCTTTGGCACCATTGAGGGGGCCGACGCGACGTCGTCGTCGACCCTGATAGGCTGATAGCTGCATAGAACTGTCGACTGTCGAAGATGGCGCCTTCCGTATTGACGAAGACACATGATAGCGGCGAATTTCAAATAATTTTTTTAAGAGTTACTTGCGCAGCACATGACATACAACCATAATATGGTACTTAGGTGATATAAGGTCACGAGCGTGGCTCCTTAGTGACAGAAAATGGCCGAATGACGAGCATATAGATAGTTCCCTGAGGATGTATGACTAAACATGACTTGTTTAGAGTCGATGACAAAGAATCGAGAGCTATGGAGGGTCCACTTCAGCAACCTACACCCGCGACCCACTTGTCATGCCGACCATTGAAAATGAATGAATGAGTCTAGTCCTACAAGCCGACAATAAGAAGCAAAGTTCCAGGAGATGAGGCCCTAGCCTATACAAACAAGCATAGTTCCTAGATGTAGATTGTCCATCGGCACTCCAGGAGGTGAAATGGAAAACGGGACTGATTGCATTTAACAAGGGCCAATGATAAGTTGCGACTCTGGCAATTAATAAATATCCAATAGAACCAAAATAAAAATTAGTGCTCCACAGTAAAATAAGTTCGCCCTTGAATGTTGTTCTTGGGTTTCAACATCACTACCGATGATGAATGGTCTGGACAACGCGGATTTATTTATAATGCAATATGTGCCGCACCCAAAATAATTAGTAGTTCACACCGCAACTTCCGATTCCAAAGAGTATAAACGGCGAAACACATCATCCAACCATATTCTTCCATTTGAGCAGACCTGCCCGAGGTGCTTATTCAATTTGCTTCTCCTCTGCGTTCAACATTGCTCGCACTTCCATCCGTCTCACGGATGGATACCTTTAAGGAAATTTGTTCGCCAACACCACACCGCAGACAACGTTACCTTTGATTTCAGCACTCGGAATACTTCAGGTCCAATTTATTTTCCATTCATTTCCATTTCAAGGCAAACAGAAAGAAAATATCAAAAATGTTCCTTCTTCGTCCTTCCAGGACATTAAGCACAAATCCAACAATTTTCCCAAGCATGCTGAAACATACCCACCACCACCGCCGCAAGTTCCGTACTTAGATTCAGGTAATTTCGGGGCGTTCAACAAGGGAAAATTTATCTTCGGGCACCTTTAGAGAGCCGTTCAGGCGAAGGAGCTATTCAAGGATATTCGAACCATCGCACCATTCACTACTACCCACCATCGGATGGACCTTTCGCTTCAGAGACAATCGAAAGTTCTCCTCAGTATAATATTAAATTGGCTGCACTATGCTGTTGGTATGGTTTATGTGTTATCCTTTCGGTATATAAACCGCACCAGGATGAGACGATTTAACAACCTACTCGATTGTGTCTATACTCGGGAAGCGCCGAGGATAGACATTAATATCATCGCTACAAGTGTGTGTTTGTTGGTTGGGCTCACTGCTTGTGCTAACATATATATGCAAAGGATATGGAGTATGGCAAGGCACTGTGTAGCAACACATTTAATTGTAATGCTCTCAAGTGTAAGAAGGAGCTTTTCCACGAACGACACCATATCCCAACCAGTATAGCAGAGCTTATTCCCTGGTACGATGCGGCGGCATCCAACATATATACATAACATCTCCAAGGTGCGGTGTCGGTAACAGGAATTCATATGTCCGCAAATTTGTTCTCCGACACACAATTAAAATCAGGAAGCGTTTAATCCGCTTAATAAGGATTCAAGACTTCAGGAGACTGAATTATCGCTGTAGGATTTTCGCCATTAATTTTGAACATCACCGGGAATGTGTGTACGGCAACGGCACACACACACATAGTTTGTGTAAAAGGATTGCAGTGCCAGACACCCTTCAACTTCAAGTCCATGGACTGAGAGTAGAGTCGTCTGCAGCACTTTCACTCGAGGCAATTGCGTTCTTTCTAGTTTCGTCTACTCTGACGACATGAACGGGACCTCTTCTGTAGCCATATCGTCGTCGTTCGCCCGTCGAGGATGTGAGGAGCAGCGTTGTGTTGTTTTTTGCGAATCCTGTTTGGTATTTCTAGTTAGCAGGTGTTTGAAAACTGAGCCGCATTTTACACTAGAGTTGGTGGTCTTTTTCTCTCGCTGATGCTGTGCGGTAGGATTATTTTCGTTGTATTCCGACTATTCCGAGTAACAAACAAATTTTAATTAATTTTCCGCCCAAAAAGTGAAAAATATATATATTTTTTTGTTTTTTACACTGTTTTTGTTTTATTAGGTTTTACGCTGTGCGTCCTTTTTAGCCCGGCCACCACATAGAAGCAAAAGGATTTCCTTATAGTACATGCGGAAAACACTATACGACTACATGAGTGAATACTGTATAGCGTTGCGGATAGATCCGAGTCCGCTATATATTCACTGGTTTGGAAAATTAAATATTGCGTTAGAAATAAATTTTTAATCGAAATGCGGTACCTGGTCGTGTTCAGGGTTCAGGTACGCAGCACACACAGGTCGCAGGAACTGTGAAGAAGATTTATGCGAAAGTAAGTAATTTTCGGGACAGAAACAAATTGTTTTGTTTTTGGGGGAAAAGGTTAAGCTATGCTGATGCTTCGGGCCAAAAATTGCCAACTAAATTTAAGTAGTAAGGAGAATTTAAGCAATTTTTAGGGCAATTTGGTACCGACCGACGATAGGGTCTATATTTTTAATTCCCTCAAATATCTACCTATTGCAACGTATTTTGGAGTTGAAAATGTGAAGCATGATACAATATCATGTGCTGCCTTCTCTATGAAATGAAATTAAACGGGTCAGTTGACGAAGGATTTACCTACTTCAAATTTTATTTAGAAGTATTTAAAAAGCAGGCATTGTCAATCAGCGGAGCAGTGTAGCAATCTGACAGATCTAGATTCTAGATATAGACATCACACAAAAAACATATATGGAAAAAAAACAGCCAAGTTCTTTTTTGATATTTCTCCTTTCGTACAATGCAGGTCCTACCGCACTACCAAATTTCAACATTCTACGGTAATGAGACGTGGCCCAAACAAATAATAACCGATTTTCAAAAGTGTGTGGATACAACGCCCCCTGAATGGAAAATCTTATGTTTTTGATTTTCCCCAGTGGTTGCACCGCAGGATCTAGCATTCTGCCAAATTTCACGATTCTAAGATGGCAGGAAGTGCTTCATAATTTCGATGATCATCATCTAAGTGAGTGAGTCAGTTACGGTTTTTGCGATTTTTGAAGTCCTGCATGTTGAGAACCACTAATGCTATAGAAATGGAATTTGGTGAGGTTGACCTTTTTAATGACCTTGGTAAATTTTATAAGTTTGAAGTTTTTGGCTTAATTGGTTCCGAAAATAGAGGGGGGTCGAAAACAGCCTGAGTTTGTTCCTGTAAAAAGTCTGGGGCACTACCGTGCTGTTTGTTCAGCTAAACTCGACAGAGAGTAGCGAGTGGAGAGCTAGTAATACTGACTAGTTGGCAGGGGCAGGGATCTCGGCTACCTGGTAGAATCGATAGGACTCTTAAGACTTTATATCCAAGTTCTTACTGAATAAGACAGCGATCAGTGAATAGAGATCAGATAGTGAACAGTAGGCAGTGAAGTACATCATTGAGGTCACCATAAAGAGTGATATATCTGTGATGCGATCTTACTGAACTGAACGTCCAATGGCAGACGTTATAAACCTAAGGACTTGTGGTATATAACTATAGCGCCGTGCGGTAGGACTAAGATTGACTGGGTGAATTTCCGCAACTGCTTGCACATTACCCCAATGAATCAGATGATTTCAATTCGGATGCATCAGGCCGCCAAGAACGCCCAATACCGATCCAGGGAGTATAGAAAATTGTCGGGAAGAAAGTCACATAGCCAAGACCTGTGTATAGGATTTACTGCGTTGCTGGTATAAAACATTCAGGCCAGAGAACGCTGAAATATGCTCACTACCTTGGTAGGCCAAGAAAAACATGGAAGTCAACTGTTTTGACGGAAGTTCAGCCCCAAAAGTTGCGATCGTGGACACAGCTGAGGTTTATCGAGCTGCAAACAGAGAGAGATGGAAAGACCTGGTTGTCGCCCTATGCTCAAGGAGAAGTTAAAGTGTTGCTGCCATCAGCAGCTTCCGGAAGAAGGGAGATGCTCGCTACATATTTAATTCAGCCCTGCTTATTAAATTATGATAATAGTCGTCCAGTTAAACCTTAACCGCAGCGTGTCCTTTGGCTAATAAATCTGCAAGGCTAAATAGACATCGATTCAGAGAAGGCAGCGAAATAGACCCATGGAAGCCGTAGTCTGCAAAATGTCTGTAGTTCAATGGACTACTACGTAACCGCTAGAATAAATTGCATCAACTTCTACTGCCGAATTGGACCCCACATGTAGACTATGTCTGGAGAGTGACGAAATCTTTCTTCCCATTCTCACAGAATGTCCGGCTCTCTTTCGCCTCGTTACCTCAATAAACTTTGCTCACATACCCCAGAGAAGATACTTGTCTTCCTGAGTGTCTCTGAGTAAAAAGATGGCTCTATGACCTTATCAGGGAAGGTATAATAGGCTCCTTTAGAGAAGCCGCAGTGCGAGAGCCCAATGAAGCCTTCCCGACTTATTATCTAATCTAATCTACTGTAGCTTTGTACAAGTTAGGCCAAGTACTCTCCAGGAATTACCTTAAAGTGATGGACGACATTGAAGCTGGGCTTACAAAGAATATCAGGCTGTTGTGGCATTTCTGGCGATTTTAACAAGTGAACTTTAATATGGGACTTCAAATCAATATAGGTGTCTACAGAGTAACGCAATGATATGCCTTCGGAGTATATCTACGGGTAGGGTATACGGAACGACTTTAACGGACTCCCGTCACCTGAGCGAAATAATAAGCAAATCGGTGAAAAATGAACCCATAGCGACCACCAGACGTTATATATTCAACATTAACAAACTGAAGTCAAGTCATTCAAGTCATAGTAGCTCCGCAAACTAAAAGATCGGAGTTGAAATACCATTTTTCGATAAAGACGCATTCGAGAAAATTGTAAACACCGACCAAATCCAATAGAGCATCGTATAGGCTACCCTACCGCAGCGACTTTCGAAAGCAACCACCACTTCTTGTGATGCAGTAATAGGCAGATCCAGAACATAGCTATCTGGTAAACGAAGTGCCTAAGCCTTGTTATTTGTAAAACGACGAGAGCAGAATGCTCAAGCAAAGATTCACCCATGTCCAATGAAGATCCCAGCGATCCTGGGTAAGACCAGATTTCGAGTAGCTCGACAGAGTCTCACAAGAATCATAAAGAAGAGAAAAGTGAGATATTTTAGGCGAGTCCATGACGAAGACGATCACAGAGCTTTGGGGATTATCTCAAGAAAGACCAGCATGGAAGAAAATCGTGGCGACAACAAAGCGCCCTGAAAGAACGACACACCGAACATGCCATTAAAAACAGTCAACGAAATCAATTGAGAACGACTGGGCCGATTTGGCTCAAATTTTTGTTTTCAGTTATTCGTAATTGCCAAGAGAAAGTTTTTACGAAAGAAAATTTTGGGGAAAATCCTCCGGAAAAGTCGGAAAATTGGAAAAATCGAAAATTGATTTTTTATGGAATATGGTGTCCAATTGTTCCGGAATGGCTTTTCTTCGCCTAGTGCGCTAGTTTTATATAGTAGTTTGAATGAAGTTCCATTTCGATAGCCTCATTTTGAGCTCCCTAGAGTCAATTTTTGCTTATAGGTTGCCGGTTGTCAGGCCACAAAATGGTTATGGGGCAATAAAGGGGGTTGTTGAATCTTTGCGAGCTAGCTTATCAGATTTTTTATTAGCATTGGTCAACATTCGTAACCCAGAAGAGAGTGACATTGTTGCTCGACATGATTCAGAGAGTCCCTGATGTGTCTGGGGTTGAATTTATATGGATCAAGAGGTTGAAGCGCTGCTTGACCATCTGAGAGTATACAGATAGTTGTCGCTAAAATTTCGTCAAATTCATAGATCTCCGCTAATACCAATTGGCATTTTTAGACCATCGGTGTACCATTACCATATTGACTAGGATTTATATAGCCTGGTGCCCGCATCAGTCTCCCGCACGAACCAGTTCGGGACTTATATGTATTTTGCATATAGGTACTGACGATTGAAGCAAACTTTTGAGGGTTCGAAGTCTGTCACTTGAATCAAGAAGTGTGACACAATATTTATTGATATTACGATCTCCATTATGACCTTTTAGATTTCCTGGTTTACATTATGGATGAACTCAAGTTTTATAGCACACGCTTCGGGGGTCTTCCTAAGTCGTATGTAGTAGTAGTGGAGAAAGATTGATGAGTTCCTCTGGGCTGCAGTGCATGGCACCTATGTTGATATCAACGCACGACAGTCTTTGTGTTCCTTGAAGTGCTAACGAAGGCCAAGTAATAATTGGAATAACGATAGTGACGTAGGTCCAGTGAATAATCTTTTGATGAAGACGTAGATAAGAGATTAGATTATAAGTCGGGAGAGCCTTCATGGGGCTTTGGCACTATGCGGCCGCTTTAAAAACGGGTCTATAGTGCCTTCCCCAGTAAGGTCCTCTATAGCCATATTTTGCACCGAAGACAGTCAGCAAGACAACGGTCTTCTTTGGATGGATGTCAGCAAGATTTGCTGAAGTAACGAACGATTAACTTGCCATGGATATTCTTTCTGAGACAAGAGAGAACCGGACATTGTGAAGAGAGGATTCGTCACTCTCCAGACAAAGTTTACATACAGGGTCCGACAATTCAGTGAAAATGTTTTACCATGACCACTACTTATACTTATACATGTCAGAATTCTCAGGTTATTTTCGTCCAGATGAAGGATTAATTCTTTACTAAATCGGGACAGTTAGCTAATAAGATAGCAGTTACCTTTTCAATGGTGGTGGTTGATAGATCTTCAATGTTTTCATAGAATGTCCTCCATGTCATCCATATCTTTAACTTTCTCAGAGTTAAGTTTCAAATCGTAAATGCTGAACGATAATCTCCGATTTGTTCGGCCCGATTGAAGAGTCTGCGGGCTTATTTCTTAAGTTTTTCTAACAAAGATCCGGCAGGGAATAGAACAGAGGTGAATCAAACTAATATATTTATCTCTGGTCTCTTGTATTTCTATGATCCGAATATTTGAACAGGCTCAAAAAAATGGCGAAACTATTTATGTATATTGCCATAGCATAACTCAACTAATTTTCAAAATGGCTTTTTATTTAATGTCCCAAAACCACCCCAACGTCTTTAATCCTTTCGCAATGACATCGAAAGAAAATAAAAAAGGTCGATTTAATCCTCAGTCGATTACATACACCTACCTCAATTTTAAATCGATACCGCTAAGCAAATAAACTTTAAAATTCAATTCGACTCGTTGTCAGCTGAAATCCTGTTCTTCTCACAAGGAGTATTCCCTTTTTTATAACTTGCTTAATTCGTTTAGTAAACTCTTACTATAGTATTCCAACAGTTACAGTCACTATCGCCATATACAACATACCTATCCGGGGATGTGTATATTATGAGAGTGTGTTGGGTGCAAGGCTTAATTACATCGAAACTTTGTTAACTGGCAAACTATTCATTAGGAACAGCATTACGCTTCGATAAATCACCTAATCAATTGGATTACGAATTAGGAGTGGGTGGCTGCATGGATATTTGGTGAAAGGGAAAGCACCGTTCTTTAATTGCGTTATCTTGTATGGGATAAGGAGCCACTCTAGATTATACCACATAGATGGCAAAACATATGTAGTATGCCAGCCAGAGGCAGAATAACCATCCTGTTTTGATAGAGTGTATGTGTTTGTCTGATTTGTGTGTATGTGTACGAGTATATCATGGTTTAAAGTTCCGTTTGCAGTGCTCCTTTCTTCTGGATCCGATTCCGAATAGGTACTCATCGCATCAAAGCAAATACCTTCCGTCATCATGCAGTATAATCGTCCTTGTCGTTGGTTTGTCGAGTTTGATCCATGAAGAAAGATTTCCATCTCCCATCGATGTAACACAGCACTGCAGTAATAAGGATATCTCATGAAGATGAACTCCTGTGGTTTGTTGAGTGCAGGTTAATTCAATGATATAGTTACACAGTTACAAAATTCCATAGTAGGTGTATTGGATTTGAAATACAAGAATTCAATAGAATATAACCTTTTGGGAAATTTAGGTACTATACATAAATATACAGGATGGTTGGACTTTTGCGTTTTGTTAAAACAAATTAAAGAATTAAAGAGTGTCTCAGAATTCAGGCAAAATTTGAATTTTGCGGCATTTAATAACAGTGATACCAACGAAAAGAATAACAATGTGACAGCTGACAGTTCGGGGTTAGTAAAAATGGAGCGCTATACGAAAGAACAACGCATTTCCGATTCCGTTGTTGAGCAATATTTTAAAAATAATGAAGGTTTGTCAGCTACAGTCCGCAGTTTTCGAACAAAATCATCTTCAGTGATGAAGCTCATTTTCATCTTGATGGATTTGTTAATCGTCAAAATTGTCGAATTTGGAGTTCAGAAAACCCAAGAGTAATTGTTTAGAAACAAATGCATTCACAGAACGTGACTGGGCTGGAGGCATTGTCGGACTATTCTTCTTCGAAAATGCGGTTGGTCAGTTTTATTTAATGGTGCCTAAATTATGTACAAGATATGGATGTGACCAACATGTGGTTCAAACAAGGCGGTGCCACATGCCATACAGCCAGAGAAACAATTCAATTAGGTATTGCATGAGTCATTTCCTAATCATGTAATCGGCCGTTTTTTGAGATCAGAGTTGGCCATCCATATCTTGCTATTTAACGCCATTGGACTTTTTGCTTTAGGGTTTTTTGAAGCCAAAGGTCTATGCAAACAAGCCCACGCTCACCAACGCCTTGAAAGAGCAAATTGGGAGGTGTATTAATGAAATTCAGCCACAAACGGTCATAGAAAATTTCAATAAAAGAGTAGAATGACAATGACAAGTTTTTAATTTGATTACTTGATTTTTCATAATGAAAACTTATGCCAAGTTTAAAAATATTGTTGACAATTGACAACTCCAGTTGGCGGTTAGAAAATGACAAATTTTCCATCAGATTGATGCAAAAATATGTTAAAATGACAGCATCCTTTAGATCTAAAGCCAATCAGTAGTGGGAATTTTAACCACATCACTACGATCGACACGAAAATGTTTGATTAGCCTTCGAAATGCTCATTCAGGAGGCAAAAACCAATCAAAGATATCACAAAACATCTTGAAAAGATTTTCATTTCTATTTCTTAAATCGATACCAATCATGATGAAAACAAAAATTCCACCATAATGCCTTGTTTTGACTAACTTTGCAAACTCCACATATTTTATAATCAAATTTCCCTAATCAACAAAAGGGCTCTTGTCATTCGTAATACTTTTCAACACAAACAAGTCTCAGGAGCATTTCCATATTCCCATTCCCGAATCATCAGCAGCACGCTCGCTTCCTTCCGCTATCCACAAAAATCTCCCACATTTTAGGCCAAAAAATCAACTCGAACAAATACAAAGAATGAAAGAAAGAAAAAAGAACACTGACAAACTTTTAAATTAAAAACAATGCTTTATGACCCTTGAAATTTTTATTTTCAATTGGCTCCTTAGGGGTGGCCCAGTAGTCGGTGTCATTTATCTTTGGTCTTGGATGTCCTCGTGTTGTATATACGAACAGTTGAAAAAGATTTGGAACGCACAAGTTCATCAGAGAAAAGGATTCGGGAATTTGAATTCCGGAGCAAATAACCCAGCCACCAGACGGACGACGTCAAAAAGTTTTGCCATCCAGTGGCCCGCTTTGTTGTTGGCGTATATTATGGGTATAGTGCACGAGTATGTTAGTTTGTATCCCCTTTTTTCGGTCGCCTCTTTTTAGTCGATATTTCGTAACTGATACCAATTTGTTGACAATACACATGGTATCTAGGATTCAATTGTCAAATCATGCGTAGATTGTAATCATAAAATCCACTGACTTGGAACGACGGCAACAAACAACCCTTCGATGGCAGTGCATGAGAAAGAAAATTTATGACCGTAGTTTTGCCGTTGGATAAAAGTTTTTTTTTGTTTTTTTTTTTTTTTTTTTGAGAGGGGTCCGGGTCATGTCTCCATATATACCGTATGGCTTTCTATATGCCAGTTCATTGTGGCGAATGTTTGTTGGCTTGTTGCTGGTGGCAGGATGACGAAAAGAAATAAAATCATCTAGTATCCTTGGAATACTGTGTGTTGCGATCCGCCCATCCACTCTTCTAGACGTTGATTTAGATGTTTTATACGTCTGCCAAGGGTTTATTGGCTTCGCATCAGATAAGAGTTCGATTGGCACTCTATTTTCTTTAGTTGCTTTTCCATTTTCAATTTTTATTTTCTGTTTCCTTTGTTTTTTGTTTGAATGCATCTTCTTGTGCAGTGGGATTCTTTTGTCTAAGGACACTTTAATGGTTGGCGGCATTGGAACGAGTTTTGGTATGTTGACCTTTGGAGTGACGAGGAATCATGGTTCGTTCCGATCTTGAGATGCGAGGCAAACTTTCAGAGAGCACCAGTTGTGGAATATTTTCTGCTTTAGATAGGCTTTGATACAATACTCAGGGTGTTGCATTGTCTAACATAGTGAGGAGTTGAGCAGTGGAACACGATTTTTTCGAATCAACACTCATTGTCTAAAAAAGCCACTTTGTGTTCTGCCACTACAAGCATTCCGCCTATTCCATTGGATCTGTCATAAATTTGCAGAAACAAGGCAGCTGCTCATCGTTTCTGTTGATAGATAAGTCAAAACTATTACATGCCTCAATCATCGTTTTTCTAAATTCGTCCTATAAGGGTTGAAAAAAGGGGGAGTAAACTTTTCTAATTCAACCTTACTACGCTTAACTTGCCATTATACTCATAAATCTATGTATGTCAATTCAAGAAATGCTTTTAATAGTTAGGCAAAAATACTGGGCCCGCAGGCAGCTTGTAGGCAAAGTCCGTTATGTGGGAGGAGTCGACGGTCTATTCTATGTGGTTTGTTGTACAAAATATACGTCAAAAGTGATGTCATCTGTTCGGTACCTTAATTTTAACGCATCTCCAAATTAATACACTAATCTCTCTGATTCCGAGTGGAGTACAATGTACAAATGTAGTCCTTCCATATATACCCTCACGACAGTCCTTTGATTTTGATGATTATTCTATTTTGTATTTTAATTCCAATTCAACTAATCGATGTTAACGTTATTTTTAGCCCCTCCACAAAAAAAAAAAAAAACCTCAGATACTGGCCAAAAACCTCGGTTCATAATTACAGTGAATATCCCCAGTGTGCTTTCGACTGGCACGTATATTTTGGCCACAACACTATCATAATCACGGGACACAAAAACACTCATAAACAAAATAATTTGCACATTCGAGCACGGCCACAGACCGCAATCAACACATTTTTTCTTGTTGTTGTTGTTGTTATTGTGTTATATGCCCAAGCATATATAGTATGTCCAAACAACGTAACCATGCATGAGCTGGTGGCAGCTTCCATAAAGCCACCACACATACCAGGAGCAGACAGGAGCATCACAAGCAGCCCAGCATATACAGCATCGTGCTTGTATACCAATCAAACATTATCAACTGAGTTATGATAATTGTGACCACAATTTTCAATAAAATCACGAAAATAATTTTCCATGTTTTGGTTTGATTCCGTTTGCAGGATTCGTTTCACAATCTCGGTTTTGGGTCTGTTTTGTTGATGTAGATCTACATATATATGTGCATAGCAGTGTCCTGTGCCTGTCTGACCTGGCCGCGATTTCTCTGTTGCATTCAAATTGAAAAACGCAATTCAATTCAAAATAAATTGTCAACCATTGGATGGCAACATCGCGGTTATTGATTGGAATCCCCAGTAATAAACAGTATAGTCGTAGGGATTCTATATAAAGGACATTGCACGAACATGGCTCGCTTATGGGTGGGTGGTTTGTGGACTCAGCAGAGCTCACACGTCACCGGCATTGTCAGCGTATTTATTGGAAATTATTTGCACGCTTGAATATCAAAAGCTGATTACGTTTTCCTATTGACTGCTGTATGCTGGGCTGGTGTCCTATGATAATAATGCCAGCAATATTATAAAATATTTAATTCGCTGTATGTGTGTGTGTGTGTGTGTGTGGGAAGTGATAATAGGTCATGTAGCTTGTAGCTGATTTATTTTCCTAGAAGAGTAAAAGTCAGATAATAGCAGTCAATATTGTAATGTTGACAAATATTGTCGCATCAAATCTGCCGCAAATGAATTAAATGATAGATTATGTCCTGTTATCCTGTGAACTAGTTTTTTTTTTTTTTTTTGTTATTGTGCAATGTTGCCACAAACAATATGCGTGTATTGGGTCAGCAGGAACATTTATTTGAATAGACGAAATATTTGCTTTTGAATTTTGATGTGTGATAGGAATTAGGACTCGTACCTGTGTATGGGTGGGACGTTTCTGCGATAAAGTTGACATAAATCGAATATGTTTATGTATATGGGATAATCGATAAATAGACTCAATTCATTTTTAAATCAATTTAAAGCAAACACCTTAAGGACTCAACTGGAACGGGCCAAGGATGTGTGCGACTTCTTCAACATCATGTACTTGAACGAATTGTCCAAAACTCACAGGCCTACATACAAGGCACGATCTTTCAAAACAATCAACAGCTAATAACTTTGAGGTAGTAAAGGGTAGTAGGCCAGTAGTTAGTCTGCTGGACTACTGTGCGAGGGGTCCCAGGTTCGAACCCCGGAAATTACATCTTAAGGTTTCTTCTACTGCGACACCTCTCGCGAACGTCTGACAATCCTCCGAAAGTCTAACTGTCCTGAAAAAGCTTTTCAATTCAGCCGTTCGGAATCGGCATAAAATTTTAAGTCCCTTCCATTAGTCCCAAAAATAAAAATTCCCACAAAACGAATGGTTGTGAGAAGCTAGGCCTAGGGTGTCTACACGCCTGTTGCGCCAACTATTCATTTATTTTTTTGGTAAGAGACTCTGTCTACCTCTTGGGCTGAGAAGGCAAACGAGTAGTAGAGCCCTATCCCGATCAGCCAAGGAGATTCTGTATAAAACCTTAATCATCCCAGCTCATCTTTATGGCGCTGAGGCTTAAACTTAAGCGGATGAAAATATCCTCGATCGCGTCGAAAGAAATATTCTTCGTAAAATTGTCGGTCCAGTCTGCATTGATGGACTTTGGACGAGGAGATTTAACGACGAACTATATACGAGATGTACATCGACATCGACCTGGTCAAAAATCATCAGTCGTCTATGATGGCTAGGGAATGTAAAGCGGATGGAGAGAAATTCTTCGTAGAGTCTTCGAGTTTAACCCGGAGGGAGAACGCAGTAGAGAAATACATCGCCTTAAGTGGCTTTTGCAATAAGGCCTCAACCGACACTATTCATTACATATTGTGTAATTGTAGCTTTATCATCGCATCCATTCATCTCAACACTCCATATAGTTATAATAACAAATTGTTTCAATTTTAATTTATTTTCTGCATTCAACTGGAGTTTTTATTACAGACATTACCTGCATTGTCAATGAGCACTTTGGCATGAATTGGCCATTTCACACGAGTCGGTTTCTCTTTTTTTTCTTCATTTTCTGTTGCAATCCTCTTTTATGCCATAATCTTCACCCACAACAATGCATTCGCATTCGCAGTGAAATATATACAAAAAAGAGTCCTTGCAACGAACCGCATGTGCCAGAGGAAAGTCGGTTAATTACACTCCATGCAGACTTGAACGTATCTCGGTAGGTAACGTATATAATATATATGTATGTATATAATAATTGAAGAGGTCATGGTGTGCAATTTTACACCTTTGTTCTCTGATGGCGCGAACAGTAGGGTGAGGCTAATTCATGGTAATAAAAAATAATTTCCCAAAGAAAAGTTTCACAGCAGGGTTTTTCAATGTTGCCACTTTATATGATTTTTTGAAAATGCGTACTTTTCTTATACCTTTTGTATTGATCCTTTTTGGATATTTTTACAAGTGAAATTATGCAGAGAAGAGAGGAATATGGTGTAGTTATTATGTATGTATGCATCGAAATTGTATTATTCAAAATTTAATTAAGTAAATAATATTGTAAGGAACAATTCATAGGGAGATAAGCAACTGATGGTTAGGCTTTACTTTTTCTATTATCGCATTGTGGTACGACTTTGTGAAAGCTTCACTTCTAAATTTATTTATTCAGACGACTTTTGTAAAATAAAAGAAAAACATACAAAGTGGGAACATTTCTACCATCTATATACACCTATACCTATTCACATATTGATGTTTCATTTTTCTTCCATGGACCATGTATAATATAATGTATATTCACAGGTCGAAGAACCAAAGTTACCTCCATTTGGCGTTGGAATCAAATTTGTGTGGTGTTCCAGCTTCTAAAAGGCCATGATTACGTTTGCAATTTAGGTAGCAAAAATAAATGAAAAAAATTACATTAGTAGTGGCTATTGCATTTTTTTTTAACTAATGCATCACCGTCTGGGGTAATTAAGGAAAATAATTGTGGGTACAGATGAAAGAGCATTCATGAGTTTGAAGGTGAACGGTTTGGTAACACTTTTAAGAGGTACATACGATGGTTTTATTAATTTTGTTACCACCGCAACCTTTGCGCGTCGTCGGCTTGAGGCTTGAAGTTGAAATTGAAACTATACTAGACGATGCTAGTGTATGGCTTAATTTTTATGAAAATATTATCTCAAGGATCTAAGGTAAAAATTGTACTTACTTAAAGCTGACAATTAACTAAAAAAATAGGTTCGCTAATGACTTATCCGGTGCTAAGGTTGGGGGTTGCAGCAACAGAAAATTATTGAACTTCCTCACGTGTCTAAAACGGCTGAACTGATCTCAATAGTGATTCATTCTTTCGGTTCCAGAGAAGAAGCCCATTTTGAAATCTGAAATTAGAGCTAAACACTCAAAGCTAGAGAACAATTTTTTTGGCCACGAGTAAATTAATGAGAGATCGGTAGGAGGACCTTGTGGTAACAAGGTACTAACTAAAAGCCTCTTGAAGATTTATGGAAAGTTCAGGGAATAAGGTCTAAAGGACCATTCACATGGGAGCGAACGAACGAATTGATGAAATGCGAACAAACCACTTTTTATGCATTTATAAACAGAAAATTGCAGATTTTATTATTCCAACAGGAGGACAATTAATTATCCCATCAAAATGCATTAAGAAAACAAGTTTATAAACAGTTTAAATAACGAAATTTCGATTTCCAAACTTTTTACCGCGAACGAAAACACCCTTGGAACGAATTGTCAAAGTTTATTCGCAATCCACATCATTTATTTCGCGTTGCACAAACTAGCGAATAAAACTAGACATTGCGGGTAGAAACTGATGGCTGAAATTCGCGAACTGCCGCGACATAGAAAAGTGTTCATGTGAACGGACTGTCAAAACTTGCGAATATTCGTTCGTTCGTAGCTAGTTGGTCGTTCTCATGTGAATGGTCCTTAAAGTCTATGAGGTGCATTGTGCAGCATCCACTTATGGAAGGTAAACTGAGAATCTGTGACGCCGACAAAATTTGGTCATTGCATGTGACAATAATGGCCACCAATTCGAACGGTGTGGTTCAGATATCAATAAAGAGGTGAGTCAACTTTCGAGTTTATTCTTTCTTCTAACGTGTCTACCTAGTCTATATCTATGCAAAAATGGTAGCATACAAACCTTCATAATCGGCTTTATAAAGCTACGTTTACACATGTCGCGAATCGTGTCATTCCGTTACATGCTTATGTCACTATGACGGCCGATTTTATTCTAAAGTTATCATTCTGTGCATGATCCGCTTTTGTCAATGATAGGCGTGTTTTTTTGCAATCCTATATAGGCTTAGATAAAACCAAAACAAAAAAAAAAACGCCTTACTGTGACTTGGCAGCACTATTCTAGTTGATATTTGACTGTAAAATTAGTAAATTTGTAGTAAATTTAGTTTGTAAAATGATAAATGAGGAGAACAAATAGCTATAGACATATTAAAATAGTTCACAAATGAGAAGAAATACATTTAATTTCAGATGGTTTATTTATTGTTGATAAGATCTGCAGCAGGAGCAAGTTCCAGCCGTAACAGCGATTTGCAGGATGTACTGCTGATTGTGCTTGCACTTTTATCGGATGATTCAAGTTCTAGCAGCGAATCAGTGGCAATGAACAAACTCCTTACGTGCACTCTAGCATTTCAGCAGTCCCAGTCTGGTCCCAGTTAATCTTCCTAAATCCAAATTTTGAGTTGCAATTGCAATATTTTTTCTCCATATTTTGATTGTTGATGTTTGTTTGTTTTCCTTTTCTTAGGGGAGACTGGGGCACTTTGGACAACTTTTTGCTTGTGGTCTTATAAAATCCTATGTGTAATTAATATGTACTTTTAAATATTTTTTAAATGTTGTCTTATTAGCAATGTTCAAAGGTATTACCAAGTTTAAAATTTGGTTTATAATTAGAAATATTTTTTAAATGTTGTTTTATTAGCAATGTTCAAATGTGCCTCACGTTCAAATGTGCCCCAGTCTCCCCTAACACTTTCGATAAAGCAATCGTATAGATGAGTAGTACAGTTTTTACCTGGGCTAAGGGCATAATCCCTAGTGATTATCCGGACTAACCAATTCAATATAGGATTGCGTATTTGAATGGGGAACTTGCTAAGCACATGTACTAGGTATATGTCATATAGGATTGCAAAAAAAAAATCCCACCTGATGTTGGGACTGAATGTCGGTGACGTGAAATAAGGCCCAATGAAATAATGGCAAAAATGAAAAATGTTGGCTTAATTTATTTCGTTTTAAATCTGGAAATAACGCTAAATTTACGATTTGGCTTTATTTCGCTTAAGAAAACGAAATAAGGCCAATTTGGAAATGAAAATAAAACCAATTTGGCCTTATTTCCATTTCCAAAGCGAAATACCTAATGCCGAATTTTACATTGGGCCTTATTTCACGACACCCTCTGAATGTCACAGATTGACAACATCACACTCATGACTCAGCAATACTTTCCACTGTGTCATTCATGTCGCGATTGACTCATTTTATGTCTGTTATTATTGTGGTTCGTGCGAGGGACCGCTCCTTCGATTTTACAAAAGAACTTAGCAGGCCTGTGTTACAGCGTTTTTCAAGAGTCGGTGGAAATCTTGAAAGACACCTTTGGCACAGTTCAGCCACAGCATGACAAAGCGATCATATCATATATCTTGGGATACATGACACTCGTGTGACCGCACGATTAACACTGTGTGATCCGGTGTCAATCGGCATTGACACTCTCACGAATGACACGTACATGTATATGGCAACCTGATGAGTACATTTTTGTGACACCAGCTTGTCAAGTATTGACACGTTTCGTGACGTATTTAATTTTAGCTAAACGCCTACATCCCATTATTACTATGAAAATAATCTGATTTATCTTCAATTCTTGAGGGAACATTTCTTTGGACTTGAAAGTGTCAAAGGAGTTGAAGGAGAAAATACAACAAAGAACCATTATATGAGCCGTATAGCAACACAGACCCATTCAAAAAAATTCGAAGTGACAGGTTAAGATGCCTGGAGCGAATGGAAATCAACACACCATGCTCCGAAGAATCTTCGAGTCTACCTTAGAGTGACAATGTGGTAAGAAAAGACCTAGTTCGAAAAGAGCTGTAATAAATGTTGCGATCGGAATTGGATGTAGGCAAACATGGACCGTGCTGGCTGGAGAAGCACGTCGATTGAGGCCTGGACAGTGGCCCCATCAAAATTAAAATTAGATAATAACATTATTTTTGTTGGTTCCTTCTTTGAAATCCTAACCAAAAATGTGTCTTTTAACAATTATATTCAGCGGACAATAAATGTTTAGTCGTTTCTCTTGACCACTAGCGCAAGAAGCTTATAATCATATGGAATGTATTCAAAACCAATACCGTTACAAAAGTTGTTCCCATAAAAAATGTTATGTAGGTACAAACATCCATCGACAAAAACATTCTGTAAACAGAAACGTACCTAAATTTCTTCTTTTTCCACTTGCTCTATTGATATATTCATGAAATTCTTTGGCCTCTCTGGTTACAGTCATTAATTACAAAACTGGATATCCAGAAATTAAATATGCAGATGCAGCAAAACTACAACTGTGTATGCATGCAATTGCCAGTTTCAAATGGAATATGGTTTTCCTCTTGTGGTAATCGAGGACCTGTTCTCTGGTTTTACCTTTGATGTCCATTGGGGATTCGATTCATATTCCCTTGCTATTGGCAACTGTAAATAAAGAAACAAAATTTAACCCAACCAAAGATGAATATTTTACTGGTCTGCTAATTGAGACGATACATCGATTTGGGATATATGCGAGCAAAAACTAGAGAACGAGTTATCTGTGCGGTTGTATTCATATGAAGGATTTGTCTGAACTTTGACATGTTTGTGGTTTGCAATTGATTTTTAAATTGGAACTCCTGTTGTACCTACGTCGTTCTTGAAAAGGATTTCATGATTTTATTGGGGACTCTGACTCACACAAAATATCTCTACCCGTTTCGAATTAAACACTTTTGTAGAGCGGCATTTTTGTTTGCATATGAAGTTGCATAAAAATTCCCAGGCAATTGGGTTACTACTAACTCAATACTATAATAACTAACTCAATACTATAATAAAGTCCCTTTTACTTGCCTGCATGCGGTGAAACAGAATATTCAATTTTTTTCCATCTAAATTTGTCCATAGTGGTTGGCACTTATATCCTGTGCAATATTTTTTCTTGACTATGTGTTCACAGAAAAAAAAAAAACGAAACTGTTATATGCAAAAAGAACATTTAGTTTACTATCTTGTTAACATTGTGGTTTGGCATTTTGTATTTTCATCCATGCATTTATGCTGGTCCTCCTCTAAAGATAAAACCTAGATTTTTTTTGCTTCTAATTTCGAACCAGTTCCGGTTGTCTATATCGAGGCTATGGGAAGGCTTGTGATATCCATGAAAACAGACCACACCAGTGGTGGTGGCAATGGATTTTTTAAAATGCTTTCCGACCGCATTTCCATGCAAACAAACTCAATCTACTCTCAATGAATTTATATTCCAATTGAATGATTGCGTTTTGGCCGCCGTCGTCGCACCGCTCGATGTTCGATTAGTATGTTCTGAACAAAAGGTGGCACAGTCTTTATGCCATTTATCTATACACCTGAATAAAATGTTAACACATGACTGAGGGTATTCAAAGGATGGAAACTTTTCCGCCGCATTCCTACACCTACATATTATACTAATCGAACTATTTAGTCAGATCTTAGACAACCGATTGTCCAATGACCATTTGGAAGGGACCCAGTCAAAATAGGATCTAAAAAAGGAATGCAAAACTAGGACAAAAATGCGCGTGCTTGGTATTTGTTACAAAAAGATTTGAACATTCTCGTTTTCATTGCGGTATTAGGATACATGTTTTAAGGCCGTGTGCCAATAGCGCTGAATAATTATTCTCGCCTGATTTTCTGACATATATATGAAAGAAGTCCACTAAACTCAAATCTTTGAATAGAGATATTTCCTTAATTTTCTCAGAGTGAAGAAATAAAAAAATTAATTTAAATTTTTTTTTGGAAATTTTGGGACCCGAGATTGTGCTATTAATTCCGCGAATTATGGCCGGCATTCGCGGATTTTCAAAATATTGGAAACAGTTTTTCTCATTGAAAGAAACTCTGCCGCATAAAAAAAAATAAAAAAATAGGTGGCGCAACCCAAGTCCTAGCTTCTCGCAACCATTCGTTTGTGTGAGTTTCTATTTTTGGGACGAATGGTATAGGGACCTACAATTTTATGTCGAGTCCGAACGGCTGAATTGAGAAGCTTTTTCAGGACAGTCATACTCTCGGATGTTTGTCTGACGTTCGCGAGAGGTGGCGCAGTAGAAAAAACCTTAAGATGTAATTTGCGTTTTTCCGGGAATCGAATCTGGGATCCCTCGCACAGTAGTCCAGCACACTAACCACTGCGCTACTGCGCCCACCCTTCGCATAAGCAACACAAAAAAAAAATTGTATATTTTCGGTGAATTTTTGACATCTTTGAAATATTATGTTAGGGTTTCAAACATAAGGAAAAGTCGTTCCACTGCCGGGTAAAGAGAAAGCCATCTCCTCTATTTAATACTTTTAAAGTGATTACATCGACTTCAATAGGAAAGATCTCATTCGAATTTTTCATTCAGTGTTTTCGAACCTTTCTTTTATCGATTACCAAAGTTAGTATTACAATAATATGTTGCAGACTTCAGTAGCAACAAGTTACGATTCAAAATCACTACCAAAAAACGGGAACAAAGTTGGCACTTTCAAGAAATAGAGCTGGGGCCTATACCACAAAACAACAATTTAACAATTATACAGGCACTAGTTAAGAATGCAGATTTAACAAGTTACTATAATTCCTGTACCACAACAGAAAACAGCTTCATTCGTTAAAAATCCAAATTTCCCTTCTTTGTACAAGTCATTTGTACAAGTACTTCCCTTACGGCTAGCGCTATACTATTCGCATTGCGCAGGCAAATTGTCGTAGCTGAAATCATATCAAATAAAATATATTGTTAATGTATGTTAGTGACATCAATTTACAACATTTTCAGACATACTTTTTAAAACGAGGAAGTTTTTGACAAATATATTTTCGCCAGTTTTCCGTTTAAATATAGTCACTGCGCTCGGCACAGTTGCTTCAAAAGCAAAATGTTCATAGAAGAATGTTCCCCTTTCTCTTACGCTTTGATTAGTTCGTGGAAATAGAGATATCCTTTCTAAATTTGTGCTTAAATAATACTGGAGTAATAAAGTTAATGTTTTATGAAAACAAATGTTTCAAATTTTTATTTAAAACCACATTAATATGACTTGTAACGGCTTAACAAATTTCAACTCGCACGTTAAATTTTCTCAACTTTATAACAATTGCTTGCAAAATTTTTTCTATACTTGTTGCTTTGTGGTACAGAAAGTGGGGAAATTTAGAATTTCCATATTGTTAAAGTTTGCTTGTACAATTGTTAATTATTCAATTGACTTGCAGTTTTGTGGTACAGAAACCATTGTTAATTGTTAAAATTCGCCTGTTGTACAATACTTGTTGCTTTGTGGTATAGGCCCCTGGAATCTCAAGATAAAGGAAGCAATTAAAAAAAGGCAATAGCATTCTAAGCGTGCAATAAATTATTCACCCAACTATGGGGTCCTAGCCCTGAAATAGTGTGTAGCCTTACGCGGTGATTATAAGACTGGTATCTATTAACATTTAGTATGTTTAGTATGGTTACAGGCTGTCCCTATGGTCACCAATGGCCTTACGAAGAACTCTTTTCGGAACGTTAAGCTCCCAATTCAGCTTTCTACACCGTGCCAAAAGTCCGAGAGCGGACGAAAGCCCCTTCAATGTCCAAGAACCAAGAAGGCAGTCAGTGCAAATTACCTCTGGAAATGCCACTTTTCTATTTGATCTATTATGTTACCATGTTACCACCTTTTAACCTTTTAAATATAGGTATGTGCTGTACATTCCATAAGGTTCCGTGCACCACTTTCTTCTTTTATGAATGTCAAGAAGGATTTCTAGCGTCTTGAGGAATGAGGAGAAATGACGAGAGACTGATAATATTTGGCTGAATTGTGCCTAGATGACTGCTTTGGGTATAAATACCAACGGCACCCTTTCTTTATGTCATGAGTAGGAAAATTAACTTTTCCCTGACGCTGTATGTGATCGTAACCCCAGAGCCTTCTGCAGCATATCTGCCAGAATGACCAACGCATCTTGAACATCCTCACTACTCTCTGTCCATACTCCTTCAGATTTTCTAACTAACTGGGAACTACCTCGTCTTTTGGCCACATATTACGAAGTCTAGAAGCTCCCTTAGTACCTGCAATCAATTCACAGAATAGTTCCCAAGAGTTCTTTTTAGTTTTCCTGATCAACTCCAAGTTTTTACCCTCTATATAGCACTCTATTCCCCTGCACTTGTCTCACCTACTTTCTTTTGGAGGTCCTTGTTCCACCACCATGTTGAGATGTTAATGATGATGATACAACTGTATGTTTTAGGCATCAAATAACCAACCTTCACAGGTAGTTGCATAGATTTATTTAGAATGCTGTGCCAAAGACTATATCCCTCAAAAACTCCTTATTGCATATTGGTATAAGGTTATTAAATTTCTCATAACGAGAAAGACGAAAACCAATACAATTATTGTCCATTTCAGTCTGATATTTCCATTTCCATTTATGTTTACGTCAAAACCATTGAGTTTCTTTGGCAGACAATTCCCACACAAAGTGCAACCTCAAGACCATATTGTGCTGCACATACTTTATACTCTATACCCATGTGTGGCAGTGGCATTCGCCAAAACAGAATGAGTTGAGAATTTATTGCAAAATGCCCTCATTTCGGCTCTTTAATCTCTCCTGCTAAAACCGAAGCAAATTTGTACAGATTTTGTTTAATTGCACCCAAGATGGCAGATATACAAGCAAACAGCACAATGAATCCGATTTCAACATAGGCACTTGGGTGTATAAGCCAAAAATGCATCATCATCATCAGGATCGTTCTATATATGAGTGTGGCTACTCAAACTACTTATAAAACAACGTGCGCATTCACAGCCGCATTCCTTTGAGAACTCTAGTAAATAATGCAAATTGCTTTTCAAGTTTGTCCATCCTGTCCCTGATGTCCACCACCCACACACCGGTAGAGTGTGGTCCAAAATTTGTAAGAGGAAGGACATCGTCTGCATATTTCCTTAAGCAAATAATAATTTGCAAGAACTTTACCCGTGGCAACAATACCGAATTCATATTTTGCCAACAAGAGCTGCTGCACTCCCAGGGATGTCACTGTGTTATTGTCGTCCTAGTAAACAAATAAATAATTGTACCAAGGTAAATGCTCAAATGTCCTTAGCTCTTTACCTTATTGTTGGCGCTGTTTGTGTGTGTGTGTGTTGCTGTCTTTGGAAAATTATAATTGCTCCCTGCTAATGGCCTCCTTTCAGATAGTAATCCCTATGGCCAATTGCGTTTTGCATAAATCTAGAGTTCTGGAGTCGTGCTCGTGCAGCTGAGTCTCATCTCTCAAGACAGGAGCAGCTGGCAACATATTTGTTTGGTCAGTAGCGACATTTATGAGGTGATTACATTGGAACACGACTATATGTCGCATCCATTATCCGTCCTGCAATCATCGGTCAGGAGAAAGATGCGCATCCAAGGAGCAGGATGCAATTGTATGCACATGTTTTTGGTTGGCCGCACCGACAAAGGTGTGAGCCTTAATCTGATGAAAACCCTTTGGGGTATACATATAACTTGGTCCTCATCACACAAAGGTGCGTTGTTGATCGTGTCGTCCTCCTACTGCTGTATATGAGGCGCAAACATTTAAGGGTTCTCTATCCTTTTTTGGAAAGTTACTCAACCATCGATAAGTACATGACCGGATGTTATGTTTGTTGTTGATGTTTCGTACCAACCGACACACAGAGTCACCCCCTATAAAATCGACTGCCACTGCTGGTGGTCAACAAAAGAGAAAGGACCTGGCCACTGTACACAGAGGAGGAAGTTTTTATATTTACTATAGCTACTCGTATATATGTCCTGGGCAAGTTGTCTTTTTTTTGTTGGTCATTTTCTCCAAAAAAGGTGTTGAAAGGACTTTTGAAAGAACATTCAGGATTATTTGCACCACCCACCCACCCACACCGCTGACAAAAGGACTATACGAAATACTTTCTCCGCCACCTTTGGCAATTATGCCTGTGTACTTAAGTGGGCGGCTGGTTGCCAACGCTGGACCTCTTCTCTGATACTGGACAAGAGTGTACCTATAGAACATGTATTGGAAATTGAAAATGTAATCCGCTTGTTGTTTGGATTGCAAGGAAAACTTTTGGGGATTACAATTGGGGCGGTACTGATGTTTGCTGGGCGGCTTGGAACTTTAAGTATTTCTTGTACCAATATTCGGGTATTTGCAGAGGATTTTCTAGCACGACTTACAGGTGATTGGGTTTTGCTTTTCCATTATTAAAGTAGTAATTTGTGTTGTGGTACAGTTTGGGCGAGGACGGAATAGTTTTAGTTGGAATCATCAAAAGAGATAGTTTGATAGGCATCTTTTTTCAATGTTGCTGTAGTTGATGATGGTTTTCGTAACTACACCATCAATTATTTTTGAAAACTTTAGGTTAGCCCATTTTATGGGTATTATAGAAACTTAAGAGACTTTGGAATTTAAAGCTTTTACCAGTATACCTAAGTTGTAGAAAAGCTTATTAAGTTGCATTTCAGTTTTAAGACCATACGTTGGGCAGATTGCGTAAAGAGTCAAGACAATACGCATATTATCTGTAACCATTTTCAATGCATTGGTTGGGGGGGAGAGTAGAGAGCCTCGTACCTTAGAATGGATTGAGTTCGAAAACAATGCATTGGATTTTTCAGACCACTTCTTGTTGGAGCCAATGTTAGAATGAGATATCCAATACACGATATAGCTCGCCAAAAGACTGTGAGAAAGTATGATTTCGAAAACGACACACGAAACCTCTGGTTTGATAAGCAATGTCGACTAGCAAGAGCAGCAAAAATGGGACACCGCGGCTTCTTAGAAAGAGCAAAAGAAGCGTGCGATCCAAGAAATTGAAAGATATCCTACTCTAGCAAAAAGTCACGAACTTTTTAAGTACCAAAAGCGTGCCAAGGCAGCAAATCCCGTACAGAAATCTGTAGATATAATTATGGAAACTTTTGTAATAGAATCAGAATCGGTACTGGGATTGTGGAAAACTTGGCTCCCGGAGAAAAACCCCAGAAGAAATAACGCCAGATTTTTTTTTGGAAAAATTTCCAGAAAATGTTTTTGTTTTCGAATTTGGAAAAATATCAGAATTTTGTTTGGAAAATGTGCCAGAAACTAGGAAATTATGCCAGACAGATGTGGAAAAAGCGCCAGAAAGTAAATTGGAAATTAAGCCAAACAATAAACATAGGCAACTCGTATTCTGGCTTAAATTCCAAACTAATTTTGGAAAAAAGGTCAGAATATGTTATTTATTTGAAATTTATCGAACTTGACGTACAAAAAACCTCTTTACTTCACTTTATATCATGGCACCGTTTTTTCCATTATTCCATTATTCCAATGGCTGCGTATATATTTGGTGTCATTTAGGAAAGAACATTCTGAAAGGCGCAACAAATATAAACGTCTCGGTTTACACGCAGATTTTTTTGCTAAATCTACAACCCATTGAGCTATACACCGTAAGAACGTTGCAAACAAATGTGCTCTCAGCCTAGGAGAGAACAAAATGTGGAAGCCCGAATCGTACGGTCAATCGGGCATACTTCATATCTTTGATCAGAGCGGACTTATGCTGCCACTGAAGAACTACAAGAAATCGAGGTATATGACTTTCAGAAGAAATCTAAAGCCTGTAGACCGGACAGGCAGGATTGGCTCTCCCGCGAGTACTGTCATAAAAAGTATACCCCTCTTCAAAGATGGCTCAACTCAAATACGGAGAACGGACCGAGGGCAGGAATCTTCTCAGAAGAACTAAGTATTAGTCATTCATACCGTCTGGTAAATTAGGGCCGCGTTTTCCAGGAAGAGATCCACGCGGTAAAGAAAGCGGGTCAAACTGTCTTAACGAAGGAACTACCAGCAATGGAAATTAACTTCTGCGTGTACCGTCAAGCAGCACTTAAAGTGAATAACTTCATTCCGATAAACTCCAAATCCGTAAGTGAGTCCATCTCGGCATTGAGAGCAATAAACAGTCACAAAGTTGACAGTGTGGGAGGGTGTGGAAGGGAACGAGACCAGATGCGGCTCTGAAATGGACAGACAAGTAGGTACAACCAGCTTTCAACGCAGATAAGAAGCTCATTGGTAATGTCACATTAAACGTGGCTAAAGAAGGATGGAACAACACTACCGATTGCATCCTAACTCACAGCTTGTGACCCCTAATTGACACTAAAAGGTCAAATATCGTAACATCATTTGATAGAAATGAACATGAACAAAAAAACTGGGTATCTTTACAAATGACGTCTGCAGAAGTTGCCGGGTTGAAGAACATTTCCTGTGTCACTGCCCAGCTCTCCAAGAACGCCGCTACTCGTGTACGGTTCTGTGACGGGTTTACCTCTACTAGATTTATGAAGATTCATCAACAGATTCGAATGGTTGCATGTCCCATCACCTTTAGATATATAAAACTGTAGGAATTCTTTTCTGTTACCTTAAAGCACGAAAACTACTTGACAGATTTCAATGAACATTTTTTTTAAATGTTTCTTAAGAGTCTGAGATGGTTTTAGGCTATATCGATCATAGTCACTGCTTACTGCTCAGCTCAGCCCTTCAAGACCGCCGCTACTCTTGCATGGGAGCACGGTTCTTTGATGGTTTGAAATATCTAGCTACGATATCTCTACGAGATTTAAGAAGATTCATCAACAGATCCGAATGGCTTTATAAGTTGCATGTCCTATTACGTTTAGATATATAAAACTGTAGGAATTATTTTCTGTTACCTTAAAGCACGAAAACTACTTGACAGATTTCAATGAAATTTTTTTTAAATGTTTCTTAAAACTGTGAGATGGTTTTAGGCTATGTCGTTTAGTTTATAACCACGTCCTTGTGTCCTTGTAAATAGTTTCTAATCAAAATGTAGTTTTTTTTTTTTTTTTTACTTTAGGTACTATTTATTTTCAAATATACTTATTCAATATAAAAATAATACTTAATGGTTGATCGTGCTTCTGGCTTCTGGGTGAAACCTTCCAACCCGTTGCCCTCTATTTACATCTTTATAATGACAACATTATCATGCAGCAGACATCCTTAATTGTTCTTTTCCAAAAAATGGAGAATATCTACCCCCCAACAAAACAAGGATAATAACAATATCCAAATGAGAAATTCCAACTTCAAATAGCTCATTTTGAACATTTTAATTACCACTTTCCTGGTCCTTCCAACGTGATACACTTTCGAAATTAAATTTCCAAATAAAATATCCTAATACAACTCTCACCCTCTAACACCTGCTTTGCAAGAAAACGCTAACACAATTTCCTCAATAACACCTTTCTAACGCGTTCGCATTCGCACATAAAAATGCCTTCCACTTCACTTGCTCCATGGTCCTTCTTGTTGAGTTTATGCTATACACCATCATCATCATCATCATCATCGCACCGTCATTGGTTCCATCCAATGGCAGCTTTCATAAGTTAGCATCGTTTTTTGTTTCCGTATAATTGAATTGTCAAATTGTCCTTTGTCCGAAATGTAACACTACACTCTCTATTGCTGCGCGTCTCACTGCAAGGACATAAAAAATGTACTACTTCGCCTTGCCCTCTGGTGTGGGGGCGCCAGGTACCTATATCGAGGGTCTTGGACTCGAAAACCTTTTAAAAACTTTAAATTGAACACTAAAGCAATTTTGCGCGACTTTAGATCTCGTCCAGGTATAGGTGTATTACGAGTATAAAGGCTATTTGGATTCCTTCTTTGTTTGTGTTCCTTTTTGGGTGTGAGGAGGGGAGGAGTTCTATTAAAATTTATTTTAAAATCAAATTTATGTGCTTTTTCGACGTTGAAGGACGCTTTATTGTTTCGCCATTATTTTCTCGCAGGTGTTAAACTATGGTGTTTCGAATTTGATGGACACACCATTGGCTTTGGCTTTGGCACATTGTAAGGACTATAGTGAGAGAATTCACTCGAAATCTATAAACTTGATGTTATGTTTCTTCTTCTTCTTTTTGTTCTTGTTGTTGTTATTGTTGGTCGAAAAGCAGTAAAGTCATGTAGATTTAGGATCTAGGGGGGGGATCGCAAAAAGGTTCCACAATACGGTTCGGTGCAGAGATTCAAGTTTCATAAAATGAAATTACTTTTCGGTCTAATGACCATCATCTGGTGATTTTATTATTTCTCTCGCTCATAATATCGAAGGAGAGAAATTTTCTCATTCTATGTATACGGATGCGCTGCAGGCAGGTCCTTTTTGTGCTTCTATTCCAATTCCGACACCATTACCGCAATTTTCTTCGCCTCTTTAGGTTTTGCCTTTGTCTCGACTTTGATTTTATTACTTGGAACTTGGATGTTGTTCTAAGGACTTACTATTTGATTAAACACACTCGCACGGACCCCTCCTGCTAAGAGATTTGAGACATACCTTTGTATGGCAATTTAATACCATTGTTCTCATCTCTCTGTCTAACCTTACTAAAGTAGAAACGGGTACACATATAATGATGATGGTAATGGAGACGACTTCTATTGGTAAGGATACAGTAATTAAATTATTCCCTTTATGGACTCAACATCCAGTGGTTTTTACCTAAAAGGACAGAATCTCATATATGCATGCAACGTAAAACGGAAAGATTCATCTCCTGCCCATTCTTAGCCGAATGGATTCATATTTTTTGTTATGAATGCCATGCTAATGGAGCAATATCCTTTTTTTCCCTTCAAACGAATATTTCTTTGAAAAGCGCCTTTCTCAATCAGCGACAGACTGATTATAGTGACATGTTCTGGACAAAAATTATGGCGTAATGAATGCTAAAGAGGATTAATTTGTCCTTTTTTTGTGTAGTGTCCTTTTTTTTATTTACTCCCAAAGAAAAGTGTCCATTCAAAGTGAAAATTAAATAACAAAAAAATACAAATACAACGTTGTCATTTACAATGGTGTACAGTAGCATAGTAGAAAGGACTCGAACGAAGAAAGGAAAGTGCCAAGAGAAAGTGTATTAAAATAAAAAAGGAGAATAATATAACCGGACGGATGCTGTTCGTGTCGTTCTTCGTCGCGGGGGATGGAGCAACGTCAGAAAAACAAAAAAGTAAGTTACCAACTTCAAAGGAGATGCATTAAGTTGTATTTAATGATAGAACTTTAAATGAAAGCGTTCGGTAACTGGGGAACGTTGCAGGAATGCGGAAGGACTCGCTGGAGCGGTGTGCATAGTATACATAGTTACAGAGGCGTTAGAAAAGTGCACAAAAGTTGTACGTGCTAGAGTGTGGGAAGTCGGGAAATCTTTTCGAACTAAAACAATTGCTAGAGTTAAGTTTCAAATGGATTTAAGTAGCAATATTAGTGTTGATGGGTTTTGAAAAGGGCCAATAGATTAGACCGGAGCTAAACAGGAGGAAGCTAAACAAAAGGCAGCAAGTGTTGGGTGATTCCGGTCTTGAAATGGTATTGATGCGATTTATCGCAATGATTTCATTGTGCGGCTCCATTTCGAAGCTAAGCAAGGAAGTGACAATTCCGTTGAGAATTCCTAAGGATTCGTGTTTGTCCTCATAGGTATTTTGTCTTCTTTTAATGTATCCTATCATAAAGAAGGATAGATGTAATTAAGATATGGAAGGTTCAGTGATTGTCACTTTAGTATCCGTTGTCAAAAACAACTTTTTGGTGCAAAAGGAAACCATAGGTGCAACAGTCACAAGTTGAATACTTTTTCTTTCGCGGAGCTCCAAGGTAACTTCCCTTGCCGTCTTTGAATCCCATTTAAACGTACAGCTGTAAAATTTTATGTATAATCTTGTCTCCAAAGTTCAGTTGACCTACCTATTCAAAATTGCGGAAACTGGAACGAACTCTCAATGTAATGTCACGAAACTGGCACTGCGGCTTCATTGACATATCTTTAGGTAACTCTGATTTCATGTTCTCAATGTCCGAGTGACGCATATTCACTTACACAGTTTCTGACGAAATTATTTCAGAACTACGCTCTGGATCTCATTAGCTGTGCCTGTGCTATTCAAGTTCAAAGCGCAATTTCCATTCTTGCCAGTTATCCGGAAAACTGAAGGGCGTCTGACATATAGTGCAAAAGATCTAGCCAATCATACTACTTATTTAGTTATTTCTACTTTAGATAGCGCTATTGGTCTGATATCGAAATCGGCCTCAGCCAAAAAGCCCCTACAGCCAGCTCTGCCTATAGCTATCTGCCTCCACTTACGCGTTACCGAATTTAGAAAACAAATGGGCATGTTGTTGTGAAAAACTCGGCCGGTAGGCCATCTGTTCCAGCAGACTTGTTGGACTTAAGTTTCAATATGGCTTCGTGTCAGGTTGAAACGCTGATTTGTTCATGAAACGGTACCTCAAGATATGTTTCGCAGCAGTCAGGTGCTCAGAATGTGGGTTCTTGTTAAACTGAGCTAGTTTGCAAACTGAGTGCATTATATCAGGCCTGGTACAAATGCTCAAATACATTAATGAGCCGATGAGGGACTGGTACAGCTTCTCGTCCACCTTGGTACACTTTGAACAATCTATGCACTTCTTGAATTTGCTTTCTGGTTGCAAAGGAGTAGCACAGGGTTTAGTTTGCACCATCCCAAATTCAACTAGAAGTTTCTGGATGAACTGTCGTTGTGAAACTTGGATTGAATTATTTTTACTGGTAACCTCCATCCCAAGGAAATGATCAACAGGACCCTTGTCAACCACCTCAAATTGCAAACTGATTGCCTCTTTGATTTTTTCCAAATATCCAAGATTAGAGCACGCCAGCAAAATGTCATCCACAAACACTGCAACCAAGTTAATGTCTGCACCGCTATTCCTTTTGTATACGCAAGCATCGCCTTTACATTTCGTAAATCCTATTTTTCTTAGCACTGCATCCAATTCACTGTTCCATTCCCGCCCTGATTATTTGAGGCCATAGAGTGTTTTTCTTAAACGGCAAACCTTCTCTTGATGCATGGGATTGATAAAACACTGTGGTTGAAACATAAAAACTTCCTCCTTCAACTCACCATTTAAATAAGCGGATGATACGTCCATTTGATGTAATGTTAAATTATGCTCAGCTGACAATGCAAGTATGAGTCGAATGGAAGAATACCTGACTACTGGAGAAAAGGTCTCCTTGTAGTCAATTCCAAATCGCTGGCTACATCCTTTTGCCACTAGCCTGGTTTTGTACCTCTCAATTTCACCATTTTTGTTACACTTTATATTGAAAACCCACTTGCACTTTATGGCTTGGCGGTTTTTTGGTAAGTTGACTAGCTCCCAAGTACGATTTTGTGCTAAAGAATTAATTTCCTCCGCATAGCTGTTTTCCACTTTACTGCGTCTGCTCTGCTCAAGGCTTCCTCCACACTGAGTGGATTGCGCGAGTACTCTCTAGTTTCGAAGAAAAAATTTGAGTTCGATGGTTTACGTGGGCGTAAGACCATTCTTGAAGAAGTTCCCTCTGATGATAGCTGTCGTACATCCCTCGCAGAAGCAAGTCCTTCATCGCGAAAAGTTTCAGCACCAACATATTCTTCAGCACCATTTTCTTCATCAGCAGCAACAAATCTACCATCTACAGCATTATCAGACACATCCGTTTCAAATTTTGTTGCGGGTGCGCCGATCTCATGGGAATGCAGAAAACAGCAAACGATAGCACTGAGCAGTACTGAAGCTGAGTACATGGCTCTCTCCGCAGCATCCAAAGAAGTCGTCTACTTGAGGAGTTTCCTACGAGAATTGGGTTTTAATTCTCTTACAGATGGTCCAACCGTACTATATGGCGACAACATAAGTGCACAGCATTTAGTGAAGAACACAGTGTATCACAACAGGACGAAGCACATCGACATAAAAGTACATTACATACGTCAGGTTTTCGAAAATGGACTTATAACATTAAAATATATTCCAACCGCTAAAATGATTGCCGATATTTTTACAAAAAATCTAAAAAAGAATGAGCACTCTGAATTAACTTCCTTGCTTGGTTTCATACCATAATATTTTTAAATTTGTATGATTTGCATAATAAGATCTGAACTAAATTGAATTGAATTGAATTGCATATATTTTTACTATTAACTAAAAAAATGTAGAGTAATATAGTTTTGAGAGAAGGATATATTGTATATGAAATCATTAACACATAACATACATAGACATTCAATACAATAATGTAACAAAACTACATAATCACATACACATACAACATGTCCTATAAATATGAAGTAAACTGTCACCCATTATCAGTCGTTGTAATAAACTCTAAATCGTTTCATTTAATTCGTTTAGTTTTTTTCCCACAGTTCATGTTAATCGCATGTCCCCAACCAGGATCCCATGACGTGCTATGGAATCCGTACCATCAGGCAGGCGTCCTTTAGGTTGACCCAGGACAGGATGAGATGGTTAGATCAAGTCCATAATGTCTCCTTTACCCGTATGGGGACTGGCCTTGACGTTTTAGAGTCGATGGCGGAGAATTGAGAGCTATGGAGGGTCCACTGGAGCAACCTACACCCGCGACCCATTAAATGGGCACGCGGACCTTTGAAAATGAATGAAAGGATGAATGAAGATGTATAATTTGTGTTTTTCCGGGGATCGAACTTGAGACCCCTAGCTCCAACACACTAACCACTGAGCTACTGCGTCCATAATATTTGAAGTAAAAATGTTTCTGAGGTTACATTTTTGCATTCCATATAAATATGATGAAAACAATATTGAATTACAAACAATTTTCGAACTGCTAGCTACACATGGATCGGTTTAAAAAGACTCACCCATACCGCCTCAGGTGCTGCATAGATTTACCAAAAAAAAAAAAAATTCGCTTGAAAAAGCTTCATGACAGTCAATCAATTTCTATCCCATACTCCCATCAAATCCCATGCACTATAGCGACTTTAAAGCCGCGCAATCTTCGCTAATATAATCTCCCTCCCAATCGACCTCATTTTTCGCATTAATCCGCAAAGTCCTTTGGATAAAAAAAAAATTCAAAATCACGTCCCCCCCATATGATAACGCAGATAAAATTCAACTGATGTTCTCCTTTGAAGGTGCTATTAATTTTTTTTTTTTGTAATATTGTTAGAAAAATCCTTCAATCAACTGCAACAATATATTAACGTCTTGGAAATTGCCAACATTCACAATGGGGAAAGAACCGTCTAAGCGCGTGTGGGAACATACTTCGCTTGTGTGTTTTGTATTACGATATAACCAACACCTGGATCCTGTAAATTCTCAATTTTCAAATAGCAGCGTGAAAAGTATACGAACAGACAAAAACAAAAAAAAAACGCGAATTGTTCCCCGAAATTGGGTGACTTAATAAAAATCCTTGCTATATGGCTATGGCATCAGTATGGAGTCATCTTGTACAAACTGTTTGTTTTCCGCTGAATTTGTTGTTGCTGTTCTTGATGTTGTGTTTGTGTCGAATTTTTTGTTGTTGTTGATGTCCTTTTCCACTAAAATAGGCAATTTCGGGACGTGATTTCGTTTAATTTCCACACACTCCCGCGCGCGCCCTGGATTAGGATATAGGATGTGCGTACGTAACGCACTAGGTGTACGTTCAATTATTTCCTTTCACTCGGTTACACATCGCAATCTAAAAGGAATTTACGCGCTGAATGTGATGTGGTGGCTATGCGGGTATTAAGACGTTGGCTCTTTGGCAAAATAAGCGGGAATTTTTCCGTGTCCTTTGTATAATTTCGGCATTTTCACCACCTGTTGTTTACCCGCGAACGGATAAGGAACGCGCGGTATATACCTTGCGTTCACCCCGCACCATTAGGGGTTTCAGTCTTTTTAACTTATGCGCGTGTGTTTAAGCCCGAAATGAAAACATTCACCAGGTGACGCTAAAATCAAATTACCACCTTCAATCAAAAGCAAGGACGCCAGGAACCAGACGCATGTATGCATAGGGAAAACTTGAAAGCGTAACAATTTGAGGAAAAATACAAACCCCACACCAAGGATAATATATACTATCGCCGAATTGGGTGCTGCAAATGAAATGCGTAAATTACACGTACAAAGGTGTTTCACATGGATTCTATAGATGGCAAATGGAAACGGGGGGGAATGTGGGTGGGGGAAGGGTGCGGGAATGTGGGTGGGGGAAGGGTGCGCTGCGCGTTCTGGAATTTTTATGTTTAACAATTTTGTAATTTCTGTGCCGAAAATTACCTCGGCGCGTTGGAGTTTCTTTTCTTTTTATTGAAATCCTTAAAACGGATTTTACGATGCCATCAGATGTTGTTGACTGGGCGGTTCGGCCCGATTAATTTGACGACCCAGGGGAGGGGGGGTGGTAATAAAACGGGATGGGCGATATTCAAAAGGTTCTGTATTTTTGTTTTCTCGCCCCCGGAACAGCGCTTAAGATGTCGTTAAATGGAAAGCCGTAAAGGCAAAACGAAAGTCCTTTTCGGTGTTTCAGTGCGAGAATGCAATAAAGAAAATAATTTTCGATACGGAAATCCTTTGATGGCGAGAGCTTAACAAAGGAAATGACTGGATTCTTAGTTGCAAAACGGTGAAGAGCTTAGTTGGTCATAAACTCGAAAAGGTGTTAATATTAGTACGGAACTTCGAGGCGAATTAATCGCATTATTTTATTGCCAGTTATATGCAATTGATATCTACTGAGGAGGTGTTGGTAGAAATGGAGTGTTTGGGAAATGAAGACCTATAATTATACATATGCACTTAGTTTGCATGTCCTTCTATCAGGGATAGTATGTGGATAAATAATGACGAATTATGAAGGGACTTTTGGCCACGTTCGTGTTGATCGGCCTAAGCAATTTTCACAGAGATATCAATAAAAAGCGAATCTTTCGCCTAAAGTTGCTAGGGGATGGAAGGGTATGGGCATAAGCACTATAAGGAATAACGACGCAGTATAGAAGGACCCCACTCTGACGGGCACGAGTGGTATTTGAAGACCACCACCAACTTAGAGTGTCCATCTGGTGGCTGCTAAGTGTCAACCACAGTTTAGCTAGGCTTAGGCTAGAGTTAAAAACGGAAAACCGTAATTTAAGTCTCACGGTTGAAATAGGACATACTAATTCGAATGTAGCCGCAGCTTGCCTATTTAATCTGGATTTTTTTATGATGTGCTTTATCTTAGAAATAACTTTGTAGAAGCGGCTGTGATGAGGGAGCTCCTGAGTACCTACATAACACACTTCCTATATCACTGCCCATTTCTTCAACACACCAGGTAGAAGTTCCTAGGGAACCACTTCTTACACGACCAAACGATCAATATAGATAAGATAGTAAACTTGATCAAAGCCTCAGGGTGGTTTGTCTTTAACAGCACAGTAAGTAATTTATTACAGCATTTATAGATAGGGTTGTAATGAGTACCCTTTCCCCCGACGGGCATCATAATGGGTATGACTACGTATTGACCTGAGTTTGGCACGAGTTCTTCTTGCCGGACCACATATCTAACCTAACCTATGATGTGCTTTTTATTCTAACGCTGAGGTATAAGGTATAACTCACAAGATCCGAGGTCTTCCCGAAGAAATACAGGCCGTATGACCTGACTCATGGGTATAATGGGAAGAGAAAGCAGCAGTACAAAAATAGTGGTTCTGAACGAGACCAACGAAGTGCGTGATCCTTGTTCAGGGAAACAGAAAGCAACTCTACAAAGACCGTGGGTCAAAACAGGGCCAATGGCATGCGTGATCCTTGCTTTGTCGCTAATAGTGCGACTCTGCCCTACGGGATCTCAGCTCACCTCCAAAAATACATTGAAAATCGGTCAAATTTCGGCATCCCTGCCAAGTGCGTCCATCTGTGCAAGATGATAAATTGATATTTAATTGTAATAACAGATTCCCAACTTCAATGCAGTCGACGTCTCCCAAAAATATGGAGTCTCCATTTACAGAATTTCTGTGATTCGATGTTGCAATGTTGCAGGTATGTATTATAGATGCTGCCTGTTGCGAAAACAAATCTGCAAAATTATTAGATAACTCTATGCTCGTGTTGAATGAGAAACTTTTTGCAATCGTGTCATCTATACTGGATTTTTTTCTTCCTAAAACCTCATTTATTAATAGCCACGTTTTCTTGACATCTCTTCTTGATAGCTCGAATTTTTCCTTATAGTATCGGTTTTTAGCTGTACATATTTGTTTATTAATCTGATTTCGTATCTTTCTATATTCAGTTTTATATGCTAAATTATTTTGATTATTTTTCCATCTACGGTAAAATCCATCCCTTTCTTTGCATCTTTCCACAATGTTTCTTGTAATCCAAGCAGGATTCTTTCTGTGATTGTTGTAATAAGTGTATACTACTTTTGAATCTGCATATATTTGTTTCATCTTATCTGCAAAAGAATTGTATACAGCTTCCGCATCCGTAGCAAACAAAACTGACGTCCAATCCATATTTCTAATCAACTCATTTACTTTAAGTGTGCTCAGGGTTGGTTGTAATTCGGTGCGTTCTTGACTTAAAGATTTATCATAGACTCCGTATAATGTGCTATAATGGTCGGAAATGTCAGTTTCTACCACTGCTGAAAAAGTTTTATACTCTGACAGATTGATTAATATGTGATCAATAAGCGTGCAACTTCCCAAATTTGGATCAACTCTGGTGTAGCCCTTTATCACATTGAATAAGCCCTTTGAAGCTATGAGTTCTTTGTATTTGAGAACATAGTTATTTTGTTTGTCCTTCAAATTAATATTCATGTCCCCAAGAATGATTAAGTTATTTTGTGAATTTCTTATATCTGTTACCTTAGGTAATTCATTAATGTATGCAGATTGACTCAAACAAAACAACAAAACAAAACAAAACAAAACAAAACAAAACAAAACAAAACAAAACAAAACAAAACAAAACAAAACAAAACAAAACAAAACAAAACAAAACAAAACAAAACAAAACAAA
The DNA here is from genome assembly GCA_955612985.1 of Cheilosia scutellata. Taxonomy (NCBI): domain Eukaryota; kingdom Metazoa; phylum Arthropoda; class Insecta; order Diptera; family Syrphidae; genus Cheilosia; species Cheilosia scutellata. The sequence continues at coordinate 61,505,463 of OY015314.1, forward strand.
ACAAAACAAAACAAAACAAAACAAAACAAAACAAAACAAAACAAAACAAAACAAAACAAAACAAAACAAAACAAAACAAAACAAAACAAAACAAAACAAAACAAAACAAAACAAAACAAAACAAAACAAAACAAAACAAAACAAAACAAAACAAAACAAAACAAAACAAAACAAAACAAAACAAAACAAAACAAAACAAAACAAAACAAAACAAAACAAAACAAAACAAAACAAAACAAAACAAAACAAAACAAAACAAAACAAAACAAAACAAAACAAAACAAAACAAAACAAAACAAAACAAAACAAAACAAAACAAAACAAAACAAAACAAAACAAAACAAAACAAAACAAAACAAAACAAAACAAAACAAAACAAAACAAAACAAAACAAAACAAAACAAAACAAAACAAAACAAAACAAAACAAAACAAAACAAAACAAAACAAAACAAAACAAAACAAAACAAAACAAAACAAAACAAAACAAAACAAAACAAAACAAAACAAAACAAAACAAAACAAAACAAAACAAAACAAAACAAAACAAAACAAAACAAAACAAAACAAAACAAAACAAAACAAAACAAAACAAAACAAAACAAAACAAAACAAAACAAAACAAAACAAAACAAAACAAAACAAAACAAAACAAAACAAAACAAAACAAAACAAAACAAAACAAAACAAAACAAAACAAAACAAAACAAAACAAAACAAAACAAAACAAAACAAAACAAAACAAAACAAAACAAAACAAAACAAAACAAAACAAAACAAAACAAAACAAAACAAAACAAAAGGACGTCTGGTCAGCCTAATCACTAGGGATGAAACGATACCGGTATCGGATGAAAAGTATCGATACCTACTTGAATCGAATTAATATTCCAGATGAAAAATATAACCACATTTCTGAAGCTGGCGGGCTCATTTTTAATAATTTATTAATATTTATTTTGAAACAACAAACGATTGCACAAAAGCGGCCAAACTCACCACTGGTAATCGACAAAAGAGTTAAGACTTAAGAATTTACGACTTTAAATGGAAAGAGAAAGACTAAACGCATTCCATACTTGTATTTACTTGTATCGATTCATCCCTACTAATCACAACCCAATTTACATCTAGATTAGAGGAACTTAACACAAAACAAATAATTGAAAGAGAATTGAACATTTTCATAAATTAGGTCCTTTATAAGATTACCGCTGCAATATGATATATGTATTCAACATAGCAAGAGAGAACTGGGGCCTGTACCACAAAACAACAATTTAACTTTTTAACAAGTAATTTCTTAACATATAAATTTAACAGGCGAAGTTAGTTTCTGTACCACCAAATTATTCGCTATGAAAGTTAACAAGGAAAATTTCCCTTAACAATTGTTGTAGAATTTTGCAAAACTAAATGGTGATTCAAAGCGTGTGCCCGTTTGGAGAGTAGTTTAGTTTAGGCTAATATAGGTACACATAGTTACACATAGGAATTCTCTAGAATAGTGAAATATTCATAAATAGTAGTCTGGAAATTAAAGCAAACGACAACCTAAGTACAACAAATCTAAAAAAAAATCTGTTGTCAAATACGCCTGCCGGACGAAAAACACATAGATGTCCCGAGGGGAGCAACGAAGTTGTATGAACAGGACCTGCGACATGCGATAAAAAAGTTTAAATCCCTTAATCACATGAAGCTAGCCCCTTAATTACCTACTGGTTAATAAAATAATTATTACTATAGTCACCTGTTTCACTTCTTGATCAACCTTGGAGTTTTTTGCTGCTGGAAATTGCAGTTTGGAAACTTGGGCTTTGGGATTTTTGTCTTAAAAAAGCAAAACAAACATTAAACAGTTTATAATATTATGATTCGAATTTAATAGAAAATAAAAAAAAACACTTGAAAATCTCTAATACCAAATCAAGAAATATATTAACTTGTTACGTGCTAACAATTTTCTATTCATAAGTTAGAATTTTGCAACAATTTAACAGACAATTTTAACAATTGTCGTTTTGTGGTACAGAAACCGAGAATTCATCAAATTTCCCACTTGTTAGAAGTTGTGTTAACAATTGTTAACATATGTTTTGGTGGTACAGAAAATGTTGTTAATTGTTAAAATTTGCCTGTTTAACTAGACTTGTTGTTTTGTGGTACAGGCCCCTAGTTTTAAACATTTAAACATTTAATGTTGATACATAATACCCTTATACCAAAATATAAGTTTTTGGGATCGGGATAAACCTATTATGGTGCCTGTTTTCTCACGTCATTCCTGTTTTCTTGAATTTCTATTAATTTAGACAACATTGTTTATATAATCTAATGATTCATATTTAATGTCTAAAACGTAATTTTAGGATAAAGAATAATCACACTACCTAATTATTTTATTTTGTATTACTGTAATATGCAGATGCTCAGTTATGGCATTAAATGTTCCTTCGGGAGTTAAGAAAAAATGGAAGGGATGTAGTGACCTATGCTTAGAACATGATCACACAATTCAATTATACGTGCCAAAGAGTAACATCTGTTGTCTCTCTAAAAATGAGCTTGATCCGCATTTCTGCAGTCAGTCGATTCTGAGATGTAGAGCTGAGCACATCTAGTTGCTGCCGGTCATTACACATAGGTACATAAATGTATATTGATATTATCGGGAGAACTCAGCTGGATGTCAGTGTCGCATTTGCAAGCGTTCACGGAGGCGGGGTAGATGAAGTATATGCTCATCGAGAAAGAACTCACAACATCGGCGACTCGGGCAACAGATATAATTTCGAAGTAGTTAAAGACTTTGTCTATCTAGGCTCTCTAATATCGATGGACTGTGAATGAGGAGATCCAACGACGAACTTTACGGGCTATATAGCGACGTAAACCTGGTAAAAAGTATCAAAATACAGCGACTGAGGTGGCTAGGTCGCATGGACCGCGAGCCTTTGAGTCCACCTCTGACGGACAATGAAGCAAAGAAAAACCTCACCTCGTGGGTGGCGCGCACAATTGGAGAGCGACATCAACCAACTTGGTGTGCGTAACTGGAGGCTAGCCGGGGACCGAGCTAGATGAAGGGGCTTATTGGCTGATGACGTGGTTCACCCATGGTAGGTAAGTAAGTTTGGTCTCCACGCAACTGATATACATACCTACCTGCAGTGAGTAGGCGATTTAGACATATTCGTGTACTGGAGACTGGGCTTGAAGAAGCTTATTTGTTGAGGTCTATCTGCGCACCAGACAGTAGATGCCAAGTATTATAACTTACACATAATTTTGAAATTACATCTCTAACTAAATTCTCCAAAAATTCTTTCGATGACAATGACAAGACAATCTTCCAGTACTTCACTGGTTTTAACAACATTTCGTGTATGGATGCGGCCACCCTTACCTCAACGATCATGTTAATAAACAGCGATACTGAAGCAGCGTAACACCTGCGTCAAAAACAGCTTTAATTCGCAGAAACGAAGGACGGTGTGGGTCTTTGAAGAAGATTTTCGAAGGAATAATGTTTCTGAATTTATAAAGGTGTTGGGGCATTTTTTCACGTCAGAGTTGCGGGAATTTGAAGGATTTAATGAGAATAGATTGGACGCAGCTGGCTTACCACAAACCCGTGATAATCGAGATTTTTCCTAAAATATTGATTACTCTTCGAAATAGGGTTGTCGAAAGAGTGCTTAACTAAACTGGATTGGTACGATCCATCTTGTATATTAAACTTGGTTGCAATTTGCTTATGTCAATTTAAATGTTGACTAACATATACAACATTTTATAATATACTTTCGGGTGAGGATGTGCATTTTACGATGCAGCGTCAAAAGAACCACATTTTCCATTCATCTGTTCATTATAATTTTAGAATTACATGCTATAGTATGTTAAAATTACATTTAATTCTGTTTGTACTGAATTATTAAAAGTTTTCCCCTAATTTACATTTTGCGAGACGCAGACGACTAACTTTCTATAACCTCTCCTCGGTTAGTATGAAAGCCATGCTACCATACGTATAGGTAACCTAATGAACACACCCTCATCAACCTGGTGCGGACAAGCAAATTGACAGAAATTCTAGAATGCTTTCATGATATCCCCGTTGCACAGTATTCCATTCACTTTTCCACCTTAACATTTTGTCTGAAGGAAGTGAATAACTTTTCCAGCTCCACGTGATCCAACATTAGCCAAATCAAGGACACAAAAAAAATTGCTTAGGATACACATGATGAGCTCTGCTCGCTGTACATAACAATTTTCGTTACAACTTTTCACTGCAATTGGTAATCTAATTGTTGAAGCAGGCTACGCAAAGGTGCCCCAACATACCTATACGTAAAATGTATCTGTCCGCAATGGGAAAAGTATCTCTATATCTACCCATCTGGTGGGGGGTTGCATGTTGTGCATCTCTGCCGTCGAGGAAATTCAATGAGAATATTGTCGAACACCAGCAACCGAGATCCAACTTTTTGGGGGTTACTTCGTGATATGTGCAGTTCACTGCTTTGCAATTCCATGAAGCGAATCCCAAAAGTTTACCGTGTAACCATCCAAACGTGCAACATGCATTTTGTGTGAATGAACTTCTTTTTTTTTTGCCTACACTGGCTTATACATTTTTGGAATTTTGTGAAAACCAATTCGGTTGTTAACGAATTTTTCAATATCGCAACTACGTGTAGAAAGTTTTTTACTATAGTTTCTGGTTTTAATGTTGTAATGAAAATTTGTACCAATAAAATTTGTATTTAAAGTTTTACAACAGAACATTGGGTTAGTTATCTATGCAGTTAGTGTGACCGGACAAATTGGGTCAATTAAGAGCGGTGACGATGGGACAATGTACATGTAGGTTCGATTAAACAATTTTCGAAAGTGAATGTGCAAGGGAAATCGTTGCCTGAATTGTTTTTAAATTAAATTTTTGTTGGACACTGAAGTCAATAATGTGGATTCTAGGACCTCCAGGACTGCCCGAAGGAACACCAATAAAAACGTATTTACTGACGCACGCAACTGGAGGCTTGTAGATGTATCTGTTGATTTTGTTTATCAGCGTTAGGACCATTCGTTAGGATTCGTTAGCTTTAGGAAAATTTGAAGCCAGACATACTAGCCTACGGAATAAAGTAAATACAACATTTGGATATACTACACAATCCTTGGCCAACTTCCTTTGTCGCAAACTGAGGAAGTTTCTCTTTTAAAATAGCGTGGGATCTTCAATACCCAAACTGGTACAACTGATGATTTCTGATATATATGTTCATAGGTGCATCTGTTGGGGCTTGGGGCCGAGCTCCATATATTGGAAAAATATATTTTAAGCCCTGATCTATCAAGTAGCATTTTATAGCAACTCCAGGAGATACTTTGGAGTTAAGTATTTTCGCGCTCTAAATAGATTACTCAATTTTGTAAACCTTCCAGAAGGTGCATGTGCATAGTGCCAAACGCACCATGCACACCCAAAGGCAAAGGAGCAAACGTTTTGTTACGGACGGGTACGAGGGATGTGATTCCATTATCCTAAGTGAAAACCCTTTCTGGCCTTCCAACTGCTCATAAAAAGATAAAAGTTGGCAGAATGCACTTGACAATTTGGGACTGAAAGCCGAACCGGCAGCAACCTCATCAAACCCAGGTTAAAGTAAGTAAATACAACCTTCTCTGAAGGGAAGACCGTTTACAGTATCAAGAAAACCAGATCGTGGTTCCCTAGAGAAGCACACAAATGTGAAGGCTGGTATCTTATCTGCTAATGCTTCGAGAACAAAGCGACCCAAAAGGACAACATCTTCTTCGCCTTCCGTTCAACCATTTGTTTTCCACAACACAACACAACATCGAAGAGAAGTTCCAAGACGCCCGGTGGAAGGGGCTGTCCGAAAGTGGGATCTTCAATTCCATGAAAGGTGAAAAATGTTCGGACATATTGTGTGAGACGGGCTTTGAGGGAGAATATTCAACGAGACATCGATCTAGTCAATAAGATGACCCGTGTGGGGACAACGCAGTAAAAGGAAAACCTCGCTTTATTTAACACGCACAAGTTGAAGAGAACCTTCACTGACTTGGAGGTTTGTTAGTTGAAGCCTTGGTTCAGACCAGGTTGTTGCTTGTGAGGCGTTTTATCATGAATACGAGTGGTAGAAGGGAGGGCTTCAAATTGAAACATACGACCGACGGTGGTAGAGTTGCGCAGTAGTATAACATGTCCAATGCGTGAGTATGGGTTCTTTTAGGGTCCTATAATGACTGCAGCAATAAGGTTAAAGAGAGAAAGATAAAATAGCAAGTTTAAATGAGATTGCAGTGTAAACAGATAGCTCAATAATATGGGAAGGACGCACGTACCCACTTGCTGTATAAGCAGCAACCAGCGGCTTTAATTTCCCATTAAAAAAAAAACCGTCTATTCGGTGTCGCTGCTATACCAACAGAATACCCTACGGTCCATAACCCTTATGTCTGTAGGCTTATCAAAACCCAACTACCATCTCCGCAGAGACGCGCTGCACCTGCTGGCCAAATATAAATATTGTTTAGACGGAATATTAGCATGACCCAGGACCTCAATCAAATCCAAAGGTAAATGTTACACAATTAGCATCTTGGCTTTGAGTCCACGATGTAACGCTTAAGCAAATTTACTCCATTTGCCTAAGACAATTTGTTGATCCCATCGATCATTAGCAGACTACAAGGCAACTTGATTTGGCCTGGCATTTTCAGTGTACCGCATCGCAGTAGAGAATAGTATAGTGTAAACAATTTTCACTGCAGCACTCTCTCTCGCTCTCTGATTTATTTACCCAAAGTCCAGTCAAGCGTATTCCTTAACGCAAATTACCCGACGACGACGAGATGTTGTCCGTGTCCATCGTTCATGTTCCGACTATTTAAACAATTTCGCTTGGGGAAATTCCTTGCATATCGAGAGTTAAATTCACTTAGACAATCATATTATTTGTATGGCTATGTACCTATAGGAACTGAGAATATCCTCTTGCAAATTATAGACCAAACAATTATCCACATGCACTTTGTCCATTTGCCAAGGCATTCCAAATTCGAGGTGTGGTTTTGTCTATTTGCATAGTTCAAGGCGAGTGCGGTCGTCCTCGTTGTCGGGTTTGATTTGCATCTGCAGTCGCCAGACCGGCAAATGTCCACCTTTGAATAATGAATGCTAATTTTCTCCCAATTTTCTACGACACACAAACACAGAGGCGAACCGAGAGCAAGGAGATATATAGGCCGACATAGTTATGATAAAGTGCTTTGTGGGCATTAATTGCGACGCACACTCACACCCGTGTCCCGTTTCCGGGTAGGAAATTAATTAGCCCATAATCAGGTGATTTAAATCGCGTGTTCCTCCAGCTAGGAGGTTCTGCTGCAGGTTCTGAAGACACAATACTGGCGACGCACGCAGGGCGAGTGCTTTGTCAGATGGGTGGTGTAATAGGATGCTGATTGATTCGAAATTGGACAACGGATTAAATTCAGAAATATAAATAATTTGGTTGAATTAATTGGATATTCTGAGAAGTTATTTCGTAAATATAAAAAAAGTGGACCGTGGATGAGCTTATATAGGTAGTCCGATAGATTTCTCATATTTTCTGCTCCGTGGATTCAGCAGTTCTCTTTTGTGCAAGGCTAACTTAGCATATTTGCACTTATCTATTCGAAATGTTTCAGTGGAAAACGACCGCCGAATATATTAGCTATTTGAGCGCATCTTCGTTATTTCGCCTGATTTAGATGCGATCGATCGTTTTGTCGGTTTCAAACCTGCTCTATCGACAAGGTGACTCAAAAGATTTCAGCGGATTTCATTTTCCACTTGTTATTTTGGGCTTTATTGCTTGTCATAAAAACGAACCCTGGAAAGGAAATAACACCCAAAATGACGAAATATTTCCCACCTTACATGGAGACAGTGGTATAGTAATCGGTTAATTTTGCTGCCCACAACAGCAATCTCGAAAGCAAAAATCTCGAATGTACAAAAATCTCGAAAGACTATATCTCGAAAAAATCCCGAAAATAAAAAGTAAATTCGAGAATTTTTTTTTGCACCCATCCCATAGGCAAACAGTAAACCCCAAGGGGGTTGCATACGCATACGCATCTCAATTTTTAACACCATTTTTAATATATTCATTCGAAATTTTTTTTTTTTTCGAGATTTTTGTTATTCGAGATTATGCTTTCTAGATTTTTTTTCGAGATTTTTTAAATTCGAGATTTTTTCTCGAGATTTTTGCATTCGAGGTTTTTGCTTTCGAGATTTTTTTTTTTCGAGATAGCGTGGTAAACCCTTCACGCGTCGATGTAGATGTATGTAGTAGTTAAGAAGGGTAGTTATATGTTCCAAAACAAATAAACGGTATACAATGGACTACACTAAGTGTTTCTTTTTGGACAGCGACGGATCCAACGAGTCATCCCCATCTTTGACTAAAAAAATAATAATAATAATATCTAACCATGTGACTTCTTCAATCTCGTTCTGGACCAGATAGTGCGCAGAGTCAACACGGAAGGCACTACATAACTTCAACAGGTCTGTTCAGCTACTGGGGTATGTGGACGATATTGACATCATCGGTCGTCCCCAGCGTGCTGTGATAGAGCCGTTCACAGCGGTTGAAGAACGAAACTTCTTAGCCTTGAAGTAAACGAGGACAAGACTAATTACGTGCTGTCAACAAACACCGCCTAGGACAAAAAGTCACAATTGATAGCAACAATTTCGAGTACACCTACCGTGGAGTAAATGTAAGCTTTCGAGGGTATCCGACGAAGAACTACCCCAGGAAACCGCTGCTACTTCTGACTGGCAAAACATTCGGGTTGAAAACTCCTAACTCGAAGGACGAAAAGTATGTATGGCGCAGAGTGTGATAATAATATCGATAGACGCATATAAGCAGGAAGAGAGATTTGATGGGATTCTTTGAAAGTTTCTTCGACCGATTTTTGTTCCTATGTGCGAGGACGAATGGGAAAGAATATACAACCACGAACTCTACAAGCTGTATCAATATGTGGATGCAGTCCAAAAAGCCAAAATACATCGACTAGATTTGGCTCTGACATATCGAGCGAATGGACAATAATGCTAAGAGGATCTTCCAGCCCCCAGAGCTGCGAAACTTAAACTCAACGATGAAAACATACATGCAGACGCCAGAGGATGTGATGATGAGTCAGGCTCATGAGGATACATCGCTTTGCCTGTAGCATGATACTATGTAGGTACTTCCACGATATACCTATACCTACAAGAGCTGATGTCTCACTTTACAAACTCTCCAGGTTCCTGAGGACATCACTATAGTTGGACACATACATGCTGTAAGCCTATTAGAGCTATTATAGAGAGTGTATAAAGTTTATAAATAAGGCTGTTAGTATTTACTGACGAACTATAAGGAAGTAACAATAGGAAAACCTATACTGACTACTAGACAACTTAGCTCCTGTGGGGGTCCACACCATTGTTATCATTTGGAGCTGTCATTCCCTCATCACTTACATCTCTACTGAAACATCTCGTTTATAATTTTTACCATATGCCAGATTAGATTTAATGGTGCTCTGGCACTGCGGCCTCTTCAAAGTAACCTATTGTGCCTTCTCCGAAGGAGTCCCAGAGCCATCTTTTTACTCCGGACGCAATCAGGAAGGCAAAAGATATGTCAGCGACTATGCAGACAGTGTGGAAAAGGAGTCCAATATTATCTGTCTACAGTCTATATGTGTTAAGGAATCGAATTCGAAAGCCACTTTAAACTCGGGTTCGATACCAAAAAATTAAAAACAAAAATTTTTAAAAACTTTTGCCTTTATATTGAAAAATGTGTTGGAACCCCTGTTTTTTGAGATCAGTTCATACTTTTTTTTTATAGAAAATAGGAAAATATAACATAAAATCATAAGAACTTAAAAATTGACTGATTTAAGAACAAAAATGAAATATTTCGCAAAAAAAAATAATTCATTTTGAGCATTTGTTACGCTTAACTTTATGCTCCCAGCATATGCTTTCCTTGTACGTATCGTATGATTACTTGGCCAAGCGCCTTTTTTTTAAGGACAATATGTAAAAATGTTCGCTTTTCTTTACATTTATTGCATCTACGTTGTCCTCTCCTATTTGTTCGTTAATTTTGGTGACATTTTTTTTTTTTAATATTAGGTCGAATCGATCACTAAAAGTTACGTAGAAGGTAATCTTCGTTCTTTCGACGAACATTGGCGCCATTTTTCGATAAAAACAAGACTTGCCCAAACAGTTTTTTTTTCGATCAAATTCCAAAAACTAGAAGACCTCAGAAATAGCTGGTGTGACACGGAGAGAAGATGCGATCGGAATAAAGATCGAATAGAAGATCGAAATAATTAAATTGATGTTCGTCGAATCGACGAAGATTAGTCTTCTAGGGTTAAAGGTTCAATAAGTGGAACTCGTAAATTTGACTTGGGTAGAATGCCTGATTCCAACTTGGACTTCTAAAAGTGAGATCCAAATGCATCGCAGTCTGCTACGTCACATGAAGTCACTGGGGTGGGGATCGTAGATTTACTCTTGCCAATCTGCCCTCATTGCATATATTTTATTTTTAGACGCCCTCGCCTATAAAACGCCTTCACAACTTGCGCCGGATCGTGCATGAAACTAATTAAACCTTCCTGACAAAACATCAACTATGTATACCTATCATCAGTTGACTTAAAGGATCAAATATCGAAAAGCTGCTTTCGCCGCCAAACTTTCTCCACCAAATCACAAAACAGTGCTAAAGTTTATATAGGTATGCAGTTACAAATAGAGCAAGGGCAAAAATTTAGCAAAGACACACACACACAGTGTTGCTATGAAATAATTTTTCTCTCTCACTCTCAATGCCAATAAATGTCGAATGCGATTTATTCGCAAAAAGGATATAAAATCCGATTAACTTCCGAAAACTACTGCAACTTCGAATTGGAATTGGAAAACTTTTCACATATATTTCGCTGAAAAGTTATTTGTAATCGCAGTCGTTACCTCACTACGGTCGGTCCATTTCATATCTTTGACGCACCAGGCATAAGGAAAATGTTTACCATCCCGCTTCTGCACCCCAACCGTGCTGGCAGTTAAACATGTATTGCACTCTTCTGTTTAGATTGAGGATACTTTTCGCAGCAACAGGACTCCTTAGCCCATCAACGAGCGAAAGAAGTGCAAAAGGCAAACAACAAATGTGAAATCCAATGACAATCGAAAAATGGAAAACTTTCTTCTCCTCCCCCTACACTTATACAGAGCAACAGGTGATGAGAAAGGAAAGAAGAAAAAAAAGGGGATCAGTTTAAGGTACCCAAATGGGGCCTATAAAAATATTGTTATGACATCGGTGTCGGGTATGGAGACGGCAACCTTATGTGTGCCGCAATTATTATGCTTGTTGAAAAGGATATGGCGGTTCGAAGAGTGTTGATAGAAAAACTTTCTTTTTTTATATCATTCCCCCCCGCACCGCACTGGACTCAAGATGAATTCTCGGATTCTTGGCGTAGTAAGCAGTACATTATCCCAAACGAATGGCATAATGAAAGGGACTGGAGAAGGAGGGAGAACAATGGAAGTTCCTTGCTTTGTTTTGAGAGAGGCGCAGATTGTCTGACTGTGTGTAAGGATTTCATTGTTTTCTCGGTTTGTGAGGGATCTGTGCTGCTTAGTGTGGGTATAAGTACATCAAATGTTAGCATTAACTTGGTGAGGAGCAGGCGCCTCTGCCAGAGAATGAACGAAAATTGGAAAGTTTTTCGATTTGTTTTGTCGAATGATGGTAGGCGATGGTGGTGGCGGTGGCGGTAGCCGGGGGTAGCACAGATTGGTTTGTGATTGTGTATCAAACTTGGTTGTGGCTTATTAGAGGATAACCGCAAAAGTAGCCAAATAAATGAAAAGGAAGTTACAGGGAATCAGATCAGAGTGCTGACGCTAAGTGTGCTATGTACGGTTTTCTGCAGGATAATAAAAATAAATTAATTAGTCGGCGAATTATTGGATTAATTATGCATTAAGTGAGGCTTAGCTCGGATATGTTGTCTTGATGTTGATTTGGCTCCAGATCTAAGGAGGGAGCTATAGTTACTTTTGAAACTTTTGCCAATGAGAAAAACTGAAATTGAAGTTGAAATGAATGGGAAAGCACAAATAACTGGGATATGGATGGACGTGTCTTATTGAAGGGCATCGGTATAGATGAAATTTGTTCTTCATTCTATCGATTTTGTTCTCTGACTATGCGGGTTTATTAATCCAATGGTGTCGATGAGTAAAAACTTAGACGAACTTCGACTCCAATATTGTCTGCCGTGAATGCCCAGGTTCGTCTCTCAGAAATTGGCATAAACATGCTCTGTATTGAAATGCTTGTCTGCTGGATTAAGACCAAACCAACAGCGGGCTTTAGACCTTTAAACAAGGTTGACAAGGTTTTCTTGAAGTTGAATAAGTAGCTACTTGTGAATGCTGGCCGGTCATACGATATTAGATTCTTCACGCACTCGTCCCTACAAACAGATAAATTGGTAAATGCCTTTGAATGGTATACCTACTGTCGGTCCATAATTCACAGAAATGACATTTTCAAGACACCGTACTGACCATAAATTTTCCTTTTCGAACCTCGTGCTCGTAATATTATTGTAAATGAAATTTGGAGCCAAATTTTGAGACAAATTGTCATTGTACTACTGATGATGACAGATCTATCGACTTAAACGGGGCGGAAAATAGTCCAATGGTAGAGAAAGTCACTTTTGTGATCAAATAGCTAAAAACTGGCAAATCTGTCGGAGTCAGGGATGTCAATTTGACATAATTTCAGCCAAATTTGACCGTATTCGAAGTGTTTTGACCGAAGAAAATCTTCGAATTTAGTCAAATGCCTTTTGTCCGAAAATACAATTCTGTTTGACCGAATTTGACCGATTTCCCAGTTTATTACCAATACTAATTATATTACTTTCATCAAATGAATGAAATGCACACCGAACAAGAAAATAACCTAACAAGCATTAGCATTTTTTATTTGAAATCTAAAAACTCAATTGTGAAACCTCAAGTGACAAGTCACTACTGGGTTCTATGCTGTAGCATTTGACATATCGTGTTATTTTAAACTGTCATTAATTTGTAAGCAACTGGTTTCGATTTCAAGAGGCCCTGGGCATCGTGCCAATATCCAAAGGACATCCCAAAACGGTATGTACAGCATATTAGGTTACCTGTGCGCTACGTTACCTCAACTTTGAACTCGCTTTGAAATAAAATTTCTCTCATTTTCGAAACAAAGCAGGCGGTCGAAGCAAAATCCAAATCCACATTATAGCCACATTGCACACGTATTAAGCGTATTTGTTTTTCCCGTATTATCCAGCCAGACTTGCTCTTTAAAAATGGAATTCGGTAAAATGTCAGATTTTGACCGAAAATCAATTTTTCTAATGGCAACACTGGTCAGAGTAGATGAAATTCGGTTAGAAATGCTTAAGGCCTTATTTGAAGAGCAACTCCCTCTTCATCTAAGGGCTTGAACATTTCTAACCGAATGACTCTTTCATGTCACTAAAGTGGCCTGGGAATACAGCAAAACACCCGGCCGGCGGTTGGTAACAGCTAGGATGAGATTGTGAGATCAAGTCTGAAATCTCTTCTCCAGATTTCCGTATGGCGATCGCCCTTGTTGATTAAGAATCGTTGAAAGATCGAGAGTTATGGAAGGTCCATTTAAGTATTCTATACACCCTCGACCCTATTAATGGATAAGCGGACTATTTAAAATAAATTAATGAATTAATGAATTCAAACATTTCCCTTGTTGCGGTATTATGTGCCTTTCAGTTAGTTTAAGTGCAGCTATTTGCTTCAGAAGGCTTAGATTTTATAGATTATTTATTTTAGGCACCAAATTCATATCTAGATAACTGACCTTAGGCCTGGACTCTCACAAGACACAACCTATCGTTTTGAGTGAGTTCCTAATTTTTGGTACTTATGGGAGGGGCCGACAATTTTATGCCGGAGCCAACGGGTGTCAAACAGAAGTACTTTTAGGTTACAGTATCCTCCGGCTCCGATTGCCAGTTCATTAAACACAAAACCCATGGCTCTATGAAGAGATAGTTGAATTCAGCGAAACTTACCAGTGATAGATGCTAGAGGATCTCTTCAGCTAGTCACTAGCTCTACCTGCACAGCTTTGCCCGTGCCCAAGAATTCTATTAGATATGTCTTTGTCTAAATGTTTTTTTGTTATGGGATGTACCATGCCCCTTTGTCCAATCCTCAATTGTATATCAACTACATACATTTCTAAAAGCGTATAATACTTTTCTGTAACACAGAATTAAAAGCCGAATACTGATCTTTAAAAACCAATGCTGAATCAAGGACACTTGTAAGTCTGGTCCTGTAAAACTGGTGGAATTGCGGCTTTGTATATTATAGTTATAGGCTACTGATGTAGTGGGCTCTTTACTCATCGATTTCCTCCTAAGTGCCAGGACGACCAATGAAGGAGGAGGTATAATAGCGAATTCCAAAACCAGGGAACGAAAAATATAGCTAACGAAAGGAAAACTATAGAAACGGCAAAGAAGATCAAACCTTAATTTCAAAGGATGCCAGGGGCAATTTTTTTAATAACTGCAAGCACCTGTGAAGCTTGCAGAGAAAGGCAGGGGTAAGTTTGTGGATATGTTTGAAATTACATATTTACTAATTTACTTATGCCGGTCGGACATTGGCTCATCTTCTTCTATATATATAAAAATAAGTTGTATTGTGTTTGTAATTAATGTTCTCTGTAATGCGTGTATCGATTTTGAATCTGATAATTTTCCATGAAAGGTGACGTTAATATAATGGTTTATAGGTGTATATGGTCTTTGTATGTGTATTGGTTCATGAGTTATATGGGCGTGGCACCGCCCATACAAAAAAGTCTTATATCTCAAAAACCACCGAACCGATTGAACTCAAATTTACAGACAATCTTAGGTATTGGCCCAGGAGTATTCCTGTGAAGATTGGTAAAAATTGGAGAAAGGCGGGTGGCAAGTTACACACTTTTTTTTATATGAGAGAACTTGGCTCTTTTTTTATATTTTTATATTTTTGGTGTGATATTAAAATAAAAGAGGAAACTAACTCGCTTTGAGGAATCTCTGTGTACCAAATTCTGAGGATTGCGCGAGCGAACCCGCTGCCAAATGCTAGTTATCTATGAGCCTAACGTACAGCTTCATTTAAAACAACTGATCTAAAGGCCATCTTCACATTTCTGTCTTAAGCGAACTTGCGGGCACTAAACTCGATTGAACAGAGAGACACAAGCACCGGGAGTGCTATTTTTAAAGGCTAAGGTAACTCGTCGGACACGGAGTTTTCGCGAAGAAACACGAACTTTTGACAAGAGATTCCATAAGCCACTTATAACTACGATTTCAACCTTAACAATGGCTAATTGGCTCAACTTATTCTAGATCCTGATTCTACGATAAAGCATGGTTTCTGACCCAATGGTCAGAGGAGGCAAAACAATAGAGCGTATATGTGGACAAGCAAAGCCAAATCTACCAGTATGGAACTCCGGACCCGGAGAGATGGAGCAAATGTAATGCAATCCAATGAGAAGCATGACATTGAAGGATAAGCTAAACGGGAAGCAGAGCATCTTGCACTGTGTTGACGTTACTGATTTAAGACCGTTTCCCTAACGGACATTTAGCCACAATAATATTGGGTCTAGGGTCCCAACAGTTACGAACGTGGTACCACATATAGGAATGCAATCATTTTTATAAATGCCATAAAAATTGCTAGCTCAACATAAGAAAGTTTCTGACAAAAGAAGTCTGAAAACTTATTCCTACTCGTATACGCTTCACAGATTTCATCTTTGCTCAGTCATTTGTCTTAAAGCAATTGGAAAGAGCTGCTCTCTTCCCCCCAAAAGCCCGTTTAAATCAAACGCAAATACCCACGTTCCGATGAAATGCAACTCTCACTTGACTGACTTTTTATATTACAATCGTTATTTGCCGTTTTTATTTATCCCACAATCAAGACAGGACGGTCGCTTTCATATCACGTATTCTTTGATGGCGTTCACCACATGCTGGCTGGCGCACTTGCAGCTCTTTTAAAAACAACCCTCCACCAGCAGCCCCACCGCACATACTCGTATGAAACTAATTCATTTAAATACTTTGTAAGGGGTTGTAGTACTTTTCCAAGCGATTTGCGTTCCCCCCACTCAGGCTCCTCAATTACCAATCAATACTTGAAAGATTCACTATTGCAGGGGTCAGTCGCCCTAAGAACTGCCAATGCCTATAAACGCTATACCCATTTACATGACCACCTGCCTATAACTGGTGTACAAAGTTCTACAATCACCCCAAGGGGGTTCTGTACGAATTTCAAAAAAGAACATCTCTGTGAAAATTTCTTCCGCTCGATTGACAGCAATTTCCTAATGAATGCAATTGAATAGAAGAGATTTTCACGATGAAAATGCAACTGATAAGGGACAAGGGCACATGACTAACTGAGGGGGTGGGTCACCCCCCAACCATATTGTTTGGCAAATCAATTTAAACAATTTTGCTACTTGAATTCACTCACCCGACAGTTGTTGGCATTTAAAAATCCTTCGCAGATACACAGATAGAATATGAAGATACTTTTTTTCGAGGCAGCATATGGTCGTTGATTTTTGATTACTTCTGAATGCGCCTGGAGGAATTTATTACCTCGCCACCGATTTCACAAATCGAGCAGAAGATGAAGATACTTTCGGTCCGAGAATAATTGCCGCGCGCAAACTAAAGCTCTAAATTAAAAAAGTTTCTTTACACTTTGACGATTTCGCCATCTTGAACGGGAAGCACCACGCGCGACATTGCAGATCTTTTTTCATATTTTTGCGGAATAATTGAGGTGCGGTGTATAGCTGTAGAGTAAAGACTAGGTAAAAGGCGGAAAAGAGAAAAAAACGGTCTTTAAGTGTTCGAAATAAATCCCGAGCAGAGTGGAATAAAATATAAATTCACTATTGCATGGCATCTGTTACAATTTGTAGATGAGTTCTAAATTTCAGAAGTTCCTCGTCTGAGGGGCTGATGGAACTTGGTTGAGCTATGCGAAAGAAACTTTTTACGAGCAAGCTTCTTGAATTAAAAGTTCGGATTTGTTTTTTCAGAGGTAATAAAATCTTGCGAGCGGTCCAGTTTTAGGTACATAATTGGAAAAATGGAATAATTTAGTTAAAATTGAAAGTTATTGGAAAGTCGAACAATTTACTGGAGTTGGGTAGGGAGATCTATGTATGGTCCTATGATGCCGCCAGCTCATAAACCTCACCAATCAGTTTTTTTTTTGTGACCACTGTTGGGTGGACCTTTGGATTTACCTTGCTCGTACTACCCAAGTAGCCAAAAGCTATAAACGTGTTTTGGTTTTTTTTTAACTGCATCCATTACCTATGTTGGGTGTATCCACTTCTCAATTCGACGTAATCGAAGAATATTTCTCTGGAGTCCATTGTCAGTTTTTCAATACTTGCACACGTCACCAAAAAGCAGAAGTTTTTTGAGGATACGTTTTTTGTAAAGCATGTGTTTAGTCTATCGAGTGCGTTTTTTTGAACGCATTTGTTTTATCAAACAGAGGTAGCGTAATTTTCTCTCCTGGAGAGCCAATTGTGTTCGTTATAAACACAATCGTCAAAAGAGGCCTTGTCCGACGCAGGAAGATCTAGCACGAGTTCTGGTACCGAGAAATTATCCTCTGAGCCTTGCTTAGCAATCTCATCGAATATTTCATTTCCAGCAATCCCAGTGTGACGACTGTGACCTGGGATCCAGCCAAGAGTAAAAGAATTCAGACTTGCGACCGAGTTAAAAAGAGTTCTTGCATTCCCGAACTATTTTGGAACGGGTAACAGGGTTGAACAAGGCCTTAAGCGAAGTCTGACTGGCACTATAGACGCAGATACTTCGACCTCTACACCTATTCCTATAATCGGCAGCCATTAGGATAGCATAAGTATCCGCTTGAAAAACAGAGGCATGCTTACGTAACGAGTAGTGAAGTGAAGTGAATAATGTTGTCGATTTCCACAAAGAGACCAGCACTAGACCCTTGACTACTTTTGGAGACATCCGTGAAAATTCGACTACATCCCAAACTCAGACTCTGGCTGAAGCTAGTCCTGAACGCAAGAAAATTTTACTTTAAATTTGCATAACAGCCGAGTTCCGGTGTCATTGCATCAGACGGCATATCCATGGATCCATGAAACTAGGGTCGTAGGATAAGTGTCGCACAATGTCATCGAAACACCAGAAACCACCAGGATAATACCAAAAACTACCTTGCCTGAGTAGATTGCTTTTATAGTAGAACCCATGATAAAGGTATCAAAGGGAGGTAAATCAAACAGAGCATCTAAAGCGTACTCGGGAAAGCACACGTGCAGCAGCCTAGGCAGACCGTTCTTTGGAGATTTGTGCAGTCACCATACTTTCGCGAAAGCCCTCTCCACCAAACAACCGATAGGCTAGAAAAGGCCTTATCATAGACGTATAGATTCAAAGGAACTTTTTTAGTCGATAAGCCCCACGTCTTACCGAAAGCACCCTTTTTTTATTTTATTTTTAAAGGGTGATTCCAAATCCTGGAGCACTCAGACGAATCTCGGTCCATCGTACTATACCTAGCAGAAACCCCTTTTTTGGTGTAGTGGTGGAGACTGATATTATTCGTTTCTCTTTATGGTCGGTGGCAGAGTATTGCTGTCCCCCGCCGGGGATCGAACCAATGCCGCTCGGGTCACAAGCAATGACTCTAACCACTACACCGCATGGCCACCGTCCAAAAAGCACCCTTACACAGCAGAAAACTGAGAGCGCCTTCAATGTCTTCGACTTGACATGCTTTGCCCACAGAAGTTTCTTATCCAGGATCACTCCCAGATATTTCGCTTCATCGGAGATCTGGATAGTGACGCCTTTTAGCATTGGCTGAGTCAGTCCGGTTAAAATCCCCTGTCTTGTGGAGAGAACAACCTCAGTTTTCAAAGGATTGAAAACGTACGCAGTACCTGCCTCTCGACCAGTCTCTCCAATTTTTTCAGCAAGAAGGAAGCAGGGATGATAATGCTGAACCCAAAAAAAGTAGCAAATTGCCCGAAAAAACGAAGTAGATTTACAAAAAACGAAGCAGACATTTGGCGAAATGTTCAAAATGATAAAGTTAGGTCTTCAATGGGATAATGGGATCTATAGATGGATGTGTAATGTGACAGAAGCACATAAATGATTCTATAGTGCATTACATGACATATTTGTTTCCTGATATTTATATTTCGTTGATTTTGTCGTCGTTGTTGATGTATTTAGAGTCAAATTGATCAATATTGTCTATTTTAAATGATATTTTGAACCATAAATAAACGAAGTAGAAATAAGTTGCTACGTAGCAGATGAACAATTATGAAAAAATGAAGTAGATCTACTACATATGAAGTAAATTATCATC
Organism: Cheilosia scutellata; assembly: GCA_955612985.1. Lineage (NCBI taxonomy): Eukaryota > Metazoa > Arthropoda > Insecta > Diptera > Syrphidae > Cheilosia > Cheilosia scutellata. The sequence continues at coordinate 61,525,107 of OY015314.1, forward strand.
TCTGGAAGGAAGGCAGATTTATAGCTCTGAAACTCTTAGGGAGGGAGTATAATCATCTTTTTCAATTTTTGGTATAAAAACCAGTCGATACCCTGTTTGAGCAGAGCTGAGTCTGGGTACACTCCATCGTTACAAGTTGACTTTAATCTGATTGCTGTTTGAAGGCGAGCTAGAAGCTGCTTCCTTTGCCTTTAGGACCCTGACAGCATGCCGCCTATATTTTGATACCAACTTCTAAGCTGTGAATGCTGCCCTGCCATTGGTATTCTTCATCCGCCAATATTTCTTTCTCAGCACCATAACCAGTCACGAAAAAACCTGAGTGACCATAAATGCGATAGTAGCTCACTTAAGAATAAAATTAACATTGAACCTTTTTAAGCTAAGAACTTGACGTAGATTTAGATCTCATTACTTTTCGTTGCTGGCTAGTTACACACTTAATTTTTTTTTTCTATTCAAGAGAACTTGGTCCTTTTTTTACATTAATGTTTTTGTTGTGCTATTTTATTAACGTTTGAAATTGTCTTGAACTTTTGAGTTGCGAAATAAAATTTTAAATGCGCCACAAGGCGACAACATGCGAAACAGCATTTGACAGCAGTATCCGCTAAGTCAGTAAACACACCACAAATATTTGTATACAACGCCCTCTACCGATTCAACCATCAATAAAAAATACATCTTTCATTTTCACTACCCAATCTCAATACCATCCTCTTCAACAACCACTCACAACTTCTTGCAAGTCCAGCTTTCAATTACAAGTAGCACTTCCGTTTCCCATCGCCCTCTTGCAACCAATAGATAGTTCCGTTATCTTCGAATTTCAATTTCGAAAAACTAGAAAACAACTTTCAAAAATGTCCCTCAATCTTTGCGCAGATTTTCCTCGAGTTTTCTTTTATTTTTGGACTTTTCCGGATAACTCTATCCGCTGTGGTACCGCGCAACAGGCGCAAAAGAGACCACAATAGCTGCTTCTCCCGACAGGGAAAACTTTTTAACATTTCATTTATCGTGTGAATGGCACAAGTCTGTCGACCGTCTCGTGTGTATATGCCTACGACAATCAACTGTCATCCAGTTCGGCCGTGAACTGCGTGAGGAATCGATGCGAATAGCAAGTTGCTCCGCGAGTGCCTAAACTCTTCCCTAACTAGTGTTTTGTTTTCTATTAGTGAATTGTTGTTGTGTTTGTTCAGTGATATCCCACATCAATAATTTTCCTGTTCATGGAAATAATGTTAAATAGAGAAAAATAAAAAATTGTGCAATTTACTCGAATACAAAAAAAAGAATCGAAAATCAAGTGAAAGTCAAGAAAATCAGTTTGTTTTGGTGTAATCCTTTCCTTCACCTAATCCTGGGTGCGGTGTGTTTGTGCGAAAAAAAATAATACCCCTCTCGTTCCATAACAAAAATATCGAGTAAAAAAAAAATAAAATAAGAAAATACATTCTCGTCCTTTTCGACGTTTGGTTCACTGCTACTGCACTTGACACTACTACTTGACGGTTACTCTGCTTGGCGTATAGAGCCGCAGGAAAAACAAGGAGACGACGACACGTCCTGTACCAAGTACCACCATCAGAAAGAGAGAAAACACACACATTTCGAGAATAAAATTGTGAGTAGCTAATGTTAAGGACGAATGGAATAATTAATAAATTATTGACATAGGTACAAGCGCAGGGCTCTTGTATCTACTACCCTTTTCTGTGTGTCCTTATCTTGACTGTACTGTGAGTGTTCCAAATCCAAATACGAGCATACAGCTTAATCATAAAAACGGTTTGTATTCGTTTTGTACAAGGACGACAGACAAATAAATTACATAGAATGTGTACGCAGGAAGTACGAAAAAAAAAAATCGATACACAGTGTTAGAGCCAGGCGGTCATATTTTTTTTTTTTTGGGTGGTGATGAAAAGATATCTCGCGAATATTATTTTTTTTTTCTTCATAACAAAAAAAAAGGAAAGTGCTGAGCGTAGGAGGAAAAAGGACACAGTGAGATAATTCGATATACGAAGGGTTTCACAGGGACTATTGCTCTCCTTTTCGCTCCACTTAAATTTGGATCCTTCAACGGAATAAATATTATTCGAACTTTTTGTATCTTATTTATTTTATTTTTTCTTATTCTTATTTCACAGTGGATAATGTAATTAATTTAAAAGGATCATGAGTGCTGGCGTGACTAAATTTCGAATAATTCGCATTTGTGTGAGGGTTTCTAACGAAAAAATAAGTGGTTAGTTTTTTGCCCAGTGGTAACACTGTGACAGTAAGTACCTCTGTTGTCTGACATGTGCGCCTGAGATTGTATTTTGAAGATTGCGAAGCAATTGGCTATTGGCGAAGTTAGTTATTGGTTTTGGCAACTCTCTGGTGTTGGCTTTTGAACACAATGTCGATGTCCAGAGATGTATACGTGATTGGTGAACTTTTTTGGTTTTCAAGAGATTTTAGTCTAGAGTGTTTTTCTCAAAGTTGTCCGTAATTGGTCTTTTTTCACTTGTCAAAAATAAGACTAGAATCGTCCCATTTTTAAGGTTTCAATGTGTGTAGTTGTTTCTTCAGTACCGACATTGAGACGTGCAGCTGAAATATTCGAATGACCACGTATAACCTTATTCAAACCCCATTTTGACAGTCGAAAGTACCCGTTGGCATATTTTTCCATTTTAGTTGGGTTCTCCATCGTCAGTCTGTAAATTTTGACAAAATAGGCGCGAAATGAACTAGAACTAGACGACATGGCTCTGAACACCTATATGTTACGTAAATACATAGTCGGCATTAAATTTCGAAAACCATGAAGAGATGATGAGTCTCTGGAGCTCTGGACTTCGCTATATTGTGACAAACAGGTGGAGGGCTAGAAGCATATGCGTTTGCAGTGATAGCTAAGCTGCACTAAAAGCGCTGCTTAACCCTGTTACCTAGTCCAAGTTAGTGCTCGAACTCAAGCTTTCTCTGAACTTGGTCGGAAGGCTAAATACAGTCGCAGGTCACACTGGTATCCAGGGACATGAGATCGCTGATGAGCTTGCCAGGCTGGGTTCAGAAGAAGCTCTCTCAGGACCTGGCCTGCGTTGGGTCTGCCTGCATCTTTGGTTAGGTCATCCACTGATACTTGGGCTTCTCACGTGTCGGTGGCGTGACTATGCTGGGTGTAGACTGACCAATCGACTGCGTCCGGACATCTGTAAAAGGTCCGCGTCTTTCCTGCCGTCTCTCAGGGGAATCGACTGCAGACCGCTTGTGGACGTCCTTTCGGGCGACCAAGCTTTTGCCAAATACTTAAATGTATTGGGCTTGAGCGACACCACCGTGTGTTCTGCTTGTGGAGAGGACGACGATACAGCGGAAAACTTCCTCCGTAGTTGTCCTGCCTTTGCTCGCATCAGGTGGCGGATCCTTGGGGCTGGCGTGGTGAATCTGAATGCAGAACATCTAAGCTCTTCATCACTGAAGCTCCTTCTCATCTTTCTTCGAAAGACGGGAAAACTAAGTACAGTAAAGTAAGGTGTCTGTTTGGCAGTACAATGGACCAGTAGTTGTGTCTGAGTGCTCCATCGGATAGTATAGCAATCTGGACTTCGTGGGGTAAAAGTTGAAAGTATATGCATCTGAATTCTTAATTTATTGGCCTAAATTCGCACTGATAGGGTCCAATCAGGCTGTTGGCGAGAGGTTTTTGCAGCTGGTGTCTTTTACAGGGTCTCCTTTCTTGCGAATCTGGCAACCGACTCCAATCATCCGGCAAAGCTTCTCCTGACCACATCTTCGAAATGAGCGGTTGAGTGCTAATAGCTGAACTATTCCAAAGGCCGCTGAAGATATTCTTGATGACTTCGACAGGAAAATACTTCGTAAGATTTATGTAAGAGCTGGTTTTTAGCAATGAACTGCAGGTCTAGTCAAATAGCCGTATAAAATGGCTACGACATGATAAGCAAATGTGCATCAACGCTCCGGCCCGCAGAGGTTTCGATTCAATTCCTGATAAGAAACGCAGTAGACCTTACTGGAGTGCATATAAGTAGAAACGGACCTCAACCACCTAGGACTCCTGGGAGTACGCAACTATAGTAGCTAATGATCGGGCTAAGTGGAGAAACTTGGGACCCAGGTTACCAGAAGAAAAAGAAGAAGAGGTAATGTAAATACAAGATCTCGAAGGTTCCAGGCTTCAAGGACTACAAAATGGGAAGATCTTTTATAGACTTTTTTGATTATTAATACTATTACTTTTTTTTAAACTTCTCTACGGAAAGGCGAACCTATAACAGAGCTCCGAACCCGAAGTGCTTGCAAGATAGGTGTTGGTCTTGCACTTGTTGTAAGTTGTTGTCCTCTTGAACTATGTCCCCAGACAGATTTTGTACACATTATGAGGTGGTGTTGGTGTATTCGGGCGAGTCAGCCAAAGGTGCCGATTTAAGACTAGTTTCCCAAAGAAAACTGAGCCGCCAAAGTTACACAACGCCGACCGACCGAGGTCTTTCTTTCATTCGTATATTTCATTCAATTTCGTATACTTAGTCAGTGTGAGTTGTAGGGGACGAATGAACATTTCTAATGTCACATACTCACATATTGTGCTTGGTTCGGAAGATTTTGTGCCATGTGCTGTTTGGGATAACAGCCGGGGTGTTGGGACTGTGGTTGGCTGTGCACATACTACAAAGTTTGGCGAACGGGGGCGTTTAGTTACAACTCATCGGTGGCCGGCTTTGCTGCTCATCTCCTTTACTCCCCGGAGACTCGCTGATGGTCAATGATGGCCGACATCCATTTCTAAGAACCACGCCCTCACCTCTAACATCAGTTCAACAACAATTCCCAAATTCCAGCCAGAAATTATTGACTGATTTCTCCAACTAGCTCAAAGGCACTGTTTCCATTGATTGACTTATCTGAAAATAAGCCAAAGGCTATTTCATTGAGACTGTTAATCTTTGGATTAACTAAGTAGTAGGTACCTATCCGTACGACTAACGAACTCTCCTCCCTGGAGATAAAAGCAATTAGCAGGCAGCATATATGTAAGCTGCTTATACTATCATGAGCTAAGTTCAGATGACCACTTCCGATGGGTATTTTCATCAAAATCGCCTTTCGTGTCCTTGTTCCACTCAATTTATATTTTGTCCAATTAACTTGGTTAACTTCTTCCAATAAAAATTTGTTTCCACAATTTCCTCCCATCCGACCTCCATCTCCTGACCTGAATCGAATTAACAGAAAATAAAAGCAATTCCATTGGCATCTTCGTCATTTACAAGGACCTTTGCAACCTCTCATTATATGCCACCCCCATCATCATCAACGCGTCAACTGGCATTTTTCACAATTCCATCAATTAATTTACACCCATAGCGAGACCGCCTTCATTGTTCTCTTTAATTAAGAAGAACAAAAACAAAAAAGAACATCGAAGAAATCCTTGGCATTCAAACTGATCGTCTTAAGTTCACCCTAACGCGCTCTTGAAAACACTTTCAACAAAAGGCGAAGGCGACCCGTCTTATAAAATTTAAACGCGCAATCCTATTCCAATTAAAAACCTCTCAAGTCCATGGTCCGTTTGCCTTGTGCCAAAATCGCCGCCAAACATATTTTCCAAAGTCTTTACAGTGAAAAATTATCCTGTCAACAAGTTTAGTCGACCAAGCGCGCCAACTGCAGCCCCACCCCCACCAAACCAACAACTGTGTGTAGGTATAGCTGTTATGTTCAGATTTCTGTGTCGACCTTGAGAGAGAAATTGCTTTCGTTTGACATTTTGACAGGTCCTCCGAAATGAGTGATAGTTTGAACTTGAATGCGAATAAATTTTTAACGATTGTTAATGAAGAAATAAATGGACCGCGGAAATTCTCTCTCTTGCGTGTAAACACACCTTGTGTATTTATACTAATGCAGAAGCGACCTTCTCGTAAAAGCTAATTAAAGCCGGCACAAGACTCTCTAGAACATCGTTTGCAAACACCCCGGCCCTAACTTGGCTCAAGTTTTAAATCCGAGGCAATGTTGTGTCTGCGTTCGAGTGGTAATTGTGAGGGTAGGAGGAGGCGAAATGGTCAACATGGAATAAACCAGAATGTAATTAGCAAGAAACCACCTTGCCAAGGATCTCTCTGCTTTAAATGTACACATACACAGAGAGCTGTGCCATGTGCCATTAAGTACCTACATTACTTGCGGGAGTCCTTGAGTGATATAATGTATAACATGGCATCGGGCCATGTCATTGGGAATGGGATGTGCTCCATGTTTACGTAACATACGATAGATGGAGAGAACGAGAGAGAAGAGAAAAGTAAATTAAAATCATGTCCTTTGTGCGTAAAAGCTTAGCCTGAGGAGGATCAAATTTTTAATTGCAAAATGGTATTCGTTCCTTGGTCGTCCTCTGTCTAATGGAAGTGATGAAATTCTTTAAAATTAATATCCTGCTTCACTTGACCCTGTTAACAGTATGTGTATATATGGCGATGGCGACCTTTCTCTCAGCCACTTGACAGCTGCTGTTGAGATGTAACATATGAAGGACGGCAAGGTCCTTTATAGGGCAATTAGGCTAGTGACATTTCAGGCCAAGCAACAGACTGTAATCACGTGCCAGATGCGACGGTTCTGGTGGGAACGTGTGGAACAATGAGAAACGCACAGCACATGTCAGGATTTTTCTATACTGTTGGTCGGTGTTTCGCATGACCGCACATGGACATAGACAGTCGACGCGTCGTTTTGTGTCTGTCCGACAGAGGCAATTGCAATTGCTCTGATATTTTTATTTTCCTTGGCTTAAATTGGCTTGCAAGGAGTGTAGTTGGCGACTGGCATATTGTGTGGTATTGCTCGGTACGGACGTGGCATTTTCTTTTTCCTGGTCACGTCGCGCGTGTAGTTCGAATGCCTTTGTTTAATTAAATCGAGCCACGGAGCTGGGAGGCTTTCTTTTCGGCCATTATAATGGGTTTTCGTGGCGGCATTATTGACCCGTTTGATTGTGTCTTAGACGAAAAGGCAATGTCGACGTGACAACGAGTAAATTCCTCGGTTATATTCATTCATTGAATTGAAAATGATTTTGTCTTTAAGCTGAAGAAGTAAGTTATTTTATAGGCGAGCTACTCGCCAAAAGACATGCCTCTATGGTCCACCAAGTTCGATGAAGTTCACATGCAACTTTGTCAAGCCAATCACTGTCCTTATGGTGGACATCTCTATAGAGGACCTTATCTAACCTAGATTCGTTTTATTGTCTTATTTTTTCAGCGTTAAGTTCTTAAGACTGCAGTTAGTAGCTGATGAAGTGATGACTAGTTTTTACACAAGTGTAGGGGTCTAATGAGACTCTAGGGCTGAGTTCCTGCAAGACAGAACGCGGCCCAACTGCAATCGTAGTTCCGTGAGGCCCTTCGACTAAGCATGGTTCCTGAGTCGTAGAAATCGGCCCAACTTCGAGCCTGGTTCCGATAGTCTCTACCATGAAGTGTACACAGATCCTGGCTGATAGAATAAAGTGGGTCAACGACAAGCATGATTCTGTGAGGCCCTGGATCCTGGGAAACAGAAAGCATCTCAACGATGAGCGTGGTTCCGAAAGCCCCTACTTGCCACTGAGCTTGAATCTTGGGTCACCGAAAGTAGCTCAATTCCAATTTTGGTTCCATGAAGCTTTACCACTAAGGGTGGATCATGGGTGATAGATGGCGGCTATATGAAACGTTATTCCTTTAATTTCTTCTTCGTGCAGCGGGAGACATGACCCAATGATGGTATTGTAATTGAAGAGTGCTATTTGCCCATGTTTGCATACTAAACGACTGCTTTATGTGAAGCGGACTGTAATGAAGGAAAACCGTCAAAATGTTAATCCTTGCAGCCCCCACCGGAAATAACACGGAGATGTCAAAACACACGACTTTAGGGGACAATTGACAAAGTCAAGTTCAAGTCTTAAAAACCCTTTCTCGCAAAATTTGTATCTAAATAATTTTTTGTTTTCTTCACCTCCTATGTACGTGCCCAGCCCTCGCAGCTCCCAGAAAACTAGATCTCGGAGAATACTTCTTCGAAAATCTCGGCGAGCTCGCTACTGCAAGCATGAGTCGCCTGTACCGCTTCACTCTTAGCTCCTGCTGGTTCAACGGGTAGTTGTGCGATCATTTCATCCTGTGTTATCACAATGGGCCTCCTCTGACCTAAGTGAGACTGCGCGTACTGCGGCCTGTCACCCTAACCTAACCTAACTTTATGTTTGAGATAGCCGAATGACAAAGCTTTATAGCGCCATCTTGTTAAAACCACACCTCGTGTGGCCTACTGTCATCCATATTTTTATTAATCGTGGGCGGCAATAAATCTCCATTGACCGTAACGCAGATAACGGTCTCATTTTTAAAGAAACTAGATCGGATCTGTCAACAGCGCGCAAACTGCGATGCAGTTTTCCGGATGATGTAATGGTGACTGTGGGATCTCTTGAAATGTGACAACTTCGTTTATTACCAAACCTCAAAATGCGCCTCATCGCTGAAAGCATTATTGCGAGTCCAATGGCTGAAACGACATATGATTTTCGAAGTAAATTCGGGGAAATAAGGTAGCGTTGTTCAAGCGCGAGTCCATAATGAGTTGTCAGATTGTATATCTACTGTTCGAAACTGTCAAACAGCGAGCTCAGTATGACAGTTAACAATTCTATTAGATCTTTTGAAGCACAAGACATACTCACAGGTCTTTTAAGGGGTTCATCGTTTCTTCAAAACAGATTTATCGGTTTCTCATTTATATTTTAACTTCTGTCGAAATATTTAGTTGCGTTTAAAAGCTTAAGCTCAGTGGCTAGGTGATCAAAAATTTAGAGCGTGGTAAACATTTGAACGACATCTTGTAACTGCATTATCTAAGCTTCAAACGTAAAAACTAAACGTAAAGTTAAGATTATATCACTCTCAATGAATGCCCAATAATCAGACTATAGAAACCACCATATACATGTTCGTATTTTCAGCAGTTTTCCAGTTCCTCAAAATCTGTAGAAACAGAAATAAATATGCACCCTTCCGATTCCGAAACAACGAACTGTGCAACCCAGTAGCATCCATATGATGATATAATACATTTAAATGCAGATAACCCAGTACTGGGAATACACACACTACTTTAGGGAGAGACCAACTCAAGAAATTCCTTCCCTACACTTGGGAACTAATTAAACTGAGATGCCTCACATCCGAAGTCGCATACCGCTGCCTCGCCTTCAGCCAGCACCAGTGCCACTGCCACCCAGTGCACATTCAGTATTGCCTGGCAGTGGTACATAGCGTCAAGTCAACCCAATCCCAACATAGCATTCCTAATGGAATTGCCCCTCCATGTGCATCCATGGTAGAGAGTTGTATTCAAAATGAGAATTGTTTTTGACAAATGGTAAATTAATGTGTTGCTCTGGGAGTGGTAATTTATGGCACTGGGGGTGCCGAAGGGAAAATGTGGCCCGGAATAACAAAACTTACTGCACCGCACGGCACACGCATCGAAGTGTGAGCTTAAATTTTGAAGCCACTGATGCAGGATCGCGCACGCTTGTCAGTTAGGAAATTACGATTTTTAATAAGGGTGCATCTTTTAGGAACCATGTGACTTTCTCACTGATGTGGCTCCTTGTCCGTATATACTTTCGTCCGGCACTTACCTACTAATACTTGGCACTCAATGACACACCATCACATAGGGAGACGTTTTCAATTTAGAAAATGTTCCCGAAGCAATTTCAACGTCGACATCGTTGAAAGTTATGAGCAAATAAAATCATATTCATTGCTCAATATCCGACACTGTGCAGTGTGCATGTCCGTAACAGTTTTTATCTATAATACCACTTCGACCATTTGGCAACCCCATTGACATAAAGCCATTGACAGTCCTTGCGGTGGAGCAAGTATACAGTATAAACACTGGCAAAGGGAGGATAAACATTTTAATGAACGTCCCAGCAGAATGCCACAAACTTTACCATTACAAAATTTAATACACTCGTATATTTGTATCGCCATAGCGTAGGTCCTGGCTGGATGTCTATTCTCATTTTCGTTTGGCAGCAACAGCAACAGCAACTCGTATAAGTAATTTAATTAATTAAAATGCTATTTATCCTGTTTACGGTATACAATTGCCAGACTGAAGAATGCAGATTACCGCTAGAGGATTAAGAGGATTTACCATAGATTTTAAATTACATCACTTGAAGGACTGGAAAGAAAGTCATGATATACCTTTGTGGGCACAGAGTAGATATATACCTACGTTTGTTTGGTTCCATTTGACCATTTTGGATACCTATCACGATTCTAATTGCGTTTGTGGTAGTTGTTTGCGAAACTCTCTGCGATTTGCACGTCTATTAGAGTATGTTTGTGTAGATGGCTGGATTTTAGTTTATATAATGAGTTTCAGTGGGCGCAGGGGCTCTGTGGTTAGTGTTCAGGGCTACTGTGCGAGGGATCACATGTTCGATCCCCGGAAAAACACAAATTACATCTTAAGTTTTGTCCACTGCACCACCTCTGACAAAACAAACATCTGACAAAGATCTGAGAATACCTAATAACTGTCCTGAAAAAGCTTCTCAATTCAGACTCGGCATAAAATTGTAGGTCCTTTCCATTCGTCCCAACAATAAAAACTTCCACAAACGAATGGAGTTTTGCTTGAACCTGCAGAATTTTGTATCTTCCTACAGTTTAGTTCCAAAATTGTGTATCTCTATGGGTGCTTCTGAAAGCCGGAGCTCATTGTTGTCTGGAAAAATTGTACAACTGGAAAACCGAGTTTTTTTTTATCTCTTGTATCATACAGAGTTTTCTGCAGTCTGCGACACATTTGTAGCATATCTTCTCACATAGAGTGGGATGACCCTCTTTTCTATTTGAATTACTGCGCCTGTTCTTTAAAGTTGTGTTTTTTTACTTTGCAAATTTAACAAACATATGCCTAGCTAAAAAAAATCTAAAAAAAACTAGTCCACACAGTCGTTGAAAAATTAGCCAAAAATGGATCCAAAATTCCGACCAAACACTTGAATATGTACGTCTCAAAAGAGACAAAATACATCTTCTATAAGAGACACCAATAAATATCGTACAAAATCGGTTTTGAAAATTGCTTTAAGTAGGTAGTTCTCATCATTAATAAAATGCATGCCACAAAACGGGTGAAACGCTCCAAAATCGCTTTGAAAAACACACCTAAAACAACGCTAAGAAAGAGATCGTCAGTATTGTCAACAATTCAGCTTAAAAATGTGTCAAACAACAATTTGGTAAATAAGTTCAAATGCTTTCCAAGTATCCCTCAAAAGAACTTAACAAGAAACCGGTAAAATGCCCATAACCTACCTACCTAGGAAATTCGAGCAGGAAATGTGTCTAGGAATGTGCCAAAGAATCAATGGGGCAAAAAACGTACAGAAAATCTGATCAAAAATGCGGCAAAAAAAATATGTCAACAATGGAGTCGAATACAATCTGAAAGCGTTTCGAATGTTGTGTTCACAATTATACATATCACATTAAAACATGCCACAAAAATCCATTGACCTACTTAGGTACCTACTTAGGCGGCTCTACAGTTCATTAAACTCACGTTAAAAACAAGTTTGAAAGAGCATACTACCAACCAAAAATTGTTTAGAATCCGTCAAAAATATCGTATGAAAATCCAAAGTACTAACCGAACAGAGATCAGTAAATATATCACAAAACTAGTTTGAAAAATTGAAAGAAAATCAAAAAAAAAAAAAACGATCTAAAAAAGTTTGTCAGAAAACAGACCTTTAAGGACTCCATCAAAAAAGGGTCGAAAAACTAAATGAATTGGATTAAAAGTTGCGAGCAAACATATGTAGAAAATAAATTAACAATTCAGCCCAAAATTACCAAAATACGCGGGTCAAAAATCCCGGAAGTAAAAACAGTCGAAAAGTCTTAAAAATATTGCATTAATACACAAATCAAACACCATAAATAAGACAATGCACCAAGAGATACATAGATCTAAATTCTTATAAAGAAAACATCAAAATACGGGTCAAAAATAAGATCAAAAATTTAGTCAGAAAACGCTTCAAAAATCGTGCAAAAAACATCATAAAAGATCGTCCAAAAAATTAACTAAAAAATAATTTTTAAAACGTATTTTAGCATCATTATAGATATATGAATATATAAAAGAGTCATCAACAAACGTGTTAAAAAGGGACTCTAAATATTTGTAACTTATGGCCTTAGAGGGAAAAAAGTCAAAAAGCTTCAAGCTTCAAAAATGTGTACTCTTCATCGGTTGAACGATTGAAGTCTTGTACTTGCTGTTTCCTTTATTCAGGTAACCCAACTTAAGGTGTTTCAGAGTGAAAACATGATTGTAAAAACGTCTAAACGGAAGTCTTAAGCTCCTGTTACATATGTCAAAAATCGCGTCAAATTTTAACATGCGGAAGTCAATTTGACCTTAGATTTTTTCTACACTCAACCAATAAATTATAGGACAAAAACTGACGTCATATTGACATGATTTTTGGCATGGTGTAATAGTAGATTTAGGCTAGAAAATATTTGCTGAACAATTTCGCGTAGTATAATTTAATATAGTAAGACAATCAATTTTCGTTGGCTTAGTAGTTCAATCAATTTCATGGAGCCACACCTTTCAAACCCAATTATGAATTTTTGACCTTTTCTAGATTTTCGGATAAACTTTCTATGACTCCCAGTGATATCAATATGAGCACCTTTCCAAAAACTTTTTATTTCAACATATTTCGTTTAGAAGGCAAACGTGAATACCTCTCATCATGGGATTCCCCATCCAGTACCGCCAACCATATGTTACCCATTTCCCTTCCCTCTAAAAATTAAGTCCCTTTAGTCTTGGTTAACCACCTTGTGGACCATAATAATCGATTTACCCTGTGCGTTCGTTAGGCAGAAAAAAAATGTCCCATAGAATAGTCAATGCGTGTGGATTGTGGAAGTTTAGGCAACCAACTTGGCATTTCTCAATTGACCATTCCCAACACGTCCATATGTCCAAGACGCATAGTATTGCGTAAATGTACCTATTAAAGATGAATGAGGAACTTTGGCGACACTTTTTTTGTTTTCGTTGCTATAAATGCTGCCGCACATATGGCTGCTACACGTCTTGGGGTTTAAATGTCTTTTTGACTTCACGCCAGGGGAGTTGACCAACGACGACGACGCACATAAATTTTGAAATCCTTTTGTGACTGTCTCTATGGATACTTCTCTTCTTTTTTGTTGGCAATCCAAGAAAATGCCAATATAATCTTCTGATCTGTTCTGTATTATATAGTGTGTATCTATGGCAAAAGTATCTTTACTTGACACCGGCGTCAAGTAGTGAGATAAACTGGAGTGCGGAAGCCTACGCACACAGAAAATAAATTATAATGTACAAGTTCATATAATTCCGTATGTGGGCATGGTGGTGTTGCGCACTCTACTTTGGCGGAGAGAATCTTTTTATAAGCCTGATGGCAGGTGGAGGATTTTCTACATTTGATTGGATATGATTTACATTTTTCTGCCATCGAGAGGGACTTTCAATTGGAATTAGGTATGTATTTTTTTTTATTATATACTCCTTTAAAACTGTGAAGGAAATACTTTCTAGCACAACAAGGTGTTGGCTGATTAAATGGTAATACAGACAAATATTTGTTGAAGCACATAGTATTATTGGTATGTATGTAAGTACTTAGAAAACTGATGATGTGAGCACTTAGGGCACTTTGGGAAGCTTCAATAGATAATTAGCTCTGGCATGGAAAAATGCTCCAAGTTAATGGACTTGAGTGCTCTATTACAATTCATAACTTTATATAGGACCCTGAAGTGCATATACATACATAATATTGCAAATGAAAGTTCATTTAGGTATAGGTACATGTAGATACTTAAGAGTTTCATGTTTATGATGGGGAAATTCAATTTTCTCGTTAATAGTATGCGGTCAGCGACCCTTGGGTGGGTTGATAAAATTAATACAAATTCATGTGCGTGATTGCTCCCTTTATTTTCATTGAACGATGCATGCGCTTAAGTCACGAAAGAACATCTCTGTTGACGCTTGAGTGAAACAAATAACTCACTTCCCAACGGTCAATGCAGTTTAGTTCATATTACCTATGTCCTGTCCAGCTATAGGATCACAGCACGCATATTGAATGATGTTGCCATTTAAATGTATGTTGTACAAAGTATTCTATGAAATTGCGTTGTTGTCAATTACATTCAGGCCTTTAGGGATCACATTCGAAGGCATTCAATATGTTTCTTTTAAGCAATTCGAAAAAATACTTATCCTTATTCATAAAGACGTCATTCCTCCATTCCTCTCGGGACAGTGATAAGATCAGGAAATTAGAGACTCCCAAACTTCTGAATGCAGTAGAAGGTATTTTCTGGTAGAAAGGTATAAAGATATACGATGCTGGAAAACTGACGACGTCTCGGAAAAAAGTCACCATAGATAGATATAGCTGTCTAGGGACTTTGTCTATCTAGACTACGCTATGAATCCAGACAATGACACCAGTGGTGCTGAGATTAAAACGAAGAACAACTCTTGCCAATCGATGTCTCTTTAGTCTAAGAAGGCAACTGAGTATAGCAAAGCCCTCTCTCGAACAACCAAAATGACCCTTTATAAGACCCTCATAATCCCAGTCTTTTTCAATGGCGCAGAGGCAAGGACTCCATCATAAGTGGGTGATGTTACCCTTTTGTTGCTTCGAGAGGAAAATTCTTCGAGTAATTTTCGGTCCCGTCTGCCTAGACAGTGAATGGAGGAGGAGATACAACGACGAACTGTATGGCGACATCGACCTAGCCAGAAAAGTTAAGGTCCATCGACAGCCTTGGGCTGGGTCATGTAGAGCGAATGGACGTGAATGCTCCGGCCCGAAAGATCTTCGAATCCACACCCGACGGACGGCGCAGTAGAAAAAGGCCGGGACTCAGTTGGCGCACGAAAGTGGAATGGGTCCTTAACCAACTTAGCGTATGTGAAACTGGATGGTCATTACAATGGACCAATAATTTTGCTTGTCAGACAATCACCTAACCTGTCTATGAAATATGGAGAGCTACACTTGCTTCCCTCGCATGTTCTGTATAATATTAGTAATAAACTTTAATTTGCTGTTTGATAAGACACCGTATAGCTTTGTCAGCAAACAAGATAAGAGCACTAAGTCAGGGCCTATCGGGCTTGTCTGAGGAATTGCGGACTTTCTGCGAAGAAGACTTAATTCTGTTTAGATTAACTCCTAGTCCGCACTATTGTTAGGCGTCTCGAAAGAATGGAAAAGGTGTTAGAACTTACAATTAAAATTTTATTTATTTTATGTATCAGTATCAGTCGTCTAAAGGACTAGGCCATGCAAGGCCCTAAGGGTCTTTGAATACCAGTGAGAGTGACACCGTAATAGACGGGAGAATAGAGAGAGTATTATGGCGCGCACAAGTCAAAGGGACCTCAACTGCTTTGACTGCGGAACTGGGAAGCAGTAAGCCAATAGATCGTTCTTCTAAGTGGAGAGGCGTATTGGTTGAAACCTAAGTCCATCCCGGACTGCAGCGTTTGTAACGTATGTCCCATAATTCACGCAAAATGTAATTTTGATAGAAAGTACAGATTTTTAACTACAAAGCTTACATTTTTGATTGATTCATACATACATATTATTGGGGTTATGTATGGAATAGCACATCGGATAAAATGGCCGCCACAGCTTTGCTGACAAGTACGTACTCTTTTATTGAAATTTGCTATGACCATTTCGCTAAATGTGGCTGAATTTCATTAATACACCTCCCAATTTCCTCTTTCAAGTCGTTGGTGGTCGTGGGCTCGTTTGCATAGACCTTTGACTTCAAAAAACCACAAAGAAAAAAGTCCAATGGCATTAAATCGCAAGAAATGTAGCTGACAAACCTTCATTATTTTTAAAATATTGCTCAACAATGAAAATGCGTTGTTCTTTCGTATGGCGCTCTATTTTTACTAACCCCGAACTGTCAGCTGTCACATTGTTATCTTTTTTTCGTTGGTATCACTGTACTATTAAATGGCGCAAAATTCAAATTTTGCGTGAATTATGGGCTCTATTACTAGGGTTTTTAGTGGTCCTTTGTAACAGCTATTTATACTTGGAGCTAAAGCTGTTTCGAACGTTGATGTGCATTGTCTACATGCAATTCCTGGTCACGGAACAGCCAGGTACAGCTAATTATTCATAGTATCCTGAGTGGGTTGCTCAAGTGGATCTTCCACAACTCTCAATCATCCAGCATAATTTTGATACGATTTAAGGAGAAATTTCGGATTGGAGAGAACCATCTGTTACAGATTTTATAGCACGTCTTGGAGAAACAGAGTTTGGGAACTACTTTTAAAGTGACCCACCGAAACTTGGACCACTCTGCTCGGAAAAGTATAACTGCTCTACTTTCAGTACTAACTTTGCATGTAAATCTACTTATACGTTTTATTATTCCACATGAACACAATGCTTAGCTCTTAATTGATTTCACTCAACACACACTTCCGAGTATACGAACTTTTGTAATATTCCGTATATCCCTATACGTCCTCAAGTTCTTTAGTCGAGAAAACTTCTCCAGAACTATACCCACTTAAAGTAAGAGTATTCATGTCATACTTTAAAACATATGTACCTACCTCCAACACCATCTATCCTATTATTCGGTTGCCTGACTTTTCGTTATTTGATTTTCCATTGTGTGTCCATGTCCAGTCCACCCAATGGGATAACATATACCGCCCTCAATACATCGTGCAGCCACTTTAAAAACTTTCAATAATATTTGTTTTAGGAAAATGTGGCAAAATTATGTTTCCCAGCATGTACAAAGTTTGCTCTCAATACTTCAGCATCCGCATCCGGTTGGTTCGGTGGCGTTTATAGAATTTTATGCGTGGAATGGGATATGCGTGCGTCCCTGTTTGTGCAGCTATTAAAGTGCATTCATGCATACATCCATTACATCGATAGAAGAATTTTTTTTAAATTTTATTCTAATCGAATTCACTTCCTGGTTTTTGGTGTCAATTTTGCATCGAAGAGTAAATGATTGTTGACGGCAACATGCCTTGCATTGTTGGTGTTGTTGAATAATGAAATCTCACGCTTTACTGGACATTGCCGGCAATGAAAGGGAAAATTACACACAACTCCGCTGCATAGAAATATATGGGTGTGCGACATTATGGTCGGGGCGCGTTCGTTTCCACGGCAATTAGTGGCAATTAAGTGCTTTTTAACTCTAGAACGCGATGTGGGGTCGGATTGGTTTTTGTGGCTTGAGACCGTATACCATTGTCAGTTAAATGACTATCTGTCAAAATGACAAGCACGCGAAAGTCAGTGTCAAGGTGAACAGTGTAGTGCAGTAAAGTTGAGTGTTTTCAATTAACCGCTATAATTGCGGTTGGAAATTTAAAGCGACTTGTTGGTTAGAGTTTAGCCCAGATCTGTCAATGAAGTGTTTTGTTTTCCATATTTGAAATACTTTTTGATAGAGCTCGCTATTGGGTGTAGTGTCGCTTGTTCGGCAGTTAATAATGACAAGCTAACAATTGATATCGACAGATTCAGATGCTCAGAACCAAATTTGTCAGCATTCGTATACTGTTCTGATGGATAGAATCGCCTAGCTCCGAAGCCACTCAGTCTTGAATCATATCGAAAAGCCTATGCCAAAAGGTTGTATAGAATTTCACGGATTACCTAGGCTTTCGATGGACTCATTACGGTTCCCTCTGCTGTACTGTTTGGATCTATCAGTTATGAAATTGCTGTGGTAATTTTCATTTTATTTTTTTTTTTGTTTCTTAACATAGTTTAAAATCTTTATCTACTATATATAATTCACTCTCCCGCCGGACATGAGATGGATTTTCGTTTATCATTTGCGAAGATTTAGATAACCACTTTCAGTCCCCCTCAAACAAACAACCATCTCATAAGCAGCTATATCCAATGATCGAAGTAATGATCAATAAAATGAAAATGGGATTAAAATGCTTAGCTACAAAATCGATGATTTTTCAATTCATACTCAGCATCACCCGGATCCGCAGTACAAACCCCTCAATTTCGGCTAAGTCACACCCCTACCACCTCATTTCCTGCGGGCGACACCTACAATCTTAACTGAAATCATTTCAACATCAATTCCTACCAATTCATAAGCTCATCACGAATTTCATAACCACGTGGACACCTTCTGCGACCTTCCTCTTCATCAAAGGTGCTCCCCAGGATACCGATGTTTCTGGAACTCTTTTCCGACGACTTTCATCTAGCTCAGCTGTACCCTATCAAATGATGAATCTTTTTTCATCGCTACATTTCAAGGAAAGAATGTCTCTTCTCAGACTTAAGTTTATGCCAGGTTAGAAAGGCCTCAAACTATATAGATAGACAAATAGGCACCATCCAATACTTACCCTATCTCTATCGACCCCCTGATCACTTGCGCCCATCACTTCTTCTTTCTCTTTCCATGACTCTGCTCTCCACCTGCTCTGGAATCGGCTCAAATGGGTCTAGCAGTCAACGAGAGCAAAACCAAGTATCCGCTGTCAACAAGAACAAGCACCCAACATCCAAAAGCTGAACAAAACGTCACAAATGAGAACTAGTAAGTAAGGTTGTAAGCGACTTTGTCTATCTCGGTTCTGCTATAAATTCTGACAATAATTTCTCAGAAAAATTAAACGAAGAATAACTCTTGTCAACCGCTGTTACTTTGGACGCAGATGGCAATAGGGTACTAGAACCCTATCCCAAACAACGAAAGGGATTCTGTATAAGAACTTAATCATGCAGACCTGTTTTATGATGCTAAAAAGCTTAGACTCTATCTAAAACGGATGAAGCGACTGAGGATCGCTTCGAGAGGAAAATTCTTCGTAAAATGTTCGGTCCCTTTTACGTTGGCTGGCTTTGGAGGAGGAGATTCAACGACGGAAAGGCTATAAAGTCTTGTTAGTTGAAGTCTCGGTGTACACCCCGAACTGTAGAGCTGCCTAAGTAAGTAAGTAAGTGCTCTCGATTGTGCTCGATCGTGGTTTTAGACTTCAAGACTTCAACATTCACTTGAACAAAAATTGTAAGAACGAAAGAGAAGTATGCAATGTGCAAGTATCGGCAATCAACAGCCACAATGTTTTTCTAAAGGAAAGGTGCATATGTCTCAAACCTACCTAGCTCTCACGTCTCTTTTATCTGAAATTACATACCTACTCATTTTAATTAATTAGATAAATAAACTATGCCTAACCTAAACAAAGTTGCGGGCACAGCTAGTTTTAAACTTTCTCTCCGACAGCCACTAATAAAAGAAGGTTATCCTTTCACAGGAAAGTCGTTGAAAAAAACGTCTTATTTAAATTAATCTGCAACTTCCACCCACCTCCAATAACTGCCTAGTGCCTACACCAAGCTTAACAGAACATTTCGTTTCCTTCCTTTTTTTAATTAAGTTATGTTGCCCATCGTCTACGTGAACCTGAGGGAAAGTAATGCTCCCTTTGCGATTAAATCGTAAATTATGACGAAAACAAAAACAGCCTCCATATCGGAACCATAAACATTTTTATTTCTCAGAAAGTATAAAAAATAATTTATTCAATCCTTGCGCGCTTTATTTTTGTAGTTTGCACTCTATACAGAAATGCCGCATATATACATACCTACTCGGCGTATACCTACCGCCCTTCGTACAATTACAATCAAAATGATTTACTTACAAATTCACTCGTACATGACATTTATTCTCACTTGCTTGCTTTGCATTCCAGAATATATATGCCACGACTTTATGCATTGCATGCCAAGGCGTTGTAATACAATCGAGAGGTCCTGCCCTAAGTACAGCAATACAAACCGCCGACGAAATAAAATAGAAAGGATACAACATTACGTATGGTACCTATGCAAGATGGTATAGTATAAGTTTTCGCTTCTAACGGCTTTCAGCCGTTTTCAGCCTTTTGTCGAGAGTTCTCTCTTCGTGTTACTTTTTTATTTAGCCCGTAAAAAAAACAACCATACACACAAACGGAGATGAAAAATCTGCAGACATTGCGCTTTGCAATCAAAAAGGACGAGAAAATTGTGAGCATTGACAAAAATGCATTGTTAAGTTAAAAATTATTGTAATCGAAAAAAATAACATGCCGGAACCAAAGGGAGCAGGAATAGCGTATAAAATGAAAGTCTATGAAAGGAAAACAAAGAAAAAGCCTTTCTCGATGTTATCCGGGCGCAGGAAAAGTAATGGAAATCAAGGGCTGGATGTGTGGGTGGAGGGGTGGTTCATAAATGCAATTTCACTCGCCCACAGTATGGATCGGATCGGTTGGGGTGAAGTATTGTATGGCTGCCATACGCTACTGCGGGACTTTGAGCGGGTTTATTTTTAGTATTTGTACGGCCGCGCCGTTTTTACTTAGAGAGCGGCAGACATTTTTTTTGTCGATGTACTTAGCAGCGGCGGATGTTTACATTAGTGTTGTTCCCTCCGAAGACCAACGCCACTTTGAATCTGTTGGCGTATATGGATGTATTTGCAAGTAATAAACTTCAAAACAAACGGAAATGTATTTGCTCCCTGTTGCAGCTGTTTGCACTGGCATCGGTATGGCGCGGTATAGTGCACTCTAATGGAGGTATGCATATTGCATTAGCCATAACCATATTTAGGAATGGGCAATATCTCAAAGGAGATGTACATAAGCAATAATGTCGACTTGCATAGCAAAGCGATTTCAAGGACGATCGTTGTTGTTGTAAGCGGGTATTTAGTATAAGGAAAGGAGTCTAATACACGTCTTCGGCGTAAGTTTTACCTTTTTGTTAGAGTCATTGAATTTTTTACATTGAAATGGTATGTGGAGGTGGAAAATGAATGAAAAAGAAAGGGCAAATAATATTCGTCATAGTCCTGGTTCATTGACTCATTAATATAAATCATTATTATTCAAAATCATTTTGTGGAGTTAAACTATCAAATGTAGGCCTCTACTCTACCTATCCCAAAATGGATGAGAAAATGAGTACCTAACCCAAAACCACATCTGCTCTAGACGCTCTGTTGGTAGGTATGAGATTTCTGAACAAGGTGTTATAGGTCGAGGCCCCAAAAAATTAAAATTACACTGAAAGTTTTATTTTTTTATATTTTCCACTGTCCCGCAATTCTTGCGAACGTTCCTCAATATAACTGAGAAAAAGTTGCTCAATTCAGTCGTTCATGTCAAATTGTAGAACCCATCTGTAAGCTTCAAATATAAAAGCCCCGCTCATAAATTTTGGAGAGAAGCTAAGAATAGGCTTCTATGGGCCTATAGTGTCCAATATTTCTATCACGAAATATCTATTTACTTGCCTTCGCAAATGTTAAATGAAATTAACGAAGCATCTACATTTATCATACAGCAACCAAACCAGTGGCGGTTTAACCTTCTCGGCTTCTCCTGAGTCATGCTCAGTGTTTACCGCCCCCTTTTTTTTATATATAATATCCAAGGATCGTAATTTGAATGGACTAACATCGAAGAGTGATGGGTAATCGGGTATAGCCGCCACGGAGTGAGAGCCAATAATTTCTTATCGGGCGATTTGTCAACACGTGTTTTCGAACCATTCGCGCAAATAGACGTTTCAAGAATAGGGTAAAATCAGGCCAGAGATTTAAATTTCGTATTTTCAGATATTAAAAATAATGAGTACCTACCCCATTTAATGTCATTAACCTTATTTTTTTCCATAATTTTTTTTTTAGAATATTTTTGGTTATAAAAATAAAATACCATACAAAATTTGCCGCCCACGTATAAGTTGTCGCCTTAGGCTCGAGCCACACGACCTAGTGGTTAATCCGCCACTGACAGCAACAGCTTACCTTTAAGAACACAATATTTTACAACCCCTTGTTTGTATATTACGGTGTCAACAGATTTCTGCGCCTAAGTGTGCTAAAGTGAGTATTAAATTAAAATAGCTTTTTAATTGTGTGATTTTTTAGAATTCGAACTCCTACGAAACGAAAAAGCAACATCTGAATTGAAATTTTATATGGCTTATTGGGCAGTAATTCCGCGCTACGATGAAACGAAAAAGCGACAGGAAACGGGAGGGGTACAGCGCGTGGTGAGGCAGTTCGGGCAAAATGAGACATTGGAGAGAAAGGAAAAAACGACAGACTCGGAGTAGGCGTCGAATGGGAGGTCGTAACGAGCTCAGTCCAGGCTGAACCATTTTATCTTAAAGTTAGTAGGTTCAAGGGCAGTACTTTTAACTTAATTTTCCTTTTAAAGTCTGCAAGAGACTGAGTATTATCTTCAAAAGTCTTCTCTCTCAGATAGTCATATAGAAAGTAGTCTGTGGCTGTTACGTATGAATAACAAAACGCATAATCACTGTATCTAATTTTTGTTCGATGTTTGATTAGTCTTGGAAACATTTGTTGAAGAATAGTCATTGCATTTCAGGCTGTATGGGCAGTAGCGGCACCCTTTTGAAATCTTATTCGTACACGGGTTAAGTTTACTCGACTCGATTTTCGAACATTTCAATACACTCGAGTGTACTCGTCCCCATTTCCCATTACTGGAATAGAAAACAGAAACAGGGAATATAATCTTTTAAGCCGAGATACTTACAACAAACCGTTCGAAGTCGATGCATCTATCGCTCCCAAATTATTCGTGCGGGTATTCCACACTCCAAAAACACATAATATACAGTGCGGTTCACTTATTTAGACGCACTAAAAAAAAATACATACGTTTTTGCATGATAAAGGAAAAAATTAGTAAAACTACCGTTATGTGTCTATCATCAAGTTTGAAATTATGTTTGTTTTATAGTGTATGACGGTACCTTTCTGCCAAATAAGTTTTTTTTTCTTTGTACCACATAACACGAAAAAAACAAGAAATAAAACGTAACTCTTCTGCGTCTAAACAAGTGAACCGCACTGTACATTTATGTATTTCGTTTAATGAAGAAGTTCATGAAGTGGAAACAGTGTTGCGTGGAAATGATTTGATTTTGATTTTCTAGCAGTGTACCCTCCGAAATTTGGTCCGTGAGTTGTTTAGCTGGAAAGATATCCCCCTGGTCGATGACAAAGGATGTTCGCCTGTAGATGCCTCATCGCGACTTATTTCGTCCCAAGAGTGACCGACCGGACGTAAGTTTTTCAGTGTTTCCGTTATTTATGACAGTTCCTCCTTCCCGTAAACGGGATACAAAAGGCACGATGAAATATCTAAATGGTGCGGTTTATTTCTTGCATTAAAATGACTACCAAATGCTTGCTAAATTCTTAGAATGGAGAAGTTGTGCCGATTGTAAGATTTGCCATCGAGAATCCGTTTTTGAATGGTTCAGCACAATTATTTAAAATCAAAATAACTAACTAGAAACAGTTTTTCAAAAACATTTCTTCGTTGCAAACTCCAAAGTTATACATTTTTAAAATCAACTATTTATGGACCACCTACCAGCTATCACCCTGTATATTCTTGTAGGTATCTATTCGAAAACAGGCTGTGTTTTTTCTACACTCCATCGGACAATATTTAAACTGATTTCGTCAAAGGCTATGTTGCTTATGAAAATGTTAGAAAAAAAATTAGTTTTAAAATATAAAAATAAATCCGATTAAGGTATATGTCCCTGCCGATTTATAAAGAGCTCAAAATGGTTCAACTAGTATAGGGAGATCTTATATGATCCGTTTTTCGTGGTATCAGAATGGACCTTTCAACCATCCAACCAACCAAGGGAGCCGTCCGCAATGTAAGACTTAAATTTGCTGCACCTTACATTTTTATTTTTATTTTGAGAAGGCCTTAGAAGTAGAAGTTAGACCCTAAGCATAGTTTATGAATCATGGTTCATTGACATGGATGAAGTTTCCGGTATATGAGTTGTTGCTAAGTTGTTGCAATGCAAGAGCCAAAACTGAAATCACTTTGAAGACTGAGGAGTAACT
Organism: Cheilosia scutellata; assembly: GCA_955612985.1. Taxonomy (NCBI): domain Eukaryota; kingdom Metazoa; phylum Arthropoda; class Insecta; order Diptera; family Syrphidae; genus Cheilosia; species Cheilosia scutellata. The sequence goes on from OY015314.1 coordinate 61,549,250, forward strand.
GAGTTATTTGTTATATACCATAAATCTAGCTTTAGGTGGTTTTGTTATTTTACCTTCTGTGTGGTATTTATCCGAAGATGTATCAATATGGATTATAAAATTAAATTTCCTTGTAAGCAGGTTAAACGAAATTGGAATATCTACATGATTTGAGTGGGGGTTATGGGTCTAATATTGTCCCATTTAGCATGACCGTTCTTAAAATTTGACTGCTACCAACCGATACCCACTTCTGAATAAGAGTTTTAAAATTCCTGTGTCCTGCCCCTTTGCATAACACTAAAACTTAATTTAGATGTTTTCAACCCTCTTTTAATAGCGTAATCCAAATCTACTGTATAGCGTTATAGCGATCGAAAGCAGTCGACTTCACACCAAATTCATTCACCATCACGTAACAGCCGAAATCCAAGCCGAAACTCTATCCATTTCTCAAGTTGAACAATCAATTATTTATTTAAGTTGCCAATCTCTTATCGCATTACATGGCATGACAAGTTGGGAAGCAGCGAAATAAGAACCTCGCTTGAGTTCCTTTCAAAGCATTAAATAGTAAATTCATCGCATCCTACCGCCAGGAGAGACACTATCAGCACAATAACCATCACCGAAATCCAACTACAAGGAGGTCAAATCGACATCCCCTCAAACGCGTTGAAATGGCTTTTTCGCCCCAAAATATGTGAACCCCAAACCGGACCCATTGACGACCATTAATGCTCTGCAGTTGTTTGCAATTTATTGTGCTCCACCCTTCCGGTTGGCGGCCAGCATGGGGTACACATTTACACAAGAACAACAATCTACGAGTACCAGTAACAAGAATATATTGCCTGACATTGTTTGGTGGATTTCTTTATTTTTTATACCAAAATCGTCCTCAATGGAAAAGTATCTCAGCACAACTGCAACCATTGTGCGCACTGGGGAGTGCTTCTGAAATCTAGACGACAACAACGGTCGACGACCAAATAGAAATCTAATATTCTCAAGAATCACTCCACGCTATGTTAGCATGAAATTACGAAATTCTTGTCGCCAATATACGAGCCAATGAAATGCTTCCCAGGACGAGGAGGACTCGCACAACCATCCTGCTCCTCGAAAAAGTAAGTTGTGCAAATTATGCCAAATTCTTCCTTGATGTTGTTGTTTCTTATGCAACTTTTGTGTTGGTGAGTCATTGCTGACGGTTCCCCGGAACATCGTCTGTTCATAGTTGTATAGAAAACCACCTCATCGCCCACATTTTTCCGCAATTTTGCTAAAATTGTCAAAATCCCAGGCCATGCGGCGCGCATTGGAGCAAGACACTGTTTTCGGTGTATGTATACTCAGGCACAAAGTCAGGTGAAAAATTGTCGAGGTTAAGTTTGAATTACACATATTTGCACTTGCTGGAGGATGTTGCATGTATCTGCACGAGTGTATGTGGGTGTGAAAGTGTGACGGAATTCTTGCCAAGTTACATTTTCTATTTTTATGTCTGGAGAACTTAATTGGAGTTCCGTGTGTTTTGGACTGGAAGTCGAGGCGTATACAGTTGAATTAAATTATTGCATTGTATGGATACCCATACCCACAAATAGTTTTGTGTCTTTTCGAGTTGGGCTAGAGGAAGATTTGCTAAATTTAAATGAAAAGTTTTGTGCCGCACACAATGCGTTTTAATTTTGCCGAAAAAGTTTTCATTTTCATTCGGGATTTTCTTTGGTCTTGAAATGATATTTAAGCGGTTGCAGTGTGAACGGAACTTTTATGTAAATGAAAAATGTCGTTTTGATGATAAAAGCAGAATACTATAAAGACTGTTTGTAAGGATTACATCTTCAGGTGAAACTCGAAAGTCTTTAAATTTATTTAAATACATATGAGGTTTGGGTGAATGGGTGATGAACTCGCCAATAAGGAGAAGAGGGGTATCGTGAATAAATTCCGATGGAAATATTTCCCTTGTCAGCAACGTAAATCAAATTGCTGAATGGAAAACATTCCGGGGGAAATATTATTCGCGGTAGGGGTGATCATTTTTAAGAGTAGTAAGCTTACGTATAGCTCATATCCCGCAACAAGCCTAGTTCATGACCACTATGCTATGAAAAAACGACGGATTGTTGTTGTAGGCGTACCGACATTGTGACAAAGATATATTGAAAAATGTTTAATAATATTTAATTGTAACAATTTTTAAATAAATACAACAGGCCCACCAATAAAGTTGTCAAAAAACAATGTTCTTCAAGTCGGCGCGACAGTTCCACTTATTGGACCTGAACCCTTCTGTGGTGTTTGTAAAAAAAAATACTTCAGAAGTCACATGAAGAACTTGACTCAAACTGAATCCAATGAAGTCTTACTTAAAATACCTGGGCAGAACTAAACCAAAGAATTCTTCCCAAAATGTTCCTCCAGAAAATCATACTTTCTTATTAATCTGGACATCAAAAATAGCCTGATAATTCTGACAGGTATTATTAGCGGCGCAAAGGCCTCATGAGAAAACATCTTCACCGATTTGGCATCTCACCGTACTCTAAATGTAGACCTGTGGATCCCAATCTGTTTTGGTCGCGGATAACTTTTCTGGTCAGAAATTCCTCGCGGAGCACTTCGTTCTCCGTATACGTATCCCATTTCTCGTAGTTATGGAAAACGCAATTACTATTTTCAGATTTTTTTAAATTTTACTAAATTGAAGAAATAAGTAGCATCTGATGTGACCTGTACCATTTTATAAAATATTTAAATTTAGTAGATATGTATTTTAAAAAAAAATAATTCAATACATTTTTTATTCATTTTTGAGTTTGCCACAGAATAAGAAAAACTTTTAAAATTCCAGTTTCAAAAACTTATAAAAACTACCAATTTTTAGTGGAATAGCCTCTATTTTTTTTAAAACGGCAGTCAATCTTTTCAAAAGACTTTTCACTAAAATCCGGCATCTTAAAAATAAATAAATATTTTGGCGCAATAGGTCCGCATAGGCACCCTAGGACTAGCTTCTCACAACCATTGGTTTTGTGAGTTTTTCTTTTTGGGCCTAATAAAAGGGATCAACAATTTGATGCCGAGTCCGAACGGCTAATTTGAGAAGCTTTTTCAGGACAGTTAGAGTCTCGGATGTTCGTCAGACGTTGAAAAAAAGGGTTTTCTCTAATATGCTTTTATAAGCGCGTTGATCAAGGGTCGACCTATATACAACTAATTGACCAACACCGAACCAAGAGAATGCACTGCAGACCATTATTTTCTCTCCTCCATGTTTTATGGTCTGAAGCGTGTACTTTGGCTGCAATTCTTTGTTTGGAGGACCCTTACATATACTTTAATATGTAAATTGAACTTGGATTTGACACTTCAAAGAACTTTTTTCCAAAATTGCAATGGTTTTTGTAAGTGGAGTCTTTCGAAATTCCGGCTCTTCCTTAGGTTTTTGTTGACATAATGTGTTTTCTTGTGGAATATACATCCACGAGGATTTTGTTCTCCGACACATCGCCTAACAGCCGTGGCCGTGAGTTCTTGATGGAGTTTAGGTGCAACAATCTCTCTTATTTGTATGGACATGAAAAATGGATTGGCTCTACTTGTCCGGTAAACCTTTCTTTGGAGTAGATTTGCGTCCAATTTACTTCCTTTTGCGGTTCTCAAAACTTCCGTTCTTCTTAGAAACTAGTAAAAAAAAAAAAAAAAAAAATAGGCGGCGCAACAGGCGGTAGACACCCAAGGCCTAGCTTCTCGCAACCATTCGTTTTGTGTGAGTTTCTATTTTTGGAACGAATGGAAGGGACCTACAATTTTATGCCGAGTCAGAACGGCTGAATTGAAAAGCTTTTTCAGGACAGTCATACTCTCGGATGTTTGTCAGACGTTCGCGAGAGGTGGCGCAGTAGAAAAAACCTTAAGATGTAATTTGTGTTTTTCCGGGTATCGAACCTGGGATCCCTCGCACAGTAGTCCAGCACACTAACCACTGCGCTACTGCGCCCACTTAGAAACTAGTATTTCCCCGAAAACAAGCTTCGTAGAGCAACCAAATCTTTTCGCTATCAACGCCATTGATTGATTGATAGCCTAGTTCGAGAAACCATCGAGGGAGGATATTTCTATCGTGTTTTCGAAATGAGGTGTTGTTTGAGAGAACAATAACTTTCGATTGGAATTATTGCTATTTCGAGCTACCCACTCATTTATGATCAGATTCAAAATATGTAGTTGAAATAAAAGAAACATTTTGGCTCAACAGGTTCATCCAGGACAAGCTCATCCTAACATTCATTCTTTTGTGTGAGATTTTATTTTTGAGACGAATGGAAAGAACTCATACTCCTTTGCCGGTTGAAATTGAGAAACTTCCTAGAAGACAAATATACTCTTGAATGGTTGTCAGAAATTCGCAAGAGGTCGATCGAAAGAAAAATGTCCTTAGGTGTGGTATTTAGATTTTTTTGGGGGTTCAACCGGAGATCCCATTGCTATAAATAGTTTACTCTGAGTGGGGAAGCGAGGAGTAACAACGATTCTCGCTTGTTTGGGATTGACCCTGACAATTTCTGTTGGGAAATTATGTCGAATTTGAATTTCAGTCTATTATTGTTAGAGAATTACATTAACAACAACTCGTAGACGCAGTCACTTTGGTAGGAATGATACCTATTTCGAACTACACCACTAATTCATCATCAGACTCCTACTGTTGCAACTCTTCAGTGTGACCTGTACTGGAATAATTTCATACATAGAGATAGCCCCGAATTTAAAAATAAAAACCCTCCGGCCAGCGCCATAAATTGACTTTTCGGTGGAATTTTGAAAAATGCTCCGTTACTGTATAATTTGTGACATATTTGTTGTACTCGCTGCTAAGGTTACGGACATGATTTTGTATACAGCATGTGAAATGGTGTGGAATACACAAATAATCTGCATTCGAGGATTATCATTTTTGTGAATGTTTTTGCGCGAGGACCTCCCCACAAAATTTGCATTCACTATTTTACGCAATGCTACAGCAGATGCGGTTTCTGTTTATTCATATCAAAGTAACATGAAATGGTAGATACACAACACACACACACTCATAGGTTCACTATGGGTACAGTTTCGTGTCTGCGGACGCGAAAATGAAATTTCAATTTTCAACAGAAAAATTTTATTTATAAATAATTTTCACTGTTTGCATGGATAACGGTTTCGTTAAATAAACAACAAAATATTTTCAATTCACACGAAGTTCATTTAGTTCTATTGAATAATTGATTATTTTTATGTGTATTTGTATGTCGATGGGGGTGCGAAGTGTTGCAACAAAGAATGATTGAAATTGATGCCAAAAATCATTCCAAATATGCATTTCAACTTCTTAGAGAAAAATTACCTACCTGTAAAACAGGACAACTTAATACAAAACAACAAATTAATATGTAATCTTCAAAATTAAAAGATTTCAAAAATTTCATTCTATTCACCAAATTTAAGAGAAACTATTAAAATGTAATTAAAATGTATTTTCGCCGTTTGAATAATATGAAACGATTTCCCTCGTTGCCTCGTTGGGAGAGTTTTACATTTCACCGCATCAAATGAAATCCGATCTAAAGAACCATTAGCAATGATGAGACTTGGTCGAATTCATTTCTTTATCCCAGTAGTGAATCTGTCGAAGAAGACGAAAACTTTCTCCAAAACAAGTCGAGTCGGCTAAAGTTTTGTGGCCAATTTACAAAATTGAAATTTGTTGTATATACATTATACATCCTCCATTGATACAAACACAATTACTAGGACTTTGGCAATTTCAGTGGCTCTTCACTTCTAATTAACGCGTTGGCAACGGCTGCTCAGGCAATAGGTACCAAATTCATTATGTGGTTTTTCGGGATAAAATCCCATCAACGCATAAATTTTAAGAGGATATTCTTGCGGTACTTTGAATTCCGCCCTTCGGTCGGGAGGGATTTGGTGGATAATGTTGTTCTCATTCGTATTGGTGTGTACTAATTGAACCAATTAAATCGATTTTATACCATAAGCTGTGTATTGACACATTTAGTCGCGTGAAAACACTAAAAAAAAAACGCCACCAAAATGCATGCGACAATGATGAACGGGTGGGCATGGGGACAGACCTATTATAGTGCCATCCAATTGTCATTAGTGTAACGTGTACACAAATACAAAAATAAACCCGCGAAGAGGGTAAACTAATATATGCCGTTCAGGGGACGCCCTAGTTTTGAACGAGGGAAATTGGATTGAGAGGTCACGTCTGAAAGTGCGGCGTCAACAACTACAACACTCTTGCAAGAGACAAAACACCAGGCAAGGCAGTGGCTGTGCAGTGTTGAGTCGATATGAATTTGAAAGACTTGTGGTGTAGGGGCTGTTGAACTCTCTCAACTTTCTCCCTCGTTGTAAATATTGTAAATGAGTTGTCTTTGGTTTTATATCATATTTTTAGAAGTGATTATGATTTATGTGTATGTGCGGATGGAATTTGTATGTCAGAAGCGTGAGTGGATTAGAAAGGGTTCCCTTCCATAGTTTCCATATTTGGAATCGTTATTTCCCTCACATTATTCAATTCATTAAAATATCTAATTATATGCGCACACGAAGCCATAAATATTCATTAGATTGCTCTGAAACTAATTATTATTATTATTAACGAAGTCGGATGAAAATCTTGGAGATGAATCCAACTTTTTATATACATACATACCTACCTACTTTTTCCGGCAAATAAATATACCTACGTTGCAAAAATCTGAGAGGGGTGTTATGCAATTTATATTTTCCATCATATTCAAGCAGATTGAATTGGAAGTTGGAATGATGTACATATTAAGATTCACATACCTACAAATCGTGAGGATTCGACTTGGTAGACTTATGAGCGAGTGTTGAACACGAAGAAAATAGCAACACTATAATGGTTTGTCCGATCGAGTTTCAAAGGACAAAAAACATGAGCCCCTCAGAAAGAGGGTTCACTACACTGAATCAACAGTGTCTTCAAAAGCCAAGATTGCAGATGCCTTAATTGTGCACTTGTGCTACTCTGACATATTTGGAGCTAAGTGCAGTGAAGATTTTTCAGGACTAGTCGTGGTGTTGGAAAAGAGATGGTGGCTCTCACAACCCCAAAGCTTGTTACTGGCACCGGTATATTATCTGACCTGCTGTTCTAAGGTCAAGCATGGTCCTGGCTCTAGTAGATTTAGACAAAAACTCTTGAGCGATCAACACGTTAGTAAACGTCTTATGACAATTCGCGTCAGGGTAATTCGCCTACATCTGCCTGATATATATACTCTCGGCGGCCCTAAAAAAGGTAAAAGATAATGCTACTAAAGATTTTTTCTATTCAATCTTCTCGACAAAACAAATCAGCGGTGTTTTAAAAGTATGATGTCAAAATCGTGTAATTTTGAAGCACAGTCTTTGAAGCACAAAGCCTTTAAAATCATTTTCCCTCTTTTAAAGAAATCAAAAACGAACATTGTCACAATTATTTTTGTTTTTAAAATTTAATTTATATTTCTTCTCTTTTTTGTTTTTCATTTTGTCTTTTATTAAACGTTAGTATACAACTAAAATCATATTTGAGCTCTTTATTTAATTTTGTATATTTTTTTTTCTTTAACTTTTGATTTTTCTTATACGATACACGTAAAACATACATATAATAATATAAATTAAATAATTTAAATAAATAAAAAAAATACTAACCCCCAGTTTCACAGTGGGAGTTTCGGTTTTACAGGTTCGTTTAAATCTTGTTCAGAGTTCATTCTGTAGCTTAAGTTAAACTACAGTATTCTGCCGTTTAAACCTCAGATCAGTCGATTGTCAAAGAAAAGAATTTTGGAAAACAAGGAACGATTTTGGAAAAGTCGTATAAAAGCTAAGTACTGTACAATACTGCCAAATTCTATTCAATATAAAGGGTCCGCCATCTAACGTTTTTTTTTTTTTTCAACTAGTGCTTATTTCGCGAATGGTAACACTTAGCTGATGTCTGATTTGACAGATAATTAGTTTTATCCTTCCGCTGAACGAATATGGTTGTGTATACGCTTGAACAACGCTGGGAAATATTGCGACATTACTTTGAAAATCATGGTAATGTTGCAGAATGTGTGCGAAAATTGCGTACGAATTTTGGAAGAAGAAAAGCACCGCCAGCTCCGTATGTTCGTTATCTTGTGAAAAAAGTGAAAGAAACTGGCATCCTCATCGATAAACCAAAGCGTGAAAAGCCGAAAACAGTGCGTATACCCAAAACGAGTCACTGTTTGGTGCGGATTTTGGTCCAGATGCATAATTGGGCCATTTTTCTTCGAAAATGAGCAAGGAGTGGCCGTTACAGTCAATGGCGATCGTTATCGGGCCATGTTGAACGAATTTTTGTTCACAAAAATTGAAGAGGAGGATATTGACAACATTTGGTTTCAACAGGACGGCGCTACGTGCCACACAGCCGAAGCTACACTCGATGTTTTGCACCCTGTTTTTGAAGATCTCATTATCAGCCGCAGAGCTGATGTCGTTTGGCCACCGCGGAGCTGCGATTTGACACCGTTGGACTATTGTGCCGTAAAAGATAAGTGTTACGCCGACATGCCAGAGACAATTGACGCTTTAAAGGACAATATTCGTGAAGCCATTGGTGAAATACAGCTGCACACAATAGATAATGTGCTTAAAAATTGGACCGATCGTGTAGGCTACTGCATGGCCAGTCGAGGCAGCCATTTGAATGAAATTATTTTCCATTATTAACCGGAAGGATTGTACTTTCAAATAAAAAAAGAAATTTGAGAAAATATTCAGTAGTTTTTTTTTATAGCATTTTCAAAAAAAAAGTTATTTGGCGGACCCTTTAGTTACACTGAGTTCAATTGAACTGAAGTTCAGATTAGATTGTGAAACCGGACGAGATGAACTTCAAATTTGAACTCACGCTCAGGTTCAGTTGAACTATAGTTTAAACTTCCAGTCTGAAACTAGGGGTAAATACCAAAATCCCATACAAATAAAAGTGAGGACAACAGAGAAATTATGAGGGTCGGATTAAGGGATAGATATTTTGATCACTAGTAATAATGAGTGCGATTAGAGTCCCACACTGCTCTTGGTTTCTAACCACATTCTGTCTTTCAAGATTTTCATCTTCAAAACCAAAAAATAAAAATTAAAAATGGGAAGTTTTGTCAGGAAAACACTTAAGCCTAAATTAATTTTTCATACTCTGTTGAAGACCGATAAGCTCACCGAATTTACCTGACATGTGATACCTATAGATAAACTAACCTTTCCCATACCAATACCACTGTGACCAATATAGTCAAACTACTACTTCATTATTGGAATAAATCGAGAGCTATTTCCATTATCCATCACGCAATGTCCTTCAAATTGATTGATGTTGATACTGTGCTGTGACTGTATGGGTGTGCATAATTATCCACTTCTATCATTTCAAATTGATTGAGAAACCACAAAATGGTATAGGTGTCCTCAAATATAACTCCTGAACTCTTTCTACTTAAAGAAATAAAATTGAAATGCACCCCTATTCCCGTTGGCGTTTGTCGTATACGACTCAAGATTCGTGTCGTTGTAAAACGATGTTCAGATTTTTTTTTAACTTTTGTTTACCAATTTCATTTTCATTTCTATGTGTTCATCATCATTTCAATTCATTTGTCTCAAAAAAGTTAAAAATAACGACTACAAAAAGAAGTGAAATACGAGTAGTTTACGACAAAGGCAAACAGAATTGGGGTGATTATGTTCATGTTTCTTTTCTACACCGCCACCTCTCGTAAACGTCTGAGAGTGAATGTCCTGAAAAAGTTTCTTAATTTAACCCTTCCGATTCGGCATTAAATTGAACATTCGATCTAGTACCGTACTCAATGTCTTGAAAGATTTATTTAAAGTCATTCTCCGAATTTTATTACACATTCCGAGCTCTCAAAAATCAATATCGACAATCGCTCAGCACGAAATAATGTGGACCTGCACATTTTAGAAATCCTACCCGTTGGATACGATTTTTAAAAATTGATTTTTCTCCACTTTTGGCTGTTGGTCATGGAGAAACTTGGCATCCTAATAGCTGCAGAACCAATGCCGTTATCCCCTGCGGGACATAAAATGCATTCATCCATCTCATGTACACCATCATCATCGCCATCACCATCACCATCTCCATCACAATCGCCATCACCATCATCATCATCATCAACATAATCATTGTCATATGATTGACTATTCTCCGCGGCTATTTGGAGCATCATTTGTTACCCAGTCGGGCATCGGATACCTCGCGCCCAGACGAGATGGCGTCGATGCCAACTCCTTCACACCGACGATGACGACCGCTACAATCAACTGAAACAGATAAGATAAGACGATAAATCATAGGATATTAGTCCCAGGATATCGATAAAATTACCGGGATATGAATAAATGCTTACATTGGCTGCGCGGCGCGGCGGTTTCAGTATTGGTATCGGTATTGCCATTGGTATTGGTATCTCTGTGGAGGTGAATGTATTCGATGTCGGTCGCAGACTTTCTCATTTATGGATGCAGATAGTCCTCTAGTCCCTTGGTTGCCGTCTCGATTGCTGTGTAATTTAATCGCTTACCGTAAGGATAATCGCAGGGATTTACTGCGAATTTATTTCCTTCAAAATGCGGAGCAGGAATGGATTCCCGATTCGCTGGCTGCGTTGGCAGCATGCCATAAAGTGTTTTTTGGAATTCCCTGCTGTAGACGGGTAGATATGATGGTGAAATAGGTCAGGTGTCGCAGATAAGTATATTTTAACTTGCCGAAGTTTGCCTCTGAATTTTAATTAAGATTATCTCGACAGTTGGTAAGAGGTATGGCCACCACGATGGATGGATGAAATTAAAATGTACTAGCTATGGTTTAGTTCAGTCAGTCCGCAAATCTTTATTGTGTCGCAGTGGTGAAATTGCATCAATTTCTAAATTCCACCTGAGCACCTTCCAAAATCAGATGTGGTGCACGATGATGGAAAGTGCATTTTCACAACGCCCTTTGATGCCGTGCTCATTTAGTTGATTAGGTGCTCAATGGATGCAAGTTATACTAACGCCTTATGCATGAGTTGAGCAGAGCACAATATACATTCACCATATACATACATAGATGATATAGTAATGCCCTTTGTGCGCACATTTGTGTAATGAATCCTTGGTGAATCTCATTACGGCAAATGGACAGTATACCGCATTCAAGAGGATTCCATTTATGATCATTATTGTGTAAAATAAGTCTGAAATAGAAACAACCACCCGTCGTCGCAGCAATACATTTACATATACCAACTGAAACTTGACACCTCTATTTGTACATCATCGTCGCATGCAATGCCAGAAGTCAACTTGAGTGGATTTTTGTGCGCAAATGTCAATTGTGTCAGGCAAGATATGAGAAAACATGTTGTACACATGAGGCGACCTCGACCTTTTTAGAGAAGGGATTATCTATGGGCTTGGGCTTACGAAAAACAAAAACAACACTGTGTGTAGATGCTTGAATGAGTTTTCTTCTGTAAGAGGATCCATATACGAAGCCTTCTGGGATTGTTTATAAGTAGTAGAAGTCGATAAAGGTGAGGGATTCTTCAACAGAAACCTTTGAAATGTTGGTAATTGGATTTTCTTTTGCATATACCAGTCCAACTATTGCAGTGCATCCATTCTTGGCTTCTGCAGATGGAAAGTCAAGTTCTGAATCAATATTGCCTGCCAGGTTGAGTCCTTTGTGCCAGCCATTCACTTTTGCATAATTAGAAGGAGAAGTCATTAAAGGGGGGGAAGATATAGCTCAGTTTTGCTATGATGCTTTGCAGGTCCTCAAGCCCCTTGTGGGGCAACTCCATTGGTGTGCCATGGTGATCCGGAGAAGTGTGCTTTCGAATTTATTCCCAGAAAATGTTGTCCCTTCTCATCTGTTCTGACTCCTTTTTGTCCACTACCTTACCAGAGTTGTGACTTGACATGCAATCATTTTGATTGAATTATTGAACCCATTCTTGATCTAGAGTAGTGTTTGTTTGAATGATGGAGTTAAGCATCACTCTTTTTAGTTCTGCTTCCAAATTGTGAATCATTTGCTGAGAGTTCATCGAACCCGTAGTAGCTATCATCTTAGCGTCTACATCTGCGATCTTTTGACAAACATTAGAGAGGAATAGGTACCTACTCTCCAAAGAAAGCCTCTCATATTCATTTTTTGAGTTCGGATTCGGCAATTGTATGTCCCTTTCATTTGTCAAAAAATTAAAAAAAAAATCATACAAACAAATAAATGTTTGTCCTATGGACCTGTTGAGCCAATAAGTTATTTTACATACTATTTGTTTATGATATATAAAGCATGCCGCGTAAAGGAGACTTGATCCAATCATATAATTCGGGTACTACCTGGCAGCCTGATGGCATAGATTTCATAGCACATCTTGGTATCCGAATTGAGGACATTCGTTTAAACCAAATCACCGAAACATGTACCGCACCGTTGAAAGAAGTAGCTGCCGAATATCGAGTATTTCACGTATCTTGGTATGATCCTTATGCAATGGAGAATCGAAGAATTTATTGTTCTTGCTTTAAATTCAGGTCCAAATTTTTCGTAAGCGGTTCTAAGTCGATGTTGTAGAATGTGGAAAGGATAAAATTCGAAGAAGGAGCATCGACTAGAAAAATTAATTAAGGGAAGGCCCACACATGCAATTTCCGACGTAGAAAATGGAAAGTTGGCCTTTCGGAATTTTGGATTTTCCGGATTGTGGCTTTTCGGGATTGTGGTTTTTCGGGATTGTGGGTTTTCGAGATTTTGGATTTTCGGGATTTTGGATTTTCGGGATTTTGGGCTTTCGGGATTACATTTTTCGGGATTCTGTCCTACTCCCAAAAGGAACACATAACTTTCACTGTGAATGAGCGATCATGATACCTAAAGCAAACGCTTTCACTTTGAAAGTTGGTCGTACGACGACAGCAAACGCGTGTACGCAGCTAGTCAAACTGTACACGATAGTTTAACCCTAGATTCATAAACAAAGGTCTCACAGACCCTCTCAGTTGATTAATCAGTCATAGCATGCGGTGTGAAAGAGATACAAACACGTACCTTTCAGTACCTTGCTACAAATAAGAAAGCTGTATCGCGCAAGTTTCGTTGGTGCATAAAAAGTTTTCGAAATTTGACATGCAAGGGGTGTGAGGTACGTCTACGTATGTTTATGAATCGTGTTACAATTTTTTATAGTTACAAAAACCATTGACAAAGGGAGCAAATTGATAGAGCCTTCGTTGGGTTATATGGTAGCAAAGTTCCAACTTTGAGGCGATGCCTAAAGAGGAATATTGATGCCATTTTTGGTGATACTTTGACATGTATTCCAGTTAACTCAGCAAAACAACCCAGAAAAAAATAGATTTTCTACGATTACACAAATATGCGTAAGACCAGATTTTTCTGTACCTACCTCCTGTAAACGTCCCATGTGCGAGAACTATTGCGGAAATTGGTGTCAAGATTTCGCCGGATGAAAGAAATTTCTTTTTTTCTTTTATTCATTTAAAATAAATGTTCCTTAAAGTAAGCTACGTATGTGTTTTTTTCCAAAAAATCTTTATAGAGAGTGAATAAGATAACTTTGGAGGTAAGGGGTCTCACAGACCTATGTTTATGAACGATGTAACAATGAATATAGTCAGGGGCGTAGCGAGAGGTGGGCCCGGGGGTGGGGGGTTGGTCGCAACCGCCACGCTTTACAAAAATCGGCAACTCAACCAGCAATTTCCAAAAATTAGGTCTTTGGTTTGGATTTTCATTGGGTATAGGCTTCAAACTTGTAAATGTATGAGATTAAGAGCTAGCAACGTTTTTGGCATTCCTATATAAACCAAAGCAGCGCTGCCAAAAATGTATTACAGTAGTCACACCGAACTAAGCTCACAAAGTTACAGCCTTGCTAAAATGACTTGAGAAAAAACGTTGCTAGCTCTTACTCTATATACCTACAAGTCGGCATTTTCAAAGGTTCCACATGAACTCCTTAAAATTTAGTGAGTAGATTCGATTTTTTTAGATTCAACGGTCGGCATCGATGAGTTTGCTGATTGAAATCCTTCAAATTTAGCGAGTTTCGACTCAATTTTTTAGATTCGACTGTGGCATCGGCGAATTTGCCCACTGAAAACCTTCGATTTTAAAAAGAACGTGCGGCATTTCTAATTTGAGGTTAAATTCGAAGGAATATGTTATTCGCTAGTTTGTGGAACTCTGCTTATTGATGTGGATTGCGAACTTTGACAATTCGCGGCAAGGGTGTTTTCGTTCGCGGCAAAAAGTTTGGAAAACGAAATTTCGTTATTTAAACTGTTTATAAACTTGTTTTCTTACTACAGCTGATGGCTGAAATTCAAGAACTGCCGCGACCTAGAAAAGTGTTAATGTGAACGGACTGTCAAAACTTGCGAATATTCGTTCGTTCGTAGATAATTGGTCGCTCTCATGTGAATGGTCCTTTAGGTATTGGCCCACGGGTGTTCCTGTATGGCGCCTCCCATACAAACAAAAACAATCAAAATCTTATATCCCGAAGACCACCGAATCGATTGAGATCAAATTTACAGGTGATCTTAGGTATTGGCCCGGGATATTTTCTGTGAAAATTGGTCCAAATTGGACAAATGGGCGTGGGACAAAAAACATATAACAACACATTTTCTATGGATTGGAATTCGATGACGATATAACTCGATAACCGCTTGGCCGATTTTCATGATTATATTATACAGTCAGTAATAAGTCGGCATTTTAATGAAAGTCACCCCCAAGGCTCGAATACTCGCTACGCCCCTGCTTGCACTTTCTGTCACAATTTGCAAGTGACAACAGTCAATACAAAAAAAGGTAAAATTATGGCCTGAGAGGTGAATGATGAAGAGGATTATTTTAAACAATTAGTCAAAGAAACTGTTTATTGATGAATACTAAAAAAACACCGAAAACTCACAAGGGTAGACTTTTTTTGTAAAAAAAATGTGCGCGCAAAATATTTAGCAAATTCTCAGAGTCAACAAAATAGCAGACTTGGAATTTTCATAGCAATTGCTTTGTCTTCCACGTTTTATTCATACCAACTGAGTAAAACCTCGGTGGGGCCGCTTTTCGAAGATGTCAATAGTTGGAGTTAACTCAAATCAGTTTTTATTCATACGAAGCTTAGCAATTGCTTCGATTTTGACATTTATTCTGAGTAAAAGCAATTGCTCTAGACATAATTCAGTCTTTGTTTCTATATGAAGCAATAGTTTAATAATAATGCAATAGCGAATAGCGTCAACATCACATGCTTTTTCAAACAATTTTATTAAAGAAGAAAAACTTACACCAGCCACCTAATCACATGCACGCCACCACTGTACAAATCGGCTTACACTAAATTGGCGCCCATCCAATCAACCGACAATCAACTACATACTTATATCAACTATTCGTATAAATGTTCTTCGACCTGAATAGCGTTACTCGTTTGCATTTTCCATTGAATGCGCTTGAGGGTGATGTTTGTTATCATCCCTTAGTGCAAACCATCCACTGCTGCAGCTTTTAGGCCTGAGTGCCTGACCACACAATCAGGACTTCAGAAGCGGAACACACATAGAAAAGCAGCAAAAAAAAAATCCACTGTTTAGCCTCAATCTTTTTGTAAAAGTAGAATAGGGAGGTGATTCTTGTAAATTAGCTTCGCTGGCATACATGCTGATGAAACTATTTAATGTCAAGTGTGACTAAAGGCTAAGGGCAGAGAGTCACTAGTTCTCCACCCACTCCACATGTGTCCCATATTTTATATGCTGAATAGAAGAGGAGCCGTTTTTGTTCGGCAGCACACTTTAAATTTTTAATCTTTGAAGTCAAATCTCCAGAATCCTTTGAGCGAACAAAGGAAACAGCCTCTTTACATACGAGTATGGTAGGTATATGTAGTTGGGGCGAAGAGGGGTTGAGATTGAGAGTTCTCCGCCGTACATTATTGCCATCTTTTTAGGACATCGTCATTAAGTTTCACCCATTTTCCTATTACACTCAGTAACGAGCAAGGCTCACATGTACAAGTGTGCATGTTATATGCATTTGTTTGCACTTTCTCTCCACTTGAGAGACTTTTCCCCATGCCGCTCTCCAGTCGCCATAGCTTCTCGCTATGGTGTTCGACTTGTGTGAATACTTTTCCATGCCACCACCACTACTACCTACACTTTTTGGTTGCCTTTTCTAATGAGAGAACCTTTTGACCGGATTTTCGTTTACTCCGAGGATTGTGCTTAGGAAGGTAGAGCTTGGATAAGGAACTTGTAAATCGGGCACGGATGCGGAGATGGAGAAAGACGGTTAAGGACCTATGTTCAGAGGATGAATGTGCTATCGTTTCGCTATTTTTAAAGCCATTTTAATTTTACATCGTATACCAATGCATGACATCGCCGCAGCCGGAGAATGTGTGTATTGAGGTAGATCCAGCAGCACTCCCATTAAAATTGCAGTGTTCTGTTGGTTGTTCCTGTTAATGACGTGTGAGCAAAGTATAATTATCTGAACAAGTCGTTATTCATAATTAAGACATGTTGCGAAGCAATAAAAAGGACTTGACGAGTCTTCGACAGCTGGGATAATGAGGCGATGGTAATGATGGGTTTTCATTAGAGTATCTATAACTAGTATGCTTATAATATTTTCTTATGAATTAAAGAGATGCCTATCAAGGAACTAAGATAGTTTTATGACTGTCGTAAAGGCGGTTTCATGTAAACTTGATGTTCCAAAGCGGGTGCAGAATTTTCGAAAAATGATTGGAGGGATTTTAACCGAAGGGGTGGTGTAGGCGGTTGCTTCAACTTGATACAGTGAGTGCTTTCATTCTGTTACTTTACCCCGACAACCCTTAAGTACTTATCTATCCACACAAACAAAACAAGTCCCCCAAGAAACTAAGTCGGTTTATTCACAGGGATGACTGGTTGCTATATAGTTTGGTATAAATCGACTTCTCACTTATTGGCTTAAGAAAGACCGAACCTTCAATATGACAGACGAAACTTAAGGAGACTTTGGTGTCCACACTCATATCCTAATGCACTTTTTTTACATCCAATGTAACGCATCAACAATAGGAGTAGAGAGAGTCCTTATTATTAGATTATAAGTCTTTAGAGCCTTCATGGGGCTCTGGCACTGTCACCTCTTTACAGGTGCCTTCAGGAGAGTGCTTTTCCAATTAGATGCAGAGAATAGCGAAAGGCCGTAGCATTCATGTCCCAGAAGCTGATTTCCAGCACAGCGAAATTACACCGTGACGGAACTTGCATGATATGCGGCCATCTTGTCTGCCAAAATAAGTTCAGGGAATATACGTTGAAGGACCGATCACACTAGTATGAAATGCCTAATGACGCAAAAGGATATACCTCTTCGCCTGAAGCTCCAAGGGTTACATTTCGACAACGAGTATTATTGAAAAAAAACATGGTCCCTGACACTCTCTCTCTCTCTGGCATTCATATGAAAAAGGTAAAGGACACGTTCTTTTACAAACGAATGCTCGTGCCCTGTGAAAACCGCACATGATCACCCATCTCCAAGACATGATGGAATACAGAAAACACTAGGCATAAGTTAAGGCAATTCTACTTCTGGACAGGTGAAGGGCGACAGAAGTCCAAAACTTTGTGAAATCCTGCGACATATACAAGTGTAATTAATCACTCAACCGACAATCACAGTAAGACTTTTCCAAAGACATTACATAGACTTTTTAGAACGGACAAAAATCATGCCCCACGTTGGGCGCCATTCTTTTATTTTGAGACAGGGTTGTGTCTATTAAAGAACACGTTGGTTGATCTGCAAATACTTTTTATTAATTACAATTCATGACAGATGTACTTAAATACTATAAGATAAGATATTATTAATGTAAGCCATTATGGTGAGAGGGCAAAAACACTCCTGTCCGACGAACTCTACCCGAGCAATCACGCAATCCTCACTTATGCCTAAGCTTCCCCTATGGCTCGTACCTGGCTCACAATAGCCTAAAAATCAAATCTATTTGTAAATAGACAATATCATCATTATTGGCAACTCTCGCGCCTTCCTTGATTGAGACGTTCACGGCGATTGAGCAACAATTTTTGCTCCCACTTGTGCTTTAGCTGTTATACTCATACTTCCCTAATTGAATTTCCAACACAAACAGTCAACCCCAGAAGCTGTTTTTTTTTTTAACTCCAAAAAGGCAACGTAACTTAACCACAGTCGAAAGCAAAAAAAAACACACACACAAAGGACTCGAAAAGTCGAAATTCCTGTGAATACATATATTTATTAAGAATGTCAGGACCTTGTAATGTCTGCAATCTCTTTCAACTCTAATTAGATTCCATTTCCGAGAATTTTATTAAAAATTTTGCCTCTCAACAGCTTTAACAAGGTCCTTAAATTGACTTCTTTTTTTTTTTAAATAAAATTCTAAATGCTTTTTTCGAGCCGGTTAACACAAACATTCATGAAGTATATAAAAGAACACGCTGTTCTTGAGTGCACGTGTAAATATTCGTATACGAGTACACATGCTCATATTAATGTGAAAACAAAAACACTAAAAAATTCCTAATACCTGTCTGAGTGTGCTACCAAAAGATATCCTTGAAAATATATCCTCTCCTAACTGTGGCGCCCACCCCGCTCCATGTTACATGTGTACCTACCAGTATGAATTATAAAACACTTTCCATGGCATTGCGATTACAACCATTTTTCTCCTTACATTACTCGTACTTTGCTGTGTGCGTTTTTTCGAAAAATCGTTCCAATTCACTGGAGACCATCTTGATTCTTGGATTTCCACCTTATAAGTTGAATATACATAAGTGTTGTATTAGAATTTCCATATGATTTGGTTGCTTGCTATCCATGAAAAATGTAAGGATAATTGGAACAAATCCCGTGAACTAATCCCAAAGTAGTCAAGCCAAAGCTAATCTGTAACACATCAGATGATTTGCAAAAGCCGAGCGAGTTGCTTCTCATCGATCGAAGCCGGATGAAAACAAAAGAGGCAAAGAAGTTCTAACTGTCAAAGTAGGTATGTATTAACGTGGAAGAGGAGGTGGGTGGGTTGGGGGTATGTTTTCACCCCCAACGGCACAAATTAGATGCTCAGAACAGATGTAGAGAAGTTTTGTTGGTAGAAGTTTTATTTTAAGACATGACAATCAATTGACTTTGGATGGTTGTGAAAGTAAGATTTCTGATATACCATGCGGATATGACGTGACTGTTCCAAGGGAGATGCCACCCCAAAAGAGGGTACCTAATTAAATTGTTGGTAAAATATTTAATTAACTTTTAAAGCTGCAAATTGGAAGCGTTTTTCATTATCAATCTATCAAAAAATCACGGAATCACTTCATGGAGTGAGGGGTCTAATGAAATTCTGAACCTCCCACCACAATCTGAAACCAATTTCCAAGCGCAATGGGCTACTTAAATGTGATTGTTGAAATAGAAAAGGGCCTACAGGCTACAGTCGTTAAAGTTTCTAGCCGAAGCTTCGCCGGTTCTCCCAGTACTAATCTAATTTCCGAGTCTTGGACCTTCCAAAGTGGGAACTAGGGGATCCAATCCAGCACTTTAAGGACTTTATTGCACACGAGGTATTTTCGCATTTAAGCTCAAAAGGCTCCCCATTCATAATCTCCTCTTTAATTGATTAAGTAAGCAATATCCTTAGAATTATTTACGCATTCCAAATAGATAGAGAAAACCCGTTGTTAGGTGCATTCTCTAAAAAAGAGTGTAAGTCTAACAGACCTTCTGTCCCTGGTTTAAACTTTTTTAACTCTTGTATAACAGCAAAATAAATGTAATAGAGATTAAGTCAATTGTTCATCAGCTATCGTAGAATAAGAGTCACTGAAATACAGCTTACCTTAAGCGTCGGCCCTATTCATAATTTCTCAATACAATGGAAAGTCATGCTAGGCATATCAGGTATGGCCGAATGGGGATTCTCATGGGCAGATTCCCTTCATGTTGACCAATATGCTACCAAACATGAAAGTAACTAATCAACTATACCATTCAAAACCACTCGTCAAAGGATTGAAAAATCACTAAGAAAAAAATTGTCAGAGGCAAGATGCATTTGCTTTCGTCACACTTCACAAATCCAACAACTCCACAGTCCACATCCGAGATACCACTGGCCTGGCCACCTCTATCATCAGAGTATGGTTTACAAAAAAATATTTTGCACAATATTTGCACACTCACATTCTGACTAAATTGTCTTCGGTCGGTAAAGGAAAGTATTCTGAAATTTCTGAGGCTGTTTTCCCAAACCCATCGCACCCGGTTGCAAGCTCTCGAAGTTTCGGCGATAATCATCCGGTCATAAGTTATTATGATTGAACCCATCTTAGGCGGCTCTATACAGTTCAGGGTGAATGAAAGCCTAAACTAACAAGTCTCACCAGTTAGCCCGGTCCGTATAGCCAATTGTCTCCAGTTGTTCACTCCAAGGCGAGGTATTTTTCTACTGCGTTGACCCTTGGTATTAAAATTGAAGTCTTTGGTGCGTTGGTGTCTCGCTCTACATGACCTAGCTATTTCAAATGTGCATTCACCAGGTTTTTGACTAAGTCGATGTAGCTGGTACAACTCGGATAGTTGGTCGTTGAATCGTCTCCCTTAAAACCTGTCAACGCACATTGGACCGAAAATCTATCTAACGAAAAATTATTATCTCAAGACAGCCATTGATGTATGTATGTACTTCTGAACGTGTCCGTGCTTGAAGTTCCTAAATCAGGATTGGCATTACTAAGGTCTTATAATAAAGTGTTCGTAGTGTTCGGGAGAGGGCTTTACTAAAAAATTGCCCAAATAAATAGCGGTTGGCATGACTCATTTTATCGTCGTTTTCACCAATAACAATAGCAAGGCTGAGGTAGACAAAGTCCCTTTTAGTTCAGTTTACTAATAGGACATCGCACTAATAACTGCCGAAGATTGAAAGGCGTCTAGCAGCAGCAGGATGCCCTGTTGACGGGGGGGCCAAAAGTTTCTTGTCAAGTCTCGGGAATTTTGCGCTGTCAGAAATTCCGAGGATTATGTTTCCAACAGAAGGTCTGACAAACGTTGCTTTCGTCCTTTTGTTTGTGTAAATTAATACATATTCGGTTTTTTGGGGACCGCAGATACTGTTCCAAGTTTTGGGTATCTTAAGAGATTCAACATTTTTTGGAGGAACACAGTAGCACAACGTCATCAGCGGTTGATGGCGTGCTGCTTCTACGCTTCAGAAACACTTCATTTAGAACAATAGCCAATCCAAACAATAGTTAAGCTGTGGGAAAAAACCCGCTATCAGAAGTTCTTCTTAAGACATTAGCTTCTGGCCTAGAACCACCAAATTCATCTGGCGTAATAAAATAAAGGTCTACAGTACAAGCTTTAAATACTTAACATGCTAATCTGTGTGTGTAATTTGGTTGAAATGAGAACAGCACCTTTCACAGCGTATAAGACATGCACATGCTGCCTCTAGATATTTATACATAACAGTACCAAGCACCAAAAATTGTAGCTCGATCTAGTTATTAGGACACCAGTTGCTATGACTATCTTGAAAGAGCAGATAAACTAGCCAGATCTATTCATTCAGTAACTATGCCAAGACTATTAGCGGTACTAAGAAAAGCTGTGTAAACAATCGGTTAACAGCAAAAGCCTTGAAGTTGCAGTGATAGGGTTGAGTCTGAACTGCTAATGTATGCGGTGACAGCCTCAAGTTGCTTAAGTATTTCTCTATCATCGACTTCTAGGTTCAGTTCGACAGACAAAATGTGAAACAAATTTCGTCAAGCTACACAAGTCTACCGATTCTTTGTATAGGAACATCCAAAGTGAAATTTTTAAATTAAGGTCCAAAGCGAATAAAAGAAAGGTTTTTCCAAGTGGATTATGAATTGACCGTCAGAATTCAACTATTCAGTGTGTAGTTCGAAATGGCTATAATTCCTTCCGAAGTGACTATTTCTAAGAGCTGTTCATAAACCAGGACATAGCTACTTTTTTTTAAATAAAATTCAAAATTTTCTCCTAATCTATATATATAAAAATGGTGGCAAAAATGTATAGTAATTCATCAATTGAGAACGGCTGGACCGATTTGGCTCAAATTTTTTTTCAGTTGTTCATAATTGCCAGGAGAAGGTTCTTCCGAAAGAAAATTTTGGGAAAACCTTACGGAAAAGTTGGGAATTGGAAAAATCGAAAATTAAGAACGGCTGGGCCGATTTGGTTCAAATTTTTTCCAGTTGTTCATAATTGCCTGGAGAAGGTTCTTCTGAAAGAAAATTTTGGGAAAACCCTCCGGAAAAGTCAGGAAATTCGAAAAATCGAAAATTGAGAATGGCTGGGCCGATTTGGATCAAATTTTTTTTTCAGTTGTTCGTATTTGCCAGGAGAAAGTTCTTCCGAAAGAAAATTTTGAGAAAACCCTCCGGAAAAGTCGGGATATTGGAAAATCGAAAATTGATTTTTTGTATGGAATTTTGTCTGCAATCGTTCCGGAATGGCTTTTCGGAAAAATAGAAAATTCTTAGTGAAAAACTCGGAAAATTCCGGAAAAACTTTAATTTGTTTTTCGACGAAATTTTGCATTTTATCGCACGATTTAATGATTTTGGATGATGTAAAGGTGGAAAATTCGTTGTGAAGCTTGGAAAAGTTCGGATAATTGTGAAATTCATTGTACTAAAATACGTTTTGCGTGGATTTTGGGTGGAGAAGTTAACATGCTGGCGCTTGGCAATGGCTAATTCCCGTTGATGTTTCGACTGGATTGTTATTGTTACAAATTTTTGCGAGTTCACATCGTCGAAAAAGGAACTCATCACCAAAGTGTTCCCCGGCATTGCACAAAATTATAAAAATCTCTTTTTGATTAGTGAACAGGCAATACTGGCAGTGAAGAATAAGGGCGTCAATAGCTTGAATTTTATTATTCAAATTCAAGTTGCTGGAGAACTCCACTCGTACAAATCCTTTGACAGCGTGACCGACGAGAATGAAGCGACCAACTACCCGACGGAATTTTTGAACTCGCTTGATATAGTCATGTGAAAAATAATAGGGACACATTGCGATATTTCGTAAAAATACAAAGATCAAGAATATTGTCATTTAGTTTGGAGTAATGTTTTTATATTACAATAGGCTTATGTTATGATAACGGTATCTACTTTACTTCATCGATATCCCAAAATATAATTCAATGCGCCGTTTCTAACGAATTTATGGTACTTGAAACAGAGTTGTTTTTGAACAATTTATATGGAAGTGTCCCTATTATTTTTCACTTGACTGTATGTCAGGAACTCCTCCGCATAATTTACAGCTGAAGGTGGGTTTGGTACGCGGTTGTCCGTCAAGAAACTGATGAACAATGTGATTCAAGCGACGATCATCAAGGGCAAATTCAAAGGAGAGGAAGTCCTTATCCCACGAATTCCGATTATTCCAACTGATCTTCCATTCCAATTCAAGCGGATTCAGTACCCTGTTCGATTGGCTTTTGCGATGACAATCAATAAATCGCAAGGCCAATCGTTGGAAGTCTGTGGGATTAATCTCGAATTTCCCTGTTTTTCGCACGGTCAGCTGTACGTTGCCTGTTCGCGTGTTGGCAAACCGTCTTAGTTGTTTGTTTTTGCACCGGAAAATAAATCGAAGAACATTGTTTATCACATCCCTCTCTACTGATTTCGATTCCATTCAAATAAATCATTGAAATTTGAGCTATCTGTGTTTTATTATCACTCTGGAGTTTATCTGAAGGCGATAAATTGGGGCGAGACGAAGTTCGCCGGGTCCGCTAGTCCAGATATAAATATTTTTATACCTTATTTATAAATCCCAGATAAAAATTATCAAGGGAAACCTAACGCAAGCGAGAATCCCATACCTAGTAAACTTATGCAATATCCAATTGCCTAACGTTGTCAAAATTTTTTTTATAATGTTCTAGGTAAGTTTATAGTCAAGTGTAACCTCCCATATTTATATAACTCCGCCAAAGAGTGTAGGTATGTGTAGAATTGTTTAACCATTGCAAAAGTACCTATCAATATCCCCACAACATCCAGAAAATAAATGATAAAAAACCAATTCATCTCCCCAAGGATATTATCGCCTCTTTTAAAAACTCAACGAAAATCCCCATCTCTCCCGTTTTTATATACCAAACCCAAACAAGCACTTTTATATCCTTGCACAACAAGCTCAGCTTATTCCCTCTCTGTCGACAAATTTCAAAGCGGAAGTAACACTTACGGTTCGAGTGAGAGCCACACGACGATGACGACGCGCCGCGCCGCGCTGCCGATGCGATGTCGCCATCATCAGAGAACAGCACCATCAACATCCCATTCATTGATAACAATGATTGTAATCGCTCCTTAAATACGTTCCGCTTTGTGTTATTGCATCGCATACTGTTCCGGTTTTTATTATATCAAAGTCGTATGCACTCCTAAAGTCGTGTTTATGAATAAAATTAAGCGTCAAACAACCCATATCGCATCCTGGTTTCATTGTCATCCCTGTATCGTTGTACGAGGGAATTAAGGACATTGCTGTATAGTATAAATGTGAAATGTATCGCATGGTACAGTGGGTGGGTTTGGGTTGTAACTCATAGACACCGAAAGAAGTAAAGTGCCATCCATCTGGTTAGGGTTAAGCAAACGTGCTTATGGTATACACTGAGCCCATAAAGTGTACTACGAGTACACTATATCCTTAAACGTTGGCTCTTGTGAAGTAGCATGGGTTTGATGGGAGCAAACACATGAGAGACATTATAGAGCGCACAGCAATGGCAAGAAATATCGCATAGCCATCGCCGCCGTGCCGATCTGGCATTGTGCCAATTGAACTGGTTGGGTAATTTATTTTTTTTATTATTATTTTTTCCTCGCTTCTTTTTATTTCCAGGACTATCTATGAGCTGAACGGAAATAATTCAACACAGCAAAAAGGATGACTGTAGTTAGCAAAGGAGAAGAAGAATGAAAAAAGTTTTGTAGAGTTTTAGTGAAGAAAGTTTCACTCTTTTGGGAGTCTTTGTTTGGCGGCAACTGAAAGTTTGTAGCGACGATTTCCCATTAGACGAAGAGACAAAGGGCCCTCAAGCTGGCCAGATAACAGCAGACTGTTTAGGCCAATATAGCCCGGAGCGACATCAACATACTCGAATGAGAATTTATGTGACATCCCTAATGGTATGTGATTTGAAATGTACTGCATGAGGAAAAGTACACAAAAAATTATAGCACCTCTAAGTGGTGGTTCGATTAAAGATATACTTATAACCTAAATATAAATGATTTTTGTAAGTAAAGTCTCTGACACTATCTAAATCAGTCTAAAAGGTCCCCGGGTGCAATCGCCAACGTGTCCCTGTCCAGTATTATTACTTCAAATATTTGAGACTATATTTCCCCGCGAAGAAAGGAGGGAGATGGGTAATACAGGAGATCACGGCCTAAAAGTCGCAATTAAAGCACGGCCCGACTTATTTCTCGAAATGTTTAATGCCTGTCGCAAGGATTCCGTTTCTTCTAAGCCCTGAAAGCGCCAAAGACTTGTTCTATTGTCGAAAAGAAAGGAGTATCCAAACGAATCATCCCCTTATCGCCCTATTTGTTTACTAGACACGAGGTAAAATTCTTGAGCGAATCAATTATAATGGACTCCAGCCAGCAAATAGCCGGAGGCCTCTCGTATCACCAATACGGTTTTCGTAAGTCAAGGTCTAGCGTAGACGCATTCAATGCTGTTATAACGAGAGCCCAAGCCGCTATAAGAAGGCATGCGCTGGAAAGGAAGCACCAACAAATACTGCGCCGTTATAGCCCCGGACGTAAAAATCGCGTTTACTAAGGGGAATTGGGCGTTACTTTGCGAATAAGGTTTTGCTCTATGATTCTGATGAGGGAATAAAATAATACGAAGTAACTGACGGTGTTCCACAAGGTTCGGTCATAGTCCTAGGTCCCTTGCTGTCGAACGCTATGCATGTCATAAAACAGAGGCAAGGCATAGTGCTTATTACAAGTAGGAAAGTACGGGAAACGATAACTTTTAGCGTCGGAGGGCTTGAAGTAGTTTCTGAACTATTTATTAAGTACCTAGGAGTGATTAGTGATGGTTTAATAAGCTTTAAACACCATCTAAACCATATGTATGCAAAAATTCGTCAAAAACGTTAGTCAACTTTCAAGGCTTATGGGTAACATAGGAAGCCCGAAACAAGACTACTTCTTGCAGGAGTTTTTTGCAAAATCAACGCGGCATTAAGTCCGTCTACCGTATTAGTGTATTAAGAGTCGCATGTACATATAGAACTGTTTCCAACGCTGTTATACTCATGGCATCTTCAATGATACCTATCAATTTACTCGCTGAAAAAATAAAAACTCTAAGGACCGAACGACTCAGAAACGGACGGTAGAAATCACAGTATTGCAACCTGGCAAAAACAATGGAACGAATCGTTAAAGGGAAGATGGACATACATCGTCTCAAACCAAGTGATCGAATGCATGTGGATTAAACGAACTCATGGCGAAACAAATTTTTAGCTGACCCATTTCTTGACGGGACAGCACAGATATCTCTTTAAACGTGGACATAAAAAAACATCCCAAGCTGTCCACTCCACACTGCGAAACCGTTTCCGAAAACGCGGAACACGTGTTCTTCCATTGCCCACGGTACGAAACCGAGAGAATTGCCAATGGATACTAATTTGGAAAATGGCCCACTCCCGATAACATTGATTACATGTTCCAAAATAGCCAAAATTTGACCATTGTAAGCAACGTGGCCGTGGCCATACTCAGCGGTGTAAGGCTACCAGACACCCGCAAAGTAATGCCTTATGGCGGTTCCGCGGGGGTCAAATAATAGGTCTGTTTGGGAAAAAAGATGGATGACCGTCGGATCAGTGGTGCCTCATGAAAGGTTTCCACCTTCCATCCCAAAAAAAAATCTATCCAAATCACACGAAAGAACCATTGAAGTCTTTGTCTGTTCCTCTGTGTCTTTATAATATATAAACCTGATTACGTCAGGATGCAGTGATATCGAGTTGCATTGGAATCATTACACAATCTTCCTAGAGAATTTTTCAATAAAGATCCGAAAAGGCTTCTTATACAACTCAGCACAGAGTACACAAAATAATTGCCACTATGTATTTCAAAAAGGACCACGGCTGAAGCAAAACAATATAACATGCCTTCCCATCTGAATCCAAACCCCTTCCTGTGAATTTATTTTCCGTATTATTCGCAAGAATTTCGCATTTCCCGTTTCTGCTCAGATCCCTTTCATAACTTGTTTCCTTTCTTGCTGAGCAATATCAATTATCGTTATGACCATCATTCAGCAAAAAGAAAAGAAGATATCCCTGCTGCCCCATAACTGGGTGTGCTTGTTTCTTAAATTCGCTGCTGGGTCCTTTAAATACCAACAGCACTATACCATTCCAAAGGAATTGCTTTCACTTAGCAAACAATTACAAAATTTCAGTTCTCGTTCATATCTCACAGGATAAGCTGAGAAATATATTCTAAACCTACCAACCCAGATTCAGAAAAAAAAAAGTCAATTAACCATCATCCCCGAATGGTAAAGAATTTTCACATTACCTACCGCTACATATCCAGAAAACTCCTTCTTTCTGAAAAAATGTGTTCAAGTGCCTCGTCTATTCAGGCATAAGCAACGAGCAAATAAAGTCTATGACTTTAGGCGTTGATGAGCAAAAAACCGTTTAAATGGGAAAAACCAGCTCGACACACAAAGTGGCGAATCTTCATCTTTTCTTGTCCATGGCTGGGGTTTCGCTTTTTCGCACAGGAGAAAACGTTTGAATACGCTTTGGGTTAACTTATCCATGCACCCAACAAACACTGTGTTTGTGTATCCTGAATGCGCTGCGCGCTTTGTTCTTCATCAGCAGCATTGCAGTGGTGGTGTTGCATTTACACAAGGGGAGTGCCGTTCGAATGCGGGGTGACAAAGAGGCTGCAGATTGAATAAACGGGACAAGTTTAATCGGGGCAATGTTGTTTACACGTAAATAAGCAAAATCTGTGTCACCATGCTCTGGGGGTGGCATGGCAGTGGGTGTTGGTTTCAACTACTTGACAGTGGAGGTGGCTGTGGTAAAAAAAAAACGGAAATACATGTTGACAGCACCACCACTTGACCTCAAAGTGTTTTGATTTGTATGCTTGTTTGCGGAAAGGTGCTATTTGATGGACTCAGATGAATAATGGAAATGACTGAATAGTTTAATAGGCATTATATGAGCTATCTGTTGCCTGGGATTCGAAGATCCAGCAGTACTATGTCCATTTATTTATATTAAGATTACCCAAGCCTTGAAATAATGTATGTGGACCTGGACAGTCATATTGCAGTCTCGCCAATAAATATTCCTAAAAGTTTTAAGCTATAAGTTTTAATTTAGAGATGTGCCTTAGAAACTTCACAACGGACTCCGTTGTAGGTTATGTTCCATACCGATTCTTGGGAAGCTTCTACCGCCTATTTTTCCGGAGTTCGATTTTCTAAATCCCAGCTGAAGGTAGGATAAGTTTAAGTTTGTGGTCTGGTGAGGAGTACTCCGTATGCCAGGGGAAAATGTTGTCCCTTACCCACTAAAACAATGCCTATGTCGGCGCAGTAGCGCAGTGGATAGTGTGCTGGACTACTGGGCGAGGGATCCCAGGTTCGATCCCCAGAAAAACACAAAATTACATCTTAAGGTTTTTTCTACTGCTCTTCCTCTCGCGAACGTCTGACAAACATCCGAGAGTATGACTTTCCTGAAAAAGCTTCTCAATTCAGCCGTTCGGACTCGGCATATAAAACTGTAAGTCCCTTCCATTCGTCCCAAAAATAGAAATTCAAACAAATGAATGGTTCCGAGAAGCTAGGCCTAGGGTGTCTAGTGTCTACCCGCCTGTTACCCACATATTTTATTTTATTTTTGTCGGCGCAGTGGCTCAGGCATAATTGTGCTGGACAAATGTTGCGAGGGGTATCAGGTCCGGAAAAACACAATTGACATCTTAAGGTATTTTCCACTTCGCCACCTCTCGCAAACGTCTGACAAACATTCGAGACTATAATTGTCATGAAAAGCTTCCTAACTCAGCCGATTCGAAGATTCGATGAAGTTCATTATCATGTGGCTCCCTAGGAATTTAAGCCTGGTGCGTTGCGGAGATATAGAAAGTGGGTTGTGTCTTCAAGAGCTCCCTCATCATCACCAGGCTCTACAAAGTTCTTCCTCTTCCGTATGTTTCTCTCGGTCCTGGTTTCATGGAAGGACACCCATAGCATTCTTGTGGTACTACAAGTTTCTAAGACGGTCCATGTAGCGTTCGCCTCTCTTGTAGCTATTCTCCCTGCTTCAAGCTTGAGTGTGCAAGGCGGCATATTCACAGAGGGATCAGCTTGTTCTAAAATAGTTGTCGATCCTTGTCTTGCTAATTAATTCGCTTTCTCATTGCCTGGAATTCATGTCCCGGAACCTAGCAGAGTGGTACCTTCAGGTTGTATTGCCCTTACCACAGACGCTGCTGCTCACTGCCACCTCTGCTTAGAAAGCTAAACTAGACACTACTCGGAGATGAGTAAAGATTTTGATATTTCCAGCGATTCGGAGAAGACGCCTGAACTCACCTCAGTGTCTATTTTTGATCTATCTTTAAAAACGGCTATATGGTCGGGTAATGTAGTACCTACATCTCTCTTCGGCTACCGCTAGAAGTATCTCGTAAATAATGCATTTCATAATTTGTATACACTCCAGAGGAAAGTACATAATATTCACTTTGTCATCACATTTGTAACGCCAAGAAGGAGTCACTGGAGACCCCATAAGGTACACATGTATTATATATTCTGAATCAGAATCAATTTCTCAATCGATTTAGCTATGTCCGACGGTCTGTCTATCTGTATGTCCGTCTGTCTGTTGAAAACACTACAGCATCCAAACGAAGCTGTTTCCAGGGGTCTGTTAAATTTCGTTCCTTCCGAGACTTTTCCATGGTTTCTTAAAAATACCTGATATTTTTTGGACAGCTGCTTCTAATGCAATATTTGGGATGTCAGCGTGCTCGGGCATTTATTGGTCGCCTGTTTACTTCAGAGTATCCCAATTGTTACAATTATTGGTACCGCTTCTCTAATGACGCACTTTAGCTTTGTGATTACCAAAATAGATTATGTAGGTATAGGTACCTACCGCAGCTGGTCTGGCTTTCTTTGCTTCCATATTTGAGATTGCGTCGTCTAAATACATCCAGTTGTGCATTCAAGGCTTTACAGCACTCCATATATTGGGCATGTTCGTCATTAATGCGACACAGGCAGCTATGATAGCTCGGCTGAGCTGATCGCTGATGATACATGTTTTCGTCTGCAGAAGATCCTGCTAACGTACTTTTTGCTTTACTTACTTACTTACTTTTGGTGGCGCTTACAGTCCGGGGTGGACCACGGCCTCAACCAACAAGCCCCTCCAGCTAGCTTGGTCCCTCGCTAGCTGCCTCCAGTTGCGCACACCAAGTTGGTTGAGGTCTTTCTCCAATTGTATGCGCCACCTAAGATGGGGTCTTCCTCTGCTGCGTTGTCCCTCAGAGGTGGATTCGAAGACTCGTCGGGCTGGTGCGTTATTGTCCATACGCTCCACGTGTCCCAGCCATAATTGCTTCACGCGACACATCTGTATTTGTTTTCCAAGATTTGTCCAGTGTGAAAATTTGATCTATACGGTAGACTAAGGCCTACTGTCCACGTAGCTGCGCTTCATACGCACGCTTTCGACATTTGTCGTTTTTTGTACACTTGCTTGCAGCTTGATTGTAGATTGCTTGCAAATGGCATAGGTATAAACAAACGAAGCTCTGTCCACGGAGCAGCAAAGTGGACAGAGCTTCATTTGTTTGTATGCCAGCTGCAAGGATGCTGCAAGCAAGCCTGCAACAAGCTGCAAATGACGAAAGCGTGCATATGAAGTGCAGCTACGTGGACAGTAGGCCTTAGGATCGAGAATCAAGTCTCGATTAGTATGCAAAGAACGGTTTGAGATTGAGACGTTCACACAGTTAAATAGGATGCGTGACTTAGCATAGTAATTATGTCTCTAAAGTCGTTGTAAATCTCTTCATTTTCGGAACGACAGTTTTCATCGTAAGATGATGTGATTCTTCGAAAAGGACCTATTATCATACACACTTTCTAACCCATATTTTACATGAGGTTAGGTGTATGAATATGAACGATGCACGTGGCAAACATCAAATCCTTATTTAAGAAGCTCAGTTACCAAGTCAACGGGGCCTTGCTCTTGATATTTATAACTAGCCGACCTCTTCTATATGGAGGTGATAGGCTTATGCTTCGCATAAGGCCTTTGGTCCAATTTCGCTTTTATGATTATTAATTTGCAATGAAAAGAATTTTCATTGACGGGACATATTTACCCCTTAAACATGATGACGATCTAGCAGTTACTATCAATTCAACTTCGATCTGTGCGCTTCGCTGACTTGGTTTTATTTGCTATTTCGAAGCACCTCCATTGTGGTCCTAAAGCCAATAGTCAGCTCCTTGGCGAGACTCTACAATCTCCTTGAATTGAAAAACTTCTTAGGTATGACAGCCCGTTTCGAAAGATTGGCAAAAGTTATACCGCTTTGCGAAATTCTGTACTTAGTTGACGAAGTGCATTTGTCAGATTTAAAATGCAAAGATCGAAAATTAACATCTAAGCATAGTATACATTTTGCCCTCAGCCACTTTTAAGCGCTCCTCGATTACCATATCAAAAATTGTATCTAGTTTCCCATTTATCTGTCCAAAAACAAATGTCAAACTCAATCAAAAACTTGCTCACAGACAAATTTGAAAATTGTGCTCCTCTAACTCTTGTTCCACACTGTTTCACGATAAGTGCAAGAAAAAGCTCACAAACTCCAGTTGAGAGTTGGGGGCTTGAATGCATTTTTTTTTAAGTTATCAACACTGAAAACTGTTTTGGGAAAACATCAATTTAATTGGATGCGATATGCCAAGTAGAAGTAGCAGACAAGTACGAGTCTCAACGCTCCGTTGGAATAAACTTTCCATGAGAACTTTCTCAAGAGCAATTTCCACAGGAGAAAATATGCAGATTTCCGCTTCAGGAGCATCCAAAACACAACCAACAACAGCAATATAGAGATGCAAAGCGAAGGTGGGTAGATATTTGAATAGTGACCCGAATCGGGTCTAGAATCTGCATAAGGGTGGTGAATTTAAATACTAGAACTGAACTACATTGTACAGCACTCTCGCCAACTACCTCTCTCTCTCTGTCAGTGCAAAATAATGGAGGATAAATAATTTCCTGGGTTTTGTTTCGTTTCGAGGAGCAGCAGCAGCTGGGAGGAAGAACTAACCAGATGAAACTGACATCAGGAAAGAGAGCAGATTTCGAGAATTCATTCATTCAAGGATAGCTAAGCACTTGAACTGAATAACAAGGTCAACACGAGTAATCCCCCAGCTGAAGGATGCTAGTGTGGCTCTTCAAGGCATTAATGTGTAAATAGAATCGTGATTGCGTATATAGTTGTTATCCTTGAGGAGAGTTTAACATCTGTGAGATGTACATTTTCAATGAGATCTCGTATCTGAAGATGATAATAGGTTAATTACATTTTGATGATGGTATGTATAGCTTTATTAGCATACGGCTGTATACAGACATCCGTTTGGCTTCAGGCTTGATGTAGACAAGATACCCCTTTAGCCAGGTGAACTTTTATCCAATCAAGTGGGTGTTGCCAACTGGTTTTCTAATATTTCCGGGCATCTCGCGCTTATGAATAACCAATGTAATTTCTGACAATCAAAATTCTATTAAGGCCAACTAACTAAATATTTGCTCCCATCCTACCATCCACTTCTTACACACATATATGCAAAGGATTTGCCTGTAATTAATGACACATTTCGTTCGATAGACGGAGTGTTCTGCTAACTTCATAATAACGTTGCTCTCTTGTTGTCGGCCATCTCTGTGTGAATACACTTTGAGTGCTGTCATAATAGATGATTGCTTACGCCTCACTGCGTCTGCGTTTTCATCATTTATTTGCTATATTATGAACCTTTGTACCCTTCCATACGTTGGATTGAGGAGGAATGTCCTGGGAGATGTGCGTCCGCCGGCCGGCGCGTCCCACAGGAATATTGCAATAATAGCACCAGCACACATTGGTCTATAAATCGAGTCGTAAATCAGGATGCTATGCAAGTCATGAATAATGGAACTACGGACAAGGTTTTAGCTATGGAATGGCAGCCATGACTCATGGATCTATACAGTAATTGAATGGGTAGCTCACAGTGAGGTCAAATTTGAGGGGAAGTGGACTTAGTTATGGAACTTATTGATATTCATATCTAAAGACTGAAGTATGCAAAATTGGCAAAGTCTCTGGGTTTTATGGACATTGCGGTTGCAGATGTACTCTACTTCCACATGTCGATACGACTATCAATAAATAAGGTCGATATGGAAGGAAATGATCCTTGGAAACATCGAGTGTGGGTGGTTTCTATTGATAAGAAATTGCATGATGCAAAAGGGATGCAATGAGAGGTTGGGAATATTACGACCTGTCAGTGTATTAAAAATCACAACTCATTTTATTTTTCTGTATTTGAAAAAATCACAATTGAGATTCATTCATTCCCTCCATAGCAGTACTGCAGATTTACTCCTGACGAGTTACAAAGTACCAACCTACTTACCATCCAAATCCATCCTTCATAAACGTAGGTACACTTTCGCTTCGATTGTTTCTACAACTGTATAATTGATTTCAACTTAATTAAATAATTGCCACGAAATCCCATTGAATTGCGAAATAATGAAGGAACAATGCAATCGAAAGCCGATTCCGTTGCCATCGCTACTCAATCACCCTTAACTCACATCCACATGTCATTATGGGAAGCACTTCATATTATGCATTACTTTGGTGGTGTACAATGTATGAAACGTGCATTTTTCAATATCCAGTATCCAGGATTGCATTTTACTTCATCTGTGTCCTTTCTTCCGGTTCCGAACGCAAGGGACTTGTTTTTTTTTTTGTATTTCGTTCACCGGATTTCTCGCACCAATTGCTATTAAATTTCAATCCAATTGATGAAGAAAGGCTGCGTACTATACGAGTATGTGGAGGCGAATTGGGTGAAGGATATATAGAGAGAGAGAGAAAGACCTTTCGGTTCGATTGCCTTGCAATTTCCGTTTTTGTTGAGTTGAGCTTGAGAGTAAATGCAATAAGCGGCTCAACGATGCGAGGATATTCGTGTGACATATGAGGATATTTTGTGTAGTATGATGTAAGTGTGAGTAAGTGTCCTTTTTTTTTGTTATGGACAGAGTGAATGAAGGAATTACATCACATCACATATACAGTGACAAATGATTTTATTTACTGTCGATGGTAGTTGCTTTTTTTAAATTTGCCTTTTTTTCCTATTTTCAGGAAATATGAAGATCAATGCAAAAATGACGACACCGATTGAAGAAAAAGTGGACCAGAATTTAAAGGTGAGATGAAAAGAAAAAACAAATTTAAAGTTTAAAAATTACCACTAAAATATTAAACCAAGGTATAGCGTGTACATATTTTCAAACGAAAGTGGCTGGTGTTCTACAGGGCTCTTTACTGCCTCCAATACTTTTTACAATATTTATAGATTAACTTTCATTGCTACTGACTGTCTTTTTGGATGGCAGGACTCTCAATTCAAACTTCTGCAATTTCTTAAGGATTGTGCGGGTTTGAAGTCGCATCAAGGTAATAATATTACCTATATACTTTACTTGCAAGAGTTTTCGTCTTCAACTAAGACATTCAACGATTTAAAGAATTTAAAAATCTGAAAACGGGAGTGCACACTTGACCAGGAACACTGTGCTCTTGAGGTGGTCGTAGAAATGAAGCAGCTTTTTCTATCCTGTCCGTCCATTATACAAAAATTATTGCCAATACATAATAAATTTTATTCCGAGAAAGCCTTTAGGTCCAAGCCACAGCTTGGACCGAGATAATTAGCTGCCTCCACACACGGATGTTCCTTGCGAGAGAGAAACTATATTAGATGTCAAAAGAAGGCAGAAGAAGAAGTCGAATGAGTCCTTCGAATGGAATATTCAGGGTACACGGCGCGGCGGCTTTGAAAACCAGAATAATGCGGAGATCAGCGGTTTTAGCAGAATCAGCGACCCAAAGTACAATGTGACCAAAGTTGGAATATCTAGTAGTAGGTCCAGAAAAATGGAATTCATTTGTTGCCGCACTATCTATGACTGCAGTAAATAGAATCATATGTTTCTTAAAAGATTTGGCTTGAAAGACTGACGTGACGCATGCGAAGTGAGCCAACAACACCTCAATGTCGCTACAGTGAGCCGAATGTGATAATTGACCCAATCACGGCTTGCATGAACATACCGTGCCATCAGGGCCTTGACTAAAGCGTTATCCAGACTAGGTCGAACGTCGTCACAATCTATAATTCTTACATTCAAAAATTCAGCCTGCGTCTGTTTTGTGCTTGCAAATCTCGAGAACCACAGAACCGATTGAGCTCACAATTTAAGTTATTCGAACGACATTGTTGTTTGGTCAACATTTAACAAAGGGGCTTGGCACCTTCCATACACAAAAAAACAAATTGCAAACGGGTTAAGCCGAAAGAGCGTAGCTGGTATGTTAATAAATATTTTATTTCTGATGGGCGGACTACATAGGATACATTTGTTTACTGGACCTTCAAAAATAGTGCTCCATGAAGTCGGCCTAGAACAAGATTAAGATCTAGATTCTTAAGACTACTTTAACAATTATTTAATCCCTTAATTTATATTAAACTAGCCACGCACGCGGCTCCGCCCGCCAGCTTCCCTCTTTTCAAGACGAATTTTGAAAAACGATGAATTAGGCATGTAATAATTTTGACTTATCTATCAACATGCAAACTTTCAAGTTCATACGGCTGACGGTTCGCGAGACCCCCTCACTCCCCGCGGCCCCTTTACTCCTCAACAATTCTCACCCACCCTATATAAATTAGAAAAGTAATCATGAAAATCGGACGAATGGTTCTCGAGTTATGGAGAAACAGAGAAGTCCACTTCACGGAAGTGGTTTTATTTTCCAATGGGTGGGAACTAAGTCTCTCAGTGGAGTTAGTGGGAACTAAGTCTTTTAGTGGACTTAGTTCCCGGGGACTTATTTCCCTGCACCATCATATTAAGCCCAACCTAGATGTTGACTTTGGAAAGCCCCTTTAATAGCCGATCCGGTCCGATCTTCATTGTGACTCATTGTACGGCACCACTGATATTGAAACGTCAAACCCATCCAGGCCATGAAATATGCATATAATTTTCAATACACTCCTTTGACAAGAGCGTCTGTCTACTATACTAACGTCTATCATTATACTGTTCGTGCCGCAACGCAATTCAATTTATTAATATTTGACAATTGGATTGACAATTCACGTTAGCTCTCTCTAACTCACCTGATTCAATATTCCTCGCCGTTTCAATCTGATTTCGATCAGGACGATGATACGTTTGTTTATGCGTCCTACCCCCAGGGGAGCCATTTGCAAGCCAAATGCCATTCCGAATTTCGACCGCCCGCCACAGAAACACTCTTCGTGCCTGATGCACCGCATGCGAGCAATCTGTTCAAATATTACTGAGCTAATATGCATAACTAATTGAACGCGACCGCGTCTCTATCATCCCTGTTGCACAAATGAATAAAATTAAAGCCAAAATGAATTTATTATAAAACAGAATCAGGTGCGATGTGTGTGTCACACGCGCCGTGCGCACTTGTTCCATTAACGCGCCGCCACCTACACGCGGCGGATGTGTGCCTCTGCAGGGATCCACTTTGCTGTTGGTTAATTACATTCAAATCGGCTGGAAAGCCTTTTTATGTAACGGATAATTAAAGTGATGAAATAAAATTAAACCCCACGCGCGCCGTATGCCCGCATATATGGCAGTGCTATTACGAGGAATGGATCAGATTTAATAGACTACAAACCGCAGAGTCACGTACGCCTAGCGGAGCAATAACCCTACGTGTATACAACTCATACGTGTGGGGGTAGTTAAAAACACTATACAGAGCACGGTCGACCTAGAAATTACGCGCGAAGCAAGTCCCTCCACCCGATAGGTGGATGGAGGACTAGTTTCTATATGATGGGATCGTGTGAGCTTATATTAAGACCCCTGACGTGATGATGCTATATTATAGCTCATCATTGTTCGATGTGCTATTCGTTGTTCAGGTCACAGGCGTGTGCTGGCACAATAGCGCGGCGGCGGCGTCCGCCTGTTGGTTTTATGCTTCAATTTGTTATTTCAATTTTTACCCATTTATTTCACGTCCACACTCGCTAATCTGTTATTTGTTTGATGATTTGCAGATACGAACCGGCATGGTGACTGTCAGCGATGGGAAAAGCAAACCCGAACCACTAAGACTGAATCTGACGATGGAGCTGTTGACTTTGCAGAAATTGGAAATCGTTACGCCTACGAATCCCATGCTAAATGGGCCGCCCACAGAATCTAAGGTAAGGTTTGGTTTTCGTTTTTTTTTTTTAATCACTACGTTAACGGGTTAAGTGGTGCCAAGGCGAACGAGTTGTAATAATAATTGTAAGGTGTGGTAATGATTGCCTGTGGAATAACGAATACGGAACAGAGTGTGGCCTGTATAGCGTGCGCAAGATAATCGCAGTCAGCTAGTCTGGCGAGTTGATACGAGCCTTGGTATTAGGTGGTGAGGTGGTAGTTTGGAGGGCTGCAGGGGTTTATATCAAAGTCTAGACGAAGTTTGGGTAGGTCTAGGTACTTGCTTTGTGAGCATTTTTGAAATTAATTGCTCGTTGTAAGGGATATCCTTCAATTTTGCTCAACTAAGTGTTGCTGATAGCCACTCGAGATATTGCATGTGGTATATGCAAATCGAGCGTATGAAGAAGCAATTATGGACAGTTTGCTTCAAGAGAGGCTATATTATGCCAACATTGTTTTACCATGTAACCCCGTAAAGAAAGTCCATCATTTGCATGACTGCCATATGAATTTATGAAATTTTCAAACAGGTATTGAGAGACGGTACCTATATAAATATACACTTGGTAGCTATACCCGCGTCTAACAATGTTGGTTTTTCAATTTTTTGTTGCCAAATGCCAAAGTATGCCTAAGTATAACCACGGATCTAATGATCTTAAACAACCATTTGAATATACAGGAGCTTAAAATAAAATCCTTGAGGCGGGTGGTTCTTCTAGATAAAGTCTTGAATTGAGAGAAATGGAGAAATAGTCGCCTCCTACTCCTTGTCCATGGATTTCTTAAGTCTTATTAGGCTGTTGGTCATGAGATTCAGCATGGGCCAGATGTGTTTCGTGGTTGATCATGTAAGTAGTGTAGTTTGACAATCTGAGGTTAGTAGGGTTTATCGGATTTTGTTTTATTAAGAGTTTGTAAGTAGCGAAAGGCATGCACAGATTCTGTATAGGAGCAGGACGATCCTATATTTTCTCAAAGTTTTTTATTGAATCGAATCTGGTGGAGAGTGTAATTAGACGTTTGCCAAATGTCATCTCAATTCCAAGTCTCATCATTGCCCCAATAATCGCCTTTGGTTCGACGTTGCTATACCCTCCATAAAAACCCAGCAACGCTACTAAGCTATGTAAAGGATCTTTTAGCGACTTGACAACTTCAAATTTTCAGTGTGAACGCACCCTTAAACCAATTACCGAACTGTGAATGTCAAAATATTCAGTATAATCTACATTTTCATTATGGTGGAGTACACGAAGGAACAACGTTTACAAATAATTAAAATTTACTACCGAAACTCCAAGTAGGTGGTCGCATTTTTAAGAGCGTTAACGTCAATTTTTGGCCGTAATTCTCATCCCAGTATACAAGTAATTCATAGTCTAATGAAAAAATTTGAGTCAGAATATTCGCTGCTTGATGTGCCCGTACCAGTGAGACTACGGCGGCTTTCAGATTGAGGCAACAAGCAATAAACAACTAGCAACTGTCAATAAGCAATACGCAACTTTATTTTAACCTATTCTCACATCGAAGTAACAGTATTGGCTAAAATGTTTAGCTATCAGGGATATTTTTCCACAACTTCTACGAATTTTGTGTTGAAAACAGGATCGTCCGACATATTTTCCAAAACTTTATATGCGAAAATGTGTCAATAACCACAAATATTGCTACTAGGAGGCATTATTTGTGACTTTTCAACATGCTAAGTTGCAAAGCAACATTTTTCGTTCGAGCGATATTGAGTTCCTTTGATATGAGACCTCTAATTTAATTCAAAGTAAATTAATTGTGAGCGATAATATTGTGTATTTCCTATTGCCCGTTGCTTATTGATTCTTGCCTCCATTTGAGAGTTGACTACGTTTTGCCCGAAGTGTGGAGAATATTGCTGTCGTAAAAGCGTCCGTCGCAAACGAACCAAATTAGTCAATTTCACGGCGTTCTCAAGAATTGGGCCTCTCTCAGATTACACTTGCAAATCACTGTTTTAATAGACAAAGAAGACAATGCGGTAAAAAATTATCGTTAAGAAACACTAGTGAGTTAACATATAAGTTACTCATCATTCCATTCATACCATAGCTTGGACGCTAACAAAGGTGAATAAAAATATCCTTTGTCCATGATTTAAATGCAAAATTTCCCGAGTGATTTTGAGTCCTTATGCATTAACGAACCAAAGATTCGCTCATGAATTGCAGTCAAATATACCATCCCCATTTGTCCTATATCTATATCTCCCCTTTCCGGCTTAAGGAAGATTTTCGTGCATTTAAATTGATTTTATTCAGCGTGCAAAAAGGACAAATTAAAAACATTGTATACATAATTAAAAAAGACATTCCAAGTAAACACTTTCGTTTCCATTCACTGCTAACATCTGTTAAGATATTCCATTTATTTTACAGTAGATACATTGTCCTACCCACATTTATCACCACCATCCGTGTAGAAACTGCCAACGTCCGAGCTGCTATCCTATTTCATACAGATAGACAGATAGTATACTAAGTACAAAAAAAAGTAGTGCACACATCACGTCACTTGCAATTAACGATGATGAATGGCTCTCTCACCTGGACTGGTCAGTGGGTAGTCCCTTTTTTTTTCTTCCATGTCCCAGATTAAGCCATACGTCCCCTTCGCTATATGACTCAACGAGCTTAGCCCGTTTTTATCCAACCCTTCTCTCCTCTTTGCACAGACCATTCAATTAGATAAACATCACTTTTGGATTACAGATTTACCAAACGTTCTCTTTAGGTGTTCCCTCCCCTCTCAACCGACTAAAAAAGTTACTCAAAGAAGAACTACTTTACTGAATATATTTGCTCTGTTTGTTCCAATAAAAGTAGGAGCGCACCCTACCTACGGTTTCGTCGATGGCTTGCAGTGGTATTCGCTTCTCTCTTTTTGAAATCAAAAAATCGAAAAATCGACAGAGCCATTCAATTAAAAGTCACCCTCCCCCCCGGGCTTTAGGGCAACTTACACAGCCAGAACATAGACTCTTTGAGAGCACGTCGCCCCATTCCGCAAACAGGACACATTCAAGCGAACCACACAAAAAAGGATACTTTACTGATATTGGGCTGAGGGAAATAGGATGCCTTGCTTTTTTTTTGTGTGTGCTTCTAGTGAAAGGACTAACTCACTCTGTTCCCGAAACTGAAACTCAGTCAATGGAATGTGGGTCAGAGCGGTACAACATCAAAGCGACACCTTCTAGTACCGCATTTTGTGATTTTTATTCATCGCATTCCACTGTGCGGCCGCCTACGGTCGATCTGGGTTTCTGTATGTGAATAACTAATGAATCGAGAACGTGTGCCTCTTTAATAAAACATTTTAAATTCGAGTTGAGATGCCAAAGGATAGCTGGTTAGATAAATGAATAATGATGTAGTTTCGCCTTATATTCGGTTTCACTGTGTGTGTGTTTGGAACAACTCTGGGAGATAACTTTTGTTCGGTTGGGATGGTGCTGCGTGTTATGTTGCTTCGAGCACCATATCGTTCTAAACTGTAGCCTTAAATATTAATTGGAAATATAATGAAGCGCTTCCTCCGTGTATACACGAGGGTGTGCAGCAGCTTGGAGGTGGTTCAAAAACACGTACTACAGACGCATCTCTTATACCTACCCCTGTCGAGCTGTAGCAGCTTGTCGGGTGGTGGTAGGAAATTTGTATTTATTATGCAAAAGAAAAGAATAACAATCTCGGTGTGGTGGGTGTTGATTGTCCGAGTTTTACGGTGGTAGGTACCTGAAATAAGGATTTCTTTAGAGAATGATTCCCTACTGGATTGACTTGCTCGTACTTGTTGTTGGATGAAAACAAACCTCAAACCATTGATTACCGGAAACCATTCTGATTCCATGCGTTAAATCACATACCTACTTCGTAAAGTCAATTATCATCGAAGTATACTGTACGGCCTTGCTTGTCCACTTCCCACATCCCGTTTGCCAACAGTATACACTGATTTAGATACGAAATCTAACCTCAACGATTCATCGTATACAGTTAACCACGATGAGTTGACATGAATGTTTGTATAATGTATACCTCCTGTAAAGAGGACACGAATTAATTTATCCGTTTAAAGTAGGCCACCGGAGCGGCATTCGTTGCTATCGATTACCGCAATACCCATGAGAGGGAGAAATGGTATTCTGTTGGCATAGGTTGTTGCCGTTGGGGTGGTTGAATTTCAAAATAAAAAAAATCGATCCGATCCAATTGCGCGTAATCTTGTGAAAAGCATTTGAGTTCACATAAACAAGTTGGGTCATGGGTTTCTTTAGTATCTGCGAGTTAAATGTCAGCACAAAATGAAATCTCGTTGAAGGATATGTCAACCAGTCGTAAAAGCAAGAAGTATTAAAATGCAAATCCATCTAACTCAAACCGAGGGAACTGAGGGAATTCAAATAAATTTAACAAATGCGGTTAAGTACTACCATCAAGTTTAAATGAAAAGACAGTTCGGAGTACCTCCCCATTTGATTTGAGGAGTGGTTGGCTAGTGAGCTACTGATTTGTTGCTTTTGTGCTGTGGTCTAGCAGCCTTATTGGACTTGATTTACCATATTGCTAACTCCCTTGTTCCTGAGAAGGGAGACTTGCGTTCTTAGGCTTAGACTTAGGCTGCTTTTCGAGACTTTTATATAACCAAGACCCCTTTTACACGCACCGGTTTTTCACTTTAGTGTCGAGAATGTGCTGGTAAAGGGGATGAAAAGTGCAGGGGATAGCCGAACACGGATGGGCCGCGAATTCCCATCCGATTCTTGTGTTCTCTTTCACTCTCTTTCGTTATTTTCAGCGTTGCTTTATTCTCAAATCGTACTCTGTCGCGATAGACGACTACATTTGCTCTATTTTCGAACTGTGTGCGGGCTGGCGCTTCGAAAAATGCAGCTACCACCGAATGAGAAAAAAAGGAAACAAAGACAATTTGACAATCATTAAAGACACTAAAGTGAAAACACTAAACGTATAAAAGCACCATAAGTGCCCAAAAGAGAATTAAGAAGTATCGTGAGTGAAAACTCGGTGTGTGTAAAAGGGGTCCAACTATTGCAAAATGCTTCACAGTGAAAAAAACGAGGTACATGTATGCATTGTTTATGGACCAGTGCGAGTTTTTAATCCGCCAGCAGACGTTCTGTTTTTTTAAAGCTAGCGGCGATAGTCATGTCGTCAAAAATTATCCAAATACGTCTGTAGAGGTGAGTGGTGGCTTAATATCCACCTCCTCTCTATCTAACAATTCCCCGCCTCTTCACGCAAGGTCATCAGCTTGCTCATTTCCAGCTATCCCGCTGTGCCCTGGTACCCAACACAGTCTCACTCAGTTCTGCCTGCATAATGCCTTAAGCATTGTGCGACAGTTCCTGACTATTTCAGAATTGATGTTCGTAGATTCCAATGCCTTGAGTGCGGCCTGGGTATCGATGTAGATGACTATACCAGATATAGATCTCATCCACATTAGCTCTGCCGCTTTCAGAACAGCCAGAACTTCTGATTGGAAGATACTGCTACTGCTTGTATCTGGTAGTCGTATAGACACTTTTAGGTTTGGATCTACGGAGTAGATTCCAGCTCCAGTGCCTTCCACTGTTTAATTACTTTATCCCTTTGCTATTCATACCTTTCCGGTATGATTTCATCAGTTTGCAGCTGTGGCGCTACAATCCTGGGCCTCAACCAACACGCCTCTCCAGTTAGCACGATCTTTGGCTAACCGCCTACAGTTGCGCACTCCAAGTTGGTTGCTTCAGCGCCATAAAGCAGGACTGGAATGATCAGGGTATTATACAGAATCTCCTTAGTTGTTCGGGATAGGGCTGTACTACTCTTAGCCCAAAGAAACAGCTGTTGGCAAGAGTTATTCTGTGATGTTGTTGTCAGCATTTATAGCAGAACCACGAGACAAAGTCCCTCACTACCTCAAAGTTATAGCTGTCGATCGTGATGTTTTGTCCGATTCTACGGTGTTGAGTGTCCCTTTTTGTTGACAACATATACTTGGCTTTGCCTCGTTGACCGCTAGACCCATTTTAGCCACTTCCGTTTACTAGCAAACGTGGTACGTGACAGCTCGCTGTGTTCTACCAATTATGTCAATATCATTGGCGTATTCAAGTAATTGGACGGACTTTTGAAAGATCGTGCCTTGTGTGTTGGCGTGTGAGTCACTTTGTCTAAATCCTCTTGTGACAACAAAGGTTTCGGTAAGGTCGCTACCGACCTTGATGGAGCAGCGAGTTTTCTCCATCGTCATCCTGCACAGTCGAAAGAGTTTTGCAGGGATGCCAAAGCTAGACACGGCTCTGTATAGCTAGTCTTTATAGATGCTGTCGTACAC
The DNA here is from genome assembly GCA_955612985.1 of Cheilosia scutellata. Classification (NCBI taxonomy): domain Eukaryota; kingdom Metazoa; phylum Arthropoda; class Insecta; order Diptera; family Syrphidae; genus Cheilosia; species Cheilosia scutellata. The sequence continues at coordinate 61,593,529 of OY015314.1, forward strand.
GGCTTTGAAATCGATGAAAAGATGGTGGGTATTTGGACTTCTTGGGTTTTTTTCCAGGATCTGCCTAAGTGTGAAAATTTGATCGACGGTGAACTTTCCTGCCCTAAAACTGCACTGATAGGGGTCAATCAGGTTATTTACAAAGGGTTTAAGGCGTTCACATAATATGGCAGACAGGATCTTGTATACGATGTTAAGGAGACTGATACCTCTGTAGTTGGCGCAGTTGAAGGGGTCTCCTTTCTTGTGGACTCGGCAAACGATGCTGAGATTCCATTCATCAGGCATGCATTAATCTGACCAAATTTTGCAGATGAGTTGGTGCATGCGCATGCTCGTCGCCATTATAGAGTCTGTAGAAGTAATTTTTCCACATTCTCAGCACCGACTGTGATTCTACTACAAGGTTTCTTTCATTACCTCTACAGGTTTCTATACGAGATTTTCTGCCCTGGCACGTTCTTTTTACCTTTTGGTAAAACTTCCGTACATTGTTCCTGGAGTAGAATCTCTCTATTTCTTCGATCATATGCTTCTCCTGCTCTTTCTTTTTCTTTCTGAGGATCCGATGTTCCTCTCGTCTCCTTTGCTCGTAGAGCTCGCGAGCAGCTCTAGTCCTCTTTCCTCAGACTAGTGGTCAATAAAATAAAACAAACCTATTGTAGCTTACGCGTCAGGAAAGCACACAGTGGTTATTGCTGGTGTGATCAAAATACTTGGACCTAAAGACCAAAAGTGTTGCAGAACTAGGAAAAAAATGCTTTAAGCCATTCAAGTCTCCTGGATCTGATAGTATAATACCTGCCAAACTTCAAAGGAATGTTGGTCTACTCTTTTTGCTTCCTTTTAGCTTGATTTAATCTTTAAGGAAAGAGAGCGGAAAAGTTCAATAAAATTTGTTTCCTATAAGACATTTCTATTTCTTGACATTATGGATGTAAAATGTTTAACATTGATATGCATTATCCTGCCTACAAGACCGGCAGCCCTAGACAGAATAAATGCATATTGAGTCTCTAAAAGAGTTAGTAAAATAATCAACCCTATTCCAAGGTTATTAGGAGGATGAAGCGCGTAGGTTCTCGTAATTTTTTATTACCAAAGCCCTTAAGGGAAATAATGGAAATAATAAAGCTTCCCCTGAAATAACTAATATCTTTTGATGATTCTACACAAAACGCTCCATTAATTCAATTAACTAAAACGACAACCACCTCGCACCAATATCTTGGTATAAAAAAGGACAAATCCCTTGACCATTACCACCTGCCGCTGATAATAATCCAATCGGAAACCCAAAAATAAGCCTTCCCCATAGTTGTATTTGATCCTTCGTTTTGCGGGGGAAAGCATTAAATCGCACTTGATAAACAAGCCCGCCTAAAGTTGTGGACCCGCCTTACTACCACTGGCCATTCTACAAACAAAATTGAATAATCCCAACAACGTCGTTCGTCGGCGCCCACACACAAATTGATTATGTTTCACTCTTTGAAAATAGCAATGTAAATATTTTTGTTTTATCTCTGCCTCGATTTCCAGGAACGAATGGTTCAAATAACCCGACAGAAAATGGGCGGACTCGGCCTCAGTATAAAGGGTGGAGCGGAACACAAGCTTCCCATTCTTATATCCCGCATTTATAAGGATCAAGCGGCCGATATCACTGGACAATTGTTTGTAGGCGATGCGATTATCAAGGTAAATGGGGAATACATAACGGCATGCCCGCACGATGATGCCGTTAACATTTTACGGAACGCCGGCGATATTGTTGTTCTAACAGTGAAACACTACCGAGCCGCCACACCATTCCTGCAAAAACAACGTGAGTATATGACATACGCATGTTCCATTCGTTGATAAACCTACACACACAAGGATATGGATGGTGATGAAGTTAATTGCATATATACGTTGCTGGTAATTAGCAATGGAAATGCATCTCCTTCCGGTCCTGATGTAGTGTGCACACCTATCTCTGGATGGTGCGCGCAAATATTTAGATAATCATTCCATTTTGTTGTTTTTCCATCCTGAATTATAGTTACAAAGGACACCCCTGACTCAGACAACGATGCAACATGTGCGGAACTGAAGGCTGACGAAGGATTCAAATCCTCGCTGAATAATGGCACAATAAGCAGGAGCTGTAGTCGACCTATGTCAATTTGTTCGGAGCCCGAGAAAAAGTGGGTCGATGTTGTTTCAGGTGAGTTGGTGAGATTTCAACTTTTTTTTTTCCACTTTCTGCCTCTTTGTTTGGATCTCGCAATAAGATGGTTTGGTTTTCATTTCTCGCTTCGCTCCATAGGATATAGGATATGGAAAGCGCTTCCTTTCACTCATTCTCCGCTATGTCGTTCATTTTGTTTTCATTGCTACGGCTCTGACGGTTTTGTTTACCGTAGTTGGAAAGGACTATGCTGTCATAGAAAACATTGCCAATTGTTTTATACCACATTTACTACTAACTGAACTAGAAAGGACTCCACAGGGGAATGCAACAGAGAGAGTGAGACAGGAGTCTAAAAAAGCCCACGCCAACGATTTGCGTGGGTACTGTGGTTTGGTTAGGGATACACTGGTGGGAATGATGCACATAAAGTTCATTAAAAAAATGAAAGAGGAGAAACTTTCCTTTTATTTCCTGTTCGACGGAACGTTGCCCAGGTTTCGCTTTGTATTGATTGAGTCTACCCCGAGGATGGCAAATAAGCAGAGTGTTCAATTGAAAAATTGAAATATTGCTTCATCGGTTTGACAGAAGGTATACCTACATACATACCTATAGATAGATTGCATGGAGGGAATTTTTTGTTTTTGTTTTGGATTTTTTTTTTGGAATTAGAGGAAATTGACTGCAGTTGAGATGAGTCTCAAAGGGGCTAGATGAAATGTTTCCCTTAACTCAATCATTTAGGAATTCAAAATTGAATGGATAGCCCATCAAAGTGCTTTTGGATGATGTAGAGAAATTTGGCATTCTACCTCTGGTCCTTTGTTAGGTTGGAGGTTCTTTGGTAATCTAGTTTTCCGCAGGGAGAAGACTTCTTCATTCGATTCTCTTTATTGACTCCGTAGAGTCGAAAATAGGTCATTAGGTTGGTCATTTTTCAAGAGAGCTTGTGGGATGTTAACCCTGTTTCTTAGGTCTGTTTCAAATGTATTGTATTATAAAGGATCCTTAGAAAAATAAATACATATGTTTGTTAGGAACGTTTTCTTATTTTGGTCTTTGGGTTGGCAAATTATGTGCTCCTTTTATACAGAACGGGTGGAACGTGTACCTTAAATTTTGTTTGGGAAAACAGTTTCAAATAATGATACTCATGTTTACCTTTGTCTTTGTCCATTTTGGAACTGGTTCCCAAAGAAAATTACCAAGAATTTCATGTTTGGGACAAAAGCGTCCACATAAAATGGCGTGACAAAAGAGACCTATAGAGATGAGCAAGAAAACATTGTCAGTATGACTGTTAAACGGCGAAAATGACCAAAATTTCGATGTCAGGCAGACCATCCAATTTGGAGCCAAGATTTCCATTCATTCGACAAAAATTAAGTCAAGATAGCAATAATATCTAAACTCAAGTCCAACAAGGCTGATGGACCAGGCGGCGAACTCTTTAAGGCAGATTTAGTAAAGAACATAGACCAACCTATCTCGTAGATTTGATTGGAAGAAAGTATTACTGGTGAAGGGAACCTTTGTATCGGAAAGAAGACCCTCCAAACCGCATAGTCTAAAACCATCTCACAGTCTTAAGAAACAATTGAAAAAAGTTTCATTGAAATCTGTCTAGTACATAGTATTCGCGTTTTGAGGTAACAAAGAAAATTCCTACAGTTTTATATACATACTAGCGGGCCCGGCAAACGTTGTTTTACCTGCTCGTACATTCTCATTGTGCGTCAATTGTTCTGCTGCCGTTTTATTATTTAAAATTTCATTTATAATTTTTTTTTAGTGTTTATTACTTATTTGAAATTTTATTCATAATTTTTTTTTTTTTTTTGTTGACTGTTTATTATTTGAAATTTTGTGGGATTGGAAACCATCTTTAGACCCATTCAAACATACACACAAAATTTCATTAAAATCGGTTCAGCCGTTTAGGCGGAGTTCGGTTACAAACACGTACAGAAGAATTATATATATGTATAAAGATATATAAAGATATGTTTACATTTTCGACTAAATTTGGGTAGATTCACGGAGCGTAGCGGTCTATTCATTAGTGATTAGTAGTTTGTGCCTATGGCACTTGAAAGGTGTCCCGGAATGCTTGCATCGAGATGCTATATCTGTACTTAAGTGTAATCATAGTCTTGTATAAATATTTCCATGTTCAAAGAGATCGATTTCGCCTTCGACAAAGAGTTTTGGGAAACAAACCTCTTCGAGGTTGCTAAGTATGTTGTTAGGTGATGTGCATTTTTTTCCTGTCTTGGCATATGTCGGAGTATGTCACATTCTGAGTTTCTCGTAGATCAGGATAACCTGTCCCAATCCCTATTTTCTCAGCATTTCCGGTGATTTTTCTATTAAAAAGTTGAGTCAATCGGCTCTAGGTAGTTGTTATTGTTTATCATTCGCCAGTAAGAGATACTTCCTAGAACTTTCCTCTAGCAGGACCGCCCTAAGCCAATTGGTACTTAAGGACAAAAATTGTGTTCCTCTATTAGTAGCAATATCTTTTTAGGAAAATTTCCTTTTGGCACGTTTCCAATTGTTTTAAATACAATTTACTTGAATTGTTAATTTCTTGGAATGAAGGTGCCTCTTTGGTACAGAAAGTTTCATGATTTTGGTCACCATGCGAATAAATCCTCTCAGCTCAATTATAGTGGCTACTGCTGTATCTATGGCAATGAAATTCATCTATTTCTGGTATACCTTTTCATAAACTCTTTACCCATCACAAACTGCTGACTCCACTCATACCCATATTCGACGTTGTCTATCGTCCTAAGCCTAATTAAATTAGAACGTTCCAGTGCACCGCAGCACTATCTATATCTACATACTCAGTTAAAATTTTCACAAAATTCCGTTGCGTTTATTCTCTCGAATTTCGAAACCGATTTTTGGCAAAAAGTGGTGCACATTTTATCTGAGCTAATTGGATTACGGTCGGCTTGCGTGTTTGTATAGGTTAAAGTTCTCAATTAACAAAATAACCCTCGCGTCGAAAGTTGTAAAACTAATTTCAATTTATCCATTTTCGTTCTGCTGATTTTTTTTTTCTGTTTTTTTTTAATCTCTTTTTCGGATACGGACACCCGGACCACAGTGCCCCTGATGATGGCATACGTGACTCGATATATCTACGGTACGGACAAACTGCGACCCAATGCCTTCGAAGTACGTGGCCTGAATGGTGTTTCGACGGGCATCATACACTGTGATGATCTAGCGATTTTGAGTCAATGGCTGAAACTAATAACGGACAATGTGGTCGGATTAACACATTTACAGGTGAGTGCGTGTGCAAATTCATAAAATCAATATGAAATCCAGCCGGCGGCGGCCTAAAGGTGTATCCTTGTAACGGCCAGTTTAAAAAGAAATCACCGTTCATTGTTAGGTATAGATGGAGGAAGGGGGTACGTATTCATATAATCCCCCAGCAGAAAGGGATTACGGGGTTTGGTCAAAAATTCGAAAGCTAACATCCGGTCATTGTCGTTTCGTTGACCAAAAAAGGAGGTTCCCGAAGGTTTTTCATCCCTTCTCGGTCGGAAGAATTGTTATCGTCGTCGTTCTTGTTCATGATTGCAAAGTGGGCCCCATACCCAGAGTGTTGGCGGAACAAATGTTTCCGGTGGATATGGGATGTGAAAGGATTATGTTGCTGTGGGGATAGTCTTTTTTTTTTTTTGTTATTCTTGTGACGATGGTGCGGCATAGCATATAAACATCCGGACTGCATCAATCAGAGGGAGACTTTTAGAAACTGTTACAGCTGCAAGTGCAGATAGAAGCTAAGCTTTAAGAATATGCATCAAGCACAATGAAATGTAAATAACCAGAGGATGTCAAGGGATTGTTTTTCGAATATATTTTCAGAGTGTCGTGTGGTTTCATATAAAGGAATAGCTTTTAAGGATTTTTGTTTCATTGTGTATGGTGCTTTGTATACGCATACGGGTATATTTAACAAAATGGTTTCATTTCTGCCCTTCATTTGGTAAATGAATCAACATGAACCACACTCCCAGTGGTTGTCAAGCTCTTAGACTAATTGGACTGCAGTTGGGAGTGCATCTGGGACTTAACCAACGGATTTGGTCATATGATGAATGTACGTACTTGATCAGAGGTTCAATTGTAAAATGTATACACAATTTGGTCACTTCAGCCGGGGGTCACTATTTTCTCATTTGAGAAGGCCAAATGCTTTCTAAAACCCACTATCCGTTCTAAGTTTTGGATACTTTCTGTCGAAAAGAAACCCGAATTTGTTTTAAGTGCATACTAGGTATCTGGAAGTGAATTTTCTGTCGAGAATTGCTGGTAGTCCTTATTGATATAAAAGATATACTAACCAAAAGAAAAACTTGTGTTTCGACATAGAGGACTGCATGACCTTGAAGAATGAAGATATCTTCAGTACGATAATGCAATTTTTTTTGCTAATCCTCTGGTAAGCTTCTTCATTTACTAACCCCCCTAAAAATGATAACCACTCTAATCCTATATTTTTATGTTTCCTTTTCGTCTCCATCCGTAGTTCCACGATATCTAAAACTCTTACTTACTTTTGGTGGCGCTTACAGTCCTGGTGGACCACGGCCTCAACCAGCAAGCCCCCCCAGTCTGTCCCTCGCTAGCTGCCTCCAGTTACGCACACCAAGTTGGTTGAGGTCGTTCTCCAATTATGCGCGCCACCTAAGGTGGGTCTTACTCTGCTGCGTTGTCCCTCAGGGGTGGATTCGAAGACTCGTCGGGCTGGTGCATTGTTGTCTAAAACTCGACAGGTATTAAATGTTATCGAGAATAACTCAGTACTTGTAGGTGAATGTGGCTAATGTGCCGGACTACTGAGCAAAAGTTGTCAGGTTAAGCCTCCGGAAAAACACAAATTACACCTGGAACTTCTTTCAACTGCCCATCTCTGGTGAAAATCTGACAAATAGCCGAGAGTTTAACTGTCCAGAAAGAGTATCTGAATTTATCAGATCGGATTGGACATAATATTCTAGGCCCCTTTCATTTGTTCCACAAAAAAAATATTACACCTAGAATGCTGATTGTATGTAAGCATAGAGTCCTATATAGATCTGTTGCTCCTAATATTCGGCCCTATCCTTTCCGAAAGGAAAATTCTCAGATTTTGTACGAATTGGAGAATTTTGATTCATGGTAATCGTTGCGATCAGCTGTTCTCCGACAAAATCGTAACGCACACCGGCTGATGGGACGTTTTGCGTCTGTTTTTGACAGCTACACGTCAATTTCTCTCCGATATGGTCTCCGACATCTGTTCGCCGCGGAAATACATTTGTTCGGAAAACGGATAGTATGAGTTTTCGACTGGATTTGCGTTGCGTAGAAAATTACTCTCCGAACGGATATAATGATAGGGCTGAATAACTCTCTAATCGAATCGATCATACAAAAAAAATCTCGGAGGCGTATACGTAACATTAATTTTAAATGTGCAAAAGTGAAAATAAATAAAACCATTTTATATACAATTCCCCATATTTTTTATAAATTTTTAACCTAATTTCTCGCAGCCTTTCGTGTGCTTGAGTCTTATATTTGGTACGAGGTGAGGGGCCCTAAAATTTGATGTCGGATACCAACAGCTGAATTGAGAAGCAATATCATATGGAGCACGACAACTGAGCCACTACACTCATGAGTCATGAACAATATTGACCAGTCGAACTGTCATGTTCGCAGCGACCCCACTTGGTATTGTCTTATAAAGATTTTATTGCTCCGACATCTTCTGTCCACTCTACTTACTTACTTACTTCCTTAGCTTGTCCTAAATTCTGTTTATCCTCTAGCTTCTACTCTTGTGCGATTTCTGGCAGTGTTGCTTATTCAACCAAATGATCTACACTAATGGACATAAGCTACCATAAGATGGTGATCTTGTGCCATAATATAAGCTACTCTACGGACGTCTTAGGACAACTTTTTAAACGGTGGCTAATCGATAAAATATCAATATGGTTGGCCTATCAGTTAACACAAAGCTGCTATGATATGAGCCGTACTCGGCGATAAATGGTAACAAATTCTAGCTATTCCCTACCGAGTCCAACCATCTTATTTCACTAGCCTCCAATATATCCAATTTATATTAAACGAACCCTTGTTTTACATGAAGTGATCTGTCAGTCTGAGCCTGATGTCTTCCTTGAGACAGGAAAGGCCCTCACAATCCAAAAACGCAATCTTAGTCCTCGTACAATAGCCAACTGTTTGGATAGTCGTTGGGTTAAACAGTTCCCGAAACCCTTTCTGGTCGCGCGGGCGTTCATGTGCACTGTTCATTGGTTATCTGTATATTCAAAACAAGCTCGTGTGACACTAGCCTAAGGGACTCGTAATAGCCCTTAACTCCTTTTTATACTTACTTATATTTCGATGAAATCTATCTTTCTTCAGCAGGGACCTGTTTTACCGGGAATGAATTTGTAGTCAGATAGGAAGACATAGCCCGGTTTAAGGTAACAGCAGCCACTTGACAAAAAAAATAACTCCTCTCAAACCCAGCTTTTCAGTTCGACCATACAAAAACAGCTTGAAGCCTTTTGAACTCATTTAAGTTTTATAATCCACTCGAAAAAACAGGAAATAGTTATAAATCACAACAACGAGATAGTAAAATGTAAAATTGTATCTGATGTGTGTTCACAAATACCACATCCGGCACATTCATAACATCCGCAGAGTTATTTACCTACACAAAAATGTTATCATAAGCTCCACGGTACTCTACGGTACTTGTGCATATTTTAAGCCCCGACAGGCAAATTAATTGAAATCTATTTACACAGGAAAACAAAAACCAATCGGGACTGCATCCACTCGCGAGATTACAATCCAAAAATCATTGACATTTCGATTTGTATGGTGTTTAAATGTGAACCCGCCCCAATGCCCTCTTAAGTACTAACTGGGTGGAAGAAAAAAAAAATGCCAAAAAAATGTTGTTCCTGTAATAATAATAATAACAATGAACTTTATAACCTCCGGAACGAATTCTCGTACTCATACGCCTACCCTCTGCCGCATCCCCCTGTATAGCAATGTTTAACCATTTTTACCATTTCCCTTTTCAGATGAAGCTGTACAATCGAAACTTTGCCGTTGGCGAACGAATCGAATACATGGGCTGGGTGAATGAAGGAGTCATCAACAACAACATCTCGTGGCAGAGCTACAAGCCCAGATTCCTGGTGCTCAAAGGCACCGAGGTTATGCTCTTCGAAACCCCGCCGGTATGTATAACACTGGGAACTTTTGATTATTGATTGGGTGCCGAGAGAGGGCGGCTCGACTATGTGTCCTGGAGTCTATTTTACTTTTCAGCCCCCGTACTTGCAGTATTTACATTTTTCATCCTTTTTAGAGGACTTTCCCACGGTTGTTGGGTGGCATCGTCATCGATATCGATATATAGTGTTGTCTTGTTGTTTCGGCGTTGACGGAATTCCGTATTCCGTATTCCTATATAGGCTTCAATGTTTGCATTGAATTTGAAAAGTGGTCGTGCGTCTGTGAATCCCTGTTGTTGTTGTTGTAGTTTGGACGAGTCTCGGCTTTTGCGGGGGAACGTGCTGCTGCTGCTGCTATACTACTGATGATGGCGATGATGAAAATGTTGGTCATGAGCTGGGGTACTGAATATTCTAGGGGAGTATAGACCATACCGAACATGCGAAGGATTTGTAAATGGGAACAAGGACTAACGAAAAAAAATTCTTTCTCGTTGCCGGATATTTTGAAGAGGCATCGACAGTTTGTTCTCGGAATTATGTTCAACGAGTGTGTGTGTGTAAGTGCGATGGTGGCAGACGAGGTTGGCAGAGAGTGTGGACACACATGTCCAATTTATCAAACGAACACGCGTTGTTTTGCATCTGGAACAGAACTGAGGATGCCCGATAAAATCGAGTGCTTATAAAAACATCCGACAGTGTATGCGGCAAGTATCTGGTTTATGGTGACGTGTTACAATTTTTGTTAGAGAGAATGGATGGAGGGTTGTTTGTTACGAATATGTGGAGGGTAGCAAATTAATTGACAGGATATTTTTTTCCAATGTGTGTGTGTGGTAGATTTAGAAGTCACAAAAGTGTGCCAGTTAGATAATATGGTACACAGTCTTGTCCTCGATTCGTCTATGTGGTAAATTACAGTTTCGGGTGGGGTAAATTACACATCTTGCTGATGTGTTTATTTTTATAACAGCACTCAAAAGAGTGTACATAAAAGTTTGGTTTTAGTACATGGTTTCTTTTGGCCGACATGTCAAAAAAGTTTGGAAAAAAGTTAGTATAGCAATCAACTTTAAATTCGTCACAACGGAGGGATTGGTTGGGTATGTGTCATGGATAGCCGTGGATTGAGGATGAAAATTTAGTGAAGAGGTTTCCCTTAGGTTTAATGGCATTTCTGTCAAAGTTTGGTTCAACCCACGAACAAGAATCTAAAGGATCAGCATTGTAAACTGGAATCTACGTGAGTCATTTATAGTGCTACTTCGATTCCCACATCTGTTTGTATGTCAGCGTAATTTTTTAGAGGTCCGTCTTCTCAATAACTGAAGTTATCATGTACCTACCTATATACATTTTTCTACTTCTGACTACAATTCTAGTGTTCACGGGCAGTCCATGCATTTTTTAACTTCTTTCCACGTACTTGTATTGATCATTTTCTAAATTTCTCACTCGCGCCAAAACGTGAACACTTTTCAACAGCTAAGCTAAGCTAAATTATTTTAAACTCACTTAAAACCCACTATCAACTTCTTCTAATATAAGTAATATAAGTACTTCTACTTGTAATATAAGTCAAGATTTCGGGAAAGAGTTTGCTTCTGCTTTACAGAAGCTCTAAAGAAGACTTGAGCTGTCGAATCTGAAACATTTGTGCCTTAAGAAAGTTGAACTGTTAGTTGGGAATATAAGAGACTTGGACTACCTAATACATACATATATTTAAAATTACCAAAAGATCGAAGCATGGATCGGTCTATTCAGACAAGAAGTATAGTAGTAGTAGCTGCTTAAAGTTGAGAACATTCTCACATATTCTGGTATTCCTTATATGACCTCTCGGAGTCCCTCCAGCTATATAATAACAGAAATTCAAGCAGCTTGTATTCGCAATATTTCAGTCAATACCAAAATCTGAAGACCATAGGCAACAAACACCGGATTAAAGGCAAATACCTTAGATTTAAGAAATAGTTTGGTTCTCCTGATAACAGACCGACTTGGCTGTCTTAAAATTAACCCCTGGCCCGACCTACAAAAATACTCTGCATTGTCTACTCCTCCGCTTGTTCTATCTTCTTTCTTCAATCTTCAATCTTCAATCTTCAATCTTCAATCTTCAATCTTCAATCTTCAATCTTCAATCTTCAATCTTCAATCTTCAATCTTCAATCTTCAATCTTCAATCTTCAATCTTCAATCTTCAATCTTCAATCTTCAATCTTCAATCTTCAATCTTCAATCTTCAATCTTCAATCTTCAATCTTCAATCTTCAATCTTCAATCTTCAATCTTCAATCTTCAATCTTCAATCTTCAATCTTCAATCTTCAATCTTCAATCTTCAATCTTCAATCTTCAATCTTCAATCTTCAATCTTCAATCTTCAATCTTCAATCTTCAATCTTCAATCTTCAATCTTCAATCTTCAATCTTCAATCTTCAATCTTCAATCTTCAATCTTCAATCTTCAATCTTCAATCTTCAATCTTCAATCTTCAATCTTCAATCTTCAATCTTCAATCTTCAATCTTCAATCTTCAATCTTCAATCTTCAATCTTCAATCTTCAATCTTCAATCTTCAATCTTCAATCTTCAATCTTCAATCTTCAATCTTCAATCTTCAATCTTCAATCTTCAATCTTCAATCTTCAATCTTCAATCTTCAATCTTCAATCTTCAATCTTCAATCTTCAATCTTCAATCTTCAATCTTCAATCTTCAATCTTCAATCCTCAATCTTCAATCTTCTATCTTCTATCTTCTATCTTCTATCTTCTATCTTCTATCTTCTATCTTCTATCTTCTATCTTCTATCTTCTATCTTCTATCTTCTATCTTCTATCTTCTATCTTCTATCTTCTATCTTCTATCTTCTATCTTCTATCTTCTATCTTCTATCTTCTATCTTCTATCTTCTATCTTCTATCTTCTATCTTCTATCTTCTATCTTCTATCTTCTATCTTCTATCTTCTATCTTCTATCTTCTATCTTCTATCTTCTATCTTCTATCTTCTATCTTCTATCTTCTATCTTCTATCTTCTATCTTCTATCTTCTATCTTCTATCTTCTATCTTCTATCTTCTATCTTCTATCTTCTATCTTCTATCTTCTATCTTCTATCTTCTATCTTCTATCTTCTATCTTCTATCTTCTATCTTCTATCTTCTATCTTCTATCTTCTATCTTCTATCTTCTATCTTCTATCTTCTATCTTCTATCTTCTATCTTCTATCTTCTATCTTCTATCTTCTATCTTCTATCTTCTATCTTCTATCTTCTATCTTCTATCTTCTATCTTCTATCTTCTATCTTCTATCTTCTATCTTCTATCTTCTATCTTCTATCTTCTATCTTCTATCTTCTATCTTCTATCTTCTATCTTCTATCTTCTATCTTCTATCTTCTATCTTCTATCTTCTATATTCTATCTTCTATCTTCTGAACAACGCCCTCACGCTCAATTGGCCTATCAATTTACTGTAATTCTAAAAAGAATTGAGGTAATGCTAATGATAAAATGGCAATACCCTTTTGTAGCTACAAGGTTTATTAATTTCTCTTGCGTGGCCAATCAGCAAGAGGCAATTGGCGTCGTCTTACGAAATTAGCTACAAACAGGATCGATTATTATTTTGTTCAAAACTTGTTTCACATCGATGTGAGAAGAGTTATGATTCCAACAGGATGATGAGATAAGAATAGTAAAAAACAAACAAAGCTACAACAGACCAACATCCTACTATGTATTTATTTGATTAAGGATAGAAAAGAAAGCAGCGCGTCATTATTTCATCCATACATTGCCAACAGATTGACCTATATTCTCTCTTCACGGCGACAGGCTTCTCTATACAACACCGCGTCTCTAAATCTGAATGAAATTATGCTCACAGAACATACTATACACGAGATTTATTTATTGATATCTCATGACATAATTATGCCAGACATGTTTATCTGGCAAACAGTATACTCACATAATTCACAGGCGCCACAATTTGCTGGCGCCACATCGTCCTGTTGACCTCCCTACCTCATTGCCAGCAGCCAGATGATCACAATCTCTAATCCAAGATGACATAAATATTATGTGTAGCTAGGTATCCTGAATTCCACGGTGATATACACCTAGAGTGTGTGACAATTTGCTTCATCAACAAGGCCATCGCCATACTCGTATCTCCCCTTCCCCACATCAGGGAGTATCATTAACCTTTATCCCTTGGCACTAGAGAAATTGTTTGTCGAACGGATGTAAGAATATGTCTGATGGCGGGTCGATAATAATGTTGTTGCCATTAGTGTGATATTGATATAGGCTAAGCGCGCAGTCTGTTCTCTATAATCGTGGACGTGTACACACAATCACATCATCGCGCACATGTGTTCAATTAAATATCCCTACACCAAAACTAATGGCTTTCATAGGAAAAGTATAGCTTATGGTTGCGTAATATCACTAATGGTAATAAAAAAAGATTGTCTTTTGTCATCAATTACAATCCCAGTCCCAGCCCACTTTCGTAATATTGTTATCCTGTCACCCATTTGCATGTCACTCCGATTTGAGCTCCATGGCTATTATTTCACCTTTCTCCGCTTTCATTGCAGCGGTAATAAACTACCAGCCAAGGACATAAGTTTCTTTTAATTGGCAAAAATTATGCCCACACCATGTACACACAGGAGCAATGAATTAATAAATTAAAGCGCGTCTCGCACGCACCAACAAACTGTTGGTCGAATGGTCGCACCCAAAATAATAGCCAATTGCATGCGAAATTTATGGGCAAAAATAATCGTTTAAAATAATTACCCCAGACATTTGGAGAAGAAACCAGCCATATCGCCTTCGCAATCAGCTTTATGGTGGCTGGCCTTTCACATGCAAGGATAATAATTTCATGTTTTGCTTTTGAACTATTAGTATACCTTAATCGGAATTGATTACCTACGATTGTGCGGATTTGTCGAATGTTCTAAGGTTCGGTGGGCACGGAGAACTCACATCCCTAATGACCCCAATTTGTTCCAATTGCTCTGAACGTTTTGATTGTCGACTTGATTAGTCGCGCGTATAATGGATAAGCTAACTGTTGATTCTACTCGATGTCAAAATGTCCTTTTTGTTAACTTCTATCTATACTCACTTTGTTGAGGTCTTCGGATTAGGTGAACTTGACTTGGGGAATACTTTGCAAAACATTGTCTTCCAAATGGTTTCACTTCCGAGGGGACGAAGATAAATGCCAGATTACGGGTCAAGTGTCAGCAGATAATCGATGACATGGCTGGTGAACTGCAATTGGCTTGCGAAAGACAGTCCATAGAAATTGCACCCTGAGTGTGGCACAAGAAATACAATTGAAATGTCCACATACTTCAGAGTTTCACAGAATGCATTACACATTGAAAGAGATCCAGGAGGTGCCCGGAGAATATTGACCCATTATTGAAATGCAATCGAATAAATAAGAGGAAACTAGAAACCATGATACTCTTGTGAAGGTATTTAGTGGAAATTGCATTTTGAAACGAAATTTAAATACGACACAATTACAACGGAAGTGGCTGACTTTGTTCCGTGGTTGAATATGGCCTGTGAATAAGATTGTATAACATCAGTGGCCTATTTCACCAACTTACAAATTTGTATTTACAAGTATTTTTCCATAAAATCTGTAGAAAAATTATAAATTTTCTTAAAAATAATTGTGGTGAAACAGAATTTGTCTTTTTTTCTAACAAAATTGTCAAAAAATAGTTGTAAATACAAATTTGTAAGTTGGTGAAATAGACCGCAGATGTGTTACAACTTACATACATATTTCTTACACATTCCGCACAAATTTTCACCTATTTATTACGTGGCAAAAGAAATATTCTTAAAAAGAAGGAAATACCAGATAACTAAATTATGTAGAAAATGAAAAGGGAGTGTAAAGGAAAGCATAATATAACATTAATAACATAACTAATTCAATTTAAATCATAAAAATGCAATCATTAACAATCATTTGAATTCTTTTCCAACAAATTTTTCAATCATTTGCATTTGGGTTGTTGACAACTATTTTTATAAATATTTTCATTACTTCCTATCAATTCCAATCATTTGCATTGAATTTTTTTTAATCAGTTGTATTATTTTCCATAATTCCGAATCATTTGCATTGTTTTCCAATCATTTGCAATTATTTTGAATTTTTGTCAATCATTTGCTTTCTATTTCAATAAATTTGTTACATTATTTCCTATCATTTATGTGAACTTTATAGCGAAAGATTTAGGTTTCGAACACAGCAATTCAAGCAAAATATTTGCCGATGCATGATTGCTAACGACAAAAAATGATTGCCAAAGATTGAAAGTGATTAAGGAATAATGAAAATGATTCCAAATGATTGGAAATGGCGCGGATTAAAAAATAATGCAAATGAGGTATACAATTATTGCAGATACTTTCTAATGAATTAAAGTGATTGGAAACGACTGAGAATTACTGCAAATGATTGAAAATAAAGAAAAATACTTCAATTAATCTATCAAGTTACTCGAATATGTTTTAAATGAGTTTAGTTGATTGAAATTGATTTATTAATTATTGAATGGTTTATCAATAAAATAAAATAAAATAATATAAATAAAAAATTAAACAGTAATTCCCAGTTTCACAGTGACCACTTAAGAATCGATTCTCCCTCAAATTCCACTCAAGGGTCGATTTCTCTTTTATACTGCCATATTTTAATTATAAAACTTAAGTGCCCAATATTGCAGACTTACGTTTTACCTTCTCGTAACTCTGACAGTTGGCAAGACCCGAATCAGTCTATCCGCCATCGTGCACAGGAATTGGATATGTTTCCATGTCATCGAAAATTGGACCTCCAGATTAGACTACGTCCGAGCCAGCCGTGGCGGTCATATGCCAGAAATCATATTTAGATTATATCTTTCGAATAAAGTAAATTTCATGTCAATTTAAAAAAATCATCTTTGTTTTATTCCATTTCAAAGTTCTATACCTCTAAAAAAAACACCCTTTACCTGTTAGGATTCTTAGGGTATTTTTATCCAGGTTAGGAAACAAGTAGGATTTCCTGGGGGAAAATGTAGGAAAGAATTGTTTGGTGCAGTTCTGCACAAGTGTTTTAAGCCAGACTTCATTGGATTTGATTAGAGGTAAGTTCTTTATGTCTTTCCTGAAACATCTCTTACTGATACCGCAGAAGGGTTAAGGTCCGACAAGTGGCATTGTCTCGCCGGCTTTGGCTGTTTCGTTTCCAGCAAAGCCACTGTGGGCTGGAATCCAGTATAGTATGACTTTTGCAAGCTCGTAGAACTTCGTTTCCAGAACCAGTTTCGATTTTATGACAGATGAGCCCAGAGCTTTAAGATCAGCTTGGCTGTCTGAGAAGATGAATATAGTTTTACCACGTCTATGAGAACTTAAGTTTATTCTAGCGCAATGGTTAATGGCAAGGACTTCAGCTTGGAATATGGACGAGTATTTGCCTAGGCTGACTGAAAAGTTCGCTTGAGGCGATTCTCCATAAATGCCAGCTCCAGTCCCTGTATCCATCTTGGAACCGTCTGTATACCAGACTAGTGCAATGGATGGAGTAGGTTTGTATTTTTCCCAGTCTTCCCTTGGAGGGATGATGATAGAGAAGGTTATATGGAAGCCATATTTCGGTAACGTGTCGTCATACTGAATGCTCCTTCAGACTCCATAACGTCAATTAGGGAAAGGAGACCTCCATGGTAGGAATGGGGGTCGATGTTTTTCTAATGGAATAGACGATGGATACTTAGTCTTTGCTTCCATTTGAATGTGTACTTGAATAGGTAATAGGCCTAAGATGACATTTAGTGCAGTGGTCGGGGTGGACCGTAGACAGCCCGTCATGCAGTTTCCGGCTATATGTTGGACCCGCTCTAGCTTTTTGACTGAATCATAGGTAATCGCCAAGGTATATAGAACTACAAGGTATGATATTCCGCGATTAATTTTTCGTTTTTTCTGCGCATGTACGTCACTTGACGACAACAATTTTAACGTTTCTGTGAAAATATATTTAAATACGGGTAGTTTTCTGTGCCCAAGTTTCATTTTTATTAACAATAATGTTTTGTGTGCTGTTTTCAGTGTAATAGAATAGTAAACAAATTAAATAAATTATTATCTGTTGCCTATGTTTTGTCGTCTGGTGACGTCACTTTGAAGAGAGAGATGCAAACAAACATGCGCAATATCATACCATGTATTTCTATATACCTTGGGTAATCGCTGGTCTAAACCCTAAAACCCCAATTGTTACCACAGACTCGGTGGCAGATCCAGAGGAATTTGGTGGCTCTGTTTGCGATACGTTCTATTTGTGGGTTCCATGATAGTTTACTGTCAAGGATTATTCCCAGGTATTTTGCGTCCCGTGAGAATTCAATGGTTTCGCCATACATAATGATGCGAGTTAGAAGATCTAGTTTTCTTCGTTTGGTAAAAGGGACGATGATTGTCTTTTTTGGATTTACAGAAAGTCCTTCTTTGTGACACCATCTTTGGACGATGGATAGTGCATTTTGCAGTATTTCTGATACCGTGATTTCGAATTTTCCAATTTACGAATTTAAGTAATGACAAGTTAAAAGCAGTAAAGAAGAAAAAATAATTTTAATTTAATGTTAATCGAAATCGTGGGAGTGGCAATGAACTCATATCCTATGGCGTTCTCGGAGTCTGTATGAGTTAAAGAATTGTCAAATATTGTAGCTAACTTAGAAAAAAAATATTTACCATTGTATTCAATATATTCAGTTTTGCTTTCTTGTACGAATAATACACGGCATGCGCCCACAAATATGAACAAAAAAAGTTAATATCTATCTACACATCGGTAGGAAATCTTGCACTTCAAAAGTTGGTCTCATTCCTTATTGAGGACAAAATGTGAAAAATGTGAAAGAAAAGCCATTCATGAAAGTGGTAAACAGATATAGAGCAAACTTACAAATATTGACTTTTCCAACTCTTTTCCCGTCAGGCATACATTTTTGTCAGTCAATTATGTTTCTGTTTTTTGGATTTATTTATAACACAACTAATTAGCAGCCCATTCCGACGTAAAACCCTTCAAATTAATTCGAAAATAGAAACCTATCCTCCCACACATAAGTGCGTGCACTAAAATATTTGTTTATGTTTCGACATGATTCGCAACTAATTTGAAGAGTACTCCTCTCTTCATTTAAACAATTTACCTAATTAACCAAATAATAATAATTACTCTTTTAACGCCTAACTTCCCAAACATAATTGCGGTTTTGAGTTTCCCCCCCAAAACGGCATACACCAACCGTGTACATCGCTCCCAACGCACCCATTAGTACCCTTCAAGTTTCATCAGATAAACTGTCTCCTTGTAATGAAACTGAACTATATCAATCTATTTGAAAAGGAGAACTCCTCAAAGGAATTAAATTGATTCACGAGGCAACATCAGATACACAAGTATCGTCATCATGGTACAGAACATCCGCACATCTTTACGTTTCTTCGGTATTGTCTTCTTGTCACTGTTTGATTGATATGCGAATGAGAACCCCCCCCCCCCCCCCCCCTTGACGTCACACTACTGTTATCCTTCATCAATTAATTCTGCAGCTGTAAATTCCGAGAAAATGGAAATGAAAATCAACATCCACCCACCCAGCACCGCGCGTCAGCCTCCTCATCTTATCGATTTTCTTTTGTCATCGAAAATTGTTTTTCTCGTATTTTTCCTGATTTTATTTACATGTACGTTTCCGCATCTGTCGTGTCACCAGTCAGATATTCACAAAGTTGCTTTACCGAAATTTCATTTAAAAAAAAAAAAAAAATCTCAAGGACGTTCTTCTATAGCTATATTAAAAGTCCAATGAACTTTGGTGGGAATGAACAACGACCACAACCTCAAACCAAGAATTCGTGGGTCGCCATGCTGTATCCTTACATTTTTGTGTGCAGAACTTTAGACAACTAAGCCTACTCGTAGATACTTGCTTTGCCTTGTATTTTTCTCCGTCACACGGCAGACTTATTTTATGGTAATGAAACTTTCGAGGAGTTTACCGACAAAGTTGCAGAGGGACACACAGCAATGTCCTCATTCTATAATAACACTCGTATATTTCCCTGCAGAGGAACAAACTCAATAGAGCTCGAGTTTCACTTAATTTAAACGAACATTAATGTCCTTTCATTTGTTAAATTTATTTTTGCGTTTCTTTTGCAGCTAAATGTCGCAGGACTATCGAAAGCACTTGTCATCTATAAAGTTTACCAAACGATGTTTCGTGTAGTCAAAGAGTCCGAAACTGTGGATAGCCGTCAGCATTGTTTCCTGCTACAGAGCTCTGGACATGAGCCCCGATATTTGAGCGTAGAGACACGACAAGAGTTATTGCGAATCGAAAACAGTTGGAATGCGGCAATCGTAACGAGCGTCATAAAACTTGGGGTAAGTGGAAATGAGTGTCACCTCCAGTCGGAAATGTCTTCATATCGCGTTAAGGTGAAAAAATGTTAATGGACAACTTTAGGTTTATTACTTGAGGCTTAATTTATTTTCATTATTTTTATGGTTATTATGGTGACGGGCTTGGAGGATTTATGCAAAATGAGATATGAGAAAGCTGCA
Organism: Cheilosia scutellata; assembly: GCA_955612985.1. Taxonomy (NCBI): domain Eukaryota; kingdom Metazoa; phylum Arthropoda; class Insecta; order Diptera; family Syrphidae; genus Cheilosia; species Cheilosia scutellata. The sequence goes on from OY015314.1 coordinate 61,613,690, forward strand.
AATTTATCTCATAAATTATTAAGCGAAAACTATTGACTTAAAAAAAACTTGAAGCTGAACGACTGATTACACGGTTATTAGACTTAGTGCGTGTAATAAGTCGATTGTTGGACGGCTTGCTTCAACTATAGCTCGCCTAAATCGAATTAATCAATTTGCAAATACTAGATATAAGCAAAAGGTTGATGTCTCGGTAGCGTTCTCTTTCTCTATTGACTGTAACGTTTTCTCCATTGTCCTATATTGGGTCAATAATACCTTCACTACAAAAACCACACCAAAACAGAGCCACGTTCAGAATGCTTGGTCTTCTCTACGACTACATGTGGATTTTATGAGCCTACTAAAGCTTCATCTTTTATCGCCGTTTGCGCCGAAAGCTTGTTTCCAAGATATGGATCTAGAATTTTTAAGCTGTTTTAAAATTAAATGAGATAAATGTACCTTTGCTAACGACTAGGTATGTCCAATGGCTTTGATGTAATAGGTACCATTTGCAGAACTGTCATCATAAAATGCAGCAATCTCTCTATCTGGTGCGAAGTCGAAAAAGTCACTTGAACACCTAAGCAAGGCCCAGCGTACAACTTGCATGTGGATAAGCGGTGCACTACGCAAAACTCCCTCTGTGGCATTGGACATAATGTTTTATCTATTACCCCTTCAGCTACCTCACAGTGGTCAAGGGAAGACACGTTTCTTCAAAATCTCAACCGAAAACACCGACTACACCACACCATCCCTAAATGTTAACAAGTCCTTTCTCGTCATTATACTCCCAGATCAATCTGGCATGAGAATACATTTTCAGAAGATGAATCAATTCGCTTCTATACTGACGGCTATAGAAAACCATAGACGCGACTTGGTGGAGATGTTTTCTCCGAAAGTCATAATCTTAAGTTCTTCTAAGCCTAAAATTGTGGCGATAAAAAAAGTCTGATCTTGGCTCACGAAAAACGTGATATCCGTTAAAGATATCTGCGCATATTTTCGGACAGCCAAGTAGCTATCAAATCCTTGGATTGGACTGCCGATTGTCAGTTACGGAGATGGCCAAACAGTTCAACCTTCACCTATTTTGGGTGTCGGGACATAGAAACATCCCAGGGAATTGTAAGACCGATGAACCGAGAATAGGAATAACTCTACCCATCGAGCCCGATAAAGGCACCTTGGGCATACCAGTCGCTACTTACAAATAAAAACTAAAGCTGGATGATATCGAGAGTGCAAATCTGGCCTAAGATGGATTTGAAACGCTCAAAGAATTTGATGTCAGACTGCATATCGGCACTAAAATACGTGCATGTCATTACTGGGGACTGCCTTATAGGAAATCACACCTTAAGGCTAGGCCTTTTTGCAAATGACTTTTACGGAAGCTGTATGAATGAAGAAGAGGAGGTGCTATTCCTCACCTTTTTTGTTCCTGCCTAGTTCTCTCCCGTAGAGGGAAGCTTTACTTGTAAGCCTCTTATTACAACGACTGATAACACAGACATAAAAATCCTCTTACGCTTTATAAGAAGCTCAAAATGGTTCAACGAGTAGGGAGGGACAAATTTTTCTTCAATGATCCGTTTTTCGTCGTATCACAATGTACCTATGCTGGTCTAAGTGTGTTGGCATTTCCTAGCTGACAGCCCCTTTCAACCAACTGGAACAACTAATTGAATGAGATTCTACACAATATATCTTTAAAACTTGGTATTTTTCTTTGCCGGCTTATAATTCTCTGCGCCTTTACGCCTTGTCTTCTTTAACAAACCTCTTTTTTGATTTTCGACGTCCCCCTGCTTTCTTCTTTTAAGCTGTTTTCATTATTTCCTGGGTAAGGTCTTAAAACTTTAGGTGTTATGCAAATGGTGTGGTCAGCACTTGTAAATGTAACTGTCTATGGAATCCCTTCAAAATTATACGTCTAGTTGAATATGTGACATATCTGGTGTGTCAATGGACCCTTGACTTGATGTCACCCAATTGTCACAAAAAAACAATTACGCCAACATACATTTGCGTTGTTGAGAGACATTCCTAAAATGGCGCCCAACGTGGGACTTCGCCACATTCCCTCTCCTTTCTGCGAACACTTTGAAGTAAATCATTTATTTCGTACATAGGAGCGACCTATCCTCTATATTCCGCCATAATATCTCCTTTCTACTCCGAATGTCCTGGCGTTTACATAAGCAACCAAATTTACCCACCCATGATCAATATTTCATCGCAATTAGTTGTTAGTGTATGTTAATTCAGTCATGTTTTTGTTCGAAAAACTCAACTCGTACACGAGTAAATTATTGCTCCCTAAATACACCACCCCTATATAAAATGCTCAGGGGATAAGCACAAAAAATATGCACCCCATCCACCATCACGATAAACTTTTCTCTCAGGCCAGTGTGCTGATGACCAGTCACACGAGTGACCTTCCCAAAAGTAGCCGTAAAAGTCCTTTTATTCGCCTTGTCCGTAAATCACCTCCACTTTTTCTCTAGCGTCTGGGAAAAAAAAACAACTCAAAATGCTGAAAAGAAACGAAAGGAAACCATAAAAAGTTCACCCATGGCGATGAACAAGGAACATTGACTCAAGTGGACAACGGACAACGGAGAAAAGGCAACTCGCTGGTTCTAATAAAAGTTGTTTGCCATAAATAATTTCCACGTATTACCATATAATGGATACGTTTGTAGTCCGATTAGAATAAGAGGTATCTGTGTACGGTTAATACGTCCTTTTGTAATGCGGAGTGTGTAAAAATCTAAGGCACTCCTTTTTTGTAACCTATTTGGAAGTGGGTACTAAAATATTATCCCTAGCTAACATCGAAAGGGATAATTGTCTTTTATCACTTAGGGCCGATGGGAAAGAAAGAAAATTTACGACAGAATTCGGGATAAGGTAAACACAAATTTATGATCTACATGTTGCTGGATTTAGGGGAATAATAAGTGGTCCGGTTTATGGAAAATAAACAGATTTCAGTTGGAACGGTAAGAGTCCATTGCCTTTAATTAATTTTGATGTATGTCCTTAAACGAATTATGCAGTTAAAAATCCTACTTAGGAACTTGTCCTTCCATTTGTATAGTGCGTGGAATGTATCCTAAATCTATATCATGAAACGATTTTCAATACCATCCATCTAAACTTTTTCGAATAGAAAACTTTCAGTTTTGAAACTCTTTCGACATTTTGCATTTCCCAAAGTTTATCCTCAAAGGACAGGTTCCCTAAAACCCCCCCAATGCTTATGCATAAAAAAGAAATCAATCGATAAACAGGAACCGACATCGACAACCTTCCCCTTTCAGGTTATCCACATTATTCCCCAGTAACAATGCAATATTTCCGTTTTTCCTGTCCTTTTTCATCCGTAAACTACTACTTTGTCGTCGGGTTTTTTTTTAGGACTCCGACTCACCTATTCACAAACACCCCCATTGAATAGAGGTTCATTGTAAACATCACACTGCATCCAGTGAATAACGGGCGTTTTATTTTTATTATTTTTTTTTTTTGGTTACCTTTTTACAGCGGAAAACCTTTGCTGTATCACATCACGGCAAGAGCGGTGGATTAACGCTTGACTGGCAATCAGGATTCTCATTAGCCGAGGGCGCGGATTCGTCAATAGTTTGGCAGTATAAATTCTCGCAATTACGCGGATCTAGCGATGACGGTAAATCAAAGTTGAAACTTCATTTTCAGGATCACGAAACTCGCGCTATTGAAACAAAGGTGAGTGCTGGTTGCAGACACAGATTTCAATTTAATTCCTTTCTTTCACGTACACATACACATTACACATGTACACATTATTTACTCTTTTTCGCTATTTTCCTTCTTTTACTTTTCATTTTGGGTAGAAAAATTTATTTTTTTGCGATTTTTTTTTTGTTGGTCTTGAGTAAGATGAAAAGTTTTTTTTTTCTTGTTGAAACATAAGTTGCTTATTCTACAGAATTAATTACTATCGTTAAAAAGAAAGAAGCAAAAAGTTTATCCTTCAGATAAAGTTCTTTTTGAAAAAGAAAAAATCATTTTCAGTTGGGAATTAATTTCTGATAGTTTTGTTTGTTTTCAGACTCGTATTGTTAGTTTTGGGAAGAGTTGTTAAACTTAAACAAATTTGTTAGCGGATTTAAGGTATGCTCCTTGGTTAAGGAGAAGTTAATGATCCCTGTGGAACAGAAAGACCTTCTCGTTCGATTAAATACCGTTCTTCACTAAAGCATTGAAAACATAGAACAGAAGGCTCATATGTAGAGTCTTACTTTTAGAAATTTAATTTGTTTTTCTACCCGAGTTACATTTTTTATTAGGAGCCGCTTTACTCGAGTTTTAAAACGAAATCCAATACAAAATTCCCCGAAAGATGAAACAAGGTATTTTAGCCGAACAGAATGCAATTCGCTCTTAATATTTGTATTAACAACATTCTTCTCGGACTGTACACAAATGCATCAAACATTTTTTAACCCGCGTAATATTTTCGTGGAACATTTTCAAAAACTGAATTTGATAAATCAAGAAAAAAGTATTGGAGTTCAATTTGCCGTAACGTAAACATTAAAGACTGGTACTCTGTTAGCACTAAAATGAAGGTCCCGTAGAAAAATCGTCTCCAAAGACAAAATTTCGCAAAACAATTTAGCTGAGTTGTACGCAGTTTAAGCTTAGTACGCCACTCGAGGTAAATTTTGCAATCCCGTACAAAATTCTCTCCAAAATTTAGTTGAGCTAAATTGAAGCAATTTCCTTTAGAATCCATCGACGGTATGCTGCTTCAGATCAAAAATCAAATTTTCATTTCAAGCTATACTTCATATGTATCTGTCAAAACTTAGTGACAAATCATGGTGTATTTTTCCATTGGATTTTGTGTTGTATTTTTTTACCTTGAAGTTTAGTACGCTGCTCGAGCTAAATTTTAGCTCCCATACAAAATTCTCTCCAAGCTGAGTTAATTAAGCGAATCCATTCAGCCTACAGTACGCTGCTTTAGCTAAAAAATCAAACTTTCATTTCAGACTGTACTGGATGTATCTGTCACAATTTAGGGTGCCCATTTTTTTAAGCTAAATTTTGACAGATTCTTTGGTTTTTTTTCTGTTGTGACTTTGCGTTGCCGAAAAGTAAATAGGACGAGTTTTTCAATGAATTGATGAGAAATCCTTTGAAAGTGAACATTTTTAGATCAAAGAATAGCAGACAAGAAAAAAAATAAAGTACAACGATAATAATATAACACTTTTACGCGTCGATGAATTTTTGAAGGAAGTTATTTTCATCGATCAGTCTGTTTTCCGTGACACTTATATCCACAATGCACTCCATGTCAACATTTAGCTATTGGAGATCCGCTGAAATGTAGTTTCGCTCAAGCTGCGTACTTAGCTTAGAAACAGAAAAGGAATAAAACAAAGCGCTATGAAAATAAAATACATTCTTGAATGATGTTTTGCTATGTTGCTCTATGTCAAAGTTTTGCTAATTTTTGGAGGGAACAATTGGAGACCAGATTAAATTTAGTTTCGCTCGAGCTGCGTACTTAGCGCTTACCTTTAGCTTTGATGGAACAGCGTACTAGGCTTGACCTGTATAAAATAGTTACCTAAACTCTTAAGATACGCAGTTCGAGCTCGAGTGATAGCTTTAAATTCTATATTCTCTCCAATTTTTCGCTCCAAGCTTTGGCAAATATTTTAGCTTTGATGTTGACATAAGAGAGCGTTTTTAATAAACGTGTCAAAGAAAATATCTCTTCGGCTAAAATAGAAATACATTTTTAAAAATACATATATTACGTACAGTCTGGAACGAAACCTCGATTTTTTCTTTTTGCTGCGTACAGTTCCGCTAAAATATTTGACTTATATACAGCTTTGATAAACTTTGAACAGTTTTTGAAGGCCTAATTAAGCTACCCTCCATTGCATACAATTCATGGAAATTTTAGGCATGTGAGTTAGTAGGTACGTACACAACACATGGGTCTAATACTGGCTTTGTATGGGAGGTACCAGAACTACTCTACCGATGTATCCTATTTTCGATACCAAGCTGATGACGGTTAACAAAAGTCTTCTCATAAAATGTACTTTGCCTAGGTTGATTCGTTATACAGACATAACTAAATCGATTCAAAATTTGATCCTGATTCAGAATTTATATGTATGTACTTTTTTGGGTCTCCTGTGACTCCTTCTTAGCGTTATAAATGTAATGCCAAAGTGAATATATCTTCCTGTGGATGGTAGAAAAATGTCTTTACTCATGTCAACATTTTATGTATGCAAATATGCCGCACAATGAATACGCGAACTAAAATATTATAGAATAATTTCTGTACAGTTCGGAAGAAGGTTGTTAATATTAACCGTGATATGCGTACTGCTCGTTTAAAATTCTTTGGTTAGTTTTTAGAGGACTTTTGTAAAAATAAAAAAAATAAATAGGTGGCGCAACAGGCGGTAGACACCCTAGGCCTAGCTTCTCGCAACCATTCGTTGGTGTGAGTTTCTATTTTTTTGGGACGAATGGAAGGGATCTACAATTTTATGCCGATTCCGAACGGCTGAATAGAAGCTTTTTCAGGACAATTATATCTACTCTCGGATGTTTGTCAGACGTTCGCGAGAGGTGGCGCAGTAGAAAAAAACACTAAGATGTAATTTGTGTTTTTCCGGGGATCGAACCTGGGATCCCTCGCACAGCAGTCCAGCACACTAACCACTGCGCTACTGCGCCCACACTTTTGTATAGCCGCTTAATCTAAGCTTCAGTAGCGTACTAGGCTTTAAACGCACAGAATGGTATTCCCAACAGTTTTTGCTTGAGCTAAGTACGTAGCTCGAGGGAAAATAAAGTTTAGTTGCTCGCCAATTTTTTCCCCAAAAATTTGCTAAAATCTTTGCTAAATTTTGACAGTCCAATGTGGATAACTGTCACCGAAATAACTTCCTTCGAAAATTCATCGACGCTTAAAAGTGTTTTATTTTCGTTGCGGTTTCTTTTTTTTTTTTCCTTGTCTGTTGCAATGATTTTTCTATGATCTCAATCTTTTCACATTCAAGCTATTCCTCGTGGAGGTATTTTTTTTCATTAGTTAATTTTAACCTTGATCCGGATTGTTATATGGACGTAATACATATCTGCTTTATAGCAGTCTAGGGCCTCCACACTCCACTAGGTATTCGGCTGCACACGGCCTTTTCAGTGGCCGAACATCCGCCCAAATTTGTCTGCCATTATTATTGGTACATCAAATTATTGCAAAATCAGGAAAGTCTAGGTACATCCTCATCAGAAAGTTCGCAGGCACTAATATTTTCTTTTAGCAATTTCACCAATATGTTCATTAATTTCACTACAATTTTTATATATCTACAATTTAAATTATGTAAAAAAAATATTAAAAAAAAATCATTACTTTTCATATTTTCGAATTTGTTTGTTCATTTTGCGTTTCTTTTTTGTATTTTCTTATTCCAGGAACTAGAATGCCAAGTGCTGCAAAGTTTGCTATTTTGTATGCATGCATTTTTGACAGCTAAAGTTGCTTCTGTCGATCCAGCATTTTTAAGTTCGATTCAGCAGTCTTAATTAATTAAAAATTAATATTATGTAGGTTAAAATCAATGCTGTAATATGGTAGTATAATTAATATTATATATAAATATTATTATAATGTAGTGTAATTATTTAAAAGAAATTATTATATATATCTATATATACATACGATACTAACAAATTTATTTATTACAATTAACTTATTAAATTTGAAAAACAAAAAATATACTGGTGCGACACCGATTTAAAAGTTTATCTTTTACTAAGAACAAAAAAAAAATATATTTTTAGCTATTTAATTTATACTTGTTGATTATTTCAATAAAATCTATTTACAAATTTTAAAAGGAAAATTAATTATAATTCTAATTACAATTTTAATGATTATAAAATTGTTTTTTTGCGTAACTTTAGTTGGAATTTTATTTGAAAATAAATTAAAACAAAAAAATAACTTTATTTTTGAACAAATACATATATTTTGTATAAACACAAATACTTTACTATTTATACACAAATACAACAAAATCTAAAACACAACAGATGTGCATTTATATTTATATTTTTGGAAAATAATAGACATTCGAAGTCTCGGAGCCGCAGTGCTTGACATTTAGTTCAAAATAAAAAAAATTTAAAGCCAAGTCTTTTGATCATAATATTGCGTGATTGTTTGCGATGCCTGCTTTGTTTACATTATTTGAGATTAGAAAATATCAGTACATATTATTTTAGTACAGTTTTAATATTTTCTTTTTTTTTGCGGTATTTATGTATTGGACACAGGCTTTTTTTTTTAATAGCAACTTACGACGTAACGAGTACAGGACTAGCGCCAAATTGAAGAAAACTCCGGGGATCGAACTCCCTGAACTATGCTTGAACAAGAAGTCCAACAAACAAGGCTTTTGTGGTTGACTAACTATCCACAAAAAAAGCGTTTTGACAGGTGAACTAAAATAAAATTAGAAACAGCGCCCATTATTTCAGTTCACTTAGGTCAATAGTTACTTTTATAATCCACATCGCTATCGATACATATGTCAATTGCTGCACAATAATCGTAAACGAACATCTATATAAGATTGACAGCTGTCCAACATGTATAGATCCTAAGAGAAAATGTATACACAGTTTCACAGTGCAGCCAATTTTTGTATGTTAAATTATTTCGTTTAATTGAAATAATAAAATGGAAAAAAGTATTGAAATTAACTTTTCAATTCATTGACAACTGGGTACCTTGCTGTCAAAGATACGAGTAGGTTATACTAATTGGGCACAAACATGGCACTATGAAACAAAATCGACCCTTGAGTGAATACTGTGAAATCGGGCATTAGTAGACCAGCGCGTCAGGTCCACGTAATTATTATTTTCAAAAATTTTCAAAAGCCCCGTCTTGTCATACTAGGGGTTTCTGATGCTAAATCCGAAATGTTATAGGTATCGATGTCCCGTCACCGGCTCTATATCATCTGGAGCTGTCCTCATACGGGTTAGATGAGTCATGTAGGGCTTTATCTAACTTTCTCAGTAGGTGACGTGTATTTAGTACGACCAAATCATATAAGCATGGACCGCTCCATCTGAAGAAGTAGCTGCTCGACATTGAGTACCTTTCTTGTTGTAGTGTTTCTTATACGATCTCTGCGAGTCAACCTGACCTGGAAATAAAACAGGAGAACATCACATCGGAAGCTTGTATGGGCGTATTTAGTTTAGGCGTTAGAGTTTCGATCAGTACCAAAATTTCATAGGCTATATTAAAGACCGATAGCTTAACTCTGATAGAACAATGACCAATCTGTCTTAAAATTCACTTAGCCTGACCAATACTGAAGGGAATATTTACATCGCCCGTGAATAAGTCCCCGAGTTATTTAAGCTTCTCCACTTATTTCAATGGGACTCCACTAACATACAGAGTGCATTGAAAAGGCATTTTGGCGAGTGCATACTGAATTTCAGTATGAGAGGATCCAAACATGGCCAAGTCATCAGCGGGGAGTAAATGTCTTTTCTCTAAGACTTCTGATTGTCTGCTTTACTTGCAGATCTATAATCACAGCTTAACTTTTCGCCGAACTTCTCTTAATATTGTACTTTGCAAGTTGTTCGCGCCTCCCTGAATACCGGTTTAGAAAAGCCGAGACTCTCAAATTAATTAACACATTAAGGCTCTCCTTCTTTTCGTTGATGGCTTCATAAACTCCGGACGTTTTAAACTACGGAAGACACAGCGGGCTGTTAATCTTCGCAACCATCTTATATCCATATTCAATGATAACAAACCGCCATTTCTCTTTTAGATTCAGTGGAACAGCTGAAATGCCTAACGTGCAAATTACTTCTGTATCTCATCATCCTCTAACCCAGTCTCAATTTTAACCCATGACCATCAGACTAGCTCCGAAGGGTGCACTAATTTGACAAACTTTACAGTATCCGAGGCTTAATTAATTCGTCTTGCCATATTGGATATGTGTGCCTGGCTGGGTGAACCCAGATAATTGCACAGTCTCACTATGAGGAGAGAGTCGGTTGTTTTTAAAAATAAAAACCATGCGTCAATTTGTTGGAACAAAATATGGAAAGAATTTTGTACAATTTTCAAAAATCAACAAGGGTAAAGCCGATAATCATATGGGTACATATTTTAAAACATATAAGCAGACGATTCTAAATCAAATGCAATAAATATGAATAAAAAATAATTGGCAAAATCCTGCAGCAATTTACATGGACAGGACATCCATATAATAATAATCCAATAATAATAATATTATTATTTTGGACTTGTTGAGTCACGTACAACTTCAAACAGCAATTAATTCTTCATTAAGCACATTTAATGAATTTAACTTGCATTATGCACACGATATTGAACAAATAAAAACTCCCACTACTCCATTAATATCATTTTAATTTACATAATATTTTTTATTTACAAATTAATTTCCAAAATAAACATAATTATTGAAAAAAAGCGAAAAGACTATAATTAAATGCCTATAATTGTATAATGTAATTAAAAACAAATTAAACGAAAGTAAAATTATCAATTAAATGTAACTTAGTACCTAAGTAGCTTAAGAACTTTAAAATTAAAATGAAAATAAAATCCATTAGAAAATAAATTATTTTTGACTTAAAATCGTATGCATTGTCATACAAAAAAGAATTGTCTTGTAATTTTAGATAAAGCGACAAATAAATTTTTGTGATTAAATAATTTTGGTGAATTATTTACTTAAAAGAAAAACAAACACACAACAAATCAAATAAGTGTTGCATTTGAAAAAAAATTGTTTACAAAAAAAATGAAAATACTTTAGACTCTTTCTAAAACTTTGAAGGAAATCCCAACTTATATTAAGCTAACATCGAATAATAACTTTGTTCGGTGCACTTCAAGACACAAACTGCCAAGTAGTGTTTCCGCTAGTTGGGGATAATGTTTTCGCCCCCCATTTTGGGATATTCCTTACATTTCTGTGAATGTTCTAAATTTGTCTTTTGAAAAAGAAAATACTAAAAAAAAGGTGCTAACATTTTTCCGACTTCCCATTTCAAGCTTAACAAATGAAAATAAATGAATACCTTCTCATTATATCATATTTCATATAATATTCATTCATATTTATTGCATTCATAAAACATTCTCTTAAAAGTATAAAAAAAAATACAAACACACAAACAAATTATTAAGATATAGCACCAACAATTTACTGCACATACGTTTTAATGAAAGACCAATTTCACAAATTGCACCGAAAAAATACCGATAGATAAAAATAGATATATATATATTGTAAACTTATATAATAAAATAAATACGTATATACCAAGATACAAAGAAAAAATCAATTTTAGATGTTAAACTAAAGAAACAAAATAAATTTTTAATAATTTTTTTTTTTACTATTTGTAAATAAATATCGATTAGAAATGTTTCTTCGGTTTTTAAATAAAATTTATTGTTTTTTAATTTTTTTTTTTTAAATTTATGACTTAAACAAAAGATACAATATACTTTTCTTCTGATGTCATTGTGTACCTCCATTTGAGAAATTATTTATTTATAATTATATGAGTTGGACATACTTGAAACCGAAAATTGTTAATATTTTATTATTAGATAAATTCACGTGTAACTAATAATTATATTTGAAATAATTACAAAACCAAGAAAACTTCAAAATAAAATGTAATTTACTAAAAATTAAATGGAATTTTATTTTATTTATTGCATTTGATAATTCAAGACTTTATAGAAACATCAGCTAAGGCAATAAATTTGGGTAAAATTTGACAACCTAAATCTAAGTCTATAAATTGTTTTTTTAATTCAGGGGTTAATAAATTGTTATATTATATACAAAAAAATGTAAATTAACGGAGACAATTATTGTGTATCCAATGTGACCATTCAAACAACAAAATCTGTTTATCTAATGCTAATTAGTTTGCGATTTTGTTGTTCAAATTTAATGGTTTATTGTTTGAAATTAATATCCCCATGGGCTAAAATTTGCATGAACATTTCAATTAATAAAAATACACTTTCCAACCTCTAGTAGAGTAGGTATATTTAATATTTTTTCTGACAACTTTTACGAATGTTAGCATGTTTTCAACTCCAACACAAATAATACTACAAAATGTCCTTCCCCTATACCCAACCCCTTAGCAATACATAAAATACCAACTTTAAAACATTATACAACAACTTTTCTTGCAGGAAAAATTGCTCTAAAAACATAAACTGCATACACTTTCATATGCACAGCGCTTCGCTTTCGGCACCTATCAACATAAATAAAAACTATAATATTCTCAAGGCAAAATATTGAAACACCAAGTTACATATCTACTTATTAGCTACATTAGCTTCAACGAATACTAAAACACGATTAATTATAATAATCACAGTAACTATGTATTTTAGTAATTTAACAACTATTATATTTTTAAACAACAGAAAAACCTACCTACTACTAGCAGACACGTTTGAATACTTTTTGTTTCCTATAAAAGTGCAATAATAAAAATATTGAATTACTTCGTTAAAGTTCCTATAAATAATATGAAAAATGCTTTATTTTATGGTTGGTGTCTAGGCTATTAACTAGAGATGAGCTTTAAATAATTGTTGTTTATACAGCTTTTCGGAAGTGGTTCTTGGCTTTGATAGACAGAATGGCATAAAAATGAAAGTGAGGCGTTCGAAAATGCAACTAATCACATGGATATAATCTTTTTTAGGTCTGTTCGAATGCACATTTTAAATCTTAGAAGGCGCAGTAAAATAAAAAAAAAGCTTATTTAAACTACTACAGGATGGGCCAAATACAAGTTTCTTTTTAAAAATGCAATAAAATGAAGAAAATTAAATGTTTCCATGTATTACCTATGGCTTTATTAGTAAGAGCAAATATCCCCAATATGGCTGACTCGGCGGGCTTCGCAGTAGCGCATTCTGTCACTCTAATTTTCCATAACCTCGTTAATGGTTTCGGGCTGTAGCTCACGGATTGCTTGTATGATATTGGCCTCAAGTGCTTGAATCGTTTCCGGATTGCTGGCATAACATCGGTCCTTCACGGTTCCTTACAAAAATAAAGTCCAAATGGGTCTAATCGCAGCTCCGAGGCGGCCAATTTATATCGCCAAGACGGCTGATAACACGATTTGGGAATTTGGTACGCAAAAGATCGATTTTGGCATGGCGCGCCATCCTGCATGAACCAGAGGTCATCCAAATTCACCGTTGACCGAAACGTTGTTCCCAGCTTCATATTCAAAGAAAGATGGTAGAATGATAGAATTTTTATTGAAAAACTGGATCGATAATCACTCAAAGAATCTTTCTCTCAGAGCGTGGCAAGAGGTTTTTATCAGCTTTCGATAAGGTCCATCGTCCATGCTTCTGCACCATACAGCAGGACCAGAATGATTAAGGCAGGGCCTAACACAGGTAATGTTTATGGGGGTTAAGTCCCCTCCCGAAATATCTGGTACAAAAAAATAAGGAGTAGTAGGCGCAGTAGCGCAGTAGCGCAGTGGTTAGTGTGCTGTACTACTGTGCGAGGGGTCCCTGGTTCGATCCCCGGAAAACACAAATTACATCTTAAGGTTTTTTCTACTGCGCCACCTCTCGCAAACGCCTGACAAACATCCGATAGTAAAACTGTCCTGAAAAAGCTTCTCAATTCTGCCGATGGAGTCGGCATAAAATTATAGGTCCCTTCCATTCGTCCCAAACATAAAACTCACACAAAACGAATGGTTGTTTTGGGGGGTAGGCCTGGGGGTATTACAGATACACGCCTGTTGCACCAACTATTTATTAATTTTTTTTTTTACTTAGGATATTGCTTATATAATTATGTATATGTATGTATACGTTGTCGAGGAGAGGAGATCATAGAAAAAACTGATTACACCATCTTATTATTCCTCTGTGGGGGGTGATGCGGATTATGATAAACCGTTTCGATACAGCTTAAGACGTTTTGCCTAAGTTTACCACATCTAAATAATCGCTGACAATGTTCTCAGCAGTCACCCTAATAAATATTACCAAATAATAAATATTGTCCGTCCACATCAAGGATTCATTCGCCACAATTCAGTACCCTGACTATAGTATTGAAAAATCCTCACTGACTAGTTCCAAATACCTATATGTTAGAGTAGCTCAAGTAAGGTACCTATCTGTCCTGTCATCTCGAATATTGACAACACCGTTGATTCAATCCATTGAATTCATCCGTACGTCCTCATTCTGAGAGGCTCACTTTAAACTTTTCCTGCGTTCGTTTTTTAAGATATTCTACAAATATTTCCTTGTTTCTGCGAGAGAGCGCTTTACTTCTTAGATGCCTTCTTAGCCCGAAGAAACAGCGAGTCGTCTTTTCTCAAACCTTTTTCGACATCAAGGGGTCCCGTGGTGTTCTTTCCCAGTTTGACGGAGCAGCGACTGCATATTTTTAATTTGTTTATTCAAAATACATACTTATATTTGGCTTTAAGCAGAGTCAGAATCTGTCTTGGAATGGAGACTAGATTTTAGACTTCGTCTCCATGTTTTTTAGAGGTATTTCTATTTTCGTTTCAAGCAACTTCCATAAAATTTCATTTCGTGCATCTCTTTGTAGGTTATGATTCTAAAGAAAGTGGTATTTGCCAAATGAAGTTACCTTTCAAATTAAAATGAAAGCCAAGTTCTTTAACAGAAAATAATATTTATTTTCAACATAACGGTATAATCTATATATATGTATAATAAAATAATATAAAAAACATTTTTAAATCAACTTACAACTATAACAATGAGTAATTTACTATGCAGTTATTGAACTTCCAAATGGCTGATTGAAACTTCAATTTGCACAGCAATAAATGAGCATACTTAAAAATGAAACATAAAAAATCACAGGCGGGCCTGGGCGAGGCACAATCTATGGCTGTAAGACAGTACCTTTCCCGTGCATCTACCTAAAACTTATAAAATAAGAAATACATTTCAAAAAGATCACTTCTTCGAGACCCTTCCATGGCTGTCGGAAATGTTTCGAATTCGTGCAATTAGAAAAAAAACTAAACAAATTCTTAAAAATATGTATGGTAAAATTATTTCTATATGTACAAAGATTGGTGAGTTTTTTTTTTTGTAATTTTGTTTACCCATATTACGAACTTATTTCTTTTTTTTTTTCTATAGAATTTAAAGCTTCAGTTACACAGATTTTATTTACATAAATTAAATTTAAGGAATTTGAATTTTCTTATAATTTTTTTGTTGTTGTTGTTAGAAAATGTAAATACAATGTTTTGGGCTTCATTGCTTATAATAGGGTGGGTGAGTTTATCTTCTCTGTGGGCAGGTTACGTATATATATTGAATCTATAAACACTTTGAAGCATATAATTCGTTTTTGTTGGTTCTATTATCTACACAGCATTTTTTTTTTCATTGTAAATATATATTATACATTTAATTGTTCTATAATAATTTATTGGTATAAATTTTAAACTATATTGTTTTTCTCTAGATTTTAATTTTAATATTGTAAACTTAAATACTTATATGGTATATATTGCAGCTAAATATTTTTTTATATATATTCCCTAAACAAACATGTATATACGGCTAAGTTGATTTCCGGAGTTTTTTTTTGTCCGCTTCCCTCTGAACTACAAACGTCTATAATATTATGGTAATAACAAGTGTCCTTGTATAACGAAACCTATATGATACGAACTTAAACATACACAGCTATAGTTATTTGTAATTAGTTTTTTTTTAAATATCTATACATAGTATATTTGAAATCTGGCAAATGGTCGATCTCAGACTTCTGCGCCCTCTTTAGAGGCTGTTAGACGAACTTGCGTTGCTTCGACAGTGATGCCATTCATGGCTAGTTGTTGGTCCCGCCATGGAGTGGTGAGAGTTCGGAAGCGCTAATAAGAAATTAATTTTATACAATTTTTGAATAAATGGGATAATTGTATAGCATACCTGTTTAATGCTTCCTGGTGTAGTGATAAGCTTAAAGATGGCTACAGCCGGTATCATCACCACCGATGAACCAGCTATACACCAGCCTAGGGCATTTGCCCAACCAGGATAGATGTAGCCTTCGTAACTAAGCGGCTCATAGCCAATTAGCCCATAAACCGTGATAAAGAGCAGAAATAGAGGAGCTAAGAACCTCCAGCAGACACGCCAGTATGTACCTGGAGCAAAGCCAATCATATCGCGAATATCCTCGCAGAAGCGGTTGGTTCCTAAAATATTTGCTGATCTTTAGAAAGTTGCAGGAACAGGAAAAGTTATACACGTTTACCATAAATCCATGAAACTGCTATTGCTTCGAAGAAAACCGCCACTAGGATGGAATAACCAGCCGCGTACCTATCCAAGAGTTGAAAGAAGTAGAAACCTCCTTGCGTGCAACTGGCAAGGCCCACTACAAAGTACAAGGAGAACAGTCCGGCAACGAATATTTCACGATTTCTACCGATTTTAGGGAACTCATCACTGAGAGCTGTTATTATCGCCTCGGAACCACCGAACTGGAAAGGAAATGGAAATGTTTTATTGCTAGAAATGTGTAAATGTGTCTTCGTCCTTCGACCATCTATATGGGAGCTCAACAAAAGTCGGATATTAGACCAAATCCCGCCACAAAATGCATAGACCGCCAACTCAGAACCAAAAATTGCCTACAATCTGGATGGAGACTAGAGGGGTTTCGCGACCATGGGATTTTTTTCCAAGACTTGCATTTGAAAACGGGCAGGTGCACGGAAGCTGGCGGTCCTTATCTCATCAAAGGCATTCTCAAACCCACCGTTTCCCGCGCGAGATTCGCTTCCGCTTTCACATTTTCGTGTTGTTTTGAGCAAACCTCAAAGCCAATACACTCATTCATTTCATCTTTGATATGTCGTTCTTTGAGGACATTCACAAAACAAAGTCTTCCTCTATAAAACAAAACTCCTTACCGAGCTATCCAAACCCAATGTGAGCAGCATCATAAAGAATATCAACGCCCAAAAGGTGCTTCCAGGCATTGTTGCTATTGCCGCTGGATATACAACAAATACAAGTCCAGGACCTTCTGTTGCCACATCTTCAATATGTTGACCCGAAGAATGGGCCATATATCCGAGTACAGAAAATATCACAAATCCAGCCACAAAACTGGTCGCCGAATTGATAAAACTCGTCAGCAGTGCATCTCTGTAAAAAAAAAAACTGATCTACGAGGAAAAACATTTGATCAAAATCCAATCTTACTTATAAACATTGTTATGGTACTTGTTATACGACGCATACGCTAACAATACACCAAAACCAGGTCCCAGTGAAAAGAACACTTGCGTGGCAGCATCCACCCACACCTCCGCCTTGTATATCGCATCGAAATTTGGATTCAGATAGTATTGTATCCCCATTGCCGAACCGGGCAGTGTTATGCCTCGAATCAAGAGGATCAGAAGGACCACATAGGGGAATAGCGCAGTAAACCAGACCACTTTTCCCGATGTACTGATTCCTTTCCACAATGAGAAATAGCAAATCAAATAGACCACCAACAGACAAATGGCCATGTCCCATTTGATGACACCGAGATCATGGATGCCATTGCTTTCGTTGAGTTCTAAAATATAACGACTAAAATGTGGAAGAGAATTAGTGGCATCTTTCAAAATTTTATCTGGGATCTGACTCACTTAAAATACTCCGAGGCGGCTGATTGAAATTTCTCCGTGGGAGCTACTGTAGTATCGTTGCTGAATAGAGTTTGATTCATGAGATCCAGGCTGGCGTTGAAGGCAGGAGTTACTGATTGTACAACTTCGAACTGCAAAGAAAAAAAATCGGTCAGAATGAGAGTAGATCTCTTGCGCATTCAGCTTACCGGTCTGCAATTTGCCGTATTCCATAGATTCGTACACGATGTCCAGGGTAGGGTATTCGTAAATGAGGCGAAGAAAAATCTCAACGACCAGGCAATAATAACATTATAATAAAAATCAACATAGAACGCGATGAGTACAACAGCATAACCAATTCCTGGAAAATGTAGAAGATTTCAGTTAAGAAGGTCTTAAAAGGTTTAGTCTCCAATTTACCTTTGAAAAGCGGCACCAGTCTGCCCCAACAGGTAATTGCTCCTTTTCTATTGTGTTGGCCCAGGGCCAATTCCATGTAAAATAGGGGAATACCACCAACTAATAACATAATGCAGTACGGTACCAGGAAAGCGCCTGTAAATAAAAGGATACTTAGTATAGGTATTGGTGCAAATTCAAGGAAGTAAGACTCTTCGAAAAATCTAGATTTTCGAGGTAAAAAAAAAGAGCTTGGCATAATTTTAACGCCGATTTATTTATGCATTTAATTCATTATTCGTTAATAACCTTTTTAACGGGCCGTGGACCTTTAGGTCCTAAAAGTCAAAGTATGTACTTATTAATATTGTAGAAACTCTTTTCGAATGTCAAAGCAATCTTACAGTGAGCCAGGAGCAGTAAAACAAATGGCCATACTGCGATCCTAAGCTCATTCAAGACTCTTCCAAGAAACATTGACTACGCTTCATAGTTACCTATCACAGCTACAGTTTGATAGAAACGTTCCGACGATAAAAGGAGTCTTATCTTGGAAAACGTAATATTTGCTAAAGATTTCCATATCTTCTCAGATAGCTAAGCTGCAACCGAGTGCCTACTCTTTTTTAAGGCCTACTCACCTTTGCTGGGTGCCGGAGCATAGTTCCATCACAGGCTGGTGAACTGGTCTAACTTGTAACTACACTGCCTACCTACAGTACCAGATAAGGTTAAGTACCTTAGGTTTCCGAAGGCTATATGCTATCGAAAGAACAAACCTTAGGTATATAAGTATGGCTCGACATGTCTAGCGAGAAAACAGATTTTCCCAAAGCTGTATCTGAAATTTTCTAAGTACATATTTGATCTGTATCGACAGAATGGATATCAGCGCTAATTGTCATAGGTTAGTCGTATTTTTAAATAATATTTGTAGAAGCTGTTTAAACGAAGAGAAGGTGGTGACCATTCTTCACTTTCTCTGTAATTGCTGTAATTCTTGAAAAACGAGATCTTCATCTGGGAGCCTTCTATTCCAACAATCTAACAAAGACATTCAAAGGTACCGCTTCATTAGAAGCTCAAACTGGTTAAATGAATAGGAAGAAACGACTTCCTGGGACCTAGATTCATATGGAATCACAAGGGACCTTATAATAGCCGTTTTTTATTATCAGCTTGATCTGATCCGGATCAAATCATGAAAATAAAACAAACTGGATCATTGATAGAGTTATGGCAATAGTTGTTTTTCACATATAAAATCCAATAATACCAATTATGACAAATTTCGTATTGCCACCAGCCATTTTGCAGCCAAACGATACAATGTGACTTCGCACAATACGATGATTTCTCCATTGCACTTGCTCATATTTGAGTTTGAAATTTTCCTTGTTGTGTCGGGGTGTTACCATATGAATACAAATCTGCATACATTTAGGTACAAATTTTTTGAACCTACTTCTAAATAAATAAAAAATATTTAGGTCGCGCAACTGGCGGGTAGAGTGTCTAGAGGCCTAAATTCAAATTCAAATTCAAATCTTTATTTAATAATAGCCTAGCTTCTCGCAACCATTCGTTTGTGTGAGTTTTTATTTTTGGGACGAATGGAAGGGACCTACAATTTTATGCCGAGTCCTAAAGAAAGGGACCTACAATTTTATGCCGAGTCCTGAATTGAGAAGCTTTTTCAGCACAGTCATACTCTCGGATGTTTGTCAGACGTTCGCGAGAGGTGGCGCTGGAGAAAAAACCTTAAGATGTAATTTTTGTTTTTCCGGGGATCGAACCTGGGATCCCTCGCACAGTATTCTAGTACACTAACCACTGCGTTACTGCTCCTACCTACTTCTAGTCTACTTAAAATTAGGCCGTGTGTAAAAATAAAATCGTATTACAATCTAAAATATGGGAAATGATTCTTACATTAAGATCTGGATGTTGTTTTTCGCAAAAACCAGAACTCAAATCTGTAATGGACTTCAAACCCCTAAAATCACGCATTCTTTCGTCTTTGTGTCACATAAACTGTCCACTATAAATATATTCGACTCGTACCTGGTTGAATGAAAGTGTTAATTGAAATTCATGCCTATAGCCCGCCCCATTAAACCGTGAAGCTGAATATTTAAAGTGCACACAATACTTTCACGCTCAATTAGATTTGGCACCACTTCACATATAACCACAAACTGGCGCCCTTAATCCTTACCAAATGGGATCACTTAAACGAAATGCGTGAACTTCATAACTTTTTCCATAAAGTTCACGCATCATTTGATACACAAGACCACTCTCGTGACACAGATTTTATTTCATCCTTTTTGAATTTCAATCGCCACTGCTTAGAACGAGTCACAACTAAGAAGGATTAACAGCCATGGCAAGGAATATGCCATCAATGTAGAATGAGTGTAAGTCCCGCAGTTTCCTTCCACCACCCAAGAAATGTAATCGCCGTATCTAAGGAAAATTATCCTTTTATCGTCACATTTTCTTCCAACTACACTGCTTTCTTTTACAACCCATCTTAAAAGCTTTCCCATTCGTCCTTCATCCGGCAGTCACCAACCTGTTGATCCCTATATACTATTGAAAGAAGGTAATTTCTTGCCTCTGGAGAGAATCGGGGGGAAAAAAATGAAAATCTACGATGAGTGATGAATATGAATTTCCTTTTGCAGAATAATGCGGATAAGGGTAATTTTTCTGGCCATCTGACAATCTCGCAGTCAGAGAATTGGAATCATGTTCAGTCAGTTGTGGCTTGTACTTAATCCCAAAGTGGTGGCTATGGTACGTAACGTATATAGAACAATAGAAAAAGGATTTAAGGGTCTGGGAGTGAATTATGAGGCAAAATTGCGTATCGCAGTGATTAAGTCGCAAAAGCCATAACATATCATGGCATTGAATGTCACAAGGCGACAAGGACTCGACTCGGATGACGACGACGACGACGTGCAGATAACTTGACATTGAGGGGAAAAAAAGAAGACCAAGTCCTTTTTTCTGCCTGCTCCATATTTTCTTCTTCTTCTTTTTCTTGTCACAAAAGCACTTAACTTTTGTGGAATTTTTGCTAAAGGAAGTGTGGAAGCATTTAATAGCTCCATCTTTTGATTGTGATGGCGAAGTATTGTGTGCAACAGTTAGGAGCACATATAAAGGGGCTCTAATTGGCCTACGCCAGAGGAAGTACTTTGGGTTTTTTTGTGTTGCAGGTGGAACATGGAAACAGTTTGGTTATGTCTGAGTGAATAATTTCACTGAACAGAATTGCAGGGATGTCTGCTAAAGTTCTTTGGTGGAAATATTTTCTGTGAATTTTCAGTTTAGTAGCTACTTGGAATAAGGTACACAATTGACATCGTTTTGGAGAGTGTTGCAGGTGTGAGTTTCAAGTGAGAATTCGTTTTAAGTGAATCCATTCATGTCCCAAATGAATCCTACACCCGCAACACTAACTGTAACACTCCCGATCAACTAAAGAGATTCAGTATGGCGCTAAAGCTTGGATGAAGATATCCGCGTTCGTTTTGAAAGAGAGATTCTTCATAAAATATTTGCTCCCGTTTGCTCATGAACTACCCTAGAGGTACAACGCCTTGTAGAGCGAATAAACATATAAGCTACGACCCGTAGAGTCTTCCAGTCTAACCCCGAATGACAACGCAGTAGATGAAGACCTCGCCTTAGGTAACGAGCACACGTTGAAGGAGACCTCTTCCTATTTGGATTTGGAGTGCGCAACTGGAGATAGACCGGGTAACTGGAGGGACTTGTAAGTTGAGCTTGGTTCACCCCGAACCACCACCTAAGTAAGTCAGTCAGAGAAGGCATTTACGCAAGGTAGGTAGGTAGTTAAATAGGTGCTCTTGAGGCGGTTGCCACAGCTTCACTTAAACTACCATTATGTCCAGTTCCGGGACCATCCTATGCATACCTGTTGGAAGGCAAGAATTAAACCGCTATTTGAGCTACCTAGATTTAGTATGAATCATAGGTATTCGTAAAGCTCTGTTGTATTCAGATCCTCCAGCTTCTTCTAAGAGTAACTGAGGATGTAGTCCGATTACCTATTGCAACCACCATGATTCAAGTAGTTCCTTAAGATCCACATTCACCAGATCCTCTAGTTCCTCGAAGAAGTAGCAGTTAAGACTTCTCTGCCTGCTGCTTTTAAGGGCTGGGCATTCGCAAAGTAGGTGGCGAACAAGATCCACATTCACCAGATCCTCTAGTTCCTCGAAGAAGTAGCAGTTAAGACTTCTCCGCCTGCTGCTTTTAAGGGCTGGGCATTCGCAAAGTAGGTGGCGAACAGATTCTATTTCTTCAACGTCCCTACAGCTTCTCTGTAGAAATCATTATGCAGTATATGCCCAGCTTTTCCGTATGTACACCTATCACACAGTGTCCAGTGATAACCCCCGTGAGTGAGTATGGGAATAGATTTGGGGCTCAATTCGATCATGAATTTGAACTTCTTTTTGCTCACCTCTGACCACAATTTATTTTGTGTGTGCCTGCCAGGTATTGAGATTGGTCCAGCGTAGCTTTTTTCTACTCCAGGATTCAATGTCAATCTTCCTTTCAATCGTGCTTAGCGGAGCTCTTACAGATTCTAGGGCCAAGGATGCATGTATTTTCGACCCGTTTCTTGCATGCTCTGCTCATCCGCCTGTTCATTACCCATTACCCAGGCACCCAGAATAAGGTCACCGCGTTGGGTTGTGATATTTCGTCCAAGTATTTCTTGCAATGGGTTACCGTCCTCGACTTCACCACATCAGAGTCCATGACTTTCATGGCCGCTTGGCTGTCAGAGTATATTATAGTGATTTATCTATCGACAAACCGTCTCTTTAGGTTTTTTACCACTAGGGTTATAACAGCTACTTCCACTTGAAAGACACCGCAGTCATCGCTGATTCGAAATGATTCTCGCAGGTCAAGTGTTTCGCTGAAAAGACCCGCGAATGTACCGATATCCATTTTAGAACCTTCGGTACAGAGGGCTATCTCCTCGTATTTCTGTCGTGCCATCTCCAGTGTGAGTGAAAATATTACCATTGTCTCAAAGTCATCATCATGCATAAGTCCTTGCTTCCAAAAAAAAAAACCCCCGTCCCAATGACTTGTACTTTCAAAACCAGCCACTCAGATTTCGAATCCACTTCAAAGGGACAATCCTATGAGTAGATTAATTTCCGATTATACTGACACTTTGGAGCTTCTTTATAAATTCCTCAACATTAAACGAATATGCTTTGCACAGCATCCTTAGGGTGCTAAACATTCCCACAGGAAATTGAGTCTTTCCGGTCATTCCATCTGTGCTGTAATTGTGTCCCGCCTTCTTTGAACTTTTATTCTTTGTTCTCGCCCGTTTCAGACAGATTGATGACGCCATATCTAACAGCCTCAAGGATGTCATAACACGTCATTATCGAAGAAAATCATATCGCCTATTCAATTAGTAAGGACGAAAAAAAAAACCCAAATCAAAAGAATTAATTTCGATACAAAATTATATTACCATCGAAACTGTCATCAAAATCAAAAATTGACACTTAAGTTAAAAATATCCTCCCAAAAACTAGGAACCAGAAGCTGCAAATGAATGAGAGAGACAAAACGGCTGGGAGTGACATGGCAAATCTAATTTCTAGCAAAATATGAACACACCCCAACCCTCTACCATTCTATTGATAGATATTCATCTAATGACGTCACATAATCAAATTCTCTTGGAACAATATACACTTTACTTTGAGTCCACACAAATTGAGTTATACCTTGGGGGTGGTGATGATGGTGCTCGCCTAAGAGACAGAAACACGATATAGCAGAATGAGGATGGAGTCGTATCTTTTATTTTAAAATAAAATATTTTACCATATTCGATGATGGCGTGGGAAGCTCGTCCGTCGTCAATTGAAAAGCAGCTGTTAAGTACTATCGATATACCTTTCACCAAGACAATAAGGCTCAGTAGACATGAAGCACATCTGCAAAACCATCCTCCAACACCCTTTTCCAGACCTTTCCAACTTCAACCTTAAAATGGATGGTGATGATGATGATGATGATGGTGGTGGTGGTGATGATGATAACGGCAATTTTTATATCATTCCGCTTTTAGATCACTTTTGATGTAAAAGGGTTAATTTCGATATGAGGGTGGTGGCTGGTGCTGGCGATGGACCGAGCTATAAGAGTGGAGTGCGTTGAAATCGAATATGGTACACTTGATGATGGTGTTGATGGTGATGGGTACTATGTGTATGCCTGTTCGGATGAATGTTATTGCCGCCTGCTAGTGAAGTTCGACGATGACATTTGCAGTGATGATGGATGTGAATGGCTTAAGAGGCTATTTCTGATAGCCATAGATGCTAAGAATGGGTATATGAATTTTGACACTTTGAGGAAGGCAGGTAGACTGTTGTGAAATGTTGAAAATCACCGGGACAATTTTTTTTTTTTTTAATGCAAAGGGGGAAGGAAAATCAATAGGAAGGAACTATAAATAGTAAGTTTAAACTGTAATGAGCTGACGGGATCCCTACGTTATCCCCTTTTCCAAAATCCCTTATTGGACACAATCTTTCATTTTGTTTATCACTTTTTCCAAAATATTCCGGGACGAAATGCCACATGACAAAATCTCCCAAATCGCTCGTTAAAATCCCCTGTTCGCACAATTTAGAACTTATCCGTTTTTTCTTCTTGTAACTTCAATTTAACTTCACCCAGAATCAACATGAGCGTGGTGATTCCATTTTCTATAATGTTAATTTAAAAAATGAGTACTTTTGGCGGTAAAATTAAGCAAACCATATATGTAATATAAACTTTGCATATACTCCAAATCCTACATTGACCACAAGCAGGGGGGTTTTCATTTTTTTTTTTTTGTCAGGACTCTTTCTAACTGAACTGAAAAAATAAGCGGGTACTATCTATCTCGAAAACAAAAATTATCTGGAAAGCAAAAGTTTTGAAAAATAAAATCTCGAACAAAAAAAATCTAGAATTACAAAAATCCTTAAAAAAAATCCGGTGACTCCTTCTTGGCGTTATAAATGTGAAATAATGAAATGTGGGGAATATAAAACGAGAGTAGGTATTTAAAAAAAGAAAAAAAAAATATTTTAAAAATCGTTGGTGAAAAAGGAGAGAGAAATTGGCCGCTTTCAAGAATCTTGTCAAGGTAAGTTGACTTGAATTGTCTGGCTTCAAATTGACCTGAATGCGAAAAACTAACTTAAATTGTCGGTACGGTATGTCATTTATTGACAATTGAATTTTTTTTCTCCTGAGATCCGAGTTTCTGATTGGTGCTCTACACGTCAGGGCAACCAAAATGTCAATCTGCGCTCTCCCATGCTCTCCGATGCTATCCGATAAACCCAATAGAAATGTCAAAACTGGGCTCTCCACTTCTCCAGCCACATGTTGAAACAAATAGGCGTCAACTAAGTAGTAAATCGAGAAATTCTTTACTTGATTCGTCGCGATGCGGACATAGACGTCGACTGAGAAAACTGTTCACGTGACCAGTTTTGCCAAATGAAAACTCAGCAACATGAATTTTGAGAGCTGTCAGACTTACTAACCTAGATTCTTGAATGCGGCCAATATTAGCGATGGATTGGGGACACGATCCCGAAAACAAAAATCCCGCAAATCCTAAATCCCGAAAATCCAAAATCCCGAAAAGCCAAAATCCTGGAAAAAGAATCCCGAAAAATTTGCGCATGTTTTTCATTTTATATAATTTTTCGGGATTA
This sequence comes from Cheilosia scutellata, assembly GCA_955612985.1. Taxonomy (NCBI): domain Eukaryota; kingdom Metazoa; phylum Arthropoda; class Insecta; order Diptera; family Syrphidae; genus Cheilosia; species Cheilosia scutellata. Next base: position 61,639,705 of record OY015314.1, read on the forward strand.
CAACTAAGAAAACGTTATGTGATGAAGGAAAACAACATTTTTAAAAAATTTACGCGGAACGTAACGAGCGTTCTGAAATAAGTTTTCTAACAGGAATTGCGTACAATATGAACTTGTATTAGATATTGTTTTGTCATGGATCGTTTTTTATATGTTTTTGTTAATAAGACTTAAACTGTTTTTGTTATGTTTTATTTATTTGAAGTTTGTTATTTTGTTTATTTTTTTAAATAAATTTGGCTTATATTTTTGTTGCTACAATAAAATTTTTAGTTTCACTTTCGGGCTTTTGGCCTTTCGGAATTTTGGATTTTCGGGATTTTGGGCTTTCGGGATTCTGTCCGACTCCCATTAGCGATAAATCAAACATGTCCATGCAAAAAATTTACAGATTTTGACATTATATAGCATTTTAGTAAAAAATGACAGTCCTTCCTCTCTTTCACTTCGTCAAATTTGTAGTCAACATAAATTGATAAAAAATAACTTAATCGATAACGGTTAGATCATTACCGCCAACTAGATTAAAAAAATACTGACCGAGGAGGAAGTTTCCGCGGTAAGTTATGTTAAAGTATAGACGACGATCTGAATCAGTCTTTTCTTAAGAAGCTCAGATGGAGTCTTGGTTTGTTATATATATTATATTAAATTGTTCGCTTCAACTGACAGGATCATCTACATCATTTAACAACGTAAGTATAGAAAAGGTTTATATACAACTCAACTACTTGGATCTTGTTGAAATGTCCTCTTCAAAGCCTTCGAATACTTCCTTTCTACCTTTGATCGCTAGCTTCACTTGTTCTTTTGTTTCCCCCCTAAAGATCTACTGTTCTTCTTTTTTTCGTAGAGCTCACTATAGCTACTCTGTCCTTTTTTGCAGCGACCGACTAACGCGACATAGCAATGAAATATATAATATTATTGAATCAGATAAATATTCAGAATGATCGTTGGGCAGTACCAGGTGAGTAGGTAATGCTTATCATCATTGCTTGCTTCAATAACCTCCCGCTTCTACTAATACGACAAACCATTCCATCGCAACTTAAATCAGTATCTGTTGCTAATAAAAATTAAATATTCTCTTATTTCAATATCAACTTACCACCGCCATTTTTGTAACACAAATAGGGAAATCTCCAGACGTTTGCTAAATCGACAGCGAATCCAATAACCGATAATAAAAAATCGACTTTTCCTCCCCATGTTTCACGTTCCTCCGGATCACAGGGTTCGTCTCTCGGAGTTGGAGTCTTAGCAATTTGTCCTGTTGGTGACATCGCCAAGGCGACGTCGTTTTCTTCGTCGACGCCGCACTCTAAGTCTAGAAAGAAAGATAAATTTAATCAAAATCACATCAAATCAATAAAAAATATTCATTTATAATCCGATTATTCTCTAAATGATTTTTCTTGTTTCCATAATGATTCCACAATAACCCGGAAGTCCTTAAAACAATAAAATCAAAATCAAATAAAAATGTAACGCATACGCCACCCTACCTATCATCATTGCGGAGAATAAACCCCATAGGTGTTTAACCTTCAATCAGAATGTCCTTTCGATAGCATTCACCCCTCGTCAAGGAATGAAAGAGAACAAAAAAAACCACCGATTAAACCAGCGATTCATATGTCACAAGTCAGAAGGCTCATCCCAGTCCAGCAGCAGTGATGTGCTGACTTCTCCATTCACGACAGCCTCTTGACAACCTGTTAAAGTCATTTGCATGTTTGGGTTAAAAATGTGTGCCCCGTGTTGCACGTGGGCGAGAACGATTTGAATGCTATTCACACTCTCTAGAGGGTTGTACATTGGACCGACATGGATTGTACTTGAGAGTGTAAAAAAAAAGAGTCCCCGGGAAAGTTTTATATTTAAATATTTATATGGGCTTTTAGGAATATTATCGGAAAACTGGTTACAGAAGATGCGTCATCCCCCACCACATAGTGAAACATGATATCTTTACTTATTCGATTTGTAACGCTTGTTTAGACGAGTTTATGAAAAGATTTATCACAATTTGTCATCTTAAACGATGACTAGATATAATGCACACATTACTGCATCATGTATACCGGGGATCTGGGGTAGATGCCACAAGCACGACTAGTTGCTGAACTTAATTAGCTTAGTTGATAGTTTTAAGTGCGTTGGATTGGAAGTTCTCGCCGAGGAAATTGGTTAATTGTTCAAAAATGACACCGACTAGGGTACTAATGGTTTCTACAGCGAGCGCCAATTAAAATACTTGGTGTCAGCCGTGACGAATTCATTTGTTAATGAACAATTTACTCTGAGAGTTTGGGTATGTCTAAAGGAATCTGCAATCTTTATAGAACTGGCCAATACTGGGTAGATCGTAGTCTAATAAATTTTTATAGGAATGTTGCTAAGTGCAACTATTAATTGTTTAAGTGGCCATTGGAAATTATAAAATGCCATGTCGAAATAAATTGTGTTTTATATGCAGTTTTATCAAATGTTACACCCTTTTTCAATGGAAATATCCACTTAATCTAGTTATATAAAAAATGGCTTCTGCATGCAGCTTAATATGTTTACGTGCGATTTACGTGCCCGCGTCTATAGAGATGCATTCATGCGTTTTGTATTCCGTTTTAGGCTGGCTAGTTTTCTGGGCCTAATAGCTTTCTAAGGGGTTATCTAAACGGGTTGGTTTTTACGAAAACAATATCCATTGGCTTTGAATCGACAAATTGAATTCGTTTTCTCGTTTAAGCTTATAGCCTGCAACTGATGCGAAACGAAAAATTGCATACAATTCTGACACGACGAAATCATAAACATTACAATACTTATTATAATACTTATACAATACAATACATTTCGTAGTATGCAGTTCTAATGAAATGATGCTGAAGTCAATACGCGTCACTAATAATGGTTTTTAGTGACCAGGTTAAGTTTAACGATCTCACAGTATCGATTTTGATCTACAACAAACTTAAGCTGAAGCTTAAGTACGCTGCGTGAGCTATACAAAATGCTCTCCAAAATGTTGCTGATCTAAATTTAAGCGAATCCATTTAGCCAAGCGGTACGCTGCGGCTACTTCAGCTAAAAAATCAAATTTTCATATTATCAAACTGTACTGCATGCATCTGACACAATTTAGCGCGCCCATTAATGGTTCGGTACATTTTTTCAAGCTAAATTAAATTTTAACAGATCATGTTGGTTTTTTTTCTGCTGTGTTTTTGTGTTGCGGGAAAGTAAATAAAGGTAAGATTTTTCAATGAATACCTCGATGAGGAATCTTTTGAAAGTGATAAATTTAAGATCAAAAGAAAGTGCAAAGAAAATATAACACTTTTTCGCTTCGATACATTTTTGAAGGAAGTTATTTTCAACGAACAGCTATTTTCTGTGACAGTTATGTCCACCTCGCACTCTACATATATATCAAAATTTAGCTTGGATTTTAGCTAATGTTTGGAGAGAAAAATTGGAGAGCAGCGAATATTTAGTTTCGCTCGTGCAGCGTACTAAGCTTAAGGCGGCGGTTATAAGCAACAAGCGCGAGAATGCGAGAGCTCGCGCTTTAAATTAAATGCATTTTATCAGAGCATTGTGGTTACGTAAAAACTTTTTACTCGCGCTTGTAATTGCAATTCAACCCACTGCGTTGCCATAAGTGCAGATTTTCATCCCAACTGCAGACTTTTCAAATGTCTGCGTGCATATATTTGGTCTGGGATCCATACGTTATTTTTTTTATCTCTCTTTTTTTTAATCTTCCGGGACGAAATCTCCTATGCCAAAATCTCCTATCTAGATACATACTTATTAAATCCCTCATTAAAATCCCCTGTTTCACAATTTAGAATTTATCCGTTTTTTTAACGCGTAGTTTTGGCAGTAAAATTAAGCAAACAACTTAATATAAAATTTACATATGCCTACCGAACCTTGCACCTTCTCTAAATCCTACAGTGACCACAAAAAGGGCGGAGGTTGCAAGGGGGCTGCATGCCCCTCATACGTATCTCACTCTGTCGAGCGACAGAATTAATAACACCAAATCTAAAAATGGGAGATTTTGTTCCATGGGGATTCTCTCAGGGTCTTTTGGAGTAAGCAACTTCAGCACAGGGGATTTTGGAAAAGGAGATTTCATCACCAACCCATTTGGTTTGCTTAGTGATTCTGATCTGAATATAGAAGAGTACAAAGAAAAGTAGAGGTTTTCATGAGTGGAAGTCCTGTCTAAAACTGTTCTACATCTGGTTTTATGAGGCTGTACTGATTGTGTCTATCACTATCCTGTCAAAATTGAATTTTCGATATCGCAATATTTATAAATCCAAATTATTTTTCATAGAAATCTGCATTATATATTTTTCATAGAAATCTGCATTATATATTTTTTCTTTATAATTGCAGATTTGTCGAAATATTTACATGGCAACACTGTGTGTGATTCATTTGTTGGTGTATTAGAATTTGATTCTCACTTGACATTAATTTTTTAAAATCACTTGAGCTTCTTTTTATCTGATGGCATGAAAATGTCAATAAATATATTTTTTTTTTCGCTATTGGAAAAGCTATACGAATTCAATTTGCAAACTGAAAATGCTCAAAAACTAAGTTTCAATATTCTTCTAAATTTTTGTTTAAATACATTACAACAAATAAAAAGTTGAGGCGTTGTTTGAGAGAACAACAATTTTTTTTTTTAACAAACACATTTGGTTGGAATTACTACAGCTATTTCGAATTACATCACTGATTCATCGTTAGATTCCTTCAAGTGATTTATTTAAACAATTTGAATTCTGATAGTCAATCCTTAGCCGTTTTTTATTATCAGCGTGATCTGATCCGGATCAGATCATGAAAATAAAACAAACTCGATCATTGATTGAGTCGTGGCAACACACATATAAAATCCAATAAAAATTATGACAAATTTCGTGTTGCCACCAGCCATCTTGCAGCCACACGGTACAACGTGACGTCACAATGTGATGATTTTTCCATTGCACTTGCTCATATTTGAGTTTGACATTTCGCTTGTTGTGTCGGAGTGTTACCATATGGATACATATCTGGATACATTTAGCATTCAGTATTTTTTTTGGGAAATTATTATGTTCAAATATGCATCATAATTAACCGTATTGTACTGCTAATATTTCCATTTATATTTCTGTGCTATATAGCGAAACAAAACATCTCGAAAGTCGGAGTAGTAACTTATTCGAATTTGAAAAAATGCTAATTGATTTTTTGTGTTGTTAATTGTGGTTCACATTTTGGTCTGGCAACATTACTGTGTGGCTATAATTTACAGGGACACCAACCTTTAGTGAATGAAATAAACAACGCCACGAAACAACAACGAGAAATAGTTGAATTAATTTTCAGATCATATTTCGTGATCTCGATGAAAAGCAGGATCACATGTTGTTGTTGTAAGTGCATGTAAATCGATGATCTATATGAATCATAGCTGATAATAAAAAACGGCTATTTATTCCTCTTTGGGAATAGGTGTTACACACCATACATTTGTTCTTTATTACGATCATAAAATCCTGTAATGTGCTCAAATATTGACAACCATTGACTTCAAATAATCACGACATCACGAGTTGTAAATTTTAGAATTATGTCTGTAAAAATGGATAAAGAGCTCGTGATCGTGATTGTCGTATAATGAGATCATGAGTGCTGCCACTCAGTCTCAGAAATCGTAGCAATCATTTGTAAATACAAATCCCTATCTTGAGAGAAGCTAGGCCTATGGTGCCTGTCGCGTCAACAATTTATTATTTTTATTTTTTGTTATTGGTTGTCAAACCTACTACCTATTGTATAGTTTACGGGAACTAAGGACAATTTATAAAGAGTTTTAAATACACCGCCCATACCTTGCAATGTCAGGTCAAGTAGCGCAAAAACTATCACCTAATTGTAAGTCCATTACTTTTGATTTACAACCCGTTGCATTAAAATTTGATGAATGTAATAGACTCAGCAATACAATGTTAATAACATGTGTAAAGGGATTTATTACTGACACATCGTTTGTCTGGAACAGTTAACCACTGAATGACAATCAAGTTGTTTTGCATAATTAATCGATATTCATTAAGAAGGCCGCATGATAAATGTGCACCAGATGTTTCTGAATGCACCTGTTCTTGTATAATAATCCGATCAGATCATTAACCCACACGATCCCGACATTGTCGCTCAAATGCATGTGTCTCGATCTCTGATATGAATATTCATCCCACTGTCTTAGAAAACACGATACACGATGTACTAATCATAATTCCACTTTTAACTACTCAGACAATTAATTAATTTATAGATGGGACTGACTTATCACAGGCCAGTCTAGTACATGCCGGTTTAAATGACATCACTGCCCAGTGTCCACTTGTCCTCCCACGATTGTAATAGAGTTTATGGCATTTACCTGAATCTGAGTCTGCATCTGGATGCTGATCAAATTTATATTTTTTCGTCATGGTATAGCACTTGTATAATGTAAACTTTTACTTTCTCTTAACAGTAACAATATTAATCAACAAAATGTTTTCCAATGTTATTTCATCTTTTGCACAGTATCTAGTATTGAATGCCAACCATGTGCTTTTGTTTACCAACTCAAGTCACAATGCAGTTCACAGTTTAATTACGACCGAGAGCGAGAGAGGATGGATTAAACCACAAAGTGGTATTGTATGGGGTTTAATACTTAATCTAGTCGCGGGAAGTAGCTATTTAACCGTCCAACTGTTAGCACAGTGTGCCATGAACTGAAACTGATTTTCACCGCCACTCTATACATAGATAGAACGATAGAAGTGATCCATGAAGGTCGCGGTCGCTGTCATAGTCGTAGACTCGGCAGGAGTGAGAGAAGCTATTCTAGCCATGATTTGGTTATGCCGATGCGTGGTAATGTCATGGGCAGGGTTACTATTGGAATTGGAATCTTGTCAGATACCTGAACTACTAAGCTGAGTTTGATTTTGCTTTAAAGAGGTTTGCGCCGAGGTGATTAGTTTTTCATACTACGATAGGGATAGAGAGTAGTATAGGTAGGTACCGAAGTTGGAACAAGTTTATTTTTTAATGGATTCTGTAAAGTAATAGGCTGTTATTCACTTAGAATTATGATAAACCGGTAATTGTATAGAAATTATATTTTTATGGACAGAAGTGTGGTTTTTCAATAATCAGCGAGTTAGGTTTTGCGGTTTGTTACTAGTGACTCACTTTATTCGATTGAAGGTGTATTTGGATTAATATCTAAATTGTTAATTTTAGCTTAGTACATTTTAAAATATTTAAAAATGCAACTTTTGACAATGCTGGAGCTGTTAGGACTAAAGGGAGATTTTGACAAAACACACACCGTACTAGAAGACGACGCATATTCAAGGAAATTCTGCTGCATGCAGTGTGACCAATACACCGACTTTCCGGAAATTGGTCAAGGAAAGCTAAATAGCTGTGACTGCAAAAAATAATGCATTTCAAACGTTTACATACATCAATTATCACTAGATAGTGCAAATTCAATTCTTGATAACTGCAGCTTTTGGTTCAATGGTTGACAATAAAAATCGAATTGAAGATAAGTAGCTGTATATGTGGGGTCAGGATCAAGTTGTGTAGCTGATTTCATACGAGATTTCAAATTAATCTGAGTTGTCAATATTTTCTGTATTTTACATAAGCATTTACATACTAACATTGTGTACATAAGTTTAGTTATTCCATTTCTAACCAAATTTATTTCCTCTTCGAAAATGTAATTTTGCATACCATTTTGAGTTATAAATCTGAATTGTAGGATGCAAGGAGTATCCCCAAATAGCAAATTTTTGTAAGTACCCATCATTCAGAGACATGATATTTAGGGATCTAAAAGTAGCTATTGATCCCCTCAGTATATGATATTTCGAAGAAATCTTTATAATCGATAAGAAGAATTAGTCTATCCAAATGCGGTTTTCTCATATATATAAAGAACATGAGTAGGTTATCAAACTGCACCTTTATCAATATAAAACACTCCTCCAGTGTTTTAGGCGTCCGAAAATTCCGAACTGGCGGATTAGGTTCATTCCAATTATCTCGTTTCTATAGTCAATGTATGAATGAATGTCCTAGATGCCCCGAAAATGGAGAAATACAGTGAGGAGATTGAACATTGAACAGCTGCAATCACAATAATCCGATAGAACTTTTGACAGAGTGACTACCAAATCGAAAACCTTGGTTTTGATAAGTCCGGTAAGTCCTTGCAGCAAAACAAATCACACGCAAAGCGGCGTAGCACATAAGGATAATACCGGCTGGTGGGCTCTACGTGCAAAATGAGAGGTACGTATATCGAATTTCCTGGAGGAACAAGTAGAGCACGACAAAGAAACACGCGGTCGAATATACAGAAAGGTACCACTCCAGGAACAATTTTCGGATGTTTCATCAAATGATAAATAGGCTAAGGTACCGAACAGGGACTTGTAGAGATAAACAACGAATCTCGGTAGTAAGCGAAGGCGGTCTCAACTCCCTTGTCAAGCAAAACGAACCAATAGATAAGAAAGTCCACCCAACCAAAATGAAATAGATAGAAATATTTAAATTTAAGTCCAAAAAGGTTGAAGGACAGACGCTACAATATATTGCCACGGGATGTTCGAAAGCATACATCAACGAATTTTAAAAATTAGGTCGGACGTAAGAATACCAGATGAATGGAATGGCAGGATCATTCGCTTGATTCACAAGGAAGAAAACCATGTGATGCATTATAGACTACAGAGTCTTATTATAGGTTTACACGCAGGATACTGTCTGCCGTACTTTGTGTAGCCCAGGAACTCTTTTTTCATAGAATTAATTGATTGTTAGAAGCCCAATTTAGGATCCACAAAGTCCACAACCGACCAAATATTCACACTACAGTAGATCCTGTGTTAGTTAACGAGATCGACTTCAATTTGCTTCACATAACCGGTCACTGGTGTCGTCTATAATTTATTTTCCACAAAGTGAGTCTCTCGTTCTCAGAAAAGGACTTAGATAAGTTGGTGATGCGCTATTTTTTAAATTCTTCAAGAGCATAACAAAGAAAAATCAAAAATCGTCTCATTTTTTGACATGCCGACGTCAGATTTTGTCTAAGTACAGACGACTTTAGAGCTATGCTTTTGAGGAAGTTAGGGACTTTGTCTACACCTCTTCTCCACTATAAAATCTGAAAACAGCATCACATCAAAAATCAAACGAGAGTTACACTAAAGGGACTCTATTTAAGACCCTTATCTATGTCACAAAATGAAAGCCGGATGAAGATATCTTTAATCATTTGCGGATTGTAAAATTCTTCGCGTGGGTTTCGGTCCCGTTTTCGTTGATGGGATTCGGAGAAGGCAAAAAGAAATAGCGAACTCTACGCGCCGTACAAGGATATTGACCTGGATAAAAAAAAAAGTGTCAATTAGTCGTCAAAGACGGTTAGTATACATGTTTAGGAAAAAGTGCCAAAGGGCTTGCTTCACTTGACTTATAGCAGATATAATTTTAAAATGTGGTATCCACTATAATGTGGGCGTAATTGGACAACGGCGCGTTGCACTGCATGATAATAATATAATTTAAAGCCCTATAGTTTGGGATTTAAATGACAGCTAATGACATTTTCTGTTGATTCGCAGACGCGTCAAGGCTGATGTGGTGGTTCGTCTACTGATGAGTGCACCCTATATGAAGGGCGAAACGCATTTTTGGGATACGGGACAGGTCACTAAATGATTTACTAGACATTCGCATGCACATGCGAATTTCCGATATAATATTGTAGATTCGCATGCTTGCGAGTTTCCGATATAATTAAGGAAATTCGCATGCATGCGAGTTTCCTGAACCTTACAAAGGAACCGGAAATTCGCATGTGCTCAAAAATCACCTCTGAAAAGAATCCGCACGCGCGAATTATTTTCAGAGGTGATTTTTAAAATATAACTGCAGTAAAAGGGAAAATCAAGTTTTTCTAAGCATGTGATGTGAGCTGGGAAATACTCGGAGCTTTTACACTCCTATTGGGGTAAATAAGCTACGGTGCGAATTTACCTTACGCTTCATTTTCTGTCATCAGTCTTAGCTGCCATCAGTATAGTATGCCATCAGTATAGTTCATATCGAAATTTTTCACATGCGAATCTGCTACCTAAAAGTGTACATTCGCATACATGCGAGTCTCCGCAAATATATAGGAATTTCGCATGTATTTTATTTTGAAAAGTTTCGTTGTGAGTTTCCGAAATAGTGTGTAGATTCGCATAGTTTCTCATGCGAATTTACATTTCAAAAGCATACATTTGAAACGTAATGTACGGTACATCCACTTAAATGTTTTCACATTTGAAAATATTTGTCTATTAAATGGCAGCTATATTTGCGAAATTAGGTATCTACATGAATGTGTAATCTAAAGCGCATTCGATAAGTAGACTCACAGTATACCTAGTCGTAGTCACGATAAGTTGCTGGCTGTCCAAATTTAAAATTAGAATTTCCGATAAATCTCTTACGGCCAAAAATCTCTTCGGCTTTTGAATAAAACTACAATTGCAATAAAATAATATGCATTGTGCCATATGTTATTATGTTCTATAATTCTGAGCTTCAATAAATTAATACTCGAAACAGAAACCTCAATTTTAATATTATATAAGTACGTATATAGTTTTATTGCTTTTTCACAATTTCAGAGCGGACCGAAGACTAAAATGTTAAATGAAAATATATCACCAAGGGTTAACGACAATATTTGGAATAGAAATCTTTTAAATTTATTTATTGAATTGAAAATGTTTTGTACAAAATTGTATGTGACAGCTAAACTACTCCGAAATATGTTAAATTCTTAATAAATTCATAGAACAAAATCTACAAAAATAGCAGAAAGTAATTCTTATATCATTTTCCTTTTAGCCATTTATTGCTAAAAATCTGCAAACACTCTATAAAAAGAGCATTTGCCTGAATTTCCTACAGGGTCTATTTCTGATATTCCAAACATAGAAATATGTCATTAACATTGTCAATGTAAAGTTAATTGAAACTATCTTGAAACTTATTTATTTATTCAAATCCCGACGGGTTTTTAACAACTTTTTCTGAACCTTTTCATATTTGTTCAACCCATTTTAAGTATAGCTCAAAATACGATATTTCGGAGTATCCATCAATTGGCTTATACTTAAATTAAATTGCAAATTAAATTTACAAAAATAGCTTAACATTTTAGCTTTGATTTTTGAATGAATATTATTTTAAACGTTTTGTTCACGATTTAGTAATTTAAATTTCAACATTTTAAAAACATTTAATTTTATATAGATTGAATAGAACACTTAATGTAAACAAATTATTTTATATTTATTCATCAATTTCGACATCATCAAGAAATTTTGTTTTTACAAAAGTCACGTATTAGGGTAATAAACATTTTTCAAATGGTTGGACTATTTTTCACACACTAATCATATTTAAGTGCAATTATATTTCTTAGAAAAAAAAATTATTTGATATATAATTTTCGTACCTTTATATTATCAGCCCTAATCTAGTCTAGGACTATATAAAGCACATTATCCTCTTAGAACTTCCTGCACAGACCACTTAATTAATCCGCTCTGTAAAAGCACACACACACACTACACTTTTCAAAATCTTAATCACTTTTCATGACATAAATTTTGTCTCAAATTTTAAATGTTTCCAATTCAACCAACAGACATTTTTTCAATGAGTTTTTTTTTTCCTATTGTTGGTCCTTATCCTATTAGGTCCAGAGTTATGGCCAAGGCAACGGTAACAAAACTAATGGAAGAATTCTAACAGCAACAGCCTTTTTATACTCTCGATTTGGAAGCACCAGAAGATGTGCCAACTTTTCTGTTCCAACCACCAGAATGCATCAACCGAACGATATGGAGTTAATTCGCAACGCGCAAAGAATCAAAATCGACGCTGTTAACGCATGCGGCTAAAGTTTGAAATGCACTAGATACAGATACAGTTCCTCCAACTGAGTGAGTGTAGTGGTAGTGCGATGAGAGTGAATTTACCAAAAGAAGTTGATGAACATCAAAGGAAATGCTTGTCACTTCCTTTTGATGAATATCATCCCTTACAGTTGATGGTGGATTTTGAATTTGACATTTGACCAAAATATGCCAGTCAAAATGAGTCTAATTAAATTATTATTGAATCTTAATTCACGCAGTGGATGAAGTGAATCGATTTGAAGTTAGATACTTATGCACACGGTATAGTATCTTAAGAATACATGTTGTTCGGTATAGTGCAACCACCTGCTGTAGTCATTCGAAGTAAGCCAGTGGCGTGCATAGTTTATTATTGACTTGATGAGGTGACGATAAATAAGATAAATGATGAAAGGCCAACATCAATGAGAGCTATTAAAGGAAATAAAGAAAAGTTCTGGGGTAATAAAGATGGAACCTTTGTACCATAATGATAAGGCTGCTTTCTGTTTGATTGACTGTCAAATGTAGCCTTGTACTGCTAAGGTACCTACGGGCTTTCCCAAAGTACTCTCACCTGTTCTAAATATGGAAATATTACATAGCGAACTTCGACGTTTAACTTTTGATGCGAATGTGACATGAGAATGACATAAAGTGTCCCGTAAAATTAGGTAGATAGGCACATAATATTTCAATACATTTTTAAATGTAGCTATGACTGTTTGTCACGAATCGCGGGGACTTGCATATGTCAAGTCTTTTTAATGTTCACGAAACAATGGATTTCTATTTTGAGAGCAATGCATAAAGTAAAATGCTGCCATGGTCCATCATGTGTAACCACGGCTTGGTGAGACATGTCCACATGATGATGAATGAATTTGTGTACGTTAGATTAATTGTAGTTACCTTTATGTAGGTGATAGGCAAGGTCAAAACAAAAATGAAAGGCTTTACCACAGCACAGCTAGTTGCCCTTTGTGTTCTTGCTGCCAGCCACGTTCAAAACAGATTTTTAATAAGACCCAACTTACAAATTTTTCTTAAAGCAACAATAAATTGAAGATCCTATACAAACAACAACATTTAGTTAAACAGTTGTAATTTTATTTCTTGCACTTAAAACACTTTAGTCCATATGGAAGTCCAATCATAGACTATTCAGAGCATTTTTTGTTTGTGGAGGAAGACAATCGCTGGTGAAAACATAGCGGGACACTGTTGACACATAATAATATTGTTTACATAGTGAAATGACAAACATAGCTACATCGTATGTAAATGTTTTCTATAATCAAGGTCAACTCCCCGGCATTCAAATTTCATTTTCAATTTGCATGGCTGATGTTCAGCTTGTCATAATAAGTTTAAGCCTCTTACTTCTACCATTTTTAGTTTCAGTGTTTAAATTGAGAAGTGTTGGCAATAATTAAATATCATATTTGTGAATTTTCGTTTATATTTTAGGATAAGACGGCCTGTGAATTGCACTAATAAATTATTATCCTCGGCTTATTTTCTGATACTATCATGATGATTTGTGTGCTGCTCAGTGATTTGTGTGCTGGACTATAAAGTGCTATAAAGTGCATATTTAAAGACTAGGGGATAAAGACTCTGATAGCCTATTGGCCGTTTCTAGTGGCTGTTAAAACTTTTTTCTGGAAGAGAAGCAATATATTATTTATTTGAAGTGGCTGGAAAAATATAGTTTCCAGTCCATTTTTTTGTTGACCATCAAGTGTTTTAACATGGATTTTTCTACTTCGCCACTATCTACTTGCAAAATTCTGACTAAAATCCCAAAAATAAAAACACACACAATCGAATGGTTGTAAGAAGCTAGGGGAGAGTACGATAACTACGGTTAAATACAAGCACTTTTTACTATGGGACGGGGGGTCTATCTTACTCCGTTTAGGCGGGAGGGGCAATTTAAAGAAAATGATACTTTAAATGGAAAAAAATACATTAAAAAACAATGGCAACACTTATAATAAAAGACTATAACATTTTAGAAAGCCCAGAATCTGTTCTTTCATATTATTTTTAAATCAAGTTATTCCCTTAAATAGTTTTTGAAAAAAAAAATTTCAAACTTGAAATTTTAGGACAATAGTTGGGGTGAGTAAAATAATTTTGGCGATGAAAACTTATGACGGATTTATGTAGAGGAGTTAAATACAAACATTTTTTACTATGGGAGGGGGGGGTCTATCTCGCTCCGGTTAGGCGGGAGGGGTAATTAAAAAAAAAATTATAAATAAAATTCAAATAAAATATTAAAAAACAATGGCAACACTTACCACATAGAACTATAGTATATTTCAAAACCAGGAATCCGTTCTAAATTGTGTAAAATACAAATCAGCAAAATTTTGTCTACCAATGTGAAATTTCTGGCCAAAGACTGTATCTGAAGAATGTTGTTGACATTGGGTAAACTTATATAATTTAAATAAAATTTCAAGGCGCAAGGGTAGCAATTTGTACCCTAAGCGGAGCGACATATAAAAGTAATTTTCAATTTTCTCAAAAATTAGAAGACATAACTCAATCTGGTTTTGAGTGTTCGATTAAGAATTGATTTAGGCAGTAAAAACTACAAACAAATTAAGTATTTATTTGCTCAATATTGAAAAAAATCAGCATAAAACTTTTTTTTTTAATTTTTTTCCTTAAATTTCAAGTTTGAAAGTATTTTTTTTCAAAAACTATTAACAGCTATAACTTGATTTAAAAATGATATCAAAGAACAGATTCCTGGCTTACAAAATTCATAAAGTCCTTTATTGTAAGTGTTGCCATTGTTTTTCAATTAATTTTTTTTAATAATACTTAAAGTGTATTATTTGTTTTAAATTGCCCCTCCCGCCTAAACGAAGCCAGATAGACCCCCCCCCTCCCATAGTAAAAAATGCTTGTATTTAACCCCTCTACAAAATACCGTCAATTTTCAATCAATTTTTGGCGCCGTAGTTATCGTACTCGTGCCAGAAGCTATACTAGGCCAGGATGCTTCTACGGACCTGTTGCGCCAACTATTTATTTTATTTTTTAAGCCAATTTGCAAGTAGTAGCAAATTTATTGAAAACTTCAGCGATGTAAACGCGTCAAATAGTTGGTAATCTACGAAATTCTCTTCTCAGACAGAATCAACAGAGGAGTATTTTTTCCGCCAATGGAACGGTTTCAGAAGTGATTTTCTTGATTCCGGACGTTTCCTTTTGCCCAATGGAAAACGACATAAGTCGCAGGTCTATGGGAATAAGCCGCAAAGGAACGGCGCTCTTAAAATCAACATCATAACCCTTTTCCATCGCTCAAATTCAGCTTGATTAATTTATGAGTCGGAGTAATCGAAAATTGGGCCCCTTTACTACAGGTAATGCTCTTTATTACTATAAATTTATTTACAATTTCATTCCATTTATAATTTTTGAAACGACCAGTGATCACTGAAGAATAGTTAGTTTTATGTATATCCTATCAAAATCGATTGTTTTTTTCTTAGGTATTTATTTAAATGTCCATATAGAACCCTAGTGGTAGCTTTTTGCAACAATTTGTCTCATTACTGTCATTAATAATGATTGTGTCCATTTTATTTCATTATTGCTCAGTAGGCGCCACTAAGAAGTTTCTAGTAACAGCGGGCCCAAAGTACGAAGTCAAACGGAAACAAAACGAAAACGCCGTCTAATATCGTTTTCGATTGGTCGTCCAGAAGCGTCCGGAAGCAATCCGAACGCTTCTGAAAGCATTCGATTGGCACTCAAATGACAGTTCTTCTCCTGAAAAGAAGAGAATTTTGCTTCTAGATTTGAACTCAGAATCGAAACCAGAAGCACTAATACATTCATTTTTTGTGCCGCATTTGATAGTTCTGCATTTTAAATAATATTAAAATGGATATTCCGATGGAGTTTTGAATATCAATTTTACCGTCTTCAGCATCTTCCTCATTATCAAGTAGTGATGATTATGATGATGCAATTGCGCTTGAATTTCAGAAATACAACGATACTACGACTTCATACTCAAATAACATCTATTTGCCTGTTCGATTGGCATCCCGAATCGGAGAGTTCTTCCGCACGATTCTGGATGACCAACCGAAAACGACATAAGTTTTCTTGTAGAGTTTGACACTAGCAATTAATGACATTCAAAATGATCGTGAGTTGGACAGTTATTTTGGGTTAATCCAATTATAGGGATACGATAATAAAAAAATACAAAAACAAAAACATTCTTATGAGTGAGGTGAGTTTTTATTCTATTTTTATTTTATTCATTATATCAAAATGTATTGCCAATTATATTCCATCACCCTACACTTTACTTCAGTAGCAAAAAGTGTAACAGACTTAATAACAAAACAATTTAGATATCAAATCAGCAAGCTCAATGTACTTAGGTAGGTAGTTAGGTACACGTATGTTTAGTATCCCCGCATGAGACCACGTTTCTTCTAGTGATTGGTTGGCTAGACGGTTCTATAACTCTGTATATAAGTGTGCGGTTATATACATATTTACCTAAACAGCTAAAAGATAATTTCAGAATTAATTTGGATTTATTGCAGTCGTGATCGTTGTAAGTGGAAGACTATAGTTTGGTGGACCACGGTAAATTTAAAAATGAGTGTCAATCGAAAAGTGTTAAAACAATTGATCGTATTGTGTCACATCTTTCTTTTATAAATTTCCATTTATGAATCATAAAGGAGGATTTACCACGGCATTGGATCTGCACTTGAAAATACAAAATTGTTTATAAACTCATTCGCCGTTTGTCAATTGCGTTAAACATTATTTCCCCAGCAGAATTTTGTTTGTTTTTCTGTGTGTTGAAAAGAGTATGCCTACACCTTACTCAAATTTTGAAGCTATCGGTTCGGTTCTTTAAAATCTATTTATTTAAAAATTTAGTTTTTTTATTTTACTTTTGACGTGACCGTCGACTCCTCCCACATAACGGACTTTGCCTACAAGTTACCTGTGGGCCCAGGATTTTTCATGGATTGGTGCTGTACAAAATCAAAGGAGCGCCATCATTCTATGTGGTTTGTGGTCGTTCGGTTTGAGATTGCAGACGCGAATTCATCGGAGAATTCTATTAGCCACAAATATCCGGTAAATAGATTGTCGTAGCAGGGGTATGTCGATGGAAGAATCGTCGACAATTTATCAAAATTTACTTCAAAGAACAAATTGAAAACATCTAGAGGAACTTTATGTAAATTTGGAAATGATTCATTTCATCCATTCACCACTACCAGAAAACATTTTGATTTTTTTGAGTCCGTATGTCAATTCCGCTAAATAGTAATCATCGGCTAACTTTTTGACACTTATGAAGGCCGCCTCAATTGGGCTAAATAATTATCCTCGGATAATTTTATGACACTTATGTAAGTGTTGAAAGAGAAGTTCACCAAATTCCAATCTTAAACAGGGATTTATCGAATCTTACCCTATTAATTAATTAAAATTCAGTGTTTTATTTCCTCTTTAACATTCCAGCAAAACTCAAGCAAAAGAAAACGTCAAAAAATTTGCCAAAAAACTGAAACATTTAATCCAAGCATTTAATAGGAATTCTTTAGAACATGTTGTGTAATTTACTGAAATTTGAACAAGAAAAGTTTTATTTAGATACCTACGGAAAAATAATGCAATAGGATTGTGTAAAATGGAAATGGAAATGGAAATTTATCAAACATAAATGCAATCAGACCTTAACTCCTCATTCAATTCGCATCCACAAAGCAATCGCACATCTCTGTCAGCTGTCACTTTCGTATTTTTGACAGATCTATCTCCATCTCCATCCACTTTCGTTTTCGTGTTCGTTTCGTACTTTTTGTGAAGGTAGGAAATTTAAAAGCAGCTATTTAATTGACAATTAATTGAAATAAAACATTTTCGCGTTTTATTTGTGGTTCGTTCGATAAACAAAAATCTACACTTTTATTTAAATTTGCCATCCAGTAACTAAGAGGGAAGTTGGTAAGTTATTTCAATTTCGCTCTTAGCGAATCTACGAAAACTACCATAATCGATTTTGTTAAATTCAAGATGCCCTTCGACGGAAAAAATTATGCAAAAACCTGAATAAAATCTCAAGAAAAACATTTTCCCTATTTATGGTGTACAATTGCTGCCACATCGCTACTCGTTGCAATTAGATTTTTCTAGTTTTTTTTCTACCTCGGGATGGGATCGCAATCGTGTGTGCTTCAATGGACTATTTTGTTTACGTTGTACATTTTATCGCTTTGTAGTAATTTTGATCGTAAACGTAATTCTGTTTGTTTATAATCTTCGCTCAGCTGGTTTTTGTTTATATTTATTTTCGGGTGGATCACCACCTTCATTTATTTCAACACTGGGAACTCACTGTCTCTAGACCTAGAGGCTAGAGACCGTATCGTCTTTCTCTTCTTTTTTTTTCAGATGAACTTTGCCAACTTAATACCTACTGTGTATATGGAGCGAAACTAGAAAAAACATTAAAAATGCTTATCAACTTGTTTGCAGTTTTATTTCTTTTATTTTTCTATACCAACTAGTGAGCAACTTGGAGCTCGGAATGATTTTATTTATGTGCTGACATCGTTGTTTCGTTTTTTTTTTTTTTTTTTTTTTTTTTCTACTTTATCAAGCATTCACGATCACGGCTCCGATGTGTGGTGGTGTGTTGTCAGTTCTGTATAATGTTGGTTTAGCTTTTGTTATATAGACTTTACAGCTTGACAAACTACTGTGGGCGTATATTTTAGTTGTTGCTTGTCGTTGTCCGCTGGAAGTTTACGAGAAAAATTTCCCCAGAGTTACTAGCGATCGCAGCGCAGGTTGGAACTGTTTTCGAGTGCACTTAAGTTCAATTTAGATATCAATTCAATTGAAAGGCGTAAGTGTATTATCAGTATTAGAAAATTAAAAGTTGTTGTAGGTACATCGGAGAATATTGCAATTGCAAGTTGTTTTGGCAAACTAGTGTAGAGATTACGTGGAGCGAGGGATGTGTGTGTATGACCTATTAACAAAATTAATTATCGTATTCCTATCCAATTCTGTTGGAATATTTGTTTCATTTTATGTGTTTTGTGAGCGAACGCAAATATATCCTACGCTCGGGTGAGTGAACATTCATAATAATATCATTTCCATTTCCAGTAGATTTGATTTGCACTAAACAAAAAACGTTGCTTGTTGTGTATAGTGTACGATCCCTTACAGCAGCGCGGATGTCGTCACCTTTTATTGATGTTATGTAAATGTACTTGCGGACGTTTCATTTTCTATAACCTAACAACTTCAACGCTATTTAGCGATAGTACGTATGTCAACTCCGCATGAAGTGTTTATTTGTTTATTTATAATTAAAGGCGTATTCGTATACCTACTTGTTATTTTCCGTTTTAATTGATGTGAACAAATAAAGTTATCAGTTTGATATAGATCGTCGAAGCGCATTGTAGTTGCTTTAATTAAAATTGTGTTCGCAACACATTCGCAAAATGGATACGCCATTAAGGCATTTTTATGCGAATAGTACCATTTTAAATGGTCCTCCGTTAAGGGAGTGTAGGGGCGATATTTTTCGAAACACACATCTTATTTATTTGAACATTTCTGCACGAACAGTGAGGTTGCACTGTCCCGGTATAGGACTTCACTAGAAGCTCAAAAAACTCGTATCGAGCTGAGTATTCCCAATTTGCTTAACAATTTTGTCTCTGATAGGATCTAGTATCTTCTTCTATTGATAAAGTCACAGGAAAAACGTAAGAATACGTTAGATTTGTTCCTCAACATGTCGTGTACATACAGAAACAGCTGGCAATGGATCGAACCGCACAGAAGCTATAATGTGTTGTTTGCTTTGTTCTCATTCTCGGTGTTGAATACCCTATGTGTTCATGGTGGAAACATCAACGTCTCAAATACCTCCTTTCTTACGTGTGATGCTTTATATAGGGACCACTCCGAATAAATGTGTAGACGAGGCACACCATTTGGTAATCCTATCTGGCGGTCCATCTGCAAACAACATTTGTTGAAAGCTGCACAAGCTATTTAATCTGCAGTTGTGCCCAAATTGTTCCTTTAGATGCGTTTTATATCTGTTCGGCCGATCTTGAACTATCTGCTTGTTAAGCGGTATTTTTAAGATCGATATCGTTCCTATTCAGCGATGTTTTGATATCTCTTTGAATTTCTTGCGACGATAAGCAAGTCGATAAACAAAAACACCTCGTAACAACAGGTGTTGGTCTTCTCCTCCGTTCTAATCACCAGTTGGCGGGCTTGTACTCATCGCTCAGTTGGCGCAAGTGGTAGTCACTTGGTCAATTGACAAAATCGAAATGCAAGTTCATTTCCTGACAGGGGAAATCAGAAATGTCTTCCCAAGTGGATTATATACGGAGAATTGACTGTCAGAATTCAAACTATTCAAGCAATCACTTAAAAGGAGTCTGATGATGGATTAGTGGTGTAGTTCGAAATAGGTATCATTCCTACCAAAGTGACTGTGTCTACGAGTTGTTGTTGATGTAATTCTCTCAAACAATAATTCATAAGTCGATGTCATACCTAAGTATAAGTTTCTTAGTTTCCATTATGTTTTTTAGCGTCCCTTTGAAGAGTACATGTTAAATACAGCACAATCCTGTTGTGCTTCTCTTAACATTTCTATCTCCGCCGATTCACCTGCATCGTGTTTACTTTACTTTACCTTTACTGCTTTACCAGAATGGAGTTTGTCGCGCTGTCAAAATTTAAAGCACTCAATATGAGCAGTAGGTACATATTTCAGTTCCAGTTTCACGTTTTCTCGTCATTTGCCGACACCTTTTGACGTGCACATTTTGGTTTTGTATCCCTCGTCATATCAAATTCACTTTGGCATACCAAGGACCAAATGAGGTGAATTCTATGTCATCAAATACTAGTATAAAGAAAGAACCATAATAAATTTCCAAGGGATAAATTCTGCCTGAAGCCAATGTGCTAAAGTGTACCCAACGGTTAAACCCCTCATTCTATTACGATTGACCCTTGAGAGTTGGCTTTTAACACTACATAGACACATATTTCTTAGTCAAAAGTTTAATTTTGGTGGGGGCATAATGCCCCCATTTATTAGGCTTAGTACAAGCTAGAAACAACAAACTTACAATACTAGAACTAAAAACTAGGACTTATAACTTGGACTTAAAGCTAGGGTTTAGAGTTAAGGAGGCGGAGCTTAATGGAGGGAGTGCTGTGGTTAAAATCAAAAATGGAAATGTTTGAGTTTACCTTCCGTAGCATACGGGAAATTGGTTCGTTGGAGCCGTAGGACGTGCGGTGGGTTGGAAGATAGAAGAGGCGGGGGTATCTTAAATTACGAGGGTTTGTATTGAAGGAGATGGAGTTGTAAAGAGACGGGCAATCGATAGAGCCTGATAGGAGTCGATGAATGAAGAGAATGTCAGCAGCATCCCTGCGATCCTCAAGGGTATTCAAGTCAATAAGTTTGAGCCGGTCTTGATAGGGAGGAAGAATAAGGGGATCATTCCAAGAAAGACCGCGGAGTGCGAATCGAAGAAAACGTCTTTGTATGTTTTCGATTCTGCTTATGTGAATTTGCTGAAAGGGTGACCATGTTTGGCTAGCGTATTCGAGGAGTGGGCGGACAAAAGTGGTGTAGAGAGATCTGGTCACGTAGGGGTCGGTGAATTCTTTTGACCATCGTTTGATAAATCCAAGGCATGAATTGGCTTTACGTATTATCTCTTCGATATGCGAGCGGAAATTAAGCTCGCGGTCGTACAATATGCCGAGGTCACGAAGAGACTGAACGGTGGATATAGGTTGATCATTAAGTAGGTATATACGGGGTGGGGACTTATTGTGCTTACGTGATAAGGTGATAGATTGGCATTTGGAAATATTGAGCTCTAGGCAATTTTTCAGACACCAGGTAGAAAAACTATCTAGATCTAATTGCAGCAAACAGGGGTCTTGTGATGAAGAAATGTGTTTGAAAAATTTGGTATCGTCGGCGTAGAGAGAGATAGAGGAGTGTTTAATAACCCTTTCAAGGTCGTTTATAGTTAGGATAAAGAGAAGGGGGCCTAGGTGACTGCCTTGTGGTACACCTGAGGTTGCCAGGAAAGGGGCGGATAGGGTGGATCTGAAGCGAACACTATAAAAACGGTTTTCCAAATAAGATGATAACCATTTCAGCAGTATTGGTTCGAAACCAAGGGCAGACAATTTGAAAAGAATTAATTTATGCGATATCTTATCAAAAGCTTTACTGAAGTCGGTTGCAACAACATCAACTTCTTTACCACTTTCTATAGCCGTTAGGGCAGAGGACACGAATTCAACGAGGTTAGTGGAAGTTGATCTACCTTTAAGAAAGCCATGTTGGTTTGGGGAAATTAAAGATTTGCATTGAAAGCTTAAGGATTCGTATAAAATACTTTCGAGGAGTTTGGGTATATGCGAGAGTTTGGCTATCGGGCGATAATTAGTAACTTCGCTCTTTGATCCCTTTTTATGAATTGGTGTTATGAAGGAGGACTTCCATATCTGAGGAAAGTCACCTTGGGAAAGCGAGAGCCGAAAGAGGTGCGAAAGAGGATAGGAGAGAACAAGGGAACACTTCTTGAGAAATATAGCGGGAATACCATCTGGGCCAGGTGAATATTCGTCATTAAGTTGTTGTAATTTATTTTCAATTACAGTAGGTTCAAACGTTTGAGAGAGGGAGGGGCCAATGGAGTAGTTGAGTAGGTATTTGAAATAGGAAGAATCTGGTACAAAGGAGTTGTCGGCAAAAGATTTTTTAAAAAAGGTGACAAAAAAATTAGCAATGGTGTGTGGATCACTTGAAGCTGTATTTTCGTAAGAAAGGGATGGTGGGTAACCGTCGGATTTTTTCTTGTAATTAACGAATCGGAAAAAAGATTTGGGGTCGCTTATAAGATTCACTCGCGCGTCGTTTATATATCGTTGATAGAGGGAGTTATAGGCTTGGGTGAACTGCAGGTAGGAGCCGAGATAATTGGAATAGTCAGAAAAAGATTTGTTTCGAAGGAAGACTGACCATAATTTGTTTCTCTTGTTGCGTAACGATCGGAGGTTTCGATTATACCATGGGGGGGATGTAGAGAAGGGTTTTGGACGAGAAATAGGAACAAAAAGGGAGATAGAAATAAATAATTCTCTGTAGAACAAGGAGAGGGCATCGTTTACAGGGAGATTGGCAAACTCAAATGAAACATTGTTGAGGTGCTCGTTTATTTTGCGGAAATTGGCTTTATGAAAATCGTAACACGGGAGGCCTGCGGTCGGTGTGGGCTGTAGTGGATGGTCGTGAAAAAATGAAAGAAGAAGTGGGGGGTGAAGGTTGTCAATGGTCGAAAGAAGAAGGGGGGAGAGCGAGACAGAGGAGTTGATCGGGTCAGTAGTGAAGATTAGGTCTAACTGCCTATCCATATAGTTAGAAATCCCGCTAACTTGGCATAGATTTGAGTCAGTTAGTCGATCAATGAGGAGACATTCTTTGATT
The DNA here is from genome assembly GCA_955612985.1 of Cheilosia scutellata. Classification (NCBI taxonomy): domain Eukaryota; kingdom Metazoa; phylum Arthropoda; class Insecta; order Diptera; family Syrphidae; genus Cheilosia; species Cheilosia scutellata. Next base: position 61,663,345 of record OY015314.1, read on the forward strand.
GAGTTGGGATTTGACGCAATCAAAAACGATTCATCATCAGATAAAACCCAGTGCAGTTGAGGCAGATTGAAGTCGCCGAAAATGATTATGTCGTCAGAAGATTCAGATAACTCTATTACTTGATCGATCGCATTGACAGCAAGTTGGTAGGATTCGATAGGCTGGGCCGGCAGGATGTAAAAACACATTACGTATAGGGACTTATGGGGGAGTGTTATTTTTATTGCAACATAGTCGAGTTTTGTTGACGAAGAAGTAGCAATCGGAGAAGAGTCCAGGTCGTTGTGAACAGCAAGAAGAACACCTCGACAGGGGGGGTCATCCGTTGGGCGGTTGATATCGTCCCGAAAGACGTTAAATGTTGGCGGGAATAATTCCGGGTTCTTTATATCGGGAATCAGGTTGGTTTCAGTTAACGCGTAGATATCGAATGGAAGTGCATGAGATTGGCGCAGAACAGCTTGGGTTTTTGAACGCAGGCCCCTTACGTTCTGATAGTAAAAGATTAGAGGAATTCTATGATGGAGGGATGGCTGTGTATCAGGTATCGAGTTAGGGACGAAAATATTTGTTGTGGTCAGCACGGTTCCGTTGAAGGTGCGAGATACGTTTAGAGCTGATATGAGAAGCAAAAGCAGATAGGTCTTTGTCCACGGTAGTCGACGAAATGTTGAAGCCATCGTGATAACGGTTGTAGATTTCTCGAAGTTCAGCAGGATCAATAGGGAGGCCTTCTTTTTGAATATATATCTGAACGTTTGTTTTGGTTTTACCGTCAATGCAGATGGATTCAGGCTTATCAAATAAGTAGGCAAGGTAAAGTCGGACATTTTCAAAAAGCCAATGTCCAATATCATTTATATTAAACATATATTTGCCTACGAGATAAGTTGAAAATTATTGTTTTATTGCAACAACCTGAACTTGGCACTGAACTATGAGCTAGCTTGCCTACATTGCCTTCGCAGACTGTTACACCTAACGCTGGAGCCTACATTTGGTAAATCGAGTGAAAGACAGACACGGTCGAGAAGTGGTAGTCACAGAAAATTCAATTCGTGTCAATAATTAGCAAGGTCTAGTGATAAATTGATACTCAAATAAATACAGTTTCGGCTTTTTGTGCTGTTTTTCGGTAGAGCGAACGTAAAACGCTTGAACATCCCGTCGATAAGCTTGCTTGTATTAGGAGTCACTTCTGCACTTAAATTGTCGTACGAGTGACTCATTGTGCTTAGAAAATATGTCTCCATGAAGCGAGTTCCAAAGTTTTGCTTGTTCTGTAGTCAAAGTAGTTCTGGAAAAGGTAACTGATTTTCGGTCTTGTATGTTAGGCTTGGTTACGTTCCTCGAAACATCAGCCATTGTAGTAGGTATACCTATAGAAGTGGGCCAAAGTTTCCTGCTCGTCACTGTCTATCTTCATTCTTATTATTATAATAGAAGTTCCATTATGTAGTTGTAAAGTGCAACAACTCGTATGATCTCTATGGAGACGTGAACCTATTCCATTCTTACAGCAAATAATGAATCAATTTTCTTATCGCAGCCGGTAAATTTCTAAGAAAGCCGACAACACAAACTTCTCCACAATGGGTGACGATTGCAGTTGTGAATGCGTTTGGACACATGAGATGGCAATGCGGCGATTACTGTCGATAGTAAATAAATACATAGCACAATGTAATTCGCGTGTACTAATGAACTATATTTCAGATTCGTCAAAGCCAGTCGCAATGCTCGGACACAGAATGCGTTCGTAAGTATTATTAGTATCCACTAGATGTAATACCACCATCATACATTCCTTTCTAGTGCCAAGCACTCTTCCAAATCCATCTAGTAGCGAGGATACTAGTTTCACCATGATGACAATGTTCATGGTATTGGCTGTGATTTTATATTTCATTCGACCCAATTCCATTATTAAGAGTATTAATGCCAAAAAGCACGATGGCCGGTCATCAGGAGGACGGGTAAATCTTTTAAATAAAATGAGTTTTGAGAAGAGAACCATTTCAATATATGAATTATTTTTTTAAACAGGATCCCCCCAGTGGTGATGCACCGCCAGCTGTAAACTGATATCCGTTGCAATGCAATTATTTGACGGATAGAGGGCACGTATTACAAAAAGACACACACACCACTTAGCTGTTATTGATATTTTTTTTACTCCACCATCACAAGACAAGAAAAGAGTCTCAAATTGGCGCAAACAAATCTCAACTTAAACTCCAGAGTTTAATTATTTTCTTTTACACAAAAAAAAATTATATTTTCATCTATTGGTTCTCTACCAAACTGAATGTGTGCGCCACAGTGCGTTCAGATGTGTTCCTTATGTTGTAATTTAAAAATCAAAATTTTGTTTTATTTTAAAAATATGTACCCACATAGTTCGCGTTGTATGTATATACAAGTACGCTACTTATTTTGTGTAGATCCACGAATGTAATAATTTTTATTTACATTATTTCGAATAAACAAATAAATTATACTTAACTGAAGTGCGTGTTTGTAGGGACTTCATTGAGAAAATTCTGAAAATCGAAAAATTCGATTTCGATCGTCTTCGCTTTAGCTTATTCTCAAATGCGAACTGTGCTTTCATTGATTCATTGAATATAATAGATTCATTGAAAGGCATGACAGTATTATTTCCTTTGTAGAGTTCTTCAAATGCATCTCAATAAGTCTTGAAGAAATAACGAGCAGAACGTGGACGATGTCTTCGAAAGCATCAACACTTTTGGCAGCAGTTCAAAAAAGTGATTTCATAGTTAGCCTCATTGTATGCGAAAAACTATTCAGTTTAACGCTGCCCTTATCCTACAGAACAAATCCTTAGATTTCGTTTCTGCACAAAAGAAGTTCTGAATTCTCTTAAGAACATCAGAGAAAATGCCGAAGATTTTTTCAGAGAGGCTTTTCAATCCGCATCCCAACATGCCGAGGACTTATTTGAAGAATTCCTCGTAAGATTTGGGAGCATATCTTCGTTGACAATCAAGTAGTCCTGAAATAGATTAAATGTACCACCACAATCAAATCGAAGGCGGTTGGGGTATATCGCGTCGCACTGGTATCTGCTGAGTTCTCGGACATAACAATAAAGAAGGTAACGAAAAGGCGGATGAGCATCAGCTAAGTGGACACAACTGATTCCCAACCCGACCAATAATAGTTTGAAAACTTTTGTAACAAAAATAGGAATATATTTTCATAAAATCGACACGACACCATCAGCGTGATAAATATAAAAATTATTTTGCGGTATTGACCTAATTACCGAATGTGGGCAAACACACGTTAAAACTGATATTCTATTCTTCTGGTCAAGGTTGAGACGAGACTTGTGAAGCAATTCTGAGTAAGCGATCGAAAATATTTGACACCAATAGCAGAATCAGCGTTTTGACGGAATTATCCACGGCCAAGTTAAATTCATTGATGGTCAATGACTTCTGATGATGACAAGCAACTAAGTGTGATACCAAACGTTTATAGCCCTGATAAAAACACGCACTTATTGAAGAGCACGTGCGATTGTTTCATAGTCAGTCAAACCGGGTAATATCCAAATGGGGGATTACAATGCAGAAACACAATTTTTCGAGCAGACAACGGTGGTTTCTTTCGAATTGAAGTCGTTAAGAAAGAAACCTCATCTTTAAGTCCATTAAAATAATCACGAGGATGGACTTTTCCAAAGGTTTTGCCAGAATCCCTTCACAGCAGGAGTTAGAGAGGGAGTGGTGGAGAATCCCGACAAAGTTTCAACAAAACCAAGAATGTGTCTCTGCGAATGTCAAAATGTCAAAATATTTCTTAAATATTCGCCTATTAAGAGGGTCAGGCAATTATGCATGCTGACATTTTCAAATTCCCGAACGGCATAGCTGCGAATGCGGACATGAAAGATTTATTCCATCGAATTCGTACCAAGAATAGAGACCAGCAGTGCCAACGAATTCTCACGACATCCTACGCCCGATTGCCAACGAAGTAGGGGAGGACTCACCCCAGTCGGCGTGCAAATTTTCATCAGTAGTCGAACCACCACATCTGCTCAGACGCACTGTTAACTCGATATTTACCTTATTCAGAGTCGAAAAGTGACTGCGACCCTAAACCTAATACGAGTCTTCGGTCGAAAGAAACACATTTCACCAAAGAAACGTACTCTTTTGTGGAACAATTAAATTTGAACGCCTGCCCGATATGGTTAAGTACGAGCAATCGCTTTCAGTTTGCTTACAAAGTCTAAATTTTAATTCATAATAGATAAAAAAACAAACCAAAAAAAACGTTTAGCCAAAAAATCAAACTCAGCGTAAGATACTCCTTCATGCACATTGCACATGCACAGCTACCCTATGAATCTTCGCTATTCAGTTGTGTGACCACTGTCCGAACCTTCTTGATGACGTCCTTCATCTTCTCGTAGGTACCAGTAGAATCGGGCAAATTCTCAAAGTTAATTACGTCACTTACGCCGACTTTAAAATTATCGCCACACGGCAGCTTATCGAACGGAGAGAACTTTAGGACCGGCGTTCCCAGCACTGATTCCATTGCGCCAGCCAATACGGTGCGTGGTGTCTGAGGTAGTGATGCGTCGCTGCCATTTATCGTCTTAGAATCTTCCTTGCTATCTGTATGGCATGCAGTGTTCAGTGCAATTTTGATTGGCGTCGCTGTCGCACTACGATTGCCTATTGCGTCAAGTTCAAGTACGTCGTCAATCAGAGAATCGTCATTGTCTGAGATAAGGCTAACATTTGATTGCAATTCTTGTAGCAGTTTCTTCTGTCTAGCTTCAAGATCTTCAAGACTTGGCGATGGAGACCGATGTGGATTTGATGAAGATGGCTCTGCTACGGGTGGCAATGGAGGCGGTGATTGCTCTTTGGGCGACGAAAGCGGTGGCGGAGGACGAGTAAACTCTACGTTTGCGACTGAAACGTTTTCTTCATTTTCATCGTTATCAATATCCATTTCGGACGTGTCTAAAATGGCTTCCTTCATACTGTCGCTCTCAATAACGTCTTTCATCTTCTTACGTTTGTAGCCTTTGACTACGTTGTCACCGAGCATTTTGATGAATTTTTCCCGAGAGTCTTCGGGATCTAATGGTGGGACGTTGTGGTGTCGATAGTCCTGTAAGGAAACATTTAATAAAATTACAGTAAAGTAACATTTCTCTACTCACGTCATAGAAATGTGGCCCGGGATCGGCATTGAAACCGGGAAATGCAATTATCTTGTTTGCGTCGTACTTGTGCTTATCGTTTTCAACCTGACCCTCCTCGTCTTCTGGGTCAAGAACAAAGCGGCCCTAGGAAATGATTACAGAGCTAAGACAATGGAAACTATTTTGAATATGAGACAAATTCACCTCTGAGTCAAACAAAGAAATGCCCGAGTGAGCGACTTTGGCATCCTCTAACCACCCTGGTGGATATCCCAACACTCTCATGCGGTAAAAGAAAAATGGCAACTCCCCTGGGCTTATGCCCAGAGCCTCTCTCAATCTTTTACTAATCTTACCCGGGCGTAAATGAGCAAAGCGCTGTTCAATATCGACATGGTAGCGCTCGTGTTTGTTAGAATGCATTTTTTTGGCTTTGTTGATTTTCGTATTATTGCGCGGCTTGGGACAAGATCGCAGATCATGATCCGTTTCGCCACAATTGAAACACGATTTGTTTTGTTTCGGACGATGGCATTCATCTTCGGTGTTTTTCTTTTTCTTTGCCGAAGAATCGTCAAGTATTTCTTTGATGGTTCGTTTGTAGGAGGGAATCTGAATTGCGTCAACTTTCTCCGCTGGTTGAGTGTCAACCATAAACAATCCTGAAATGCCCATGTCATCTTCGTCAACGTCTTCTATGTTTTCAGCTTCTACTTCTGTCGCCGCGTTTTCGACCACGATTACTTCTTCTTCCTCAACATCATCCACTACTTCACCTTCTTCCGGAGGACAGCGGAATACTTGAATCGCCTCATCATCTTCAACTATAGATATACCTGTGTGATTTTTAAGAGTCTCACGCAAACCGCCGAGAATAAGTTCCTTAAAATCATTGAATATTTCCAGGGACTTAAAATTAACCTCAAATAATAAATTTTCTGGGTCAAATTCTGTGATTTTGGTTGTTTCTAAATCCGATTGGGTGGAATTGAGCGCGGTCTGAGAATCAGAATCTGGAATTGTGATCGCACTGGTGTCGGTCTCGAGAATTTCACAATCACTGTCCAAGTTGATGGCATCGGGATTTATTGGTTGATCATTCGTTTCCATATTTTTATTTGCAATTTAAAGATATTTGGATAAAAGATTATATTATTTAATAAAATAAAAACAAACACAAATTCGAAAGCAAAAGCAATCTGGAAATGTCAAAATTAATTGTAGGGGAAGATGCGCAAACGAAAAAAGTATCGAGCGACGAGCTGATTGGGGTGCTATTACACTGGAAAATAAAGTTCACCAATTCATATTTGTCTTTGCGAAAGGTACTCTTCGTAGCAAAAATTTCACTTCAATAACAATTCGAATTTGACAATTATAGGCATGTTTAATTGAACTCTATCTGAGCAAAGAAACGTAAAGTAGAAATTTTAACACGCAATTGCAACAACTACACTCTGTTAAGGACCATTCACATGAGAGCGAACGAATTAATGAAATGCGAACAAACCACTTTTTATGCATTTATAAACAGCAACTTTCACCTTTTATTATTTCAAGAAGAGGATAATTAAATATCCCATCAAAATTTATTAAGAAAACAAGTTTATAAACAGTTTAAATAACGAAATTTCGAATTCCAAACTTCTTGCCGCCAACGAAATCACCCTTTTGGCGCGATTTGTCAAAGTTTATTCGCAATCCACAAACTTTAATTCGCGTTCCACAAAAGAAATTGATTGCTGAAATTCACGACTGCCGCGACCTAGAAAAGTGTTCATGTGAACGGACTGTCAAAACTTGCGAGTGTCGTTTTCCATCGGGGGTTCACTCATTCCGAAATCCAATGGAACAAGGAAACTGATTCTGGTCGACTCTTCTCAGGTAGTATTCGTGAAAATGTCAAAATTAATGTATGGCTGCTTTCAGTTGGATTGCATATAATAGGTCTGTTTTTTTCCACATCTATCTCAGTGAAGTAAAGTAAAGTAGGATTTTTAACACGCAATTACAACAACTACGAACTGTTTGACACTTTCGAGACTCTATTATAGTTGTTGTAATTGCGTGTTAAAAATCCTACTTTACTTTACTTCACTGAGATGGACGTGGAAAAAAACAGACCTAATATATAAATTGCACTTGTGTAAGTGCTTTTTAAGTGGACTCTGACTTGAAATCGAGAAGCGAAATTCTCTTCTCAGAATCAACAGAAGAGTATTTTTTGCGCCAATGGAACGGTTTCGGAATTGATTTTCTTGATTCCGGACGCTGCCAGACGCTTCTTTTTGTCCAATGGAAAAATACATAAATGTAGTAGGTACCTAGTAAAGAAAACTTACGAAATAATGTATTTCGCTTCTAATATTTTCTATAATTCAAACCAAATGTTCCCGTTCAGACGTATTTCGAACACACCCATTATCAACACAAAATAAAATCACCAACAAAATGTGGCATCGCCCTTAACAGCACGAAGTCAAATGTTTGGTTTTTTTTCCGCTAAGGTTGGCTGCATTTCTATTCGGTTTCGGTTAAAAACGGCCCCTAAAATATAACAGAATTTAATCGCAAATATCTTATTGTTTTCTTCTATTTTCCAATTTTTGTCATGAAATAGTGTGCGTGAAAATAATTTGTTACCACCTATTCAATTTAATATATATATTTAATAGTTCGTGTTAGTTTTATTTTCAAAGTATATTCCGCTTAAAAATGTCACAGCAACAGCAGCTGATTGCCGATTTGAAAAGTTCCCGCGAAACAGCTAAAAATGCATTAAATGAGATTTATGGAAAAATATCCAAGTGTAGGGACAATGTCAAGACAAAAAGTACTTTCGCCTACAACGCAGTGCATGCTATATGCATGGCAATTAAGGATAGTGGGACATTCTACGAAATTTATAATGCAGCCATCGAGAGATTGGTCGAAAATATATCCGAAGACCACTGGAATATGTTTGTGGAATTGTTGCGCTTTATTCTTGGAGAATTATATTCAAAGGTTTGTCTAATTTAGTCCTGTATACTGTTATCTGAATTATGAATTTCTTTTCAGAATCACTTTAAGCAGTCTGTGCGTCTATCAGTACTTGCAAGAGCGGATCGACTTGCAACCCCAGCTGATGTGAAATCTCACCTGAAACTCTACTCGCGTCAACTGTTTTACGCTCACGCGCACATGACTGACGATGAAATCAAAGAAGTCTTTAAGAGTATCACTACGCTTTTGACCAAATCCAAAGAAATTCAATTCGAGGACTTGATATGCGATTTCCAAAGTCATTTTCTTGGGTTCCCCTCGATATTGCAGTCTGTGATAGCCAAACATTTGGACAAGGCTGCTAAAATGTTCGAGACGTTTTTTGTCACAATCGCCGCCCTAAAGATTCAGCAGAGAAAAGTAAGCGAAACGCTTATCACCCTGATGAAGCTTCTGCTTAATTTCATCCAGTTGGATGTCACAGATCAGAATACTGTGTTTTCGCAAAACTTTCTTAGATCATGCAAGGAGAACGCGTCTCTAAAAGAACATAAGTATCAAAATTACTCCATCAATCTGTTGTACTACTTGGTAAAGCTCCTGTTGTTCCCAAATGCTCCTGATTTCAATAGAAACTTTGTTGAAGTAATTACGAAGATTTCTCTGTTTGTCGATCGCTCTGAACCAGCCCAGGAACATTGGTTTATGGACACTATAGTCACGATGACGCGAATATTTGATGCCTTCAAAGGGCAGAAAACTCTCCTTCAAACAATGAATGGGGAGAGCTATCAGGAGCTGTTCGCTCTGATAGAGAAGCTCATAAAGCTGGCGCATGGAGTGAATTATGAAAGCGGCCTGTGGACGTGTTGCAATAGTGTACGAAAGCACGTTATCTTCAAGCTCTGCATAGTGGAGTTGGTGATGTTTGAGACAGTCGTAGAGAAAAGTTTCGCAAAGCCCGAGCTTGGATCTGCTGTTTATACGATTCTAAAGCACACTATAGCTGTTGTGGATTACTTCAAGTGTAGCACAGTCAACTACGAGGTGGCATCGATAATGAATGCGTTGATGCGGTGCGCACAGAATGTGAAAACAAAGGAACACGGCGAGCAGGTGGTCAAGATGCTGCTTTTGACCACAAAAGTAAAGGCTCACCTACCGGAAAACAGTTTTAAAACTCTTTCCAAGTGCGTCATGCATGTATACAAGAACGCCAGTGAGTCACATCGTCAAGCTGAAGCGTGTGCACTTTATATCGGTCATCTGATGGAATCCAAGGCTGACACTGACCTGATTCGCAGGTACATTGGAGTTTTCTACTCTCTGGATCCTTGTACCAGCATTATAGAAACTATAGACCAGTCGAACTCACCTTTAAAGACTGAAAACTTTAGCAAACGCCTCCTGCATTCCTTAGAGGCTGGAGTGTTCTTCAAAATGCGGGATCCAAACATTCTTGTCATTACATCGCTGCTCAAGTCCGCCACTACAATCCTTGACTTTGTTCTCATCGCTCGCCAATATCCCCACATAAATGTGTCGGCAAAGTTGGACCGAAAATATGCAGAACTGAAGGAAAAATGTACCCTAACTCCCGTAGAACATCTAGCATTAGGTCACATTTGCAAGGTTCGTGCACTTCATCAGATGGACGAACTAAAGAATCTCTTCAATCTGCCTAAAATCAACGATGAAACTCTGACAACCGTCTCAGATCCCGCCAAACTCAAGCTCATGGACATAACCAAAGAAATGCTTATAATGCGATTGGCCCAGGAGGGCGTGGAGTCATTCGCTGAATTCTTCGAGTTCTCCTCCCATCAACTGATACTTGATCCAGATTTCAGCGTCGACTGGGAACTAATTATCGACGACGTGGCAATGCTAGCACGCTTGTTTCACTTTCGTGGCTACGTGGACTATGCCTACAACAGCTGGCGACTGCTTCTACGAATAGCCACACATCTAGATGATATTCTCAATCGGATACGTGCGTTATCCTTCATTTGCGACGAATGCCTGTTCATCGAACTTTACGATCCCGAATTCAGTTTTGATGATGCAATTACCAGCTGCGAGCAGGCAATTTACGAGTGCCTTATGAACATGGAATTCTTAACCCCACGCAGGCAGAATTATGTTCTCACTTGTCTATGTTACATCGGTTGGTATCTGGCGCACAAAAATCGCTTCACTGAGAGCCAGGTGCTTCTCGAACTCGCACTGGCAAAGGTCGACGAATTGGTGGATAGGAAAAGCAAATTCGAACTACTGCGGGCAACACATTTGGCGGTCAGCTTCCGCATCAAGTGGAAACTCCAGGCGGGACTATCGAAGACGAAGGCATTCTCTCAAGTTGACAAAATTCTAGATGAGATTCGAGCTGTTGTCTACTACACTTCAGAGGATTCGTTAAATTTTCCAACTCTACTATTTTCTGTGGTCAACGATATAACCGAGTTCACTACGAATAGGCTGTGTGAGCCAGCCACTCTACCATATGTACAGATGGTACTCAATATGGCCTTGGATGCGGGCGCTGCATATCGGGCTGTACAATTTCTGGTGCTCTGGACGCACATCAATCTGCAGTCGGAAAATGTCACTAAATGTCAGGTAGGTTCTCGCATGTTATCAATAATTGGCCGTTTCTGAGGCCAAACCTAGGCGAACTTACTACATTTTCCTGTCTCGCATTAAACATTCATTTTCAGATAAAACTCGATCTAATCGACATGCTGCTTAGAAACGCCCAACCCACAGCCCACAAAGCTAATGAGATGATAAAAAATCATCTGGAAGCTGCACCCATTGAACCTTACCGTATCTATGGTCAACAAACGGTACGAAAAGCAGTGTACATTAACCCAGTTTCCCCAGTTCGCATTGTAAGTACAATTTTCCAAACATCCGCGAAATGCCCGCACTAATAGCCGCTCTTTCCTAACAGAAATACAAGGTGACACAAGTCCATCGAAATCTGGGCGATTTTCTAATCACTCACGAGGCGTCTTGCACTTGTGACAAGTGCTCGCATACATTTCTCAACTGGCAATACTTCAAAATTGGTTGCATCAACGCAAGGCTGCTATATCTCGGCGAAGTGTACAACGAACCAAACGAATTCTACGCCAAAGCAGTGGAATGGTGTTCTAAGGCCATCCACAAATCGCACACAAAGTTCCACTTCCGAGAATACGAACTCACCATGTTGACGCAACACATTAACCTGCTGCGCCGAATAGGAAATTTTAAATCAGCTATAACCATTAGCAAAGCCTCTCTAGATATTTACAACAAGTTCAAAGGCAGCTTAGACGGTGTATACTTTGTAAATCTGTCAATTCAATCAGAGTCTACAAAAGCCGAGATGCAGAAGAAACCAATCAACCCGAATCACACAACGCGACGTCTGTTAAAGTTTAGTCCTACTGATCCCAAGCCAACAAATGTACAACTAAAAGTGGCGACGGCTTCACGCAAAGCAAGAGCCAAAAGAGATTCATCAAAGACGCTTAAGGAAAATATCGACGACATCATTTACAAAGACCCCACAGCAACTACGCCAGCAGTACAAAAGTCACGGGCCAAAGTCGGAACAAAGAGCGTGAAGAGTAAAGTCAAGAGCAACACTGAGAACCTACTCGATGAGATTTGTAAAACAGTCGACCAAGTTCATTTGGGTGAGGACTTACCAAAGAAATCAACTGCCATTGTGGCATCTACTCGACGACGTGGTAGGGCGAATTTAAATGCCGCAATAATTATTATTGATGACGATGATGATGATGATGACTCGCCACCACCAGCTGTGACATGCAAAATTCCAAAGTCGGCCAGCAAAGTCGAGTGCACACCGAAGACTCGCGGACGTACAAGAAGAGCACCGCCTGCCACTATTGCTGTTGCGAAATCGGGAGAAGTAGAGGCCCGATCGAAATTGTTACTGAGAAGACGAATTTAAATGTGAGACAACGGGACACGTTGGACTCGTACGAGATTACTCATGATCATGTGCCACTGTATTTTTAGAATTTGTTTGTGTTTTAGGCAAATTATAATTTAACTTTTTCCATTTTTCATTACGTATGTATTTTTATAGTATTTATTTGTTTTAACGAAATAAATTCAATAAAATAAAATAGTCTGGCAAATTTCAGTTCTGGTAGTTAGTGAGGGAAGTTTCAGCAGTTTCAAAACTTGCCCATCTCGTTTTATCTGTTTAATGATTAAAGCTGTACAAATGCGGACCATTTTGGATAGGGCTAGCAGCTTGTCTTCTGTGGCACATACTTCTTCTGGACGCAGGCGCAGAGCTCTTTCGTACATATAGCGATTTAGACGTGGTTCGAAGAGCACAGCGCTGTCACAGGATTTTCTGGTATTCCTTACTACTAACAACAGCGTTGTTCTGTTATTGCAACATAAATACTAAGGCATTACAGGTGCTGCTGGAGCTCACGTAGGTTAATTTTGAATAAGCTTCCTATATTCCATAGCCCATGCAGATGTAAATAAAGTAAACCATTTTGGGACTTAGTCCTCAAATTTTCACTTTATCTTCCTAAACGCAAGGCTTCTAAAAGTTGCTGTCCCTAATTTCTCGTTTCCGCAGCTTCTATTCGCGATAAACTTTGTTCGATCAGTAGATGCCCAAATATCTGACCATAGGTAAGAGTTTGAACAAACACATCGACATTGCTCCTTCCATCTCTCGTAAATTAGTTATTTCAGCTTCTCCACTTGTTTCAGTGGAACTCCACTCACAATCATTCGACTGTATTGAACAGACATTCTGGATCTGGATACGATATTCAGATTTTTTCGTCTCGAGGTCTAAAACACACTTACGGACAATTTAGAGCCACATTAGTAAGTCATAACATCTATACTGAGGCATATTCATAAAGAAATTAGCGCAGTTATTTCATCAAGGACTTCCTTATCATCTAGTAATATCATGCAAAAGTAAATCACGCTATAGCGGCACGCAAATACCAAAGTAACGCATTTAACTAGAAACGCACATTCATCGATTAACTGTGGCGTATACGTAACATTTTAAGAAAAGGTTATTTTTTTAACCAACTGTTGAGCAATGCGTACACCCAGTGTTCTCAAGATGGATAAGTATTATAATTATATAAAAAAACGTATTGCCAGCCAGTGTGACACCCTCATACATGTAAACAATAGTTAATGTCGAATCCAAGTCTCATCGCTCTTTGCACAAAACCTTGATTCTATTTCGAAAATTTTTTCATCCGCAAATAATCCACGAGCACGCGACGTATTTCAAATTTTTTCTAGTCTACTACTTGTAATCCCAAACCACATATGGTGGCACTTTGGGGTACCATATCTATCGTCTGACTAGGCCATGTTCAACACGAAATATTGGATGTTTGGTATGTCGCTGACATTCGATTAACAGGCGAAAAGGATGTACGGAATTTTATGAGACAGATCGATTTGTTAATAGATTGCACGTAAGAGTCTGGGGTTTTTCGAGGGGTTCAGAGCACAATATGTTTGGTAGGAATTAGCTCAAAATTGGCATTTTCTAAGGACATCATGAAATTCATCGCGTAGGTACACCATCTCAATTTAGGTCTGCCACTCAAAATGGGGTGGTGACATAAATAAAACACTTCCAAACTCCACCGAAACAGCTGGTGAATCTAAACTAGATAGACTCCAAATCGATATCACATTGACACGACATGCTATGAAAAACGAATTCTCTAATGATTCGCGTCTATTTGTGTCCTATTGCTATTCCTGTTCTTGGTGCGAGTTGCCTAGAGTTGTACGAGTACTCTCACTTTCAGTTCTAATCCGACACAATCGGCGTAGTGAGTGTAGTGACAGAAATCAAATTCTCCTCGTTCACAGGTTTGAAATTCGAATAAATTTCTACTTGGTCGAACATGAAACAGCCCACTGAACGAGAGGTGGCCATCAGAAAGGCTTTTATAGATGGATTTCGTCCGTTTGTTATGTACCACCCGCTTGGAAGCTACAGAGGACGATTTCATCACAGCAATTTCCAAGGCTATGGCAGCAAGACATATTTAAGGACAAATCTTGTATACGATGGTCAATGGCTGGACTCAAAGTGTCATGGGCAGGGTACGTTGCGCCGATTAAAAGACGATGGTACATCGGAGCGGATTTACATTGGACAATGGTGGAAGGGCCAACGATGTGGCGAGGGTAAAATGTTCCATCGCAGTGGAGTGTATTATGGATGGTGGAAGGAAAATAAACCCCATGGAAAGGGTATAATGTGGTATAAGGATGGACGCATTTATCTTGGGGAATGGGTAAAGGGTTTATTTCACGGAGCTGGTCTTTTATTTTACACCAACGGCAACAGATATGAAGGATTTTTTGAGAACGGCATGAAACATGGCGAGGGATTGTACTTCCACAGTCAGACGGGACAAATTCAAAAGGGAATGTGGCAGAATGACTTGTGTAAGACTTCGATTATGTTCGATGAATTCAGAAATCAGGTAGTACGGCCTACGCCATATCCTATACCTCGGGTATGTTAAGTTGATTTAGAGAAAATGAAGGGATAAGGTGATGTGGATTTTTGCGTTTCAGAATGAATTACACGAACCGGACAAGCTTGTAAAAGATCTATTCAGGGAATATCTACCGGAATTGACGACGAAGACAAAATCGGTGAGTAACTTGAACTTAAGTAAATTTATAAGCTATTTTTGTATAAGGAATAAGGGCATTATTTGTATTACTATGTATACCTACTGTGTATGCTGGATCAGTTTTACCGGAATCCTGCTACTAGATAAAGCACATGCTTAGTAGCTAAAGTAGTAGCCTTTTCTACCTACGCTAATCCTTTTGCAGTTTATGAACTGCTATAAATATACTCAACAATGACGACTTTTACATCCAAGGTTATGCTGATGACATTGCGGTCCTAATCAGAGACAAATTCGAAGAAAAAATCTCGTAACTCTTCCAGAGGTAACTTCCTTGCTGATTGTTTTAAAAAGACTGTTGGGCTAAATATCAACCCCAAAAAGAGCATGCACCACCCCTTCTGTTTGGTAGAAGCGATAGAATTTTCAAAAGAAGTCAAATTCCTTGATGTGGACGGAAAACCCACTATGTGTGGAACTCGCTCACCTCATGAAAACCATAGATACTGGTCCAGAATCTTGTTATGGAAGTCTAATTATTGGTAAGAGATGGAGTAGTAGAAACCCAAAATGAATAATGTGGCTTTACAACCAACTACACCAATTGTCAAATATGAAGCACCCGCATGCTGGCATAAAACGAGGCAAAAGTCTGCACAAGACAGGCTTAATAAATTTCAAAAATTAGCTTATGTATATACACTATGAGCGCAATGAAATACTTTTCATCCCTCCATCTTCACGAACACAAACAGAAAGAAACTATGATTAACGCTTTTTTATGCTGATATCTGAAAATGAAGACAGTTCTAAGCTAGTCCATCCAAACGTTGCTATGGAAATAAGTCAAATTGTCTACCTACATTCGGGTTCAGCCAAAACTTTAAGGTTACGAGTACATTCCAGACCGCTGCAACTGGGAACAGAATAAATTCACATTTGCTAGCGATTCTCATGTATGGCACACAAATGAGTCGAAAACAGATGAACGAATTGGGAGTGAATTATACATTGATCTAGACAAGCATGACCAAGTTTTAATCCGAGTTTTAAGCGCAAATCTGCGCATTAGAACTGCAGTGAACTGAAGAAAATATGCACATATAAGAGCTTTTATATTCTCTCTGAGCGCAAGGCGACACTTCTAGCCATTACAGCCTTTGAAATGGCTCATAAAAATAGTATGGGACTGCCTCTAACTACTTACACACATAGCATAAACACGGTCCATCTCATTTGGGTTCCATGACTCATAGGCAATGAAATGGCAGCCATTCGAGCCAGAAGGACCTTCCTGATGCCAAGACAGACCATTCTGTGTATTACCTATCAGCACTATGCAGTATTAAAAATCTGATTGGGAACAAAGTTACCCATTGCTGGACGAAAACTGAAGGTAAAAGACAAGCTAATACATCTCCCATGCAAGAGCGAAATAAGTCCTACACCTCAATAGAAGTTAGATTCGTATAGTCACAGGAATCCAAGGTAACACTTGCAGATTGTGCAACGAGGAGAAAGAATCATCAGAATACGTTATTTTCACTTAGGTCACTTAAGTAAATTTTACCTTGAGGCAGAGGAGATATATCTTCCAGCTTACCCTCAGATCTAGTAAAATTTACAATTTACTACTAACTCCGGTATCATGAGCGAGCTCGAATTGAAGGAATAGCAATAGGCCGATTTATAGCCACATAGTGATATGGTCTTAACCTCCCTCATCTAATCCAATTAAATCTAATCAGGGATTCAGACGCCCCTTTTTTTTAAGCTGCAGAAGCATTTCATCTAGAACAATGACGCAAAATAGCCTAAGCTTGCTTGGAATGTGTCTTGTCACGCGGCCGTGGATTGGTACTGCAAAAAAACTACTTCCTGTAATCGTTATCAGCTGATTACGCAATTCGCGCAACAGCTGCTTCTATATGTGCGGACAATGGCCATCCCTTGCCAACAACACCTTGCATGTCTTGGGTTCATTACGAACCTTTATCCTATAGAGATCGTGGGAAAGGGAAGGAGCATTTAGGGTAAAGTTGGAGTCGCTGGTAGTAAGTTATAGCAGAATTAGATTTAGATAGGTTTAGCTTCGCGTGAACTTCCCGATATTTCTTTAGGGCACTGGTAGAAGTCCTTGAACGTCTTCCTTTGCTTCATTTCTTTTTAGTTTACTTAGCTATCTTTCCGTCCTTCTGATGTCTGCAGTGGAATGTATCAAAGCATCGGTCAGGAAGATGACAAAACTTTTACTTGTATTTGTTAATATTCTGCTGCTTTTATTGGCATAGATAAAAGTTGGTTGAGCGACCGTGAGCATGCCACGCCCTTCCCATCTGTACCGAAGTTGCCCCTGTGGCTAGACCATTGAATAATCATTGAATTTGATTACCATTCGCTGCAATCCTCTTTTTAAATGTCTATTTACGCTCATTCCTTTCTTCCAGCACATCTCCTGCATGGATTTCATATCGAAAATCAGAATGTAAGTTCATCATTATTTTTTTTTAATATAAATTTTGTTTTATTTTCTTTCTGTCTTCGTTATTAACATTATTATGATTGCTTATAAGTACTTAGTGCCTAAGATGCGCACTTATACGCTTTATTAAAAAAAAATAAAAATACAATACAAAAATAAACATTCTCGACGTTTGCAAATAAAAATTGGTTTTAAGAAACAAGTTCTAATAACAAAATAAATAATCGCACATACGCTTCATAGCAAGGAAGACTAAATAAACGACGATAAAATTATCTATATCTCTTTTCAAGTAAAAGTTCACTCACGTTGTAGTACAAATTTTTTATATATAAATAGCTTCGCAATAGAAAATAATATTATTTTGATGACAACACGACACAATAATATATTGTCGCATAATAATAATCACATTTGTATTTAAGTTTTTATTTATGTAGAAAAAAGTTCCATTAACATTTTCTGATACCGATTTAATTTGCAGGAAATTTCTGAGTCTCAGAATTTAATCCAGTTCTTCGACATCAACACGCATCTCAAATATCACAATTCAAACATGCACACATTTTGTTCGTTCTATTTGATTGTTAAACAATCTCCCCACTGGCGCCATAGTTCAGCCCATTGTTTCGATGATGGTGATGTTCCATGTGATCCTGTTCCATTTGTTCCTTGAGAATTTCTAATTCGCGTATGCCCGACACTGTCACCTCGTATTTGTGGGTCACGAGCGAGCGATAGAAATGTATGGCGAACGCTAGAAAAATAATCAGTACGGGAATAAGTACAATGCATGCAGACCAAGCGGCTGGCTGACTAAGATCGTAGAATTTCACCCAGCATAGGATCGCTATTTCGAGGAGAAATAGTATCAAGCCGAGCAGTGTCGAGAAGGCCCACGCCGTTTCTATGTACCAGTGGAGACGTTCGTGTGGCGATTCGTGAACGAGTGAGATGCTATGCAGATTGCAGACTGTTTCTATATTCGGCAGGATACACGTACTGATCATCAGGGCTAACATGTGAACTGCGACAAGAAGGGTAGTGCAAATGGCGAATGCCACAAGCATTCCAGCAGGTACTTGTGTGTCGCTATCCAGTTGGACTTCAACCATTGCAACCTGAAAGACAAGAGAAGCGTTAATTAAAATTTCATGTGAAATAAATTTTATTTGCTAAATTAAGTTCAGACTATATTGTAATAAAAAATTATATTGTAGAAAATATATTTGTAGTTACAGGCAAGTGGAGGATAAGTAATATCAAAATCAAAGGATGGGGTGGTACTTCCAACCACACATGAAACCACAGACATTGTCATTTGGTTAACCTTGAATCTCAGAGGACAACAATTGTCTTTCACTATACACATTGTAAATGTATTTAATATAGTTCATAGCATAATGATCGTGTTACATAAAGCTCTTTAGAAGAAAACAACACAGTTTAACGCTTCGCTGAGTTGCACTGCACAGCACACATCTCGCTGATGCTATGAAATTAATTTATTTTATGGGAATTGTCGCTTGGTCATCTCTTACATAATATGTAGTAGAAATCTTTGTCACAGAAAAGTGATTTAGCTACATTGATGTATAGTGTTGTTGTTGTTGTTTCGAAAAAAACGTTTATGGCGATTTATTAGAAACTGGTGTAGTATTTAATTTATCATGTCTATCTATAAACTGGGAGATATTTTATCAGTTGAAAGACGATTGTCACTTAGAAAAAATATGCGACTAATATATTACTGACGTGAACGTGGTCAATCTAGGCATCTTGTGCTGGGGAATATTCAATACTGCGCCAGTAATGTCAAGCTGTTTTCTTGCTCATCATTAACATTTACATTTTAGGCAGCTTACTTACTGAGGGGTAAGGTTTTTTTTAATATTCTAATTTGTGTTTACACAAGCTCCCTGTATGTGGCCTGGGCTAGGCTCACACATGCGATTTTCGTCGCACGACTATTATGTCACAAAAATATACATGACTTCTGAGCCAGGACGAACAGGACACTTAGCAATCGTACGCTTAAGTGCGCACTGTCACATTAAAAGTTATGGGTTCTATTTGCAGTGACAGGATATGCGTTCGACGGAAATCAGGTGTGAGGCTCTAGCCGAAACAACTTTGTGAAGTCGGATAAAAGTATGAATTACATAATATTTCGTACATTAACATCTAATAGCGACTATGAAAATGCTACAAAATGGCTTGAGATAACACGTCCTATTGTGATCCGAAAGACACTGACAGAAAGATTATGCCCTAAAAAAGTAACATTTCAGACGATTATCGGTGAAACGATAGACCCCTTGCTAACAAACTCTGTGTTAAAGTTAAAGTTAGTTTGAGAGCGGAACCCAGTCCAGTCTTTACAAATATATATAATGAATTCAGCCACAAACCAAGGAAAAAGAAATCATTCAGAAAATAGTTTTTTTTTTTAAAGGCGAACCTATAACGCTTCAACAGCGCCCCCAAAATGCTTTCATGTACAGTGAGCGTCAAAAGTGAGTAAACACCGATGATTTTTTGAGTTTTCTTTAGGGTCTGGAAACAGGTCTAAAAAACCAACAATCTATAAAAAGTTTGATTACGAAATAAGAATAATTAAACATATTTCATGACAACAGCAAAAAATACTTTACAAATATTAAAAAAAAAAAAATTGTATCCAAACTCCAAAGACAAATGAAAACCGCATTGGTGTTCACTCACCTTTGACGCTCACTGTATGTTAGTTCTGCACTTAAATTGCTGCAAATTGTAGTCTTCAGGAAATATATATCCAGGAAGCGAGTTCCAAGTTTGCTTGTCCTGTAACAGAAGGAGTTTTGGAGAATTGATGTCCTCGCGGTTGTCAAGTGTACTGTATGGGCATGAGCATTTGCTGCCTGGGGCGCTCAAAATTTGCATTTCGAGGGATAATGTCTTTGAGTTCCTTGGAGCATCTACCATGGAAGTACCTATAGAACAAGCAAAGATCACCGACTTGTCTTCTGTGTACCGACGGTTGTAGATTCGATGTGAGTGTAGGGTCTCCAATAAGTCGAACTGCTTGTCTATGTATGATGTCAAGTAGGTTAAGTGAACGTTTTTTTTTAAGTGATCGTTTCGAAATTGTTATCGTGACTATACGATATGTAGCGATGTAGCGAACATTTTTACTAGAGATCAGGTCTGGAGCCAATATAGTCTCAACTGTCTAACGACACGTAAACGGGAGTCTACTGTTTATAAATATTCACCCCTATCGTGGAATCCGTCGGAATTGAGTTTCACTTCACCTATTCGATTCCCTTTCACTTTCTACTGCTATCGTGGAATCCGCCGGAAACGTTTCCTTATCGACACGTTTTTGGGAAAGGTAGTTTCACTGTCAAACGGCTGTCTTTCATTTGTTAACACAAATCTGTGTAGCTGCATTCACCGGAGGCATATAAAAAGTGTGTTTTAAAAGTGATTTCAATAAAAAATAAAGTGTCTGATATAATAATTGATACGATAGCTCCATTTTTGGAAGCATAAGCATAAGAGGAAGAACGAAATGAGTGGTGTTCTCAGAGAAGAGTACGAGACAGGTTAAGAGGAGCAGTGAATGATTTCATGGAGCTGCCGGATGAAATGTGTTTTTAGAATGTTTTTTTTGTTTTAATAAAGTTCAATATTGCACAGATTTATTACAAATGTTCGGCTTAATAACGCAGCTTTTTTACATGTACATTTTCTTAAAATAAATCCTCACGATCTGCAGCAAGTAAGAAAACCTATGAAATCCGCAATGATTTTGTTGCGGGTAAGAAATGTCATTTTGTTCGGGAAAAATTCGATTTGAACGTTTTCAACGATACAGTGAAACTCATTCACATTACCCACACGGGGAACTGTTCACTTTGCGGATTCGACGATACCAAAATGTTTTTTTCCGTGAATAATTCCCCCCGGCGGATTCCACGATAGGGGTGATTGAAAAAGTGATAGTTCTATAGCTAACCACGCGATGCAATGAAACTAGGTTACTCAAGTTGAAAGGAGGGCTAAAGAAATAGAAGGTTTAGAACAGTTGAGTAGAAGTCACGAAAATTACAGTACAGTTGGACAGAACTGTGGCATATTTCTAGAAATCGCCTACGGTACCACGTTAGCGTTGGTGTGCCAAATACAAGTTTCTTTTTAAAAATGCAATAAAATGAACAAAATTACATTTTTTCCATGTAGGTATTATTGCTTTATTAGTAAGAGCAAACATTCCCATTAATTATGAAACAAAATGTCGTTCAATTGGCTGCCTCGGCTGGCTTCTCAGTAGCGCATTCTGTCACTCCAATTTTCCAACACCTTGTTGATGGTTTCGGGCTGTAGCTCACGGATTGCTTAGATGATATTGGCCTTAAGTGTTTGAATCCTTCCCGGATTATTGGCATAACATCGGTCCTTCACAGTTCCCCACAAACAAAAAGTCCAAAGGGGTCAATTCGCAGCTCCGAGGCGGCCAATTGTCACCGAAAAGACGGCTGATAACACGATTTGGGAATTTCGTGCGCAAACGATCGATTGTGACATGGGCTGTGTGGCATGGCGCGCCATCCTGCATGAACCAGAGGTCGTCCAAATCGATGTCTTCAATTTCAGTAAAAAAAAAAGTCGGTTAACAGTTTGCAAAAACTAGCGTAGGTACATCAAGCGCGGTAGGTGCTTCATTTCAGCCAAAACTTATTTTCAAAAAACTACACAGCACTCACTTTGGAAATAAGTTGTTTTCGAGCGGGAAACAGCTGTCAGTGTCAAAATAATGTCGTTTTCCATTGGGACCATCAGATTTTTATTTCAGATCTCAGATTTTTCGTGGCGAATGGAACATGAAAGCAGATTGATCTGCTTTTGTAAATGTATTAGTGCGTTTTTTGACAGTACATAAGCTGTGCAAATTGTTTTCGTTTGTCGATGGAAACATACGAACTTCATATGAATAATCATATCGACGAAGAATCGAAATCCACAGATGACGAGGAAGAAGAAGAAGATGACGAAGATGATAGTAATTAAGTCCATGCCCATTATTTACGTTTTTGTTCTGAATAATAGCTTTTCACGAGGCTTTTCGTAACATTGTTTTGAAAACAAATTCTGAATGACGTAAAACAGCTGTGCAAGGTATATTGGTATTAGTGAGAGTATGTGTAAATCTCGAAAATTATCGAGATCTGCAAAAAGTGATCCGAATCAAAAAAAAGATTGATTTTTTGTCCTAATGGAAAACCACATAACCTATGATGTAAAAAGAAACCACTAGATGGCCCCACATAGGACCTATGACAAGAGGAAACAGGAGTTAAGTAGAGTTATCTATATCATATCTCCTAATTTATAGATACAAAATTATTTTAAAAGCAGAATCGTCATCGAGACACCGCATCCTTCCTAATATGTCAAATGCCCTACATTCCCTACGAGTATTACGCTTATCATCGGTTGCAAATTTGAAAACATTACGTAGCGTGAAGTATCTTTATTCAACTGAGTCATATGGTGCATAGCGAGCGTGTTTTTATTTTACTTTTTTTTTTTTAATTGTCTTCTAATAAACTTTTGAAATTCCCCTCATTTGACAGTGAGCCAAGAACTTGTTCTCGTGTGCATCGTTGCCAACGCACTCTGCATCGCACAACATGATCATCAGGTGCGAAACATTGATACCATAGTTGATTTTTCTCTTGGTATTGGTATAATGGTACACATCATCTGCTTGCTGTTGGCTGCCAAAAATATTATTCCTACACGGCATCGGCATCCATTTTGGTCGTTTCCCACCATCCGCATCTGATAAATATACAATAGAAATAAATGGATTCCCAAAACAAAGCGAGACAACATTTTGGCAAGATGGTTTACATTTTTATGCAGTCACAGAGCTTAGACAGACAAACAAAAATGTAATTGCATTGTATGTCGATATGGTCAATTGTGATCTGATTCGGATTCAATTATTTTATTTCTCGTTGTTCTTGTTGAGAAGTAATAGGTAATTTATTTAGTTGATGAGCTTGTTTACTCAGGCCATAGACACCGATGAAGGGGTTATACTCTGCTATAGTGTTAGATCTAAACAAGTATGGTTGCTTTTAAAGAAATTTTAATAATAAATTATTTAGTCTTTAATGGTGTTGTTGCTGCCGGATGAAAAGGGGTCATACGCTGCCAAATGAGCGACATAAATTTCAAGAACACAAATGACCATTTGGGACGAGTTCAATGGCTATTATTGGGGAGGACATTTTTTTTTTTAAATGGTGAAAGTGGTGATTTTTGTTTTAATTCATAGTATAGCAATAGTGAGCAGCAAGGCCGAGTAAACATCTTTTTGTTAGAATTATGAAGTAGTTCTTTTTGAAATTTCACTACTAATTATGAATGAGGGCAGGCGGGCGTCCTCCAAACCAAATAGGGCGATAATTGAATAGCCTAATATTTTTGTTTCTTCTCATTTCCGAAATACGTCATAATGAAAAGATACGGTTTTGAGGTACTAAAAGGATTTGCCTACTCATGGCATGCCAATTGCAGTTTTAATGGGCTAAGAAGATATATGCATATAGCGCAGTGTCAATGGTCCAGGTCCAGCTTGAAGAGGAACACATTACCTAAATTAGCGTTCCTACTTGGAAATTGACCCCAATCATGATGATGTACGCACCAGTTAACCATGGATCGAGTTGCCTAAAGAGAGTCATTTTCAGAACCGCCTGGGCTGCATTCCCTTCAATAGAAAACCAAATATAAAACATTGTCATTGTAGATCTACCCTTGTGAATTACTACAATACCTCTTAAACGGATTAAAATGAAGCTTTACGACTAAGAGAGTTCAAAAGGTCTAATTTAGGCACAATACCGTGCTTATACTCGATTGGGGAAGATTCCCTTATGATGTAATGGTAGTTCTCGCCAGCCCGAAGAAGCGTATACTGGCTTGGGAATATTCATCGAATTCAAAGCCGCATACGATAGCATTCATCGTTATTAGGAACTCTATATGGCGATGGTCCATATCAAGACCTACCCTATGTCAACTTGTAAAATACTCATGCCATTGCCACTTCAGAACAGAATATTTAGTACTTTGTAAAAGTACAAGTAGGGGATTAGAACTAGTTCACTACAAAAATATAAACAATGTACTAACCTATAAATTGTAAAACAAGGCGCAAAGGTGTAACAGTTAACAAAATACCACTTTTTCCACTGCGACACCTCTCGAGGACGTCTGACAATTCATACGATATGCAAAAGTATAATTGTCATTGAAAAGCTTCTCAAGTTCAGTCGTTTAGACCCGACATAAGATTATAATTCCCTCCATTCGTCACAAAAATAAAAACTCACACAAACGAATGGCTGTAAGAAGCTGGGCCTAGAGTTCTGTTGCGTCAACTATTCATTTACCAGTTGGAAAACACTTATTTTTGTTGAAAAAGTTCCCTTTTGCCTTCACTGCACCGAACAGCTTCAGTTCACTGAATGGGCTTAGCTGTTATACCAATGCAGGACAACATTTTCCTAAAACAATATCACTCACCCACTTGAAAACAATGAATACGAAATAGGTTTAGGAAATGTTTGGCCTGCTTTAGAAGTTAACGTTTAGATGGTGCTACTGTCCGGGGCGGGGTGGACCTGGGCCTCAACCAATACGAAGTTAACGTTTATAGAAAACAAATTGCTATAGTAAAGAATTCTTGACGTTTTATGAGAGTTGTCTATATGCCTTTTAACAATTCCATCTAGTTAACTTGGTATCTAGTTACCAAAGAGCGTTACCAAAAGTGGGGTCTTACTTAACTGCTATAGTGCGTAAAGTTCGCTGTTGAAACTTCTCCTCCATACTCAGAAATACTACCGCAGCTCATAAAGAGTGCATTCACGAATCGGAGCTGTTTCACAACTGTATGGATTTTTTAAGTCAGTGGCAACTACTACTTTGCCTCTGATTTTAATCTTGGTCTGACAGTGGGGTTGAAAAATCACATCGAGGTCCACGTTATTACCAAGCAGAAACCCCGTTTTTTGGACCGCGACGGGGTCCGAACCTGCGAAAAACGAATGGCTTTGTAGGCTATAATTTTCTTAGTGCTTTTGCTGAATTTCTAATGACCTATATGTACCTCGAAATACCCCTTTTAATGAACTTAGTAAATGCTCCAAGTTTGAAGTTTTTGGCGCAATTGGTTCTGAAGCTACACATTATTTAGTCTTTTTTTTAGCAAACCCCTCTCTATAGAGAATTCCCCTCTGTAACCAATTTTTTTTAAGCACGCAAATAAACTTTTTCATTTACAGGGTCCGGCAGAAAGGTAGGACGTTTTTGAAATGGCTAGTGTACTCCCCCCTTATTGGGACGTCAGCTGGGCGGCAGGCATCGTTAGGTTTGCGAGGTATTCGCATTTTTTTACCAGTTGAAATCATGAAGCCGTGGACGGTAGAGCACTGCTTTTTTGCCTATGACAGTTTCGTCCCAAATAATGAGTCGGTCATGACAGTTAAGCGTGTATTTCGTCGCCATTTCAACATCCACAGAAAGTGAGATGTTCCCGCTCGAAATTCCATTCTTCGTTGGGTTGAATCACTGCATACACGAGGTGTTTTGAAGTACAGAAAACCTCCTTCGTGCGCTATAGGCAAAACTTGCGTCATCGGCCCTTATTTTTTGAAGACGATAATGGGGAGTGCTGTTACCGTCAACTCGGAGCGCTATGCCTCAATTACGACAAAGACGAATACCAATCCGATGTGTGTGATTTTAATAGGATGGGACAACAGCCCACACAGCCAATGTATCAATGACCTTTATTCGCCCTCTCTTTCCTGGTCGCGTCATTTCCAGGTTTGGTAACATTTACTAGCCTCATTGGTCCCTTCATTTATCCATCTGCGAGTATTTCTTGTGGGGTCATCTCAAGGCATGTGATTACGAGCACAAGCGCCGAACACTGGAAGAATTGAAGGAAGCGATTTGCGTGGAAACCGCACAAATCGACCGAAGTATGTTGGGAAGAGTATGAATGCTAACTTCAAAGAACGCCTCTAGAAGTGACTCGCTGATCATGGCCACATGACATGACAGATGTGTTTTTCCACACTTGATTTTCTCAAATGCTATGAAAAGACGAACCAGAATCTGTTAAAACATTTTTTTTTTTGTGTGAAAATTAAAGATTTTTAGCTAGGTTCCAGAAATCGAGTGAAATTGAAATTGCAAATCGAGTGAATTCGTTTTTCTTCATTTCGAGCGATTCGGAAACTCCGAAATTTTTTCGAAATCACAATTTCACTTTGTCTCAATTCCCAAAATTTTGACATCGAAATACAGTGAAATGTAGAACACAAAAATTCATTTCCAATTTCATTTCGAGTGAAAGTGAAATGTGGAAGCTAGCACTTTATGATTTTTTGAAAACCGTCCAAACTTTCTGCCTGGTCCTATAGAGCAACTTCTCTATAACGAATTTATTTAAATGCACATACAAAATGGCAGACAAGGTAATGGTAAATTTAGTACAATAATTGCTTCTACGATTGCCCTTCAAGTTGTGATTATCAATTTTTTTTTTAGTTCCTTTATAGAGAAGACTCCTCTATAACGAAACGCATTGCCAGTCCCAACGGCTTAGTTATAGAGGAGACCGACTGTATTTAATAAAAAAATATATTGTACATACATCAATCACTCTATTTCTTATTGAATTAAGTAACACTTGCAATTATCTTTTGTTTGCTGATAACATTTAAGTGTTCGATGACACAACCGCACTATTAGTTATCAGTGATCTCTGTAAATGACTCACTTACATCGTTAAGTCGGCAACGAAAATACTCCTCCTACTCCCCATGCCAACAGATGCAAGTTGAAAGATCATAAACTGATTGCAATCAACAATCATAATTATGTAAAGGATCCATATTCATCCATTTTGTTTCTTTATAGTGATGAAAGACTAATGAAAGACTTGTATCATCAAATGACAACAATACAAGAACTGTTGTGTTTTTCCTGACTTTTAAGAATTCATAAACAAATAAAATTGTTTTAAAGAAAATATTCTTAAACAAACAACAACAGTCAGTTTTCGTTTCTTTTTTTTTTCAATTTAGCGGTCATTATTAATAAAAGCAATAAAAGTTCAAATCAATTTATAAAGGTTATGCGCGTCGAAATTAAACAGCGAGATATGAACAATTAAAATAATACTGTGAGGATAAAGGACCACAAACGATACTACATACTTTCAATAACTGTATTCCAATATTCAGTTTCAGTTGTGTTTCAGTTGGGTTTCAGTTGTGCACATAAAAATATATTGCCAACAGAAAGTCATATGAGAGACTTAAAATTTTCAATTAGGTCAATATTTGAAATTTTTCAGTAGTGAAATATCTGAAATGATTCACATTAGAAAATTTATCGCATTCTTATGAGATGACATAAACAATGCAAAATTATAATAGACCAACATTTTTGAAGCTTTAAATTTAAAAATATGATATTTTTAAATGTTTCAGCATTTTTAATCTGTAAAAAAATCTATAAAAACAAAAAATGTGGAAAATTCCTGTATAATGGAAAATGTTTTTCAGACCTTTGATCGTTTAATGAATTTTGATGGTATCATCGACTTTGTTGCTATTGCGTGGGGTATTAAACTCAAAAACACTTTAATCAGAGCAAGTTTATTTATTTATTTATTGTTTACATCAATTTGAGGTTCAAAACCCATTGTAATAATCCGACGCAAGTATTAGCTTTAAATTAGCACTAGTACCTACTGGGTACTTAAAAATGTTTTTGTGTAATTTATGTAAACATTATGTGTGAATTGGTGTAAGAATAGAATATTGTGTTATTAAATAAATTTACATATTATTCCATTTCCTGATTTATAAATTCAACTGATGGTAGCTCATAACATTTTTCTACAATTTTTTTTATACAATATTATGTACGAATGTTTACGAATATGAATAAGGTCTAATACACACGGAGCAACTGGAAAAAAAACTGATCAGCGATGCGAGTTGGCGCAGTAGCGCAGTGGTTAGTATGCTGGACTGCTGTGCGATGGATCCCAGGTTCGATCCACGGAAAAACACAAATTACATCTTAGTGTTTTTTTCTACTGCGCCACCTCTCGCGAACGTCTGACAAACATCCGAGAGTATAACTGTCCTGAAAAAGCTTCTCAATTCAGTCGTTCGGAATCGGCATAAAATTGTAGGTCCCTTCCATTCGTCCCAAAAATAGAAACTCACACAAACGAATGGTTGCGAGAAGCTAGGCCTAGGGTGTCTACCGCCTGTTGCGCCACCTATTTATTTATTTATTTTATGCGAGTTGGCAACTAGTTTGCTTGGAGTCATAACCTGTGTAATCAAATGGGGTGACGCACACGACGCTACTGGTTTAAAACTCGTTTGCGATTCACAAAAACCAGTTTGTACCTAGTCGTCTGCTGATTTGCATGTCGGGTTGCTTATTGATTTCAGTTTCTAGTTTGTCGAAGATGAGCGAACAACAGACCAACCTTTTGCTGGTGGGGAGGTTCAAAAACATGAAGGCACTGAACGATCTAGAGATTTTGATTGATG
Organism: Cheilosia scutellata; assembly: GCA_955612985.1. Lineage (NCBI taxonomy): Eukaryota > Metazoa > Arthropoda > Insecta > Diptera > Syrphidae > Cheilosia > Cheilosia scutellata. The sequence goes on from OY015314.1 coordinate 61,692,331, forward strand.
ATGAGTTTCCTTGTGTGTGGAGTCAAGTCATCGCTGAGTTCCTAACTAGTCTCCAACCCGAGTTGCTAACCGGTTTAGTTTTTTTCCAGTTGCTCCGTGTGCATTGGGCCTAAGAAGTATTCAATTAGTTGTTGACTGTCGCTTTTATAATCAAAAATGGCGAATCATTGCGCAGAGGTGCGTAAGTGACTAGAAGGTTTACTTTAAGAAGTCTCTCTTATGTACTAAGGTGGACCTGAGCCTCAACCAATACGCCTCTCCATTTAGCTTGGTCTTTGGGCCTACTGCATCCAGTTACATAACTCAAGTGGAGACCCCCTTCCACTTGTTCGCGCCACCTAAGGCGAGTTATTTCTCTACTGCGTTGTTCCTCTAGGCTAGATTTGAAGACGTAAGTTTTTGATCGATGTCTTGCTCTAGAGCCCGTCAACGCAAACCGAAGCGATTTTTTTACGAATAATCTTTTACGTGAAGCTATCTTGGTTGGCTGCATCTGAGTCCAAGCTTCAGTGCCATAAAGCAGAACTGGTAGGATGATACAGAATCTCCTTAGTTGTTCGGGAAAGGACTACTACTCAATTGTCGTTTAAGCCAAAAGAAAAAAAAACAGCGATTGGCAGGAATTATTCTTCGTTTAATTTCCGATTATATGTTATTATCTGAGTTTATAGCGGAGCCGAGGCAGACAAACTCCTATGCTGAGTCCGATTCGTTGATGTTTCATGCCCCTTCTTCTTGGCAGCAGCTTTTGCCTAGTTAACCTCTAAATCCCTAGCCTAAACGATGGAAAATTTATTAAATGCAACCACTATTAGTTCTATTTTCTCATTAATCACTGATAAATGTTCGATAGCAAACATATGCAAATATTTAATGTTGAATAACTACAACAATGTTTTCCATTATTTAAATATAATTATCGCTGAAATGTACTTTGAACCACAAGACCTACGAATGTATACACATACTCAACGGGAGTGGCTGTTTTTTTCTTTTTTTTTTTGGCATACTCTTGTGCAGCTTATCGCGATGGGAAAGGAAACACAAGTTCAAATGGAAAAGCCATCAAATGACGTGTTGAAGTTAATTTAACGTAGCTATGTTTATGTACAATGTTAAAAAGAATTAAAATAAATATTTTTTACAATTTTTCGTGATAATGTATAGCTTTGCTGAAAGTCTTATTTTCCAGAACATACTAATCAATCGAGAAGTGTTTGCTCAAGTTGATGGTACCGAACAATGAGTCTGGTAAATGTCATCAGAGCACATATAGGAATACTTGTCAGTGTACTAACAGGCCATCGGTACTAGGAAGAGAAACTAGGAATCTCAGCTAATAATTCTTGTTGCACTTGGATGGATTGAGATTAGGAGGATCAAACGCCTACTCCCACCTACTATTTAACAACCTTGCAATGTCCTTGATATAAGAAAACAACCAGTAAGTACTTCCTCGTCTAGGAGTTTTTACCGATACGGAAATTCGTCCAAAATTAAAAGTTTTTGTATGAAAAGCTAATAGAATTATCTGTGTAATACGATGAAGCTAATTTGATTTTGAGTGGATTCCTCGAAATATATTGATCACCTATAAGGTATTTACACCTTAAGAAATTGTTGTGGGTCAGGATGGTCCCACAGAGGCAACTTAGGCATGGAAGAGCGGATCAGCATGCTAGACGACCGACGCGACATTCGGTTTAAGCTCTCGTTGGAGGTAAATGTCCTGGCCCCTCAACATATACAAGCTTATCCACAAATTTTCTTTATTTTCTTCGAAAATTGCTTTCATTTATCATTTATCTGGAACGTAAATCTAAATTCGCCTCAGCTGGTACATTCAACATGGAAACATTTTACAATGTACATGACACAGTTTTTTCACCTTTTGTTACAATTATCCTTATCCAACCACGCACTTTCTGCCTCTATCCGAGGTCTGTGCTTATATTCTGGACTCGTGCCATAAATGATGGTGTCGCCGCTTTTGCTGAACAAGGTGTTTTATTTTTCAAATGCGTGGGTTTAGACAAAAAGCTTTAAAAAACTCAATCAAAGTAGGATTCAGTGTCCATTGTGTTTACGAAAGATTTTATGGAGTGATCAGTACTTCCCAGTAGTCCTCGTCGCTCATCTGTTAGGCAAATTAAGTTCCCGTTTCGATATCAAATTCAATTAGGTACCCACGCAAAGTCAAAAAATAGTCAGAACATATAAATAAATCAATTCCCGTTTCGATTGCAAATTCAATTAAGTACCCCCTCAAAGTCACCCAAAACCGATGTTGTAGTTGCCCATACTCATTATTATTCTTAGTGCTAGACATAAATAAAAAGCATGACAAGACAAACAAATTAAATTCTCTACTCACCATTGCAAATCCGGACAGTAAGGCCGATGTCTTGCTCGACGCCTTTAGTTTGGCTCGACTCAATTGCAGCTTCCTCCATGACAGATAGCTGGGCGAATGTAGATCCTCTCCCGATTGTGACATACTGCTGCTGGCGGTGCGTCTTGGCTGGGAACGAAATTGAAATGGCTGTAAGCGATATGGATTGTTTAGGCGCGCTGACGCTGGAGGGAAATGTGTGTTTGCGTTATTTGGCGGCGTGTAACGCAAGGGACGACAACAATCACAGAAATTATAATCGTGCGGTAAGTTTTGCACTTGGTTATTTAAGGGCGTACTCTCCGATCGCGTGTGGCAGCTCAAATTCGATCGTGAACAACTGAGACTCGCATACATTTTGCTTAACGCGAATAGGTTTATTCTCACTTATTCGGAATTCGGTTCAAGATCTCTCGAGATATTCTCAATAAATTCGAAGGTAAAGGTGACGGCGGGGCACATGCATGGGATTAAGCAAATCTCATCATCATCCAACAGGGGCGGCTGTCTGGCAATTTGGCTCAATCACTCAACTCAAACAAAAATTGGGAGGGGTGCGCGCACTGGCTAGCGGATACCCTTTGCATTGCTTGTGCACAACAATTTCTTTTTAATTAAATATATTATACGGATTGCACGCAGAGACACCGCCGAACGACAATGGTGAGTAAGCGAAACAATAGCACACGAGTATTTAAAAATAATTAAATATAATTTTTCCCAATATTCTCGACGAGAGTGGCACGTCGCGTTCAGTATTCAACACACACTGCAAGGGTGGCAGCAGTAGGAACAGACACTGGTGACCGGAATTAAATTTATTTATTTCTTTGTTCTTTCCTGAGAATAAGGCAGCACGGCATTCGATTTCTTTTTCAAGTTCACTGGCGGTTTTCTATTATGGATTTAATTAACTCTTTCTAATTGTAAGTTGTTTTTTTCTTTCTGTTTCAGCAATAAACGCAACGATTACTACCGTATAGGGTGAACAAACAAGAGAATAGCGGGGAGGGATGCTTATTAATGGTGAGGTGGATTAGAATAAGAGAAATTAATCAGCCTCGACGACGAATGGGTATATACCACGAGGAAAACAGACTAGCGTTTTGGCCACAACAATGACAAAACGGAAAGTTTATGTTCGGGTGGCGATTATTTTTAAATTGGCTTAAATGACTTCGATTACGACGAAGAGAACAAGCAGGAGCACACGAGACGAGACACAAATAAAAACGACACCGATGACCGGGTAGATACACTTTGGCAATGGCAAACACTTGCTGTTTACAAACACAAATAAGTGCTATCATCTGGTGGTGGCGAATTTCCCACCACCCACCGTATATGCTTTTGATTAGCTTCCATTCGATTGTGAATGAAATGCGGAGCTTTTTAATAAAAAGCTTAATAATTATTTGCTAGAGTTGCCAAGGCAAGCATTTCAAGTGGTAGAGCCAAAGTGCCTGCAGCGAAATCATTTGAAATGTACTCTCACTGTTATTGCTAGAGACAAACTTATTAAAAAAATATATTATGTAGTTGGTGCAACAGGCATGTAGCTTCTCACAACCACCACCCGATTGTGTAAGTTTTTATTTTTGGGACGAATGGAAGGGGACCTACAATGGGCCTTATACTCTCGGATGTTTGTCAGACGTTCGCGAAAGGTGGCGCAGTGGAAAAAACCTTAAGATGTAATCGAACCTGGGACCCCTCGCACAGTAGTCCAGCACACTAACCACTGAGTGTTATTTGGGGCAATGTTAAAGAAGTTACATAGAGGTGAGAGTTCTTTTTTGCGATTTATTAGGATCAATTGTGAAATACATATAGAGAATTGAAGGTTATTTTTATACCAAAGGCTCGAAATCAAATCACACAGTCGCTAAGGACTGTAGACCAATAAGTCGGGTAAAAAACTCTGGCGACGCAAAATACTTGGGACTAACGATTAAATTGGAAAATGAACAGTGATGAAAGAATCAAACAATCCACAATAGCCTTTTACTTGTCCGTTTGACTATTTGGAAAAACTGCGGGGACCTTCTTCAAAAACTAAACTCTGGGATGTACCGTGTATACACGGCTATAGTAAGACCTATACTCGCATGTGGCTAATCCAGTGTCATGAGGACAACTCCTACCGCAGGTCTTGAGGCTATCCTCAATCTTTATACAATATTTAGCCATAATTAGTGCAGAAAATCAGTAAACTAAACGAAACGGTTCATTCGTCGATCCCATAGAAATACTTCAGACATGTACCTATCATGGACTACATCACGCCGTACTTGAAATTGACAAGAACTTTCTCGAACGTCGATCCAAGCAGCAAGAATGGAGATATGGACTTTCACTTAAAGCGCAATACATTGCCGTACATGCAGGCGGTAGGGACAGGCATCTTCTCTAAATCGCTGACCATAGCAATGAATTTCTTCCAAGTGGAACCATTTCAGGCAATGAGAAAGGGGACGAATTACCATGACAAGGTTCGATAGATGTTTTAGAACAAGCTGATCCTTTTTTTCTGCCAACAAGTCAAGTCGGACGACAGATGGACTGCCATGGACACTTAAACATTCTACCACAAGGAAAGCTATGACTATGGTAGACAATCCCTTTCCACCCTGATAGTAATTAAAATGTGGCGCAATACACTGGGGCACCACAGGACGTCAGACGAACTTTGCATGCGGTGATGAAGAAGTTTTTGACGGCTCAACACACTGCTTATGTCACCAAAAACAATTCCTTGCGAGGCACTTCTTCCACCACCTATACGAGCTTTCCAGCACATCAATAGACAAGATAATTAACTTCATCAAATACTTAGGATAGCTTGTATGCATTATAGTTACGGCAAGTAGTTAATTGCGGCATTTATAGATACGCGACAACTTTTTTCTTCCAATGTGATTGCATTTGGGTCAGTACTGACCCGAGTGTGGCATATGTCACAGAAGAATTTCGAGCTAATAAAATCAACACCTCGCCGAATGGAGATATTTTCATTGACAAAAATGAGAATATCGTAGTTCCTCCATAGTAAGTTAAGTAACGACAACAAGTGACCCGGGCAAGGGTGTATGAAGCATGACAAAGCAAGGCAATAGTTTGGAGATTACAGACACTAATCGCCTATGAGCACAAGGTCTGCCATAAAGTTAGCTTTGTATCAGATGACAATCAAGTTTAAAATTTAGAAATTGTCTCTTGTCTGAAACAGAGGAGAATTTAATATGACGAGGAGATGGCAGGAGATTGCCATAAGACGGTAGCTACTATCCAATTAGGTGTGGGCGCAGTAGCGCAGGGTTAGTGTGCTGGACTACTGTGCGAGGGATCCCAGGTTTGTTCCCCGGAAAAACACAAATAACATCTTAAGGTTTTTTCTACTGTGCCACCTTTGATAATAAATTAACGGAAGACATTTTTGAAGCAGCAAAAATCCAAAAAATAATTCTAACAGAGGATCAGGTATTTGGATACTTCTTTAGCGGCTGAGCTATTTTTGAGACTGGGCACCCAACCAGGCTTACTATCGGCTCGGGTCGTATAGATAGAAGGGTGAAGGAATGTGTAGGAGGGGCCGTGTAATATGATCGTAATATTCTTCAAATTCGTCTTCTAAAAATGCAAACAAATCCATATTAGGACACCTGTGACTGCTGTCTACGATCGTCAACGAAAGAATGCTCTGAAACTATATTTTTCCAGTCACTTCTGAAACTTTTGAAACCAAATGTTGAAGTTTAGCTGACAGATAAGTTCCAGATAATCTAATTGTTTAAGGCCTCTTCGATATGGTAATAAAAACTATGGCATTTCTTTGGTAGAGAATTTATCTTGCTCTGAATTTTCTGACACAATGTATTCTTCTGAGTGCTCTATAATTTGAATGGGTTCCCCCTCATGCATGTTAATTAAGCCACTTATGTCCTCTTCATCCACTTGAGAAAAGCATCCAATTTGGCTAGCTAGACTTAAAATTTCTGAGACGATCGCAGATTTCTTTTGTTCATCAAGTGACGTAGGTGTAAATTTAGGAAAAATATTTCGCCATATGTTATTCGTGGTTGACGATGTAACATGTAACAATTTTTCTGTAAGCTTTAAATGAAGCTATCGCTCCTTAACAGTTGTATAACATTTAGCGGTGAAAATACAATTTTAACATTTTCGTCGATACCATGAATAGTCGAAGGATATTCGCCTGCATTATCGAGGAGCAAGAGTTCTTTCACTTTGTATGACAAATTATTTTCACTGCAGTATCTCTTAACAGTTGGGCAGTAATTTGCTTTAAACCATTCAGTGAAAAGTATGTTACATCTCCTCTCAGAAGAACTGTGAGTCTTTCTTTTGCAGCTTCGTACCCGATTGGGGTATCTATTGCTTTAGAAATAAACGTTTTACTTGGTAATCGCTTCAAATATTAGCCAGTTTCTTCAACATTGAACACCTGCTGAGGACTGCAACCACCTGCTTGCACAAGTTTATTACATTTTTGTTGAAAGTTTACTGCTACTTCATTATTGGTGCTTGCAGCTTCTCCATTTAACTGGGCATTGCTGAAGGAGGTACCTCTTCTTAGATTTTCAAACCATCCTCGGCTAAATGGGAAATCTATACCCTCTCCTTTATCTTTTACCGTATTAAATAGGTACATAATTGACTTGTAAACGGAATTTTCTTCTCCTTCAAGTCTTGTATCCAGGTATATAAAAGTTTTTCCATTCTTTCCATCACAGGAGACCTTCGTTCAGTTACGATTGAATTCTTCGTGGAAACTCCTGTTTCAGTGCAAAAATGTTGTTTGTCGTTATTGACTTTTATATGACGGAGGAAGTTTGAGAGATCGAGCGATATTAGCACATTTTTCTCCTTTCTCTAGAGGTTCTAAGATTTTCCATTTTAATTTTTTTTGCAAAACGTTTTGAGGTTTCTTGGCAGAACTTTTGGGTTGCTCTGAAGATGGCCTTTTAGCGTTCATATTTGAATTCTTTATCTAGAAATTAATTAACAATTAACATTACTATCATTAAATGAAATATTCACTTCACATGCATACGTACCAAAGAGCCAAAATATGTCTGCTCCTCGATTTCCGGATATAGCAAATATAAAAGATAACGAAATGGCTAATGCTTTGGCAAGAATGGGGTTGGAAGTGAACATGTTCAATTTTGTTCGGTCTCACCTAACAGGGGATTTACGTCTCCGAGTGAACGTGGTGAATTTTTCTTCCATCTTACTCCCATTCTTAATCTAACCTAACTTAACGACAAACAGGTTGTCATCAATCAATCTGGTTAGAAACATGTAGTACATAGCAATACTCCGACCCGGAAAGTCTTTGTATCCATACTTGAGCATCCTACATCATCGGATCATCAAGTTGATCTTCCTTAACTTTCCATGCTCCGTAAATCATTAGCAACAATCCCCATACGGGTAGAGGAGAAACGTCGGACTGGATATAGTAATCTCACCTGTGATCCATATAGTATACAATTGATAGCATTTCATTTTTGGGACAAATGCATTTTTGCTGTAGCAACTTATATCACTATATTAATGTATACTACACTTTCTGAGTTACCACTTCGATCACGTTTTGTTCTGACAAGGTGTTATTCATTCCAGTTGCTGCTGGCTATCGCTGTATAGATCGGTCCGAAAATGTGAAATATCGTTCGCCATAAACACCTACCTAATTTGAGTAGGCTGAATGTGGATGCCAGTGTCGTTCAAAGTCACGTCTCATATGTCAAACGTCGCAGACGCCAAATCCTGTTTAGCAAAAAAATATCAAAACAAATTTGATTTGATTTCAATTACGATGCACAGATTAATCCAAATAACTGCAATCACAGTGGCAAAAGGAGCGTTAACAACTTATCTCACGGCACAGTAACAAAAGCCGATATTCATGGTCATTAATTCTCACAGTCTGAAGCGCACAAACAAAAACCAATTAAAAATTCATAAAAACGAAAATGTAAACAAAACCGCCTCACAGACACACAAGTCCGCTTAATAAATTTACTGCCAACCGACAAAGCGAATGGAAAAATATATGAAATCGAATATTATTTTAGAACGACTTAAGTAGCTATTTGCTTACCTTATGATTGTATTGCTGCTGCTGTTGCTGTAACTGCTGCTGCTGTTGTTGTTGTTGCTGTAGGTGCTGCTGTGACTGAGATTGGCTATTTCGCTTCCAATTGGCTAGAATCGAAATTTGCGATTGCACTGTTGCCGAGTTAATGCCACTCAGTTGATTCTGTAGATGGGTTGATTGAAGATTTTGACTATTCGGTGTTGACGGTGGAATCAGTGCTGATCCATTAAGCTGCTGACAACTGGTCGATTTACCATTGACTGGAGATGTTATTGCTCCAAGGGCGGTTTCTATGCCAGATGTTGTCGTCGTCCAAACTGACATTGCGACTTTACTGTGATTCTGTGAAAAGCCATTGTGATAGGATAATTGTAAAACGATAGTCACGAGAAGAATTGATATATAAAAAAACACGAAATATAAATATGAATTGCAAATAGATAGGTAGCCGGGAATGTGGAGATTTTTTTTCGCGAAACTTATCAACTGGAAGAACTTTTATTTGTAGTTGCGTTGACTATAGAAAAGTCACTTTTGACGTTTGTCAAGTGATTCAATATGACAGCTATGTGGTTATAGTAGTTGGGCGGCAGATGGCGGTAAGGGCATTAGAATGGGAAAACTGTCGTTAAGGTGTAACCGTATGTTTTAATGGTTCTGAGGTGGTCGTTGAAATTTGAAAAATCTTAAACTAGCAGCCCTATTATGGCTATCAAATATCAATTAGTTGATACTTGATAAGATCTATCAATTCATTGATAGTTTGGTATTATGAGTATCAATTGATACATTTTACCTCATTGTGAATACTTATCGAAATTTCATTGAGAATGGGTTCTGTTTTGACGTTTGACGTTTCTGATTTGTAGTTGGTTTTTGTTGTATGGCTGACTACTAGTGTTGGTTAAATAATATTGTTGTTTTTTATAAACAAAAGTTGTTTTTTTCGCAAATCAAAAGAACGAACAACACTGTTGATTGTGCAATGCAAATGTAAAAGTTATTCCCAACGCTCAGTTGATAGTTTCCTTATTGAGTAAATAATTTTAAAATCGCTGCTACTTGTGGTTTGAGTACATTTGGGATGTCTACCGAAGACATTTCGCTCTAAAGTCGTTATTTAACAATAAAAACGAGGATATACATTTTTTAATTTGATGCACCGAATATTTGATATGTATCAACGAGAAATTTGTGGTTGATAGAAAATTTGATGAATATCAAATTTTTTGATAACCGTAATACCAAGTTTATCGATAAAACTATTCACAATAGATCTTAAATCTAATACAATTCACAATTCATCAATGTTGATAGGTTGATAACCATAATACCGATTCATTCATTTTGTTGATACGTATCAATTATTATCAAATATCGTGTTGATATTTGATAGCCATAATAGGGCTGTAGGTTATGAAGGGTACCTACATACATAATTATGCAATTTAAACAATTCGCACAATTTGATATAAATTGATCACAATTGCCTTATTTGACAGAATAAAAAAAGTGTAGGTAGAATGCAAAAAATATCTTCCCACTTGTTCAGATAAAGTCAAAAGTTAGTGTAAGGAAATTCGATTAGGAAAATACTGAAAATAAAATACGGAATATAAGAATGTTCCCCACTCAATATGAATTAAATATTTTCAGTTAGAAATAGATTTCTTTTGGACTAAAACTGGTTTAAAGTGTGTACGTACAACGTACCTGCACAATTTGAGAGTTTAACGGTCAACATTTTGAATTTGACAGAATCTTAGTGCTTCACTCGGATATGGATTATTTTGCGCGCTAGCTATTTATTTATTTTATTAGGGGCCAATTTGTCAATCCTTGATTACATTTAATCAACGGTTATTCCAACAAATAACCATAGAATCTGTTTGTTCTGTCAAATTGTAACCAGAGAATCAATTGTTGGGTTAATTAACTCGATAAATCGATAACTAGCCCTTAATTATGGTGACTCGCACTCACAACATCCGAGTTATTATCATCACTGTCATCACATCGACCATCTCTATCAATGGTGGACTCTTATGTCACTTACTTTCCCAATTGGATAATCGAATTGCACAGATTGATCTATATACAAACAAAATATGAGTGTAATTTAAATGTTTATAAGAAAGAAAAATGCACCCTTATTTGTATAACTGTCGCGTAAGTATGAAAATTACTTGTAATTACACCCATATTTATTGGATTTGGGTGTCATTAAGTTATTTTTTATTGTTTACTGTAAAGTAGCTAGTCATTATCGGCACCAAATGTTTAATATTAGAACAACGTTTGATATTCAAGACATGTAGACTGTATACTGTATAAGTGCTTGTAATAGTTTTTTACACAATGTTTGTTTAATTTTATGGACATAATGTACATACCTACCATGTAATCGATTTTATTTGCTGGCGTAGTGTTTGATATTCGAATACATTAAAGTCGTACATGTCAGCTAAATGATCACGTGGATTTATCAGAAAACATATTTTATAAGTTATGATCATACATTATAAAATGTCATGTCATTTTATTAGTTTAGGTAATGGATAAATTGAATAAGTTGTAATACAATTTTTTTCTATTTACTACAGTTGTAGATGGTAAGCATCTTACGTAAGGCTACGTCCATAGTGAACCAGCTTCTCGCTTACCAGCTTTTACCGGAATGCATTTTTAATTCTTGATGACGCCGGTAACCAGCTTTCTAGGGTGAGAAAGCGAGAAGCTGGTTTCACTATGGACGTAGCCTAAGTATAGACACTTTTTTGACAACTCATTGCTGTAAATATTTGTCTCAAATACTCCTCATGAAATGCCTGAAATAAAGACATTATTTTCTTAAAAATTAGTAACTATTACCTACGGGTATATCTTTCTGTACGACCTGTGCATAACAAAAGCATTCGAGATAATTTAATCTTTGCAATATGACTAACTGATGACACTAGTCGCCTTTTGAGCGGCATATATCAACTAAAGCGCAGGCCCTTGTCATTGTATTCGTAGTGCTCACGACATGGCAGATGGGGATGGGAGTGATGTTTTTGAGAGTTGTTTTTTTTTTTTGTTTAAATAATAGAGAAATAGAAATAAATTGATTTTTTTTCCATTTCTGCTTTAATGACGTTTTAGACTTCAGTTGCAGAACAGGTAATCAAATCATAGCTCATATTTTAGGTTGAGCGTACCTATACCTATATAATAATATGAGTAGTGTATCTATATATGACAGCACCATGACAGTGCAATTTATGGTGAATATAAAATTTGTTATGTGAGGGTTCGTTTTAGTTTTATCATTTTATTATTATTAAGGTATTACACTGTTAAGCTCATTATACATTGTTATTGATTACATCTTTGACCGATAAGATCAATCAACTTTGAGTGATGACTTATCAGGTGAAGGTGATTGGAGTTAATCATAAATTAAGTGTTCATCTAATTTGGCCTTATGTGTAATGCTGCCAACCTTCGGTTTTTGAGAAGCGTGCACATATTGTAGGTATATCTACAAGGAAACAGAAGCTTTAGATCGCCATTTATTTACTGAACTAAATATTACATAAAGGTAGCGGTAGGTACCTAACCTAGACCTACCTATTCAGTAACAAGTTGCTTTGTTTGAGTAAGAAAAAAATTGTAACTAGTGTCAAGAATATGAATTTTTTGTAATTAAGTGGAACAGTTGGTAATTAAAACTTATGTAAGAAACACCGTCGCGATAAGAGAACTATGTATTCTATTTTGTATGTGAATAGAGTTCTATGGGAACAGCAAAAAAACAAAAGAAAGGTTACATAATGTAAAGTGAATCAGATTTGTTATCTCCATAAGATGGCGCTACAGTCTAAAGCGGTGCTGGATTTGTTAAAGTTAAGTGAACAGAGTTTGAGTCTTCGAGTACATGCTCGTAGACAATAGACATGGCTCTGCTAAATCGGGCGTTCTCTGAGCGAATTGATTCATTTCTGAAACACCTATTTGATCATGATTTTTTGTATTTCTTAAGTTTGACACAATTTTTTACAATCTACTTAAATTTTTCTGATCAGCAAACTACGGTTAGCTAGCTGTCACAATATGCTGTGCTCAGGTTTTTAATCAGACTGCCCAGTCAATTTATTCTGAGGTCAGTGACTGTGAATGTGATATGGGTACTGTTTCATAAAAATTGGCAATTGCGACATGCGACTATTTGTAAACTGACAATTGGTCAATTGTCAAATTTCTGTTTTATATATAATTAGACAATTTTGTAGAATTGTCGGAAAATAGCCGACAATTATCAAGTTTTGGTTTTATAAAATATTGTCATGACCGCCAATGGCCGCGTTCCATCTGACATTTCAGCATTTGGTCCAGAGCTCTAGCACATATCGTGAAATGTCAGTTTTTTTTATAGGAGAGAACGAAACAAGTCTCAAATTCCGATGCTCATCTGCCCTTAAACCTTATAAAGTTTGGTAGGCATCTCGCCCTTAAATTAAGCTCTTATTTTAAATTGCCCCCAAAGATAAAATTAAGCTTAAGTTTTTAACCTCGTGCTGTAATATATTTGTAAAGTGAATCTGGACAAATCAAGAAAAAGTAGTATTTGTTTTCTATTCGCACTAATAGTAGATGTGAATAATTAAAACATAGCCCCATAAAATAATCGTCTCTGTGCATTCCCGTAGACTTTCTTGAAATGTTCTCATTTTGCTCTTTCGCGTGGGTTTTCGCGAATCGCCGGCGATTCTTCCCTCGATATTTACCGCGAAATTAAACTAGAAAATAAAATCTATATAGTAGTTTGGACACATACATCAATTTATAAACATATGAAAATAAAATCAGTTGTATTTCGATATCCTTACCGATGTCCCTTATACATCAGAAGGTTTTTCAAGAATTTGTTTTTTTTTTTAAAGTTGGCCAGCAGCCAATCAGCGAATCACCTGCTTACTATTTTGAAGATCCTTCAAAGAACATGCACTTCCTGAAACAAATGTTCTCTTGAATGACGACAAAATGATTTCCTGTGACTCTGAAGTCCCTTACACAGCTCTTCATTTTAACAGATTTTGTTCTTTTATTTTTTTTTCTATTTATAGATAATGTAACTAAAATAAATCCAAGTTGTCTGTATTTTATTTATGGTTATTGATTACCTGCCAATTGTTCTTGTATAAATCGATGAAATAAATCTAAAAACAAAAAATACGACAACACAACTTAACCGTTGGTGGTGGTATCAGACCACTTGGGAGTTCATTTCAGTGGTCAGTGATTTACGTTATGAGAACGGTTGTTGAATGCTATTAGTGCATCATGTCACTCGAATAAGGTGAATGTATCGATTGAGACTAGTCTTGATGGCATGTGGTCGACACTCGACAGCTAGTATTGACCATGAACGTTTTGTTTAGTTCTTGGCACGTAACTATTTCTATATTTACACTTATTGAACCAATTGACTTTGTAATTGATTGCGATAAGATAAGAATGTTTTTTTATTTGTATATAGGACCAGATGTCAAACGAAATTTAATTTTATTGCGGTTGATGAAAGAAGAAATAAAATTGTTCATGCCCTGCCACTAGCGGACGTCTGACAACCAGGGAAGAAAAGCCGAGAAAGAAAATGGCTGAAGACTATTAGTTCAGCGCATCAAATTGCAGATTGCTTCTATAGCTTACATTTTGTTTCCTTCCATTTGGGGCAAATCTGTCAAGTGTCCAAGGTGGACCGAAACTCTCCTTTACCATTTCAGCATATATTACCATCTACTACCGAATGGCTATATTGAGACGGTTATTGGGTTATACCTTTGGATGCTTGTCAGACTATATTACGACAGGTGGCGTAGTGGAGGAAACCTTAAGTAAAAATATATGGCCTTACCCCCGTCAAGTAGTCTATAACACATACTAATCACTGAGCTACTCTCTGCGATCACAAAAATGTACTACAATTATGAAATTGTCTACCCCGTATTCGTATGCTATCTGACGTTTACTATAGACAGATAATTATGAAATAAAAGGGAATTCGGATCACACTCTAATATCAATTATCGATTCTGTACCAACACAGATAAATACGACAGCCATCATGGTCGCTATCGTCTATATTGAAATTTTAGCAGATGAGCATGCCTTTGCATCATTTAGATTTAGATTCTGCTTAACTATGTGGGCGCAGTAGCGCAGTGGTTAGTGTGCTGGACTACTGTGCGAGGGATCCCAGGTTCGATCCCCGGAAAAACACAAATTACATCTTAAGGTTTTTTCTACTGCGCCACCTCTCGCGAACGTCTGACAAACATCCGAGAGTATGACTGTCCTGAAAAAGCTTCTCAATTCAGCCGTTCGGACTCGGCATAAAATTGTAGGTCCCTTCCATTCGTTCCAAATATAGAAACTCACACAAAACGAATGGTTGCGAGGAGCTAGGCCTTGGGTGTCTACCGTCTGTTGCGCCGCCTATTTATTTTTTTTTTTTTTTAACTATGGAACCGCCATCTGTGCGATAGGTGAAAATAATCATCGATGACGGATGTAAAATGTCTATAACTATGTACAATGGTGGACATAAGTATTTTGACTATACTAAAGTTAATTCTACTCATCATTTGAAGTAATGTAACGTTTGGCATCAATGGAAAGGTCATTTAAATTCCGTTTGAATGATACAAAACTTTCCTTAACCCATTAAGTACCCATTGAAAATTTAGAACTTTTGTAAAAGTCTACTTTATTGACTTTTTTCCTCGGTCTCAAAAAAAAATGTTTTGATGCAAAAAGTTTCTGTAAGCTGTTTAAGATGTCCTACTCCAAGACGATTGCTTCCTGCTGGAAGATCACTCGCATTCAAACGATTCCTGAAAAATTAAGGCTTCCCGTAAGATTTCAATTGTAGGTCCCTTCCATTCGTCCCAAAAAAAGAAACTCACACAAACGAATGGTTGCGAGAAGCTAGGCATATCGTTTCTACCTGCCTGTTGCGCCACCTATTTTATTTTATTTTATTTTCCCTCCCACATAACGGACTTTGCCTACAAGCTGCCGGCGGGCCCAGGATTTTTCATGTATTGGTGCTGTACAAAAGCAAAGGAGCGCCATTAACGCACGCATACTTGAAAAATCCTAGGCCCATGGACCATGGTATAGCATGGAAAATCATTGCCGCCATTAATTTTGACATTTACACGTATTCACAGACAGGGTAATTTCTTCTTATTCGTCTAAATGCGAAATATGTCAGGACCGGCCTACAAAAGAGACAGGGAAAGCCCATATTACCTATTAGTAAACTTAATAACCGCGAGGACAGCTTTGGAATTCGCTTCCTGGGACAAATTATTATTATACCCCCCACAGGACGCTAAAGGTACCTATTCATTTGCTCATTACAGGTGTAGCGCCAAGAAAGAGTCACCAGAGACCCCATCAAGTCGGTTATACCTATATTCTGAGTCAGGTTCAAATTCTGAATCGATTTACCCATGTCTGTCTGTTTGTTTGTTGAAAACACGATAAACAAATCGACCTAGGCGAATGAAATTTTGTGAGAATTTTTCTTCGTAAGGTTGGTATTGAAAATGGGTACCTAATACGGTCAAGTAGTGTAACTCGCTCGCTGCGTAAAGTCATCCAATTTGCAAACCATTTCGATTTCGCTGCTGTTTGGCACATGTTTGTCATTTTAAGATGGAAGCTCAATTTGCTGACATTAATAAGTAGGTGAGGTATACTTAGCACTTAGCTACTGTCATATTTTATATGTGAATATTTACATCTATGACTATATGACTAAGCTTCAACTTACGTCAATCTTACGTTAATAACTTCACTATCTTCCTTAACTAATACCCAAATGATTTGTTGTTCAGTTACAAGTACAAGTACTGTAATTATTCACTGAGTGGGTAATTTTCTACTTCATAATTTTTTTTTTTTAAGCAGAAACAAATCAAGTTTTTCTACTTATGAGCTGAAAGATGAAATCCCCCAGCACATAGAGTAGATACAGAGCTTTATCAGAACTGAATACTTCAACTATCTTGCTTACAATTTACATTCGTAATGAGCAAATATGTCACAAGGTGACAGCCGGCAATACCATATCTACACAGAGATAATATGGCGAGCTTCTGCAAAGAATATTCGATGTGAACAATACAAGTAGTATGCTAATTTTGTTGCCAATATAATAATTAATAAAATTAATAAGCAATCAACATTCAATCATGCAATTAAAAATAAATATGTACTGGAAATTCCCTTAAATGATTTGTTCACACCCATACAATGTTGACTTTCCTATGATGCGATATGGGTTTCAAATAAACCACAACTACCCGTAGTTTTCTAACACAAAACTAACAATTAATTTATTGAATACGAATCCGTATCTCTATATCTATTTGGTTATTATTTGTTTAACTGAGAGTAATTGTGTGTCACAGAGTATAAATGGCGCCAGGGCAGAGACGCATGTAAATTATTATTTTCAATTGAAAAGCAAGTGCCTTTGTGTGACATAGTCGTAATCGTCCCTCGTCACAATTTCATTTGAATGTCCACAAGTTTGCAAATCATAAACTCAATTGCTTGTTGAAGTTATGGAATTTATGGCGCAAGAAGATTGTGTTTTTATTGTTTCCAGATTAGACAGGAGATACAATTTGTTTGATAGAACTTAGATGGAGCTGTGTACGTAGATTTATTATGATAGGGCCATCATTGAGAGGTGAAATTCAAACGAATACAAACGATTGAATGTATGAGTATTAAAAGAGTAGAATTGTTAAGAGATTAGACATCGTTTCCTGACACACGATAAGACTGACTTTATATAGACAGTTAGTATTGCATGTAAATATTGACAAGTTTCAATGAGTTTATTTCGTGTTTATGAACGAGAAGTTCAAGGAAAGTTCCAGTGACGACCAATTCTGAAAATCAGAAAATGTATAGACGAATAAAGATTATTATTATTCTGTTGAATTATGTCGTAAATTTTGGGAGTCTATAGAACAAGTGATGATAAGAAAGTAGCAGTTTAGAGGCCGACGAATCGTATTTAGAATGCGAAACCCCCGGCCCCGTCAGTGCTGTCAAACTTGAGTAAATGTCGCTTTCATTTAGAATACGACAATCTAGCTCACTAAACTTTAACCTTTTGTTTACCTAATGATTGACCTGGAATGAAACTGTTATTAATCTAGATTAGAATGCCGCAGTTCCATAATTCGAGTCCAATCATCACCCAATCGTACTAAATTTAATTAAATTTAATTCAAGACAAAGTAGTAGTTTCATTGTTCCAAAATTAGAGACAAAATGTATTACAATTTGAAGAGACCTTATGGAACCAAGTAAAACCATAAGGTTTTTATGTTGGCACTTTTTTTAGTTTAATTTAATTTTAAGTTGACACTTTGACAGATGTTCTGCTGTTCGAAAAAACACAGTAGCTGTCATTATAATCTTCGCGTATCTATGTACCTGTGTTCCAGAAGCTGTGCATTGTGCAACTTTTGATAAGAAATCTCAAACATTATACCCTTTTCCAAAAATTCATTATTGGACATATTAATCTCTCATTTTTTTTCTTCTCTTTTTCCTAAATCTCCCTCGACCGGATAGGGGATTTCCCTATGCCAAAAACTCACAAGCAACCTAAGGCTCCCGGAAATTATGCCAGATTTTTTTTTGGAAAAAATGCCTGAACATTTTCTTTACAAAGTCTGTCATTTTTTCCTAGGAAGCAAAACCAGACCTTTTTCAAAAAAGTTTTCTGGAGAGAACATGTTTGGGAAAAATGCCAGAAACAATATTTTCTGCAAGAAAGAAAAAGGGTGCAGTTCCGAACTTTACACAAAAAACACCTCGCAGTCACTATAAATCCTACAGTGACCCAAAGGGGGGGGGGGGGTTGACTCCCCGAGATGGACCCCGAGCAGATGAGTTTGCTCGCGCACGAATATTAACAGAACTCAACTCGGATATTGATACGATCATCGATTGGGGTGAAAAAAATCGGGTTGAGTTCAATGCGTCAAAAACACAGTGCTGTCTTTTGTCTGAAACGGAGTACTAACGTAGTCAAACTGAGATATTCTCTACCGTATTTCTACCACAATTGTTTGAACGCATTATATAGTTGTGTCCCGGTTGTCTGTCTGTATACTCGAAGCACAGGTGCTGCAAGCTGCAACTTCTGCTCATCGTTTTACCCTGAAACCTGGGGTGGGATTCTGTAAAATACGAAACGAAAACCGCTTTTGATTTCACTAAATCTGTCTCTATCATAATTATATGCGGGCGTACAGTTAAATACAGAAGTTAAATTTGTTAGACATATGAATATGGAATCTTTCTCAATATTACCAGAGTCCTATGAAATACAAAGATTCAAGACGCCCGTATAGACACCTCACTCTCTTTACTCTCAACTCAAATCCGGAGATCTCTCCGATATCCCTTTCTTTCTTTCTTTCCATTACTGAGTTTCAAAAACTATAAAGGACATAATCCTAAATGATGCAGAATATTAAAAAAAAAAAATGCAAAGGTTAAATCATATTTTCCAATGTCAAAAAATTGTGTTTTTGACATATTCATGTAAAAGCTTATGGCTAACAAAAGGCTGTTTGAGATTGGTTGGTGATGAAATCTCCTTTCCAAAATCCCCTGTGCTAAAATCCCTTACTCCAAGTGATCCTAAGAGCTAACCCTCAAGGACAAAATACTAAATACCCCATTTTTAGATTTGGTGTTATTAATTCTGTTGCCGAGACACCTAAAAATGGTGTTAAAAAGTGAGATACGTATGGGGGTCATGCTGCCCTCCTGCACCCCCCCCCCCCCCGTTGTGGTCACTAAAGGATTTGGAGTAGGAGCAAGGTTGGGTATTTGCAAAGTTTAGTTTGCGGTTCCCGAAAATTACTCCAGAATTTTTTTTGGAAAAAATTCCAGAAAATGTGTTTGTTTTCGAATTTGGAAAAAATATCAGAATTTTTGTTCGGAAAATATGCCAGAAATAAGAAAATTATGTCAGACAGATGTGGAAAAAGTACCAAAAAGTAAAATGAAAATAAAGCCAGATAATAAACATAGGCAACTCAACTCGTATTCTGGCCTAATTTTGGAAAAAATTATTTATTTGAAAATTATCAAAGTTCACATACAAAAAACCTCGCACCCATCGTACGAAAAATCGAGAGAGCTGTCATCTGCAAAAGAATGGATCGGATTGTGAGTCGAAGACAGGATGTCATTGATAGTCGGAGAGAGGATTGAGACCAGCGGTACGCCAGCATTTGTTTGAAAGGAGGTAGATGCTTATACCCTATACACATACTGAAATGAAAACTGAATTTGGGCGAAAACACTGGGAAACTTCATCAAGAACATAAGCTTTTCCACACATATTAACATTTTTCATAACTTGTTGTTTGAAGTAGTTTTCGATGTAACCTCCACGAAAATTACTTCCAATCGTTGGGCCTTTTGAAACATTCAACCAGGTTTCGACACAAACACTTCATAGTCCGTTTCAGGTCTAAATGAAACGTCAACAAAACCTAGTTTGGTGTTCGGTGTGAATGCCTTGACGAGCTTTCGTAAGCATTTTGACGAACGTTTTCAGTGCGATGTGAATAGGGCATTAGGCTGAAATTCTATTCTCTTATAGGTACTCCCTATTATGTGCTCAATATCCTGATAAAATTAATTTTTGAAAACTTGACTTTCAACTCGAGATATAAATTATAAGCATAACCACAAACGACGACATTTATTAAAATTGTTTGTAAATAAATAAAATTTAACTGAATGCATTCAATTAACTCAACATTCAAGTTAAACTTAAGAAAACAATTATAAAAAAACTGAAATATAATAGAATCAATTCATTATCACCTCTCTTCAAATTACTCATTGTCAGGCTGGGTAGTTTTTTTTTAATCTTTTTGGGACTTAAATTAATTTATTTTAATTGCGCGCTACATAGCTACACCTGTAGCTATCAATTATGGTAATACTTTGACAGGAAGCTTTTTGCCAACTACCTAATTACAAAATAAAATAAAATAAAGTAAATTAACCACCCCAACTAGAAGTTATTACTGCTTCTGGCATTTATCGTAATCATTAGTTAAATGAGTTTGAAAAATTGAATTAGTTCCTCAATCAATTGGATGGATATACCTACCGGTCCGGTACCGGCATTCTCGATAAATATACAATATTAAACTATGAATTAATTAATCGCATATGCACTGTATTTTTAATGAGCATGCAAGAGTATCTACCCGCTTTGTTATGAAAGTCACGTAGACAGGTATTATGAAAATAAATTACTAAGACGGTAGTTCATTGTATTGTGGAGTGTGCCAGTTTAATATAGACACAGCCGGTTGGCATACCAAAAAGAAAAAACCCCAAATATGTTGGATAAGTTGATGAAACTATTGTTTAAAATGCCAAAATGAAAACAAATTGGGTGGATAGGATATAAACTTAAAGGCCACAACAATAGAAATATACAATCGTTTTCTTTTTTTTACTGATAGGTATTAGGTAGGTAAGTCTGTCTGTACAGTGTACACTGTAGTGTACATACAGGGTGGTCGAAGAAATATAAACGTAGATGGGTGTGGTCAAGTCATAAGGAATGCCTCGAATATGTACAAAATTACGAAATATCTTAAATAATGCTACCTAATGAATAGCTTGAGCATAAACTTTTAGATACATTTAAAAAAATCCACTTATAATAAATCTATAAAAACTCCAACCCCCACAGTGGAAGTTTAAACTAAAGTTCAGCTGAACCCGAACTTGAGTTTACATTTGAAGTTCAACTCTCCCGGTTTCACAATAAGGGTATTCACTTAAACGCTTAAAGGCTTTATAAACTGCGTAAACTGTCAGATTTTGTATGGAGAATGTATACGCAGACTTCATAAATTTCCGCGACGATTTAGGCTCGGAAATCAACCTTGGAAAGTTACGCAAATCACAAATGTCAAACTTTGTTTGTTTGTTTCCAGAGTTTTTTTTTAAGGAAGATCTCAAAATGACGGTAAGAATTGAAGTAAAAAAATTATTTTGATTACTTGACAGTCGATTTACGCAATGACATTTCCGAGTTCACTTAAAGCACCGCAGAAATTTATACATTTATCTAACCGCAGTTCATGGAACGCAGTTAAACCAAATTTAATTAATAGAATTTGGCAGCAGACTTTTCCAAAATCGTTACTTTTTTTTTCAAAGAACACGCAAAAAAACGCCAAATATTTGTGTTTTTGACAATCGGCAGCTTTCAAATTGAAATGTCACTGTGCCAGTGATCTGATGTTTAACACGCCAACTACACTAAAGATATGTCCCTCCAACTAATGTCGTTTTCGATTGGTCGTCCAGAATCGTCCGGAAGCAATCCGACCGCTTCTGAAAGCGTTCGATTGGCACTCAACTGACAGTTCTTTTCCTGAAAAGAAGAGAAATTTGCTTCTGGATTTGAAGAATCGCGGAGAGTTCGTCCGGACGGTTGTGGACGACCAACTGAGAACGACATAAATGTCTGATATCTATCTCATATAATTTTCTTATTTCTGCGCTGGGCAAATAATGCCATGACATTTCAATTCGTAACGCAACGGCAAGAGAGGTTGTAGGTGACGTTTTGTGTTGGGAAAAAATAAAAACCACAAAAATAAACACTACCTACGCCACAGACCATCATCGGCATGAGAAGACACTAAAATGAGAAAAAAAATTGAATTTCCAAACGAAAAGCAATAAAAAACAAATTTCTGTCAAATTCATGTCAGACAACCATGTCGAGCCATAATCGCAGAGAGAGAGATCGCTTTAATCATACGATTAAATAGAGTGACTCCACAAGATATTTCATCTCATGATAAACATTATGAGAGAAATTATCTCCTGTGGGTGTAAACGGGAGAATACTCTCGTTTAACTTAAACTATAGAATGAACTGTGTTCATTGAAACGTTCTGTTGAAAAGAAACTGTGAAACCGAATTAATTGTCTAACTGAAGTTTAAACTAAAAGTGTAGTTTAAACTTCCACAGTGAAACTAGGGGTTAATGTGCAAAGACCGAGCAAGTCCTAATTTTTAGATAAATATTTTTTTTTTTAATTTTTGTTCTCTTCCCTTAAAAACAAGCAGCATAGGCTTTTACATATTTGCCTAAATAAAAGGATTTTTTATTTTTCTGTACACAGGGTGCTTCAAGTTTAAAAAGTGGGTTCCTATCGTCATGACTGTAAAATTCAGTGAACACCTTTTTTAACAATCGAAAAGTCTCCATTATTCGGCAAATGCGGAAGCTTTTGCTATACTGAACAACTAGCGACTCATACCTGATATTGAACTGTATAACACCGTGTATAACAAACTGCGCAATATTACAACACTATATAAACGTCTGCGTTAAGCGTTACATTGATCGATGTGCGGCAGCACATCAAGATCACATATAAAAAAATAGCTTCTGTGGTTAGATGTCAGTTTTATATAGATCTTAATAGTACTTAATTTGACGATTCGTTAGTCATCTAGCGGTCAATGGAACGAGGTAAATTGTGGCGAAAAGTTGGGTAATGTGGTTGAATTCGAATAGTACATATTTTGAAAATTTTCAAAGAAAAGTTAAAGGACAACCATTATTGCCTCCAAGTAATCCAGCTTAAGCGCATGGTGCTTAAGGAAGACGCAGTCTTAAAATTTTGAAGCTGCAAGTTATTCACGGCTTACTTTATGAACGTGGGATCAGGCCAGCTCAGTGGTTGGTGTGCTAGAGCGAGGGATCTGTTATCTCGGATTTAACCCCCGGAAAAACACAATTTATACCTACCTTAGGCCCTTATTGTGATTGTCGATCAGTGATCGTCACGACAATTGTCGATTGCGTCGTTTGATTTTAGCTATTCGTACGCACAAAATTCACTTCCAAGAGAAAGCATCGACCAGACATTTGTAATCGACTACAATCGACTGTCAAATCGACAATCACAGTTGTCGATCGATAGACAGTTGTCGCTCAACGATCAACTATCGACACTCACAATAGAGGCCTTAATGTTTTTTCCACTATATCAGATCAGATAAGAATAATAAAACAAACTGGATCAATAAAATCAATCAAATCGTGGATCAATAGTAATTTTTACTTTTGAAGTGTGGCATTCCTGAAAGAACTTTCCATTGATTGCTTCTAAGGATTTAATATTTTTTTGACATTTGACAGTGGGTGATAAACTAAGTGGTTGGTTGGTTATTGTGGTTGTTCACATTTTGTAATGTCGTTTTCGATTGGTAATCCAGAAGCGTCCGGAAGAACTCTACGCGATTCTGAATTCAAATCCAGAAGCAAATTCCTCTTCTTTTCAGTAGAAGAACTGTCAGTTGAGTGCCAATCGAACGCTTTCAGAAGCGTTCGGATTGCTTCCGGACGGTTCTGGATTACCAATCGAAAACGACATAAGCCACTTTATTTGTAATTTTTTCATAGAACAAAAACTACCC
Source organism: Cheilosia scutellata (assembly GCA_955612985.1). NCBI lineage: Eukaryota > Metazoa > Arthropoda > Insecta > Diptera > Syrphidae > Cheilosia > Cheilosia scutellata. Next base: position 61,716,415 of record OY015314.1, read on the forward strand.
GAACAAAATGCTTCGCCAAGCAGTGAAAAATTGAACTATCTTCTGCATAATGTAAATTGATAATACGGCTTATTCCTGGGGTCAGATCACGTAAAATAAAAATGATTGAACGATATCGTTTTCACGCATGCTGTCTCTATCATATCTGTGGCAATAAACAGAGACTGCTATGATCGAATCGATGTCGTTCGTTCGTCGATCGTTTTCATTTTATGTGATCTGGCCCCTGAGTTAAGTGGGTAAAAGACCGTCAGAAAATGAAAATAATGCGCCACCACTGGAATCACCTATAAAATCTCTAAAATTAAACCTCCCTCCAAAGCGATGCCGACAATTTTGTGAATGCATTCCAGATAAATAAACCCCCCGTCTCATTGCGCAATGCCGAGATCCTTGTACACCAGTTACCTCATTCGCAATGTTTACCAATTTTGACGTCTGCCTGGGAACTCGCAAATTCTAGCAAATTGAACTCGCTAAATTTCAATGTAAACAAAAAATATAGGACGTCACCGCATGCCTCCCTATCAGGCACAACTTTCGCAATTCCATCGAAGAGAAACCAAATCCAAGAGCAAATAAAACCACTCCACTATAAATAGGTATAATTTCAAGTTTTAAGTACTAAAACATTTTAATAAGTCACTTACTGATAAAAACAATCAAATTACAATTAAAAATCCCTAAGTACACACAATATAGACAAGATGCTGATAAAATTTTTAAGTAACAAAACGGAGTCAGTCAAAACTGATGATCACTCGAACTGAGCGACTTTTTGCGCTCGTTCACCTCGAAACGCTCCATTATCTTGGCAACAATAGACGACGGTGGGATATCCGGATTGCCAGTCAGTCCGCGGTATCCTAATACGCTGTGATCGTGCAAGTGGCTGGCCAGCTGTAGGCGGCGCACAAACGCCTCCGTGTCGACACCCTTCACTTGGGATGGCTTGAGAAACCTCTTTGGTATGCGCGACAAGATGTCCTCGGACTGAACTGGACCAAAGCCCAGATTGATGAGTATCGCCTCGGGGTCTGGCTTCCGCGACTCGAGCAGACTGTCCACACTTGAGTAATGGCTGGAGTCCGAGTGAATGGAACTGTCCCGGATGAGGAATGCCCTTCGGCGGGTGCGCGGACTTGGTATGCCACCCACTGTTGGTCCGCACTTCACTATCGGACTGATTGGCATAAAGTTTGGCAAGCTGCAACTGCTAATGTTGTGATCACTGGCACAGTGAGTGCTGTCCATATTGGGTCTCATGATATCGATCGCGAGGGGTATGCAACCGGAATTGTTTGGTGAACAACCACCACCGACACGGGGGTCACTGATCACGTTGGTGTAGCTGCGCGATCGTTCCATATTTTCTTTTTTCGGTTAACACACTTAAAACACAAAAAAAAAATCCCCAAAAAATAAAAAAAGGTTAATTCCTCCCCCCACCACCCACCGAGGTGGCTTACAATGTTTTTCTTTTGTTTGTCGCTTGTTGTTGTTGGCGGCGATCGTGTGTAGGTATATTTCAAGATCAACTTTTTTTTGTTTGTTATTCAACACTGTGTGCCGTGTGTATATGCAAATGTCGATCGCGCCGCAATGTATCTATAGAAATATATTATCACAGAGTATGTGTGTGGTATGCGCGGTGGGGTGTGCTTAATTCAAGCTTTTTCGCGCGTTCCTTTTCTTGCGCCTTCGTAGCGATATCTTTGCCTGAAGCAGCTGGTGCGTTGTTAACTGTTTACTTGGGAGTTCTCTATTTGCGGACATTATACTCGTAATCATGGGTTTTCCACTTTTAATTTAAGTTTCGATTTAAATGTTATCGCGCCGGATTTACCCGAAACTGATTGATGGCAGACGGACTCGCAGTCGAATTCACTTTGCGCACGCACTACATTGCCGAACCGCTGAACGATTTTAGGTCGTGTATACGCCACCGTTGCGCTGGCCTGGCTGGGGTACTACTAAGCTGACTGGCCAGCTGAAGTAAGTTTGATGTTTGTCTCGCTCTCGATGGCGCTAAATTGAAAGTCGTCTACAAAAGTCTATATTAAGCGAGAGACACAAAGCTTAAGCAAAGCAAACTGAACTGACTGTAAGCTGCAATTAACGATGTGTATCTCGTTCTCGACCTTATGATGAGCGACAAAACCGCTACAAGTCTGGAGAGAGGCACAGTCATTTCGTTTTCATACATACGCGTACATACAAAGTGAGCTATAGCTGAGATGGTGGTGCCTCTGCCTTGGTTCGACGAATAAGCACACCATAAAGCATTTGTATGTGCGCTTACATTTTAATAATATTGAAATCGGGGTAGGTTGCCAACGTTTTTCTAGATGGGAGCGGGCCCCATGTGATGTTGAATCAAGGGCTAATATTTTAACCAACTGCATATATGTAACTGTTAAGTTACGAAAACTGAATAAGATAAAATTGGACGTCAAATGAAAGCTGAAGTTGATTTGAAATATTTTTGAACGAGGTTTTGAGGTTAAATTTTGCAATTGTTAAAAATTAGTCCAGTTCTTATTTGAAAGAACAGTTTTTTATCTCATGTATATCATGCACAAAATTTATTTTAATACCAAATAAAAGATATTTTTCTTATTTTTCAAATAATAGTTTATTAAGAAAAACATTTTTTATCTACAAATACTATTTTATAAATATCAGAGGAGACATAGATTATTTTAATCACCACAGAATTCATAAATAAAAATAATATTTGATTTTTTAATGTAATGATGAATGAAAATAAAAATCTATTCCAGGGAAATATTTATTTAGAACCCTCTTAAATTTAGGCCTTTATATTATTCAGATATATACAGTTCGAATAAAAACTCATCCAAACATAGAAGAACGTTGCTTAAAGTTTTTTTTTTTATGTTTGCAACCAGGATCTCAAGACGTGCTATGGAATCCGTACCATCAGGGCAGGCGTCCTCTACGTGGACCCAGGATGAGATGGTTAGATCAAGTGTATAATCTCTAATGCAGAAAAAATCTGTAACGCTGATTTTGGGATTTTAAAAGTCTGTAGTTAGGTAAAAAATGTTCAAATGCAGACTTCTGCACTTATGGCAACGATGGCCAAGAAAAACATTTAAGGTTTTATTTGTATTTTTCCGGGGCAATAACCTGAGATCCCTTCCTCTTTCCTCAGTGGGCCAGCATAATTTGCCTAACGTGTACCTACTGGAATTTTGGGAATAAGTCGCGTAATACGTGAACTGGTAATATACGTGACGGAATCTGTTTTTATTTTGTTCACGCATGTGGCGATTTGGACACTGATCTTCATTATATGGTCTATTTTGTCCCATAATTCACCCAAAATTTGAATTTTGCGCCATTTAATAGTACAGTGATGCCAACGTAAAACAAGTGAAAGTGTTACCATCGGCCTGGCCGATGCTTTGATACCCTCCACTGCATAAAAGTCATGCAAAATGTTTGCCAGTCTAATATTGGTTTTGTATGGGAGGTACCAGAACTAATTATTGACCGACATATACAATTTTCAATACCAACCTGACGACGGTAAAAAGAAGTCCTCTCACAAAATTCCAATCACCTAAGTCGATTCGTTTGGATGCTATCGTGATTTCAACAGACAGAGAGTCACATGGGTCAAATATTGGCTTTGTATGGGAGGTAACAGAACTACATGACCGACATGGACCATTTTTAATACCAACCTGACGACCGTAACAAGAATATCTGTCACAAAATTTCATTCGCCTAAGTCGATTCGTTTGGACGCTATCGTGATTTCAACAGAAAGAGGGACACATGGGTCTAATAGTGGTTTTGTATGGGAGGTACCAGAACTACTTGACCGACATAGCCCATTTTCAATACCAACCTGACGACGGTAAAAATAAGTCCTCTCACAAAATTTCATTCCCCTAGGTCAATTCGTTTGGACGCTATCGTGCTTTCAACAGACGGGCAGACAGACAGACAGACAGACGGACAGACAGACAGACGGACATGGCTAAATCGATTTAGAATGTGATCCTGATTCAGAATATATGTACTTTATAAGGTCTCTGGTGACTCCTTCTTGGCGTTACAAATGTAATGACAAAGTGAATATACCTTCCTGTGGAGGGTATAAAAAGATAACAATGTGACAGCTGACAGTTCGGGGTTAGTAAGAATAGAGCACTATACGAAAGAACAACGCATTTTCATTGTTGAGCACTATTTTAAAAAATAATGAAGGTTTGTCAGCTACAGTCCGCAATTTTCAAACAAAATCAACTTCAGTGATGACGCTCATTTTCATCTTGATGGCTTCGTTAATCGTCAAAATTGTCGCATTTGAGGTTCAGAAAACCCACGAGTAATTGTTGAGAAACAAATGCATCCACAACGCGTGACTGTTTGATGCGAATTTTGAGCTGGAGGCATTATCGGACCATTCTTCTTCGAAAATGCGGCTGGTCAGGCAGTAACAATTAATGGTGCTCGTTCTCGTGACATGATAGTCCAGTTTTTAGTACCTAAATTACAAGATATGGATGTGACCAACATGTGGTTTCAACAAGATGGTGACCAGGCTATAATGCAATTGCGCACAAAAATGGCATCTACTTTAGCGGAGATGTCTACATAATATATATACGCCTTTTGACAATATCAAAGAAACCCTTTTAACAAAAATATAAAGACCCCTGACTTAGCTTAAACGTCATTTAGGGGTTCATTATACGAAATACTTGACAGAACGCGTAACGCTGTAAACATTTGATTGTTGTAAATGTTCCAACGACCATTATGTCGCATACCACTGCCCCAATAACACAATCTTACGAAACTCGTTAAATGAAAATAAAGAAAGCTTAGAGAATCAACGGCAAGGGCATTTACGGGCACAGCTACAACCGTGGTCGCGACCGACGTTGACACAGCTGCTTGGTAGCTGGAGAGTCATCATGCAAGCCAAAGTCTAAGTTGTAAGTTCCATAATAAAGCGTGACTGCAGATAAGGCTGGGACTGGGAGATAGCGTGAAGCCAAATGTTAAAAGTGAGTGTTATTGATTGCGAGGGACTGTGAGGGCAGTATGGGTATGGGCAGTCGAAACGCTTTTTTAAGCACATTTTGTTGTTTTCGTTTTCACTGCAAAATGCGGTCTCAAAAGTTCAGTACAATTAATGTGACTAATGAAATCGATCCCAGATCGATTGCATCTAAAAGAGCATATAACAGCATGGTATCCATATCAAACCTGCATAATACAATGAACATCTAGGCGGCTCTTTTTTGTGACTTATTTTAGCGAAAACTATTGGGTCTATCTAAAACGGGTTAATAATGGCATCTGAAAATAATGACCAGTTCGTATTGGAGCTTGCGTTTTGAATGGATGGCTTAAAATTTAAGAATTCGTTATAATATACGATTTGACATCAAAGCTGGGCTTATAAAAAACAGCAAAGTCATTCGTTTAATAAAAAATGACTGTCTATTCATTCGGTAATATTCCGGAAGTGTTATTTAATGATTTTAAATGACAATAATATGTTTTGAGTTCTAACACGTCGTGCATCTGATGTGGGATGAAGGTAAATCTAAATTGATTAATAATAATTGGTGGAATTTTTCCAAAGTTAGCAAAAGTTTAAAAAATGAAAGGTAACTTTCGTTTTATAGAGCCCTGATGTATCAATGCTTCAGTGCACACAGTGTTGATGGTTGTTATTTAGAAGGCTCTTTGTTCATAGAAGGCATAAGTTGAGTGCATTAACTTTAATAAAATGTAAATTATTAATAAATTAATGTTGTGTTAAGTTCTTTATTTAAGGCCGACAATTAAAAACACGTGTGGTACGCTTGACTCTTAAACAGGAAGGAAGGTTTATTTGATGACAGATGTCATATCCATTTGTACATGGTATAAATATTGAATATAGTCTAATGATTAAAGCTAGGTCCAAAACGTATAATTGAGATAGTACTAGATTAATATTCTAATACATAACATCTTCCCTCACTAAAAAATGAATATCTTATGACAGATACTAATTGAATGTAGGGCTAAAAACTTAACAATATTCGTTTGTATAAACTTCCTATGTTAATCATACATCGAATATTTAATGGTTATTTGCAATTCATTTAAATTTCAGTTCAATTGTTTCACTTATAATAAGATTTTTAATTAGTAGATACTTAATACAATTTTTATTATTCAATAATATTAATAAGAATGTTTAATTTCTAATTACGTATATCATAAGCAAATCTTTCCGGTTGACGTCTAGTTCTACCGGTCCTTCTAAGTGAAACCTGGTCGTCCAATTGTCTATCATTTTGATCATGGCTTATTTCGTTGTTTTGACAATCTTCTGATGTTTTAAGCTCTGATGAGACATTCGCCTTATTTTTATTTGTTAAAAGCTCAGGAATTGATTTATCAGTTTTAATAATAGGATGCAGATTTTCATTTAGCTTAGACTGTCGGATTTGGTTATGATGTACATACTTAACACTATTTCTTACATTTATTAAATATGTTAAAGGACTTATAACTTTTAAGACAATAGCTGGAATCCATTTTACAATATCTTTAAAATGATTACGATAAAGTATCTTTTCTCCTTCTTTGTATTTACTTGTGATTATTTTATGGTTGTTTATTTCAACCTTCTTACAATTTTCCCCCGGAAATTTATTTGTTTTTTCAATTTCATTCAAGCGAAAAGATACTTTTTTTTTTTAATGAATGTATTATAGTTTGTGGCTTGTAGGAAAAAATTAAGTTTGCAGGAGCTTGTTTTGTTGACGTTGATGGTGTATTATTGTATGCCATTAAAATAGCGTCTAATTTGGCTTTAATATCCAATCCCTTTAATTGAAAATCCAAAAAATATTTTTTTAAACTAGACTTTATAGTTTGTACCCCTCTCTCTGCTAGACCATTACTTTGTGGATGATAAACAGGCGATTTTGTTAATTTAATGCCATTCTGTAAGGCAAAATCATAAAATACCTTAGAATTAAAGGGAGGGCCGTTATCCGAAACGATTTCGCCGGGTAGCCCAAACGTTTTGAAAAATTGTCTTAAACCTTTACACAACTGAATTGCATCCGTATTTGTATATATTTGTACGTCAATATATTTACTGAAGGAATCGACTAAAATAAGAAATTGTTTTCCATCGAAATAAAAAAAATCCAAATGGATCCTTTGAAAAGGGTAATGACTCTTTGACCACGTTGTTTTTATCACTTCTTTTGGAACTCTTTGTGTCATCTGACAACTAGGACACGCTTTTATATATTCTTCAATATTTCTATCGAAGTTTGGCCACCAAACGAAACTACGAGCAACCATTTTCATTCGCACTATACCATCATGATTTGAATGGAGAGTTTGAAGAATTTCCTTTTGTAATGACTTCGGGATGACTAATCTTTCTCTATAGTATAAGAAATGCTTATCAGTTGAGAGATCTCTTTTAACTCTATAAAAAGGTTTTATATTATCTGTTATGACTTTTGGCCAAGTATTATTTTTTACGCATGTTATAATCTTCCTTATATTTTCATCCTTTAGGATATGAACTATTACTTTTTCCCTGTCCACTGGGCATTTACTAATTTCCGACAACATACCTATATACTCAACACCCGTACTGTCTGGTAATGGTAACCGAGACATTGCGTCTGCTGGACAATTTTGCGTGGCTGGACGATACTTCAAATCATATTCGTATATTGATAGCTCTACAGCCCAACGCTGTAACCTAGAGACAGATATACTAGACGTTCCCTTTTTGGGGCTGAATATCTCTTTCAGAGCTTGGCTATCTGTACACAATACAAATTTATGACCGTAAATGTATTTGTGGTATTTCCTAACTCCAAATAAAATTGCTAATGCTTCTCGGTGTAGTTGAGAATAATTTTGTTCTGCTGGAGATAGTGTGCTCGAAGCAAAAGGAATGGGTTTTTCGAACTCATTTACAATGTGCGATAGCACAGCTCCTACGCCATATGGACTCGCATCACATGTAAGGACAATCGGCTTCTTTGGGTCATATAACTCCAAAATACTACATTCAGTTATTAACTGTTTTGACTTTTCAAAACATTCTTGGGTTTTTTTAGTCCACGAAAACTTTGCATCTTTACAAAGCAACTTATATAATTCATGCAATTCATCTGCGGCATTTTTAATAAATTTCCCGTAGTAGTTTAACATGCCTAAATATGACTGTAGCTGTTGTACATTTTTGGGAATTGGAGCTTCGATAATGGCTCTAAGTTTGTTTGGATTTGGAAAGATTCCCTTTCCACTTATACAATGACCTAGATAAGTAATACTTTTTTCAAAAAATTTGCATTTTTCAAAATTTATTTTTATGTTATAATTATTTAATCTTTGCAACACTTCAAATAAGAATTTTTCGCAACTTTCATAATTTTGTCCTCCAATAAGAATGTCATCTAGGTAACATGATACATTTCGTATACCTAACAAAACTTGGTCCATTACTGACTGAAAAATAGATGGAGCGCTGGATACTCCAAATGGTAACCTAGAGTATTGAAATAACCCCTTATGGGTATTAATTGTGACATATTCACGGGATTTTTCTGAAAGAACCAACTGTTGGTATGCCCCAGACAAATCAATAACGCAAAAATATTCGCAATTCGCTAAACTGGCAAATATATCTTCGATTTTAGGTAGTGGGTAGTGTTCCGTTTTGATATAAGGGTTTATGGTAACTTTACAATCAATACAAATACGGATACCTTTATTTGGCTTTGAGACTATAACAATCGGTGAGGCGAACCGACTATACTTAACTGGATTTAAAATACCGACTTTACATAACCGACTTAACTCTTCTTCTACCTTATCGCGCAGTTTATAGGGTACGGAATAGGCACCATGGAAAATTGGTTGACATTCCGGTTTTAAAACGATTTCTGCATAAAATTGTTTAATTGAATTGTCTAGCGAAGGAAATATACAAGGAAATTCTTTTTTAATCTTTTCAAGAAAAAGGCCTGGATTTTGTTGAGATATTAAAGCCTGGACACAATTTTGTACATTATTATTACTGACTGGAAAAAACTTACGCCAATTTGGATAGATGACGTCAAGCCAATTTCGTCCAAGGAGAGGTCTGAATTTCTTTTCGCTACGAATGACAATTAACTCCAAACTCTTTTCATTCGCGAGATTTGACAAGCCCACAGCAACCTTAATTTTTCCCATGCACTCGATTTGTCTACCTGTGACGGATACAAATATTTGGTTAGTATTTGTTAATTCTATATGACTAAACTTGGATGAATACTCATCTTCTGATATGACAGAAGAACATGCTCCTGAATCGATTTCCATTGTGACTGGTACTCCTTCAATAGTGACTTCTACTGTTGCTGGTTGACTTAGTTGGTTTATCTCAAATGTAGAAATGGTATTTATGTAATCCGCTGCTTCTGAAAGCTCCGCTATCGATTTATGTTGACTTCCCCGATGACTGTTGCTTCCATTATTTACTTCTGGGCATTTGTGGGCGACATGACCCCACTGGTGACACTTAAAGCACTCCCAGTTCCGTGCTGGACAACTTTGTGGGTTATGACTTCTACCGCACCGATGACAACCTTGAAATGTCTTATGATGCGATCTCTCTTTACTGCTACCACCCTGCTGACTGGAACTTCGATAATGATTTTGACTTTTCTTTTGACTACGACTCCGATCTTGATGTTGATTTCGACTGGTTTTATTATAATTTGCCTGCGACTTTGAAGAAAATTTCCCAGAGCGTACTGCGAATGTGTTGACGATCTCACTCTTTGCTTCTATTATCCGGTTTTCTCCTTCTGCCATTTCCCAATTTATAGCTATCTCGCACGCGGATTTAAAAGTCAATTTTTCTTCTTTTAGAAATTTTGCGCGCAAATTATTGTCTCTGACTCCACACACAAACTTGTCACGTAATGCTCTTTGTAGGTAATCACCAAAATTGCATTTTTGTGCCAATGATTTTAACTTAACGACATATTCCACAATTGGCATTTCTCCTTGATTCACTTTGTAGAATTTATATGATTCTGCAATTTCATTTATAGCAGGTTCGAAATAATTTGTAAGAATTTCGACTAATTCCTTATATGTCTTAGTCGATGGCTCATCAGGGACACACATTCTTCTTAATATCGAGAACGCGTCCGCCCCAATATAGGTTAAGAACAGTGGAACTTTTTTATTATCTGGTAGGTCGTTAGCTATGAAAAATTGTTGCAACCGCATTTCATACTCGATGAAATCGTTTCCCATTACATATGGGTCCATATTTCCAATTATGTGAGACATTTTTGATATTTTTTCAGGAGAATCTCTAAGAATTTCTTTTTTGTCTACGCTCTCTGACGTTTCTTCACTTCTTGACGATTCTTCGCTTCCCGACGATTCGTAGTCTGACATTTATTATTTTGCAGGTGATATTATTTTTTTTCTCAGTTTATTCTCGTCGCCATTTATGTTAAGTTCTTTATTTAAGGCCGACAATTAAAAACACGTGTGGTACGCTTGACTCTTAAACAGGAAGGAAGGTTTATTTGATGACAGATGTCATATCCATTTGTACATGGTATAAATATTGAATATAGTCTAATGATTAAAGCTAGGTCCAAAACGTATAATTGAGATAGTACTAGATTAATATTCTAATACATAACATGTTGTAGATTTTATTATTACAGAAAAAAGCTGTAAATACATTAGCATAACTCTAATAACACAAGACGATGATCTGATGAAGAAATCGCTTTACTTCCGCGACCTTTGCATCATATAACTTGTTAAACTGTCAATTAAAGTCGTCTGAACTGATTGCTATTTCACAGTCGTTCGTACGTCTCGCAACCAGTCGTTTGTGCTAACTAGTTCGTTCATTAATGTCGTTTTCCATTGGGCAAAAAGAAGCGTCCGGGAGCGTCCGGAATCAAGAAAATCACTTCTGAAACCGTTCCATTGGCGCAAAAAATACTCTTCTGTTGATTCTGAGGAGAGAATTTCGCTTCTCGATTTCAAGTCAGAATCCACTCGAGGAGCACTTACACAAGTGCATTTTATGTATTTTATACAAGCCAGCTGGCAGCAGCCATACAGTAATTTGTGACGTTTCACCAATACGTGAGTGTCAGCCAGAAGCAGTTTTCTTGTTCCATTGGATTTCGGAATGAGTGAATCCCCGAGTGAAACCAATGGAAAACGACATAAGGTAGGTTCGCTTTCGCGACTCGCGTACCGGCGGCGTACTGTCAAATTCGAAAATTTGAGTGCAATTCTCTTAGAGAGCGGAAAATGTACCCAGGCCAAAAGTACGTGTTATAGACCAGTGATAGGAAATTAACTTTTCAGATTGTACTTTTCGCAAGTTGAAATTGTAACATTTAGGACTGAAGTGTATCTTCATCGTTTTGGAAATTGGTAGCTAAATTTATGGGCAATTGCAATTGTATACTTTCGAGATCTCATATTTTTTTTTGGTTATGAAAAATCCAAAATTAGATTAGTTTTTTTTTTAAATGTTCGTTTTTACGGCGGATTTATGAAAAAAATTTAGAAATCTTGAAAACTCAATATTTTCATTAGATTTTACCTTTGAGTGCTGAAAAAAATTGAGTTTTTACAAATGATCCTCCACAATTTTTTTTACGATAAAACCATTAGTCGGACAAAATTTTTCCATCGATTGTGATCGGTATTACATTTCAAAATCCATTGACTGCACTAACGCAGAGTAGGTTCTTATAATATAGAAAGACCATGACGGATGTTACTGTTTGGTAACGTAAATATTTGCGCATTTATGCTGTCTGGCTGGACCAGAAGTCACTGTTCATTAAGAACTAAAGGACCATTCACATGGGAGCGAACGAACGAATTGATGAAATGCGAACAAACCACTTTTTCCTTTTTTTTCCAAGAGGAGGATAATTAATTATCCCATCGAAATGTATTAAAAAAACAAGTTTATAAACAGTTTAAATAATGAAATTTCGAATTCCAAACTTTTTGCCGAGAACGTAAACCCCCTTGGCGCAAATTGTCAAAGTTTATTCGTGGTTAGCGAATCATTTAATTTAATTCGCGTTCCACAAACAAGCGAATAAAACATTCGTTCGAACTTCACCTCAAACTAGACATTAGGGGTAGAAAGAGAAACTGATGGCTGAAATTCGCGAACTGCCGCTACCTAGGAAAGTGAACATGTGAACGGACTGTCAAAACTTTCGAATATTCGTTCGTTCGTAGGTAGTTGGTTGCTCTGATGTGAATGGTCCTTTAGTCCCACTATTTTCAAGAATAGTAAGATCCAACTCTAGAATGAACTAAGTCCTAAAATTTAGAATTGGGTTTAAAGAAACTTTGCATAATATCCAACCTCACACCTACTCCAAAATCCAAGAGTGACCCCAAGCAGGGGGGTTCGGGGGCAGCAAGGTCCTCCATATATATTTTACTGTTCATGCATTGTTACTTAGATACTTCGTTGGGAATTAGTTCATAATGATCTTGAACTAAGCCGATACTTAAGATCGCACTGTGAAATCAGGTATAAAAGATTTGTACACTCATTGAGGGTGTCTTTAAGATTTCCTGGTTATAATGTTTTCTTTTATAAAGTTGTAGGATTATTTAGGGAATTCCTTGCAAATCTAAGAACTTGTTGCATTCATGACCAACTTCGTTTACGCATTTAGGGGGTGCCAATTTTTTTTGTCGTTTTGGAACTTGCAGTTTTAAGAGTAAGTTTTAAAAGTGTGAGTGTCTCCACAGATAATTGTTAGCACAGGAATCACCTGTAAGACGTTACCAAAAGTCGACTATATGTTTCCCAATAAACTTCCTGTTGTTTACCTATACTACACAGTGCACACTCCATAAACATATTAGTTTCTATTCGCCAATGACAAGTTGAACAACAAACATATTAAACATAGGTATTAGTTTAATGTTAAAGTTCTTTTGGAGAAACTTTGCAAATTTTATTATTTGGTTTAGAATTTCGAAGATCTAATAAAATTAATTCGATAGGTTTATTACCGTTGAGTCATTTGAGTAATCTAGAGGACTTGTTTGTTTACTTTGGAAAGAATACACACTTAAAACCTGTTTCACGAAGTCGGTCAAATTATTAATATATGCACGCTCGAATTATTAATATGATATTTGTTTTTTTTATTACAAATGTTTATTGAATGGGCCTTACTTTTAACCTTCATCTTAAATATTGCAAAAGTCACAATAGATATTTTTATTGCGGAAAATTTTACCAATCTGAGTTCGTAGCATTTAAATTGGGTACTAAGAATAATATAGTACCGCGCAATTTATTTTACTTGACATTCTGCGACAACCGCAGCTAGCTTAACTAAGTCGGCAAATCAATATTCAATTTGCACCATATATAAAAAGTAGGTGGACAATATATAATTTGATTATCTGTAGAATTGTGTTCATTGTTTTGTCTGTCTGCTAGAATTATTTGCAGTTTCGCAGGTGTTTATGTCATCAATAGTTATTGTGGCTAGTTTCCATTTTTATCGTTGGGCCAAAAGTGCTCCAAATGAGTTGTCAAAATTAGGTCGATCTTTATGACATAAAATGGATCTTAATATTTAAATTTTTTGATTGTTAATTTGTAAGTCAGCTTTATATACAAAGTTGTGGGCGTGGATATTGATTAGTATGTTAGACTAATGAGCGAGGTGTCCCTGGTTCATCCCCCAAAAAATGCAAATATATCTACAAAGTATTTTTTTCACTGAGCAATTTATTTATTTTTTATTTGTTTCCACATAATCACCGTAGTTATAGGTTAGGTTAGAGGTTAGAGAGAGGCAGTTTGCATTTTTTTTTTTCAATTTTCACCCATTATGTCATATGCAACTACATAATATAATATAACAAAACCATTCGGATCTGTTGATGAATCTTCTTAAATCTGGTAGAGGTATATTTGCTAGATCTTCCAAAGAAGAGCTAGAGCGTCAAAGAACCATTCTCTCATACAAGAGTATCAGCGTTCTTGGAGGACTGGGCTGTGGCACAGATTCTCATTACTGAAATTAGATAACCATTGTTTAAGAATAATGCTTGTAATACCAACTCATTATTCTGCACCAAATGACAAATTTTCGCATCTAGTAAGTACTACGAAATGTGTTTTTAAATCTGTGTCCAACTAAAATTTGAATCGGTAAGTTTCCCACTAAAGGAGAAGTACGAGAGTTAGCAGGGACAAAGCCACCTAAAAAACAGCCATCGATTAGCTTACATCGGCTCGCGTGTCTGGGCTCTTCTGAAACCACGCGTATATACCTCTCCCACGGCGGGTATGGATGTCTTAATTGTCCTTAGGTTAGGTTAGGTTGAATAGGGTGTGAGTTCATCACAGAAGACTAGGCACCATATTGGGCCCATCGCCATACCTTGACTGTCAAAAACCTAAACCAATTCGCCCAAACACTTAATTTCCCTACAGAACCTAAAAATGGCTTACATTTTTTTTGAGAGGCCAACATCCTCCAAATTGTCAAAGAAGTGCCTTCCAAGGTGTTTTCTTCTATTCCGAGCAATAGCTTGACATTCACAGAGAAGATGAGCAATATGCTCTGGGACAAGTAGGTCCTCATAATACCTGCAGGTGTTGGTATTTATTATACATAATCTCCTAGCGTGCTTCCTAAGAAGGCACTGCCCAGAGAGTATCCCTATCGCAATTCGTAACCTTGATCTGCTGAGTTTTAATAATTCTTCAGATTTTTTCCAATATAACTTAGGCAACTGAGCCATTGAGACCCTGTGACCTTACTATATCAGCCCTATTTCTAGTTTTCTTGAGAATAATTCTCTTGGCAACGGCTATCGTTGGTCTTATGCCCTCAACAATTTCAATTTGTGGAAGCTCTGCTCCACAAGAAAAAAATTCTCCACGTATGGATCACAAACAGAGGTTAGCAATAACCCACCTAACTGCCGAGTTGGCCTTAAGTGCTACACGGATGGTTCCAAAATGGACTCGAGTTCATGGGCCAAATCGAAATATCTCAATACATATGGGGAAAAGCCTCGGTGTATTTTAGGCCGAGCTCCATGCCATTTCAGAATGCGCAAACCTTATCTACAATTCAGGTATTAAACGCGGACAATCAGCTATAAAAGCCATTAGTTATAACCTATTATTGATTGGGTTATAAAAAGTTGGAAAGCAGGGGTGCTTCGAGGGTTCGAACCGTGGGGGGGGGGGGGGTGACTTTCATTGTAATGCCGACTTATTTCAGGAACTTGCCGGCTGTATAGAAATCATGAAAATCGACCCAGCGGTTATCATCGAGTTGATGAGAAGATGTTTTTTTGTATCGGAGGTGCCACGCCCAATTTTCACAGGAATTATCCCGGGTCAATATCTAAGATCACCTGTAAATTTGAGCTCAATCGATTCGGTCGTCTTCGGGATATAAGATTTTGATTATTTTTGTTTGTATGGGAGGCTCCACGACCCTTTGTTCAATTTTGACCAACCTTAACAGGAACATCCCTGGGTCAATACGTAAAGGACGAACGAACGACTATTCGCAAGTATCGACAGTCCGTTCACATGAACACTTTTCTAGGTCATCTGTATCACTTTTCTATCCCATCAAAATGTATTAAGAAAACAAGTTTATAAACAGTTTAAATAACGAAATTGAATTTTCCAAACTTTTTGCCGCGAACGAAAACACCCTTGCCACGAATTGTCAAAGTTCGCAGTCTACATCAATGAGCCGCGTTCCACAAACTAGCGAATAACAATTTCCTTCGGATTTTACCTCAAATTAGGAATGCCAACCGTCCTTTTTAAAATCGAATAGAATCTCGACAAATGTTAAGGATTTCAATCGACATATTCACTCTCTCTTTCAATGCCTAAAATGACACCTTACGGAATAGTAGTACGGAATCCATATCAATTTTTTAGAGAAAATCAAATGACAGATAATAATTTTATATGTTGGTTGTTTACATTTCTAGATAATTTGGTATTTTGGAAAACATTTGAATAAACAGTTATTTATTGAAACAGTTGAGATATTGTTGACATTATGTGGCTATAATGAAGGGCTTCCGCATTACATCACTTGTTTTCTATTGCCGACATGGCATTACAATTACATTTTCGTTTTCTGATAAGCTATTGCCAAAAGAATCCCTAAAAAACTGATTTTTTGACTTTGATATCATGATTATGACTATATTATTAGAGATAAATGCACTTGAGACGTCATTTTAGCTTAATGAGTGCGTTCAGATCATGATATTTATAATCTCATGTCATCGACAAATCATAAGAAAAGTCATTATGTCGTCTTGGATCATGGAAAGAGTGGGCATAAACAATAAGTTACTTAATCACCCCCCAATCCATTATTATCTCCCTTTCCTTCAGGCTTATTTGCTAAAAATATTTTTCCATTAGATGCATCTAACTTGTTCCTCGTTGAGCTATTTTCTTGGACAGGAAAAAAAGATTATCATTGTTCATACAGACTTTTATAATATAACAGTTTATTATTCAAAAACTTAAGATATGCATAAAAAAATATTTTTGGAATGAAGAAATAAGAAGAGACAGAAAAATTAATCCCGAATGTCATATCACCCTACTGAACAGAATTGCGTTCAGAGTGAGCGTGTTTAAGCTCAGCTTACTTTCGCTATGGTGTCAGCGCTTTGATATGCTACCCGTAATTGTCAGTGATTACAAATTTCATTTAGAACAAAGTTTCTTTACATTTTATTTTGCTTTTTGATTAAAGTGTACACATCCGTCACAATTCTTAATGCGAAAACTTACTATTTATTGCAAATGTTAAAAACTCAAATTAAAAACGAATTTTTACAATGTATGTAATTAGCAAAGTTTTTTTTTAATTTGTTAAGTCATCTTGCAAAATATTGTGTCAGCTTATTAATTTGCGGTTGACCAATACCAAAGCAAATTTTCTAGTAAAATACAAAATTCATAGGCGACAAGTAAATTAAGAGTCGCTCACTTCAATCAGTGTAAAGTGAAGCGATAATAAATCTTTATAATTGACAGTTATTAGAACTACTGTATGGTCCATTAGACAGGGTGCTTAGAGAAATTTGGAAAATCCGGTAAATTGATCAGCCTTTTAGAAAACGAGACATGCTTTGCGGCTTTTGAATATGAAAATTGTAATGTTTAATTAAATTTCATTGTTTGCGACTTATTGTTTACACAAATATGATGATGCGCCATAGTGTTAGTCAATTGAGCAAAATAACTACATACTTGGCTTCTATCACGAAGATAGGCAGTAATTAATTAGCGACTTTTGTTGGGTATCACTAGACAATATACAAACTAGCCGGTTGTAGTTTCCGTGGTTCATTCAGCATGGGCTAGAATGCGGCTGTCAGTGTCTACCTAATTTTCGAAGACTGACCGAGCTAAATATTATGAGGGTAGTATTTAGTAGGTATATCTGCAGGTAAGTGGATTTTTGCTATTCTATCTTGCAATAATATTTAGTAAATTTATATAGGACCAAGAGCTGCTTTAGATTGAACTTCGAATCCGTTTTGTATCTTGAAAACTTTTAGACGTTGATGAATATTCATATTCGCATTTTTGTATTCTTAAGTAATCGGTGAAGTTTCATGCGACCCAATCATGATGAAAGGCCGGAGGCTTTCTATTAATTATATTTAGTATTTTTATAGCTACCTTCAACATTTTTATAGATTACTATCGTTAATTTTATATGGAAAAATTCGCTATTGTGAGACTTAAAACAATTATTAAGACAATTTACTCATAGTTGACAGAAATTTGTTAGGTTATTAAATACTAATGTTGGGTGATGTTGGGAAAGTGTTTAACTTGGGTCTGACTACCAAAATGGGAATATCAGGTAGATATTTGGCTGCAACTTTTCTTAATATTCATTTTACTATTACTGTGTCTAACTATCATGATATATATCATGCATACATTATATATATCATGATATATATCATGTCATATTTTCGAAATTTTGTGCAGTCAGCGTACTAGACTAAAGGTCAGAGTTTTCTTTTAAAATTGGATGAATTTAGGTACGTATTTGCAGACTCAAAGATGGTTGTTGTATGCTTGACTAAAACGTGGTTTTTACCAGAATTTAATAATCTCTTGCAATTTAAAATGTATTATATTAGAAGCCACTTACCTAGAACTTTGAGTTGATTATTGAGCTTATCCTAAATCCTTGGTCATTTTGAATGCAAATTTCTTCGAGTAATTTTCAGTACCATTTGTGTTGGATGAGAATTAAAAGCAAACTCTATGAATAGCTACTTGGTCGACCTGGTCAGAAACTGTCGCCTAAGATGGCTAGGATATATAGAGCAAATGGACACTAGTGCGACAGCGCAATAGAGCAAAACCTCGCCTTAGGTGTTGCGAATAAAATTGTTAGAATGGAATGGCTTAGGTATACTAGGCTTATATCTCTTACACTTCAATAGATCTGCAAGCATTATAGGTTGGCTAGGTGTTACTTAAATTGCTGTAAGTTGAAGTCGTCTGCAAAAATGTACCCAGAACGCTAGTTCCAGAGATTACTTCTCGTGTAGCCAAAAGGTTTTTGAAAAAGTGATGTTAAGTCAAATAAGGTGATGTGCATTCGTTTCTATCTTTTGGGCCGCTCATATGTAACATTTCGAGAAATAATTTCGCTAAGTTCCTATTTACAGCTGCCTATAGGTATAAGACTGCAACCAGTCTTATGTGCGCCAGCGGTTGTAGATTTGATGTTAGTCGAACTGCTGCGGTTTCTGCATGCAATTAATAAGTTCAAGTGGACAGGACAATGTTCGAAGCCTATAGTCTAACCTGTGCTTTATAGATATGGAGGAGCTTTTTTCAGTCTGTATTACCTCTTTGCTCTTAATAGGTAACTTAAACTTGAGGACGCTGATCTTGCAATATTGGATAAGTGGTCCTGCCATGTTATTCTCGAACTGAAAGTGAGGTAGAAGGTATTCATTGGTATGAATAGCTTGGTCTTGGTCTTTTTTTTTTGTGAAAGTTGTGAGTTGTGCCTCTTTCTTTTGTGAAATAAATACTAGCTACTTCTTTTTCCCACTTCAAAATATTGTCCAGTTCTTTATTGAGAGAACTCATTTGCTCGAATCTTTATCTGTGAGATGTCGTTGCATTCACAGGCACACTATTCAAGAAGGAAGGAAGGAAAGGAAGTATAAAAGACTGTCGACCCAATTGTTTCATTGATAATGGAAAAAATTTAGGGTTGGGGAAGGTACCTTGGGGCAGTACTGGGCTTATTCTCGTATAGCATAGGATTCCGACGATGAACCATTTCCTACAACTCGTATTGATCTACACAGACGAGTATCCCTTCGCAGAGCTGTTGTAGTATGTAATCCATAAGATCCAGACCCGATCAAAAGCCTTTGATATGTCGTCCAAAGGTACGGCTATGGGTTTCGCCATGGTAGGTTACGAATTGGACAATATTTAACAAACCATCTTTTGTACAATTTGTTAATTTGTGTTTTTTACTCTCGATAAACATTAAAAAGCCATTTGTAAAAATTCACTGAGTGAATTTAATTACAATTTGTGTTACATTTTTTGAATAATTGATTCGTTATGAAAATGATGATGATTGGCTTTGTACTACACAAAAACAAATTACGAAATTCAAATTCTGCAATGAGAGTAGCTAGATGTAATATGTAATAAAAGCTAACACTTTTTATAGGTAACGCTTCAATCAAGCTGTAGTTATACATTTTAATTCAAGTTGCCCGCCATAGTTAATGGTCGACATTAGTGTTTGATTATTATAGTAAGGGCGAATTTATAGTTTTAGTGACCTACCAACCCACTTTAAATACTTTTCGTGCCAACTCATTTTTCATGGGTTTACTGACCAATTTAATAACAATACTTTTACAGATTATAAATTTTTGAACATATATGGGTGCGAATAATACCTGTTGAACTCATAAAATATTTTTGTTCGAATTATCACAATTTGTTTTTATAGAGTGATGCATCGTATATCTATACATATCTATATATGATTTGACCAAGGGAATTAATTTTTTAATTTATTTTGTTGGGTGAAAGCATCGTCACAATTAGTAAGTTAGTTGAAGTGGCCGATTGGCAAGACCTGGACAGGTGCGCGTGATAGTTTCATCTTCCTTTCTCTACAACTTCAGTAGAAGTTATTGCTTGTCAAGCTTGTTTTTACTCATGTTCCCCTAGGACGTAGGGCAGTATGTCATAAGAGTAATCATCGACTTGGAGACCTTATACCAAAACCTTGGATGTCAAAAAAGAAAAGGATGTAAACAAGGCGACGCGCTGTCATGCGACTTCTTTGGCATCATAATTGAAAGAATTGTACGAAACATATTGGTTCGATCAACACAAGGTTCTATCTTTCAAAGGTCTGTTCAATAAGCTAATTGCGCCGCCGGTGATAGTGACATAATTAGTAGAACACAACTGCGGAATGTTGCTATTACTATAGAACCTGAAGTGGGTGAAATTAAAACAAAACAAAGTATGCAAATGAAGCCAACATCGACGAATCGGACAAAATGTCACAATCGACAGCTATAACTTTGAGGTACTAGGGGTATCTACCTCGGCTCTGCTATAAAATCTGATAATAACATGTCAGCAAAAGTTAAACGAAGAATAACTCTTGCCAATCACTTGTTCTTTGGCAAATGATACACATCTTTTGATCTTACAGGTATTTGCCTTCCAAGTTCCAAGATTTTAGTTCCTGCGTTGGTATCATATTCTTCAATGACGATGTTTAAAGGGAGAAGGTTAAATATGGTTTAAGTGGTTTTTTGTAATACGCATGGGAGTGTGTAACTTTGGGGTTTTTACGTGGCCTTTAAGTTTTAGTTTATGTCAAGGTCCGGCTAGCGTACAGCGATATGATAGAGACATATCGTTCCAGTCATAGCATAGCCGGCTTAAAGCTAAAGTTCCCGTTGGCGGCTATCGATATTTTGCGAGAGCAATATTTTCTATCCATAGAAGCTTTCAATGTAGCCTTAAAAATAAAAAATAAATAAATAAATAGGTGGTGCAGCAGGCGGGTAGACACCCTAGATCTAGCTTCTCGCATCCATTCATTTTGTGTGAGTTTCTATTTTTGGGACGAATGGAAGGGACCTACATTTTTATGCCGAGTCCGAACGGCTGAATTGTGAAGCTTTTTCAGCACAGTCATACTCTCGAATGTTTGTCACACAGTCGCGAGAGGTGGCGCAGTAGGAAAAACCTTAAGATGCACACTAACCTCTGCGCTACTGCACCCCCTCTAGCCTAAGAAATCTAAAATATTTGGCGCTATGCACGAAGATATCCACTCAGAGAAAGTCAAGGCAACTTGACCTTCAAGCTGAATTAAAGCATCGTTTTCTTTCCGGTTGACGCTTAGGACTTAGACTATAACTGTCTGCCCACGAGACGATTTTACAGAGATCTTATTTCATAAGGAGCTATAATGGGGACGAAACGAACCAGTCCTTACAAAACGCCTGACCAATGCTCAACCGCAGCCATGGATGTTCCTAGACTTGCCGCTTTACACCTAAAGCAGTCATTATGTAAGGTCCGTCTTAACGTGAATATCCCCGACTGTACGACCCGACCATCTTAACTTGAATGACCTGTTTAATTGTTACAGTTTTAGTAGATAAAACAATCAAATAGACATTAATTCAAAAAATATGATGCATTTTTTGGAAAAACTCGGAAGGGGATCATCACTAGGAAATTGAACATTGAAGAGCATTTCATAATAAAGCTCAATAATAAGGAAGACTGGAGCAATGAATCTAGGTCTATAAATAGAGCAACCATACTGCAAAGTGGTACCCGGATGGATCAAAGATGGCTAAAGGAACTGGTGTAAGAATGTTTGGACCGTATCAATGTGTAAATTTAAACCATCAAGGCAGCTGGTATTTATGTCGGTAATTTTAAATTCTGTGCGAAAATGTCTAAACAGACTTAACAAGTAAGGCAAGAAAAAAACAGTAAGAGTAACTCTTTGCTGTATACAGTCTACCCAGCGTTCCCTCCCTTTTGGTTGGGCAGAGTTCTCATCTCGGTGGAAAAAAGTACTCAAATGGCTTCCAAGGTAGTACGTCTCACAATGCACCTAAATTAAAGTGTACTTTCCAGTTATAAATATAAAAGTGATCAAAATTAAAATTTCTATCAATTTCCGCACAAAGTAATCTATTGACGTAATAACACCATGTGGCCATGCTGATTTTGACAGACAAATTTGATAAAAATAGTGCCTAAATGTGGTGTGGCGATGTATATTTATTTTTTTATGGAATGATTTGTTTTTCTATAAATTGTAATTGTTGTAGTTTTATTGTTTTTGAGACTACATTCTTTAGTTAAAAAATATCATAAATAAACTGAGCTGTGTTTTCCAAACTGTTAGAATTCGTATAGTCAAACAATAACTTTTAAGACTAATAGAGTATTAGGGACGTTGTTCAAAAAGCTATAATTCCGACCAATGTATTTTCTTAACATTCATTTCTAGAAAATTCGACTTTAATTTCCCAATATAAATTGCTTTCTTTACTTTTACAAATTCACAAATAAATAAAGACGAAGTTAGTTTTCCTTTATTTCATAACAATATGTATGTTGTTCTAGCGAATTATATCTGATTTGTTAAACATCAAATAAATTTGTATGAAAACAAAACCATTTTTCACAGTTTTCTTTAAAATTGTTGAAAAAGTACAAAATACGAAAAGCATTGCAAAAATTGCGCAAACATAGAAGTTACCTCTCCAAAAGTATGAAAATACATCAAAAAGGCAGTGGGCAGATTCACCAGTCAATTCTTGGACTTTGCTGAATCTTTGACTTAGTTCCAGTGTATACATAGTCAACTTCGTTTCAAATAAATAGTTGAAAATCGAAGAAATCCTCATTATTCCTGAAAGTTTTATGCAACGGAGTTTACTCTACTCAGTGCGTCAGTGGTTGACTATTCTAGCTCCATTAGTAAATTAATAATATTTATTGAGTAAGTTACACATCTTCTTAAAAAAAAGTAGGTAGGTACATATAACATTAGAATTACGTTTATTTACGAATTACTATTATTGTATTATGCACATTTCAACAATTTTTAAAGAAAACAAACCTCTCATTATATAAAGTCAATTTGTGTTCTCTTACAAATTTTTGTGATTTTGTGTTATAATTGGGCACTTTTTAATCTATGAAATTGAGAGTTCATACTAAAATTGTATGGGAAAGTAAAAAGGTCCTTATAAGTAGGTAATTAAGTACTCCTCAAGTGTCAGGTTTAGGAAACAAAAATATTATGTACATATTTCGAAAAAAATAAAAATGAATGAATGTTTATAGGTATGTTATGAAATAGTAGTACGTGACGGCTTGAAAGTAGTATCCGTACTCAGTTCATAAAAATGTACTCAAAATGAGGAAATGAGTACAATAGTAGCACGGGAGGGAACGCTGAGTCTACCTGATCTTAAAGCCAATAAGCATAAGAGCCTGAACACTTCTGCTGGATATGCAAAAATACTTTCAACTCAGAGATCAGAAAATTGGAAAAGGAAAGACTACGAAACTTTTATGGAACTACATATAATATTATAAACTTAAGTCTTGTATGTATCTCTCATTTTCTTCTTTACTTTTGATGACGCTATAGTCCCGAGCGGACCTGGACCTCAACAAACATTTCGCTTCAGCCAGCTTGATCCATCACTAACTGCCTCAATTTGCACACACACGCCCAGCCCATGCGTTGTTTGTGTCAATGAAGTTCTTGGAGCTCTTAATTCAACTTGAAATAAGTCCTCGGCAAGTTGGGATGGGATGCGGATTGAAAAGCCTCTCTGAAAAAATCTAATTTTTTCTGATGTTCTTAAGAGAATTAAGAACTTCTTTTGAGCGGTCGATTGCAGAAACGAAATCTAAGGATTTGTTCTATAGGGAAACTGATTAGGGCAGCGTTAAACTGAATAGTTATTCGCATACAATGAGGCTTACTAGGAAATCACTTTTTTGGACCGCTGCCAAAAGTGTTGATGATTTCGAAGACATCAACCACGTTCTGCTCGTTATTTCTTCAAGATACATTTGAAGAGCTCCACAAAGGAAATAATACTGTCATGTCATGCCTTTCAATGAATCTTGTGTCACAAAGAAGTCGAGTTTTTCGACTCTCTGGTGGTTGTAATGACATTTTTGTAAGTTATATTTGCTATTTCATTAACTACACCAAGGCAATTGCGAATTGCAGGAATTGACATGGTAGAGACAGGTTAAAGCGATGCTTGCACAATGCAGAGTGTACATACCTAGCGTTTGGATACTGTATAGCTACCTGGATAGTCTCCTTATTTTTATAGATTTGAATTTATATTAGAAAGTTTTAGTTTTTTGTTTTTTTGTTTAGACTTTCGAGGGAGCTTCAGCCCCTCAAGCCCATCCCCTGGCTACGTGCCTGCCTTGTACGTACGCTTGCTTGCAGCTTTCGTAGTCGCAGATGCGTCTTTGCCGCTCCGTGGACAGAGCTTCGTTTGTTTATATGCCATCTGCAAGGAAGCTGCAAATGACGAAAGCGTGCGTATGAAGCGCAACTACGTGGACAATAGGCCTAACCTTTCACTTGTATAGGTACTTTTAACTTCTGAAACTAGAAGCAAATACTTCCTCCAGAAGTTCGCATTGAGTTCTACCGCGTGGGCTTGGGGAGCCCATTGGAAAAAACCTCAAGTTGTAATTTGTATTATTCCGGGGGTTGAACCGAAGAGCTCTAGCTCATTCTTCGCTCGCACCAATGTGGTAACTATGTTACAATTATTAGTTCTTCAAATCAGGCTACATAAAAGTCCACCATAGTAACCTATTGAAACGTGCGTATTCCATAAAAATAAACACAAAAGCCGTATAAATCAGTTTTGCTGTCTTCCATAGACAAACATCGGAATGCTGACAACTTGACAAACTCTCAGCGTATAACACAGGCTTGTTAAGTGTAGGAACACCTGAACTTCAACCGATTAAGTCTAAAGTACACAACTTTCCAAAATGCCTCGCGTTACGATCTCCTGTCACGCAATGTAACATGCAATACAATCTATTCTATACGCTTCCTTTATGGTGCTGTCATTCTACCCAAATTCTTTTCCTCGGCACTCACATTGTTATCACTTGTCACTGTCGTCGTATCGTACTATCTTAATTAGCTAAAGATGGCGCAAAACAATCACAAATTTTTTGGCGTTATCATATTTTTCTTTCTACCGCACATTTGTAATTACTTTGCTTTGGCATCAACAGACAAAAGATACAAATAGATAGAAGTTCTGTATAGCGGATATAATACCATGTAAGCTGGAAATTTGTTTGTAGTGCAGATTTCACTTTGAAGTCTCTTTTACCCAGGTCGAAAAGATTCCGAGAATTTAGAAATGCAATTAAGTACGCGTTAGCAATAGAGATGCATTTGCAGTTATGTAGGACGTAGGTACATAGTTTCTAATTGAACACTTACCTATGTGAAGTTTAATCGATAGACAACAACCACAGGTAATCCAGTGAAGAATTTATGAATTTCATCAAGCAGCTGGGTGCAGGTTATACTGTGTCGCTCGCTTCTTAGCCTAAGTTCACTGAATGCACTTGCAACACATGGCTTGTAGATGGGAATTTAATTTTTTGTTCTTACTTCCTCATGAGCCAATCAAATTTTATGGAATAAATTAGCAAACACTATTAAACAATCACAACACTCGATTTGCTGCACTGCACCAAAGACCTCAGTAGATACATCTATAACTGTGCGCGGTATGCAAAATCAATTTCTTTGTGCTACTCCCAAGAGGCGGTTGTACTACAGAAACTCAAGTGGCATGGCCGGCCAAAAGATACACAGAAACTTAAATTTGTTTGTACCGAAAGTCGTTGCACTCGCGCGCGATGTGTATGGAGTTCAGCCGATGCACTCTACGAAATGAATTACGAATTCTGGACGTTAGCCTGATATGCGGCACTTGAAATTCGACTCACCTTCTGCACAGCGTACCTAATCTACCTGGTGATACACTAGTGAGCATTTGAAATTTACAATCTTGTCAGCCGGCAAGGTGGGAATGAATTTCTCTCAAAACTCACCGTTTGTATCTTTCATCTCATTAGATAAACTAAAATGCTCTCGCGATTAGTGTATAGAGATACTTCTGGTTCGGCTTGTTTGTCTATACTTTGTGACGCGGACGATCTTTTCACCCATCAAGGGTGACCGATTGAATGTGCAGCAGAGGAATGCTTCCACGACAAGACAACCCACACTAGCCTACTAAGAGATCGGAGTTGTTTGAACGAACGATCCCCACCAAGCACACGACTAGCGTTTAGGTACATATAACAAAACAACACCGTCGAAAAGTGTAGTTCTATTTTTTGAAGAGCGAGAGAGCTTTGCACTGAATAGCTTTTACACTATGTGATGGCTTTCGATGTCGTTGTTGGTTGTGGTTGTCAGACAACCGGATCTAGTGTTTTTTAACGTGCCGTTTTCTTTTGTTTGAATTTGAATATTCCAAAGAGGGATTCTGGTATTTGTCGTGAAGGAGTTCGGTCGTTGAAATTGATAGTGGAAGTACGATTATGCCATATAGCATGTATTAGTAGTGACCGGAAAAACATAAATTACATCTTTTAAGTTTTTTCCACAGCGCCGCCTGTTGCAAAAGTCGGACAAACATCCGAAAATATTACTGTCCTGGACGCGGCTGAATTGAGAGCCGTTAGAACTAGGCATTGTGTAGGTCCTTCGTCTCAAAAAACGAATGATTGTAAGAAAAGGGTGCTTGTGATATTTTTAATTTTTGTAAGGAAGGCGCCACGCCCCTCTGTCCAATTTTCACCTATCTTCACAGGAAAACTCCTGGGCCTATACCTAAGATTATCTGTATATTTGCGCTCAATCGATTCGGTGATTTTCGAAATATAAGATTTTGAATGTTTTTTTTTAGTACGGGAGGTGCCACACCCCTAAAACTCATGAACCAATACACATAAAAAGACCGTATATAGATATAAACCTTGGTATTGTCGCCACTTTTCATGAGAAATTTCCAGAAACATAATCCGTTCACGCGTTACAGAGAACATCAATTACAAACACTATACAACTTATTTTTATATTAATAGATAGATAGACTAGTTAATAATGAATTTTTGAAAGCACTGTGCCATATAATTAGGGAAACATTTATTAATTCCCTTTTTCGACGGGATCTGCTTTTTAGATGTTTGATCTCTTGGTAAAACCATAGTTTGACCCTTTTGACAAATCAGTCTTATAAAGATCCTTCTGAGGAATACTTCCTTGGGTTGCGGGTAAGGTCGTCGTTTGGGCGAAACACATCCTCATCAATATTTTGGTTTATCCTGGTTGTCAACATCGTTTCTATGTCATTTTCAAGTGATTCAGTCGTCTTTTGTCGACATGAACTGAACACGCATTTATGGCATTTTTTGTGTGATCTGTCTACCTGCAAACAATTTTTTTTGACAAAGATCTTAAGCAGTCAGAATATCTTCCAGATGCATCGAGTGAGTAATGACAATTTCACATCAAAACTGTGTCACTTCTTAATGTATTCGTTAGTCTTGGAGATAATAGCCGAACAAATCGATTGAACAGACAATATAATGCTGCAGTCAATAGGATTCAGTTTCAAGGTGATAATGATGACCGAAGCTCTTTTTAAATATCAAGCTATCGCGGATGCCAGTGCGCTTGGTTTGGACAACTGGACAACAAGGTTTGCAGATGACCAAAGAGTCATAAAAGTATCGCCCCAAAAAGTCCCCGAATAAACGCTCGGAAAATAGTCCAAAAATGCTTCGAAAATGCACCAAAAATCAGGCGGAAAAAACCCTCTGTTTTTGTAATTGATAACAAAATTACTCCTGCGATGCCTATGCCAGGTACAAGGCGGTCAAAATTGGGTTTAAAACAAACCAATAGCTATTTAGAAAAAATTATTTTTTTTTTATACTTTTCTTGGGAATGGCCAATCTAACCTTTTAACATCGCCCAGAGATGCATACAGAAATGCCTGCCTGGGCTTGAGTTTTTGTATTTGGTAGTTCTCTGAAAGAATGTCCCATGAAAAGATCCAAAGTTTGCTTGCTCTTGGATAAAACGTGTTGCCAGAATTGTTGTCCACCGTTGTCGATAAATCAGAAACCTAGTATTGATTTAGCTTTATTACCCAGAAAGATGTCTATGTCTATACTTTCAACAGGGTAAGGTCAGTAGCTTAGTATTTTGTTGTATAAGATTCTGTTTTGAATCCAGTGTGTGACAATAGTATAATACGTCAAAATATAGACACCTCAGTACAAACCGATTTAAAATCTACACCCTTTTATGTAGAACTAGCGGACCCGGCAAACGTTGTTTTGCCTGCTCTTACATTTTCATTTCATTTTTATTTAACCGATGTGTCCTGACTCCTGACTGATTCTGTACTCCGTGTGCCTCGACCGATATTTCCTCAGACGTGTGCCCACGAATTGTATTGTCTAGACACATTTTTTCCCATGACTGTCGAAGAATAACGTTGGAAAAGTATTTTTTTGTTATGAGAGGTGCCACGCCCTTCTGTCCAGTCCCGCCAGGTTTTGTAAAATGCTTCAATCAGGCAATGTTCAGATATCGTGATTTAAATAACTTTGTTGTAAGGGTGGTGCCATGGTCCGTTTTCCAATCCCACCCACTTTAGCTCCCATGGGTGTCCAGAAATAGAATTTAAAATGTATATTTTTTTTATACGGTAGGTACCACGTTCCTTTGTCCAATTTTGATAAAACTTTCACAGAAACACCTTCTTCTTTCGTCTTCTTCTTCTTCTTCTATCTCCTTAGATAATATTATGTTCTTTCGTAAAATGCGAAAAATGAGAATAATCGATTTTCTGGAATTATCTTTCCGCGTAAACCTGAAATACAGCAATACGAACAAAACAAAAAAAAAAAAAGAATCATGAAAATCGGCTCAGCGGTTATCGAGTTATAACGTCATCGAGTTTCACCCAATAGAAGATGTTTTTTGTATGGGCTGTGCCACGCTCTTTTGTCCAATTTTGACCAATCTTACAGCAACACTCCTAAGCCAAAACTAAAATTGTCTGTAAGTTTCAACTGAATCGATTCGGCGGTTTTCAAGATATTTTTTGTTTGGGCGGTGCCATGCCCCTTTGTCCAGTTTTGATCAATCTTCTCTGGAATAATCCTGGGCCGATACTTAAGATTGTATGTAAATTTGAACTCAATCGATTCTGTGGTTTTCGAGATGTAAGACTTTGAATGTGTTTTTTGTATGGGAAGTGCCACGCCCCTTTGTCCAATTTTGACCAATCTTCACAGGAATACTGGGCCCATACCTAAGATTGTGTGTAAATTTGAACTCAATCGATTCTGTGGTTTTCGAGATATAAGACTTTGAATGTGTTTTTTGTATGGGAAGTGCCACGCCCCTTTGTCCAATTTCAACCAATCTTCACAGGAATACTCCTGGGCCGATACCCAAGATTGTATGTAAATTTGAACTCAATCGATTCAGTTGTTTTCGAGATATAAGATTTTGAATGTTATGGGAGGTGCCACGCCCCTTTGTCCAATATCTCACCTTTTAAACCTTCCCTGGACTTCCACAAATAATTCAAGACCAAAATTAGCCAAATCGGTTCAGCCGTTCTCGAGTTTTAGTGAGACTAACGAACAGCAATTCATTTTATATATATAGAAGATGTTGTATTAGGCTCACGCTTATAATAAATTCTATAAAAACGATTAAAGTCGGCACACGAAATTACAGATTATAATAGTTTATACATTCATGTCGAAGCATCATATATTAGCCTAATACACTGTGAACATGACAAGTTATTAAATACCACACAAAGCTCTGTGGAGTAGGTACCGCTGCACTCGCAACGCATACGAATCGTGGCATTTTTAAAGCAACCCAGTTCGTTGCGAATGAAATCAGCGAAACGCAATTATAAACGTTGCCGCTAGTAACAAGTAACACAGCGCAGCGCAGCGTTGTTCCGTGGAATGAAATAAATTTAATTAGTCTCGGATTCGTGATGCAGTTTTCATTGGAAGTGACATTAAGCGAGTGATTTCCGCGGCGTGTCATATAGCTGCTGGCAAAATTGGAGAGAACGTGGCGAAAGGATTGCGCTTTTTTTCTCATTCATAGGAAATAGGAAAAATTGTTTAAATTTGTTCGTGCGATGGCAAATGACTTTTGAATAATTCATTCAATGCCACTTTCGATGCGATAGCAAATATTTTAATTTAAGATATAATCAGACAGAAATGTCATAATGTAATGTGTATAATTTTGTAAATGATTTCTTTTACTCTCTAATCAAGTCACAATGTTTGTACCAAATCATTGCTTTATCACTATCTGTTTTACTGCGGCTTCGCCCGCGAATGTTAGATCTATGTATGTTCCTACCGATGACGCGACGGGCAACAACTCCCTAAGAGGAAATAGTGCTTAGCGGGGGGCTTGCGTTAAGTCTACTTGTCATTGTCGTCCCAAATAATACAAACTTTGCTGCAAAATAAGAGCTGTGCCTGTGCCATAGCCAAAGCTCTTACATATCGTAATCTGCAATGTTAAATGAGAAAGTTTTAGGGCTAAATGCAATATTTTCCAAGTTCTCTTTTAGAAGACTCATGGATATATGTATTATGAACCTTTGGCGCCCTACAAGACAGGCAGCTAATGCTCATGACCATATAGTGCACTTGACAACCACGAGGACATCAATTTCCCAAAACTCCTTCTGTTACAGGACAAGCAAGCTTTGGAACTCGCTTCCTGGGGATATATTTCCAGAAGACTACAATTTGCAGCAATTTGAGTGCAGAACTAACATAAATCTGCAAGCATCTCGGGGCGTTGTTGAAGCGTTATACGTTCCGGGAGAAGTTAAAAAAAAAGATAAGGATTATAAAGAACAATAATATATTTGCGTTGCACTGGTAATTACATGCATATCCTTTTTATGTTACTCAATGTCTCCATGTATTTTTTTATACATATTACCCTGATAGGCGGCATATAACTTGAGGAACACCGATCCAATTTATGAAGTTGAGGTTAGAGGTCCAATTTATATAGATACCATTTATTTTACAGATATATTTTCTATTCACTTTTAAGTATAGGTGTACTAGTTAACCCGTCCTGGTATTATTGTTGAAAATCAACGTTATAGACGAAGAGCTGGTGACATTTTTTCATGATTACCCGACGCCGTTCAGTCATCCTGAAAAACCTGTAAAGTGACATAGATTCGGGCAGCGACAGAGAAAGTGAGATGTGTCCTTATGGACCTTTTCGTCTCCGCAGCCCCTACATATATCGTCATCTTGGAGATTTAGTTTAATTGTATGGTTTCTTCGAAAGTTATGAGCCGTTAGAACCCCTACCAGCTTAGACAGCGATGACCTGTCAGAGCTTCCCTGATACTTCACATGCAGTTAGTTCTTAGCTCATAGCTGGATACATATATCTCTGTTTATGGGGTTTTTGTAAAAAAAAATTAATACTAAACTAAAAATATTAAAATTTATTTTATTTCCTGAAACAAAAATTTGACTATTTGAAGACATGACAAATTAAAATTAACATTTTAGCGAGTTTCTCATTATGTTCGAAGCCCCTAAACTTCAACTGAGCGAAGTCGTGATGAGGAAATAGTTTTTTGAAATTATATTTATTTTCGACACATCTATGAACGCTAAGCTTCAATCTAGTGAAAAATAAAATAAAATTGACTAACATGAACTAGGGTAAATATGTACCACAAGAAACAGCGTCATCGATTAATATATAATTTCCATATAAAGAGCAATTAAAATTAACAAGCGAATGCAGCAACCTGTCAATTTTCCTGGAATATAAGCAAAAAATATTTGAAGGGTGGGAGATGACAACAGCATGTCACACTTCATTTTGAAGTCGAAGCCAATGTTGATATGTGATTGCGATGATTTTTTCCTCGAAAAAAAAAATTTTTTTTCTTGTTTTTTCTTGTTTTCCCTCCGCATATTGTTAGAATTCCCGTAATTTTCTCACACTGTTATTGTTCGAATAAGACCCTCATCACCCCAGTCCTGCTTTATGGCGCAGAACTATACACTCAGAGAAAAATCCTGTGTAATATTGCCTTAACCGCATTAGGCAACGTTTTTTGTATGGATATTATTAGTCAAGCATATTTCTCCTTAAAAATAAGCAAATTTATGTGCGACCTAACTAATGAAAAATAGGTTGAATTGCCTAAAAATGCTTAGTTGTTTTAACCAAGAAATAATATGTTTTTTTTTTTAACTTTGCCTTTGATTGTCTGGTAAACTAAGTAATTTTGCCTTAAGTCTTAGGTAAATTTTCTTAAACATTTCGGGAGCTGTTTAACTTCACCTTAGGCCTAAAGGCGTTTTGCCTTAGATCTAAGCAGACACATTTAATTGTCTTAAACTGTGTAACGTTGCCTTAAGCCTAATGTAATTTTGCCTTACGCCTGGGGTAACTTTCGCGTCCAAAAATGAATCATTCTATTTGCAAAACCGGTAAAAATAAGTATCCCGTAAGGCAAACATTTTTTTGTGTGGTTACATTATTAAGCAAAACAGCGGTAATACGTGATTACAAAATTACAAAATTAAAACTGCGTGCTGGCTTCTATTACAATATGAAGGTGAGTTTTATAAATAGTTTCAATAGTTTCTATTATGTACTATAACTGCAGATAAAAAGCAACATCAACCTTTCATTATTAACAACTTTTTAGTTCTAGGAAAAATGTCCAAAATGTCCCTAAATATGAACATACAAGTCCTAGAAAAATGAAGCTCAACACAAATGTTGTCGAGGAATGTAATGAAGAAGGTAAGTTTTGTTTAATAAAATCGAGGACAAAGAAATTTATGTTTAAAAAAATTATTTTTTTTTTATAGATTCTTAGGATGAAACTGGTGACTGCTGAGATATTTCAATAAAACAGTTGATGGAATATGCAGAAAAATGAACAACAAAAATAATGATGCAAGCCTGAAAAAAATAAATTGTGAAACTGCCCGGTATACAAATAAAATATAATATAATAAAATAAATAATTTGACTTTCAATTAGGATTATGGCAAAAAGCCATTTATAATTTAATGCACTTTAGCCTAGCAAATAAACAAACTTGCAAAAATTAAGCAATTTCTAAGGCAAAACCATTTTGTTATTACCCTAGTAGTTAAAGCAATTCAACACAGTTATTGGCTAAAAATATTGGCAAAAATTACCTTAGTCTTAGGAAATATTGGCTTAGGCAAATATGGATAATTCAAGCTATATCTAAGGCAATTCTACACTGATAATGTGACAGGGTATTTGCCTAAGCAATTTAACGCAACTTGCCTTAAAACTAAGTAAGCTCAAAACGGCCTTAGGGCTTATGCAAGTTAGCACTCGATTTAGGTAAATTTTACACATGTTTTTCGTTGAGTGTAGACATTATCAAAGGCGGATGACGATATCCTTGGTCGCTTCGAACGCAAAATTCTTCGAGTGATTTTCGGTAACGTTTGCGTTGACGGGCTTTGGAGGAGGAGATTTAACAGCGAACTCGACGAACAGGACTTTTAAATTCCATATCTTGATTTTTTGTTTAGTCTACAATACAAAAACCTACAAATTTCGATGATTTGAAGCAACCGATTCAAGCAATAATTGAGGCAATTTCCACTGCAATCATAAAGGCAGTAATAAGCCACTTATAGGAGTCGTATCGAGCGCTGGGGTCACTTAAAATCAGTTTTTTTTTTAAATTAATATATATCTATATATATAAAAAATATACAATAAAAAAGACTTACCTACAATCGGTCTCTGTATCATTTTCATCCTGAGTATGCTTGACCATCAAATTTCGACCTCGTCTTCTCCTTAGGGATTTATAAACAAAATCCACCCCCCAGTAAGTTTCCAATTTCATCAAGACTTACCTTTTAAATCCATTGCCCACCTGGGGCCTTTGAAACTGTTGCCACTGGTCTTTACATCTCTACAAAGTCAAATGCAATTCAAAAATCAATTTAAAACTGTCGCGTCGTCATACCGTTAAAAGCCGTCAAATTATAATAATCGCCAACAATTTCCAAAAAAAAAGTAAACAGTAAAACATCTCGCGCGGTAAACACTCCTGTCAAATTGTGCTAATGCAAAGCAAACGTTCGCCTTTGACTATGACATTCAAAACGCTCAGCTCAGACGCGACAAGGACAACGTCAAATGCAAATGCCATACGCAAAGGCAAAAAAAAGCAATTTTCAATTTATATGCAAACAATTTTATTTCTAGTTGAAATTTAAATTGCTGCCACACTGAGAATGAGTGCAACATTACATCACAAAAGCCCGCCCCCTTCTCCTACTCACTGATACTCAGAAGCTATATGGGTGTCCTTTCAGACACATCCTTGACAGAAGCGATTATATGGATGATGATGACGGCGATGATGGTTAAGTAAATAGCTAACTAGATGCTTCAAACGGTTTTATGCGACAGAGAGAGCGAAACCCAAAAAAGGAGCCAGGATAATAGTAAAAATTACAACATCAAGGATTCCATATGTATAAGGATTGACAAACATGCTCACACTCTCACCTAACTGGGATATCCTTTAGTTCGGAGCCAACCTTATTGAAATATAATATTTATTCAGGACCTCGACTGACTTTTGTGCGCATTTGGTCCCGTGGTCCCGCCTGGTTCCCCCAGGCAAGTTTACGGCAATATTCACATTCACATGGCACCTTTCAAGCTGAGAAGTCAGTTTATCTCATCTCATCGCCAATAGGATGACAAGACATCTTTAGGCGAGCAGACGATGTTTATGATGACGACAAC
Organism: Cheilosia scutellata; assembly: GCA_955612985.1. Lineage (NCBI taxonomy): Eukaryota > Metazoa > Arthropoda > Insecta > Diptera > Syrphidae > Cheilosia > Cheilosia scutellata. The sequence goes on from OY015314.1 coordinate 61,751,541, forward strand.
GACGACGAGAACCGCACCACGACGAAGGATAGTGTCAAAGGAGGACATGGTTTTGGTCGTCCTTTTTTTTTTGTTATTTCTTATCGTTTAAACTTTTTCTGAAACCCGTTTGAATGCGCTGCCATAAGCAGATATTCAGCATGCAGATTCCTTTCATCTCGTCAAGCCACTAGACGACTTTTTTCATGTTGAATGGGATCGTTTCTTCTTCGTTTTCTGTTGGATTATCATAGCTCTTTTCTGAAACTCCTTACAATCTTATATACATATGTATGTACCTATTCGGGCTCTTGTTGGCTTTCTTCTTCATCATTATAGAAGCAAATTGAAATGGGGAAGTGCTGTACAGTTGGTGTCTGAAGTGAGTAAGCAAATTTATCCTCTACCACTTAATCCGCGTTATAATTATAGTTCTACCCAAGAACACCTTTTGAGAATTCAAATAAATCTTCTTATACTCTTACTCAATCGGTTTTCGTACAAAAAGAGGGATGAGCTTCGGATCCGGGGATTGGGTGGAGGTTACTTGTCCGTTAAAGATTCGTTGACCACAAAATAACTGTGTCGTGAAATGCAACAGAAGTTAAGATTTATATAACACTAAAAAACAAGGGAAAACCATTTTTTGAGGATGTGTTAAATTGCTCCACTTGTGCAATACTTTCTGTTTAGTGTTGAGGAGCTCTGGATTGGTCAGCTGCTGTTAAGGGAGCCAAACGACAGCATCGTAAAGCACTCCTTTGAATGGAATACTTAGCGCCATCGGTGGATTAGAAGGCCAATAAAAATATAAAGATCTCGTAAGAAGCAGAGACAGAAAACCATAGCCAAAGTGGAAATATATATCTCCAGACCAAGAAAGATGGAAGAGATATATGCCGCGCTATGCCTTTCCCAAGGAGCTTATCTTCCAACTTTTTCATCGCCTAAAGTCGAACGGTCTAAGAGTGTATTGAGAAACCTTATTTCAGGGCCATTGTTTTCGGATGTTCTATACCAGAGGGTAAAATAAGATCTTCCCAATGATACAAGACCCGAACAGAAGCCTGCAGAGATGAGTATTGGAATGCGGTGGCAGATCCACAGTCGATACTGACGATTTGGAAAGACCACTTCTACAGAGTGTTAAATGGAGAAAGCGATCGAAATTCCGCTATCAGGCAGAGCAATTTATTCAATCGGAACGTTGATAGTCACAATTTCCGCCCCTCTGACCAAAACGAGGTAAGGATAGCGATATCCAAGCTTAAGACCAACAAGGCTGCCGGCCTAGGTGTTTCAAGTGGCGGCGGGAGATGACTTGGTAAGGAGCATGCACCAACTACTTATCTGCAAAATTTGGTCGGATGAAAGTATTCCCGATGAATAGAACCTCAGTATCGTGTGTCCCATCTACAAGAAGGGAGATACTCCGAACTGCGCCATAATTACGGAGGAATAAGCCTCTTGAATGTTGCGTATAAGATCCTGTCGGCTGTATAGTGCGGACCTCTAAAACATATCGCTAATAACCTGATCGGCTCATATCAGTGCGGTTTTAGGCAAAGAAAGTCAATCATCGACCAAATCTTCATACTCCGGCAGATCTTAGAAAAAACGCAGGAATCGACTTCAAGGGGTATGATAGCGTATGTAGGGATGAATTATAAAAAGCCATTTCGGCATTCCTGCCAAACTCGTCTGTCTTTGCAGGAAGACGATGGAGAAATCGCGCTGCATTCCCTCAAAATGTTAAACAAACCCAGGGAACACTTTGAGGCGATAAAGATTGGTCTATCTGTTAATGAGGACGAAACGAAGTATATGCTGTTATCAAAAGAGGACTCTCAACATCGGCGATTCACAGTGCACAGACATAACTTCGAAGTAGTTACAGACCTAGCCTACCTAGGCTCTACAAATACCTCGCAGAACGACATCGGCGTAAAAATCAAGCGAAGAATCACCCTTGCCATGCCAATCAATGTTTCTTCAGGCTAAGAAGGCATCTAAGAAGTAAAGACCTCTCTCACAGAATCAAAGAAATATTGTACAAGGCCTTATAATCATCCTTGTAATACTATATGATGCAAAATCCTGAACCTTCTCGAAAGCTGATGAAAACCTCTTGGCACGCTTTGAGAGAAAGATTCTTCGAGTGATTTTCGGTTCAGTTTATATCGTTTGAAGGAGAAGATTCAACGACGAACTTTACGGGCTATGTTACGACGTTGACCTAGTCAAAAAGCTCAAAATACAGCGACTGAGGTGGCTGGGTCTCGTGTAGCATTATGGACAACAACGCACCAGCCCGACGAGTCTTCGAGTCCATCCCTGCGGGACAACGAAGCAGAGGAATAACCCACCTCATGTGGCACGCACGGTTGGAGAGCGTGTGCGTAACTGAATGCAGCCAGCTAGGGAGCGAGCTGGCGGAGGGGCTTGTTGGTTGAGGTCGTCGTCCACCCCGGACTGAGAGCGCCATCTGAAGTAAAGTAAGTATAAGAAGTTTTATGGTCTTTGATAAAGTAGCGACACTTGATCTACTGATTGTTGGTGTTATGTTTCAAGATGGATCGCGATGGATCTGCCCTATATAGAAGAAGAATAGATACAATTGCATACTTTAAGGCAGTATTTTATCGATTGATCGATTTGAAAAAATTGAGAAGGAGCCGGTTGAGCCGACATCGGTAGTACCTTAGTTTAAGAAAGTTATACCGCTGTCATTGCCCTTTTCGGACTCATTTATAAAAGACACAAATATCTTAACAAAACGGCCCTAAAAATAAGTTCCGCATTTTGTGAAATCATACATCCTGTAGCAAAACTTATCCGTCACCATTGTTAGACTTCCTTTCTTCCTTTCAGACAATTTGTCACGTGTCGTAGAAAATATTTCCTGACCTCTTTTATAACAAGCTGCTGTAGCGCGTGTGCAAATATCCTTGAACTATTTTCCACATAATGCCGGCTCAAAGTAAAATCCGTTTAAAAATTCCATCGAGCAGAAACAGAACATATTTAGGAGAGTAGCACAATTGTATAATGCACATATAATTCTAAAACAACATTTGCAACAACAAGAGTTGGAAACTAGTTTCCAAGGACATGTCTTGAGCGTTTTCCTTCTGCTTGCGATTGCGACGATACCCCATACTGCACATGTGAGCCTGAGCGCACGGTACCTACTCCTTATTGTCAGAGGATACGTACTGTACATAATGTCATATAAAATAACATGAGTGTGCATGAGAGTGTCACATGTTTTAGTTCAGGTCAGCTCCTCACTTAAGTGATGATGTCCTTTTCTTTTGCTTTTCTCTAGCGCCTGTAATTCTTAGAAAATGCACAATAAAGTGGCAATGTCAGTGAGACAGTGAGCTTTTGTTGAAACAAGTTTTTTTTTGTTGTCATCTATTTTTGTTCATGTAAACGTATTGTATTTATCCATCTCATCAGATGATGTTCATCCTTTAGTTGTTGCTGTCATTCCACTCGTTGGCATCATCATTATTGCTATTGTCCATCTTTTTTATATTGTGTTGATGATGGAGATATAGTGTGACTTGGAAGGATGACCCTAGTTGACATACATATTCCCATCTCTGATGGAATACATGAAAGGATCAAATGGAATTTTTCTTCCTTCACTCTTGAGTCCACATGGGCGATAACGAGAAACTTTTAGTTCTCAAAAAGAATTTTACAAGGCCAGGAGCCAGGACTTTTTGTGTGCAACTTTTCCTTTGTGAAGAGATTTCCAACGATTTGATTTTGAATTTTATTATATAGCTTTAGAATGCATTACGGCTGATTAAGTATTGTTAAAGGATGGACATTGTTTAATATTAAAAATGGAATTCAATCGCGTTTATGTAGTAGTCTCGGTTAAACTCTCTTGTGTTACCAATAAAACTAATGAATTAAAAAAAAGAAACCTTACGAAGGTCTCTAGATCGTTTTCTGAAAAGGATGGAATTAATTCGGAATCCACTTGAGTGAATTTGGTATAACCTATTTAGGGATTCGTGAACTTGGAAACCAAATGTTAAACCTTGTTTATTTTATTAATGGGGAAGAGTTCTATAGAGCTCGTGAAACAAATTTTGCCAATTGAAGTTCTGTCAATTTAGCATTTATTAATTTTAATAGAAGAACTTTTTTCGTTCCTCTTCCATGTCTCATTCTGCGCGCTACTCCGTGGTTCCGTCTCGTTTCATGTCGTTTTTTCGTTTCATTAGAGTTTTAAAAAAACTAGCTCATAATTATTGTGCGCAAATATTTTTGTTGATAGTATATCCGCGATGAATTTCAACTAAGTCATAATTAAAAAAAGGAGGTACCTATCTTTCAAAATTTCCACAGACCATCGAAAAACAAAATAAAAATGATTTTTTTAATACATTCTATTTTCACAACAAAGGTACAAAATGTGAATCGAGGCATGATTGACAAACAAGAAAATCCTGCCCTGTCAAGTGTGGGACGTTATCAATCTCCGACATCCAGTCACAATGAGTCAGTCGTCATTTGGTCGTGACATACAAGTCGTGTCAATCGTCTCACGGGCGTGGCACGATGCATGACAAGCCGCGTGACAGGCGATCACACATATTGACAACTTTAGGTCAAAATCCGACCTCATAATGACGACAGCATGTCAAAAAATGACACAATTGTTAACATGTGTAATAGTATCTTAAGAATCGATTAAGGTCCAAAATGGTAGGTTGACGACAGAAGAAGAAAATACGAAAGATAACGCAGCATTGTAATTTTTCATTGTTCTCAAAACATTTTGAATTTTTCAAAAGATACCTGAAACGTTTCAAAAACGATTTCCCAATTTTTTGAGGCATTTAATTTTCATTTGTTCCGAAGCTTTAGTGTAAGAAAATGTCTTTAAACGATAATCTTATTTTTTTCAGCTTGTGTAAAAGTATTTAAAAAAAATAAAGAAAAGAGTAGAAACTGTTGGTAAAGAAAAATTTTACAAAACAAAAATAATTATAGTAGATTATATTTTAAATTGTCTGAGGATAGACAGTGGTTTCCGAAAATGTTCTCGTATTTCAGCGATCGATTTTCAGTACCTTATAGGTAGAAATTATTGGACCGAGAATCGAAAAACAAAATAAAAATTATAGGCCGTGTATTGTAGCGATTCTTACCACTAACTAATGTATTTGTTTAAAATTTTAAAGCAAAGCATTTCCTTAATATTGTTCCACAGTTGTTGTAGAAACTATTTTCGTAGCACCACAATTCTTTCTCCTGTTACAGAATGGGAAGCATTTTATTTTTCGATTGGAACATTTGAGGAACCAAACAAACGGGAAAAAAAATTGATCCGAAAAATTGCGATTTGAAAATATTTTTGAAACTTTTGCAAGAAAACATTTTTAATTTGCTCAAATGTTTCTGAAACGCTTCTAAAATATTTTCAAAACGTTACTCAAATTTTTTCTTAAATCTTTGTTTGACATGGATTGGATGGACCAGACTTTAGACACAAACTGCGTTTGAAAACGATCAGATGAAAAATAAGAATTTTTCCTTACAAACTTTGCCCCCTTTTTTTTTACCCCGTTTGGAGTTCAAATTTCCCCAGATCGCTTCTAAGTACTCACTTTTGGCATAAAAGGAAATTTGTTTCAAAATATCAGCTTCCTAGCTTTTACCGTTTGGGCTGGGCGTTTATCACCAATCAGTCAGCACAAACTGTTTTATATAAAAGACAAGATACTCGGTGAAGTATTGCCTAAATATTAAAAGCATATCTTGAATTGACATACATAGATTTATGAGTATCTATAATGTCAAGTTAAGCGTAGTAAGGTAGAAACAGAAAAGTTTCTTTTAAAATTTTTTCAACTCTTATAGGGCGAATTTTGGAAAACGATGAATGAGACATGTTATAATTTTGACTTATCTATTAACATAAAAACTTTCAAGTTCATACGGCTAACGGTTCTTGAGACCCCTTACTTCCCGCCACCCCTTTACTCCTGAGCAATTCTCACCCACCCTACGGCCTAATTTGGTCACACATCTATATATCAGAAAAAAAAAATCATGAAAATCGGATGAATGGTTCTCGAGTTATGGAGGGACGAACAGACGGACGTTGCATTTTATAAGTAGTATGGATGGATAAGGATATGGATATGAATGGATATATGGATGAATTATTTGGATTTCTAAAAATAATTCGTAAGGAGAAATCAGGGAATTAATTCGGAGTTATCTAAATTTATCAATACATACTGTAATTCACCATGACATCCATAATCCATATCTCAAAGGAGCCAACCCCCATCGCTCTTTAATATTTCAAGTTTTCTTAAGTAACATACCCAATCCATATGCTATCCTGCTCAAAGGAACATTTTATTATCATAACGACAAAATGATAAAAAGATACAAAAATAAAAAATAAAAGAAACAAAGTTCCTTAAAAGTTTTTTGCAATATTTGCGAGGCTTATGCAAAAATAAAATTATTCGAGGGTTGATTCAGTTTTATTTCCATTTTTTGTCTGCTGCTGCATTAATATGCCCGAAATGTTATGTATACGTCGTGGATGCCGGTGCCACTTTTCCCCAACAAAAAAAAAAAAAATGAAAACTTTTTTTTATTTAAGTTTCCCTTCGAAATAAAAAAAAAATATATATATCCTCCTAAGAGGGCAAAGTTTAAGTTTTCTTCTGGCCAAAATATGTATGGGATACACTTTTACTCAGATATTTTGTTATTTTTTTTTTTTAGAAATAGATCTTTAAGGATGAATGTTACTTGATGGGTAAATGGGTGTCATGCAAATATGCGGCATGCCTTATGGAATTATGTTGCTTTTTCTGATCCATTGGATACTTTTATTCGTCATCGATGGGAGGAGGATTTTTCGTTCTAACGGAAACACAAAAAAAAAAAAAAGAGAAAATCAATAAAGTTGTTGAATAACCAAGAGTGGTTTGGTATTTGCTTTGTTTTGCATTGAAGATGTGAACTTTTGTGATAATATGAACAGATGGGACGAGTTTTCAATCCAACAAGGATGTATCTTTATTTTCGGCTTTTCGGTGTTTTTGTGTGTGTAGGGTTGTTGAACAAGTCTAAAAGTTTGCTATGTTATTTTTTATGAGCATATAGGCAAAACCAACCCCCCTTCCGCCTGTAGTGAATTTAAATTCTCTGATGAATGTCTTTGGATAGAGATATAAAAGTAACGACACAAGAGGTATTTCCCTCTTTTGTATTGATGACCAGAATAATAATGTTTGCAGTTGGGAATTGGAGGAATATTACTAAAAAACAAAAAATGATACATTGGGGAGAAAAGTTTTCATTTAATAACAGGACTGCACTGGGGGATGTATTTGGGAATGAACATTAAGTTCAGTAAATTTTGTAGAAGAGGAAGTGTCATCATAAAAATATGGAACGATGCAGAGAAGATTACCATGGGAGCTAAAGAAGAATGACAACCAACACAGTGGAGCGAGGGTTTCTTGAAGAAAACAAGGGAAAAGTAAGAAAAAAGAATATGAGGGATCTATACCAAATGTCGATAAAAATAGTTGTCAAACAATCGGTCTGCATTTAGCTCTATGTGTCCTTCTAAAGGTGGGCCTTATATACCTTGGGATTTCAAGCTTCTAGGTGGTATGGACTTTTCCTTTCCGCATTACTCGTGGGCTCAAATAAACAAAGGGAATGCTGCAAGTGAATTTGTCATGAACTTCGATAGAACGGATTTCCAGAAAAAAAAAAAAAAATAATGAAAATGAGGAAGAAGATTTCTTGCTCCGAGAACCGTTGAATTATGCGGCTGTTTCGGTCGGGGAAGTTGGCGCAGTCTCTCAATGTTTAGTGTGCTGGACTATCAATCGAAGGGTCTCAGGTTTGATCCCCCGAAAAATACAAATTACATCTGAAGGGTTTTTCCATTGCGCCACCTCTTGCAAATGTCTAACAAACATCTAAGCAGCCCGTATTTTAAAAGTCCGTACATCAAATGCCCGTAAAACAAAAGACCGTAATACTGTTAAAAATACGGGCTTTATGAAAATGTTCATTTACACTTTACAGGGCTAAAGTTTTACGGTCAAACGTATTGTTCCGATCCAAGAGTCAAACTGCCTTAAAAATCCGTTCAGTTCAGCGTACGTCCCTTTCGTTTGTCGCAAAAATAAAAACTCACACAGTCAAAAAATGGTTGTAGGCCGTTGTTCTTCATGAATATCACCCACACCATCGTATATTGGGTAGAGTTGGCCGGCCTAGAAATAGCTGACCACAAGACGCGGGCTGTCTGAATAACTAGTCGAAAGACTTTGGAATAAGCACATTTTTTCAGCCACTAGTAGTGGCAGATAACTCTCCGGATGATTGGAGGATATTAAGCATACTTAGACTTACTTACTTACTTATCGGGCTCCCGACCTGTGAAGAGTCTCTGCTTGACACACTGCAGCCTTCTATCCTTTATACGGTTCCGGGCACGCTGCTTCCAGATGTCCAGACAAAGCGCCCTGGCATCCACAATGGCTTGGTCTTTCAAACGGAAGTTGTATCTTCCTTGTCTTCTCGAACCTGGGGGCTGGGATTCGAAGATCCTCTTAGCTGGAGAATTATTGTCCATTCGCTCGATGTGGCCGAGCCAATGTAGTCGGCGTGTTTTGGCTTTTTGGACTACCTTCACATCTTTTGGTACAGTTCATAGAGTTCGCGGTTGTATCTTCTACTCAGCCCAGTATCAGCTCTCGCTTCTTGTTTACCATCCAGAACTCGGCGCCCGCCATAAAGCAGAACTGGGTTTTGTACAGCACACATTTCGTCCTTCGATTTAGGAGTTTTGAACCCAATTGTTTTGCCAAACCGAAGTAGCAACGGATTCCTAGGGTAATTCTTCGGCGGATCCCCGATAGGGTGTCATTCGTGGAGTCCATATTTACTCCGAGGTAGGTGAAGCATACCTTCGTTATAGAAAGATTTATAACTGCAATATGAAATCTTAGAGTTGTCAACGTAGTACCTAAAGAGCAGAAATATGAGCTTTAAAGTTGCTTTTGACAATTAGGAATATCTTGTGTAGAAAGAATATTGAGGCAATTATAGCACCAAGTATAGGAAGTTAGGAAGTCCTATGTAGAACTTAAGACTTGCTGCTTAGTGCTAATTTCTACTACGATATTTATCACAAAACTGACCGCCAACCGGAGGCAAAAAGCTGCATACATTCGCTAATAGCCAAATTTCTAAATTCTGACCCAACCGTATACCAGTTACTAACAAACGGAGAACGGTCCATCAATTGATAGAAAAAGAAGCCCCCCGTACCCATTCTCAATGTGAACTAACTCCATCTACGTTATTGACCCTAAAATCGTTATCCATAAAATGCAAACAACTCTATCTAAACCCATAACCATCTGAATATCCTAGCAATTTACTCCCACCACACAAAAAATTTGAATAGTTTCTAAAATCGTAAGAATAATGAATCTGTCCAAATGTTCTTCCCCCCGTCCAAGCCTAATAACTTTGATAAATTGAATCTAATTCCTTGCTAACCAAAATCGATTCATTTTCACTATTAAAATCACTCTCCCTCTCTCTGTCCATTATCCTTGTTTAAGTCCAGAAAACTTAATGCCAATCAATAACAATAAAATTCAATTGCAAATTCAAATCAATATAAAAGCCCCCAACTAAAACGCTTTGATAGTCTGCAGGATAATTTCCAACACTTCCCAGGATTCGAGTGACTTTATCGTCCGATTAATCGCTTAATTTAATGACGGCGACGCTCCACCCTCTTCACGTACTGTTCTTACCAAATTGGAGATGGAGATTAATTGGCAAATTAAAGAGCCAGCAATGTTGTTATTGTTGTATCCTGCTTGGTGGGAGACAGGAGGTTTAACGATTTTTATAGCCCACCCGAGCACCAAACAGTCGTTAAAGGCAAATTCTTCTTTAGATAAACATGAAAGATACTTTCTGCGAAGATACTCATCAATCGAAGAAGTTTGTGTTCATTATTCCCACCGTAGTGGTGGTTAATATAATAATAAAATATCCTCTCAAGGCATTATAGGACTCAACTGACCTACTTAGGCTGTATTTTCTATTAATGAGCTTATGGTCCTTGTGGTACTTCAAAGTCGTCCTGAAATTACTTTGCTTCGTGTGGGATTGTAAAAGGAATTCGTTTCTTATGAATTCATTCCCACTGCTTGTTTTGAGAAGAACTCAACTCAATTGAATTCATCTATTCTATAGGAGAACACCTATACTATAGCTATGGCTGATAGGAACCTTAACTTTCCGTTTCATGCAAATTATAGTGTCGAAGGATATCCGGGCAGAGTTTCTAGAGAAACTTTTCAGACTGCGACTGATTTTAAATGCAAAGCTTGTTGGTGCAAAACGACTCATCGTATATATTAGCTAGAGTGAAACAAATTAGCATTGTGGCGTTGTTGAAGTGAACAACTTGGGTGTGATCTGAAGAAAGTTAATCGGAGAACTAAATTTTGGATTTTATTTTACAAATAGACGATTTTAGTGCCAGGTGAAAACACAGACAGACAATTTAAAACTTTTTGCGATTTGTTGGACTAATTCTTGTTCAGTAACTAAGAAGTTGGTGAGCTAAAGCATACTTTTGAATAATGATAACAAGGTTGGTTTAAACAGGGTCAGTGGATTCTCATACAATACAAAGCTCCAACTGCTCTCAAAAACCGAGCGGACAGTGTCAGACTATTCGCGTGGGACATTAAACAGTGGGCTCTTATTCCACAGAGTCCCGCTGGTCGATTTGAACTATACGCTGTCGTCAACCGACTCAGGTACATACTTCGTAGGGCTATTTTCTGCTCCCTGACCCAGGATAACACTTCTCGTTCGCCCCCATTCGCGCCCTTTGTAAGGATATTTTCTGCCTAGCATAAGCTTAGTGTTAAACAACTGTTAATGTAGTCAAGTTCTAGCTATATAGTATTGTTGGAATAAATAAATACTTCTGATTCAAAGTTTTGTGTTTCTTTTGAAAGATTTTGGATATGAAGAGTCTTACATTTAGAGAAAAAGTATATAACAATCAAAAATACGTAATTGCAAAGCTGAAATTGATATAGAAATCACATTAAAAACGGCAAGAAAAGTTGTACAAAATCCACAAATAATAAATTATATCTATAGAAATTTTAAATTGTGTGATGGCTAATATATAAAAATCTATATATTTAAAATAGAAAACTACCTAAAAATCTTTCTGCAAATGGCACAAAAGTTCACTGGAAATCAAGTTATTTTAATCTTTTAGTTTTGCGAATCATTAAAAAAATTGAGACATGAAAAACTTACCAAAAATTTATACAAAAATCGGAATAACGAGTGTTTGCAAAATGTCTCAGAAATAGGCTTTAATAACGACTTTAAAATAGCCCCCATACACACCTCCAAAGTAACTCAAATAGAGCTTCTAAAAAACCTCTGAAGATGTAACATGTAAAAGCCGTAAAAAACGAAATTTTAAAAGCGCTGAAATCGCATTCAAAAACGCACCTTAAATTGAATCTAAAAAATTTCCAAATAATTGGCAGAAATCACCCACCAAAAACATTTTTCGAAAAGGGATAAAAAAAAATCGAAATCATTTCACATCTAAAAAGAAAATTTAGAGGAACCCTACTATATCCACATATTTCTTATTTAAAAAAAAAAAATGAATTAAATAAGTGAGACTGGGGCACCTTTGAACGTGACCAACATTTGAACTTTGCTAATAAGACAACATTAAAAAAATATTTCAAAGTGTGAACCAAAATTTGAACTTGGTAATACCGTGTTTTTTAGTCGTCAACGACTTTCGGAAAGGATCAGTCGTCATCTGGAAGTAGCCGCATGAGCAGGTTTTTTTGCTTAAATTGCATATTTTAATTTTTCTATTTGTAAGAGTGTAAAAATGTTATGGTGAGCTTTTCTTTTTGTTAAAAATATAAATATATATTTAAAGCCCAACTTCATTTGCAATCGTATAAAGTTAATTTATTTTATTAAAAAAATACAAAGCTTGAAGTAACTTATTAGCTGCCAAAAACAAATACAAATACTGCCGTTCAAAAGTTTTATTTGTTCAAATCAAAGTTTATTTGCATTTCCCAAAGTGCGAATACTTAACTGGCCAATAATTTAAACACATAGAACTTTATGAGACCTCAAAGCAAAAAGTGTTCAAATGTGCCCCAGTCTCCCCCAACCTTTAAATTAGCTTTAAAATCGTTTTACAAAACGTCCAGAGACTAAATAAAAATTTGTTTGGAAAGGCAACAATATTGGCACAGATTTTCGTTTTAAATATGATTCTTAATTCTTAAATTGTCTTTAAAAAAATCATGTCTAAGAAAGGTCTTCAGGAAGACAAATCTAAAGATTCATTACAAAAGAAAAGAAAATGTTTACAAAGTCAAACAGTTCCCGGAAATTAAGGCAATTTTTGTTGTAATTTTGACAGAAAATATTTCCGTTTTTAAATTTGGAAAAAGTATCAAAATTTTTTTTGCAAAATATGCCAGAAATTACGAAATTATGCATGTGAGATGTGGAAAAGGCACCAGAAAGTTAAAAGGAAATTGGGCCAGAAATTAAAAAATTCTGGTCTAATTTCCAATCAAATTTTGGAAAAACGGTCAGAAAATGATAAAATATCAGAAATAAAATTTTTTCAGGCTTGTTCTCTCTGGCGTTTTTTCCATTCTCAGAAATGAAGAATTTTTTGAAAAAACGCCTGAAATGCTGCTAGGAAAATGTGCCAGAAATTATAAAATTATGCATGTCAGATGTGGAAAAAGCACCAAAAATTCTCAGAAATGGAAAAGCTTTTGAAAAAACGCCTGATATTTTGGAAAGATTGCCAGAAAAGTCTCGCACACTTTTGAATAGAAATTTATTTAGCATTTTCAAAACAAAACTCAGACGTAGTTTCATTCGGTGTAGTTTCTAGGAGCCTATAAAACCTCGTCAAAATCGACCTCAGAAAAATAAGATCTATTGCCTCAAAATTTAGAGTTAAAAACTCATCAGAAAATATTTTTTTTTCAAAATCAAATTCAAAAAATATGCATAAGAACGCCCAAAAAATTGCACAAAATGTCATTTAGAATATAGTTTTAAAAACTGGTTAAAAAAAATAATTAAATTAGTATAAAAAGGGGCATCAATGATTCAAATAATTATTTCAAGTAGTTTGACTTTGAATATGTATAATAGAGAACACTAATAGAGAACACCGAACATTAATAGAGAACACCAAACATCTCTCTAAAAATTGATCACCACCCGAATTCTGTGGCGCATCGATAGCTCGCGACGGCTCCTCTAGATCGACTGACGATCCGAGCTCCCACAGATTTCTATTTCCACCCAGTCAATATTCTTGTGAGTGAGAGTGAGTTGCACTCACCACTCCACATGCAAATGCACTCCGCAAATGCAACCATTCATGCAATTAGTCACAATATCCTCTAGACATACAGAGAGGCATAAAACACAGTCGGGTGCTGCAGAATTATATTATGTGCTCTAACTCATGTATACTGGAGGGGAGGTGTATATATCGAAATATAGTTATAATTCCAACTGAAGTGTTTCCTAAAATGTTGTTGTTCTCTCAAAACAGTACTAAAAATCAGAATTGCATCTACACTCAGAGAAAAATCGCAAGCTAAAATCAAGTATGCTCAAGCTTGATTTTAGATTTTTTCATTCTTACGTGCTAAATCTTAATATGACACCAATTGTTGTTGAAATAAGCCGAAACAATCTTAAAAGAGTACATTGAATCACAAATGAGCTCTTGAGTTAGTTTTTTTGTTCTTGAAATAGGCCGAAACAATCTTATTTCAAGCTTGTTCATGATTGAAACAAGCGCAACAATACTTAAACTGCATGCGCATGTACTTTATTTTGATTTCTATTCGTTCCTAAAATTCACACTCACTTACTGAGTGAATTCTCATAAGGCAACATTGAAAATTTAGGGCCAGTTTCAAGACTAGCTGATAATGTCTCGGATAGCCTAACCGGAATTTATATGTCAGATAAACTTCAACTTTCGGTTTCAAAGGTTTCGGATAGTGATAGCTGACAGATAAAGCCTCGGATAGTTTATCAGCCGGTTCAAGTGGCTGTTAAACTCTATCCGGAAGATAAACAAAATATTTGTTTGAAGTGTCTGGATAAATATACTTTCAGAGCATTCTTTCATTAACAGGCGTAGATAGCAATCCAGACTAACATGGATTTGTTTGAGTTTTTAGAAGACGAATTTGAAGAATAATACGATCATACTACACGGCCCCGTAGGAGTAGAGTATTATTTTGAAAGCCTCGACCTCGATTTCAGAACTCGATTCCGGCTTACCGAAACGGTAGAAAACGCCTGTGGAAGGAAAATTTTATTCACTTTTTTCCTAAACATTCCTACCACGAAGTAGCTGTCACATTGCCGTTGTGTCCTTTTCTGGACGTAGGTGGTGTGGAGGCTTAAGTTGTAATGATGCAACAGGCTATGCTGTCGGCGACTTTAGTAGCCAGTGGGTCACCCATGACAGACCCACTGTTTTGATGAACAACGAACTAAGAACTACCCAAAAAATCTTAATTAGAGTTCTCGATAAGTCTGGATAGCTAATCTACTTCACCCTTCTCACTAACTCTTATACTTTCCCCTTTCCCCTGATGGGTTGGACGAAGGTGTCATAGGACATGTGCCGATAGTCAGCCTGATTGGGGGCCAGTTTAAAAAATAGCTCAGCCGCAAACGGAGTATCTCGATGCCTGCTCCAGTTCCTCTGTTAGAATTCTTTTTTGGATTTTTGCTGATTCAATTTTTTCTTTCGTTAATTTATCAAAGGTTTTTTCTTTTTAGACCTAAAACAACAAAAAATATTAGAAAACACGAAACAAACAAATGACATGTGTATCGAAACAAATTTAGTATCTGATACATTTTTCCGCAAGTTAGTTTAGCAGAGACTTTGACGATGAAACAGAAAAAAAAATATCAGTAGCTTTTATCTGGTGGAAAGCGTTATGTGTCGGCTAACTATCCGACACTTTATCCGGAACCTTTGAAACTGGCCCTTAATATTATTACCTATGATATCTACTGATGTGAAATGTGAATGAATGATGTGATGATATATTATAAGATGGTAGGTAAATAAGATCTTAGGTTTAGATCTTGAATACCCAAAATACATTTTTTTCAGGCATCGAATAATGTAAGAACCACATTCTTAAATCAATCCCGAAACATCTTGAATACCCAAAATACATTTTTTTCAGACATCGCATAATGTAAGAACTACATTCTTAAATCAATCCCGAAACAGGATTGAAGTAAGATTTTTTGGTCTTGAAAAAACGAGCTCAAAATAAGATTTTCGTACTTGAAATAAGATTTTCCAAGATTACCATACTTTCGTCAACGAACGAGCTTGATCTGACACTGATATTCTTGATTTTAGCTCGTTTTTCCTCTGAGTGTATAAACAATTTAAAATGCTCGTCTTAATAAGCATCGAAATCGCCCAGAACATGCGACAACAATAGCACTAATTGTCAAAAAAATCAGGTTTAAAAACGCTTAGAAATTGTTTTTCAAAAACACATCAAAATTACGCCAAAAAGTTAACGCAAAGACTCCCAAAATGCAGGAAAACCCAGTTTCAAATATTCATCCAAAGACGAATTGAAAAACCTCTTGTTTAAAAGCACCACTGCCAACACGTTAAGGAACGATAGCACTTTCAACTGACTACAATAGCCCTTCGGGTGTGTATATAGATACACCCGACAGTTCCCATAAATATAAAAACTAACAATGTTTGACAACCTTATTCCCCCACAACATACAACACATTGTATGACATTCAACTGTCAAACTTTAATGACTTTTCAAGCTAATTTGTCAAAGTTCGTTCAAAGTCACAGTAGATACAGCATTTGGGTGAAGTGAAGACTGAAATCCAAAAGACTTGTATACATGCCAATACTGAAATTAATCTTCCAACCATCGATCGATTTAAATCTTGTCACAACTCTATACCATTCCGACCCCCTCATTCAACCCATTCATCTGACAACCAAGACACACTCGCATAAAAAATGCAAAACTTTGGTGTGTTGATAAAACGAGATTTCCTTTAGTTAGTGAAGCGTTTCGTGGCACCAATTTGTTTCCGCATTTATCTCCGCGATATTTTGGGGGTGGAATTTAAGTGGGGTGTCGGAGAAATTTTTGTTTTTGGTTAAGCGATGTTTGCGCAAAAATGTCTGTTGATAAATCGAACAAGGAAGTCGCGGATGCGAGGGTGTTAAATGATTTCCTATACTTATCTGTCAATGTCAACGAAACTCACACAATATGACAAGAAAGCTTCAAAGTTTGTAGGGGGTTTTTGTTGGTAGGTAGCTCTACTTCCTACGCGATTTTGGTTTGGTTAATAAATCGAATTTTTCCTTTCGACTCAATTGATACGAAGAAGTTTTTGAGACTTCCTTAGCGAAAGAATGAACGAAAACTTTCACCGCAGCAATGCTACCATCAGGAGGTGTGATGATGAAGTCAATTTGTAAGGGCGTTTGTGTGTTTTTTTTATTGAATTTGCAGTGACTGGAATAGTAATTGAGTGATTCAATTAATCCTTAGATGATAGTGAGAGAAAGGACATCAAAGGGATTAACTTTCGTAATGGGATTAGATAAATTACTAATTGAATGGGAGGTTCATTAGGACGTGCATAATATTTGGGAGTATTTTCGGACTAGATTATCGCGTCGAATTTATTTGGTTGTATTATTCATATTTGAAAGCTATATAAAGAACTAAGACGCAAAATATGTTAGCCTATTTTTCTCCAAAATAAGAATAAAAAATATTTACCTTCCTAGGAGCGATCACATAATTTCTAAAAGAGATGCTGTTATAAGATTTGATGGCCGATGTTGTTATCAAGAACTGCTAGAGGAAATTGCAAGTATGCATTCTGAGTCTGCTCACGATAGAATTATAGATAGTCTGTGTCTATGGCAAAGACACAGAAACAGATCCCTGCTACCTCGGGAAGCACATTCATTGACGTAGGTCTCAGTCATGAATGAAAGAAACACAAGATGAAGACATTTTTCTGAATTTTTGTGGGTAACGTATTTATTACTTATGATATTGTGACGTATCTGGACAAAGAAAGAGAAACCACAGAGTACCATGTGGCGGAATAGTTAATATAAGACTGCGCCATCCACATGTTTCTCTTTGGCTCTTGGTACGTATTTGGTACTGACTCCGTTTCAAAGAGCACTTAATGCAAATGCCAGAGCACTTGGTCTATAGACAGCTAGAAGTCGAAGATGATGAAAGTCTGCAGTGTCTCAGGTAGAAGACTGAAGAGGCGGTCTTTAAAAGTCGGGAGCTGTGTGTGAGAATGCGCCGACAATTGAAAGTATTTTCTCTTGAGCTTGTTTGAATCTGGAGTCCACTTTCCACACCCATCAGGACCATGCAAATGATCTGTACAAGCGACCATAATTTTCCTGCTAGTTTATCGCTATCGCCCATGAACTTTTCATCTTTCGCCATTTAATACCCACTAATAAAGAGTACTACATTCTTCTACCACTCCGATTTCTCACGCCAAACCCTTTCAAATTTGGTATTCCATCAGAGCGTGTTCATCTCGCATTTAATCCAATCGCTTGCTGCCCCTGAGCAGAACTGAAATAAATGAGCCGCCATAACTCTTCCCGGATTTGATTGATCGAAACTTTCATTATAGTCCTTTGTAAACGTCACATACCATCGAAGTGTCATTCCGTTTCACTTTATTTATGGTTCCGTTTATAAACTTTCTACATGGTTATACTTATACTCCCAAAAAAGGACTCGACTTTGAAGCTCGTAGTAATCAATTGCGGGCGTTATTATCCCCTTCATATATCCTTTGTTGCCAAAAATCATATCAATATTAATTGTTCCCTTAAGTGGGTCATTTATTCGAATGATCCGTTCCACGTGACAAAAATTAATGATTACTTCTCCGTTTTGTCCTTTTTTTGCAATATCGTTGTGGGCATCCTTTTCGTTTGCTCACAATAGGTAGCACATCGGCTTATTTTTAAATTAACAAAGTTTTTGACACTAAGAAGCTGTCGGCTGCAGCTATTCTGGGATAACAATGCAATTTCACCGAGGTTAGGGTTATGAGAGGGAGTCCTTTTCTGGATGCAACTGCAATGCGCAACTTTTTTGCTTTCAGAATGATTAATACATTCACTGTTGGAAAAGTTGTGTGTGTGTGTTTTTTTTTGTTTGCGTATCCTTTCTTCAAGACTTAACACAATGTTAATGCATTAACATTATCCAACAGATTCTATAGATACTATGTATATAGGTGGAGCGACTGCTGGCAAACATCGGAGGGGAGAATGCAATCGGGAATACACGCCATTTCTGGTGGGGTGCATTTCCACCCACCAGGATAACATAACAAATAAATTATGTGAATGCTGCAGGTGTACACGTGGCGTGCTCATCTCGCACACAGGACACCCCTCAACTTGTACTTTATTTGCGACGAAGTTTTCTGGTGTCAGTGAAATGCCCAAAGCAGTCTGTGAAGTGGGAAAGAAGCACCAAGTACATCAGAAAACAGGTGCAAGGATTCCGTTTGTATAATATGTGAGTTTTCACTTTATTTGGATTTGGATGGAGAAAAACTTTTATATACAGATAGTCTGTAGGGAGGGAGCGAACGATGTTGCCCTGGAGGCCATTTGTTGATACACAACAATTACATTTTTCCCAGTGATTGGATTTGTGAATAGTATGAGTTGAGTCTGAGTTGATGGTTTCCATTTTAATAACTTCAGTGGGAGCTGCAATTAAACGGTCAATGGTCGTTCAAGAGTCCTCCGGGTAAGTGCTTCCAGCATTTTGCGTTTCTGAGATATAAAATTTTTTTTGCAACACCTTTTTACCTACCTGTTGGCGCAGGTACACTCACATTCCTTCTTCTGAAGACCTTTTATTCGTGCGGGAAATAAATTCTAGATGAAATAAAGGGCTATATTCTGATTGGAGAGTCGCTTAAGGGCCATTTATAGCCATCACAAAAGTCCATGTGTAAAAACACGAAACAGAACAAATCTGATCCAGTGGTTCTAATAGGCTGAGAAGTTGAACAGAAAAAGTTTCACATACGGAAAAATTAGTAAATTCGTTTTCTAGAAAAAAAATATATATATATATATGTTCCAAAGGACGCGGCTATGAACAAAATAGTCTAAAACCATCTTACGATCTTAAGAAACGTTTTAAAAAAAGTTGCATTGTCATCTGTCCAGGAGTTTTTCTGCTTTGAGGTAACAGAGAAAATTCCTACAGTTTTATACCCATAGATTTTTGTGAAAAAAAAAAATTATTTTAGAAAAATGTCGAGTCTCTTTTTGATCATATTTGTCTGAAAAAGAAAAAAATGGCTTTTACTACAACTTCTGTTGATCGTACGTAAAAAATTGCATAACATAATTTTTAGGAAATTTTTCAGGGATACAAATTTTGAAAAAAAAAAAAAAACATTTTAAGTAAAAAAATTAAACAAAAAATGTTTGAGTTTAAGAAGCCATAACTTATTTTTAGCCTGTATGCACTACTAAATTGTTTTTTATACCCTCCACAGGAAGGTATATTCACTTTGTCATTACATTTGTAACGCCAAGAAGGATTCACCGGAGACCCTATAAAGTATATATATTCTGAATCAGGATCACATTCTGAATCGATTTAGCCATGTCCGTCTGTCTGTCTGTCCGTCTGTCTGTCTGTTGAAAACACGATAGCGTCCAAACGAATTGACCTAGGTATATGAAATTGTGGGAGGAATTCTTTTTACCGTCGTCAGGTTGGTATTGAAAATGGGCTATGTCGGTCAAGTAGTTCTTGTACCTTCCATACAAAACCACTCTTAGACCCATGTGTCTCTCCATCTATTGAAATCACGATACAGTCCAAACGAATCGACTAAGGCGACTGAAATTTTGTGAGAGATTTTAATTTTACGGTTGTCAGGTTTGTAATAAAAATGGTCCATGTCGGTAAAGTAGTTCCGTTACTTTCCATACAAAGTCAATATTCGACCAATTTATCTCTCTATCTGTTGGAAACACCATAGCGTCCAAACGAACCGACTTAAATGAATAAAATTTGGTGGGCCAGATGGTAAAAAGAGCCCCAGGCCAATAAATTAAATAAAAAAATAAATAGATGGCGCAACAGGTCATAGAAACCCTAGGTCTAGCTTCTCACAACCATTCATTTGTGTAAGTTTTTATTTTTGGGATGAATGGAAGGGACCTACAATTTTATGCCGATTCCGAACGGGTTAATTGAGAAGCTTTTTCATGACAGTTATACTTTGGATGTTTGTCAGACGTTCGCGAGAGGTGGTGCAGTGGAAAAAACCTTAAGATGTAACTAGTGATTTTCCGGGGATCGAACCTGGGACCCTGTAGCATCTTGTCCTATGCCGCCTGCTCTCTGCCGTCCAGACCCCACACACATTAGTCCAGCACACTAACCACGGTGTCACTGCGCCCAATATATAAATGAACAGGTCCCCTAATAAATAAACCATCAATTTTTAAGAAAGAAGTTTTATAGTTTTAGGATTGGCCAAGAGGCCCCAAAGCTCTAGTGTCCTAAGGGCACTGTCACTTTTTGCCATATTGTAGCTACGCCACTGCGTACGATCTTATCAACTGTAGCTTGGCTAACTAGGTTGACAGCTATACACATATATGACCAATCCTGCAAGAAAACTTGTATCACCAAAAATGTATAGAATGGCTTAGTGTCATTTTGGTGAGCGGAGAGTAATGACAGTCAGAGTCTACCGCTAATTGGTTTGAGTTTGAGTAGCACTGGTATATTGGTGACGCGATGGTGCCATGAACAGTGGCGACTACCAGTGCTTCGATACATTTGTGAGAAGTTCGTATAGCTGTGGCTATGACACATATTTGTAACTTATGCGAATCTTTAAAAACTAGTGAGTGTTTTATTCTAACTCTTGTTTCTAAGGTTGCCCTTAAATGCCTACACTCACAAGAGGTGATTTAAAAAAAAAACTACTTTGAAGCCCAAGAGCAGCTCGACATCGCTGTTATCACTCTGTAATTGTCCACAAGAGTGTATGTAGAGCAACGAACAGAAAGTTCCGATCATATCTCCTTCCTTACCTTGCTCCCAGGTAAGGAAGGAGATTTACGAAGATTTAGGAAATTTTTGTCTGTATTGGAAATATGGTTGGAATGAGCTCAACTGTTTTTTGAGCTGTTTTGGTGAGCGAATGGAGAACTACCTGTACGTAAGCTTTCAAATACGAGTATGCTAGAAATTATACCCTGGAAATCTTACCCTGGGGGCTTATTCCCCAAAGCGCGGAGTATCGCTTTTCATGGCGGATTTGCACTTCTGTTTTCCAAAAGCGATTTGCTCCATTCAAAAGCGATTGCTGATTATTCTGTGCAGCAATGAAAGGTTACATTAAAACCAGAGATCACCTATTCAGAGTCCACAGTCTATGGAATATATCTAATTTATCTGTCGTCTTATGATGTTCCATTTTCATTTGTTACTGAAGGTGAGGTGAGTTCAAATGGTACTAAAGAAAATACCACTTCTTCAATTTTGAAACATTTTTTTCACTTCTGTCATTCCTGTCAACTACAAACCAACCAAATAATGTATGAAAAATCGTGTCCAGCTAAGAGTTATTTGCTTTATTTTTATACCAAAAAGGGTTCCTTTGTGTTCTTCAAAGGAACGCAATTCTTGGACGCATCTTTTCTATTCTATTAATTCATTGTTGAAAGGTAAATATTTGCTCCATTTCGAGTATAACACTTCAAAGTGATACAAATAAATAATGAAATCCCACCAGCAGTGTCCTTCTTTAAAAAAAAAAATGCCCACAAAAGCTGGATCGGAATAAATGCTTCCGGCACATGTCTGTTTATTTGCTTAGGAAATAGGATAACAGGTGTACTCCCTTTTTTATTTTCCATTTTACCATTTCACCCTTTTTTCTCATTGATCCGTTTGTGGTGTTTTTTTTTTCTTCTCCTCATTTCTAATTCCTTCACACACATTTTTTAAGGCACACTACATTAAATCCATTTACACATTCAATGCGGACAGTGGTATTCTTGCAGAAATATTTTTCCATTATTCACTCTAAGGGTCTCAAAGGGATAGATGATTTTAAGTTTAGTGCTTTGCAAACATTTCAAAAGGAAGGCAGATACTTTTCAGTCACTTTCATTCCAAGTTCAAGTACTGAAAGATGGTCCTTGGGATGTTAACATTTTTACGACTTTTCCTTGTCTCCTTTATCGAGGGAGCTGGTTCTATGGACACGATGTCAATAAGTCAGTCGCACAATCCTCGTTTTATCCACGTCCATTAGATTAGCTAATTTTCATTTTCCACCTGGCGCATTGTTTGTGATTTCGAATTAACTCGGCTGATCTTATAGTCAGTGGAAAGGAGAAAGCAGCAGCAGTGGCTCCTTAATGGATGAACATTGCATGAAAAATTCATGAACGAATAGAGTGGAGTGGCGTTGTAAAAAGGGATTGATGTACCTACTTTTAAAAATTCAAAAGAAAATCAATGCAATTCTATAGAATTTTGATATCGCGCCCTATTCTACCCACCAGCACCTTCAATCCGCCCCCGATTTACCGCAATTATCTTCTGTAAATTACCCAAAAAAGGTCAGCGGATTCTGTAAAATCCCCAAATATCTCGGCTATTTTTTTGCTGTTTACTACCGAATTGTTTAATTCGCACTTCATCTTTGAAATGTACGATAAGATACGTCAAGATATTATTATTTTGAGGGCGGCACGGGCGGAAGAAAAAAAAGTACTCAGATACCAAGACATGAAAGCGCCATTAGCTATGAGGTGCGATATAGCTATCCTCGTAACTTTGCTACTTCTCTTTTGACGGTGGTCGGTGGTTTCCCATTAAATGTTTTTTTTTCATCTAATAACATTTTTCATAATCCAACAGAGAGAGGAAGATACACGCACCTAAAACAGTGTAAACCATAAAATACACACCTCGTAGATGAGATACTCTGCCTAAATGAGTTACCATCAACATCATTACGATGTAAAAGGATCGCCTCCTATTTTCAGCTTTATAGCCAGACAGACTTAGGATGGGGCGGGTCGCGGGGGCATGTGGATTTTAAATTTATGAAGAACCCCTAATGCAGAGATGTTGTATTGGCTACACCAGTAGGCTCGTTAAAATGAAAAGGCACTTTGGTTGAGGATCTATTTATGGTGTTCTTGGTCACTTTCATTATATATATGTAGGTAGGATGTTCTCCTTGAATGTGTTGCGTTGTTGCTTTGTGAGGAGATAATAGGGTGTCCTTTTACTGATGAGGTTAGTGTGTTTTTCAGCAAATGACGGTTGTCCTTTTTTTGTGTATTATATAGCCGTGGAACTTGGGCGATTTTTGTGTACCTTATCGCTGAGTTGTTGCCGTTAATTAAATTTGTGTCGTCTTTTGTCACGAGTGTATATGCTGTTGTTGCAAAAGGCATTTTTTTTTTGCTTGTTAATCATTGCCATTGATGAGTTTGACCTTTTTTTTTGGAACCTTTTGTTCTCTAATGGAAAAGTTGAAATAAATAATTGACGAGAATTGAAAGTGTTTTCTGTCATCATAATTGGAAGAAAAATTCACAAACAAATTTAGCCTTTTCATGTTGGGTGTTTCGAATCATGTTTCAAGTATCGGCTATCTGATTGACGGGCAAACATACAACGCGACGCGACGGTGAGCGAAATTCTGATTTCTTGGCGACAACCACTGTACAGTGTACAGTGAGGTCATGAATTTGATCCGCATCACCCCTAACTATTTGAAAGCTTGTTTGCATAGCCCTTTGACATTTAAAAAAAACCCAGAGAAAAAAGTCCAATGGCATAAAATCGCAAGACCTGGATGGCCAATTCTGATCGCAAAAACGGCCGATTACACGATTAGGAAATGACTCATGCAGTAATTGAATTGTTTCTCTGGCTGTAGGGCATATGGCACCGTCTTGATAAAACCACATGTTGGCCACATCCATATCTTGTGATTTTGGTACGTAAAACTGGACAATCATGTCACGATAACGAACACCATTAATTGTTACTGCCTGACCAGCCGCATTTTCGAAGGAGAATGATCCGATATGCATTTGTTTCTCAACAATTACTCGTGGGTTTTCTGAACCCCAAATGCGACAATTTTGACGATTAACGAAGCCATCAAGATGAAAATGAGCTTCATCACTTAAGATGATTTTGTTCAAAAATTGCGGACTGTAGCTGACAAACCTTCATTATTTTTAAAATATGGCTCAACAATGAAAATGCGTTGTTCTTTCGTATAGTGCTCCATTTTCACTAACCCCAAACTGTCAGCTGTCACATTGTTAACGTTTTTTTTACCGTTGGCATCACTGGCGGAAAATTCAAATTTTGCGTGACTAATGAATTATGGAACACCATCGGCAAGCCTCATCGGAACTATCGACTGACTGCGAAAAAACCCACTTCTGATACTAGTTCAGTAATGCTACCTTGAAAGGAGGTATGTATTTTGCATTGTCATGGTTGCTTAACAGTACCTTTGATCAATTCTAAGCTGGGGTATTCAATTGGTCATACCAAAGGGGGCTATTAACTCCTTAAGCACCCTCACTGATTGAGTATTGCTAAAGGTCCTCTAGAAGACCTAATATGAACTAACTATATCTAGCTAACTAAATGCATGAATTTGTAAACACGTCTGCCACCGTGCCAAGAACCCCACTAGCCGACGAGCTGACTACTGCATCCAAGCAGGTCTAGTCTATGGCCCAGCGAGCGGAAACCCTTTTCGCCTCGATTTTCCTTTCTGACTCAGGGAGTCCTGTGGCCTTGTGTCTTTTCTGGGTTTTAAAAGGAATGACAGGTTTCAGTACACCGTGCGCCGGCCGTGTGATTAAATCTTATTTAGGATCACGGCTGAAAGAAAAATTGTGTCTTATACGGCTGCCTGTGGATGCATGGGGCTATATTCCTCATATTTCAATCACTACTGTCATAGAAGACAATAAAATTCAAACCAAATTGATCCCTAGGCGTTAAGCACATGTTTTAGAAGGTCCCTCTTTGACATTGGAATCAAAAGAGGGTCTAAAAGTTGAAAATCTTGTAAACTAGCGTGCTAAATAAGTTCGAAGGCTCCTCAATATTGTTGAAATAATATTCTTTGACTAAGTGTTTTGGTTGGACGGCAGGTAAGATATAGATAGTGTCTAACGAAAGCTACCTGAAAGCAGATATTGACGTCTGGAACTAGAATTCCAGTAGAAACTTTTTTCTACGGTTTTGAACAGTATACTTGCGCCCAATATAGGCCAGAAAAACCTTTCGAAAAATGCACGCTGCGTAACGTAGATCCAACATAAAAAGAAACGACCCAAGCAAGAATTAAATGTCGCAGGATAGTTAAGGATGAGTCACGCCAATTGGCGCACTTCTTGACATGTAAGCGTAATATAGGCCCAAGTGCTCACAATTGAAAGCAAAATTTAAGTAAAGCCATCCAAGAAATCAATGAAGGGGTTGTCGAAATATTGTAGCTTTGTATTTAAAGCGCAAGTTAAAGCCATTTCGACGTTAAAGTTATTCAAAAAAATCGATCGTAGGGAGAGTGTATTGACTCTTCCTACTTTTCATCTTTGGAAACTATATAATAGCGACCTTCACTGTTTGTTATATATTGTATTAGGATATCCGCTGTCACTTAAATTCAGGACATTGCTTCTAAATAAGCTAGCTGTAGTATATTTTAAACACGTTGAAGCGCCAAATTTCATAAAAAAAATACCTTATCTTGATAAGCTGATCCAGCTAATTACGTAAGTCAATCTATAATTGGAGCACATTTTCTCTCTATATCCTTCGAGTATAATATACCTTCCTCCTTACAGCATGTTCACTACTAATTAATTGAAATACATCCACTGAGCACTGAATTCTCCATCGCATTTTATTGCGAGCGCAACAATATATCTACTCTCCCACTGGGTGTATCCTTGGATGGTTCAATAGCATCATCATCATCATCTCAAGCGCCATAAGATTTTTATACGCCCTACAATTAGATTGTAAATTAAAGAGAACTAACGCGGCAAATCTTTGATCGCAATGAAGCATCGACTAATGAATTCAATTAGCTTAATTATTATTTCCTGCAATAGGTTAGAGTTGGAGGCTACTATAAGTAGCCTGGAAGGGATTGGGTGGCAAAATTTATGCAAAAACCTATTTACGTAGAAAGTGCATGCATTTTCATAATTCACTTTAAGTAGCACACACACACAGTTGATACGCTCCAAATTAGCTTGAGTGTGTTTGCAAAATTTGGCATTATAACCCCATTTCATTAGAAGCACAATGCAAGCCAGGACTCTTCAGCCGTATCCATGGCTGCCTGCAAACGCATGCATGATGGAGGAGAATTCTAAATGGAAATGCATGTAAAGTCAATTAGGGAAAGCAGTGGAGGAATGCACACATGATGCACATACAACATTTGCATATAAGGGTAGGTTTTAATGCTCTTATAAAAGTCTAGAATGAATTATTTCTGATGGTTCAAAGGAGCACTGCAAATCTAGGTTGACAGTGGAGAAAAGTTTGTAGAGTATAGTCTTTTGACACACAATTCTGTTATGTTCTTTGCTGAGAAATGTCTTTGACGGAAGTTTGAAGCTTCGAGTGATTTCACAATATTTTTGCTGTTTCGTTGCGTGTAGTTGTATACCTACACATACACATGTCGAAAGACACCGCACTGACAGAGTGCCAGCTTTGCGGTAGTGTGTGGCTTTGAATTAAAATCAACCGGAGAAGGTATAAATATGTATGACTAATGTCATCTATTTTAATAGTTATCAGGCCTCTAGCTATCTGCCTCCAGTTGATTGACCTGACACCTAGTTGATTGAGGTCACCCTCCAATTGCGGGTGACATCTGAGGTGGGGTATAATTGCTCTATTTGGTTGTCCCTCTGGGGTGGACTCAAAGGGTCGACAGGTAGGTGAGTTGTTGTTAATAAGGTTTACATAACCTTGCCACCTTAGCAGTTGTATTTTAAGCTTTTTGGCCAAATCAAAGTCGTTGCAGAGTCCGTAAAGTTCGTCGTTGAATCTCCTTCTCTACACACTCTATCGCAAACTGAACCGAATGTCACTTGAAACATGGTTTTTTTTTTCAAAGTGTCTCTAGAGGTTTTCATCCGCTTTTGAGAAGGTCGATCGCATGCAGTCTTGTATAATACTTCCTTGCTTCTATGACAGAGGACTTCACCTTTTAGAAGCCTACTTTGCACTAGGAAACAGCTGTGGACAAGAGTAATTCTTCGATTGATCTCTGCGTTGATGTCATTTTGCGAGAGAACTGTAGAGAGCCTAGGTATAGACAAAGTCTTTAACTACTTCGAAGTTATATCTGTCCATTGTGACGCTTTGCCCATATCGCCGGATTCGTGGTACTTTGTTTTGTCTCTGATAACAGCCATATCCACCTTCACCGCCTGCTTTTCAATACTTGGAAACGCGCCACTAATAGCTCGTTGAGTTCTCCCGATAATGTCAATATCATCTGCGCATGCAAGTAGTTGAATGGATTTCTAAAAATTTTACCTCAGATGTTTGCTTATGATGCTTTAAGAATGATGTTAAAAAAGGTCTATGATAGAGCGTCGCCTTCTATTAAACCTCTTTCGAAATCAAAGGGTTCCTTGGTGTTCTTTTCCCACTTTGACGGAGCAGCGAGATTTCTCCATTGTCATCCTGTACAGACCGACAAGCTTGGCAGAGATGCCGATATTTGACATAGCTTTGTATATTTCGTTCCTACATAGCCATCATAGGCAACCTTGAAGTAAAGGTGGTAGAAGGTGTTTGTATCGGTTTGGAATTCTTGCGTTTTTTCTAAGATCTCCCAGGGTGTAAAGAATTGGTCGATGGTTGACTTCCCTGGTCTAAAATCGCATTGTAGTGGGCCAATTAGATTACTGTCGAAGGTCTTAGGCGTTATCACGGAGTATAGTCGACGGCTGCATAGAAAATTAGACTCTCATCATAAGATCATACTGCCTGGCAGCCGAGTATAGTTAGCTGACTCAGCTATTTAACAGTCTTTAGAAGTGTTCTTTTCAAATCAACAGCACCGGTTCTGAATCTACTATCTTATTCCCATAATTATTTTGTAGGCTCCTGTTCCGGCCTTTTATCTTTGGGTTGATTATTTTACCCTGTAGTATAACTTCTTTACCTCTGCCATAGTTTCCATCAATAGAGATTCAAACCGCTCGGCCTTCTTCTAAGGACTAAGGCGTCAATGTATTTTTTTGTTGCCCTTAGAGCTTCCAAGTAGCTCTTGTAGTAGCTATGATTTCGGGCTGTAGTATTGTAGCATTTTGCAGCCGGCACCCCACATCAAATCGGGGGTTTAGCAGCACATATAGGTGGCGGTAATTCTCAATTCTGATGGTACGTTAACAATGTTGCCACTGATCTTCTGGACTTATTCATTTGCTAAGGGAGGCGCGGTCGGCAAAATTTCTGGCAGCCTCCTGCGATAGTTGCATTGTGCGGTGCGGAGTCAATAAAGCTCCATTTGGTGTTGTTGCTCAAAATATCTGCATCCGTACTTTAGCAACAACCAGGTAGTGTGGGCCGAATTTATTTTGACCTATTGGAACGTTCGGACATAATAACGACTGTGTAGTCATGCGGGGGGTCGATCGCAATTTAATTTACCGTTTCTTTGTGTATATTTATATATGTTAGTCGTGTGCTGGCGATGATGACGTCGATTAGCCTCAGTCCATTTCCGGAGCTGTTATCGTGTATAGACTGTAGAGCCGAGAATGCTCTCCTTTCCGATCCTGCGTTAAAGTCGTAAAGCATAGTCTTACATTGCACTTCGGACACTTATCGCACGTCTTTTCAAGAAGATCGTAGAGCGATTCCCGAGCCCTCCTTTGTGGGGGCATCGTCACGAAAAGAGGGTGAGCTTAATCGACCCTAAAGCAGATTGTGGCTAGTTATAGGTATTAGGTATTACGGAAGCCTAATACTTTATGTTGGTGTCTAAATCTTCCTCTAATTTGAAATCCGTATCCAAATACGTATACGCTGACCAAGCTCCATTTAGCAGTCGCCGTAGTAGATCACACAGTTCTTCACTTTTCTTGGGCTTTTGCTATCTCATCTTACTTCCTGAAAAGCTGCAATATCGGCCTTGTAGCTGTCCAATGTATCTACTAATTGTGCTTGTCTATATAAGTATATACGGTCGGTATAAGGTCCGTTACAGATCCAGATCCACATACAGACCCAAAGCTCTTTGTATCTGTTTCGTTTGCCAGGGTCGTTAGCAGTTGGACCATCGGTTTTCTTCGCGTTTGTAGCCATAAACGCTATAAGTATATTGAAACTGTAATGTACACTTTTTAACCTGGAAGTAGATATTTCAGGAACTAACTCTTTGTTAAAGGAACTGTCATACCTTATGAAAAGCCTTTTACCTTATCATCTTAGCATCACATGGTTCGGCGATGACATTCCTCAGTAAATGGGCATATATTATATGGGCATATATCTCTAGAGTTCCTTAAACGCAATCCAAAATTTGTTAGAGCATAGGGCTGCTTAAGAATAAGCTAATAAGCCATATGTTAAGGTCAGAACATGACTGGCTGGAGGTATGCTCCTTTATATCGAGTGTACACGAAGAATTAAGGAGACTTGAAAGACTTAGAAGAGCCGAAATGGCGGACCCAGAGGACTTACCATGACTTGCTAACCAGCCCCGCGAAGTAATACCTAACGGCAGTCCCGCGGGGAGAGTGGTTGAAGGAAATAGGGTGTGGAATAGTACGTCAGGGCGCATTGCGAATCGTGCATATTGGTAGCAAGGGCTAGCGCATCTTTAGAAGATTACCACATCCACTGGCGCAACAAAAAAAAGAAAAAAATAAATAATAAAAAAAAGGGCTGCTTAAGGATATTCAAAACAATGATCGTTTTTAACTCAGGGGTAAGTATGAATAGCGGTTCTATAGCCACTCAGATCCTACTCCTCTTAAAAAACCTATAAATTAATTTACGAATATTTTGTACATCATCTATTATATAGTAACTATGCCAGCTTATTTACCATTTTGTTACGTTAGTGTTACATTCTAGTCACATTTATGATTAAGGACGTGTCAGTGCACATTTTTCATCAATCTTACAAGTTTCCAAAAGACTGACAACATTTGATTACATAGTTTGTTTTGTATACGCTCCTCAGTCCTCAATAACTAGGTACCGTTTTGTGTTACACTTTATATGAGCAGTTTCTTCTCTCATCTCCTCTGAAAAAAATCATCAAAATTTGCATTAAAACATTAGAGGCTTGTGACTTGGAAGTTAAAAATTAAATTGTTCATATATAACTGTCTATAACAACTTCAATGCAATACCAGGAAGCCCCTATATTTTGTAAATTTTTTTTATTACAAAAACATCCCCGTAGCTTAAAACTATTGTACAACTGAGTATATGGGATCCAGTAAAACTGCTCATTAGTTTCTGGCAATTTGTCCAGTAGATGGAAATAAATGCACCCTTTGGAGTGTTTTGTTCAATAAATTAATTAATTCGAAAAACTTTCTCATTACACAGAGAACGGACAGGAACTGGGAGGGAAAAAAACCCCTTCAAATTCATTTCATTAATTTTTCTCCTTCTGGCTTTGTTGACGATGCGGTTGGGGAAAAAGGACAATATCCCAACTGAAGTACCTACTCTGACAACCCTTTCATACAACATTACAGAAGTTTTAAGTATTGTTTTAACACAGTTTTCCGGTTTTCCCCACTTCATTTAACTCGCTCTCCGAAAACCCCATTAGCGGTTGAACTTAATGGCATTTGAAAGTTTTGACGTATACAGTAGTAATTAACGGCGAACAATGTGTCCGAGTGAATTCCCATCCACTGGCATGAATTTCCATCTATCCCCATATCCCACAAGTCGTAAGAAGAGCTATAGCCAGCCCACCCCCCTTAAGTGTAACTATACTTGTATCAGCGGAAGTCCAACCTCGTCACACACATACAACACTCTTGGAGGGACTGACTGTTCCTATTTCTATATGCTGCAGGTCGGTCAAAACGAAATTGCATGTTTTATCGTGTGTTGCTGCCACTATGCAAAATGGATTATTCACACCAAGCAAATTATGCACATTATATGGTGCACAGAGTTCCACTTGCACATACCTCCGCCCGCTGTCTAAATAAAACTTTCAATGGCCCGCAACTAGCCCTAATGACTTGCAATTTGCATAAGTAGTGGTGGGCGGATATGGGAAAGTCCTCCAGCCCGGTGACAGGATGCAAACGTTAAAAAATAAATCCACCCATGCTACCAGTGAGCGCAAGTAAAGTGTCAGCAACGTACATAGAACTTTTGATTTTTCCATGCTGCGCCGGCGAAGGTGTTTTTTTTTTCTTGTTCCTGCATTCAGGATAAGAGCAGGATAAGTGCATGTGTGCTGCTGATGATGTGGAAACTTTTATTTTATGCGAGAGAATTTTTTTTCTCTTCTGTTGAATATTCACCGCCACGGTTTTGTCGTTGCTGCCACTGCCATAGTCGTTGCCAGTCAAGGGTAGGGTGAAAGGAAAAGCGATTTTTTTTGGTATAGTCCTTGCTTCCTTTTCAAATGAATGCATAAGTCATAAATCTCTGCGGTGTCTCCCATTTGGTCATGTATACACATGCACAACAAAAGCCAATTGGCAAGGACACAGTGCATGTACACGGGTCGTCTTTTTTTTTTCGATGAGGAAAAAAAAGTCGGAAATGTAGTAGAAGTTTCCTGTTTTGGGGAACTGTAAACGATGGAGCAGCAGCATTGTGGTTATGATTAATTGTTTTGTGCTTTCTTTCTTTTCGGGTTTGTCATTGAAAGGAAAGAGAAACAAGGGGTTAGTGGGATTTTTCTTTGTGCGGGATGTTTTGAAATTCAAAAAGTGCTTTGATTTTGTTTTTCCTTTATCTGGAGTTGGAGAACGATAGGGATATGAGATGTTCGATTTTTTAATGAACAAACACAGCCTTCGGATGATAAAGATCAAGAAGATGCAACCTTCAGGATAGAACCGCTTTTTCGTTGAACGTCTTTGACCTTAATTCAATTTAGTTGGTGGAAAAGCTCTAAAAGGACATCGATCTGGATACCTTGTATTTCCTTAAGACCAATTTCGTACTAGGCTGACCTAAAGTTACACTGGATTTTGACAATTCATGGGGGCCATGTTTTATCTGTTAATTTCTTTCATAGACACTAGAGACAAATCACCATGACAAGTATAATAGAGTCGAACAATTCGTGCAAATTAACACCTTTTCAGTAGGTAGGTAGGTAGGAGTGGCGGTTGAGATAAACCCAAGTAGCAATATGTGCCCTTTTGTTACCGCACATACTCATTTGATCTGGTTATTGTAAGTGTATGAAGGGTGGTTTAGATCGAGCCTGTGGAATTCAAAAAGGTTATAAGTTCTTTGATGCTGTTCTTCGAAACTTCCTCGAGGGATGCGAAGAAGGGTTTACCCAGAGCTCACTGTCTAGTCCTAGCTAGTGCCGAACAAGCTCATATAGTTAGTGTATGAGGGTTTCTTTTTCGGTTGTGTCGTTGTCGTTACAACTATGCGACAGTGCGTATTATGTGGGATGACTAATCTGACTGCATGATCCCCTATAGGCCAGTGGCCTGTGGTAATTGCTGTTATCCTGGCTATATCTTTACGTGCTTTACTCAGGAGGTGGGTTCTTTCCCTGCTGTACTTTGGCCACATCCTTCTGTATATGATGCAATTTGTTAACCTCCTCCATCTGAGATTGGCTTTCGATAGTGATTCTGAGGATATTGTTGCTTTGACTGCTCCTATTGAAATGTGGACCGATTCCGCAAGTGAGCAGTGGAGACTTGAACCTTGGCCAGCTGGTACCTAGATCAGGGTAATCTTGAACTGATCAAGCGAGGCCAGCTCCTCTCGACATTCTAATACTAATTTTGAGGTTATATTGACTGAGGCGATGGCTTTGATCGCAGCTTGACTGTCAATGAATATGTCTATCTTTTGCTTCAGAACTATACCCGTGTGTAGTTTGATTAGGCGACAGGCTTCATGGATGGATTTTGAGATGCTCAGAGACTCCGAAAATACACCCGCACTACTCCAGTTTGAGTCCCTGTTCACCCGTGTCCATCCTGCCAGTCCAATCTTGAAGGGAATTATACTTCAAAGTGTTTTTTTTTTAAGTATTCTGGAAGTAATGTAATCCGTTGAGGGTGGTACTAGCTCTCTTGATAAAGAAAGCAGAATATTACTATGTCGATGTCCGTAGGGTCTCGCATACCAGCACCCCGACACTCTGAGTCTGATCGCGATATGTATTGTGATGTTTGTGACATGAAGGTCTACGGGTAATAGATGCAGAAGGACACTGTGAGGGCGACTGACGGCGTTGACCTCACCCTGTCAACGGAACGCAAAATTTACCGAAACTATTTTAGTTGTCCGTAGAGTATGGTAGAACTCATTCATTCATTTTCAATGGTCCACTTGTCCATTAAGTGGGTTGCGGGTGTAGGTTGCTCAAGTGGACCCTCCATATAGCTCTGGATTCTCCGCCATCGACTCTAAATCATCAAGAACTCGTCAATTCCACGCTATACTCTCAAGAACTCGCCCTTTCGTCTATCTACTTGGCGAATTTTTCCTCTGCCTACATTCGTACAAAATTCGACTGACCAATGAGCTAGAGGTCATTTGTGTGTTCGCACAAATGTGAATGGATTCAAAATTATTACCAACCATAACCAGGTCCACTAAGTGGCAAAGCAACCTGTTCGCTTTGTACTGTGTTGGACATTATTTGCTTTGGACTGAGGTCATAATCGGTCCGTACCTCTTCGAAAACGACGATGTAATTGCCATCGCCATCAACGGACAGGTCTACCGATCGATGATAAGTAATTTTGGTAATTGGGATAGTAAGGATGTGTGGTAATACCAGGACGTGCGACATAGCTGATGCCACAATGGACATTCTGTACCAGGGATTTGGGGCATAGCTATCTCACGCAGATGCACGTGAATTGGCCACCGAATTCGGGCGATCTGACATGGCTATACACTTTTTCGGTGCAGGGAAATAAGTCCCCGGGAACTAAGTCCACTGAGGGACCTAGTTCCCACCTAAAACCACTTTCGTGAAGTGGACTTAGTTCCCATGTAAGGTGGGAAATAAATTCCGAAAACTCTGAGTGGTTTTATTTCCCTTTCAATATACCCAATTTCGCACATATACTGCAAGTCTGATTGTAAACCCAAGCAGGGGGGTTGCAGGGGGCAACATGCCCCCTATTACATACATTTCACATGGGAACTAAGTCCACTTCACGAAAGTGGTTTTATTTCCCACTCAGTGGACTTAGTTCCCGGGGATTTATTTCCCTGCACTCACTTTTTCTTCTTCAGTTTCCTTAAGTCGCATCAGGTCTATCCCAGTAAGTGCTCTCAAAGCCAACATAACCATTACATCGCTCTAAAATCAGCCTGATCTATGCGCTGGAGTTATTATAATATTCCACACATAATGTAATAGACTTACTTACTTACTTAGATGGCGCTAAGTAATGTAATAGACATCCCTTTCAAATACAACAAGCAATTCATTGATATCTCACACAAAACTTATTTTATTCAATTTTAACGGCCTTCACCAGCAAAATTAAAACATTAAAATCCCTAACTAATAGAACAAGGACATTCCATGGTTTTTGGTTTTTGAATATTTTCTTTTTGCATCTTTGGTTTCACGAAAAATTACCCACCGTCCCTTTTTCGCGTCAAAAAAGAAATCACTTAAGAAGTGCCTCCACCTTTTATAGCGTGAAAAAGAAAAAAAAAAAAATAATTCTCACGTTCAAAGTATACATAACCTTCAACTGGGTAACCCCTAACATTGGATTCTCTTACCCTTACCCTATTTTTCTGTTAACATCTATATTTATTTCGCCAAAGTTAATAGCCAACATTATACGGCCTTAGGCTGTTCCGACTTGCCCTCACCCAATCTACTCATATTCTCGACGGAGAAAAATTATTTGAATTTTAAAACAAGCAACGCCAACCAACACGGATGCTCAAGGATACTTTTTCAAACAGCCAAATGGAATCCAATTCATAATTTTCGAAACAAAAAACAAATTTACTACCCATGTTCTCGCGAGCACTTAATTTCAATTACGGATAACATCAGCCGAATGGTTGAATGGCGGGCGCAGCCTTGTGTATTCCCTCGAAGGACGACTACGACTTTGCTTCCCTTCTCCTCAAGATAAACGGTTTTCTGTTGGTATGGTGATGGGTATATATAATTTTTTGTTTCTTCAGATCGTTGGGGTGTTGTACTTCATAATTTAATGTCCATACAAGATACACATCCGTTTCTACGACGCACACAATAAAGTTGAATAAATACGCTGATAATGAAGATGAAAATTGTTCTTTCTAAAAATGCGGGTCGAATTTGGGAGGGTGGAGCAAGGGTGTACGGTACGCACCTTTTTATCACCGCTTTTGCAAGTGACATTGAATTTGCATGTGAATTACATCGTAAACGAATGAGATGGCATCCCCCGTGGCTCCTTGAGGAATATACACACGCGAACAGTTGGTTGTGTAGAAGTTCGTTGTACGGCGCGGTTGGCCCCATTCGTAATGGGGGGGGGAGGGGGGTAATAACAATATTTCCTATCGACCCCATCTCTGATGGCAGACATAATAATATGCAAACGTTATGATGATGGATTCTTTGTGTTGGGATACTAATCCAAATGTAAAGGGAAACATATTTCCTTTGTTACAGCTATGGGTAGGGTCTGGCTTTGTTAATGGGTTCAGTCGCAGTATAGAGGTATTGGATGTGTTCTTCTTGGAGAAGAACCTTGCTGTTAGTGTTACTTTCTCTTGTAGACGTATGTACAAGTATAATCGAAACGTTTGTGGAGGTTTGTAGCGCAAGTTTGTCGTCCACGCCCACAACGAAGATCATTTATTTGACTACAGTGCAGCAACATAACATCCTTTTTTAAATAAGTTATAGTTCAGCTATTCAGGCTGTATCTAGGGATCATAGTGGGGCCGAGTGATCTGATTTACTTCCAGGACATTCGGCTGTTCGGTAGACGAGGTCTACTGATCAAATGGATCGCATTCCAACAAACCTTCTGAAATCGCTTAAATAAAGCCCCGTTTGGCACTGTCCCATACTTTTCGACTAATCACGAAAGAGACAAGATGGAGAACTGCAGTCCCTCGGCCTTATATCAGATCACCTAAGAACATTTAGCCATTTAGAGCTTTAATTTGGCTATCCTCTCGTCTGCCTTTCTTTCCGATCGTTCATTGAGGCGAATTGTTCTACCATCCGTAGAAGTTGGCGGTTGTGCTGGAACTTTTCGATCACGACTTCAGTCGCGAAAATATTCTAGAGGACGCAATTTTTTTGTAAGGTTTTCGCCGATGTCTATGTCAACCGTCCAAGAACTCTTCAAGACCTGAAAGCAACATCTTTTAATGTCGATTTTAAAATTGGACCGATATTTTATCCAAAATTCATGTCCAAAGTGGGCGATGCTTACATTAGAAGACTTCTAATGAAATTTACGTTTCCGATTTGACGTAAATATAAGTCGATTAGGAGATGTTACTTCAAGGAAGTTCGAGAGTTATATAAGAGTGAAGTTGGGGATTGGTTATTTTAAGTACATATTTGTTTTGCTAATTTTTAAATTGCCCTAACAACCTGTATCCTACAGTCATATAGGCTGATAAAAATCCATCAAAATAAAATGAGGATTGTATATGGCAGGACATAGTATAAATCTGTAACCATTGACTTACTTCTGTTTTTCTGTCTGTTGGGTTTTGTTTGCCATTAATGCTCTTATAAGGCACTTTGAACAATTTTCTGTAGCAGAAATAATTCAAATTTGTATTTATTTTGTCTTTAAAAAAGATCAAAAAACTAAATACTGAAAACAGGATCCGCTATAACATCACTAATTCATTTAAAAAAATGTATAAAGAACGTTGACCATTTCATCTTTCTCGCCCTAACCATTGGGTTCATTTGTCATCCTAAATAAGTATAATTAAAATTTGAAATATAAGTTTTTGAAAACATGATTAATTAAATTAAATTTAATTTAAACTTTACCATAGACGATGAGAGCCAATACTTCCGTCCATCTGACCAGTATGAGGTGAGGATAACAATATCCAAGCTGAAGTCCAACACAGCTGCTGGACCGGAATGTTTATAGCCCGAATTTTATAATGCAGCGGGAGATGACTGGGTAGAGAGCATACACCAACTCGTCTCCAAGGTTTGGTCAGGGGAAAGTATGCCGGATGAATGAAACGTCAGCATCGTTTGCTGGGTCCTCAAGAAAGGAGATCCTCTAAACTGCGCCAACTATATGTGGAGGCATCAGTCTCCCCCACATCGTCTATAAGATAATATCTGCTGTACTTTGTGAGCCGCTGAAACCATTCGTCAACGATCTGATTGGTCCCTATCAGTGTGATTTTAGGCTCGGTAAGTTCACAAAATACCAAATAATCACAATACGGCAGATCCTGGAGAAAACCCAAGAAATGCAAATTTATACTAACCATCTATTTATCGGTTTTATGGCCGCATATGACAGCATTTATAGAGACAAGCTATACAGACCCATGTCTACTTTTGGCATCCCAGCCAAACTTATCACATTGTGCAGAATGACGATTGAGAACGCTCGCTGCTCCAGAAAGGTGGGAAACAATCTCACCGAGACCTTTGATGTCAAAAAAGGATTTAGACAATGTGATTCGCTGTCATGTGACTTTTTTAATATCATACTTGAGCAAATTGTGCCAAACTCGCAAGCCAACACCAGGGGCACAATTTTCCAAAAGTCTGTGCCACTACTTGCATACGCTGACGACATCGACATCATTGGCAGAACACAGTGAACTGTCACTGGTGCGTTTGCAAGTATTAGCACAAAAGCGGCAAAAATGGGTTTTAGTGGTGAATGCCGGCAAAACAAAATACTTGCTGTCAACAAGGGACACACAATATCGACTAATCGGACAGAACGTCACGATATACAGCTATAACTTTGAGGTGG
Organism: Cheilosia scutellata; assembly: GCA_955612985.1. Lineage (NCBI taxonomy): Eukaryota > Metazoa > Arthropoda > Insecta > Diptera > Syrphidae > Cheilosia > Cheilosia scutellata. The sequence continues at coordinate 61,789,974 of OY015314.1, forward strand.
TTAGGGACTTTGTCTACCTCGGATCCGCTATAAACTCTAATGACACCACAGAAGAAAACAAATACTTGCCAACCGCCGTTTATTTGGCCAAAAAAGGCAAATGACAATAGTAAGCCCTTGTCAAGAAACACTAAGTAGACTTTAGGTACGACCCGACCCTCATTATCTCAATCCTACTCTATGGCGCAGAAGCATGGACGTTAACAAAGGCGGATGAAGATCTTCATGGTCGTTTCGAACTCAAAATTCTTCGAGTGATTTGCGTTGACGGACTTTGGAGGAGGAGATGTACATAACAGCGAACTTTACCAGCTGTACAGCAACACCGACTTGGTCAGAAAAGTACGTATCAGTCGACTAAGATGGCGAATGTACATTGTACACCAACGCTCCGGCCCGAAGAGTCTTCGATTCCAACCCCGAGGGACAACGCAGTAGAGGAAGACCTCGCCTTAGGTGGCGCGCATAAGTGTAAGGCGACCTCAACAAACTTGGAGTGCGCAACTGTATCCAAAGATCGGGCTAACTGTAGAAGAGTGTTGGTTTACGCCCAGGGCCACCCCGAACTATTTTGTACTGTGGTATCGAACGAACCAGCTCCTAACCGTGATTGTCTAAGCAAGATTTGCGACCTATTTACTAGCATAGTTAGAAATCTTTAAAAAATCTGAATGCGTTCAACAGAGATTTTCAAAGGTGATATCAAAGTCTAAATCTCCGATATCTTTTTAAAAACCTGTTCAACGAATATCAATCTGAATAGCCATGCCATGCGCCAATGAAATCTTAATCAAAAGGCACAAAAAGTAAGAAGCTTTTTTCAAACCAAGCCATGTGACATTAGAACCAAAAGTTCATTCCAAATTTCGGTATTTCCTCAGTAAAAGCTAAGTTTTCTGGATCACAGTGTCTGGGCACTGGGATGCCATCACAACACGCTTAATATACTAGATACCTTATAGCAAAGCAAGTTAAAAATGGATTAAAAACTGGATCCGCGAAAGTTATTGGGTTGATAATTTTTTTGGGTTGATATTTCCTTAAGGAGATCCCAATATTTAGTATCGATTTTAACATATTTTTAGCGTTTTTAAGGTTCCGTTTCCATATGGTGAAACCTTATTGCTTTTTATTGAATTTGTCGCCATTTTTCATTCTTTTGGGGCAATTTTTAATTTTTTTTGTGGTCTTTTTTCATTGAGGCCTAATTTCATGGAGCCCATTTTTTCATATTCTGCATTAAGTATAATATTTTCATCATCATTGTGCCCAACTGCCCTTATGATCAGACAACAAGCCACAGGGAAAAAATGTATATGTCTATCGCCTTTCATTTCACCAATCATAATGCAAATGCAATTTATCCAATGAATACATTCACAAAGCAATGGCGGAAAGGAAAAGGACCCAACAGTCACAGTATCAAAGAAGCATCTGTTCGATTCGGATAGGTAGCGAGCACGCGAAAATCATCGGATTACATCGAATCAATCCGGTAAAGAAATAAAATATTGAAATTTATCACCCGCGTTTTGCCTTCTCTGCCGCGAAAGCAATCTCGATTTACTTGCAGTGTACCTTTGACTGTGTCTGTGTGTACTCTGTATTATTTATCGAACCACCCTTTGCAGAAGCTACCCCTACCGTGTCTATAAATTCACTGAGTTTCGAAATGAGGTATATAGGAAAATGCAAAAAAAATAAATAAAAAATTCGAATTGGTATCTGTATAGATGAGCAATTGGAAATTCAATTTTTATGTTGGTGCGCGATTTCATGTTGCGGTTTCGCGTTTCCATCCGCATTTGTGTTATGACGTGTTTTTGCTGTTTTTTTTTATGGGCAAATCCAATTTTGAAATTTAAGTGAAAATTTAACCGTCAAAGTGGTTTCGAAAAAAAATGAGGATTTGCGGATCGGAACGCCAAAGTTTCAATTATAGAAATGCAAATTCTATTTCGATTGAATTTTTATGCGAATGAGATGAAATGGATTTGGTGGTTTACGATATTCCCTATCGCGAGCTATTATGGAGATTAAAATATATCCCCCCCCCCATTAGGAATTGTGTCCAAATGGAAGAGGACATTTCTAAACAAATGTGATTGCTGTTATTGTTTTCTTGATTGGTAATAAATGCATTGAATGCCTGTAAGTCCTGTAACCCTTTGCTCAGTTTGTCATTAAATTCAATCTTTTGTAATCTACTCTTGCAGTCCACTTGAATAAGTAACTGCCCTATTCAATGGCTCTTCACAAGGTCTTATTGAATTAAAATTAGAAATGCTCACAAATTAGATTTACGTAATTTTCATAAAAAGTAATTGGTAAGAAAGACGAGACCTAACTTCGAGAGACCAAAAGGGAGAGAGAAAAGTATATTTTTTCTTTGATTTATTTTTACTTTTCCTTTATTTTGAAATTTCAAAGCATTTCTTGGTCTCCTCGTTTTTAAACTTCCTCGGGCATACTCTGAGACTATTTCTTTTATCTTTAAGATTCCATAAAATCCAGACAAAGGACATGCAAAACAAGAAAAAAAAAAACAAAAGCAATCGACAAAAGGGCATGGAACAGGACACAGAGAAGTTTGGTAAGAGGAACAGTATGTACGTGAAAAATTCAATTCTCCAAGGTGATGCGTTTGCTGTTTGACATTTACGTTACGTATGTACGAGGATATTTTTTGACTAAAGGAAATATATTTTCATACATTTTTTGACTTTTTTTCTTTTGCTAAGGAGGACTTATTTATATCAGAGCTTGATTTCAAATTGAAATTTTCATTTCAGTGACAATAACACTTGTAATAAGAATAGGACAATAATTGTTAAGCAAGGCGCGCACTGAAGTGGATTGGGTTGGACGTGGTATTTTGCAGGTGGCATGATGCCAGTCCGGTGCCACTCATGTCGAAAATGTTTAATTTTCGAGTGTCAAGCGGCTCATGAAGACGTGCATTTTGGCATTACAACTGAGTATGTATTTTTGTTTACCCGGGAACAGAAACCATGCGAGACGAACAAGAATTCAACATGGGACAACATTTTAAGAAGTGATGAATCAGTGGCACTATACCTGCGTTGTTTGCACCTTCAGTGCGCGTTAGATCACTTTCATACCCCCCATCTCATCGCCACACAAACGTTTACCACTATAATGCCTCCTGCCACTTAGTCACCACCTCACGTCACTGACTCGGCCCTCCCACGCCACTTGCTCACCACTTCACTATGCGCGCCAGGTTAGGTTAGGTTAACGGGTTGACAGAGCAGGGTATGTCCTGCTGTGCCACACTTAGGTCCTTGTGGACCCATTGTGATGCCCTTTTATGTGGGGGTTAACCGGTGATGTTGGAGTGGTTAGCCTCATGTCCCTTCTTCTGGTGATTACTCGACGCTGTCCAGCCATCCTGATTTCCTCAAAAACCTGTAAAGATTAAAAAGTGAGACATCAGAAAGTTCTTGTAGGTCATGGAAGTAATGACTTCCAAGTGTTCTGTTCCTCAAATGACAGAGGCTCGGGCAGTGACAGAGGCTCGGGCAGTGACAGAGGAAGTGAGGTGTGTCCTCATGTACCTCTTCGTCTCCGCAGCCTCTACATATGTATATCGTCATCTTTGAGATTTAGTTTCATTGTATGGTTTCTTAGGAAGTTATGACCCGTTAGGGCCCCTACCAATTTGGACAGCGATGACCTGTCGAACTGTAGAAGTTTGATGGTCCGGCCGCTGTCGTATTGCGCGCCTTGCTTTCCATCAACTATTTTCATGGGTGTTTTTTTAGTGGTATACAAATTCAATCTTCTCATATAAAAACGGAATTTACGACTCACTGATCATTTATTCTTGATGTTATTCTGGTGTTATTCTTGTTGGTTCCCGAGTTATTGGCGATGGCCCCTATAAAGGGTCTCTTTTCTTAACTCACGAACCATTCGTATTTGAAATTTGAAACTTTGTAATGCGTCCTAACATCTGTCGCCGTTGAATATGCTTGTCAAGATGGGGTTAGCTGAGGTCATGGAGAATTGCATAGAATTCTTAAGTCCTCAATAGTTTATTTTTATTTGTACATGATTCTTGACCATAGGGGTACCTGACTTCACGGGTGGTGTGAGCGCATAAACACACGAAACCGTGCCCAAGAATGCAAGGCTGTCGGTTAAACCAGTCTCTAACGAGCTCCTTCAGACGCACAGGCGAGGGCCAATTAACCGAACCTACGACGCGTATAATGGTCACGCGGTTTCAACTCTTGCGCAAGCTGGATCTTATAAGCGGTTAAGCCAATTTATTTCCGTAAAATCTTCCACAAAGTGGATGGGCAAGGCATAGCTCCAATTGCTGTGCACAATGGCGAATCGACTCATTGGGATTCTTCTCAACACTGCGTCCGCAACGGCAATACATTTTTCTGTTCGCACCGATTGCCGTCTTTGGGGATGCGTATTATCCAATAGAGTGTACGTGGTGCGAAAACGATTCATCGTGTTCCGAATAACTTGCTCAGATGGACGATTATGTCGACCGTAAAATTTACGATAAGTTTGGCGAAACAAACCATAGTTTTCAAAATAAGTTTGCACAAATTGCACGCGTTGTTCTGGCGTTAATCTATTCATCGTAAAATGGCAAAACGTACTAACCACAAATCAACTTTCAACTGTCAAATTGACAATCTATAGAAACAATGTTGCCAGTTTAAAAATCAAACCTCTAAAAAAACACCCTTTAATAAGATCTGTTGGCTGCGAGAATATAGGAGAATGCGGTGACCTCCACACAGACCCCCACACTATGGAAACCTATGAAAAACTTACCGCTTGATAAACCATTTCGAGGCATTTACAAACTTATAAGTAGGTCATTCATACCTCTGTTGGAGAGTTCTACTAACTCCTCGAAGAAGTAACTACCAAGAATTCTATTTCTCATGTAGCACAGCACTGGAATGTCCTAATGTCTACTGAGTGTCCTCATGCACCTCCTCGTCTCCACATCATCTGCCCAAGTCATTCGTACTCATTCTCATTTTCTTGTTGTTATTTGTTTTCGGTAATATTAATTAAAAGTTTTTAGTTTTCCAAATCATCAACCAACGAATGGGCTGTTTGTTCCCTTCAGAGAAATAGTTACTCGTCATTTGGCATGCTACGTATTCTGGTGTTCCTTATACGATACTTGCGAGTTAGCCTATAAAAACAACAAAGGATTATCATTTCGGCAAGCTTGTGAATTGGATCCATGCCACCATAGGTATCATAAAGGAATTGGAGTTGGTCTTCCAAATTGAAAACTGATAACTTTGCTTTAACGCCAAGTTCGATCTTTTCGATTTAGATGATAGAGATGGGAGAAAACAAAAGTACCCGGAAATACTTGAATCTCCTATTTAAATAAGACTCCAACTCCATTAACATGTAAAGTGCGCGTTGAGCAGTCATTTTGGAGGCCACAATCACTTCGGGTTTGTTTACTTTTACCAACACCTCAACAAAGCCAAGTGCAAAATCATTGAGGACGACTCAAAAGTTCAGTCGAGAGAGGCCCAGGCCATCACCGTAGAGCCTAATTTGAAATATTCTTCACCACGGTTGCATTTCCAATACATTACAGTGCAAGTCCATCCGAACCATTGCTAATGTCAGCTAGCTACAGAATGTTTTTCAACTTGTCGTATATTCGAACAAAGGAACCCTTAAACCACCAATTTAACCGTCACGCACTCACTTTCGAATCACATAGAAATAATTGTACATTGAAGCCACCGCACCAACATTAAGCACCATTGAGTCTTGAATGAAAATCATAAACCTCAGAATCACAGCTTTTTATTTCCGCATTAAATTCCCCATTAAGCAAGCAGAGAAAAATAGAAATAAGATACCCCAATCAAAACCCTCCCTTCTGCGACCTATACAACGATCATACTCATCGCATCGCACTCATTGTGCTCTGAATTTATCAGCCATAACCACACAGCCAGACAATGAGAGAACTTAAGCCTGGCATTATACAATTCAGATGATATAAATATTTAAATTCCTGTTTGCAGATAATCGACTTCAAGCTTCATTGAGATGGGATCCTTGTTTTTTTTTTTTCGTCCGTTTATTTGACATTTTGGTACCGTAAATGGGATGTACGTACTACGTCCCTACTCATGAATCAATGAGAGCCACACAGACACAGAATACTTATTATTTTCGCATGAATCTATATAGAACAGTAGCAGTTGCGTCGCTTTGTCATCACTGTCTGTTTGGGGTGCAATAAAACGTAAAAGTGTCATTTCGCAGTCAGTTAAGCAATTTCAAAGAGTAACGGAATTATAACCATAAAATGATATGACTCAACTTCAATGGAACGTGCATACAGCATCATACTCTGTACGAACGGGAGCATGTCCCAGGATGCAAAGAAGTTATAAAGAGGGCGATAGCAAGCAAGAAGAAATGAACGTGCACAGGACAATATGCAATTTTGTTATCGAAAATATGAAGCCATATGAATTCGAAAGGGAAGTAGCGAAATCATTGTCCTTTTATTTGGTTGTACGACGTTTTATTTTTTATAATAAAAGGCAATATCGCGATGCCGACATCCATATACAGTCCTGCCCGCTCAGACCTCAGAAATCTTTAATGTTGTCCCATTTGCACGATGTTCATTTTTAAATCGAAGCATGTACTTCATTGTTATTTTTATTGTTAATCTGTGAATGCAAATGAAGATCATATATACAGGGAGTCAAAAAAGTGATTGAACACCAATGTTCTTTGAATAATTCTGGCAGTCAGTCAATTTACTGGAATGCCTGTTCTTATAATTGTCAGGAGTTGAGCCTAAGACGGCTCCGTGTCTAGTGAATAGTACACAGAGGATAACAAAATGGCAGTCAATTTATGTATCCAGGGTTTATGGACTGTACCTCTTTAGCAATTATGTGACGTAAGTTGCTGTGAGCTGGGTAGCAGGAGCTAGAACCATCGGGAAGGATGGTTTTTGTATCCGCTAAAACTACACCTAGAAGAACAGTGAGCGAACTACTGTTCACGGACTATAAACATAGAAAAGAAGAATAAAATAGAAGAAGGATAAAAAGCTCAAAAGCATATCAAACTACTTTCAATCATAAACATATTTATGAATTGAATAACGTTGGAGTGTACGATTGTCATCACAATTTACAGGCATATGCCTGTACCGATGAGCTGACGCCGTAAAGTGGATGGAATGCCCTTACTACCAAAATCATGAACTTGCGAAGGATACAACATGGTATAGCACCTCAGCCTCTGTTCCACTACTGAGACCGACTTTTGTTAAAAAATAACCAAGTTGTCAGCGTTTTATTATTCCAAACGAACTTTGCTTAATCCAGGACTCGTCACCTCATTGGCCTTCCTTCTGTCAGTCCGTTCAGCAAATTTATACCTGCAGTACCGTAGAGTGCCTCAACCTCTGCAGTGTGCAAGAAGAGAAGCGGCATACGACGGAGCAACGACTTTTCCACTGTCCTCTCAGAGATATGTATCTCACTGCTACATTGGCTATCCTTTGAAACCCAGATCCTAACCCCACAATTTTTCCATTATGGCTTTCTAGACCTACACATCTGCTATTTGACTAACTTTAGAAACTGAGAACCCATACCCAATTTGGACTGGAAAAGTCAATGATAGTCGGTTAAAGATGACGATCTTCTTTTGGGAATAATTCTTCCTTTCAGACTACTGGTCAAGAAGACATTTTCGGTATTCTGCTATTGTTAAAAGTTGCTCGAAATCATTCACTCATACATCAATTCAATATACGGTAGATAGAGGAAGCATCTTATGGGATTATAGCAAATTTTGCTTTAGATTTACTCATTGACATTTACACATTGACATTAAAGCTATCATCCTCTTTGAATATTTACCTTGCCGTGGATGCTTAGTAGGTACCTATTGATACAGGAGGGCGATTGCAGCAGGTATTCCCATACTGTAAGGTCTCCGGAGGAGGGTAGTCCGAAGCTAAAGGATAGTCAACCCAACTCCAACAGCGTTTTGTGCAAACCTTGCCGAGGTATGAAAGTTTGCGAGTTTCAGTCAGTCACTAATGAGCTCCTTCAGGTGCCTTGGCAGGGCCTGTCGTATTTAGTGCCTTACCTCAGCAGAACCGGCTACGTTGGGGTGGACATTTCTTCACCGAATTACTCGTGGGAACAACATCAAACCAATTAAAACAAAACAATTCTGAAAACAAAACATAAAAACGACGATAAGGACAACGCACCGACTGACAAGACGAACTACAGGACACTAAAGAGCGATAGTGAATCACTAATCCCGTCGGATTCTGATTCAGAATTTATCGATGCGTCTGCTTCGGACGCGGAATCTAGAATGAAGGCCAGATCGGCTGGACGAAGCAAAAGTTTAGTTCAAGCAGCTACATGCAGCTAGGCACAAATTGGCTTTAGTCCTGGGGAATCCAGACATTTCCTGCGATGAAAAGGACAGGGAGACCATTCGATGGGCGGGCGCAATACTGAATGAGGAGGATAGTTAACCTGATGCTGGAGGACTCCCCCCTCTACCAGTGGTCGCAACCAACCGTCGAAGAGCAAGCAAAGACAAAGACCACCCCTCAACAGAGCAGACCCGACGACAAAACCGACGACGAGTGCACCTGATACAGTCTATGTGTCCCTCCCCGAAAAGCATTAATTACTACAAAAATCCAGTCATGTACTGTAAAGTCAAAAATCCAAGAATTCGTTGGAGCTTTGGAAAAGATAGTCGAAAACTAAAAAAAAAAATTAAATCAAAATGTTACGTATACGCCACCGAATGCAAAGTGATTTTTATAGGACTCTGTGTTGAATTGTTTTACTGACGCAGAAAATAAAAGTTATGGGTGATGAAAATATATTGATTCTGATTTATGGGACAAGAATTCCCAGTATATGAGCAACACAAAACAGGTGAGCAACTCTATACCTACCAATAATACTCCAACCCCCACCCAAAAGAGTGAACGCAAAAAAATAACCTCTTCAACCATCAAAAGTATTAAAATTCCTTAAGGTTTCTTAATCCTCTTCAACATGTCACCTTCTGTTATGCTTTAAGATGAACTCTCCAACATAAAACAATCACCCCCTTCCAGGGATAATTGAAAATTTCAATTAAGCGAAAGCGATCTACACGATGTCGACAGAAAACCGCAACTATTTCACTCAACCTGATCCCCAGAACTCCCGTTTGCACTGCAAAAAAATAGTTTCACAGCATAGCTACTTCCCAAAGTTAAAGGATAATTTGACAAACATACAAGGGGCCAGAGAGCTTGGTCTCCATAGCAGATAAACCTAAAACACGAAAAATATCCCCCAAAAACCACACGAATATTTCAACAAGGAAGTTGCAAATTTACGCCACTGGCAAGTGTTAAAAATGCTTAAGAATCTACTCCACCTTCCGTAAGCACGGAAACCCACCCATACACACACGTACACAAACAAAGGAATACATAAACTTTGAGCAGTTTTCCTTATTCGCATTTGAAGGGAAATGGAAAAGTTTTGAAACCCATCCTTTGATGTTGTGTGTGTGTTTCGTCACCTCAGGAGGATTAAACACGAACGGATTTTTCGAGACACATCCTTTTGCTTATAGTAATCTCATTATAACTGAAGGGTACCGTAAATATTTCACACAGCTATCAATCTTCTTTGTCTGGCTCTCGCTTGGGGTTATACATACATCCAACCAAAGGGGTTGGCTCTGCAGACAAAGAGCGACACCAAAAAAAAAGGTATCCTTTCACAATTTGTCCTTAAAACGTTCTTTGTCCAAACACACACAAAGTCTCATTTGATGAAGGAGATTTCTCTTTGCGTATCACCAAAGGAATTTTTCCCGTTTTTTCATTTTTTTCTTTGTCCCATCGTGAAATAGTTTTTCCGTCCTGAAATAGAAGTAAAATGGACGAGGATGACTTCTGGTGCAGGATTTCGTTCATAAATTTCTCACTGGACGCTAGATATTGTTAGAGCCGAGGGGATCCCACTATACAGCCATGTTATAACATTCTGTTGGGATGACAGCTAAGAATAATACGTTGGCGAACGAGCACGAATAATAAAAAGAATCCTTTGGTCCTTCAATGGGAAAGGTTTTATGTTGACTTTTAATTTGTTGCATTTAAGAGGTGATTTATTGGGTCGTTCCGTTGGATGAGCCTGCGGAATTAAGAGAGAAATTGTTCAGAATTGAATAAATAAAATGTCCTTGCCGGGGGGGGGACAATATAACGTAATTGGATAGGACCGGTTGGCATTGCATAGGGATATTTGATTTATTTCTAGCACATTATCTGCGATGTCTAATATCAATCAAGGACTATAGTCACTCAACAAAGCAAACACCGATTACTAAGAAGGATTGGATGTGATTGTGGTTGCCACAGGACTGCTGCTAATTACATTAGATATTCACTAGCCACTGGCATATCTAACTACAAACACTCCTCGCCAGATGGATTTCTCTGGATTGTAGTCCCTCGTGGAGTATAAATACTTGATTAATGTGCATGTGACGACTTCGTCCTTATCGCATGCACTAGCTACACCTAGACCTTAATTTTTTACGCCATGAATTATTGCATGGAAAGCCACATTGTTACCCGGTGGCCTAGAGACCCACAAATTATCCTATTCCACTCCCATTCACGCTTTGTGTGACGTAATTACGCCACCGGCATTTATTGCTGCAGCACACAAGCACTTTGGAGTTTTGAATGCAGCAGCATAATCCGGTACCGCTACACACTAATGGCTCTCTTCAGCCAAGCCAACCGGAGATTATTTCCAACACTTTTGCTGGGGAAGTAACAACGAAAGAGGAAAATGGGGGACGTCACTACGGCAGGCACTGCTATTCACATGCCCTTGGCTGGAAATCCTGTTGACGCACGCACATGCACTCATATGTGGCACCATAGGCAGAGCTTTAAACACTCGAGTTTCCGTTTTCACTGGCGCTCAATGATGCTCAGCGTTTGTGGATGAAAATAAATGCCACCGGAATGGCATATTGCATGTGCCAGAAGTGGCAGACAGTGGTACTCACAGGGTAGGCAATACAAGCTGATGCTAAGGCCTTTGTTAGCCAATTTGACACACATTCGGCTCATTGGTTAGGGATTTTAACACTTTCACTGACGACCTATAAGCCTTTGTCAATGGAGCCTCGATATTTGAATTCAGCTAATAAACTAAAAATACAGGGCACTTAATTAAGATCCTCTGGTAGTGCTCTCAACTTTAGACCTAGTTCGACTTATTTGATGCTTCCAATACCACTTTGAATTTTAATGTTTTTTAAGTACAGCTCTTAATGGATGGCATTTACGGCCCATCATGATCCCTAAATGGAACCAATTGCAGTGAACTACAATGGAGAAACACCTATGCACCCAGGTAGCCCTTTAAAGTTAGTATGGTCTATCTCCTCTAAATGTTAGAAGAAGAAGGTACCCTCCCAGAAATTTCCTTCGACTGTGACATTTTTCCTCTCATTCGCACAATATGTGTTATATCTTCCTCGACTTGTAGGTCATTGAGCCTGCATGTGTCTGGCAAGCCTGCTAGTGTGAGCCTTTTTACATGCTTTCTAAGAAAATAGTGCCCTGACAGTATCCAAATTGCACTTAGGTGGGACTACCGTCTGGAGTGGTGTTGCACTTCAACGAACCTGGTTTTCTTTATAGCGCAGTCTTTGGTTACCTACTTTCAGTTGTGCGCTCCCAGTTGATTACGGTCTAGTTATACTTTTTCGTGCTACCTTAAACAAATTATTCAACGCTGGTCCCTCCCTTTACATCACATAATCGTTTTAGACAACGACTGAGGCTGATTCATACTTTTCCCAAATTTAATCGCTGAAATTTAAATAAAAAAAATTGGAAGGACATAATATCCATCAAAGATTGTCTACGTATAGGCTTCTGCAACTTACAATAAGGCTGGGATAACGAAACTCGTATACATAGTCTTTAGTTTAGTGTTTCTTGACAATATACATTATGTACTACTCAGCGGTCTTTTTGGACACAAGAAGTAGCAATTGGCAAGTGGCATTGTTCGACTTCTATTTCATAATTGAAGCCCTATATTCTGGCATCTACTATGATCCTAGATTTGACACATAAACTTAATGCTCTGAAACTTGAAAGTTGTTGCAAATTTGCTGATGTTCAGTTAACCAACCAACTTGCTGTATGTAACTGAAAGCTAGCTAGGGATCGAACTGGCTTATTGAGCTTGTTGGTTGAACTCTAAGCGGCAACTTACAGGTAGACAAACTAGAGCTTTAGAGAAGGGATTTAATTTAAAACTGGGCTCAGGTTTCGATTATGAACAGCAAATGTATTTTTTTATTTCTTATTTTTGTTTAAATTGACTTATTCTAAGATGTACTGTAAAATAATTGTTCAGCGGAAACTTTATTTTCTACTAGCTGTATAGTATTGCTTAGCTTAGATCTTAGATATAATAATGTTCTTTCGTAAGATTGTCTGTAAAATTGAGCTTAATCAGTTCGGCGGTTTTTGACATACATGATTTTGAATTTTTTTTTTTTTTAAATACTTCTCTGGGGAAAGGCGAACCTATAACGTTTCAACAGCGCCCCGAGATGCTTGCAGATGTATGTTAGTTCTGCACTTAAATTGCTGCAAATTGTATACCTCCGGAAATATATCCCCAGGAAGTGAGCTCCAAAGTTTGCTTGTCCTGTAACAAAAGGAGTTTTGGAAAGTTGATGTCCTCGCGGTTGTCAAGTGTACTGTATGGTCATGAATGAGCATTAGCAGTTTGTCTTGCGCCCAAAAGTTGCATTTCGAATGTTTTTTTTTGTATGGGGGGTGCCACGCTCCTTTGTCCTATTTTGACCAAATATAGCCTATATGTTCCCCATTGTTAAGGCGTACCTTTTTTAAAAAGTCCATACCAATCGGGTTAGTAGTTCTTACGCCATCCATTGTGGAACAATGACAAAATCTACAATTTTATTATATGTAATTGAAGATTTTTTTTTTACTTTTAAAGTTTTCAGTTTTCACAGAAAAGTGCATGTATTTTTATTGACTGAAAAAATTACTGCTAAATACCTCAGAGTAAATATAATTAAACTTTAGCTCCAGACGCCTGTCAGGTAGTTGTTGACATACCCTTAGCGGAGCGAAGAAGTCGCGCGAGCGGCTAAACCCTGCGAAAAAAAAGGTTTAAATCCTGTTAGCGAGCGAAGCGAGCCACCCACACCATACTTTAAATACACCAGACTTTCTTGCAGGCGCCTATCTGACAGTGACTTTCTATTCAGCTATATAACTGGTATGAGTCACATAAACATAGTTTAATTAAAAAAAAAATACTGAAATTATAAAAAAAAAAAAAATTCATTTCTTCAAGAAAAAAAAAATTATATTTATGTTTTTTATGTCATTTCAAGCTAGAAAAATAAAAAAAATGTTGCTCAATGTTCATAATATAAACCCGCCCCAAAAACTGGCTATACGACTCGCACGGCCGGCGCCCGGGTTTGCTCGTGCCCAAGTTGCAATATTTTTTGTTTATGGGAGGTGCTACCGCCTTTGACCAATTTTGACTAATCTTCGCAGGAAAACACCAATACCTAACTAAGATTGTCTGAAAATTTGAGCTCAATCGATTCGATGCTTTTCGATAACCGAACCTCATCCCGTTTTGAGATTTTGACCAAACTTCACTTGGGGAGTATTATAACACGATTTCCATAAAGAGTAAAAAACAAATAATTCTCCGAGGGAAAGAAATGATCCTAATGATAAAATAAGTCTGAGCTAAGCCAGACGCCGCGCCTATTAGACCTCTTAAACGTTTTGAAATCAATCTTGGTCTTAAAATGTTGCTTATGAAAAAAAATTAACCAAGTGATCCTTAAATTTTCTAGAAAAAGAATTTATAAATTTTTCCGTACGAAAAACTTTCTGTTTAACTTCTCAGTCAATTCCATAAAGTGTTTCACTGAATTCAAATTAAATAATTGGGTTGAATGTGTCAGTTTTGTTTTATTTCGTGTTTTTACGGAGGCATTTTACTGATCGACGCCTTAGGTATGACAAGAGATACGTGAAAAAATAACTAATAAAGTCATGTAAATAGAAACGCCAAAAATATTCCTTGCAGCAAAGTGCTATGTAGAACTAGAAATAAGTTTTTTCCGGGCATGCAATTCTTATAACAAATCTCTAAAATAAGTTGGCCTCTATGTACTACCATATTCTTCATCAGAGGTAGGTAGGTATATGGTTCGATTTGAGGGACCGCGTAAATTGGGTCGCCATCACCGATTTTTCATATTTTTAACACAGACTGTGACTCTTCCCCAAGATTTGTTTATTAATCATTGACACATTCCTTTAACCTCTTAGTATAGCTTCAGAATATTGGTCTCAGAATCTGACATCTCTATTTGTTATATCGACAGTTTCTCACATATTTTTATTTTCCTCCTGAGAAGCCCTCCCCTTTTGCTCATAGATATCGGTAGCCGCTTTTGTCGTTCTTTGTACCACTAGCACAACCTCATAAGCGAGATCTTTTGCTGCAATTGTTCTTTTCTGATACTTAAAACCAGAGATTTCGTGTGGGTGGCAAAGTGAGACAAAGCACATCAGTTGCCACATTTTCGATGGATTCATTGTTGATGTTCTATGTTCTATGATGTTGGCTACATATGACATCTCTATATTGACGATCAACGAAGGTTCTAATGATCTGTTAGGACTGCACACGTTCAAAGTTAAATCTCCTCACAAAATGTCGCTGACTTTGTGGCATCTAATACGCAATGCGCTAACGTATTTTGGCTACAATAATGTAGTTGCAGTAGTCGGATTTGATGTGCGCTTAGAATTTTCAAATCGAAAAATGAAAAATGTTGTTGACTATTTGACCGCATGTGACAGCTACCTATAGCAAAGTCACGACCAACAACAAAAATCAATCCGTCTTATGTCATTTTCGATTGGTAATCCAGAACCGTCCGGAAGCACTCAACTGTCAGTTCTTCTACTGAAAAGAAGAGAAATTTGTTTCTGGATTTGAATTCAGAATCGCGGAGAGTTCTTCCGGACGCTTCTGGATTACCAATCGAAAACGACATTAGTCTGTTTCCCAAAGTATGATGTCATGTAGGTTATATCTCCCAACTAGCTGTACCCGCCCAGCTTTGCCCGTCCACAGGAATTGTATTGCTTAGGTCTTAGATAATAATGTTCTTTCGTAAAATGCGAAAAATGAGAATAAATCTATTTTCTGGAATTTTCTTTCTGCCAACCTGAAATATACAGCAATACGAAAAAAATAAAAAAAAGAATCATGAAAATCATAGAAGATGTTTTTTGTATGTGAGGCGTCACCCCCGTTTGTCCAATTTTGGCGTGGCGATATCGATAATGGATGTAATGTATTGGATATACATATAATGTGCACCCTCTGCATCACCCTTCCTCTCCTTGATCATGCTACTTGTTTGTAATGCTGTATTTCCTTTCCTTTGTTTCCCTCTTCCTATGGAATCCGAACAACTACCTACCCCAACCCTACACTGTTACCATACCCCATATCAGAATGAACGTCTGTACGTATCTTCTCTTCTGAAGATTATTAATATACCCCATGCCATAATATATATACCTACATATACAAGTGACCATAGCACTCACTGCGAAAACAAATCAACCCTTTTTGAATGCGAGGTATGCGTATGCTAGTGTGGTTTTGTTTTTGTTTATCGTGTCGCACGATCGCAAAAGTATAAACATCCATTTGTAGCAAGGTATATGTGTATGTATATATTTTCACTTCAGAAAATACATTTTGGCTAAAAACTGTTCCTAAGGACGTGGCTATAAACGACATAGCCTATAGCAGTCTTATAGTCTTAAGGAACATTTTAAAAAAAGTTTCATTGAAATCTGTCCAGTAGTTTTAGAGTTTTTAGCTGACAAAGAAAAGTCCTACAGTTTTATTATATGTATAGATTTTACTTACAAAACAGTCGTCGTTTGGCATTTTAGCATTGAAATGACACAAGACGAATTTTGCGTCACACTTAGGACAAGCTCTAATGCTAGAATCGTACTCACCTAGCGTGTGTGAGTCTTGATACGGATTGCTATAACCTTTTTAACAAATTTACACCCAAAAAGACAACGTTCTTTATAGCAATTGACATGTTAAATGACAGAGTTTTCTATTATTGTACTAGTTTCGGGCTTTTACATACCTTTAATAAGTCGAGCCCGGATACACAATATGAAGCCTGAATAATACCTGAAGCCAACCACGGGAAGCCAAAATCGGCATGAGTTATGTGCATATAATTTCAACATTGGGAAACGTCAAAATTGACGTCTGTCATTATTGACGACCTTATTCTTTTCGTACTCAACCACCATAGCACGCCATTCGTTAAAGCCACAAAGTCCATTTCAGCGCTGGGGAAGCATTAGACCAGTGACTGACATTTCAAATATTTCTCACTAAATGACAAACAAACTTAAAATTTTAAATAAAATGCTTCTTGTTAGCCATACTGTTGCGCCAGAACTAGCTTCGCTTGCAACATCTCGTCTGCGGCAATTAAGATCCCTTTTCGTGAATTGTGAGCATTAATTTCGACTTTGTATATAAACACGTGTTGTATCCAATTGTGGACCCAATATTGAGTGTCTTTCACCATCAAATGTGACTTCATATACGGATATAAGGGGTTTCCGTAAAAAAAAAAAATCACCGTCATCACATCGGAATTGGGTCATGATTTTCGTGTAGCCTTTAATGCATCCTTTGTTTCAACCTCTGCTACCGTTATTTATAAACAATGTGATAGCATGCAAATGGGGACATTGGATTATTGTGGCATTTCTGTCCTTTCCGGCCTTCCGAAAACCGACCACATCTCTTTATCACGGTTTTTCACTCCATCACACTATAGGGGAGGAGGGGTTAATCCCGATTGAATCTTAAAATATTTTTCGCACAGAACCACAAATAGAAGGACAACACCGACCGACGGTATGCGGTCCGTGAATACTACATATACAACACCAAAGGCCATCCACGGGACTCCTTGCGCTACAAATGAGAATTTAATGCTTATGCCCTGGAATGGCTTCGGCTTTGGTTTCAGTTTTGGTTCCGACCCAGCCGCTTCTCAACTTCAACACGCTCATTGTTGCTGTTTACAAAATAAATTCAAAGGGAAAAACGAGAAATGCTGAGTAAACAGGAGATTCGCTCCTTTTTTGGGGGCAGATTTGGATTTGGGTTTTAAATTATTCTGATTTATGGGATCAACGGATTGTGAATTGCCCTAGGTTGCCTTCGGTTTTTTTGTTTGTTTGTTTTTCAAGGCTTTAGGGTTGGGATTTCGGATGAAAAGGTCTTTTGCGGTGGCATTAAGTGAGCGAGAGCGAAACTTTTTGCTTCGTAAATAGGTCGAAATGCATTTCGTAGTAGCAGCCTCTCTGACTTTTCACAACCGCATTGGGATGTAATTCATCCCAGGGCTTTGCGATGGCAATTTATTGCCTACCGGAATATTAGATGGGTTTCACACAACTTTCTGGCCTCTAAGGAGGAGTTCAAATATTTAAATCTAATTTACGGTGTGTGAGTGTGTGTGTGTAATGTTTGGTTCTGAGGATTTGTGCCGAAGGTAGACATGATTTAATATTAGTGAGTTAACTAATTTGACCTTTGGTATATGGATGGGTAAAGGACGAGGCATGACGTGCTGCTGCTTGCGGTTTGAAGGTATTATAATTTATAGGTTGGTATTTCTGATGATTGCTGCTTTGCATTTCAATAAATAATTTACTGCTTGACCTGAATTACTGAATATGTACTTAGATACAGTGATGAACAGTTTTCAAACTGATTTACATGAAATGATTCATTTTAAGATGGAAATTAAGTTAAATGTCGCATCAGTAACCATACCTTAGGAAATGATCTTAGACTCTATAGGAATTGACCCTTTCTAATAATACTGATGTCTAGCACTTCTTCCCAGGATTGCAATTTTTCGTACTTGGAGACATGAATGTTGAGGTG
The DNA here is from genome assembly GCA_955612985.1 of Cheilosia scutellata. Classification (NCBI taxonomy): domain Eukaryota; kingdom Metazoa; phylum Arthropoda; class Insecta; order Diptera; family Syrphidae; genus Cheilosia; species Cheilosia scutellata. Next base: position 61,808,132 of record OY015314.1, read on the forward strand.
TTGTCCACACATATAGACAAGTTAGCAGTCGAAGGAAAGTCAAAATCAGCTAGTTGCTAAGACAACAACTTTTGGTGGTAGTCGTTTAACTATTTACACTGTTTTCTAAGGAACGTGTGTTTTGCTATGGTCAGGAAATGCGTTTTCGAAAGATTGTACGAAGTACAAAATTTTCAAAAGTACCAACTAATCATAATGGTGTATCGGCAATGATCCCTAGAAGTCTGATCCAGAGAGGCATCGAAAACGAAGTCATGAGTGGGAGTCTGGGTCTCGATATGAATAAATATGTTTATCCTACTGTGTTCCAGGTTGAAGCTCATGCCATGGAGATTTGTGATAATTTGAACCTTGAGAAAGCAGGCCTTCGAGCACTGACATTCAACCCAATAGTCTTTATGACTGGTATTATAGACTGTAATCTCTGTACTAAACTCGGTTGGACACCCGTTCCCGAAGGTATTGGGGCTGTTCAGAATTCGCCTTCTTTGCGCCTCTAGTTGGACACTTAAAGTTGTTGGAGGTAAATTGGCTTCCCCTACTGCATTCGCCCTTTGTGTTACAATTAGAAGCTCTGGGGGCAGGAACGTTAATGTCCATTCACTCAAAACGGTTCAAAGCCATCAAAAACTTACAATATATTATTATTATGAAGTCGATTTTGTTGTCCATCCGAAATCAGTGAACTCAAACGGGACCGAAAATATTTTAGGAATTTTTTTTGTTCACAAACACTCCAAGGATGCCTTATTTCGCTTTTGAAAGAGTCTATCTATCAGATTCATAGGTCAATAGTTAAAAATGCTTTTAATCCCCTGAACAGGGAGCACAGCATTAGGAGATTCCTCTCCAGAATGGATGCACTTTGCTGAAGATGTATGTATGTATGTATGTATTAGAGACATTAGCACAGGCCTCGGCCCTCATTGAAGCTAAGCTCTGGGCCTCCGGGTATCGTAGAATAGCGCCAATACAAATGGACAAACTAAACCCGTAAATAAGCTGATTGAATAATTACAGAGACGTAAATATTCAAGGTTCTTACATATTACCGTTTGAACTGAGTTTTGGAACTTTCTCCTGAGGGATCTTATCAAAGTAACGCTGGACCTTTGACGATGTTATTACCTGGTAGCACCCAGGTGTAATCCAATTGTCGTGGATCTGATTCCCATTGTGTTGGCGAAATACTCTTGAAGCCGAGGCGTTCGCGAACCGATGTGACGATGTTACACATTTTCGGTTACGTTTCTAAACTTAAAATAAACATGTCTAACTAAATTACCTTTTCAGTAGCTTCGTACAGATATTTCATAAAAATGCACTCTTCTTGAATCTGTAATTTTATAATGGTTACATCTTGATCGTTCACCAACAGTTTGAACTTTGCACTGTTCTGCCAACTTGGCTCTTCGCTAATTTTGTGACTATCTTCAGTATACTAAAGGGGCTGGCAAATATTAATAACTATTTAAGTATTTATTAAATTGATTTGATAATTTTCTTTTTGTTTAATTTTTTTCTTATTTTTTTTTTTTATTTTTGATTTTATAAACTTCTTTATTTTGCAAAGCCTACTCATCATCCGATATAATTTTCACTCCAGGATGCACTTTGCTGAAGATATACATGAAATATTTTACAATTGGAAAGTTACCACAACTCTAACCGCTGGTTAGTCTTCGGATCTCTGCAGTGGATAACGAAGTAGCCAACCAGCACCAAACATTTATTAGAGTCTGCTTGGATAGACTAAGGAGACTAAGTCGGTCCAAGTTTGGTGACCTAGGCGGACTGAACTTCAAAATATTTGTCTTGAAAAAATATCTAGCCGATCTATTCAAAGCGCCGGGCGATGACTTGGTTTGCAACATGCACCAACTCATCTGTAAAATATAGTCGGAGGAAAGTATTCCCGATGAATGGAACCTCAGAATTATTTGCCCGATCCTTAAGAATGGAGACCCTCTCAACTGCGCCAACTACATAGGTATTAGTCTTCTTAACATCACCTATAAGATCTTATATGCCGTGTTGTGTGAACGCCTGAAGGCTTTCGTCAACAACTTTATTGGTCCCTATCAGTCTGGCTTCAAGCCAGGAAAGTCTACCATCGACCAAATAATTCACACTGCGGCAGATCTTGGAGAAAACCCCGTAAGTCCAAATCGATACACACCACCTTTTCATCGATTTTAAGGTCGCCTACCTATGGTCCGCTATGAACTCAAACAACGAAAGAATAATTCTTACAAATCGATTTTTCTTAGGGCTAAGAAAGGAACTGATGCGCAAAGCCATCCCTCGAACAATTAAAGTGTCCCTTTATAAGACCCTAATCGTTCCAGTCGTTCTCTATGGCGCAGAGTCATGGACACTATCAACAGCGGATGAGGCAGCCACCCTTGATTATTTCGAGAGGAAAATTCTTCAAGCCGTTTGCATTGACGGTGAATGCAGGAGGACATACAACGACGAACCGTACGGGCTGTACAGCGACATCGACCTAGCCAGAAGAGTGGAGGTCCAATGACTGCGGTGGCTGAGACATGTAGAGCGAATGGACGTGAATGCTCCGTCCCGGAAGATCGTCGAATCCACACCCGAGGGACGGCGCAGTAGAGGAAGACCGCGACTCAGGTGGCGCAGGTATTTCATAGAAATCTTTGCGCCAGATAAAATGTCAGAGAAATACAAGTTCATATGTCATTTGAAGTCCCTTCTATAGATTTAGAACAGTGATTTGAAAATGTTTTGACCCTCTTCATCTACAAATACATTGATAAGGATCAATCGCAGCTGAAAATTTAATGCCGTAACTTTTGCCTTGTGATTGAGGCAAAGTAGATTGCTTAAAGTAGTTTAAATTTTCAGAACTGCCTCTATCAAAGCAAGAGGCATGTCAACGATCTGAAAGCAGCATCGAAATGAGACGTAGTATTCATGGGAAATAAATTTACGGTATAACCTTTTATCTGTGTTTACCATAACGCCCCATGGCACCGAGTACAAACTGAAGTAACACAATTTATTAAGTATACGCCACCGACCGTGGCAGTGTAGGTATCCAACCCCCTTGCTCCCTCAGCATTCTCATTACACGCGCTTATGAACGTGTAATTTTCCATTATCATACAAAATGCCAGTCTCAGTGTAAAGTAACCAGAACAAATTGCTTTATCACACAGGGCAATCGCACGATACTTGTCCAGTGCCACCCCCTTGTCACTCCGGCGTTCAATATTCATTATCATTATCAATATTGTCCGACGCCATTGTAAAACAAACATCAATGAGCAGCATGCACTTCATTGGATGTGTCCTTTCGTTCGTCCACGTCGCACAGGATAAGTACATTATTTTTAAATTGAAGGGACACCATCCCCATCTCCGTCATCATATCAGCAGCGTATCGTTCATATAAATGCAAAAAAGGATAATTTGCTCGTTGCAAGGGACAGTATCGGGTCACTTGAATAATTTTCATTAAAACACAATGCACCAAGGAGCATAAAATAGTACACCAACATCCATGAGTAGTTATACTGCTCATCTCCTTTTTAGATTCTACTCGACTTGAACTTTATGGCCCATATAAAGAGGGTATATTCTCTTTCGGCAATCACTTTGGATTACTCGACTAAGAAAGGGGGGGGGGGGGGGTAACGTGCGCAGATGGAATGCTTATCGGTTGAGCGATGCATGGCTCGAATGTCCTTTTTATAGTGGACTTAAAGTGAAATTCATCTCAAATGATGATGGTTAAATTTAAGTTTAAGTTCTGCAGTTGTGGTGCAGAGGGGTGTTCCCTGAAGGAGATTCCTTAAATTCACATTAATTTATTTTCCTGGTTAACTGCAAATTTTCCAATAAGTTGTGTAGATACAAAAATTAAACGAAATGACTTTCAAAAAAAAAAATTATATATATTCCATTGCAATATATTTCCCCAATTCGGACGATAAATTAATGGTGGAATCGCCTTTGAGCGCCAACAGTTCGGAAAATACTGTGAAAAGGATAATTGGTCATAAAAACATCATCACTTCATAAATTGTTGTTGAATCCTCTGTGTGTACAGCAAATAAATGCACACACGCCCGAAACATGCTTCACACCTAACCGCTCAAATGCAGGTAATCGGTTTTTGATTTTTTTTCGCTTCACTATTGTGCAGTACAATTTCCGGATTAATATCCTGTATTTGTTATGTTTGACCGTAATGACTCGTATATTGTATTTTTTTTTTGTGAGTGTGAGTGCCTGTTTAAATGAAAATTATGAGAACTCAATTGAATCGTCGCAACAAGCGGAATATTATGATTCCATTAAATAAATATTTGCATGCGAGTGCAGTGAGTCACAGTGTTTTTTTTGCGCATCTGGTGCGACATTATGTAAGAAGTCGAATTTGTACTCTATAGCTATATAGGGCGGGTTTTGAGTGAGCAAGTATCGGCTATCTAAAAAAATGTTTAAACTTAATTTTCGTAGGTTTTTTTTTGGCTCTGCATAAATGGTGGGTAGAAATTGGTCGGACCGAAAAAATGACTCAAACTAGATTTTCATACAATTTCTTAAACGTTTGACATGTTGCGCTGTCACTATCTAAACCTCATTCGTCATATTCGGAAAGAAGTTTTGTATAGTCCAAATGAGAGAGTTTTTCCAAGTTTCTGACACTTCCTAACCTAAAACTACTTTTTTGAGACACTTGCATGCTCAAGAACTTTCTGAGCACTTTTCATGTCTCCATATCTCTAATTTATACCAAGCAGTGACTTATTATGTGGGCGCAGTGCCTCAGTGGTCAGAGTGCCGGACTACTGTGCTAGGGGCACTAGGGGTCTCAGGTTCGATCCTGGAAAAACCACAAATTAAAGTTTTTTTTCCCACTGCGCCTGAACGTCTGACAAGCATCGGAGAATATAAATGTCATGGAAAAGCTTCTCAATTCAGCCGCTTGGACTCGGTATAAAATTGTAGGTTCCTTCCATTCGTCCCAAAAAATAAAAACTCACACAAACTAATGGTAGTGAGAAGATAGGATGCTTTACGGACCTGTTGCGCCTTCTATTTATTTATTATTAATGACTCATCCATATCCATCCATACTACTTATAAAATGCAACGTCCGTCTGTTCGTTTCTCCATAACTCGAGAACCATTCGTCCGATTTTCATGTTTTTTTTTTCTGATTTATAGATGTGTGGCCAACTTAGTCCATAGGGTGTGTGAGAATTGTTCAGGAGTCGCGGGGAGTAAGGGGGGCCTCACGAACCGTTAGCCATATGAACTTGAAAGTTTGTACGTTGATAGATAAGCAAACATTATTACATGACTCATTCATCGTTTTTCTAAATTCGTCCTATAAGGGTTGAACAACTTTTCAAACAAACTTTTCTATTTCGACCTTACTACGCTTAACTTGCCATTATACTCATAAATCTATGTATGTCAATTAAAGATATGCTTTTAATTGTTAGGCAATACTTCACCGTTTTATTTATTTTGAGCTAACAATTATCTTTCTGGTCCATCCAGAGGGTGAGATAAAATAGATTGAAAACACTGGGCAGTGTTTGCCCAGTTGATGTCGGACGACCGGAAAATCTGCACCGAAATTCTGCAATCGAAACAGCTATTCGGCGATATTGATAGGAGTAAGTAAGGTAAAGCGATTCATGTCTTGTTTGCGTGTGTTTTGTTTCTGTTTAATTCACAAAATGTTTCCAAAAATTTTAGCACCCTCCAACAGAGTGATGCGTCACATTAGGAGTGTTTTTTTTTTTTGCAATCCTATAGGCTTAGATAAAACACAAAAAAAAATCGCCTTACCGTGACTTGGCAGCACTATGCTACTTAGTTGTCATTTGACTCTTCAGCTGCTTTATTTATGTCTTCACCAAACAAATTTTTAGGCAGTAAATTATTTTTTAAAATGATAAATGATATGAATAAGTAGCTAAGTATAGGCATATTAATATAGTTCACAAATGAGAAAAAATACATTTAGTTTCAGATGTTTTATTTATTGTTGGCAAACTCTGCAGTAAGGTACAGCCGTAGGACGTAATGGATGTGCTTGCACTTTTATCATATGGTTTAAGTTACAGAAGCAAATCAGTGGCAGTGCCCAAAACTCCTTACGTGCACTGTAGCAGCAGTCCCAGTCTGGTCACAAGTCTGGTTCCAGTGTCTCTTCCTTTCCTTCCTTTTGAGTTGCATTCTTTTTTGTCCATATTTTGATTGCTTGTTTTTTTCTTTTTTAGGGAGAATGGGGCACCTTGGACATATTTTTGCTTTGAGGTCTCAAAAAATCCTATGCGTCTAAATTAATGGCCTTTAAACTTTAAAGTATTCTCACTTTGAATTTCTCAATACATAAACTTTGGTTTGGACAAATAACTACGTAGATTTAGTAAAGGCCTATCTATAATTTATTTTTATTTAAAAACAAAGTAGGTCCTTATGTTCAAAGGTTACCCCCCATGCAGGGCAGTTTTCAACTAGGCAGGGACACTTTTGAACGACAGTATTTGTAATTGCTTTTCGAAGCTAATAAGCTTTAGTAGCTTTGTATTTTTTTAATTAAATAAATAATTAACTTTATATTTTATATAAAAAAAAAACAAAAACGACTCAAAAGAAGCAAACTGAAACAGTTCCTTTATACGGTTTTAAATGAAGTTGTGCCTTAAATATATATTTTAAACAAAAAGGAAAACTTACCTTTAAATTTGTAGGTACACTCTTACAAATAGAAAAATTAAAATATGCAATTTAAGAATAAAAACCGCCTCATGCGGCTGCTTCCGGGCGACGACTGGAAGAATATCTAAAAGTCGTTGAAGACTAAAGAAGACGGTATTACCAAGTTTAAATTTTGGTTAGTATGTACTTTTAAATATTTTTTTAAATGTTGTCTTATTAGCAATGTTCAAACAGCCTCACGCTGAAAGGTGCCTCAGTCTCCCCTATTAATTTTGGTTGTCAAATTAACGTCATTTATGACAAAATCGATGGCACTTTCGATAACATTTAAAGCAATTGTAGGTATATTGGTAGCACAGTTTTTATCTGGGCTAAAGGCAGAAGCCCCGATGATTATCCCGACTAACGAATCATATACAGGATTTTGTATTTGTAATGGAAAACTTGCTGAGCCTTATGTGATTGCAAAAAAAACGCACCTATTGTACCATTCTAAAAATTGCACACAAAATGTAACTCAATCTTAATATATATTTATTTTATTTATATTATTCCTTCATGCATGTCAAAGTTTTTAATTAGGACAACATGTGTGCCCCTTAAATAAACAAAAAAATTGCATAAATATCAAATTAATAAAAAGAAAAATCCGCTTACACAAAAAAATAATTTTTGTAGGGCTTGGGATGATGCTTAATCCCACTTGGACAAAAACCCATTTTACGCTGACACTTTTTACAAACCATCTTCCGACTCACTGTACATCGAAAATGACTCCTAATCTAATTGCTTTTTCAGTTTTTCATTGCGTATAGTATTGTGTCGCACATGTATGAATGTTGCATTAATGAAACGATGCAGCACTATGGCATAACGCTCAGTGGACTTAATTACGGTAATAACTAAAAATCACTGTGGTCAGAGAGAGAGTTTTAATTATTATACAGTCTGCATCTGAAATTATGGTTAATTATAGATTTTGTGCAGATTTATGAGTTCATCGTGTCAAGCTCGCTGACTTACTGCGGTCGGGCCCTACCCTACTATAAACAATCCAATACAGATCATGATTTATCAATTAAATCGATTTTCAAATTAATTCCTTTCGACTGGGAATTGAGTATCCCATTTTCGTAATTGAGGGTGTTTCATTATTTTTTAATCGCATGCGATTTATTTAATTCTAATTTGGGGTGAATCCTGAGTCCAAATAGTTGCTTACGTATTTTAAAAGTTTACCACAAACAAAATAGGACCATAGTATTAGTCCTCAAAAGGTGACCAAAAGCCACGCGAATTTATTCGCTTTACTTAAATGGCATAACCACACCAAATGCCCAATTTTGAATTGGGTCATAAAATCTTAGCACCATCGTGCGCTTTGCAAGAGACACGCCAGCCATATTTGCATCCTGCAGGAAATATCTTACATTGATAATAAATTTGCAATTTAATCCTGCAAAAGAGCGCAAACGAATACGATACCATTTCGACCACTCTTGAGAGCAAACAGAGGAAAAAAAATTCCCCACAAAGAGGACACGACATAACGTCCTTTTTTTTTCAATTAAATTCAATTTTCAATCGAACCTCGGAGTATAGCAATAGCTATGAGCCTATCAGAGCATATACGTCCAAACCAAAGTGCAACACAAAGAGAAAGAGCCCTTCTGCAAAAGGGATATACCCTCAGATTCAGTAAATATATGCATGCATCACTTTGCATTTGCATTTGCCTTTTTTTTCCCCGACATACGCCCATGGAGACCATCAGGATATCTCGTCTCGTGTCGTTGCGGAGCAGCCATAACGATGTTTCGAATACGAAAATTGACTCTTTGCTGGGATTTTTAGTGTGAATGTGGATATGTGCATCGATATGGTGTGGTTGCCCTAGTCCTAGGGCTGGATAAGCAGGACCGATTGGAAGATTTGCAGAATTCGATTTGTGGTCGGAAAATGGCAAATCCATTCTACCATGCAAATGGACAAACACACTGGGACAGCATACGACTTTTGCGAATAAATATTGGAAATCGAATTTAGGTCAACGTATTGTTTATGATTTGATAGTTTTTTTTTTTGGCTTATGGAATATGGGTGAACGGGATTTCCTCAATATCCCAGAGGGCGTCTGGTCTGAGTAATGAACAATATGGCTGTGTCAAAGCTGATGGATGTAACGAAAGCGAGACAACATTCGTTGTCAGTGTATCGATCAACAAAATGAAACAAAAAAAAAATATTGTATATCGTTGGTATTGTTGTGAAAGGCAACGCCTTGTGTATCCTTGTTTTACTAAAGGTATTTGAGTGTGCGGTATGGGGAGGCATGATAAGATGACTTTCGCTTGGTTGGTCTTTTTTTAATTTGCTCAGGGTCAATGAGCAATGTTGTGTTGGCTTGGGACGGGAGTGATTGACTTGACAGTCCATTGTTTCAGCTGGTTTTGTGGAAGTCATTTTGAAATGGGCACGACACATTGATGTGTTGTGACAGGAGAAAAGGAACGTTAAAAGGATACGAACGTGTAACTAATCGAATTTCGATTTGTTAACACGAGTAGATGGTGTTTATTATTTATGGCTGATGGCTGATGGTGTGGGATCAAGCTGTTGGATTTCAAATACATACACACAAGTTGGGTTGGGGTTTTCCTTTTTCTTTTGGCCCGGGATTCAAATATGTAATGAATACGTTCACCAATTGATGTAGCTACTATAGTATATTGGACGTTTAAAGCCACGTACGTAGGAACAATTGTTAGCGATTTTTAGTGAAAATATATACATACACATATACCTTGCTACAAATGGATGTTTATACTTTTGCGATCGTGCGACACGACAAACAAAAACAAAACCACACTAACATACTAGCATACCTCGCATTCGAAAAGGGTTGATTTGTTTTCACAGTGAGTGCTTTTATGGTCAGTTGTATATGTAGGTATGTATATTACGATCGTATGCCCGATGCCGAATGGGGATGGGGTGTTTGCTGCAGTATGGCGTGTTATGTATTAATAATCTTCATAAGAGAAGAGACGTATAATACAAAATAGGATTTATTTCAAAATTTCATTCTCATATATGTGGTATGGTATCAGTGTAGGGTTGTGGTAGGTAGTTGTTTGGATTCCATAGGAAGAGAGAAACAAAGGAAAGGAAATGCAGTACTGTAAACAAGTAGCAAGATCAGGTAGAGGGACGGCGATGTACATTGAATCGATATCTATACTATATGTACATATAATAAAACTGTAGGAATTTTCTTTGTCTCCTAAAAGCGCGAAAACTACTGGACAGATTTCAATGAAACACTCAAAGTGTAATCTTAAATGGACCAATAATATAAGTTTGTTTGTTTGCTAAAGGCGATCGGGGCAAGCGAGCACGGGTCAGCTAGTTTGCAATTAACTGTCCACAACCAATCATGTTACACGTTTGACTCTAAATGCACCTCAAAGGACAATTAGTGGACAATCGCCAATAAATAATTTGCCTCCCAATATAAATTCAGTCACTGTTCAGAATTAGGACATCGCTTAAATTGGTTTACACCTTTAAAATGGTAAACAGCTCTGTTAAACCTAAAGACTTTCTTCCAATCTACTTGGGACCCATTCCGACTATCCAACTCTATCAATACAAGGCAATTTCGACTGAATAACACTCCAAAACGAGGAGCCCCATTGACTCCAGGTAGATTCACGGATATCGCTGTAATACTTCCTGCCGCCCGCCTCCATTGAAAGTGTATTCGTGTTCATTAATCTTCTTAAAATATTCCCAGAAAGAGAGAGAGGAAGAAAGACGTTCCAATGCGATTTGCACACGTAGAATGTGTTCTGTTCTGATTCTCGTCCAAGAAGGAACAACTATATAGACATGGTAAGAGGGGGGGGGGCGAACAAAAAATTGTAAATGCCAACAATGCACGCAAGGATTTCTTTGCTTTGTCGTAAATCCTTGCTGCCTTGTTGTGAGCACATGAAGCGGCTGAAATTAATTTAATTCTATTCTGAGCACTGTCTGCATGGTGATTTACTTAGGAACAAAAGTAGTAATTAATTAATAGCTTATCTCGCACGCCCTACAGCGCGCCGGCCGGCGGCGGCGGAGGGTGCTTCTGTTATTACCTTCGCAGTTTTAGTTCCTTTTTTCTTTCGGTAAGAAGAATTGGGCGTGTGAACCAAGCGGATTCCAGAAGTACTTAATTCATTTTAATGAGAAATAATTTGTCATTGTTGGGGTTTTTCTTTTCATTCGGAGGGAAATAACTTAGACGGAACAATTAATTCGTCCGTGTAATGGGTTCAGGGAGGTCAGTGGTAAAATATATCAAGATAGAAGTGTGAGAATGTGTTTTTTTTTTGTTTTCACTATTCAAAGATTGATTTTTTTAGACAACAAAATTATTCAGAAATTCACCTATGGCCAAGCACAACCATCAGCACTGACTCCTAAATCTGCGCCTGGGCCTACACATCCTGCACCTGTCCTGGAACAGACCTAAAACTGCTTCTAATGTGACTTCTTCCTATCACTGTCTTCAATTGATCTGGCCAGCTGCTGAGATATATGTGCGACTGACATTATTGGCAGTTAGGCATTTTGCTAAAATTGTTCGTCTTGAATTAAACGAGGAAAGGGCTAGACACATGCTTTTCAACAAACAGATAAACATCTCAGAATTTTGTACAAAGCTTAACTTGGCGGTAATTAAGGAGTTCATCTACCACAGAGTAAGCATAAAATCTATGAATGACACCTAAGTGAAGAACAACCCTAAAGATATTACACATATCTAAAATCGTGACAAAAATCACTGACGTAAAAATGACGTTTAATTGTGTCTACACACAACTTTAGGTACAAATCTGACGCCATATTGACGCCAGCATGTCCAAAATTGACACGATTTTTGATCTGTGTAATTGTAGCTTAAAAACCTCTACTACTTCGGTTGAGTTAATCAGATTGATTCAAAACTTCTAACTGTAAGGATGAAATGTACTTTATTGTGGCAATTGTCCTTAATGTTGCCGACTGCTGGAAGATCAGCATAAAGTTTGGAGTCGTACTGGGTCCTTTGCAAAGAAAAATTCTTTGGGCGGATTTTGTATTCTCTCATTTTTTTCGGCGAGGTTATGATCAGGATTGTGGGGTTCATATCCCTTCCATTTTACTACGGCCCTTGGTTCACATGTGGGGTTAGTCGTACCAATAATGTTGATTTAGTCCTAAACTCTACCCGGAAAGATATGAATGGGAAAGGGATAAAGTAATTAAACATTGCGAAATAGCAATGTACACAGATGGCTCAAAAACAGCGGAAGGTAGCTACTGGAAATGGAATCTACTCTGTAGATGCAGACCTAAAAGTGTCTACACGACTACCGCATACAAGCAGTATTTTCCAATCAAAAGTTCTGGCTGTTCTGATAGCGGCAGAGCTAATGCGGATGAGATCTATATCTGGAAGGGATGTAGCCATCTACATCGATAGCCAAACCGCACTCAAGGCACTGGAATCTACGAACATCAATTCTGAATTAGTTAGGACCTGTCGCACAATGCTTAAGGCATTATGCAGTTAGAATCGAGTGAGACTGTGCTGGGTACCAGGACACTGCTGTATAGCTGGAAATTAACAAGCCGATGAGCTTGCGAGAAGAGGCGGGGAATTGTTAGATGGAGGAGATGCATCATAAAAAAGCGATTAGGAATAAAATAACTAAGGAAGCCGACCGGAGGTAGGCGGAAATTTCTGGGCAGGTTCTTCTTCCAACATTTAGAGGAGTTAGACAATACCATCTATAAAGGGCTACTTCGTTTCTGCAGGGAAATAAGGGTTTTCTCAAGGGCAAGTGTTTAGGTGTTTTTCCATTGTAGGTCACTGCAATTGGTTGCCCATAGGGATCGCGATGGGCCCTTATGGTGCCTAAGTACAAAAAATGGCATGTCATAAGCTACAACCCACCTTAGAGATTCTTCGGAAACAAGACCAATATAATTTCAGGTTCCATTTAATGTGGCGAATACGTAACACAGTTTTGCGAGAATTCATAAATTGCTTTCAGCCAGCTATACATATGAAATGCCATCCAACCATAAATGCAATCAAGGACCACAATTCCGTTCTAGTAATAAACGTAATAAATTGCATACTCCATTCCACTAGAGTGCGGTAATCGATGTCAACATACACATAATGTATGTCTTCTTGGCCAACAACACTTCGTTCTACTTAATGGACAAAGGATATCTACTCCACACATACTGCTTGCACCCATAGAAACTAAAAAAAAAGGAAGCAAGTTCAACAAACCACTAACTAACCTCACTTTGGAAGCAAAATTAACCCACATAAATAAATTCCATCCTACCTACAGCTATACAGAATTATGTCATTATGTGTGTGCGAATTGTGGGAGAAATAGAAATATACACACAAACAAAAGGTTTACTCGTTTTCGACATCACATCACAGGATTAACCGCAGGTGAATTGAATCGTTCACTCACTCACCTTCAGATGGTAATTACTCCGGTAGTACCTATTTTTCTTTGGCGGCTTTATCAACAACAATTTTTTTTTATTCCATCTTCCGAAGGTGAACAACAAGGACTTCTTATCATAATTTTCTTGCTCCTTTCTTATTTTGTGGTTGGATTGAATTGGATTTTGCACATAGCAACAGAGAGAAAAAAAAAAGAATTCCTGAGATGAAAGAAAAGGGAAAAAGGAAAACATACTCGTGCGGTTGTGGTGGGGATACCTTACCTAGGAGTAGGAGTATGTACTCCTACATCCGTGTTTGTTTGTGCATTTCCAGATGGATGCTTGAGCTTGTATTTCTGGTGTTCACCTTTCACCTACAGCTACAGCTACAGTCCCAAAGTGTGAGTTGGTTTGGGTTATTATTTCTTCGACTTGATGGAGTTTGCAGGTAGTTAGAAGAAGTTATGTCGTCATAATATGTTGTATATCCTTTTGCTCGGATCAGATTTAGTTAGAAAATAACAGTACATATATTTATATAGGAGGTATAGAGGATACAAAAAATAAATAATTGGCGCAACAGGCTCGTGTATATAGGTACCCTAGACTTAGCATATTTCTCACAACCATTCGTTTGTGGGAGTTTCTAATTTTTGGGGCGAATGGAATGGGCCCAAACTTGTATGCCGAACTTTTCAAAAACAGTTATACCCTCGCGGGTGTTTGTCAGATGTTTGCGAGAGGTGGAAAAAATAGTGGAAAAAGCCTTAAGATGTTATATATTATTTTTTCCGCTTAATATTTCGTAAAATGTTTATATGGGAGGTACCGTTAATATTAGGGCTAGCATAAAAAAAAACCTCCTAGCGGGAAGCCCACAAACTCTAAATACAAAGTTTGAAACAAATCCGTCCCAAGCAGAGTGACCAATTTAGCATTTTTCCTGCTGGAAAAAATATTTTTTAGCTGACAAAAAAAAAAAAAAAATCGGCCGGCATAATTTTCTGATCTGGCAGGAAATCTAGCTGAATTCTTAATATTTTTTTTAAATTCGCATGCAATCAATAATACTTTCACAGCGAACAAACCCAAACTAAATTATTTATAAAATAAAGCTGAACTCGTCCACTAAGCGAACGAAGCTGGAAAGAACTCAATGAACAATAGGTTTGTTTGACGTGGAGTCTATGGCGCACTACTGCTTACTGGGTTAGCCCTGTCGCGTTCGATATAGCAGTGAGTTCGCACTGACAACAAAAACCTGTGTTCGAGGTGAGCACTAGGGCGCCCTAGTTGAGCACTGTTCTGAACCTAGGTATTGTCAGGGCGGGAGTTTAGTGCTGGATTTTTCTGTCAATCGTAGCAGTCTTTTGGATGAAATCATATTTTTGCGAATTATTGACTTGTGCTGCACTACCAAATGTTAAAAGAAATTAATTAATTAATTAATTAAACTAATTTAATGTTATTGCTGGTGTTAAAGCTATATATTACAACATTTTGTCAGTGACAGTTCTCAGCGATACATTTCGTGTTCGACATGATACCTGAAACTAAATTTCTGGGGTTTTCTTGTGTTTTTTGGCAGCCACGAAAATTCACTGACACTTCCCAGTGCTCACTGAGTGCGCCCTAGGGCTAACCACGTTGAAAGAAAATCCTGTCCCACCCTTTTGAGTCATATTCAAATCCAAGTCGCATGTGTCGTAATTCTGAATAACTCAATTTGAATACCTACCTACCGAAACGTTAATTTTCCAGAAATAACAGAGAAAGATATTAGCAATTAGCGCGACCCGATGAGGCGAATTTTTCTCAATCTCAAAATAAAAGATATCCACTGAAAAAATGTTGTGATAAATTACAACTACGTATAGTCTCGAATGTGCCAAGCAGAGTATACATATGTACTTTACTTTACTTTGCTGAGATAGACGAACAAGTGAGATTAGAACAGATTTATAACGAAAAAAATTATGAAAATAATCGTGAAAATGATACATACGCTTGAAGAAGTTATTAATGATCTCGCATTTTATTAAGCTGAACAGTGAACACACACAATGTGATAAAAATGTCTGTTTTACAAAACTATTTATGATTTTTTTTGTAGTGAAGTACCTACAATCCTTAATGTACTTATTTGTTTTTCTTAATTCTTTTATAAAATAAAATAAAATTAATTCCAAAAATTATTTATTTAATTTAGGATTTTTTAATTTAGCAGGCATTATAGCAGAATCCAAAAGCCAAAAAATGTTTATCATTTTTTCTAGCAGGAATTGGTTTGAAAAAAATCTGCTAAATGCTAGATTCTAGCGGATTTATGAAAATAATTATGGTCACTCTGGTCCCATGCGTTTAGATTTCCCAGCTATGGGACAGACAGACATACGGACGGGCAGAATTGCGAGACCCACTTTTTTGAGTTCCCCTATCATCGAAGTATAGGAATTGATCAAAACAATATCTTGTAGGGGCATCTTAGTGGGTATTGAAAATTATTTCATGTGTCACAATCAATCAATTCCCAAAACAAACAGGTCCCCTCACTATCGATAACATCGATATCATCGAACCCCACCGGAAATAGCTTTGATATGGTCACCGAGAAATGATGGCGGATTAATGTATCCGGGTACGCGAACTCGCTCTCTTACTTTGACTGCCGTGGTCGTAAGACGTGTCTTCCTGGAAAACAAAAAAAAAAAAAAAACCGGTTCACATTTTGGCCGCATTAACTCTTTTTCCTACGGGAGCGCCAAGAGCCCCTAGACCAAATGTGCCGAATATAAAGTACAATTAAAGGTCTCAAAAAGTGCACGTCTTATTCGCAGCAAAGTGTCAATCGTCCCCAAAAAAAAAAAAAAAAAAACTCCATTTATCGTGGTCGCAAGCGTCTGAGCACCATGCCAATTGTGCTAAATTTGTAGGGTCCAAAGTGCAACCAAAAAAACAAGAACATTTCAATCAGTGATCCCCAAATAACGATAAAAAAAAACACAAAAAAAAAAAAGCTTTATCGCTCAACGATATCGCTGTGAACAGGGTGGTGCGCCCGCTTTCTTCATCATCATCCCCTGTGGGACGTAGGATCCCCAAGTAAACCGAGATCCACGTGGTGACACCCTAAACAAATACCAAAAGTAGGAATATATCGACCAACTCCACAACCCGGCGATAAGGCGAAATCCAGAGTCTTTGTGAGATCGCTATAAGCGCAGTAGTTCCGGATAAAAAAAAACAGAAAATCTCTCTTTTTGTATTTAAATTCGTTTTTATATAACTAGGCCTAAGTATATCGATGTGTTGTGTAAAATTATAAAAAAGGGGAAAAGGGGAAAAAAAAAGGTGTATAAAAAAAAGGAAAAGAAAAGTAAATAAATGAAAAAAAAAAGAAGCATACGTAATAGCTTAGCTTAATTCTAATTACAACGGAAATAAATGGTGTTATCTTTTTATATGACCCGCCATATCCTAACAAACCAAATACCCCAACCCGAATTCCCGCGCGCGATTCTAAAACCTAAAACTTTCCCAGCATTTTCTTAACCCCATTACAGCTGATCCTGCGTCGTGTGCACACAACAATTGGATACACAGGTAAATTGTTTTTTTTTTGTTGGTTTGATTTCTTATAATTTCTATTGTACCTATATATCGTTTGTTTATATCGGTTGCCATCAACGTCAAAGGAAGCGAATTGGTTTGGGTTATCATTAGGTGGTGCGGTATAAACATACATTCATTTTACCTATATGTATGTATTAGCCTCTCTGATATAGCGTGTTGTTATCACGAGTAAATGACAAGCTAAAGAGAGAACGGTTTCTCTCTAGTTAAGATATAAGCACTAAGCTAGCGAGTCAGAGAGCCGCGCTTACAATAGTATTTATTAGCTAGCTGTTTTGGCAATTCTTCTTTTTCCTTCGTTCGGCAAACTCGGAAAAAAAATCAAGTACTGTTTCATGAGAACCGTAGAGTTATTTAGTTTTGTTCTGGCTCTTTTTTTTTCTGTTGTTTACATTCCTGTTAAACAGTTTAACAAAAAATTGATGAATTAGAATTTGATTTATAGTTTTTTTTTCGTTATCCCTAATTTTTCCCGTATTATTATTATTAGATATTAGGTATTAGTTTTTTTTTGGAATTAGTATTTTGGAATTTTTGTTGAATTAGTTTCTATTCAGTAGGTTAAGCGAACATTTTGTAACGAGTTTAGTTTTCTTTTGTTTGTATTTTCAATAAATGGTACTTATGCTTAATGAGTTAAGATAATTTGGCTGTTTAGAACGTGGTTCTCTTTTTTTTTGTTGAATGTTTTGGACATTGAGTTATTTTCTCTAGGTCGGCTGACAATGGCCATTATGGCGTATTAAAACTATCCAAGGGGTGAACTGAAAGGCAAGGTGAGGTAAGATGGAAGTCGAAAACTAAGGTGAGCTGAAAACATATAGTTAGGGGTTGTCACACACACAGGGCGAGTGGCAGCCATGGTACCGTACCTAGCCATGGGTATGGTAAAGGGGAGGGTTGCCCATCGGTACCCGTACCATCTTTGGTACCGATCGTAGAGAGCATTGAGAAAGGTTCGTACTCAAGTGTACGTCTACTTGGTCCTGATGTTTGGTAAAATTGCTATTCCCCTTTAAAATCATTTCCCCATTCCGATCCCATCCTTTTCCCCGATCCCTACTCCCGTTTCCTATCCAAATTTTGCTGTTTGTTTTGATTATGGCATGTAATAGTACGGTAGTCCGCTAGACTGGCGTAAGACCCCACCCCACGACGAGCTATGCACGTGCAATGTAGCTAGCATGCCAGCCACGCTTTAGTCGACCGGACACCTTCCACCCACTACATCTGTAGGTTCCTGGCCTATAGGGTGGGAGGGTATTTTAGTTTAAATATATACCGTTACAATCTTTCTCTTACTACGTATACGAGATAGTTAAAAACCCTAAAATGTGTGTAGTGAGTAGTGACCTATGTTTAGAACATGATCAATTAATTGCAAAGAGTAACATCTATTGTCTCTCTATAAAAGAGCTTGATCCGCATTTCTGAAGTCAGTCGATTCTGAGATGTGGTGCTGAGCACATTTAGTTGCTGCCGATCACCGGACATTACAATGTGATTTATGTTTTCCCGGGCGATCGAACCTGGGACCTCTCGCTTAGTAGTCCAACGCACTCTAACGCTAACCACTGTCTACAAGGATTTCTTTCGACATCTCCATTTCAACTTTGTATTTAATTCGAAATTCGAAATATGTGTGTAGCTACATATGGTTTGGGTTTGACATCACAACCTCGACTTAAAATAGGTACTAACGGACCCCTTAGGCTTACGTACATATTCACATAATTCTCCGAGTGCCAACACCACGTGTCGTGGAGGCTTCATAAACCTTTTGAAGGTCATCCAACCTTCCATAAATTCATAGAGAAATTTATACGAAAGTGATTGCCACATTCGGCGTTAAGATAAAACTCCTCCACCCTGTCACTGCATCCTCGAAATTAATTTTGACACATCCTTTCCCATCAAAATCAGCAAAACATTGTCAACACATAGAAATTTAATTAAACGGAAACTTTTCATTACTTCGTCAGGGGCTTTTAAACATTTTGCATCGCTTAATGTGTGTATAGCATTACTAAGGATTCTTTACGACTTTACAATTGGCTCCCATGCCATCCCCTAACCCGTTTCCTCTGTGTTTCTTTTGCCTGTTATATCTAATTAAACTCGTGCACAAAGCAAAAAAAAAAAAAAAAAAAAAAACAGAACGCCGTTTAACTTTCTGAAAATTGAATCCAATTTTGATTTGGATTTTTAACAACGTACGTATCCTCTTTCATGTGTTCCATCTTTTTATGTGGGAATCGTGATTTCATTTCATTTATCCAATTTACTGCCACTTGAGACAAACAAACAAAGGCGGGCAGTGTGGTGGGAATGGAAACACAAGAAGCCAACAATTTTGATTGGAATTTCAATCAAAAGTTTGCCAAAGTATTTAACAAATTTATTACCTATTGAAATACTTTCGCAAAAGGAAAGGAAACTCTATAGCCCCTTTGAAAGTCAACCGACTACTTCGCGACAATCTTGTATTGCTGCTGCTCCGGTCGGCTATATTATTGTGCCCCATCAAAGCGGTGTATTCCTTTCGCATCACACACATACACAAACACACACAAAAAAAGAGAAAACAGCGAACGGACGAAATTTATTGCCCCAGCAAGACCGGAAGTTGAACGACTTTTATGTACCGACAATTTCCACTAAAGTTGAATCCTTTCTGTGTAAAAATGTAAAAATGTCCTCTTTTCGCATGGCGAAAGCAGCCCCTGTGAGTGTTAACATTTTTATTACGTGCTATGTGTCAGCCTTGCGTCCCCTTACAAACACCTCTTGCTTGCTCTTTCTGTTTAGTAAGGCAGAGGTAGCAGCTGTTGGTCTACTAAGGGTGGAGCAAGGTAGGCAACTCCCTTAGTGCATTTGTTTCACTATTTGTACAGGAAAGTATGTGGTCGGTCACAGGGGTTGATTTTATTGTACAAACTATCGTCCTTATACAAATTGTAATTGCAGACGGCTGATGGGAATGGGGATGGGGATGGCGAAGGAGTTGGGGATGTCGATGGCAGGGAGCAAAGAGTCGAATTGCCGCCGCCGAATAAGAAATTCAAGTTGTTGCAAATGTTTACGGCTACGCTTTTGTATTAAATTGAGCGGAAAGTGTTCCGGTAATGGCAGCACCACCAGCACCAGCAGAAATAAGGGTTTCTGCCCTTAATTGAGAGCAGTTGAGGTTGAATGTTATACGTTGCGTTTGTCGCTTTAGGTGGTAAGTTGTTGATTTGTAGTCGAGTTCCTTTTGCAAAACGGATGGATAAGTGCTCTCAATTGGAGGTGGGCAAGAGCACCTGTTTCTGGTTGGTGACATATGGTAATGGTTTCTGTACGGAATTGCAAAGTGATTCTTTATGGAAGGGGCTATATACGAGTAAAGTGAATTATTCAGGGCGAACATACTGAGAAAATATATGAGTTGGACTATCAGAGTTGGTAAGTAATTAGAAAGGGGCTTCACTAATGAACCTCTTGGCAAGGATCTAGTTCTGGCAAAGAACGGCCCTATAGTGAAAGCTTCAGTTATATTGAAATGCTTGCCAACCCCTTGGACTTTTACGTAGCATTTTCTAATCCAATGTGCCACGTCAAATATTTCAGCCATTAACTAAAATCTTTTGGACCTACAAGGACTGCGTTGAGTCGGTAAAAGAATCATGAAACGCAAGTTCTGTTTTGAGGGGAATAATGGCCGAAAAATTAGCCATTGACAAAAAGTGAAACAACTAACATACAAGGAAGGAATGCCCCTCAAGATATATATATTGTGATTTCAATAGCTAGAGTACAAAACCCTTGCTAATTGTGCATGAATTGCCCGAGTACAATACCCGTGCAACCGTTAATAAAAAGCAAATGCTTCCAAGCTTGTGATTCGGTTTTGAAATTTAGCTGAGATCCGGAGTCCAACGCAGCCTTGCACTCGATAACCTTGCCCTCTTGATTGATGAGATTAACGATGGCGGTTGAGAGAAAAACAAAACCTTGAACTCCATGATTGCCTTGCGTTGTCAGTGAAGTGGATTGATCCCTTACCAGGTCGCATGATGCCCCAGGAGAGTTGCCTTCTGTGATTACCTGACTTGAGGTGGGCCTTGCTGGAAGCTCCAGGTGCAAGAGCGTGTTATGCTTCTTTGAGCATTTTCTGCATCCTCCGGAAGTGCATTTGGATGATGTGTGTCCATCCTTAAGGCAATTTATGCACAGTTTTGTGGTTTTTACTAAGCTTAGGCGATCCTTTTTGCTTAACTGTAAAAACGTCTGGCAGCTGAATTTTTGATGGTTGCCCTTACAAAATACGCACATAAACTTGATAGCGGCGGTGGTAGTCAATGCCTTGGACACCCCTTGCCTTTTGTGTTGTTCCTCTGAGCTGACCTTATAAGCTTTTGCTCCTAAAGCTTCTAACGATTGAAAGCGGGTTTCGAGGAAAGACAAAAACTCATCTAATGCGGGCAGCTCTTTTGGTTGCTTCAATGATTGCTCCCAAAGTGTGTGGGTGCTTCTATCCAATTTCTTGAGGAGTATGTTCATCAGCAGTGGATCCCAATTTGTGGTGTCAATGCCGAGGTTTTGCAGACTCAAGAGGCACTCCTGTGTAGTATCGTGCAAGGATTTGATCTGATTAGATCCTTCTTGTTGAATGGTGGGCTGCGACAATAGTTTGTTGGTTAGCGCCGTGACCAGAAGTCGAGTATTTTCATACCGGTCTGTGATTACTTTCCAGGCAGCGTTATAATTAGCATCGGAAGTTGTGAAGTGGCGGATCAGTTTTTCAGCTTCACCCGTGAGCGTTGTTTTCAAATAGAACAACTTTTGACAATTCGCAATTTGTCGATTGTGCACTAATTCCGTGAATAAATCACTATACTGCCTCCATTTCAAGCTATCTCCGTCGAATTTTGGCAGAGTGATGTTTGGCAAATTAAGTGCGGAATTGGAAGTTGATGCTGCAGGAGAGGGTGTGGAAGTTAACTCGTCTATCTTGGTAGACAGATTAACCAAAGAATCCTGCGTTTTATTTTCAAGCTCTATGAATTCATTGAAATCGTATCCCAATGCGATGGGATCGTCTTCTTGTTCTCCTATCTGCTGATGCAGTTCTTCCATTTGGAGCCAATATTTGTTGATTCCGGCTATCTTCAGCTCATAAAATGCCTTCGGGCGATATGTGTTCTTATCGTCATCGAGACTTCTGAATAGACGCTGAAGAGTGCCGGCTATGTTTTTCTGCCGCCTGATTAATCTGCTGAGCTCTGATGATGACTCAGTCATTGCCTGAAGAGAATTTCGGGCCGGGGGTATAGGTGCTTCCTTAGCGGATGTTGCTGAACCTCCTACTTCCTTTGCATCATCCTCTTCGTCTGGTTGGATGGCCATAAGAACGCTTCTGATTTCCTGGTAGAGCTGTTCTACCTTGCTGAACATATTGCCCGTAATATAGGGCGTGTCATGTTTGACTATGTCCTTTATAGAATAATGGTTTGCCATAAACTGATTCCAGATGACATCAATTCGCTCTAGCCTATCCCGTTTATACTGTTTTGATTTTCTTGAGGCGCTATCTTTAGAAATGTTAATCTTTAATTTTGACAGGTCATCTGCCAAGGCCTTCTGCCTAGCGACGATGACGAAAACATCTGTATCATCCATCTCTTGTTTGGATCCTCTCAATTGATTTTGTTCCACGTGGAATTTGTATTTATTGCCAGTGTAAGCCCTGGCAAACGCTTATGTTTGGAAGTCACCAGTGTTTGGCCCTGGTGAACGCTCTTTATCGCCTTGTGTAGGTATAGTATGGCCTTACTGGCCTCGTCAATGTTTAGCCTTGACGAACGCTTTTTTTATGCTTGTGAATTGCCCCTTACCACTGGTGGGGGAAGCAATATCACGTCGGGGTCACCAATGAAACCTGATGTGCGATGACTTCCTTAGAATATGTTTGAAAATCTTTATAATATTAAAATTGTGCTCGTCATCTTAAAACTTGAAAACCACCGACTGGATTGAGTACAGACAATCTTAGATATTGATCCAGGAGTATTCTTGTAACAATTAGTCAAAATTGGAAAAAAGGACGTGGCACCTACCATAAAAAAAAAAAACAATTAAATTTTATATCTCGAAAACCGCCGAAAAGACCGCCAAATCGTACATATTTCCAGATATAATCATAGGTATTGATCCATGGGACCATGAAGATAGGTCAAAATTGGACAAGGGGCGTGGCACCTCCATTACAAAAAGTATTTTCAGTGGGGTGAAACTCGATAACCGCTGGGCCGTTTTCATGATTCTTTTTTCGGTTTGTTCGTATTGCTTTATTTCAGGTTTAGGCAGAAAGAGAATTTCAGAAAATCGATTTATTCTCATTTATCGCAATTCCTACGCACATGCAAAGCCGGGCGGGTTCAGCTAGTATGTACTAGGTTTTGCTGATGATATAACTATTTAGAGGTTGCAAAACTCATTGATGAGTTGGAGCAGGACTGCAACGAAATTAGAAAGACTTGTGAACGAAAAAACTGAACTGATCGCCATCAGAGAGACAGTTTTAAGGCTTACCTCCAAAATATCACCTGCAGTACCTATGCAATTGATAAGGCAACAAAGGCAATCGCTAATGATGCCGATTATAGCAGCGGACCAAAATACAAAAGACTGCATACGAAAGACTCTATAGTCAAAACCTTCTTCGTCAAAAATACCTACTTTAAGGGTTTCGAATAAGGACCAAATCCGTGGAAATGAAGTCATGTAGAAGGAAATCAAAAGCAACTTACCGAATCAGCGATCTGATGAGAACTATGAGAGCAAATAGCGCCTTCCGAGCAACGGGAAGTACGATGAATTACCTTTTACAAATACTTAAGGCCGTAGTACACGGAATGTAGAAAGCCACATAAGTATGTATCTCTGACGTCAATAGAAAGTCTACGCATATCGTACACATATGTAGGTATATGTACCATAATATGCGAGTTTCTCAAATATATATATACACGGCATGTAGCCAATGCGACCATACGCTGACGTAAAACTGACGTCAGTGCCATATACATACGTACGTGCCTTTCTACATGCCATGTACTATGGCCTTTACACATTATAGTTCGGACACGATGAAAGACGCAGTGCAGTGCAGATGCATATCCCTCGGTATGAAGAAGAGCCGGGTGAGCAGAATAAACTCATGCCTGACGAAAGATGGAATAATGGTTCACTTGAAGTCAGCAACATTGGAGGGGTACAAGATTCAAAAATACGAAAAGGGGGACACCGTGAGTTTTCTAGGGGGGACAAGTATTCAAAAAGGGGACAACATTTTTATATTAATATTCAGGACCTTCTTTGCTTTTTAACTTTCTCGTATACGTAGTAAGAGAAAGATATTGTTTTCGTACAAAATTTCGAACTCGAGATTTTGATCAATTCTGATATTACGATCATAGGGGAACACAAAAAATGGGTCTCGCAATTCTGTCCGTCTGTAAGTCTGTCTGTCTCACCCCTGGGGAATCTAAACGCTTGGACGGTTTTGTTTCAAACTTCGTATTTAAACCTAATATTAGCACCGATAATTCCCATATAAAAATTTTACGAAAAATTAAACAATTTAGATTTTTTCGAAAACGGCTCTAACGATTTGAACCAAAATTGATAGTTGAGTTAATGTAAGCATGCTTAACATGACTGCATACCCAGTTTTTTCTTAAAAAAAAATTGGGAAATTGGCTTTTTCTCGAAAACGGTATAAACGATTTAAAAAATTGTTAAGATACCTACTATCGTCATTATTAACTTGATAGCAAACTCAGTTTTTCTTTCCTTTGATATCCACCCAAATCGCTAATAATATTACTTTACAAAACTGCTCATATCTCAAAAACGCCATTTTCGATTATGATAAAAATAATATAAAAATCTCACCGGCAGGTAATGCTTAAATCCAGAGTATAATACCTTTTGCTCAGTTTTGAGCTAAACAGTTGCAAAACAGTGTTTTTTGAACCATGAATGCGTCCTTCGATTTCCACCCCAATCGCTAAAAATGGTACTTTTAAAACTGCTCATATCTCGAAAACGCCCTTTTTCGATTTGGATGAAAACGTAACTGCTAGGTAATGTTTATATCCTGAAGAATACTTCGTACTCAGTTTTCAGCTAAACAGTTTAGTAACATCAGTGCTTATCGAATCCAAAGTTGTAACATTTGTCAGCATAATTTTACAAAAAACCGCTTCAACGAATTTGATCAAAATACATATTTAAGACAATATAAGCATTCTAAACATGATCACGTACTTAATTTTTCTCAGAATATAGCCGTTTTATGAATATTTCTCAAAAATGACCCAAATCCCGATCTGTATTCACATCAGGCAGGCATATTTTTGCAAAGCCCAAAACTTCAGTGCTCAGTGGCAATATAACTCGAAATTCATCGGCAACTTGCCTCCTTCAAGTGTCAGTTCGGGGTGAAATTTGAAAGTAAGTAATAAAGTGTTGTAGTTAATACGTAATGTTTATTTAGTGTGTATTACGTTTTTAATTAACAAGGGTTCAGTTACTAAACCTGAGTCCTTTTTTAGTGGGTATGATTTTAAACGTAAAATTTCCTGAAATGACGCTGAGATTCTGCGAAATAAACGAGAAAGTTTCCTGCGACCCAGTCGTGCATATTTTTCTTTCTTTTCATTGAGTTCAACCGTTCGGACTCGGCCGAAAATTGTAAGTCCTTTCCATTTGTTTGAAAATATAAAAAAAAACTCACACAAATGAATGGCTGTGAGAAGCTGGGCCTAGGATGCCTATACGGACCTGTTGCGCAATCTATTTATTTAATATACTCACTCAGTGTTATTAGCCTGTAGAAAAGTCTCCCAAATCCTACGGTGTGTAAAGGCTTCTTAAAGTTAGCCAGGCCGAACTAATGGATTGTATAGCTCAAATACAATTCTCGACTATCACCTATTTCAAACCTTAAGTCTAAGTCTTAGTCGTTTCTTGCAGTTAACTGTCTGTCTAGCTGTTAAAGCCTCCCGAACACGGCAATCTACTTGTCATTTTGTGGTTCGTCGGTAGATCATACCTGAGGTTTGTTGACGTACCAATCTCCGTCCTTGAATATTAAATTAGGTATCATACTACAACATTGCTGTGGTAACGTTCACCATGGCCTACGTTCTTTTGCAAATAGTGATGGCAATGCTGACGATATCCATATCTTCATAGGATGACTAGGTCATACAAATAACATCGCTTAGTTAGACGCGACATATACACAAATATCCGCGACATTATTTTAATATCTAATAAATTACGAAAAGTCTATCCTTGAGCCGCCTAATCTTTGAAATTGGTCTAATGGTACGCAGCCGGCCAACAAATCCTCTTAGGCCAGCGTTTATCCTTGTCGTTATATTTTATATTTACGACAGTCATATTCCTTATCAGTAAACATAATAAGAATGTCGTCCATATGATATAGAACCCTTACTCTCCCGCAGCGCAGGACTAATCAATTGTGTCTAGTTCGTCGTCGTTGTCCATATGCACGTTCTTTCATAGAAAAGGACGACTTTCACATAAAAAAAAGGAAACAATCTATCATCATCCGATACGTGCATGAGTAGGCAAAGTCCTTCAACAAAAACTCAAACTTTACGAACCACTCTGCCAAGTTACCAACTTAGTATCGTTTAATACTCCGCCGGATCGGCGAATCCTTGTTTATTTTTTTTTTTTTTTTTTGCCTGTCGTCCGGACAAAGGGAAGAGAAAATATACACTGTGTACGTGCCTAAAACGTGAATTCTTTCGTTTTATCAATAATCCTTCAGCTACGTGATTTGAAAGATTTCGCTTGAAATAATATCCTTGCGCTGCTGCTGACTCTGCAGAAGTAGGTACGAACTTCATGTGCACATTGGAGGAGTTGGGGGGCTTGTTTTTTTTTCTGATATTTTTCTATCTATCTTTACTCCACCTCCTGTGATGTGAACGACAACAATTTCCTTTATTTCACATCCTGTTCAATATAGATTTTTTTTTTTTTTTGTATCATCCTATTGAAGTCCTGTTATCAAAGTGGGGCCTGTGTGCTTACAAGGAGAAAAGTTTTTCAATAAAATTCCCATCGACAATGATTGTTAGTGGGTCCTTTGGTTTTTGGGCAACCTTATCAGTGCGGGCTCTTTAAGGGAGCCGACGAAAAACGCGCCACAATTATGCGTTAAACAGTTGCCGCAATAAAAAAAAAAAAACAATTTCCCAGTAGGGTCAGGGTGAGCAATTTAACATCAAAACCTTGTAGGCGCGTGGAAAAGTTTTCCACTTTTTATTATTGCCGATGGCGTACAATTTGCATAACTCACACATCTATACGTGTGCGGCCATCAGGATATATACTCTTGCACACTCTCGTCTGAGTTCATTGAGGAATCCACCCATGATCGCCGTCAATTAAATCCTCTCATATGCGAATCCTGCACGGAATGAAGATTTGCATTTTTAATTATGCCTGTGATAGCGTGCACACACACAGTCGCACATATAGAGACGTTGATTAATATGGTACCTGATGCGACGACTGTGTTCAGGTCTCAGGTGGATTTCAGTTTTCAGACCACCATAAGTTACCATCGAATAAAAGGCAGTTCATTTCGAAAGCAGGTCGGATGAGCTAGAAATTAGAATGATATGAGTAGATAGGTACTCGTGGCTTTTGGTATACACGCCATCAGTTTGTCTGTGTGGTAATTGAGTTCTTATGTTGGATCTAGGTTGAGTGCTTAATAATTATTAAAAGATAATTAGTTGTTATAATATTTGCACAAGGATAGAGCACTTAGGTCGTGCGAATTGTATCTGGCAGTTGAGTATTTGAATTCAATTTCAATTTTAGAGTTTGCAACAATATGAGGTAAGACAGTTATTTTCAATCAATTGGGCAGGTACAACATTTCTATCTACAGTTAAAAGCAAACTTAACTTCCTATTGTACTCCTAACAGATAATTCTGTTTATTGTGGGTTTTTTTTCTGCCGGAGGTGCCACTGCCATTTTATTACATGCCATTGAATTTCCAGTAAGCCATTTGACTAGATTTTACTTTACTACCCATTCGAAAAAAATTTTTGTTTATTTCGATTGACTTTAACCCTCACATGGATGGAATTTTTTATGTACTTACATGGACAGTATCTACCCGGGTAGATAAACAAAATCTCACGCATTCTGTATGAGTTTTTTCCATTATGTTATAGTTTTTTTTTTTTCAATATTAGCCTTTTGCATTCATTCTCTTTATTTTTTACGTTTGATTGTGCCTATTTTCCAGATAACAGCTTTGCTTTCAAGCAGAGAGCTCCCTTTTATCGAGCAACGATATCGGTGAGGCGCTTCAAAGCAATTTCGCAATAAATCGTATTTTATTATTTTATTTGCTACGCATATTTTTTATGTCTCATACAATATACTTTAGTTTACTTTTAAGCTCTACTTGGCGCAAACATGTATTTTTGTATCGACATTTTGCATGCAAATTCAACGAATTTGTATCTACCTGGGTAGATACTGTCCATGTAAGACAAAAAAAAAGACAAAACTTAAAAAATAGTAAGAAAGGACATTCTCACACAATTTTTTTCATAATTATCTTTAATAAAACAATAATTTAGTCACTGATTCGAAACTACATTAAAATAAAAAACCGAAGAGATATTTAGAGTTGAAAATTCAAATATCTACCCGAATGGACTGTCCAATTTTTGTAAAATTAATTTTTTTATATTCACTAAATGTGCAGTTGATTCAGTCGATAAGTAAGAAGCCAGACGGGAGGTTCGCCGCAGAATTGCTTTATCGATTCTTAAATAACATAGCTATGTATTAGACCAAGAGCCCACAGCAAATTTTTGGCGTGAAAGTATAACCAAAAAGTTGATACATGAACAGAAAGGTCTCCAAAAAGTAAACTCAAATGTCGAAGTCTGGCAGCGCTTAGTTGCAGCTGAGGTTAGTAATAGTAGGTTGAAAACGTGTTTTTTTCCAAAATCTGGATTTTTTATATAACCACTTGAATATAGTATTAAATGAAAGGACAGACTGCCCTGATCACAAAAATATAGGTCCCAGACGTCTTACGCGCAGCCATACCCTTGCCAGACGTACCAATAGTATGTTAAAAATCACATTTTGAAATAATTGGTATAACCAAATAATGGTTATACCAAAAAATTTGTGAGAACGCCCAGATCACAAAAATGATAGTCCCAGACGTTTTACGTGCAGCCAAACAGAAACGAATTTCTCACTATACCGAATCTACTGAACGTTTCCCTAAAAGTGTAATTATCTTAAAGATAATATACAAGTATGTACCTATACACCATTATTTTTAAAAAATTAAGAACTTTAATGTTTATTATATGATACTAGCTGTACCCGCCCGGCTTTTCCCGTGCCCAGGAATTGTATTGCTTAGGTCTTAGATAATAATGTTCTTTCGTAAAATGCGAGAAATGAGAATAAATCGATTTGGTGGAATTTTCTTTCTGCCTATATCTACCTGTAATACAGCAATAC
The DNA here is from genome assembly GCA_955612985.1 of Cheilosia scutellata. Classification (NCBI taxonomy): domain Eukaryota; kingdom Metazoa; phylum Arthropoda; class Insecta; order Diptera; family Syrphidae; genus Cheilosia; species Cheilosia scutellata. The sequence continues at coordinate 61,837,582 of OY015314.1, forward strand.
AAACAAAATATAAAAAATGTTGAATGCGGTATTCGAGATGTACGATGCCCCTTTGTTCGATTTTGACCAATCTTCAGAGGAGCCCTCGACGCCTAATACCTAAGAATATCTGTAAGTTTGAGCTAAATCGCTTTGGTGGTTTTCGAGATATACGACTTTGAATGTGTTTTTTGTATGGGCGGTGCCCCTTTGTCCATACAAACCTGCTACAAAAGAATACCTTTCCAGAAAAAAAAGAATCATCAAATTCGGTCCAGCTGTTCTCGAGTTTTAGCGAGAATAACGAACAGCAATTCATTTTTTTTTTATATATCTATAGACAATTCATTTTTATATATATCTACAGGGTGTCCCAGTGACCATTTTTGTCTGTCAAAAAGTGGCTTTTACTATCGTACGTAAAAAAGTTGCTTAACATAATTTTTAGGAAATTTCTCAAGGATAAAAATTTCATAAAAAAAATGAAAATTTATAAAGTCAACATTTTGAGAAAAAGGCATTTTAAGTAAAAAATTGTAACAAAAATTTTTAAAATTTTGAGTTTAAGGAGCCAGAACTTTTTTGCAGCTGCCTAGATGTAGCCGAAGTGCTTAAGATTTGTATGCGCTACTAAATTGTCTTTTCAAAATGTATACAATTATTTTCGTAGCTGTAATAGTTTAGAAGTTATAGCGTTTTTAGTCGTAACACCTCCAAATTAGAGGTGACCTACTTTGATGGGCTATAACGGGAAATACGATGAAAATAGACCCCCCTGCCATACAATTTTTTGTTCGGCATAACTTCAGAAATCTTCCCTTAAAGGATTGTCCTTCTTAACTGGGACACCGTGTATAGATAGAAGATGTATAATTATATATACTTGTATATAATATGTTCTGAAAGTTATTCATTATCATATTCATCCGATGAATCGTTTATATAATTATCTTCAACATCGGAAACATCTACGTCATTAATTAATATATCCTCCAGTCTATCAGGGGCAACATTTCCGTCGAGGGTCTTAAATGTAAACGAAGCTATTCTATAAAACCTGCAAGCCCACATCAAACAAAATTTTTAAAAATATTAAAAGTAAGTTACACGTTTTAAAATCTATGTTATGTAGGTACATAGTTGTTTGCCCTAGGTTAGCAAATCGGTACTATTACAGCAAATAAATAGACGTAACTATATATGTCGCGTATGGAAGAATGCTGTAGAAAATGAATCAATTCTGTTATCACCGTTTGGGTATTAGATGACAACAAGTATAAAGTCAAATGGTTCGACGGAAATCTTGCAAAGCCGGGCGGGTACAGCTAGTATCATATAATAAACATTGAAGTTCTTAATTTTTTAAAAATAATGGTGTATAGGTACATACTTGTATATTATATTTAAGATAATTACACTTTTAAGGCAACGTTCAGTAGATTCGGTATAGTGAGAAATTCGTTTCTGTTATCACAATATGGTTATCAGAATTGTTTAAAAAATGTTCTTTTAGCATACTTTTAGGACGTCTGGCAAGGGTTTGGCTGCACGTAAAACGTCTGGGACTATCATTTTTGTGATCTGGGCGTTCTCACAAATTTTTTTCATTATTTGGTTATACCAATTATTTCAAAATGTGATTTTTAACATACTATATTAGTACGTCTGGGAAGGGTATGGCTGCACGTAAGACGTCTGGGACCTATATTTTTGTGTTCAGGGCAGTCTGTTCTTTCATTTAATGCTATATTCAAGTGGTTATATAAAAAATCCAGATTTTGGAAAAAAAACACGTTTTCAACCTACTATTACTAACCTCAGCTGCAAATAAGCGCTGCCAGACTTCGACATTTGAGTTTACTTTTTGGAGTCCTTTCAGTTCATGTATCAGCTTTTTGGTTATACTTTCACGCCCAGAATTTGCTGTGGGCTCTTAGACTATACTCAAAGGTACATGACCAGATTGGTATAAAAAAAATATTCTTAACAATTTTCCTTTTTTTCCGCAAGGCAACTATTATATTCAATGAAAGAAATTACGTTCGCCTTTGGCAGCATTCTCCAATAAATGTCAGCACTATAATAGCGAACAAACAATAAACGAAACATGTACTGTTTCCCATGAGTCCTTGAGCAGAATTTCATACATTTTCCATACCTACCAAAAGCAAAAAAATAAATAAACAAATTCTATTCACAGGACATCAAAAGCAGACTAGCCAACATCCGGGGAAAACTTCTTTCGAGGAATTCTTTTCGAACAAAACGAAAAAGAAGCATCAAAGCAACCACAGGATGCTCAGTAGGAAAGAAAAAAATAAGGAAATTCAACTCTTGGTAGTATCCTTGGTGGCAGGGAATGCCGTTCATATACCTCCAGTTCATGCATGTGGTGAGCATGTTAATTTCGTATATTTTTTATTGAATCAATTTTCCTCAATTTGCGTAGCATCCTGGTTTTTAATGGAAACGATTCGAAATGAATTACCATAGATGGCAAATTTTACCGGGCCAATATGTTGAAGGATGTATGGATTTTACCGGCAAACAGATAAGCAAGGGAGATGAAGCTATTCAAAAATAAGCCGTGTTGCAAAGAATGAAAGGATTGACTGTGAAGCACTAGATGCCTTTGGTTGTGATGTAAACTTTTGGGTATTTAATGTGGTTTTGGGCAGTTGCTTCCATTTTTGTTTCTTGTTTTTTATTTATAGAGCGGATATCGGTACATAAATTTGTCCCAAAAATAAAAACTCACCCAAGCGAATGGTTTGTGAAAATCTAGGCCTACCTGTTGGCCAACCATTAAATTTTTTTTTTTTAAAGGGACCGAATTTTAAAAATATGTGCACTGTGCACGACTTGGTCGGATGTTACTTACAATTTTTGTATGACAAGTGATGATAAATTAAGAGCAAAATTCAGGATTCCGTTTTCGCCTCTAGGTGTGAATTTAAAGGAGAACTTGAGGCTATGCAGTTAAGCGACCAATTTTGATTGATGATTGGTTCTTGGTGTAAAGTAAATCATTTGGGTACATAAAAAGAAATGAAACAAGAATCTACCTTTTCTCAGCAATTGCCACTTTAAAGTATTTTCAGGCCTCCCGACCGCTCCCGGTTTGGGATCACTTCTGAGGCCAATTAAATGCTGCTGATTTTACTTTTGTGTGATCCACGAGTTGTTTGGCCTGCCTTCGTCGGCGTTTGCATATTAGCATTGATTGACACTGCGGTTTTGACAGGGTTCGTAGGATCCCTCCTTTGAATATGGATATCTACCACTGACCTGGTCTCCCTAAATTTTTATCGCGCTGGGTTTTTTTTACGTGAAGGCTTCCTCAGATCTTTAAACTTCTAATTCGATCAAACTTTGTTACTCCTGCTGTCATGCGAAGCATCTTCATCTCAGTTGCCTTTAATTTGCTCTCATACTTTTTGTACATTGTCCACCATTGCGAACCGTAAGTGAACGCCGGACGAGCAACTGCGGTGTAAACTATACAGCCTTGCTTTCAGGTTATAGGGAGCATTTTTCAGTCACAGAAGATAGCAGAGTTTTCCTGCCACTTCATCCAGCCTCCATTTGGGTGATGATTGAGGTCGCCATCAAAAGTTGCTTCGCTATTGATCATAGATCCCAGATACTTGAACTTTTCGCACATCGGAATCATTTGGCCATTCAAAAAAATGTCTGGACTAGACCGGAGTGGATCAGAAAATTGGCAGAATAGGTACTCTGTCTTTTTTGGACTAATTCGATAATCATTTCTCTCCAAAACATCCACTCGGAACCCATACATCAAGTGCTCGTTAAAGGCACGTTTGATCCGTACTTATGATGGCTTCATCGTCAGTTTTGGATCCGTAATTTTTCTTCAAACAAACTAACAGATAATCTAGACCTGCAATAGGTAGCAAACGACTTAAGACGCTTACCTGGTGCACATCAACTTTAAATGGAAACTCTTTGGTGGCGGAGCTTTTTAATCTTGTCTTTGCTCTGTCGTACATGTCCATGAATATCTGTGCGTAGCCTTCTGGAACTTCACGATGTTTTAGCGCCACCCATATCAGATTCCTTAGTTCTCTATCGAATGCATTTTCAAAACCAACCAAATGTCTGATTTCCCAGGACCGACATTACATGTCGATACAACATTGAGTTTGCAATTAGGCCACTCCCACTTGGCATATGCTATAAAACTTCCATACGACCATGTGTCCTTACAAACACTTCTAACTCCTTACCACGAGATTATTTTCAGGCTTTACAACCAAAGAAGCAGATTGTACATTACATATAGCCCTCCATCACGACGTCTGTCGGTCGTGTAATCTCCCACAAAATCTGCCAAAATCCAACACTCAAAAGGATTATCTATAGCTATTACTTTTCTGAGAAGAGCCGCCACAAAGAAACAAAGAAATGAAAATGTTCTTCCAGTACTAAAACGTCTACAAGTATTGAGCCGCAGTAAGTAATCGCATTGCAGTAATACTCAACACACTTTCCGCACACAGGGAATTTCAAGTGCTTATCGCTTGTCTCGACAAAGCCGCAACACACTCAGAAGATGCACACAAAAAAAAATCCTTGAAAATTCAGATGATTCCATGTAAAATGTTCCATTCCTCTTGAACAACGAATTCTTTGCCAACATACAGAACAACTCATGTTTCCAGAATGTTTTACAATTTCTTGGAATTTAATAAACTTGCCTGTGGACTTGTTCCTTTCAAAAATGCACTCGCCATACTCATCCACTACACGTTTCGATGAAGTGTCCTTCAATGAGTAGGCGCACCTCGCCCCCTTTTTTACTGACACCATTCCCCATTTTTTCGCTTTCCTTTTATTAAGTCTTAGCCATGTTGCACATCCCTTAATATGCAGCCAATGTAATCCTGGAATTGTAACTTCTCCTAGCACAGCTGGTGGTGGTTCTTTCTCTACTCCCAGCCAGGTAACAACTGTACTGCGCTTATCTCCAGTGCACTCGAATGACTTTTTGGCAATAGTCCAACCAAGCGAAAGAGTGTACTATGAGTGTATCCTATCTGGTGAATGAAAGTCATATGGTTTGACTTGATTTCTACTGGAGCAGGATGTACTGGCGTGAGGTGGAAGGCAATGGGTTGAATAAAGGACAAACAAGGACCCACAATGCAGTGACTTATGGAGTTGAAGAAGGTCTGCTGGGGGCATTGGGTTTTAACCCTCTGGTGCGGTAACTTTTTTAACTTCGTACCATACTGGCAGTAGTTTAGAACAGGTAAGGCGACGTCCAGTGAGGGTCAGTGTGTGTGTGTTGGTATGCATCTGTCATTCTCAGTGAATTTTCAGATTAAAGTACGGTTAAGTGCAGGTTTTTACATTCTCTTCTCAACGGTGCGGTGGTCAGGGTTTGGGCTGGTGTGCTGGCTGTATATGATATCTATCCCACTATACTGTCCTTCCCTTCGTCATCGCCGTGAATGGGATGTGTACGAGTACGGGTCATGTTCATGTGTGACATGCGGTCCGAATCGATTCTAATATAAGTCAGGATAAAAAATAATTAAAATTGTTGATTAAATTTCTGATCAGATACCGAGTGACCTAATTTGAAAGGGCATGGATGGACTTGAAGGAAGGACTTGATGCGCTGGTAAATGAAAATAAAAAAATATCTATCTATCTATAAACAATTTTGTTCGTCTTGTCATAGCTGTTGGATATGGAATTTCCTAAAATTTGGTGATTGTCAATAGGTCGGGAATAAATTGATGGAAATTTGAAATGAAAAATAAAATAAAAATGGTGAGCCTAGAAAGTCAGACGATAGAAGTGGAATGAGGCAGCACTTTCTAGATCTTAGGTAGGTATTTTAAAACTCGCACTCGATCTCTGGTAACTTTTAGTGTCTTAGCTTTTTATTTGCGGTCATAACTTATACTTCCATATAGCCTTTACACTATGTATTTAACAGAATTTCTGACTCCATCATAGGTCCAATAATTTCGACGTATGTTTTACTTTAACCAGTCCGTTTTATCGAATTTTGTTTCATCCTTCCACGGAATTACTGCCTAACGAGCCATTGAGAAGTTTCACCTTAACCTGTCGTTTCATTGGAATTTCAGCTCAACGTTAATAAGTTTCACTGCAACCTACCATTTCATCGAAATCACTTCAGGGTGTCATTTCATTAGACTTCGTTTCATCGGAATTATATAGTAATAAGTTTCATATCAACCAGTCGTTTAATTGCTCCCTGCAATTACTGCCCAATGAGCCATAAGATGTTTTACTTCAACCTGTCGTTTCATTGGACTTCGTTTTATCGGAATTACTGCCCAACGAGACATAAGAAGTTTCACATTAAACTGTCGTTTCATCGGAATTCATACCCAAGAAGCCATAACAAATTTCACTGCAACCAGTCATTTCATCGGATTTCGTTTCATGGGAAGTTTCACTTCAACTTTTATCGTTCCTTGGAATTACTGTCCAACAAGCTATACGACAACATGTCGTTTCATCGGTTTTCGTCTCATCCTTCCACAGAATCACTGCCCAACGATCCATAAAAAGTCTCACTTTAACCTGTTGTTTCATCAAAATTACTTCCCAACGAGCCAAAAAGGGTTTCATTTCAACCTGTTGCTTCATTGGCTCCGGACTAACAATAACCTTAATCTCAATCTGTCGTTTCATCGGAGTTACTAATTAACGAGCCATAATAAGTTTCACTTCAACCAATCATTTCGACGGATAATTCGGTTCATAATAAGTTTCACTTAAACTTTTCGTTTTATCGTTCCTTGGAATTACTGCCCAATAAGTCATACGAAATTTTATATCAACGTGTCGTTTTATCGGATTTCGTTTCATTGGAACTCTTGTCCAAGAAGCCATAAAATTTGCATTTCAACCTAGCTGTCGTTTCATCGGACTTCGTTTCATCTTACTTACTGCCCAACGAGACAAAAAAAGTTTCACTTCAACCTGTCGTTCCGTCGTTTCATCGGATTTACTGCCGAACGAGCCCTAAGCAGTTTTACTTCACCCAGCCTGTCGTTTCATTGGATTTCGTTTCATCGGAGTTCTTGTCCAAGAAGCCATAAAATTTGCATTTCAACCTAGCTCTCGTTGCATCGGACAACGTTTCATCTTACTTACTGCCCAACGAGACATAAAAGTTTCACTTCAACCTGTCGTTCCATCGGATTTCCTGACCAACGAGCCTTAAGCAGTTTTAATTCACTCAGCCGGTCGTTTCATCGGAATCTCTGTTCAACGAGTCACACAAAATTTCACTTCATATGTCGCTTTTTCGTTTCATCTCGAAATTCATTTAATTTTACTTCAGAATTACCTACTGAGCGACGTGCCAAAAATAAGTAGCAATTACATAAACTGGTTATCATGACCCTCCGTTGATAGTTTCGTTGTTGCCAAATTTATTTTCGACGGAAAGTATATAAAAAAAAACACTAAACATAAATAGTCACAGCAACAGTGAACCATTCAAATCCGAGAATAACTTGTGCTATCAATGAACACTTCAAACTTCGCAAACTTTCTTCCCAAAAATGCTTAAAGCAGGCGCCCTTGGGGCATTATTTCTATTGAATATTCTGACAGTCTAGGCATCTTAGCACTTAGCATCTCCAACGAAAATCAGTTTGATAATCGGTATTTCGAAACTTACTTCAAGCGTATAAAGCGATCCATTTCGCACTGCGGGTTTATGTTAACTACTGTGTTTCAGTCCCTCTTTTGAGCGTGAAAAACCTGTCAATATAAAAAGAATACGTAATTTAAAAGTAGCAGACGGCCCACCATTCATTAACCGGTGTAATACCTCTGGTCATCCCAATAATCCTAGATCCTAATAAGTGCCATACTGACAGCCAACGAACTGTCAACTAAATGTCCTCATAAACTGAGTTACCTTACCGACAATACACAAAGCAACTGGCAATAAGGCTATTATCCTCGTCGCTGAGATGCATATCACAGAATGCGCTTATTCGAAAGCGTTATAAATTAACGATGAGCATGAACTGTCTGTTAAATTAAAGTCTACCGACATAATCCTTCGGAGAATCAGGCCAGCGGACCAGTAAAGTCATATGCTAATTCATGAAACTAAAAACCCATCATCCACCCCATATACCCTTGCTTCGGCATATAAATCAGCAAATCCTGTCAACCTCACATTACATGTCATGGACACGGTACACGAAAACCCCATTACGCTTATATGCTAGTGCAGCAAAATATATACACAACTCAACCGCTTAAGGATCCTCTCATGAATAATTTCATCCCGACACAACATTAGAATGCAATTTTCACGTCAACGCTTGGCCTCAAGGATTTTTTTTTCTTTTCGTTGCCCCCCCCCGCCAACCAAAACCAACCCCTCCAACGAAGTGCATTCTGCCCGAAGAAATGCAAAACATTTCAACAAGTCTCATGTGGAATAAGTATGTAGATGTATTTTTCAGCATTCGAGAAAATCCCTGAAAGGATAACTGCGATCTCTACGAAAAGGATTTAGATATGACGTATTGCCATATCTGCTGCCTTCGATTTACATAATATACTCTAAGTGTTATTGCTTTACGCCCTCGGGCATAAGTATATCCCCTTTTCAACCTCGTTTAAGGATTGACATCTGATGATTCGAGACACACCAAGTAAAATTCACTCAAGCGGTAAGTTATGTGAATACGGTACTTACAAAAAATAGAAGAAATTGCGTAAGAATTTCAAATTATTTGCTACGCTGAACGAACGAATCGTCAAGATTAAATCAATTCATCCTTAAAGGAGGACAGACTTTGCATGGGACTAAACAAAATTGACACACTAGATAAACTTTCATGGACGGCATCGGCATCAGCATCGCCCCTTCGCAAAAAAAAAAAGGAGGAAGAAGAAAGGACCCCCTCATACCTTAACAATTTTATTACCAGGTCTCTAGCTACGTTGTAGGAATTTTGTGAGCGGCGCGTTAGGTCTACCGTTCCAGTTATTACGTTAAACTCAGTGACAACATACAGCTCTACATGTCGACAGGCGACGCACCCATGTCTAATCAAATGACACGCCAGCAAGGACGACAAATTCAGAAAGGCGTGAAATGGAAAGATCCAAACACACCAAAATCATCATTACCTTTAGAGACCCTGTTTGTATACTGTGTTGTGTGTGTGTGCCTCGTAATCCTGGTGGTATTCCTTGCGCGAGTTATAGAATAGAAATAAATCAAACAACTTGTTCAACAAAATAAGGTACAAATCTTTATTTTTTGGTGTAAAAAACGTCTTCGACAATCGCCAAAAATGAACTGAGCTGTGGCAGCGGTTACATAAAGCTTCGCGTCTGTAAAAGCATCAGATCATGCACATCAGATCATGCATGTAGGTATATACTTTATTGTTATCTCAACATGTGCATTATTGTTCTTATTTTCGGTAGCAAAAAGCTTTTGTAATTATATATTTCTAATGCGTTATATCTTTTATGTACATGTACAATGCTATGTTATGTTACAATGTTATAGGGTAATTATGTTCATGTTTGACTTAGTCTTTAGTGTATAAGTATAATTCATGTTGTTGTTTTAATATTAATATTTTAAAGTATAATGTCGTATGCATGTATGTATAGTGTATTTTAATATAATATATATAACATAGGGTAGGGTATGCTCTGCATACATAACTCCTCCGCCCGTAGAATCAGGTGTGGCATCCGGTTGATGAAGGTGACACAGCTTAGTATTGTCGATAATGTTGGTTGATAAAGCTCGGCATTGGTGAGAGTGATGCTTATCTCGTATGTTGATAATGGAAGAATCGTAGTCGCTTAGTGTAGTTCGAAGAATATTTAGTACGAGAACTGTTTTACATGATGTTGAATGTCAGTTTGTTTGTAGTGTCATTCGCCAGTCAGTATATATATATAATCGAGAAATTGAATAACTATTACTTTCGCTCTTTAGGGTAACGGGTGGATGGGATTTTTTTTTTTTTTTTTTTTTTTTTTTTTTTTTTTTTTTGTAGGTCATATGTCTGAACAAATATTATAGATCTATCAACAACTTTTCATGTTTGCGACTTAGGTTTACAAATACCATTTTTATTAAATTCTATACCCAGCCATAGTTCAAAGGAATTACCTATTTTCGTATGATCGGCAATGTTGTGATCTTCAATTTCATATTGGTGGGATTTTGTTTTAATTGGACTCTGAGATAGAAATAAGTCATATTTATTGCGAATAATATGCTACATCTAGTCTATTCAAAATGAAAACAAATAATATGTCACATTTGTCTGATATATTTAAGTTGAACTAAACCTAGATGCCTAATCCAATTGACTGTTTGATTTTTCGGTAGTATTACTATTTTCTGGGATAATCTCATTGCAGATTTTAAACTTTCGTTTCCTTTTTATTTTATTTTTATGTGATTTTCTATTTTTTGTTGTTATAACAACTACTTTTTTGTTTGATATTGCCTTCAACTTTTTAGCCCTAGGTGCTAGTTTGTTACGTCTATTATTGAATTCATATATTGTGTCGTTTTCATTAAATACTTGTGGTGCTTCCCTATTAATGTTCAGATTATCTATTATTTTTCTATTATGGTTTTCTATTTTTGTCTTTATTTTCTCATATAGCCTACTTTGGAAATCGTGCAATTTATTTATGTAGTCGTGTTCTGATTCAAATTGTATGTTCTTATTGAAATTAGGTGTCCTTCCTGTAAGTAGTTCCAATGGTGTTATGTTTGTAACTGAGTGGATGCTGTTGTTGTAAGTGGTAAGAGCTTCATTTAATACGTCCTTGCAGATTTGTTTTTTATCTCTATCGTATATAACTCTATATATTTCGGTAAGTGTTGAATGAAATCTTTCAACTGGAGAATTACCTGTAGAATTTTGAGGTGTTGTTATATGCAGTGCAATTTCATATTGGTTACAAAATTCCCTAAATAAACTCGAATTGAACTCTGATCCAGAGTCGCAAACTATCTTTTTTGGGGTACCGTGATGTGCAAAGAATTCTCTTAACGCTTGTATTACTTTCAAACTGTTCCGAGCAGACAAGATGTAGGCGGATGCAAATTTAGAAAATCGATCTATGACTGTCAATATCTGCTGATTATGGATTGCGTAAACGTCTATGTGAAGAGTATCTAAAGGTTTGCTTGGGATTTCTGTTAGCTCGTACTTTACTTTTGGTGGATGCCTATCGTACTTCAGCAATTGACACTTTTCGCAGTTATTTATAATTTTCGTTATTTTAGTTTTCATATGAGGGAAATAGTAAGTTCGACGCAGGTGTTGAACTGTTTCGTTTATCCCTCTATGATTTGACTTAACATGATACTGATATATTATTTCGTCTTGATTGTCATTGCCAGGTATGTCAGTTAATATTTCTTTACAACGAATTAACTTAAAGATTTTGTTGCTAGAAAACAATTTTGAGTATACTGTTTGGACTATTTTAAACGTATCTTCATCTGTATATACCGCGGTAAGTTTTTTTGGTATTAGGTACTCTTTAAGAATAGATGTAATTACCTGTTCATCGTATGCGTTTACTTGCCTGAAGATTCTACGACGTTTAGTCCCAAATAGTATTTTAAAAATCATTGGGGGGTTCATTGTGGAATTGGTTTTTTCAAGAATGAGCTGTTCGCTAAATTCATTTAAGGGACGTTCTGAAATAGGTATGCCTTCATCGAGATTCTCCGAAGCAGAGTGAATAGTGGATAGGCTAGAATTTTCCTCTAAGTCAGCTACGTTATTCTGTAGAGATTCATTTATGTGTACTTCTATTCGGCTCAATGCGTCGGCGTTAGTATTTATTTTACCTTTTTTGTAATGAATTTCATAATCAAATTCCTCAAGTTTTAGTCGCCATCTTATTAATTTTGAGTTGCCATCTTTTAAGGAAAATAGCCAAGTAAGCGGCTTATGGTCTGTAACTATATGGAACTTACGTCCATAGAGATATGGACGAAAATGCTTTGTTGCCCAAACGATTGCAAGAAGCTCTTTTTCGATGGTACTATATTTTGTTTCGGTGTCTGATAACGTGCGTGATGCATAGGATACAGGCTTATCGGCTCCAATGGGCCCCTGACTCAAAACAGCTCCTATCGCAAAATTGCTGGCATCTGTTGTCAAATTGAACGATCGAGAAAAATCGGGGTATTGCAAGAGCGGATCGTTGCTTAATATATCTTTGCAGTGTTCAAAGCAATTCACGTATCTTTCGTCCAATTTAATTTGTCTACCCTTTTTTAGACATTCAGTTAGCGGCTTAGTTATTTTCGCGAAATCTTGGATAAATCTCCGGTAATAACCCAGTAATCCAAGAAATGATTTTATCTGTTTCGTAGTGCGGGGTATGGGAAATTTCTTAATTGAGTCAATTTTATCCGGGTTCGGTTTTACACCTTGTGATGTTACAACATGGCCAAGAAAAGTTACTTCTTTACAAAAAAATTCGGATTTATCCAACTGGACTTTAAGATTTGCCTGTCTTAATCGGGAGAAAACTTTAGCTAGATTTTCGGTGTGTTCTTGAAGGGAAGTAGAGAACACGATTATGTCATCCATATATACCAGACATATTCTTCCCTGCAAGTCGCTCAAAATATTGTCCATTACCCTTTGGAAGGTGGACGGAGCATTTCTCAAGCCAAAAGGCATTCGAATAAACTCGAAGTGGCCATTATCCACTGTAAATGCAGTTTTGTTTATGTCCCTAGGATCGATTTCGATTTGGTGAAATCCAGATGCCAAATCAAGGGTGGTGAAATACATGGATCTACCTAGCTTGTCCAAAATATCATTAATGTTAGGAAGTGGATATCGATCGCCAATCGTTTTTTCATTTAGCTTCCGATAATCCACTACTAACCGCCATTTTTGCTTTTTGGATGCATCTATCTTTTTGGGAACAATCCATATGGGACTGCTCCACGGGGAGTAGCTTGGTCGAATAATTCCTTGCTTAAGCAGTTCACTTATTTGGGACTTGATCTCTGCTTTGTGGACTTCTGGATATCTATACGACTTAGTGTATATAGGCAAATCATTAATAGTTTTGATGCGATGTTTAATTTTATTTGTAAACGAGAGAGTATCGCCTTCTTTAAAAAAGATATCATCAAACTGTTTACAGATTTTGAAGAGAGCTTTTATTTCCTCTTTGTTTAAGTGGTCAGTTCTAAGTAAACCCGTTATTTCATTTTGTGTCATTGAACGAATTTGATCTGAGTTGTAACTTATACTGATATTGTCCACTTCATTACAATTTCTATATCCTTCTACCTTTAGTGGTTGTTCCAAAAATAGTGTTTGTTCCTGATTAGATAAATTAATAACTTCTACGTGACTGTACCAATCTATAGCCTTATAAATTCCTTCTGGTATTTTTAAAAATTTGTTTATAATAGTAGGCCGTATATAGATATCTCCATTCTCGATATCTACTGGAAGTGTAGCTATAATTTTTGAGTTTGGCAATACGTTGAAAATTTTTGACATAAAGTTAGGTTTAAACTGAAGTGGAATTGAGGCCTTGTTGGTTTCCAAAAGTTTATCTTTAAGGTTAATTGTTGCATGCAGATGTTTCATCGTCTCTAATCCTATTAAGCCGTCAAAATAGGAGTGAAACTTGAAGACTAAGAATTTAAACTCATCACCAGTATTAAATTCCTTAAATGCGGGAAGAGTAACTTGCTTGTTTAATTGGTGTTTATTAAATACAGTTGTTATTACAATTGGATCAATAATTTCATGGATATCAGGGTTAGTCAGCTCAGGATTGATAAAGTTTGCTGAAGCTCCTGTATCAATCAGAAACTTAAGTGTTTGTCCAGTACTAGATAATATATTAATATATGGGAGTACACCTGAACTGTGCTTGTTTATATCAATGAATCCTACTTGTTGTCCGAGGCAGTTAATTGAAAATTTGTGTCATCTATTTGATAGTTACCCTCGTCACAGAAGTTGAATGTTTCTTCTGGAATATTTTGATTTACAGGAATGTAATGATCAAGCTCTGAATAGTACAACGGTTCTGGGTTGAATGGAATGTAATTTGAATGATTCATGGAGGTTGTTTGATTATGATAATAATCGGACGGATCAGTGTGGAAATTATGAACTTCTCTGATAGCATAATTACTGTTAGGTGCTGTATTGTTGTTGACAAAAGCATTGTTGTTTTGTCTATTGTATGAAGACGCTCCTCTGAGATTTGTTTGTTGAGTTCTCATGCTGCGTGTGTTCCCACTAGAAATATCCATTGGAGTGGGGGTAGGTTGTGGGGGATTCATTGGTCTGGGTATGAGTACATTTTGATTTTGGTTAATAGTTTGGGGAAACCGATTAACATATGGATTTGTCAAGTGCTGATTTTGTGAATGCTGGTTATAGATGTTAGGTCCGAGAGGAAAATTATTATTGTTTGGGAGAATCGGTTGCATATTTGCTCTGTTCATGTATACATTTGGTCTTTGATTAAAAGAATTGGTATTTTGACTGAATGTATATGGGTGCTGGTTTGCTTGCTGTGTGAAATGTTGTCTAAATTGTCTAACATTGGGACTAGGATCAGAATATCGCATGTAGTATGAATTTTGCTCTTTAATGCAGAAATTGAATGCTTCCTGGAGTGTGTTAGGTCTCATAGATCTTATCGTTGACCCAAGCGGTTCTCTTAAACCGACTAAGAATGTGTTGAGACACATTTCTGAATAAAGCCTACTTTTAGCCAAAACAATATTAGAGTCAGTCTCGTGTATGTGTAAATGATTGTTTAAAGTTGATGATACTTCAACTATTTTAGAGTAAAATTTCTCTATGGTATCGGTTGCTTGTTTAATAGAATGAAGGTCTCTTATAAGAGACGTTTCATTTCGCTTGTCTGAGTAATGCAATATTAGGTTTGTTTTTATTTGGGTCCAATCTAGTGGTGTTCCAAACATGTTTAGAACCTCATTCGCTTGCCCTGTCACCTTATTTCGTATGGCTCTCATTATAATACGAGCATACGGTGTATTTGTGACTGATTCCATAAGCCCTAAGATCTCTTCAACATTATTTAGAAAATCGTAAAGTAATCTATGATTACCATCAAATTGAGGAAGATCTTTTATGGCGTCCGGAATCTTAAGTGCAGTAAAAATATTATTAACGTCTTCTAAATTAATTTTATTTGCTCTATTACTAACGTTACAATCTATGCCTACATTTATATTATTGTTATTAACTAAATTACTATTTAATAAACTACTATAATTAGAAGCTAAGTTATTACTTGTACCTATCGCTCCGTTTACATCAGAACCGCTAGCTTCTAGATTGATATTCGCATAAATATTACCTAGTCCTACACCAGAAGGTCCGTTACTTCCACTAACATTAGAGGTACCACTGTTTCCCTCCATTTTTAAGCCTGTAATATGTAATTCTTCCTCACTACCGCTAGGTATATAGTATGGCTTATATGTAAAAGATTTTGGTTTTTTTTCTCTATGATTCTTATTCGACATATACACTCATATAAATTATGGAAAAAGGATGGGAATTAGGGATTGAGCTACTAATAATGTTTCGCAATTTCTCGACTTACATATGTACCGCTGGGAAATTTGATGCAGGATCTAGTTGTTGGTAGTCTTATGGTAAAGCTTTTGAAAGATTCTCCTGGGCCAATGAATTAAAATTCTCCACTGCTGAGGTGTGCCCTGGTCCTTGTATTTTATGTGGATTCACGAAACACCAATATTCTTTTGATGCGAGGCTCACGCACAATAAAGTCAGAGTTAATCACTGAATCTTTGATGCAATCTTCACTTGCACTATCACCAATATGCTCTTGATGTGGTTTTTGATTACAGAGATGACTTAATGTTGTAGTTTTTTAGTTAGTGATTATTATACGCGACCTCCGAATTCACACAAAACGCCGACTGCGCCAGTTATAGAATAGAAATAAATCAAACAACTTGTTCAACAAAATAAGGTACAAATCTTTATTTTTTGGTGTAAAAAACGTCTTCGACAATCGCCAAAAATGAACTGAGCTGTGGCAGCGGTTACATAAAGCTTCGCGTCTGTAAAAGCATCAGATCATGCACATCAGATCATGCATGTAGGTATATACTTTATTGTTATCTCAACATGTGCATTATTGTTCTTATTTTCGGTAGCAAAAAGCTTTTGTAATTATATATTTCTAATGCGTTATATCTTTTATGTACATGTACAATGCTATGTTATGTTACAATGTTATAGGGTAATTATGTTCATGTTTGACTTAGTCTTTAGTGTATAAGTATAATTCATGTTGTTGTTTTAATATTAATATTTTAAAGTATAATGTCGTATGCATGTATGTATAGTGTATTTTAATATAATATATATAACATAGGGTAGGGTATGCTCTGCATACATAACTCGCGCGCCCTCTCAAATTGAATGTCTTCTCAGGGTTGGGCGGGCGTGCAAATTCCGGACATGTTCGAAATATCCTGTTAGATGTCATGACAACAAAATTTTTCTTTTTCGCCTCTACGGTGTATGTCCTATATGGACACATTTGAATACACCTAAGAGTACGTATGGTAACGACGGTAATGGTGAATATTGATTATGCTCTTAGGAGGAAAATTTGTTGCAAGCACTTTGGCGACATTTTCAGATTTCAGCCCGAACAACTGCGTTAAGGTGTCCAATTTTCACCGTGTTAAGTGGTTGGTGTAGGGATTTTTATATCCTTTAGTGCTGTTGTTGTTGGTGATTGGAGAATTGCTCATGGCATCATAAAATGCACATTCATGTGTGTTTTTAGATTTTATAGGATGGTCTATGATCGGGGGAACTATGCCTTTCTATCTATCGATTGAGCACGCTAAAGGGGTTAAGGGGTGTCCGATTAAGGAGGAGGAGGAGAATCATTATTGATTTTTATCGATCGCTTATAATTCCCATAATTGCATTTATAGCTAAGCTTCCGATGGAGTTCACTATTGCTACTAATGAACTAGAGAGAGTTCAATTGTTTGTCAATGGCTACGTTCTACATAATATCCCTTATAGAGAAACGTTCATTTTGCGCTAGATTGAAAAATTTCCCTGAAAAGGATATACAGTGAAGGAAAAAATAATAGAAACAAGTATTTACATAATGCTGAACCATCATTAACTGCATACAATTTGGTCTTTCTCCGAAATCAATTCTATACTCAAATGCTAGGTAAAAGTACTTTGAAATGCTGCAGCAATTCGCTCTTATCAGCTTTTAGTGATTTGGGGGTGTTTTTCAGTATCTGCGGTTGGTCCACTTTTCATGATAAAGGATAAAATGTGTGCCGTAGACTACGTGGAAATCTTAAACAATGTTATCCTGCCATTTGCTGAAGAGGACATGCCTATTAAATGGGAGTTTATGCAGGATAATGACCCCAAGCACTCCTCAAAGTTGGCCAAAGAATGGTTTCATAAAAAACAAAATCAATGTTATGGAGTGGCCATCACAATCTCCTGATCTTAACCCGATAGAACATCTATGGGACACCCTTATGCGCAGGATCGGAGGCTGCAGAGCCAAAATAAGGAAAAACTGTGGTCAATTATTCAAAATGCATGGCACTCTATAACTCCCAAGACTTGTGCCAAGTTGGTTCATTCCATGGGACGAAGATGTGGAGCAGTTATAAAAAATAAGGGCGCAACGACCAAGTATTAAAAGGATATGAAACACCTTTACTGTAAATTAATTCCTAACAGAAAAAAAACAGAAAAACTAATTTGTTTCTATTATTTTTTCCAGGCCAAGGAAAACCAGATTCGACATTTATTCACTATTTCTCTTCTTTTTTTATTAAACATTTTAATGTTACATTTCTTCATTACATTGTATTAAAACTATTAGTACCTATGGGTTTAATTTATCTCTTTTCCCGAAAACATTTTATTTTTGCGATAAGCGACGAAGAACCAGCTTGTTTCTATTATTTTTCCCACCACTATATATTTGGAATTTGACATGCCGCTGGTCATTTAGTGATCAATGGAATGCGAGCAATGAATAGACACATTTTGATAATACAAGATAGGCCAATCTTTAGGCGGGTTCCATCCTTTTTCGCATAAATGTGTCTTTTTTTATGAATGATTAGCTTAGATTAGATTATAAGTCGGGAGAGCCTTACTTTACCAACGACCCTGACACTGCGGCCTCTTTAAAGGGGCCTATTGTGCCCTCCCTGGTAGGGTTCTAGAGCCATCTTTTTACTCCGGAGGCAGTTAGACAAGTATTTTCTCTGGGGGTAATTCAGCAAGATTTGCTAAGGTAACGATTTCTTCGCCAAGGACTATCTTTCTAAGGCGACAGACAGCCGGACATTCCATGAGAATGTGAAGAGAGGTTTCGTCGCTCTCCAGACATAGGACCCTATTGTTAGTGTCGTTGTCGATAATTGTCGATTTGGGGATCCCTATGTTATCATCCCTTATTGGACATAATCTCTCATTTTTTTTATCTCTTTTTCCAAAATCTTCCGGGACGAAATCCCCTATGCCAAAATCTCCCATCTACATACATACTTATTAAATCCTTCGTTAAAATCCCCTGTTTCAAAATTTAGAATTTATCCGTTTTTCAAACGCGTAGCTTTGGCAGTAAAATTAAGCAAACAACATAATATAAATTTTGCATATACCTATACCCAACCTTGCCTATGCCTATGCCCCCCCGTACGTATCTCACTCTGTCCCGCGACAGAATTAATAACACCAAATCTAAAAATGGGAAATTTTGTCCCGTGGGGATTTTCTCTTTGCAAATTCGTAGATGCCCATGTACGTTTCCAGGACCAGCTTCGATTTTATGACAGATGAGTCCAGAGCTTTAAGAGTAGCTTGTTTGTCTGAGAAGATGAATATAGTTTTACCATGTGTATTAGAGCATCAAATCGAATCATAAAACACACTCTGCAACATCCATCAACATGATAAGCGCTTCAATATTTATTGGACTTTCTACATTCTACACAGAGATACACCTTTGCACACCTACAATCTACGTGTCTGTATGTATATTGTATATTTTTATAGCAAGTTGTATAATTCCATTTTCTCGCCTTAAACTAGTTGAACTAATGAAGTTGTCGTGACATATGTTGCACAGTTTTAATCCATTTTGGAATCCCCGCCGAGTATGTAGCTTACTCCATAGATACTTGTATCTTTTACTACTTTCGCTCACATGCTGTTTTAATATTTCCCTTAATTATCCTTTGGGAATCCACCACTTCCTTTGCAGAGCCTTTCTCACTTCATTAAGTTGTAGCGTTGTGGCGCACAGAAAAGCAACACGAAAAACCCATCTTATACCTGACAAATTTCATTAAACTCCTTTGGGTAATTAACATAAACGAAAAACCGCCATCGGAGGAGGCGAATTTATTCCAAAAACCTATTCTACCCCATCTCTGGCCTACTCCTGGCCTCCCAGTCCCAACCCAAGCGAGCAGAGAAATAAAATTTAATTACATCCCATAAAACACACACTCAGTTTTGCCGCCTTGTGTTTCGCATGTAAGGAGATTGCCTAAAGGGACTCTAATTAATACCCCTCACTTGCAGAGGGGGAGGGGGCTTTCCATATTACACGCAACGACATCAAATTATCCATACGCCTTCGCTGGGAGCACATTTTCTGAATTCGTTGGATAGAAACATCCATTTCGAAAGGTAAGAATGTGTTCAATGCAAACACACAAGGGAACACCTTCTAAATGAGGACCCCTACCCACATACACACGCCACAACAACGAATGCTCGAAATAATCGTAAATAAGAAACACTAAACACAGCAAAGTTTCGCTCATCCCTCGGCGCAAAAACCGCCCTAAAATGCAAACATTCGTGGGGATATTTTTGTCGGGCAGAAGGCACAAGCCTGCCCCGACGCCCACCTCCATTAGTGTGAAGAGATATCATCAGAAAGTTAAATGATACGCACGGCACTTCACATTGTGCACTTGCACAAGAACTCGTCACTCGAGTAGTTAGTGCCTACGCACAGCACAAATTAAGCCGACTGATGCCTTGCAGGACGCGCCGCACAACCTAGGGGCAGGCATCCCTCATCAGATTCAGAACAGAACACAATTTCCATTAATATGACGGCGCGTATACAACAAAGGTTTTTGGTGTTTAATTTGCGCGTCGAAAACACCCTCACCCAGCCATTAAACGAGGCACTTATATGTGTGTGGATGAGTATGTGGAGTGCTTTTAACCCTCTCATTTGGGTGTAGGTGGTGCCTGAGAGCTGGAGGATATTTCAATTAGCTTCTGACATCGCCGCCGTTGGCGATAAAGGGTGAATACGGGTTCGGGATTTTTAACACCATTTTGCTGTGTGGATTAAATTTTTAATTATTAACCTTTTCCATGCTAAAGAGGAAGGGGCGTAAAAATGATTCCCCTGGAGCGTGTTAAAGTCAAAAATTAAATGCATAGGTTTGGATTTGGTTTCGTCGACTACAATGAGATATAAGTCTTTGAATTTTTGTTGTGCCCAATGTTACAAGGTAACGTGAAAAAGTGTAACAAATTTGTTGCAACCAGCTATTACACAGTGAGTGAATTTTGGACTTTGTGTGTCATAAAAAGTGACAGTTTAAAAAAAAACTTGTAGTGACACATTTTGAGGAATTTCCAATCCACAGCATTCAACACAAAAATGCAGGAGTGAGGCTGCTTTAGGAGGTGAAGACTGCCGTCCCACTTTTAAATAAAATCAGGTTAATTTTAGTTAAAATTCTTTTTCATTGATTTTCCTAACAAAATTTAAAAAAATCTGTATCAATTTGGTATACCTCAAAAAAACTTCATCTTAGAAACTTACTGACTTGTAGATACATGACGCCACAGTTCAGGATGAAACAGAGCGATTTCTCGCCTATGATGCTGACGAATGAACGTGAAAGTTTGAAACGATCCAGTCCTGTACCCATTTGTGACCCTTTAATCACAATTCAATCGAAAATACCTTAAGATATAGATCTGAAGACAACATCCTAAAACAGAGAAGGGCAAGCTTGGTTGTATTTAATACCTACCGACAGGACACATCTCATCACATTTTGTAAGAAAACTCCATCAACTGTACAAAGACTATTTAAATGGACGACCAACCCAAGAAACCCCTGCACTTTCTTGGAGTCACTGTCAATTTTGGGAATAACATGGTAGGACCAGTAAGTAATCCAAGTTCGCTGTATTAAGGCCTTCAAAATTAAGTTACCTATTTTGGACAAAATGGTACTTCGACCCGAAGAAAAACTCCTCCTTCTTCATAGAGGAATGATTAGGTCGGGTATGGGTTTAATAAAATGACAATTTAGGAATTTAGCCCGCCTACAAGGGATTCCGCTTAGACAACGGCAAGTTGCCAATTACCTACTTGGGAGTTTTACTAGACCGGAAATTAAATTAAACAACATAAAGCAAAGAGCAAAAAAAGAAAGTATAGCCTAGAATAGAATTATTCGGCCGAATCTGAGGTCCCGTCCTAAGATAGTCATGCGGTTTTAAACAGTACCAACATATAGAAGTTTTGTATGGTGGCAGACCCTGGCCCAACATTAGAACTATATGATTCAACAAATGGCCTGGTATTGGCACTACAGGGCAATGAGAACAATCCACTGCGGGACTGGAGGCTGTACTTTATCATAGTCAATGCGGCGCTATAGACCTGGGTGGACTTGGGCCTCAATCAAGTTAGGCCGATCTTTGTCTAACCGCTTCCAACCACCGGAGCGCTGATGCAAATGGACATCCTACATGTGCTAGCCGTCTTAGTCGACTGATACGTACTTTTCTGACCAGGTTGATGTTGCTATACAACTCATAGAGGTCGCTGTTAAATCTCCTCCTCCAAAGCCCATCAACGCAAACGGGACCAGAACTCACTCAAAGAACTTTGCCTTCGAAACGACCAAGAAGGTCTTCATCCGTCCATGATTCTGCGCCATAGAAAAAAACTGGGATAATGAGATTCTTATAAAGAGTCTCCTTAGTGTTTCTTGACGACGCTAGTCAGTTGCCTCTTCTTATGCTAAAGAAACAGCAGTTGGCAAGTGTGACTCTTCGTTTGATTTCTGCTGTGGTGTCATTATCAGAGTTTATAGCGAAGCCGAGGTTACCTGAAAGTTGTAGCTATAGCTATACCTAACGTGACGTTCTGTCCGATTCGTCGATGTCTAACTCCTTTTTCGACAACAAAGTTCTGCGGTGAGATTGTTTCCGACCTTTAAGGGGCAACGAGCGTTCTCCATCGTCATTCTGCACAATCTTACAAGTTTGGCAGTGATGCCAAAAGAAGACAGGGGCTGTATAGCTCGTCTCTATAAATGCTGTCATATGCGGCCTCAAAATCGATAAATACTTAGATTGTGAGGATCTTATAGGTGATGTTGAGGAGACTGATGCCTCTATAGTAGGCACATTTTAGATGGGACAACATTCCATCTTATTGTCACTTGTTTCCACAGTAAGGTTGGATGACAAAAAGACCAAATGCTATCCATCGGGTCGAATATACCCATATATGCATACAGATGAATCAACGAGGTCCATGAGATTGTATTCCGATCTTGAACCATCTAGTCCAATCAAATTTCCTGACTTAATCAGCCTGTTTCGAGCTGCTGACAACAGTTAATAGCTGCTAAACAGGTTGCAATGATGGCAATACCTTATGCAGATATAACTTTCTTTATTTAGGAACAAGCGATCATAAAAGCTACCTCCGTATAGACAAAATCGAAGCTTGTGAATCCCAAAGAGGTTGGGTTCTTAGCGCGCCGCATAATGTGATGCTCTGCTATGTTCCTGGCAACAATGGTTTGTCGAGTGGGTAAAGAGGACACATGACATATTTTTTTGCCATAGGGCACAATGGATCTACATTGGTCTAAGTGTGGCAGGTACAGGTTTCTCCTGTCTTGCCAATCCACTAATTTAACCTAACCTAACCTCCTTTGACATTGTCCTACAATCTAACATATTCGAAACAGAATTCTTAATAAATATTTTTTTGAGGACTTAGAAGAACTTTCCGACAGTTCCTTTAATGACCGGCTTTAATTCTTAAATGGGTCTTAAAGCGTATAGGCTTCTGGCGAGTTTTTATGTTCAAGGGTACCCAATCTTAGAATAAATATGAGCCACAAAATGATAAGAAAACTTAAAGGATACTGTCAGGCTTTGATTTACTTGACACTTATTTAAAAATTAAACAAGTCCCTTGACCCACATTCTTCAATTAACAATGTAAGGACTTAATTTAAACGTGTAATGTGTAGTTCGGATCAGAAACCCGTTTAAAGTCACAAGAAGGACAGTAATTTAGTATAAATTACATTCCCTTCAAAATGGTACTCTTACCATACACCATCATTATCCCTGTCATCATTGTCAACCTCAAAAGTCAAATGGGTATCCTCTTGCTAAAATTTACATAAGTGATTTATCTTCGTCTCCTTTGTTCGTCTGTGTGTTTTTTTTTTTTCATTATTCATGAGGGTAGTAGTGGCAGATAAAACAAGACACACCTATAAGGAAGAAGTCTTTCAATTGTTCTTCCCCCTTATTCCCGAAGGCTATCCTCACGTTATCGCAGCGAATCCAAAGAAAATGGAAATAAAATTAAATCTTACAAACCAGTGCGGTACCAATCGACGTCAGTGCAAGGATCTGTCATTTTTCTTCTTCATCGTCATAATCTGCATGCAGACAAAGACAACTAACGTCTTATTACTAACGTCTATTACCGAAGATGGAATGTCATTGGCAATAATAACAGGACATTGCTCATGTCCATATGTGCCATGTCCATTCCATGTGACCTCCTTCGCATCGGAGTGTCAACGTATTCTATTATTTATCTTTTTTTGCTTCAAATTGGAATCCATTGTCGATTGCACTCATCGGCTGGTTTGAGTGATATTTTAGTTTCGATTGTGTTTGTGCAATCAAATCATACACATCCAGTTGATGATGGATTTTAATTAAAATTCTGTTGAATCGAATGAAAATTTCAATGCTCGGTGTATCGAACGAGGAATCAATTTCGACGTCAGTGATTGATACTTTATAGATGGATGACAATGTAATTTTTTTGTGGGCGCTCAACTATATTATTGTCTATATCTGAAAATATCAGTTTTTCAATAAATTTTTGCATTTTTAGGTCATTTGATCATCGCCTGGCATTCATTTTATTTGACACAATGGAACTGTGACAAATATTCAATGGAAAGCTTTTTTTTCGTTGGAGCACTGTTTATTAACGAACCGATGGAACGGGGATGTACGCGTTCCATTTCTGAAATATTCAAGCGATTTTATGGAATTCAAGATATTCGTGTCTCCGATATTCGAATAATTTTAACGCTCGATTTGGGATTCTATCCGGTAGATGCAATATGGTTTTCGGTATACAATAGACCAGATATGAGAGGAGAGTTGTTGTCCTCAAGTTTGGGAACAAGATTGTATGAGGATCAGAAGGTGGGGTTGCATGCCCCCAACATATGTAGGTACGTATTATGTATACTGCAAATTTATTTTTGGTCTTTATTTCCATCTTGTTGTTTATTTTTGGGCGCTATGTCCTGCGCTATGATTGCGAAAGGCAATCAAGTTCCACGTTCAGCTTCTGGTCATGACTCTTTCTTTTAGAACCAAAGACTTGATGACGCAAATCTTCATTGAATTGGAGGGCTTATATTGGGAATAGCAAACTCAGCTGATATGTGGATATTTTTCATGGACCATTCCTATTTCCTTCTGGGAAGTTGAGTATCCCTTTTAATGCAAATTAATAATTAAGGCTTTTTAGAAATTAGACATACATAAGTCCACAATACACTTTAAATAAGAAGTGAGAATGGTATCGGTCAAGCTTGGAGATATACTTCAAGCAGGTTTGGCTTCATGCAAGTGATGGCTTATCCCACTCAGTATCTCCAGCATTTAAGTATATTTAATTAAACAGAACAAGTACCGTGACGCCAGCACAACAAAAACCCTCTTCTGTGCAGCTAATTTACTGTTCGGAATTCAATTTCGCCACATAAAGCCATTAAAATCTCTTTTAAATATTATTTAAAAAGAATTTTTCAGTAAACATGAAAATTCACACATCACTGGCCGACTGAAGCCAACGCCACATTAATCATCATTTTAAAAGTCCAGGCATATCAACGCTATGTAGGTGTATGCTGGCTCCTTTACGCAGTAAACAACCGATCCATGGCAACTCCAAAGAGGGAATATTATTCAGGGATAACCAACCGCCCGCCTCCATAACATCGCATTCAACAGCGCAGCGGTTGGCTTTTAGCTCTTGACATCGCTTTAAGCCTCCACCGCGCGCCACTTGTACTGGCTATTTATTTTAACAGCATGCATATCCTTTCAGAAATCAATTGTCCGGCAAATGTGAAATTTCCATATCATTACTGGGCTGTTGGTTGGTAGCCAAGCCAAGCTGAAAAGTCGATCCACTCACTGTGTCATTACTGTGAGTAATTCGGGCAGATTGTCCCACTGCCCCAGTAGCCCGAAACACTTAGTCCATGGATTTATACGTTTATGTGACCGAGAAAGGCAGCATTTCAGCCTCTGTATATGGTAACGGTCGGGCTTCGTTGCACAGGAAGCCTTTTGGAAGCTGGAATTTATGAAAGCGAACCAATTGCAAACGAAGCGGATTCACACATTTCAGCGAAGCTCAGGGTGAGAGCAAATACGCATAACTCGCGTTATTAATTTTTTTATGGTAGTGCGGGCCACCTAATATACATATGTATATGAATATGAATTCGCATTGGGGTAGGTTGTAGGTTGGGGTAGGTTGTGCGGTGTAAAGTATGTAGAATCAGTTGGGCGAATGTTTGCATTCTGAATGTGATACTGCGAAGCGATTCAATTACATTAACGAACGACATAAAAACATGTTTATTTGCACAATGCTGAGCAGACCGACAATAATATTTTTCGACAAGAATTTTTAATGATATTTCGGAAGGGTTACCGAATTTTGAGAAATATTTCCATAACATGGTTTTATAGTAAGCCTTTATGTGTTGGCAAATTGCGACTTTCAATATTATCAGTTCAGTTTCTGTGGATCCCCAAATTACAAAGGAATCTTACGTTGGGCGCCAGTTAATTTAAGGTTAGTGTTTGTTCAAAACAACCAAAATTTATCAAAATATGAGCAGTGCACACTGCACAGGCTATCAACGAATAATAGCAGAAATCAAATCAACAAACTACCAATAACATCGAGACTTTCAAGAAAGTGGAAGAAAGGTTTTTCGCTCCTGGTCATAGTACTATAAATAGTGAATGAGAGATTTCTTGTCGGTTATGATCGATATTATGTATTATAGATACCCAGTTTGGTGACCTTAAGTCCAATATGACCTGTAGTTATCGCTTTTATTCTGCCGATATCTTTTCGCTTTTGTTTTATTAAGGATTAAAAGACTCTGTTCGCCGATACACATTAAATATTGTGTGATCATCCTAAGTGGTCACTTTGCCACTGAACTATAATTCAGTGCATGAAGTTGTAATATCTTTGTCCATTTTCTGCCCTCTTCTATTTCTACGTTTACTTTAAGAAAGGTGGACATTTTTTTTGTAGTTTAAATGACACGTTTTTTTTATAAAAACGAATTCACGCCACTTTGGTGTATCTAAAAATTCAGCCCTAAAATGTTTGTCGTCGATTCACGCCTTAACGCATTTACCGTTTTTAACCAAACTTTCACACATCTTTGGTATTGGTCCATATTGGTCCATATTGGTCCATATACCTACGGTCCCACGCCCCTCTGTCCAATTTTCACAGAAAATATCCCGGGCCAATACCTAAATTCACCTGTAACTTTGAGCTCAATCGATTCGGTGGTCTTCGAGATATAAGATTTTGAAAATTTTGCCGAGAACGAAAACCCCCTTTGACGCGAATTGTCAAAGTTATCAATCCACATCAATAAGCCGAGTTCCACAAACTAGCGAATAACATATTCCTTCGAATTTAACATTAAATTAGATGTGCGGCCCGTTGTTTTTAATATCAAATCGAAACTTTGCTAAATTTTAAGGATTTCAGTAGGCAAATTCACCGATGCCGACCGTCTCTTTCAAAGTCAAATCGAAACTAGCTAAATTTTAAGGAGTTCATGTGGAACCTTTGAAAATGCCGACTTGTAGGTGTACATTTACAAGTTTAAAACTTATACCTAATGAAAATCCAAACCTAATACCTAATTTTTGAAAATTGCTCGTTGATTTGCCGACTCTTGAACAGCCTAATGAAAATCCAAACTCAATTCTTCCATTTCAACATTTTGTTCAGACCTAATTTTTGAAAATTCCTCGTTGATTTGCCGACTCTTGAAAAACGTGGGGGTTGCGATATCCCGCACGCCCCTCCGTCGCTACGCCCCTGCCGGGCGGGTACAGCTAGTAATCTCATACAAAGTGGAAATTTAGATTTTTTCGAATTAAGGTTTTTCGAATTTCGACAGAATAATACTGCCTTAGCTGAAGGGATCGCTGGAAATTGCCATAGACGACTCCGTGTTGGGTTTCGCTAGATTTACGCATTCTAAACAGTGATGCCATTCTGACCGGATTCCGGTCATATCTGACCGGAATCTGTTTACTCTGACCGGAGAAAATTTTGAAATCCGGTCTAACCGTTTTTTGACCGGAACGAAAAATGTTTTTAACCGGAAAACCCTTTTTTGACCGGAAAAATAAAATTGCCCTACACTGACTTAAATAAAGATAGATTTCTATAATTTTAATATAACTTTGCCATACATTACGAACATGCTCCCAAGTTCAAACAGAAACCAATTTAATGCGAATAATGGGACTACAACATCACGCATGGAATTCTGCTCCGGGAGCAGGATAATAAATTATCTTATAGGCTAATTTCTTGTCGTTTTCTTTTGCTAGAATTTTGAAGAGGAAATTAAACAACGAATTTCAATTAATTAAAGTGTGAAATTCGATAAATCTCAGATTGGAGTTTGGTGAACTACTCTTTTCAAGTATCAGAAAATTATCCGAGAATAATATTATTTAGGTCAATTGACACACGGCCTTAGTACATGGCCGGGCCATACACGTCCTCCCATGACTTTCATTTTCATTAACGATTTGGCTAAACATAAAAACCAGGCGTCATTGCAATGAAATAAAATTTGGCAGGTAAAATAATAGTGAAATTGAAAACACAAACAAATTTTATGGTTAAGCCAAAGTGGACGCCCGTTTTTGACGTCCTCACTCTATCAACGCAAATATCATGAAAATTTGTATCGAAAGCACAATGGTGCGAAAAAGAACGTGCCACAATTATTTCTGAAAGTAGATTTTCTAAGCTATTTACCTTTCTCCTTTACTCACTCAAAATCTACCTGACACAACGTTCATTGGAAGGCGTGTATGGCCATGCACTAAAAGTGTATTTCAGAACTTAAAACATGTCATATAAAATGAAAAATTAGTTTCAGTAAATTTTAAACAAACGAAATAAAAAACAAGTTCACAAACTCAAAATTCACATATTATAAAAACGTTTTCTAAACATCGATACCTAATGCAGGTTAACATAAAAATTCGTAAATTGTATAGGTAGGTATAGGTATTTTCTCTATTTGACCGGGTTTCAGGTCAAAAATGCTCATTTTAACTTTTGACCGGAATTTTTGACCGCATTTAGAAAATAAAAATCCGGTCATTCGGTCAGATTTGACCGGATCCACTTTTTTTTAGTGGCAACACTGATTCTAAATGGTTAGTCAACGCAGCACGATACTTTCCACTTCACTGGCAATTTGAATTTGGTTTAATATTTCTGGTAATTTACTAGCAAGTACCTACCTACTATGCCAACGTCATCTACAACTTCCACTATCTTAGACTGTTCGGGTATAGAAACTGACATTTTTAGGATGTCAGAGTATTGTACTTTAGAACTTCGTCCAATGCCTTTCCCAAGAAATGTACTCGGCTTTTTCAGTCGAATCTACAACGCACAGTGTTCCTTTGGTCAATTATTTCTGCACTTGAGAAAACGCAACAGTCCTTGTCGCCTCAATAGTCTTGGCTTCTGGCAAATGTGCGCACTTTAATTGCTGCCTTTTTAAACACCCTCTTCGGGATATTTTGAGTTTATTCTACTTAAGTTGCATATTTGATGCGAAACATAGAGCCCTGTTGGCAGGTCACTGCTGTGCTTATGTTTCTTTAAACCGTAGAAAATCCATCGTCCTCCACAGAAAAGAAAACACCTGATGTACATACTATATCTCGAAGCAACTATGTAATCTCCTTACCTACTCAATAAGCCCTACCACCGACCGCTTTGACTTAAATGAATTCCCTACAGTCTACGAGTGAGGTAAATCATTTTTGAATCACTTCGGCAGAAAATCCAGCGATGCCCCATCGTAGTCAACTGACGTGATATTGGAATACAGAAATATTTTCATCATCGCTTCGCCAAAAGGACACACGGTCACTACCAGCAGGCGAGCAAAATTTTACAGGAAAAAAAATCTTCAACAGCTCACATAGATAGATATCGATAGCAGAGAAATGGACATCAACGGCGATGGAGATACATTTTTGAGCAGAAAAAAAAAAATAAACCGATATTATTTACTCCTTGCTATGGATACCGATGCGATGGAGAATACTTTCTGGTGTCAATCAGTGTCAACAGTATCAAGTATTTGCTCCGCTGTATCATGTTCACAAGATGCATTGCAACCACATTCACATGAGAACGAGGACGTATCCTTTTTTTTAAGTGGAATCAATCGGTGGACAGTCACATGCACTGACGTGATAATTGAACCAACTTGCTGACATAGATATATCAGAAACATACGCATACCAGCAGAAGAGAGAGGAGAAATTAAAATGTCTCTGCTGAGGACATAGATGGTCCTTGGATGGATGGTTTATATGAAAGTTATGCCACCCAGCTATTTCAATCCACCTTAACTGATGGTATTCTTGGAAAATTGTTTAAAACTGTTTTTAGAAAGTTGATTCGTTCACAAGAGTATGACGATTCAGAAATTTCCTAGTCCGTGGTTACGTATACCTACGGTTCGTTAAGACATGAGTCGTCTATAAGTCGTCAGAACTTACGACGCAGAAGGGATCATGACGTAATCTCGAATGCCAAAAGTCTCGAAGGCTAAAAATCTCGAAAAGTTTTTTTTTTTAATCTCGAAAGCAAAAATCTCAAATGTACAAAAATCTCGAAAGACTATATCTCGAAAAAATCTCGAAAATAAAAAGTAAATTCGAGATTTTTTTTTGCACCCATCCCATAGCCAGACAGTAAACCCAAGCAGGGGGGTTGCAGGGGGGCAGCATGCCCCCCCATACGTATCGAGATTTTTTTTTCGAGATTTTTGTCATTCGAGATTATGCTTTCTAGATTTTTTATTTCGAGATTTTTGCTTTCGAGATTTTTTTTTTCGAGATATCGGGGTAGACCCGACGCAGAATTGAGGGATCCTAGGAATCGTTTAACCAAGTTGTCAAATTCGATATATTTCTTCCTATAGGAAATGTCTTACAAGTCTTTCCATTTCTCCCTTCATTCGAATAGGTCTTGTTTTGCCGAGGCTTTAGATTGGCACTAGAAATTCATAGTAGCTACACTTCCAGTCTGATTAAAGTGGTTTATTTACTGTTATTTCTCTCAATCAATCAGTAAACTAAGCAACACATTTTCCAAAAAGGATGCAACCCACTCCGGATTTTATTTCCTAAAGCAATCCATGGGTCAAACATTAGAATTTAAGTCACTTGCCCTAATAAATTCTTCCCGGTTAGATAGTAAATCAAATTTCCACCTCTCTGTTGGACAAACTTCTGTGGTCGTTAATGAAGTGGGTTTGTTGTTTGAATGAGGGAAAACTTTCAAAACACAAATGGAAAGGAAAATAAATGTTTCGTCCTAGCCCCCGGATGCGACCGACGCGACGCACGTCAACAACGAAACAATGGCAAACGAAGCAAAAAGGTGTGACAAGTGTCTCTAATTTACGAGTGAAATGTATTCTCCAATATAGCGTCGTCGTTGTCCCAAACCACCAACCATCCCCACAGGGATTATAGGTTAAAACGGTGGTAGTTGTGGTTCCCCTCACACAAACACACACATCCAAATAATTTGGCCGATCTTGATCTGCAAGCATACGGAACTGATTCTGTATGAATTTTCCTTTCAAATTTCGAAGGGATGGCTGAGGGGTGCTCTAAGGATAGAGTCCATTCTTCGTGTGACATTGATGGAGTGACAATTCACATCATCAGACGAATGGTTCGTTAACAAACTAATGGGTGATGTAATTGATGGCCTCCGTAGTGTCGTTTCATGTTTGCATTTCAGATGGGGTTTGACTGGTTTATTAACTCTTCTACCATGATGCGGGTCCTTACTTTGAATTTAATTCCATTTTTAATGGAAAATTAATTTAGACTCGCCTTGAGCTAAATACAAATCAATAACTTGTCTCCGATGAAAAAAAAAAATTGTCAACTCTCTATAAAAATGTAAATTTCGAATAAAAAACGATTTACCTACATTCTACTAAAGTGTCCCTTTGAGCCTGCCACTAAAATAAAATTCCAATTCACTTGTAATTTTATTGGCGGTTTTTTTTTTCATCTGTATTCCCATTTCAATGGAATATATCAACGTATACGGGCAGGACACTTCCCGCATGCAATTTAAATCCCATAGCGCCAGCATGCAAAATCCTTTATAACATAAAATACAAGGAAAAAAGTATAGGTAGGTAATCCACAGGATACTCGTCTATATAGATGTGTTATTGCTTTTGTCATTTCATTCGGGTCATAGACTAAGCTGAGTGGTGGTTCTATTACGCTTAGTATTACTTACACTCTTATCAACTGTCAAATAGGAACTGAAAAAAAAATAAATAAATTCCGCTTTCAAAGGATTTCAGGTGTTGAATTGTTTTTATATGAGAGGAAGGCGGGGTTTTTTTTTTCTCTCTTTCCTGTGTGTATATTACAGTTTGTTGTGCCACACTAAAAAAAATCAAAGCCGATTAAGTAGGGTGTATCCCTTGTGTGAGCGAAGGCTTATGGAAATTGTTATACAAAAATGTAAATACGAATGAGGGAACATAAATCATGTCGCATAGAAATGGTTAGTGATGATGATGACGTTGTATAGACCTACCATACCCCCATGGAGGATATTTTTATTGGTTTTGTCGAGTGGAACTCAAATGGTAATCAAATTACATTTGAAATGGTGTTTGGGTTTGAGGGTGTGACCATTTTTTGCACATCCAAGATGGGTTGGTTTGGTCTGATTAGCTACATCGTTTTTTATAATAATTTTTTCTATATGCTCTGAATAAGTCTTATATGGCTTTTAGAACACATAAGTTTGGTCACAATAAGTGTAATACGCGGTATTAAAAATAATTTTTAAATTTCAAAACATCACTATTCCGAAATTCTCTGTCTCTAAATGACCTGGAAAGGGAAGATTAAAAATGGCCAACTTGGTCTACATTGTGTTTTCTGTACGATATTCGGGAAAATTTTGAGTTAAATTTTTTGAGGTAGATATTAAGAAATTTCTGCTTGAACCTTTCTTCTTTTTGGAAGAGGTACTGTGCTTCATGTATCGTCAAGAATGAACAATCTTCTGCAGCGTGCCCGACTCCTAACGGCTAAACCCTCTTAATCTTCAACTGAAACAGTGACGAAAATGCGTCTTGCATTACTTCGGCATGGTAGCTTTTTTTTAACCCTCTAAACAGCCCCTAATCTTCCATAGTCTTGAAGGATTTATATCCTGCTCTCTTCTCTTTTTCTTCAGCGCTATCGCGATGTATGAGCATGGACCATAATACTCGGTTGCAATTTCTCTCTCTCGTTCCTGTGATGATATAGTCAGACCCCGGAATAAATTCGCACACACCTTCATTTCATGCTCACCGCATGGAAAGATAATTGTGACAGGTCAAAGGATTCTCTAAGGCGTTTAGCATATCCCTTCAGTTGGCATAATTAAAACTCTCTAAAGACTTTTCTTCCCAAAAATCCAAACTACGTCCGCTACTGATACTTATTTTGAGAGTCATCTTTTGAGCTAGGTTGTTGTTAAGCGGATAAGTTTCCTGAACTCACAACTTACTTACTTACTACTCTGCCGCCTTTCATCCTCTGCGATCCCAGGCATGCTGCTGCTCCAATCCACATCTCCATACCAAACGCTTTGGCATAATCGGGATGTCTTGGTCCTTGAAACTGGGGCTGGGATTCGAAGCTACTCTTAGCTGATGGAGTATTATTGTGTATTCGCTTGATGTGGCCGAGATGTAGTCGCAGTATTTTGACTTTTTGGACTACTTCTACATCTTGGTAAAGCTCATAGAGTTCGCGCTTGTATCTTCTCCTCCATTCGCCTCCTCGCACACAGGACCACAAATCCGCTGAAGTATTTTTCTTTAGAAGGAGCTCAGTCTCAGATCTTGCTTATCAACCAGCACTCGGCGCCATAAAGCAGAACACCCATTTCGTCCTTCGAGTTAGGAATTTTGAACCCAATTATTTTGCCAAACCGAAGTAGCAGCGGTTTCCAATGGTAATTTTTCGCCGGGTCTAAACTAGGGTGTCATTCGTTGAGTTCATGTTTACTCCAAAGTAGACGAACTCCTTAACTATCTCGTAATTCTAGTGGATAGATGTTTTTTTATTTGTTGATACAGAATATCAATCGAAGTCAATTTCCGTGCAGAGAATGAGAAGAAGAAGAAATAGAATGGTAATCCTTCGAGAAGCCGAGTCGCCCAAAAGAATCCAAGGTCTACTTCTTAAACCCTAAATGGCATATGAATGGATATGTCATGATCGAACTTACCTTATCCAAGTTCGGGTTCGGGTGACTTTTTTTGGGTTTTTTCCCTAGGCCTTGCCGTAAATGTGTTCAAAGCTATTTTGTCGTTTACTATTAGGTAGGTGTGAATTAATGAACTTATTTTTATACCGAAAACAACTCCTAGACATTATACTTCATTCAAGATGATTCAAGAGACCTAAAATTTTATTTTTAGTCGGTCGCGAGACTCAGTTCTTTTGCGTGCGAAAGGAACCAGGATGACTTTACTAGGATTAATTGGGGGGTTTTCGACAACGTATCAATTGCATACTTCTGACTCGTAAATCGTAATTTACTTTTATAAAAATGAGTCTGTCATCAACATAGCCAATTGCTTTGTAGCCAAGACTATACCTAACCTAGTTTAATCATGACAAAAGACTAGAAAAGGTTATACTAGCCCGTACTGTAGATTTATATTCTTTAGTCATTGTTCTAAATCAGCGGTTGGTGGGATGGTCTATGCTTCTATTTGGAAGGGGAGAATAAATAGATTTATAACAGCTATTATAGAAAGCACTGTAAATGCTAAGTAGGCACATATAGCACGATTTCCTTGTAGCTGTATGCCTCCTTTATCTGTGATGTTGTTAGTGACAGTAGCTGTATTCCTACTTTGGAAGTCTCTAATTTATATATCGATTAACCTTTCCATAACTTTAAGAAAAAGACGATGCCCACCTTATGGGATAATAGGATTTACGTAGCTTACTATAATTCTTACCTAGTTTAGGCAACATTGACCCCATTCAATTTAGAAGGAATGTATCCCTATTTGAAACTAAACCTAAATAAGGCAATCCGACCCAATTCGGAAATATTTCACTCCTCAAATGCAATCTAAGCCCGAAAAATGACCCACCTACGCCTTACTCTTAGCATTTCATTATATAATATGTAGTTACAAAAGCCGCCCAAAATAATTCCATTTCGACATTTCAACACATCCATTATTATCCATTCAAAAGAAAAAGGCGGCCGAACATATAGAGGCTCAGCTGAAATGAAAAATTGCCTACACAGAGTATCCGCTTCGCCAGTCTGTATGAGAAATTGAAATACACTCCCCCACTGAATTTGTGGATTTCCCAGGCGATTTTTTTCCCTTTCCTGGCGAATGAGATTTACACTGTCTCAATGTCCTGATTTTAGAATTTGAAAAATTCACAACTCCCTCTGCGTTTTACAGTAGCTTTGCGTGACATGTAGCCGGACTGAAACTTTCAATCAAATTGATTTACTATACGTAGCTAGAATTCAATTTATTCACTGTGAGTTGCTAGTCAGGTAATAATGCTTGTTATACGACTGTGACTGCCCCCGAGACGAAACAGGACGAAAGGGTTTTCTCTTGTCGACCCGCACGCCATGGTTGCACGACGACAACACTGGAGTTTGTTTTGAAGACACATAATAAGCCAGGCCAAGTCCCATTACTCACCTGTCAGTGGCATCAATCCTAGTGATTTGTTTAGAATGGTTTCCTACCTTCTCGAGCCCCCCCCCCAGTAGTATCTCATTTCGAAGGTTCTTTGTTATACTTCCGATGGCACTATTGGGGGTTGGAATACGTCGCATTGTTCTCGTTGTATAAGGGTTACCGGAAGTTTTGGAACTGCGATGGTTACTGTGATGGCTTCATTTATTTTCGTTACCTTCTGGTAATATGGTCTCGGTCTATATCTCTTGGTCTCTATATCTTTCTGTCTGTATATCGATGTTGTCAGGAATATTGATATGGAGTGTAGACGCACCAGGAGGGACTGTGCGCTTCATTGTAACGAATGTCAAAGTGAGTTGGATTGATAGGCGCATGAAGTGAGGTAGAGAAACCGGGAACGCAATTCGATCCAAAGACGGGCCAACTAATAGACTGCTCGTAGATAAGATATAAAGATACAAATAGGGTTGATATTTGTATTCATTTTGAATGAATCCGTAAGAAGAGCAAATTATTTTATTAATGTGTATTGGAATAGATATCTGATAGCTCAGCCACGAAAAGGCACAAATTATGTACATCTAATGGGGGCCTTTTCCACCAGATAGCACAGCGGTACTGAAAGCTTCTCAATTCAAACGGTCGGAAACGACCAAAAAATAAGTATCTTCTATTCGTCAAAGTAATTGTGGGAAGCTCTCGATCGAGTCCCACTCCAATCTGTTGTAGACACACGCATTGATCATCTAGATTCTATAGAGTGTACAATAATTCAACGTCTGTTAGGGCCACCCACTCACCAATTAGTGACGTCCTATATAATTCAAGCCTCATATACCTTTCACAAATTCTTGACATGCATATGCATAAGCCTCGTCGATTAATGTCACGCAAATTAAGGTTAATTAGATGACAGTTTGTATCCTATTAGTAAGGATTCGTATTTAATTTACATTCCGATATAGATTCTGTTAATTTGCAAATGATTACCCACCGCCAAGGACCTCCAATCAACCATGAATTCAATGCTATGTCCCAACCAATTATACGCTTCATCCGTAATCGAAACATAATCCGTCCTTCGTCGTGGATAGATACCTACTCCACTCCTACTCCATCAATCAGCAAGAACATTTCACATATCGAACAATAGATTACCGTACATTTTGTCTACACGCCTGAAGGACCAGGATTTGTTTCAATCAAACTGATGTACGCATTGTCTAACAAACAAATTGAAACTTTTCGGAAATTTCATCCAAGTTGTAAAGGTATAGGCCCGCAGTAAGCCTATTTATGTCCAATTAAATGTGAGTAAAGGATACCCTCACATATGTTTCGGAGAAGTCCTTCGATCCCTTAAATTATACGTGGAATGAAAGTCAAGGTCAACTGCTGGCAATCCCTCTCGACATAAATCAATCGCAAGCTGTACTTATGTTTTTATGGAATTTATATCCAAAGGACCAACATCAAGAGAGAAAAAAAAAACGACACAAACTTGAATTGATTTGGTTTATGAAACATGGCGTAACGTTTCCCGGTGACTTATACGATACCACCCGAACCCAAACTCGATCCAGCCGGCCATCGTATATACACACGTAATGGTAAGGAAAAACTTTATCAGTGATTTGGCTCGCGTACGTGATTTGGATACTGATTTCATTTTCGGACACATATACAGAGGGACGATGGACTAAGGGGAATGCCAGCCCAAAAAAGGCTGATGGGATTAAAAGGATTTATGTGAATTCATCTCGTTTAAGGTAAGATTTTGTCGTAACTACCCTAAGCGGGGCAATCTCTCTGAGAGGAGGTTCGGTTTTTTTGTTTTGTGTCCTTGGGTCCTCGTATTTGTGTTCTATTTATGGGTGCTGGATGCCGTCTTTGGATCCGAATCGATTTCAATTTATTTTTATTTTTATTGTAAAGAAATTGTCGTAATCGATCCAAAGTAAAGAGGATAACATTTTTTTTTATAGAAATTGAGACAACTGAAGGAATAGGATGTAGAACGTTGGTTGCTATTTGAAATGCTATTTACTAGTTAAGCGTAGACTTTATTGGCATCAGTCAGGAGATATTTTGGTTGTATATATAGAGCTGGATGGTTATGGACTCCAATTAAAGCCAAAACTACTGGTTGGGTGTTGTAGGGCAAATCTGGTAGTGGCTTTACCGTCACACGCACATCAACTGTGATTGTCTGTGCCTTTGGGTAATAGCCATCTACGGAGGGCTTGTCCGTTGCTTGATGTCAAAGATATGCTTGGGGACCTCAATGCTAGCACGCATGCAATTTCATCAACATGCACGCATTACAAATGTCAAAAAGTGTCAGCTATTGTTGCAGTTAGATTCCGAATTCGACTGCGCGACGATAATAGCTGATCTGATGCAGCCAGAGTCTACAGAAAGCGTTTGAATATTCAACAACTGCCAGCAGTCCTAGTATAGCGACATTATCAAAAAATTATCCGAAACGCGCCACAGATTACCAGCTGCCTCAGGGAAAGAGCGATCTCAAGAGAAAAATGTGTCAGAAGGTGAATGTGTATGTAAAACAATTAGTATCTAGAATCTAGCCACAAATGCAGCAGACAAAAATCGTCCGCATAAAGTCGCTCAGCTCTAGAAGATGGAAGGTCTATAGCTAACAGAATTTGTAAAAGAAAGGCAAACAAAAAATACTTGATCCTAGCTATATTTTCAGAAACGTTAAGTCTTGCGGGCTAGCAAATCGATTATCACAGAATAAATTAGCATTGTCCTGAAAATTACCTACGAATTTCAGGCCAAAACTCATATTACCTACGTCTTACACTTTTCATCGACTTTAATATCGGGGAGAACATCCCTATAAGTCCGCTGGTACTTCGGTTTAGATTAAATCGATTCAAAACTCCTGACTTAAGCGACGAAATGTGTGCTAACTCTGATGGTTCTGGCATCGAGCATTAGCCGATCAGCTGTAAAGGCCAGGCTCATAGATGCGCAAAAAAGTTGCAAATTGGCTATTAATTCTGACAAAGAATATTTATTGGAAGAGGAGTTCAGTGAAAAGTAAGAACGTTGTCGCAAGATCTTCAAATAACTTGGTGAAGCATACGTCGTCTTACAGAAACGAGGAGGAACATCATTGAAGGAGCCAAATCCTAAGATGGTGCAAATCTATTCGTCGAGAAGAACATCTTAAGAAAATGAAGCAAGCACTTCTGTGAGTTACTCAATCCGGAACAGGGGACTGAGACCGACCCATCGCTTTGAGGGAAGTCACTTTGGTGATCAAATCGCTAAAAATTTTAAAATCTTGCCAAATAGACAATCCAGCCAAAAATGACCAAGAGGAAGTTCAAAGGCTTTCTCTCATAGAACTAAATTGTGTTGCTATCTGGGAGAACGGCGAAATATTGACAAACTGGCCTATTGACATGCAAGAAGATCAAAGGGATTGCTAGAATCTTAAGTATTGTCTAAGCTGTTTTAAACGCGTAGACAGGGATGTGGTTTGAGGATCAACAGTTCGTTTTTCATCGATTCATATTCAAAGCAGATACGTTTTCTCTATCACATCTGACTTCGAGCTCTTCACAAGCAATAGAGGAAAAAAGGTGAACTTTCCCGTAGGATTATTTGGAAAGAGCTACCTCTTTCTGTTATTAGGACGGCAGATTCTATAGGTTAAGTTAAGCTTGATTAGTATCCTGGCAAGGAGGAGTAAGTATTTCGTGCTGCTACATAGTACAAAACATCCTGAGCATATAGTGAAGTTTATAACCTTATCTGTTGGAGGCCTAGAAACCTCTTAAGATCTTCAAGGAAGCACCTTCCAAGGAATTTGTTCATGACCTGGGTTGTGTCCCTAAAAACTGCCTCTTTACAGCAGTTCTTTCAATGATGTACTGCATTTGATGTTTATTGGCTCAACTGCAATCAATAAAGTTGATGTAGCTACTTTCAAGTTCTAGATTGCCTACCAACCGATAAACAGATTAAACCAAAACTATTTTAAATTCGGATCTATGAACATTCCAAATAATGACATTAAAACCACTGACGGTGAATGCATTCTTCTCAATTGCAATATCCATGAATGTCACCTAAATACTCACCTCAACGAAATTTCAACGAACTATCCGTCTGGGATAAAAGTGATTAATGTTCGCTTCGAAACGGGACCGCTTTGTGCTAATCCACTTGGGAACCATTGAACCAAAACACGATATCAACGAACGAAAAACCACCATCATCCCGAACACCAGCACATAGCAAACAAATTCACTAGTCCCTATCTGTCTAGCAGATAATAGCATTTTTTCACACTGACAGGAGTACAGGATCACCCCGCCCATTATGTCGTTATTCTAAATGGTCTCATATAACCATTACCGAGCAAGTGTGTTTCCATATTGACATGGCCGCAAAACAAAAATTAAACCCGCGGCCCGTCAACAAACCGCATTCAATTCAATTTGTCTACCAATACAGTATCACCCGGCGAAATGCTTTTATTTATCGAACGGAAATCATTTGCAAATTCAGCACTCTCTAAACAGCATAGTTTATGTCCTCTTGATATTGAGCTGTATTTTTAGGAGGGTTGGGGGTTGCTTTTTCAATCACTATGCAATGTCACATCCGGGACAGAGTTACAATGGCCCAGACGTTAAACTAATCAATCAGTGTCCTCGAATACTGTTTTTTGGGTGGAGGATAAGTATCCTTTTCTATGCACGCAGTTGTGCTCAATCAACGTAACCCCCTAAGCTAGTGGATGATATTGCATTTTCATTTATTAAGCAATCACAACAGATTGACAGTTTATTTTATGGCGATGCACAGTTGAGGAATTTATGGCAGACTGTTGGAATGGAGACGTTTATTTTGGTTTATTTTTGATGCATGGATTGACTGTCTTTAGAGAGAGAGAGAGAGAGAGGGTGTGTCTTTGAATGGAACCTAAGGCCTGATTGCTAAGTAGTCTGCCAACTAGCCATTGAGTCACTGAGCCTTAAATTACTTACTCATTGTTGGAACTTATACTGTCCGGAATAGAATTGGGCTTCAAAAAATACAGCTCTACAGTTTGTGTGGTCTGTAATTTTTGGCTACTGAATTCAGTTCAGTATTGAGTCCTGATTCTGGAAATTTACCTGAGCTCTTCCTAACTTTTCCCCAATTGTCGAAACTGTCCTGCGCCGCATATATTTCTTGATTTCGTTTCCAACCCGGAAATTTGCACAGTCTTTCGGCTGACTATCAAAACAGCCTTGATTTTATGGTCAACTTGTTCTACGTCGGCAGACTCTAGCCAATTTTTGATTCTGGCGACTGCTTCATAAGTAACGGACTCTATAGCGGTCTACAGTAACCACATAGCAAATCCGATCGCATTAGCTCCTTGTGGCAGCGTTCTACGTAAAAAAATCCAACATACGTCCGTTTCACAAAAGAGGTCGAAAGAAAGGACCGAGTTTGTGATACTCACGCGGTAACGATTAAGTACTTGTGGTCATAACCATATTTACCAGATTGTAGGGTATTTCCATTTTAGACAGGGATTTTCTAATGCGGAGTTAAATTAATTTTTAACGTCTTATATCACTACCGCGCATTTCCCAGCATTTCTCGCCATAATGTTCAGTAATGTTGCTGTACTACTACTACCGCCTTTATGATTGTAATCAACGGAAGAGCGCCATTTTCTAAATCCATACAGGTCGTCTAATAATGCTCCATATCCTTTGTCGACTTGAGCAGTTTTCTGTATATGAAAAGTTATAAAAATGTTTCCATGAGCTGGTAGGTGCGTCTTGTTCTTGTGTTTGCCGATTTGGCATCCTAAATCATGTACATTTACTGTTCCCGAGTCGATTAATATTTTCAACATCTCTATCTCTATCTCTATCTCTATCTCTATCTCTATCTCTATCTCTATCTCTATCTCTATCTCTATCTCTATCTCTATCTCTATCTCTATCTCTATCTCTATCTCTATCTCTATCTCTATCTCTATCTCTATCTCTATCTCTATCTCTATCTCTATCTCTATCTCTATCTCTATCTCTATCTCTATCTCTATCTCTATCTCTATCTCTATCTCTATCTCTATCTCTATCTCTATCTCTATCTCTATCTCTATCTCTATCTCTATCTCTATCTCTATCTCTATCTCTATCTCTATCTCTATCTCTATCTCTATCTCTATCTCTATCTCTATCTCTATGTCTATCTCTATCTCTATCTCTATCTCTATCTCTATCTCTATCTCTATCTCTATCTCTATCTCTATTATAGAATTTAGAATTAAATTAAAATTAAATTAAAATTAAATTATCTCTATCTCTATCTCTATCTCTATCTCTATCTCTATCTCTATCTCTATCTCTATCTCTATCTCTATCTCTATCTCTATCTCTATCTCTATCTCTATCTCTATCTCTATCTCTATCTCTATCTCTATCTCTATCTCTATCTCTATCTCTATCTCTATCTCTATCTCTATCTCTATCTCTATCTCTATCTCTATCTCTATCTCTATCTCTATCTCTATCTCTATCTCTATCTCTATCTCTATCTCTAAAATTACTTCCCTGTGACATTTAAGAAGCATAAACGAATTTTTGTTACTGCAACAACAACCCTCTTTCCCGGCTTCAACAAGACAAGATGGGGCCACTTCAGAAACAGCTAAAAGCTAAGAGTAATTTGTCCTTCAACAGTACCTAAGTAAGTATCCTGGCCACCTTGGTGACTGGTCCTTACACCGACCGTGCGACTTTTTTTTATGGGGATAGCTACCTTAAATCGAGGACTTGCAGCAACAATTTCCGAACAATGCAGGACCTACAATAAAATATCCGGCGTGAAGTTGAGCCAACGCTTTGCTCTTGCTTGTTTATAAATTTAAGACTCAGATTGCGGGAGTGTGTTTCAAAGGAATATTCTTTTCTTACATAAGATCCGCATTGACAGACTTCATGTTTTAAAAGTCAAATGTGAGAATACGGTCGATTCTTTGTTTTGATATTTAACTTGAAAAAAAATTTGCCTGGCCTGGCCCCTTTGTACAAGAGATCCAACATTTCAAAAAGAAAAGAAAACAAAATCGTCAAGTTTTCTAAGTTATATTTCTAAATCCCAAGAGCCAAGATGGCCTATCTTTATATATCAATAGGTGTAGCTGGCCAGGCTTTGCCCATGCTCAAGAACTGTCTATATGAGGACAATGCACATCAATGTTTTAAATTTAAAACTTTAGCTCCCACTAGTATCGAGAAATAATAATATTTGGATTTTTTTTGTATTGTAAATGCCCGCTAAATGCTTTCTAAAGGCAATAAACGTCTATTTAGCAAATTTCAAGGCTAAGACTGCTGTAAATGTCAAGATATAGGGTAATTTCAAGATTTGGGAGTTCAGCGCCATCTGTCGGAAACTTGGAAAACTTTTGATGCACGCGTACTTTTCACTTCATAACAGATATATTGTCTAAGTTTAAGCTTCATCGACCGATTACTTTTCGAAGAGTCTGGAAAAAGCGTTTCCAATGATTTTATGTATGGGATGTTCCACGCCCCTTTGTACAATTTTTTTCATATGTTCTTTCAATCTATCAAGCCCAAAATCCAATGATACGTTCTTGAGTGCACACACTGACGGCAGTCTCTCTTATATAGACAGATAACTTTTATACTTACTTTATCTTAATTTCTTAATTTAAATTAAAAAAAAAAAATGTTCTCAATTTTACTTAAAAAATATAAGACCAAATAAAACACTTCCAATTTTCGATATGCGCAAATATATGTTTCATTTCTTTTATTTTAATACTTTCTCTGGTGTTTTTTATATATTTTTTTTGTTTATAATGTATAATACAATAGTTTGTCTGTGTGTTTTCTTTTAATGCTATAACTACAGCTAAAAGATAAATGTGGAGTTTCTTTTTTTCTTTATTATATTTGCTTAAATTTTCTCAGTAAAACATTATTTTTCTTTTTAAATATTTTCTGTATTTGTTTTTTTTTTTATACAATCACAATGTTTTTGTTTTTTGTCGGTAAATTCTGAAATGTATTCGTTTTCTTCATGTTTATTTGTAATTTTTCAACTGAGTGTATTATGTTTTGAAATAACAGTTAATATTTTTATTTTAGTTGTTAAATATAATTTATTTCTTTTTCAGATCTTAAAATTCTAAGCTCTATAGAAGGAGAACAACGCTTTTTTTATACAAGAAATTATTCTTAGATGCCGAGACTTGGATGTCCGTTTCGTTTTAGAAACAAAATTTGAATTTTTTTTATAATTGAGAAGATTTTAATTTTAAATATATTATATTTGGTTGTAATTTACAATATTTATTTTTAAAGAGTTTGTGTTTTTTTTTGTGCATTAAAGACACACGACAAAAAGTTTATGTAAGTTTTGTTTGGTTTTATTTTTGGAATTAATTTTTGTTTTTGAATGTTTTTAGAGTAAAAGTTGAATTTTAGGCATTTCTAGATGATGAGGGTCATAAAGTTGTAGTAGATATGGTAAGAATATGCTGGGAATGTGTGAATGAAATGGTCAACCATTGATTATCATGCTGCGAAATAGTAGTCCGAGATATTCAGCGTATCGGTTTTTATAGCTGCCTCTCATCATAGCTGCCTGTCATCATAGATTCACTAGTTAAATTTGCGAAGTAGTAAATGTATGTAAGTGTAAATGACAATGTTCTAGTACATTGTGATAGTTTGTATGACACCGAACTGTGGAATTGGTGAGTGCCAGTCACAATCACTACATTATCAAAATCCAACTAGAGTTGTTGCAAAATCCCTATTTGTTGCTTTTTGACTTATATCCAATGCTGTTCTCAAGGCGATCTTCAAAGTTTTTGGATAAGCAAATTTAAAAAAATAAATAAATAATTGGCGCACCCAAGGCAGCCTAGGCCTAGCTTCTCACAACCATTCGTTTGTGTAAGTTTTTATTTTTGGGACGAATGGAAGGGACCTATAATTTTATGCCGATTTCGAAGGTCTGAATTGAGAAGTTATTTTCAGGACAATTATACTCTTGGATGTTTGTCAGACGTTCGCGAGAGTTGACGCAGTGGAAACAAAACCGTAAGATGTAATTTGTGTTTTTTCCGGCGATCGAACCTGGGACCTCTTGCACAGTAGTCACTAGCACACTAACCACTGAACCACTTTATTAGTGGCAAGTAAATTGATGACTTTAATTTTTGCCGAATTTTCCAAGACTGACTGAGATTTTACATGGATTATGTCC
Source organism: Cheilosia scutellata (assembly GCA_955612985.1). Taxonomy (NCBI): domain Eukaryota; kingdom Metazoa; phylum Arthropoda; class Insecta; order Diptera; family Syrphidae; genus Cheilosia; species Cheilosia scutellata. Next base: position 61,882,385 of record OY015314.1, read on the forward strand.
TTTCCGTTTACAAAAGTATGTGAGTCTTTATAGGCCATAAATTGGCATCATCGGTGTTTGTTTCACAAATGGTCTCCTGAATTACGGACAATATTCAGGCTGGCGTCCTCTAAGTAGTTCCAAGTTACCAGAGTTGGATGAAGTTGGACATCTCTCCTCTACCCTTACATGAATGATTCAGAGTCGGAGTCGGAAGATCGATTATTATGAACAGTCATACGTATTCCAACAACCGCGATAATGGATAGACGGGACAATGAAAATTATAATGATTCACTTCAGTGGTTAGGGCATGGGACCATATTCAATAAAGACTACAAGGTTCAAAATTCCTGAAAAAAAAAACACTTAAGATTATTTTAGCGGCCCTACCTCCCAAGGGCATAAGTTTGGAATGAGAAAGCTTGAAGTATTCAGCCTTTCGAATATGATACTGTTGCCCTCGGGAATTGGTTGATTTCACACAAAAATTGTTTGCGAGAAAATAAGCCTTGAACGCTATGATCCGCTTACACCAAATATTTTTTCTCATTGTCTGTAGGGCGGCAATACCTCGATGGCTCCAGTATTACGGTTACGACAAGAGCAATTCTGACGGCCGGTATGGCGCTATACATTTTTTTCCTCTCATTATTCTTGCACCTTTTCAAAGGTAAATTTCAATTGTAAATTTCTTGTTACTTTTCGGGACAGAAACTTTTATTTATTAGAGACTTAGAGAGCTCTACCTAGGACACGTGATGCTCCGGTAGCCGGATACAGTCCAGGGCTTAGATCAGAGGCAGTATCAAACATCTACCCACAGAACCTTCAAGGTAATTTGCAAAATGTGGGTACAAAGCCCCTGATTCAAATGACGAAAGTCTACAGAACCTTATTCTACCAAAACTGCTCCATAGCGACGAGTGCTCGACAATAAGCAGAATAAGAGTACTTATACCAGGCTTTTTGGAAAGTGGTCTGCGCAAACTTATAAACTGTACCTAGATAATGATATAGCTAAAAAATACCATAACACGAAGAATATAATACTCCAGCCAAGAGGAGCCTCCAGGTTCGATTCGAAAAAAACGACTTAATCTTCGCTTTAAGAATCAATTCATCATCGATAGCAGGGGCCTCTATCATTAAAGAATAATTTTCCCTTTTAGACAAGTGTCTGTTGAAAGTATTACCAAAAAATCGTAGTTCGTAGTTGAACTTATTACTTTGTGCTATAGAATCACAACAGGCTTGTTAAAATACACATGTACTTGTAGAATAGTTCTATAAGCCTCAGATGATTTTGAAACCGAAGCATTTCGGTCCCGTTTGCGTCCACGGGCTTTGAAGGATCATGATCATGAATTGGTAGGAATTTTTCCGAGAATTGTCATGAATTTTCTGAGACAAAAAAAATTTACTATTTACAATTTTGTCAGTATGTAAAAAACTGATGGACATCTACAGGATTCCACAAAATGAATCACTCTCTTGATTGACTCATAACAGAATTTGTCAAAATATGTCGATGACAAAATACATAATATAGTCATGACAAATTTTTCGTTGTAGTGTGATGTGCTTTTTCTGAGGCCGAGGTTTAGCTCGCCGGATCCAGGATTTGCCCAAAGAAACACCAAACTCTGGTAAAGAGGTCCTCTTTATTTTAGTAACCAACTTATAAACTAATGTCTTATGCTTAACTTAACAATGATCAGATCCGATTCCTAAGTTGAGACTAACGTTGAGTCTGCGGCCCAACGAAAAGCATGGCTCCGTAATACAGAACGTGGCCCAACGCAAAGCGTGGCTCCGTACTACAATATGCGGCCCAGCGACAAACGTGGCTCCGATATAAAGCAGGACAGCCAAAAAGACACTGCTGATTCAATGCCCCAGCTTCCCAAAGGAAACTTAGCCACTCAAAATTTAGAACACTGTCCGAAGTCAATCTGGTACACTAGATTGGTACTATCGTTTCATTCGGGTACTAATTCAATGTCGTCCACTTAGTCAGTGTGACTTATAAGTGACGAATGAAAATCTCTTATGTCACATAAAAGTATGACGAACGGGGACGTTTCGTTACAGTAGGTGTGTAACTGACAATTTTTCGCTTGTCAATTTTGTATGAAATGAAAATATGTCAACAAATGCGACAAATTTGTAGAACTGTCATCTGTAAATGTTTATAAACTAGAGCCGAAATTGTCGCTTGCTTGAGTCTGGTATCTGTAATTCAAATTCACGTCTGAGTCGGATCAGTAGACAGTATGATTTATAAAATTATAAATAACACAAGCGAACATCACATAGAACTGTCGAGTGACAGGAACATTGTGATACGAACAACCAACATGCTTTTGAAAACAACACATGTGAGTCAAAGAAATGAAATTAACCCTAAAACCTTGTTAAGAATATTGTCCATCAGGACAACCTTCAGTAAAATCAAACACTATACAAAAGTTTCTTAAAAGAGGCATTAGTTAGTAAAATGAAACGTTACATGTAACATTTGACCACAAAGAAATCGTGGGCATATAACACAAGGCGCTAAGTCTTAAAAAGGCCTTTTAAAGTCGTCTACAAGTATGATGATACGACTAGCATTTTGCTTCTTGTACAAGAGATTACAACATCAGCAATGGACTTGTAACACTGAGTTACAGAAACATGTTACAGTTGCAAATAGAAATTTTCCTGTGCTACGTTATGTTTAAGGTTCTTCTGAATGAATATGGGTATTCTAAAGATTCTATAGGTTTAGTGAAATGGGTTTTAAAAATTCGCTTTCACTTTAGAATCGTATTGAAAATATACATCTCCAATGGAATGCGTTTCTGAAACAAGAAACTCAAAAAGTCGTACTTTTCATTCGCTTATTTAAAAAAAATGCTGGTGTAACTGAGAGGTCCGCTTTCCTTAACAACATTCTAAGGATTTTCCTCCGAACTAGAATTTAAAATTTCAAAACTCCTGTAAAAATGCGGATTTTGAAAAAAACAAACAATTTTCCCCCCATTTGTGGTACCTGTTGTGAAAATGTGTTTTTGTTATTATTGTCCCCTCGTCTGTGTTAACCAATTGACACTAAAACCCCAATAGAATTCCATGTGGTACAACAAACTATACATTCTCTCACATTTCCTTCCTGAAATTCCTGCGTCTTCACATATTGAATAAACACCATAAAATCTCACCTCTTGAGTGTCGCCGGTGTCAACTATTCCACACCATGACCATTCACCTGTCCCAACACGTATCCTTCCATACCCATTATAACCCTAATCTATTGGTAACAATAGTTTTATTGTAGGTACTCCTGTAAAACGTTCAACCATTTCTGTCTCACCTCAATACAAACGTATCTCTGTGGCGTTGGCGTTCCTTTTGTATTTCACAAGATAAGAGTAGTTTGAGAAAATGTCGTGAGAATATTATTATGTCTGTGTGAGTGAATGAAAACTGAGTGAATTGAAAGTTTGTGAGTAGTATGCGTGAAAAGTTTTAAATGTCTATTCGTTTATCTAGATATCACCCTGCATATGCAATTTTACATGAAGTACAAAACTAAAAATCTCAAATTCTCATCAACGAACAATCTTATCCCTTAAGTAACCCATCGTCCTATATACGTCTCCCCACGTGCGTCTGCAGGCCTTCCATCAGTTCACTAATAATGAATCATCTCGTCTACTGTACACCGGTTGTAGTCGTTCCGCCTTCAGTGCCAATTTACGCGCACTGTCAACCCAATGCCGTGGCATTGGCCTCCTCGGTAGCACTCTGTCGATACCTTAGAAGCTACACATCCTCGTAGCTGCGACACTGTGGCACAGGTCCAGACCAATTGCCATCGGGCAGGCATTTTGGACGCTCCTGCGGCCCAGATGGGCTGTACTCGACAAATCCTGGCCGACACTGAACGCTGAGAAAGTCACCCGAATCGTAATTGAATTTGAGCGGCGCTATTAGACCGTTTGGTGGATCACCCGGATAGGGGCATTGGGATTTGCCTGCAAAGAGGAATTTATGCGCCTCTGAGTATCTCTGCGTCGGATAGTGGATTTCAAATGATAGCCCTCGGTACTTACAGAATGGTGGTGGATGTGACCAAAATCCAGTCTCGGTGCAGACGATGCTCGCCTCTCCCACCAGCAGGTGGCCTTCGTTACAGCTGAATGTGACTAGAGCGCCGACAGCGTAGCGCCGATGACTGCTTGAGCCACTGGTTCCGCCTATACGACCATTGAGTGGCACTAGCGGTGCTGGACACTGTATAGCTGTGCAGGAGAAACAGAGAGAGAGGAAGAGGAAGAAAATTAAATCAAAAGTCCCAAAGACCGGCATCGTGAAGGCGAAATCATAAACAAAGTGTGAGCCATATATACATACCTCTACATCGGGGTACTGGTCCACTCCAGACACCACTCGGTTCGCACTCGAGTCCGGGTGGTCCATTCAGCTTGAAGCCCCACTGACACTTGAACACCGCCCGACCCCATGCCGATGTATTCAACTCGACCAGACTGAGATGCGAATCCTCGAGAAGCAGTCGGGGACACTGTACAGCCTGGCAACTGGGTGGCGGTGTAGACCAATTACCCGACGCCAGACAGGTTGAGTTCACAGTTCCCTCCACGCGGTAGCCTTGCGGGCACCTGTACAGTGCTCGTTGACCCAACTTATTGCCCTCCAGGCGGAGTGACAAAGGTGCTGCTGGTTCCGGCAGCTGTGGACATGTTGATGTTGCCACAATAATTGGAATGCTGTTAGTTAGGCCGCGCGGCGAAGTGCACGTAAATGTGCCTGAATCGGAGCTCTTGATTTCCTTGATGGTGAGCCGGTATTTGGTGGACTTTTCCTCGTGCACCGTTGACCAACCTGTCGAGAGGTAGACAAAGAAACAAGCACGAGGAATATTTAATTAAGATGAAGTGGTTTAAGCACCTCGCTGCTGCCGACCTACCTGTGTTGTATTGCTGGTACCAGCTGGTCCATGTCCATTCGGGGGTACCGCGAGCTCTCGGATACATACAATCCAAATGGATGGTGCTGCTCGGCAGAACGGCCAGCACGCCAGACGGCTCAAAGGCACCAGAGCCCGAGCCGATTTTAATTCGAATCGATGGCGCACTATCGTCGGAGAAGTTCGTTAGTAGGGTGGTGGGGACGCAGGATGGCATACGCGGCGCCCAGAGACCATTGGAGCAGAGGACGCGTGACTCGCCGAGCAATTTATAGAGGCCGAGATCTTTGCAGCGTGCTTGCAGCGAATGGCCGTGGGGTAAATCCCAGCCAACGTTCTGTTTGGGTGGAAGGATGTCAAAATGGGGGGATGAGAGTTTTATCCGGCATTTGGCGGAAGGAAGTGTTTTTCTATAGTACTGAAGTACATCAATGGAGAGAGGTTTCATGTGTGTCTGTGTGTTTGTGTGTCTTGTTGTTTATATGGGGCGGTTTTATGGCTTAGTGATTGAAAAGTTGTTAAAGAGTTTTACTATTTTTGTACACTGTACACGTGAATAGATTTTTTTTTTATCGAATGGCGGTTGCATGTAGGATTAACGAGGATGCAGATAAATGGGTAAAGCGAAATTAATTCTGGTATATCGATTTGAAATGGTTTTAGATGAGTAAGCGGAACTAGAGCTGAGTGGAAAGACGAGTCAGAATAAAGTGCACGACTGGGTCGAACGTACTTGCTCCTTAGTATGCCATTTCTATTTAAATATTGCTGTTACGTCTCGATGGAAATCGATAAATATTTATATTCACTTTCGGCCAAAAAAGCGAATATCATTTCGAAAACAGCGTTTTTGACCGATCGATACAAAATTCTGAAATTCACTAAACTGGAAATATCGGATTACTTATGGATGTTTAACGGTTTGATGAAACAATGAATATTTTCTGGCATCAGTTAGAGTTAATGTGGTGGTCACCTAAATGTAAAGCGAAATGCGCTTACGAAATGGAATTTTCGAATGACAATGCTTTTGAAGTACTTATGCATATGCTAGGAGAACTACTCACATTCTGTTGATCGCCACAGTATATAAAAAGGGAGAAAAGTAAATTTATTAGTCAAGTTTTATGGATATTTTTCTTATTTTTTAATGAGATACAGCTTGTTCTATGCCAGATGTGTGGTTGTATGTTATTGGAATTAAAGTTTTCATGGTAAATATACGTAGACGCTCTTAATATTCTATCAGCCTTATTTATTAGAATTCGCTATAATGCTTTTAAACAACTGTATAGTTAGGCAGTGTATAAGTATTTATTTTTCAGCTTATACTGCCTCTATACAACTGAGTATCATTTTTAAAACGCTGCTTTGCGTTTAGGGTTACTATAAAGAGTGTATAAAGTTTATAAATAAGGCTGATAGAGTTTAAAATGTCTCGTACATTTTCAGGAAGTGAAGTGTATCTCAACTGCAGAAATCTGACTTTTTGCACATTTGTTTCGTGACACCCTTTTTAATATTGGCGATATTAATAGCTACCCTTACTGAACCATGTTAGCGTGTTCTTGAAATACCTCATATATATAGAGCCTTTTGTAGATAAATCACTGTACCAATAGCTAAGTTAAATATCCTAGATCAATCTATAAATTAATAAAATAAATGGGCAAAATGTAGCCCACCTTAAAATGCCGGCCTATAGATGCCTTCCCCTTCAGCGAATTAATCTCGATCACCATAAGGCAAGCATTTCGAATACGTTTCTATAAAGGGTGCAATTTCATGAGAACTACAAGTACATAAATAAATTTTATATTTACTTTGTCATATATTATGTACTTCGCAGCGTCATATTTCTAGAAAATACTCAAGTGGAAGGAAAATAGCATGCACGACTGGGTCACACGAAACATTGCAAGTTTGATTGGAATAATCATCTGAATTGGGAATACCACAACTTGTTTAGTATTTTTGTTTTCAATTTTGTCCACTTTGGATGCCGGATATACAAACAGCAGAGATACTCGTACGTTTGGCCAATTCTTCGATTGTCTCATTTTCGTCTATAGCCGCAGACCTAGCAAATAATGGTTTATAACTGGTGGATAGCTGGGCCTTGGCTTCTCACTGGACTCTACGTCTACATTCAGACTCTGTCTTGAGATTGAGAGTGACGAATTCTCTCTTCACATACTCATGGAATGATCGGTTCTCTTTCATCTCAAAAATAATATCCTTGGCGAAGAAATCGTTACTTCATCAAATCTTGCTCACATGCCCCCAGGGAAAATCGTTGTCTTCTTGACTGTCTCTGGAGTAAAAGATGGTTCTAGAACATCACCAGGGAAGGCGCAATAGGCTTCTTTTAAAGAGGCCGCAGTGTCAGAGCTCCATGAAGGCTCTTCCAACTTATAATGAAAACTAATCTAATCTAGCCCAAGAGTGTATCTCTCTCGACTGACTTCAGATTGTTAAAAAGACGCCCGCTTGCAATCCACTGTTCAATTTAGAACCGTCTATGAAGACGGGTATTTCGTACTTTTTCGTAACAGTGCGTGTCTGATACACTAGTGGACGTTATTGAAACTCCTTTTATACCTAAGAAGGTGATTATAGTATACTGGAGATTATGAATTGGCCTCACAATAATTGCTTGCACATAGTAGAAGGGTTGCCTCTTTTAGCCTTATCTTAAGTTAGGCGATTGAGGTGTTCATACTGGTGACCTGACGAAGCCTCTCCGTAAGGTCTAGGATACTTTCGTTATTTAGTGTCTTAAGTACGAAATATACCTAGGTTTAACTAATTGGCTTGAAGTCTTCGCCTTCCAGTGGAGGGTATCTATAAAAAAAAACACAAAAGGGTTCCCAAACCCTGTATCAATCAAACTCGACTTTGGGTCCATAGTACATAGTATAAAACTGAAGAAAGTTGATTTCGTAGCGGTAGAAGAACACTAACATTATTTGTTTTATTTCTTATCAGCAGCAGTGGCATCACTCAAATTTTAACCCAGCTGATGTTGCCAACTTTTAAACTTTCCATGAATTCGCCCTAACATCCTCTAAAAGGGGTATTTGGAGTCAGTTCAAAAAAATGGCTCCAAATGATAAATAATTTTTATTTGTCTAAAACGTGTGAAGTTTCAAATCAATAGAACTAATGACTTGAAAGTCTACTAAATACGGTACATTTGATCTTGCAACTCCTTATGGGTATACTTTTTAAAAATGCTGATATACTGTATGTTGGGCTAAATTAAAAATTTCCTCAAGTACGTCCCTAATTATTTTCTATTCACTCGGCCACTATGTAAATTTGAATATCACAATGGCAAGTGCTAAGAAAGTTATAGCTCTAAGGAAAAGTATATACTTTTACGAATTTTCCCCTTAAAAAGGGGGTAGAGGGGTCATTGTGAAAAACAGCAAAACACTCTCAAATCCCTAATGACTCTAAGATTCACTTAAATACATCGATGACACAGTCAATAAGAACACAGTCTTTTATAGGTATAGATATTTTGAGTGGGTTTAAGGAGAAATGTGCTTTTGAACTTCGTGAATTTGGACAATATTCCAAAGATTCAAATTTTATATTTCTATGAAGATCCTGCTCTGAGTGAATGTCGCTTCATCAAAATGTATTGGATCATAGAAACTTGTCATATAAAAAGAATTAAATCATTTTTTAAGTATAGATAGGTACTATATAAGCTCCAAATAAAGACTTAAATAGGGTTTTCGAGATACCAAACAAATTGTTTAAGCAAATTTATCCAATAAATGGACAGATCTGAGAGGCTCAATTTTTTTTAACTCTAAACTAACTTTAACTTTAACTAAGTAATATATACATATAGCTACTTATTTTACGAAGTGTATGTGAAAATTAAAAATAAGAAGAACCGGAAGTTATATTTGTTGGGCCAACGCAAATTCTGAGAGTCGTTGCCAGACCAGCATGCCGTTTTTCAGAACTTTCGAAATGCGAACTTTTTTTTTCCGGAGCTCCGAATGAATGGTTTGTTATTTAGCACTTTTGAATAAATGGCCTATCTTCCGACTACACAACTTCTTAAAAATTCAATTAAAAGCTATTCGTTCCGATATTTGGGGTTCTAACGTGTTCCAATAATTTGATGAATATTTGCTTCCAAGATCTACCCACTTGGCGTTATTACAATCGTTGTTTTGATATTTAAAAAAAAATGGTTAGAAATGGATTCTCTTGCATTTCCAATTGTTGCTAGTGAGGAGAATTAAAAATGCAGCGTGGTAAGATACTGAGGAATGTATATGTAATCCGTTTGACCTCGAGGATAAAGTGTGAGTTGTTGCAAAACATTTAGTTTTATTCCAAAGTAAATTAAAGTTTACAGATTTAAGCAACACTTTCGCCTCAACAAACGAGCATTCAAGTACGTATTGGACGAACTAGAACTGGAACTTGGTCCTACTTTCATTATACTCTTCAATCACTCCTTTAAGTCGGCGTGTGGTCGTATTAAGGTTTATGGGTGAAGGCGGGTACCATACCAACAAAGCGTTGCTAAAGACCACTCAGTTGGAATGGCACAATCTCATTTTCGGGCACGTTAAAAATGCTGCTGAATTTTTTCTCTGGAAGGTGCTGCAATTTATTTGTTGAAATTTTCGACCATTATTGAACAAAAAACGATTATTTTTCCATAATTCTGTAACAAACCTGCGGATTTTACATTTTGAATCCTTTTTTTCTGCGCACTACGAAAAATCAAATAGTTCGTAGAGTTAAATGTCAAAATTCATATTCATTCGGATTCAGTGATACCACTTAATAAATTTAAAAAATTACGTTTAAAAGGTTTAACTTGAGGGAATAATACGGAATTACAAAATTTGTATGGCTTGAAAAGATTTAAACCACGGCCTTAATTAAACCACATTTTAAACCGAGTGAATAATACGGCCGTGTTAAAAATACAAACTTTCATGCAGGAGATTAGGAACTCCATTATTTTGAAAAATTATGTACGTTTTCCTTCAAAAAACAAATCGTTATGCTTTGTCCTTTGTTTACATATCTACTTATGTGAACCTATAAAGCTCCAATAGGGCTCAATATGTTTCCCGGAAAGGATTTCTAATGTTTTCTTGACCTTCAGTTAAATGAGTTTTAATTCGATTGTCCTTTATATTAGATCATTTTATGAGGCCGTGATTCGACTTCATTAAACATTAATATGAGAGTATTGAAAAGTCTTCAAACTTCAATTCAATTCATTTTGAAAATACATATGGTCTCCTTAGGGGCCAAAAATCGCTTGCTAAAAATCATAACCAAATTGTACTGATAAGAAATGTATATTTCCACCTACTTACGGTACAACACCCCATCTACTTTAGTACCCAATGTACTTTCATAACCCAAAAGGGCGCGCATTATAGGCTTTCCACTAAAGTTAATGAACCCATCAATATCACTTAGCCAGGCCTGAAATGTAATTCCATTAAAAATTATCTATCATAATGACACCGAGACTCAATCAATTATTCAATTAGAAAGAAGTGAGAGAGAGAGAGAGATAAAAACAAAAAGATTTCCCAACAGAAAAGAACCACCTGCCCCGTCAAATATCAAATTATCTGAATAGGACCTTTCCCCCCTACCTCCCACCGAGAATATTTCAGCAATTTACCAACAAGCTTCGATGTCACAAACATTTCGGCAGGCACTTGAAAATATTTTCCGTTCTCATGTTTCCACAATTTGATCCAACCTTGTCGGCGATGCGATTAAATTAATTTTTCAGGATAATGAAGTGACCAAACAACCGACAAACACAATGACAGTCCTCATTCTTTTTGAATATCTACCCAACACAACGAAGAGCGTGAAGCAATTTCACCTAATGTCTGTGCTTTCATTTTCTCAATTTTTCTTCCATTTTTTTATTTTGGGAAAATCCTGCCAAAAGCATCCTCGTTTATAAAACCCTCAAATTTGTTATGCTCATCCTGTCAAAGGTGCTTTTTGTTTTCAAAAGATATATTATAATGGAATAATCTGCCAACCTATGTGTGTTGAGTGTGTATTGTGTTTATTTATTCATATTACTGTTGTTTAGCTGTCAAACGACTAGATGACGTTTGAAGAGTTTTTATGTGTTGAAAGTGAGTAGTAGAAAGATGGAATTTATTTTTCTTTATTGACACTTACCACAGAAATATTACGGTAGCTCAATAGCAAATGCGGCGGGATTCGATTAACGTGACAGCTTTTGTATAACGGTTGGAATTTGATGTGTCCATGTTCATCTGCAACAAAGGAGCGCGTTTTTTGTTTTGTTTTTGTTTTATTTTCGTTTTTTTTTTTTTTTTTTGTTTTGTTTTGTCGGCAAAGGTGCGCGACCATAATACACAGATTTACAACCCAAGGAAGAGAAAGAAAGAAAATCAAAAATAAATAAATTTTCTTCAACACAAACGCAAAAAGGAAGAGAAAAGTAAAATAAGTGATGCCATGTCGTTGACTGTTGTTGTTGATGTTTCTATTGTTGTTGTCGCTCTTATTGTTTTGAAATGTTATCCATCGTAAATGAACGATAAAACAAAACGAGATAGGTAACAAAAACAAACACACATACACACAAATCAAATTTACAGTAAAATTATAATCAAAACAAAGAGCAGAAGAAACAAAATAATGATGTTGAGCGGATGAATAAAAAACAACATCAATTTCGTTTTCACAATTACATTGAGTTTATTCTCTGGCTAAATATGTATTTTCATTTTCTTATTCTTTTTATCATTATTTTTCGTTTAATTTGATATTGCTTCAGAGTGAAATGTAATTTAGAGTATGCTTCTACTACACACACAGTCTTTACTATCTGCTACTATCTGCTACTGAGTAAGTATGATTTCTTTTTTTGTTTTTCCACATTTAACGGTAATAACATGAAGAGATTGGTTTTGTTTGCGTTTAAAATAAGTTGAGTTAACTGGCTTTTTTGGTATTTTCTTTGGCGATATAATTTGGCAGTTTATAAGCTTTTTTATTTTTTGTTTGTTTTTTTTTTTTTTTTTTTTTTGTAAGTAAGTAAGCCTACTTACCCTCCTCGTTTGTGGCGCACAGCGGTCCCACCCATTTGCCTTTGATGCAACGAATTTTGCAGAGACGACGATCACCAAGAGGACCAACTTCGCCGGGGAAACGAATTTCCGATACTTCTGTGAAGTGGACTTGTTCGTCTTCTTCTTCTTCCTCCTCTTCGTCTTCTTCGGATTCTTCCTCGTCTGGGTGGACGGGGGAGTAGCCTCCTTCTTCTTCAAAGGCTCCTGAAAAATAAAATTAAATGGACACATTTGAGGGCATGTTTTGGTGGTAGGAACAATATTTGATGGCAGGAGTTTGTAATGTAAGTTACATTCTATACAGAAATTCAAGTCGTTCATCGAATATCTGGTTGATAGTATACAACATTTAAGGAAGTATTGGCTCTTTTAAAAATTTTCTTTTCTACTATGAGAATTATTTGGGTAATTACAACACTAAAGGTAGGGAAGTCCGCTTTACTATAAAAATAGTTCATCCTATAGTCCATCGTAGTAAATGAACTACTGACAATTCTCAGTAATGATGGTTTCTATGTCCAAGGATATGCAGATGACATAGCTACCCTAATTAGAGGTAAATTCGAATACACAATCTCGGATCGCCTACAGAGGGCTTTATACCTAGTTGCTGAATGGTGCGCTAAAGTAGGTCTCAAAGTCAATCGTAAGAAAAGCACGATAGTTGCATTCACCAAGCGAGAGAGACTTAGAAATGCTAGTGATGTCAAAGGAAGTCAAATATCTAGGAATCCTACCGGATGAAAATCTTACATGGAACACTCACATTAACAAAACTATCGACAAGGCCAGGATCTCCCTATGGGCCAGTAAAAGTCTTCTCGGTAAAAACTTGGGAATTCACTCTAAACTAACACTGTGGATGTGGACGGCAATAACGAGACCTATCATTACGTATCCAGCCGTCGTTTGTTGCAGAGGTCTAAATTCTTGCTAAACTCAACAAAGTACAGAGACAAACTTGTGTCTGTGCAACTGGTGTATTGAAAACTGCAACAATAGCTGCACTTGAGGTTATCCCACTACTTCATCTAGAACTCATAAAAGAAGCAATGGTTAATGTCAATATGCTCATCACAGAAGATAAATCAAACGTAGTCCACACTTCAATCTTACAGGAATTCAGAAAAAAATACACCTAATAGAGAAATGGCTACCACAATATAACTTCCGACAAAACATTAATATAAAATTCTCACACCGTCTAAACTGGGAACATAATAAACCAAAATTTTCCAAGGATTCACGTGTATGATATACAGATGGATCCAAAGTAAATTAAGGAGTTTGAGCTGGAGTATACGGTCTTCCCAGTATGGATACAAGGAGTTCCGTATTTTAGACTGCAATCCATTCGAGAGAATCTAAACAATTCTATAAAAAAAACAAGAACATTTATATCCTGCAATAGCAAGGCAGCCCTACTTGCAACTAACGCACTTGAAATAACATCAAAACTGGTCTGGGATTGCCTTCAAATCCTACAAATACTGGCCACCACTTGATATAGATGCCAGGCTAGGGCACTTTTTGAAAAAGGGATCCCTACGTTAACTCCTTTTCCAAAATCCCTTATTGGACGTAATCTCTCTTTTTTAAACTCTTTTTCCAAAATCTTCCGGGACGAAATCCCCTATGCCAAAATCTCCCATCTACATACATACTTATTAAATCCCTCGTTGAGATCCCCTGTTCGCGCAATTTAGTATTTATCCGTTTTTTAAACCCGTAGTTGTGGCAGTAAAATTAAGCAAAGAACATAATATAAACTATGCATATATCTACCCAATTTCGCACATACTGGAAATCTGACAGTAAACCCAGGCAGGGGGGCTTCAGGGGGACAGCATGCCCCCATACGAATCTCACTCCGTCGCGCGACAGAATTAATAACACCAAATCTAAAAATGGGAGATTTTGTCCCGTGGGGATTTTCTCTCAGGGTCTTTTGGAGTAAGGGATTCTAGCACAGGGGATTATGGAACAGGGGATTTTGGAAAGGGGACTTCAACTGTTTAATCAAAACACGCCAACGTTGTCTAGGAAAATTCTACCTCGAAGCAACGGACATAGCTGTCAGCTCACCTAAATTTTAGCCGCTTTTATAACAAACTGCGGCATCTTATATGAGCTCTAAATTGGATATCACAATTTAGCCTTGTGGCTGCAGTGATCTGGGACTCAGTATACCATCTCACCCCTCTAAAATCTAAATCTAAAAATCCTATTTTTTGTTTGTGATATTGCATCTTTCACACATTTGTCTAGGTAGTCGGACAGAATTCCGAAAAATGTAATCCCGAAAGCCCAAAATCCCGAAAACCCACAATCCCGAAAACCCACAATCCCGAAAACCCAAAATTCCGAAAGGCCAAAATCCCGAAAGTGAAACTAAAAATTTTATTGTGGCAACAAAAAAATAAGCCCAATCCATTTGTCTAACTTTCAGACATCATTAGCATTAGCAACTCCCAAGGATCTAACGCATCGTTGCATTGACGATTCAAAGACGAAACGCCTTGTTTTAAGGATAGGTTAGCTTATGTTAATTTAATAAGGCGTATGAGAGAATAGGTAACCGTGCGTCGTGATCTCTTGGATTGCATTAAACTTGAATAGAAAATCTTAAACACGTTCTCTTGAAAAACGCCCAATTTCCCTGTAGAAATAAAGTATCCTTTTGTGGTTATTGCAGTCTATCTAGTCTAATGTTGAATGAAGTAGCTTCTCAGAATCTTCCTTCAGTTGAGAGATATTGCTTCGTTTTTGCACAGTGTGTATGTATGGTATTTTTTCCTCCGCTTGCAGCTTGCAGGTAATATAGCATCTACCAGTATGCCCTCACATAGCTGTCGCTTACATAGCTTAAAAATTGGCTCAAGGTTAGTCCGATATGCAGCAGTCTGTTATAAAATCAGACTCGACTAGCTGGAAGTTTGTTTTCAAAGACCACTCCTCTCTTGCAAAACTTGCTTCCGACACACATTTTAAAAATAAATAAACTATAATCAAAATTACTGGTGGGTTTGCTACCCGCTCGATAGGATTCAAAAAGTGTTCCCCATAAAAATTGAATCTCCATTTTCGCGTCGCTAATAACTCGGTTCCCAAGCAAAGTTTCCCAAATCAGGGAAACCGATTTTCCTTATTTCTTATATAGAGTACACAAACCGAATTTGAAATCAGTCGGATACAGAATCAGAATTTTCCCTTGCAAACTTGGAAACCCCCCTTTTCACCATTTGGAGTTCGAATTTCCCGAAATCTCTTCTAAGTGCCCACTTTAGCCATAAAAGGACATTTGGTTCAACGTTTCATCTTCACTGTTACTGTTTGAGCTGGGTATTGATCGCCAATCGCCAATCAGTCAGGATACAAAATGTTTTACTAAAAATAAAAATACAAATTTACAACTTTCATTGCATTGCATAGCCTCGAAAGTATTCCTAAATTTAAAACCTAAAACCCTCAAACTGTCCAACAGCTAGCATATCCAGTGCAGAAACATATTACAATCAAAAATGTTACGTATACGCCACCGAATATATTTTTATTTTATAATTTTCAAAATAAGACGTCTTTTTTTTAACGGCAATTAGATTATATTATAAACCATTTCCTTCCTCAAAGTGGTCTTTTGTTTAATGGCTTAAGAAAACGATTTCAAATATCCTCACCGTTAGCAGCAGGAAACAAATTTAAGTCGGATGCTATAAGCATGTTCCTGCCATTCCCGCACACAACTATAGGTACTATTAAGCACTTCTCATTTCCCACAAAAAAAAGCACCCGCAATAGTAAACGAAGCACAAAAAAAAACAACAACACGACATCCAACTCACCTTTATCCTTTCGACTGGTGGTCTTCGAACCAGAATCACCACCGCCCTTTGGACGACTCAGGGCTCCTGTCGTTTTACCAGATTTCCTCTTAACTCGTTGCAAATTGTTTGCGGTTGCCACATCACCAGCCGTGCCGTTCTCTGTGTGCCAGTTTTCTTCGACTGTTGTTGCTTCATCCTTTAATCCTCTAGCATGGGGTAACGTTAAATTGCCTTCGTGCTGAACTGACAATTGACTACTGCTCCTGCTGCCACTAACATCGCCATCGTTTCTGTCAATATTTGTTGTACCGACGTCGTTGTTGTTGTTGTTGTTGTTATTGTTTTCTCTAAATTTTCGCCCTGCCATGATTTGCTTTCCTCGCTCGACATCGACATCACTGTCGACGTTTGACCTCTTCGTGCGATGATGACGTTTGGGTGGCCCATTGTCTGCGGAGTGATTCGGGACTTGTTTCGGAATTGGCTCATTTCCGGCAACGACAACATCCCCAGCAACTGCAACCGGTGCAAACAGTTTTCCACCAACAACCATCGTATTGTTGTTGTCGCTGCTGCTGCTCGTGCTCGCATCCTTGTATGCCATCTTTGTTTTGCACTGTGTGTCTGCGTTCTTTTTGCATTTGTTTGCACGTTCCTTGAGGTGTTTTTGCTTCATTTTGTGCAGTTTTTGTCGCAGTTCCTTATTTAGCGATCGGGACTCGAGTAGGTCGTCTAAGTGCACATAGTAAACTTCGCCTTCGGCAGCCAGTTTAGCTCCACCCCATTTATCAGAGTCAGCTGTAGGCGCTTCGTCCTTGTGAATTGCATGGCGTTTATATCGACTGCCACGACCACCGCCTGCTCCACGACTTTGGCCATTTTCATTCTCCAAGCGACGTCTACGTCCACCCGAGCGACGTTTCTTATTCAATTTGCGTTGTTGCTGACGCAGGCGTTGACGTCTTGTCAGCGGATCCTCGGTTCCAAGATCCTCGTCATCTTCATCCTCATGGAAGTCAGTGCCGCCGTCTAGATCGATTTGATATGGATTGATAGCTGATTCTGTATGGCTGCCAGAGAGATCAATGTTTATATGTTCAATCGAATCGACGTCTGATGTTGTGAAGTCTTCGGGCAAATACAATTGGGT
This sequence comes from Cheilosia scutellata, assembly GCA_955612985.1. NCBI lineage: Eukaryota > Metazoa > Arthropoda > Insecta > Diptera > Syrphidae > Cheilosia > Cheilosia scutellata. Next base: position 61,899,437 of record OY015314.1, read on the forward strand.
CGTCTCAAAGTCAACATACGCCGCTTCTGTGGTCATTTCGACGGGCTTAGGTTTTGTATAGCGAATTTCTGGTGCCCTGCAACCTGGCGCTGGACCTGAAAATAAAGAACGGAAAGCAGTTTGTTAGCATTATTTGGATATATTATTAGGGTTTGTTCAAAAAGAAGGAAGGAGTTGTGCTAAATTTGTCAACACACAAATTAGTCGGTCTATCGTTTTGTTTAAAGTCAATTCTGACTTCGGGAATTGGTTCTGTCGATTTGTAGCAAAATCTGGTTATTTTATTATTTATTATTAGTGCGTTCGGACAGACAGACAGATAGACACTACCTCTTTATTGACTTCAAAGTCGCCTATGATAGCGTGTGTACAAATACAAAGCTATGTAAAATGTCGGCATCCTTGCAAAGATTGTCCATCTATGCTGGTTGTCCATCTATCTGGTATGGTGCATCTCCAGCATCTCGAACGTCGTTAATGTCATCTCCTGGCACTGCATATTAGACAGACACGCGCAAAGGCTCGGTCTGCCATACAATGTCTTCTGCAGAAGCTGCAGAAATGAAGAGGAGGACGAGTCCGTCACTCACTTTCTTTGAAGTTGACCTGCCCTGGCCAATAGAAGAAAGGCCCACTTAGGAAACTATTTCCTCAATGATCTCATTGATCTAGGTAACACCAGCGCCGGTAACATTCTTAGCTTTATAACCGGCAGCAAATGGTTTACATGAGTAGCCAGCAAAGAAAAAGCTCCCCAAAACCCAGTGGTAGAACGGCCTAAGTGTTTCTCTCATCAAGAGCCACTTTAAACTAACTAACCAACCCCGCACTGTGAACTACTGATTGTTTTCAACGTAGCAAAAGATAGTTCCTTAATTTCCTAACTCTTTGAGGGATCTCTATCATTCTGAGTATTCTGCAAATATCGTACCGTAATTCTAGTAATTGTGATCTTGCAGTATCACCATATCGACGGGGAATCTGTTCCATTAGACCAATAGCCTGCGACAGATGAAGAAAAGGTCTATTTGGTTGCAGGGTTAACTACTGAAATCCAGCATCAAGCATCATGATGTTTCAAATCGTATCCTTAAACATGCTGTCACCTATGACAAGACTATCCGGTAAACGTTCTTTATCGTCGTAATTGCAGTGACCTCTAGTCCGTGTCTTATATTATGTCTCATCTTCTTCAAAGCCCCCACCGGCATGACTTGCAAACGTCAAACATTTCTCCAAAAATAAAAGACCAGTGAAAACATAAATTTCTCTGAAAACCCTAAACCAGTGCGGTTCCTTAATCAACTGCAGTTCGCATGAATTACTATCCTAGCTGTCGAAATGTCAGCGTAGTTCTTCAATAATGCATTAAACACACACCCCTTCAGTTCCGTAGTTACAAGTGAAAAGCAGAGTAGAACTAAACTTGAGTCACTTGCCAGCACTTTCATTATTCACGTATGGATACACTTTCAACGAAAATCTCATTTACTCCTTGCAGTTGCAGCCTCGGCAGCAGTAGATACAAAAGCACAAGGCGAAGAAGAACTTTTAATTTCCTTCAAAGTTTTCCTCATAAATCAGCGTCCTCGTCTCGGTATCCTTTTTCTACCTAGTCACACACTTTTCATTGTGCAAAGCTGCAAAGTTGCAATGTCAAAACGAGCATACCATACCTCCTCCGAAAAAAGGACGATGAATGAATAAAACGTAAATGCAATTTAGATTCTCGAAAATGGAACTCATTGTTGCCACATTATTCATTTTTGTTGTAAGGTTCACTTTGCTGTGGGACTCTCGCTGACGATGATGGTGGCATTGGCAACACACTCTAAATCATTCACTGAAGTTCACCAGAACTTGGGAGCTCTGTGAAGTTCCATTTGCATATGGGAGTAGGTCGCCAATTTGCATTCTCTTCCTCGTCCTTGTCGCTGTCGTCGTTGTAGTGTCGCATTTGCCTTTTTTCCGCTTCTTAGCTAAAGAATCACAGAAGAATGCCGCTCCGCTTCTGCGGTTCGGTATATGAATCTCAATCGCAATCGCAATCTCAATATCCGTCCTTCAAGGCGCACGGATGCTTAGATATTCCATTTGCATCATGTTTTCTAAGATATCCCAAATGCAAGGATTTATGTCTATCTGGTGGGACACAAAAAGAGGAGAAAAAGAAGGAACTCTTGCCATCGTCCTTGTCTCCTGGTGCTGCCGCCATGGAGACATGATTTGTACCGAGTGGATTGTGCAACATTTTTATCCGCTAGTGTGCACTTTATAATTTGATGGTTCGGGTTCTTTATGCCAGTGAGTTCCATAAGCTGTGTGAGTGGCTAGAGGTGGTGTTGTGTCAGGGGTTGACCTAAATTTCTGTGCCATCCGCCTTCTGTGTGTGTCCTGCACTAGACAAAAGGATGCGGTGTCGGGTTGGAATCTGGGAAGGGAGAGTGGGTTACGTTTTGTGACTTGAAACTTTTCCCCCCTCCAAAGTGGTATGGTAATTAGCTGAAGCTATTGAGAGTTCATGGCGTAACCCTATAGAAGCGGTGCCATCGTTAAGGAGACTTTTGACTTTGGTCGTCGTAATTGTAAAATATTGGTTATCGCATGCGGCGAATACGTTTAAATGTTTAAGAGCTGCTGCAGCGGAAAATTTGTTTTACTTTGTTCCACAAGAGCGGTGTGAGTCTATGGTGGTTGACTGGCTTGGCTTGCTCTAGTGAAGTGAACTTTGGGAAGTTTATTGGACAAGTTTTCGGTGAATCGGTTGTGCGGTTTCAACGAGAAACTAGGTCATGGAGAAGAGAATGTTTTGGGATTCCCATTCAGTATTTTGTGGATAGTTGTCAAGTTTCGGAACAATACCTGACATTGTTCATAGCCGGGTTGGGGTTTGTTTTCCAAGAATTTCTAACACTCTTGCCGTTTATTGAAGATAAAGGATGAGCAGATGTTAGTAATACTCGTTGGACATACTTGCCAATTGATATTTAAGGGAGTTTTTTTTATTACCATTCATTGACGACAGTTGGTGGTCTTCGTAATGATTTTTGACCAGGTTATCTATGTTTCTTGGCTTTTAAGCCAATGGATTTAAAAGATGGCAGTGTAAATAGCTCCAACCTACCAGCATTTGCCGCTCTTAGTATGCTACCACTATATCTATCAGTACCTACCAATAGTGTCGGTTGTCAAATTTAAACCTCCATGCGACCGTCTACGTCTACAGACTTATTTCATTCCTGCAACAAAGCTGTGGGTAACTGTCAATCCGAACGATTTTCTCGGACTTTCTGCCTCTGTATGATACCTGTTCACTTGGAGTTCGACTTGCGAAGTAATATCTATTAACCAGTTTAAGCTTCTAACAAAAGTAAGTTAGTAAGCTAAACTGAAAATACAAATGATCACACATTAATGCTAGAGTCCTTTGTGATATAATTTGCGAATCTAGAAACTCTTCCCCCTATACGTTAAACCAGTTTAAGCTTCTAATGAAGGCTAAGATAACTCAACTGTCTGATGGCTAAATAAAGACGAGGTTTCTACTCTTCAATTATTCTAATGATGGAGTAGGGAAGTAGAAACTACTGTCACACACAGACTAGGACCTATCGTACGGAAAATTATGTATGAGAAGGTTCTAAGGCTTGGTATCCTGCTAATGCGTGTGTTCTTAAAGGCGGATCATAGTAAGTTTATGTCTTCAATTGACTTGGATGTCGCAGAACATAAAATAGAACATAAGTAAATTGAAACAATCATTATCAAGGTAAGTTAGTTGAGCAGTACATAAGATCAGTAGGGGTTATTGATGGACACCTTGGTTCTATGATCCACATTGGCTCGCCCAGAAGGAACATACATATAGACAGAAAGTCCGACAAAGCCTTTCGGATCGACACTTACCCACAGCTTTGTTGCCTTGACCAGAAAGAAACAAATAAATATTTGGTGCACCGGGACCAGAGAGAACCCTAGAGCCTTCAGACTTCCCAAAACCATTTTGTATGAGATGTTCCTTTTGACAATTGCTAGAGGTGGCGCAAAAAAAACCTTATGCCACTTTAGTGTAATGATGAAAATAGAAGGACCCAGACAACAAAGGCAACTAGTTCCCCCTAGAGTGGTATAATCCAATATAGTGAACTCTACCGAGCTCTAATTTCGACAACTGAGCTTCGCATGGTGATGCCAAATATTATATCGCCGAAGGGTTACAGGTTTTAAAATTCATAAATACGGAGGTTTACTCATTCATCATGGAGCTGGAAGGACGACAGCGTTACATGAAGGTATGGCAAGAATCAAGAAAGATGGAAGCAGACTTTTAGACAGATATCGACTCATACCATATCTCGCCAATAGAGAAACACCACTCCCGAAAATATGTTAAACCTTAAGCAAGGCGCACATTGAAAAGGTGAACCACTGGCGTGACAGTGGTGCGGCGTGGTGACCAAGTGGCATTTGGAATTGCTAAAGCATATGTAAGAAAATGAAGACGTGCGAGAGTGGGGCGATGTTGTGCCGTGATGCCAGGTGCCACATATCTCAAACAGATATCCCATGTGTCATATTGTACAGGCTGGTGACGACGTGGATTTCGGAAAATAAAAAGATGCGAGATGTCTATAAGAACATTTAATGATATTTTAATAACTGATCGGTGGCACCATACGTTGTTTGCCAATTCAGTGCGCGTTAAATCGCATTCATACTACTTTGGCGCCAAATATTCACCACTCCTATGCCACCTGCCACTTGGTCACCAAGTCACTTGATCACGGCTGCGAAGCGTGCCTTACTTTATGATGATGAACGGACTTTGGCGATTGGAAAAATTTTTCGGAGAGTAACTATATTGAAGCCAATTCCAGTCAATAATGAAAAGAGTAACATGTTGAATCATTAAGTAGGTATCTAACTGTCATCGTATTCCTCCCAGTAGCTTGTTGCTATTTTCTTTGGCAGGCTAGAAAGCGGTTTAAAAACTCCGCTTATGTCAGCAAACTTGTTTTTGAAAGTCCCTTAATCTTTCTCTTCTTCTTCTTTTTAAGTAGTGCTATAGCTCGTATCGTATTGAACCGGTGCGTCAAAGAACAAGTTGCCATTTTGTAGTTGGTCATTGCATCGGCTTCTTCTAAAACCGTCAAAGCAAACGGTGCCGAAGATCTAAAGAAAAATTGGGATAACTTCGTCTGGTTTTGAAGAAATTCTGCTTGATATCCGTCCCTTACTGCTTCAAAGTTGTAGCTGATAGTAGTCTGGTTGATCGCATATATCAAGGCAAGCTATCCAGTGATTCAAAAAATGAGTTGATGAATGCTCTAGGTTCTATAAAAAAGTTCAACAGTGAACTATCAGACCATCTGACTAATTGATTCTTAGCTTTGATACGGTTGTCCTCAATTCGCTTGGAAGTTTTGGTTATCATTGCCTAAATGGAATAGTTTCTTCTACCTAACAGAGATATTATTAGTCTTCATTTTTATTCTGAAGGCTGATTATAATCTCAGCATCAACTAAGGATTCCTTAGTCACTGCAAAAGGTTTCTGTACGGGATTTGGTGGTGCCCAGGCATACGTTCACTTTACCTTTTGGTAATCGTACAGTAAATTGTTAATTAAGTATGACCTCTCACTTTCTTCGATTACAGTATTCTTATGATACTTCAGTGCCAATAGTCTTCCCGTCTCTATTGCTCGTAGAAGATGCAGATGCAGACTTTGAAAGGTTTCTTGCTTTATTGCAACTGCTAATGGATACTTTCCGTCAAGGTAGAGCTGCCTGTCAACTTCTGTCAGGGTACTTATGATGATAGATCTCTGACAGAACTGCCACCGCGATAAACTGCTCTGTTGCTGCGGTGGAGATTACTGTAGTGAGAAGTCGAGATCTGGGGTACACAATCGGGAGAATCGGCAGTTTATTCTGATTGTTCCCTTCAACCTCACACTTCATCAAAACATATCAGCTCACAGAAGTGTCTTAGGTCTTCAAAGTCAGTAGCATTCTGATAGCATCACCTTTTCAAGCACTCTGCGACGGCGATGGTCATGCAGGGAACAGGGTCATAGTTCTCCAGTATAACCACGACTCATTAGGAAGGCACGCGAGGATTTAGACGGACAAGCGCTACTCCATGAAATGCGATCCATTACTTAGTCCAGTAAATTGTGTAGATTAGTAAATACCAAAAATAGTAATCAGACGGATTCTGAAGGACATCCTGAAGTAGGGCGTCGAAAGATGTTAGAACTAAAAAAAAAACATTTGTACATGAGGTCCAACCACCGAGCAGGATTTTAAAGTCACTAAATAAATATATACTCAATTCCAACCCCAAAGTGAACAGCTTCCTGTTGAGCGAATTAAGTTTGCCTCTTATATCTAAAAAACGATTCTCTCAAAATACCAGCAGCCCAACGAAAGCCAATAAATAGATATAACTCAATTTAACGACTGAGTCCATTATAAGATATTGTATCTCAACAAGATTTTCAAGTTACATAACTAATCCCTTGGTCCAATCTCTCTGAGCAATTTTATTTAAACTACAAATCCCATTTCCCTAAAATACACCATCCGTGCGCCCGACACATCCCTAAGCCAATTACAATTCAACAAGTCCGACAAGAAGTCCTCGGCCTTCCTGAATATTCCATTTAAACTTAGACACCGCATACATCCACAAGAACAGACACACACACACACAGGGAGTATAGCAACCATTTTTAGATCCTTTGTTGACCCCATTGTGCTCATTTCACTTGTCTCTAAGACAAATAGTAATTTTTGTGACTTTTAACGTTCGCAAATGGAAGTTCCCAGTAAGTTTCCCATAGTGAGTTTCTGGCACCAGTGGGGGAAAGGATAATAAATCCTTCTAAACGAGCCCGAGACGAGTAAATACCCCAACTAAATGGGCAAATTTGCAAATCTCATCTGTTGTCAGATTTTTGCCATTTTCCCAGATAGACACTCCAGCCAGGATGTCTGTTATGTCTGTTGTAGTTCTATTGTTTGTTTGTGTATTTTTGTGTCCTATGTTAATTAATTTCACTCCCATGAGCAAACCGAATGGAATCCTGCTCGCTTTCACAATTCATCTGTGGAGGCAGCCATTCAACCTTATTTAAGTGATTTCCATCATAACTGGGTACCAAGGAGCACCAGTAGGTCCTTGTGTGCTGTGCGCAAATATTTATCCAGAAACAAATCATTTCTATTACACAAGGAAGAGAATAATAATCACCTTCTGTAGCTCTGAGTGAGGGAGTAAGGATGTGGAACATAATTTAAAGGTATAGGTGGATGATGGGATGACTGTGTTATAACGAATTAATTATTTCATGGTTGATGGGGTGCAGAGAACCGACAACTCATAGGCAATATAATGCATCTAACGTGATTTTCATTATCTTCCTTCAAGGAACTCGAAGGGGGTGTGCGTTGTATCCTTCATGTGATTCAGCATTCATCTCCTTTCATATTAGTTAATGTGGAAAAGTTTTCTTTTACGAGAAAACTACAAGTAACTGTGAAAATAATCACTGATTGTATTGTGTGTTTGCTGTGCTTTGCTGTTCTGTTTTGTGTGTATGTGAGGGGAACTGTGTGCTGTGTAATTATCTCCGCCTTTGTGCAAAAGGATTCCTCATTTGCCGAGAGATGATTCGTTGGATTTATTGCGAGAAAAGGGAAATTAGCTTCCATATGTTGAACAGTTTGTAGAAGGTAATGCGAGGATAATGAGTTTTCTAATAAGGATATTTGTTTCAAAATTGAAAAGTATAGTTGGCACAAAAGGAGGGAGGAAGGAGCGATGGTGTGAGGTGGGTGTTGGCAATTCATTTCGACAGGTATGTATGACAATTCGATAGTAATAACGTTTTGTGTGAAGTATTGGAGAGGATTGATTTTATTTTTTTTTTTTTCTGTCCCAACTTTAAATAGAGTACACAATTCAACAAAGTAGATTGTAGAAGAACATGCGTACAAATTTGCTTTGCTTTATAGCCAATATGATGGTTCCAAGCCAAAGTGCCGTACGACCCATAACAATGACCAAATGCCCGTATACATAGTTCAGTCATTAACGGAGTACCTGGAATCCTTAGAATTAGCCACCAAAGCTGGGGTACATCATGGACACAACAAATATTATACCCAGCTCACTCATGAGAAGGTACCATCAAGGTCAGCACCCAATAGGGGGTTGCCCGCAAGTGGGAGTTTTATGTCCCCTAATGTGGATCCTTTTATTGGGTGAGCTACTTGGGGAATTGAAAAGCCATGGAATCAACTGTTAGCATAGTTATTATTGCCAGAGGTATATTTGAGAAAACCACATGTGATGTTATACAAAGGGGACTTGAAATAACTCGAGATTCGTGCTTAACGGCTGTGCTAAGCCTAAATTCGACAAAAACTACAGTAGTACCCCTTACGAAAAATACAAAAAAAATCAGTGACTGAGGCTGATAAGAAGTTAAAAATATGACTGAAATTAGTCATCTGGTATCTTCCGGATAACCAGGAAAATAACGCATGTTCTAATGATTTGTGAATCTCTGAGGATGGACCCCGACAATCCTCAGATGGATGTATATTGGCTATTCTGAGATCAATATGATCACTGAACACATATGGAGCGAACGAAAAAGAAGCAATCTAACCACGATGAGGAAAGTGGAAAATAATCAGTAAAGTGCAAAGACTGTTTTGCAGGGGCCATGAGAACTTACAGTTACTTACTTCTATTCCTATGTACCTCTTATAGCAAGTCAAACGTTTCCAGAGAAAGGGGAACATATTGAATCAATTCGATGAACTACTCAAAAAAGACAACCACTCTTGGCCTTTGCTGGAGACGATATTATAAGAAGATTTAAGTTTCTAAAGAACTTTGATACTTAGTTCAATAACAAGATAAATTGGCCAATGAATCCACAACTTGAGTATTGAGCAATCACACAACAAAGTTTTATACTGACAGACAGGGGCGTAGCCAGGATTTTGTTTCGGGGGGGGGCTTGCTTCCAAATCTTACGAGGAATTCTTTAAACAAAAAACTATACAGGGCAGTATAATCCTTTAAGGGAAGATTCGTGAAGTGCCGCCGAACAAAAAATTGTATGGAAAGGGGGGGGGTGGGTCTATTTTCACTATATTTCCCGTTATGGCCCTTCAAAGCATGTGAACTCTAATTTGGAGGTGTTACCACTTAAAACGCTATAACTTCTAAACTATTAGAGATACAAAAATTGTTATCTCTTAACATAAAGTTATGGCTCCTTAAACTCAACATTTTGAAAATTTGTTGTTACATTTTTTTACTTAAAATGCTTTTTTCTCAAAATGTTTACCTACTTAATAAATTTTTGTTTTTTTATGAAATTTTTATCCTTGAGAAATTTTCTAAAAATGATGTCAAACAACTTTTTTACGTACGATCAACAGAAGTTGTTGTAAAAGCCGTTTTTGTCAAAAAAAAAAAAAAAATGGTCAAACAAGATTAAGTCCTTATTATTCGTAATTATGAGCAATGGTTAACAGTTAATTGTCCAATATGAAAAAAAAGCTTAACATTGATAAGTTGATCTCCACAAAATGTATTCAAAATGTGATTACGCGGACATAGTGTTTGTAAACGGGTTCTGCCATGGAAACGCTTCGTTGGCAAGATAGGAGTCCAACGCCGATACTCAAATCGTAGTACACCATGTAGCCGGGTACTGATGCGTATCAGCACCTTGTTGATACTGGGTGAGCTTCTCGAAATAAAAAAAAAACGACATTCAGGCGGCAGAAATTGAGGGTGGGATTTTGCATGCTGTGGAAGTTAAGCCTTTAGTCAGGTCCGAGGACTAGCTGTGCAATTGGAACCAGGATTCACAAGGTTACACCCTTTCCATTTAGCAAGAACATTCTGTGGACTGACGAAGCGCAATTCACAAACAAAGTTAGTTTTTTTTCTGGGGTGCTGCGAAAGAAAAAATTGATTTTAGAGAAATATCGAGGATCTTTTTGACCATTTTTGTCTGACAAAAGAACGGCGTTTACTACAAATTCAGTTGATCGTATGTAAAAAAGTTGCTTAACATAATTTTCAAAAAAATTCTCAAGGATAAAAATTTCATAAAAAAAATAAAACGGGAAATATGGTGAAAATAGACCCCCCTGCCATACAATTTTTTGTTCGGCGGAACTTCAGGAATCTTCCCTTAAAGGATTATACTGCTTAACTTGGACACCCTGTATATTCCAATTCATTGATTTGTATTAGTTTTTAAATCGTATGTACCTAAACGAACATACTAAAATTATTTTTTTCAAAGCAGAAGACGTCTTGCTTTTTTTTTGACATGACATGATGGTAGAACGTGTGCGTTGACCATGAATCTGTCCGTAAAATTTTGTATTAACGAATCTATGCAAGAAATCAGTATAGACACTCTAAAATAGGCATCAGTAGAAGAGGTTTCTGGATTGGAACGCGTTGTTTGTTTCAATGAAGTTCTTGGGACTCTTAATTCAACTTCAAATAAGTCCTCGGGAAGTTGGGATTAGGATTAGCCTCTCTGAAAAAATCTGCGGCATTTTCTCTGATATTCTTAAGAGAATTCAGAACTTCTTTTGTGCCGTCGATAGCAGCAACGAAATCTAAGGATTTGGTCAGTAGGAAAACTGATAAGGGTACACCCACAGAAAAAAATTGTAAAGGCTTTACTATCCAAATTGTAAAACCATCTATTTACAATTTAAATAGCAAATTTGGTTAATTTACTATTTTAATTGCAATTTTTTTAGTTTTACTATTTTATTTTTTGTTGAAAATTTGTGTTTTTATGTTTTTTTATCGTGCTGGCACTCACAGAAAAAAATTGTAATATTTACAATTTTCTGCGTAAAATTTACCATTTTTAATTGTAACTATAGTCATTACAATTTAATAGGAAAAAAATATGCGAAAACACAAATTTAAAAAAAAAAACTAAAATAGTAAAACAAAAAAAAATGCAATTAAAATAGTAAATTAACCAAAATTGCTATTTAAATTGTAAATAGATGGTTTTACAATTCGGATAGTAAAGCCTTTACAATTTTTTTCTGTGTGTGGGGGACCGCTTTTCCTGCATTGTGACATCAGAATCGAAGTTTTCCAGACAAAAGAATTCGGGATACAGTTTAAAACATTGAAATTCTTCACAAAATGGATACAACCAAGTTAGCGTTGAGGGACCTATCCATAAAATTTAATATTTTTGAATTGAAAATAGTAAAAAACCAGTAAGACAATTATCTTCGACTATGCCGAAGCTCAAATACCCGGTACTTTATTATTGTAAAATAAAAAAAATATTTTAGTATTAAAAAATTATATATTTGTATTGGAGGTGTGGGTACTTTTTATTCGACCAAGCTCATTTTTTGTCAAAAATTTTTAAATATTATTAAAACAATATGTGCAAAGTTTAAACTTGCTATCTTTACTGTAGCTATTTAAATTTAATTTTTAACATAAAAAGCTATATAAATCTGATATTTTTGTATGGGAGGTAGTAGTAGTTTTCATCCGATCTTGCTCATCTTCGAACTTAGCCTCAGTCTGGTGGATAAAAGCTTACGTACCAAATTTCAAGTCGATAGCTCTTAAATTACGGCCGTAATCGTGCGGACAGACAGACAGACGGACAGACAGACGGACAGACAGACGGACATCGTTAGATCGACTAAGAAAGTGATGCTGATCAATAATATATATAGTTTGTCATACCTACAACGCCTCCTTATGGGCGTTACAAATGGAATGACAAAGTGAATATACCCTCACCACAGTGTGGTACCGGGTATAAAAACGAAATTTACTATTAAATTGTAATGACTATAGTTGCAATTAAAATTTGTAAATTTTACACAGAAAATTGTAAACATTACAATTTTTTTTCTGTGAGTGTAGCGTTAAATTGAATAGTTTTTCGCATACAATGAGGCTTACTAGGAAATCACTTTTTTGGATCGCTGCCAAAAGTGTTGATGCTTTCGAAGACATCGCCCACGTTCTGCTGATTATTATTTCTTCAAGACTTATTGAGATGCATTTGAAGAGCTCTACAAAGGAAATAAGGCACAAAGGCTTAGAAGTCGGCTTTTCGGCTCTCTGGTGCGTGTTTTTTAATGATATTTTTTAAAGTTATATTTGCATTTGAATGGTTGCAGGAGTTTTAGTTTCTAATTTTTTGCTTAGCGTTTCCCCCCTGGCTACGTGCCTGCTGACAGATCAAGAACGGAGGAGAGAACTGGAGCAAGACTATTCGGCAAAAGTACAAACATATTTTAGGCTGAAATTTATGCAATAGAAATTTATGTTCAAATCTACTTTGACAGAAACAAAGCCAACCGTGATAGCTATGCTGCTATCAAGGCACTTGATTCCTATGTCACCACTCATTATCATGTAGCAGAATTTAGGTGGTAATGCTTGCACAAACGTAATGTACCTGGATACCTGGGGATAAAGGGCAATAAAATGGCCGACTCCCTAACAAGAAAGAGAACATAAGTAACTTCCATATAGGTCTTGAACCATTCTGCGGAATAGAAGATCATACCCTCAAAAAAAGAAGAGGAAAATAGGACGTAAGTCTGGAACAACACTCATGGTAAGGCGAAGCAACAAACTTTACGACATAACCAGAAAAATTCAGGACATGCATTAGCAAGAGCAAAAATAGCCTTCATATCCTTTCTAACGTGCTTCCTAGAGAGGCATTGTAGACTTAGGGACCGCCTCAGCAAACTGTCTGTATCTGAAGAAGTTCTCTGCAGATTCTGCGATTAGTCCAGCGAAATCCCAGAACATATGAGTATGAGGTATGACTGAAATATTTAGGCAAGTACCAACTATCATATCAGGAAATATCGTAACTGGAGACACCTGCTCTCATCTTTACATTCTTGACAGAAACCGGATTAGAGTTAGAGATTGAGCTATAGAATGCACTTCTTCCGCCAAAATGTAGTAAGAGTGCAAGCCACTTAAAACGATTCGGGAGAAATTTGACTGCGCGATGGGATTTATGACTGAACATACCTTTTCAAAGGATAACGAGGGTACAATAGACCAAAAGGTCGCAGTTCGTCACACTCTTTTCTTTAATAATAATAATAATAATAATAATAATAATAATAATAATAATAATAATAATAATAATATGGTCCAAAAAAATCGAGCATAATAAAGCATCATCCTTATTGAAACAATACGATCCACTAATAGCAGCAATCAATCCGATGGAAAACAGCTACATCTCAGCTGAGGATTTTCAAAATGTCCTTAAAAGGCTGCATAACTGGAAGGCAGCAGGCACAGATGGATTGCACAACTACATTAAGAATCTACAAAATAAACGAACAAATTGCAGGATTCTGCGAGACAGTGATGTCGAATTGGTGTACAAAACTTCGCCTAGCAACAATAACATCTTGTAGTATAAAAATTACGAGAGGCATATTCCAAGGAGATAGCCTGAGTCCATTATGGTTCTGTCTTGCACTGAACCCATTGTCTTCTCTGTTAAATAAGAGTAAACACGGATTTGAAATAAAAACAAGTATTCAGAATGAAAGGCTTACCCATCTTATGTACATGGACGACATCAAACTGTATGATAGCACTACAAACAGTCTTGAACAATTACTCCGAATAGTTGAACAGTTCTCGAACGACATAAAAATGGAGTTTGGCATACAAAAATGCAGGACAGTTAACATCGTTACAGGAAAGATGTCCAAAGGTCTCGAATACACCGCCTCGAACAATGAGATCATTGAGTCAATGGAAGAAGGTGATATCTATAAGTACCTCGGTATGGAACAGTCAAAATCAATCAGACACACTGGCATCAAAGCCAGCTTAGCATCGTCATTTGAAAACCGCTTGGAACTAATCTTAAGAACATCTTCGAACTCCCGAAATGTGGTTATGGCCATCAACACATATGCTGTTCCTTTAATAACATATTCAGCAGGCATAGTCAAATGGAGCAAAACAGACTTAGAAGCCCTGGAGAGGCAAATAAGAACACTTATGACAAAATACCGCCAGCACCACCCCCAAGCTGCGATCGAAAGGATCACTCTCCCAAGATCTAAAGGAGGAAGAGGAATAATAAACATACAAGGCATAGTTGAAAAACAAAAACAACAACTTTTTGAATATTTCTCCAGAAAATCTGAAACTTGCACGCTTCACAAAGCCATTCTAAATGCTGATGATAACTTCACACCAGCTAACATGAAGAACAGAATTCAATTAAGCGAATCAGCAAATATAGCCGAAAATCTATACCTCCAATGGCAAAGAAAACCCTTGCACGGGAGACATCCAAACGAACTGGAGGAACCAAATGTCAACAAGGAAATGTCAAACTCTTGGATTCGATTTGGAAATTTATACCCAGAAACGGAGGGATTCATGATAGCCATTCAGGACCAGGTCATACCAACAAGAAACTACCTGAAATACATTGTAAATGATCATACCATCCAAACAGATACCTGCCGACGCTGTGGAGCTGTTCATGAAACAATACAGCATATTCTAGCTGGCTTTACCAACCTTGCAAACAACTCTTACAAGCGCAGACATGACAATATGGGTAAAATTGTTCATCAGGAGCTTCTTAAAAAGTATGGATTGACACCAACATCTCCAGCGTACACCCCATATTTTAAGTACACCCCTGAATCGGTTACAGAAAACAGGGATTATGTCGTCTACTGGGATAGGACAGTCCTAACTGATACAAGTGTGCAGTAGGTACAACAGGCCAGACATTGACATTCACAATAAACGGCTGAAGAAAATCACCATTGTTGACTTTGCAGTTGTCAATAATAACAACATGGACTCAACTTACATCACGAAGATCCAAAAATACGTGGCCCTGGGCAATGAATTAAAGGAACTATGGAGAGCAAACAGCTTAGCAACTATACCCGTCATACTTTCCACCACAGGATTAGTGCCTGAATCTGCAATAACCGCTCTAAAAAGTCTGGATATACCAAAAAAACTAATATATGACATGCAAAAAGCAGTCATATTAGATAGTTGCCGGATTGTAAGAGAGTTTCTAAATCTCCGATAAACTACAAAACTACAATAAGCGAAGGAAATGTTTGGCTTCATGCCCGCATGTCCATCAGAGTCTAGCCTACAGCAGGCAGGTGAATGTTATCCTACGAGATGTAGAGATAGTGCAAATGCTAAATTCGATAATAATAATAATAATAATAAGAAGAAGCAGATTCCCTAGCTTAACGCTAAACCGAATAACCCTTCAATCACAAAAACGTACAAAGATTGAAAATACAAATCTATTAAAATCCCAAAGTCTCAAATATCCTGTAACATTTGATGACTTCAAATCGCCTAGCATTGATGGAGTCTACCTACCCAGCTTTGCTGCAAAATTGTATTTCAGCCAGTTACTTCAAACATTAAAGATAATAATCATTCCGAGTCTGCCACTCAACTAGCATATATTCATTTATCGTCACGTTTGAGTTGCCTTTATATCAAAAACTGAGAGACTACTCCCTCGCAAAGAGTTTCAGACCAACAAGTCTGACCTCCTTCTCACCGAAAACATTGGAGAGGTCGATCGAGATTCACGTGTGCAGGTTTGTACTATAGGGATGCGTATTCAAAGTGCTCTCAGCTTTCTGGCACTACAAGGGTGCTTTAGTTATGATATGGGGATTATGACCGAAAAATGTCCTTTGGATTTATACGGCTATGATAACACCTTTTTTGAGCAACGCATCGACTTTGCTCTAGATGCTATACCTGTAGTTTTTGGTGTAACATCCTCACTAGAATTTAGACAACTTTGCGCAAAACTTCTTCCATGGATATATGCACTCCAAATTTAAAGTACACTTTCCTTATGTTCAGAACGATCTTCGGCCAGAGTTTTAGTTATGACTGGGCTATAGTCGAGTCTATATGGACGAAGAATCTTCAAAACTAGTTAAAGGTCCGGTGCTGGTTGGTGTCTTCATGGAGACTTCTCTAGGTCTAGACTACTAATTAGGCAAGGATGCCTCTGTTTTTCAAGCACAGATCTATGCTGACACATTGGCTCCCGAATACATTTTTAGATATAGATGGCGGAGTCGAAATATATGCGCCCGTAGCGACAGTTAAGATGCAATTAAAACTTGATCAACCTTGTAACCCGTCCCAAAATAGTTCGTGGATCCAAGAACTGTTTGAATTCAGTCGCGAGAATTTCGGGAAATGAGACATCTGAAGGGACTACCTACGTTTGGTATCTGTGTCCCCTCGGGCAGGGCGTCCATTGACAAATGGGCTACGAACACAATTCAAAATGAAAGCTTTTCAAGGTAGACTAAACCTATGCTTCCAAAAGCTCGTAAGAAATCAGCGCTATTCTTGCTGTCTTGCCGTAGAAAATACTGCGTTCATACAAGGTAATTTTTCTTTTGCTTATGGCATAAGTAATACGGCTTAATATAAGAGACACCACATTGTCTACAACCCTAGTGGAGGTGGCGACTATATTTCGGACTATTTCTTTCTCAGGACTTTACTCGGATCAGATGGCAGATCATCGGTGCTAATCAGAATCTAATCTGCTTTCTCTGAAAGTAAAATGGGCGATACTGCATCTTGCTTCCTTGTGCTTGTAGTAGAGTGGACGAAACCAAAAAAAAATCATAGAAAGAAACCTCTATAGTTTGACCTGCAGCGGTCTTGCTTTCGACCGACGACCGACATTCTAAATAAATATATTCGCTCGGTATAGTGGCCTCGATTGCCTACCCACTTTTTAAAGAAATAAGCATCGAAATAAGCAACTTTTCCTAAGCAGTGCAATTTTGTACATTAGCGCTCATCATGAACCACTCACTTTACTTAACACAAAAGTTTACCTTGGACATGAACCTATTCACCTTTGACGGTTTGAAAACAGGCCTGTCTAAAACAAACAGAAAGGGATTGATTTAAAAATATCCTTTTTACACTGCAACAAATAGCCTCACTTTTCCTACATGACATGCTCATTTATAAGCCGACTTGAAGGAGTCTCTATCCTCATCTCAATCTACATATATACCTACCGGTAATTTTATTGATGGCATTGTCCATGGAAATTAACGTCAAACTCTGGTACCAGCTTGTCAAAAAAAAACTAAGTAATCTTAAATTTGTACCATACTTTTTCAATGTCCTTCTTATTATTTCCTGTGACTAGGTATCATCTACTCATCTTCCACCAAATTGTATCCCCAATAAAACCAGCTGTAGTCTTGGAGAGCGCTAAAAAATGTTGCCAATCCAAAAGTAAAAAAAAAGTCCTTCCTCTTCCAAACAACAAAATTATCCATCAAACTAAACTCAAGGGGTTGTTAATTTAAATTTATTTCCTTGTGTATTTTGCCTCCAACACGCGGGGTATTTATAAAAAAAAGGACTTTGCCAAACGAACCAACTTTCCCGCTTTTGTAAAAGGAAAAACTTTTTAATGACTTTTTTCTCACTTGTAGTGCGCTACTGTTACTGTTTGCTGTCATTCGCGACTCCCTCCCCGCAGGACTAAAACACAAAAGACCGGAAAATTGCAATTTATCGAAAAGTGTTCATACCTGGTTCAGGAGTGGATGCAGTCTCACCAGCGGCATCAGCATAAAAGTTAATATCCAAATATCCGAACAAAAATGTCGCACTTAGGGCGAATAAAACCGACCGCCGCCGCCACATGTTGTTGGCTTTAAAAGTGCAACTTTTCCCAACGATTTTCATTGATATA
Source organism: Cheilosia scutellata (assembly GCA_955612985.1). Lineage (NCBI taxonomy): Eukaryota > Metazoa > Arthropoda > Insecta > Diptera > Syrphidae > Cheilosia > Cheilosia scutellata. The sequence continues at coordinate 61,917,281 of OY015314.1, forward strand.
TAATTTTATTTTTTTTTTATGTTTTCACTTAACAGCCGGACACTTTAAGGTGGCGTACACACTCATCGCAAGGATTCTGCCTCGAGAGAACAGAAAAGAAAATTTAAAAAAAAATCACTTCCGGTGCGTGGAATTTAAGTAAAACGGGCTTCACGTGAGAGATATCCTCTTTAAAAAGGTTTTATTGATTTTTGCAATCGGCCAAAAAAAGAATCTCGCACATCAAGGGCTTTAAGGTAAACAAAGGCCGGAAGTTATGTTTTTCACTGCGAGGAAAATAATACGATTGAAGGGTATTTTTAACCTTCTCGTTTTTTTAGAGTATTATCCTTTTGTGAAGGACTCCTAAAAGTAGCACATCGCTGCCTATTACCACAGTAGGAAGTGGGAATTTCTTTTTTTCACACGAGTTTATTTTCACTGCACGTCCTTTAAGTTCGAATTGCCGGCACGAACTGAAAGCGAAAGCTTCACAACGAGGACTTTTATAAAAATTGCATCCCTTGCAAGGATCTGCGCAATAGGTGGTTGACTCTTTGTTTTCGAAAATATATACGAGCTTTCGAAATTGTATTTGCTTTCGTTGGAAAACATTATACTCGGCTACGCATTTAATTTAGTTGTTAGTACCATGTACCATGTCCTTTGAAATGCAAGTGGATAATTTTAAGAGACCGTCGATTTTGATGAGGAAGGGTCTACCTGACGAGTGTCAGAATCAGAAATTAGATCTGATATAATCAGGAAGGAAGACGGAAACTATGTACTGTGTTCTTTTATTCGAAACGGTGGATATAATGCGGTTTGACAGGATATGAAAAGGAAGACTGCGGGGATGTTTGAAGCATTCTAGAAAATTCATCGTCGTTTCGTATGGAATAGAATAAGTGATGGGGACTGAGAGAATAATGAGAGCTGTTTGTGATGCTCTAGGGAATAATTAGGTGCTTGCAATGAAATTGTTGATATCCTGTGCGATAAGTCCTGTGAAACTTGTTCTATGCAATTCTATGAAATGGGATGTGATAATAGGGGAAATAATCGGCTTAGCAGGAAGTTTCTTATATTCTAAAGAGGGAAATGAAAGTCCTATTCGCGCTTCCATTATTTGGATTACCAAATTGTTTTTTTTTTCTTTCGGCTTTTTATGTTCGCTAATCTGCGAATTATTATCACAATTATCCTTCTTCTTCTTTTGTTGAAGTGGCTGATGTTTATAGGGATGGGGACTTTAATTGGAGAATATAGTTGGCAGTTTACATAAGTCGATCGTAATAATTGTTGTCACTATATGTGTGCTATATGGTAGTAGTGGCTTAGTGGTTGGTATACCTACTGGACTACTGAAACCGCGGAAAAACAAAGAGATTACACCTTTAGAGTTATCCACTGTCCTACCTCTCACAAATGTCAGGCAAGCCACTGAGAGTAAAGTTGTCCTGAGGAAGCTGCTCAAAAATAAAATATTTAGTTCTAGCCTCAGTGGTTTGTGCTGGACTACTGTGCGAGGGATCCCAGGTTCGATCACTGGATAAACACAAATTATATCTTAAGGTTTTTTCCACTGAAAAAGCTTCTCAATTAAGCCGTTCTGTATCGGCATAAAATTGGAGGTCCCTTTGTCACAATTCGTCCCAAAAATAAAAACTCAAGCTAGCCCTAGGTTCCTATGACCTTTTGCACCAACTATTTATTTATTTATTTTAGCCTCAACTATAATAAGCTTCTCCGGTTGGTGGTAGATGGCGCCCACATAAGCGGCGTTTTTCGCTACTCTGATGTCACGTTTTGTTGGTACAGAGTACAGACGCTTCGGGACCGAGCTTCACATATCTGACCCATTCACAACTGACTCACAGGCCAATGTCGAAGTGCAGTTCGCTATAGCTCGTCAACGCAAACGGAGCCTAATATCACTCCAAGAATCTGGTGTTCGCAACGATAAGGTTATCTTCATCCGTCTTCGTTAATATCCATGCTTCAGCGCCACAAACCATCACTGGGATATATAGAGGATCTCAGGGTTTTCTTAGAATTTCTTGGCAAGCCCTTATTATACTTATTTGCCTTCTAAGCCCAAAGAAACAGTGACTGGTAAGCCTATTTTTAGTCGCTAGATTTCAGATTTCAGAGCTTATAGTTGAGCCGAATTTAATAGAGGCTCTAACTGCCTTCAAGTCATAGCAAATATTTTAAAATTTCGTCCGATTCGTCAATTTTGTGTAGCCCCTCTTATTGACAGCATGTATACTTGGTTTTACCCTCATTCGCGACTAATCCCATATTGAAGCCTCTGCAGCAATTTTGCTAACGCCTTAGTGACAGCTCCCTATCTGCTAATTGATATGTCAATATCATCTGCGTATGCTGGTATGCAAGTAATTACTACAGACTTGTGAAAAAGTGTGTCTCTGGTGTTGGCTTGTGAGGTTTGCACAATTGATGTTGAAAATGTAGATAAGAGCGCATTACCTTGCCTAAATCCTTTTTGGAATTTAATACCTCAGTGAGACTATTTCCGACCTAAGTAGAGCAGCTAGCGTTCTCTATCGTCATTCTGCACAACCTGATGACGACGAGTTGCCTATACCACTAGACAAGACACTCATATAACTCATCTCTATAAATGCTAGTCTTATATGAGGCCAATCGATAAACAGATGGGGGCTACTATCGATATATGGACTTTTAGAAATTTCTCCCGGGTCTGCCATAGTGTGAATACCTGGTCAGTTGCGAAGAGGACATACATTTTCTTTTGCGTTCAGACAGGATCTTGTATGTGATATTAAGGAGACTGTTGTCTCAATTTAGGTTCTTGTGGATCGAGCAAACAGTGCTGAGGTTTCAACGTGTTTCAACAAAATGTTTACTAATGGTAGTTTCGTACGTGCATTTCTAGGCTGTCTGTGAAATTTTCAGATGTAGAAGAATGCCGGTCGGAAAGCTGGTTAGGTGTTACATCTTTTAGCTCATTAATCGCTTTATATAGTGTCAGTGGCGGACTAAAGAGGCGGGCGGTCCGCTCCGGGTGGCAGACTAATAGGGGGTGCAATCAGTAACACCAAAATAACTATTTTGCACATTACACAAAATAAAAACACAAATAAAACAATAATTTTGTTTCCCAAATACCTACCTATACTACTCAGCAGGAGGCTGTAAATCTGAAGGAACAATTCGTGTAGATAGTTTCAACTCTTGAACTCCTTTCTGATCCTCAGTAGGAAAATTTGGATACAAGAGGTGTTGCAACCATACTCTTATCTGATGTATGCGACTTTACTTTTTTATGTTATCTTTCATTCTTGGTTTCATAAAACATAGGTTAGGTTAGGTTAGATTCAGGGTTGTGAGGAGAACCTTCACAAAACACTAGTGGGCCCATCGCGATCGCGATCCCTGGTTTTTTTTTAAGGCACTCGCCAATAAGCCAAAATAGGTTGACTAATCTGGCTCTATTTTCAATCGAAAAGGAGCCCACAAAAAATAAAGATTTTAATGATTTAATGGAAACATTCAGTGCAATAAAAGCTCGAAAGCACCTTTAAATAAAATATTTGTTCGTGTTTTTTCTTTAAATTTGTTCAGGTGTGTAACCTTGCTTTACCGCCCCGGGTGCCACTGCCTACTAGTCCGCCCCTGTATAGCGTCATCAATGCTTTAAATTCGCAAACGACCTAAGTTTAAGATCCAATCTTAAAAAATCTACAAATTTCTATGTCACTGTTAAAAAATACTTAGTTATATTTGTCAGCCTTCTTTTGTAAGTGTCAACTTAAATCATGGACCTCTGTTCAATCTGAGTTAATTAGAAGACCGCTCTTTAAAACTGAACACTTGTTGGACTCTGTGAATGCATCACTTTTAGAGCCGGCAAAGCTCGGTAAACCAGCATTTAAAACTTATGTACAAAACAATTTCAGCTAATAAAAAAGTTCCTCTTCCTCATTGCATAACTTTGTTGCAAACTAAAAATTCCCTTTAAAATCATAAAATTCCTTAAAAGATTTTGCAAAACTTCCGGCAAAATATTCTCAACCGAATTCAGTCGAAAAGTCACTACAAATTCAATTCGACTCCAGTCAGTTGCACAATTTGAACATTTTGCAAAACCAATAAAGCATAAATTACACAACACACACTCGCAGTCATACACATACGATACGAATATGTATTCGGATCTAATGGCCACAAAGGATCTACCACCATGCCACAGATATGCGTGATTTGTGTGCTGAAGGCAGAGCATCAGACGCGTCCTTCATCTTCTTCCGTTCCATCAGGCTTACAACCGAATTCCAGACCAACCCTACTATATATACGCTCTCTAACAGTGTACATATATACAAGGACATTTTAAAGAGCTCTCGTTCAGCATCATCATGTCTCATGAGAAGAAGTACTTTCGCCATCCTTTAAATGCATTCAAGGATATAGTATGTAGTGACTCTGCGTTTGAATACATTCATTCACTCAGTTCCGTTTTGTAAAATGAACACAAATGCGTATGTGAGAAGGATGTGTGCCTGTGGCTGACGTATATATAGTGTGTATATCCACTTACTTGGTGGTCTGGTCGAAAAGCCAACCAGTGTTAGTCCCTTTGGCTAAGTAGACAAGACTTTCAACTTCTCTGCATAAATATAGATACGTGCATATATGAAGATGACGCCTCGTACACATGTTTGTGGCCAGACAACATTAACAATTCCAACGCAGCAGGATATACCGAACCGAGATAATGAAACCCTTTTTCAAGGATACCCGCTTTTCGTTTGATTTATATCCTCTGGGGAGTGAATATCTTATTTTTCTTAACTATAGATTTCATCAATTATTCAGGATCTCATGATAAATTGCAGCAAGGATTCTATATAATCCACTGCAAGTATCAAGGAGTGATGAGGATATCATCTTGCTTCAGTTACAATTCGCTATTTATTTTCCTTGCAGGTGGACTACAGAGTTGGTGAAATTTTGTGAATACTATGGTTATCCTTGCTGCAGCTGAACAAATTGCTAAATAAGGTCGTCCCAGATCAAAAATGCTCTCCACCTATAGCTTGGTATAGCAAAATATGAAATATTGTAACTGTGTGGTGGTTTATTACAAACCGCAACATTTTTACGGCATCCTTTCACGATGAACTATAAAACATTGAAAAGATTTCACAAGTCGGACAAGTCTTCTGGTTCACAGCTAGCGAGTTGTAAAGCCGGATGGACAGAGGGGCTACGTGTACATTACCTTTGTATAATTCGCAGAATTGGAAAAGATCGTTCTGATTGTAGTTTGAAAGCCATACAAAAAATTCACAATTTCCTAGATTCCTCTCGTTTGATGGAGCACTCTTGTAGGGGAGAGAGTAGAAAATATGGTTTTACGTCTGCAGGTGGTAGTGAGTAATGGAATCGGTGTCGAAATGCAGCTTTTGTTCAACATTTAGTTGAGATAAACGTGGAACGGACGGAAACTGTTTGCTAAAGTTCCCCTCAGGTGAAGGAAGCTATATAATTTTTTTAACATCAAATATAATTTAGTGTTTCCGTTGGAAGTACTTTATCTGTCAGTATATGTATCATTTTTTGGGCCATTAATCTACATCCGAAAGCACATAACTTCGGATTCAAGTCGACCGTAGGTATTATGAACACAGATATGTATAGGTACCTACATGATTTTTTTCTTTATATCCGAAATATTTTCTGGAACAGGTTTAAATGAAGCTAAATGCATATATTCATTGGGCCTTACCAATAATCATTTTTAATCTTCAACTTAAATATTTTGACGGTCACAATGGATAATTTTATATGGAAATTTTCGCCATTGTGACTTCGTTAAAGTTAGCCTGGACACTAAAAATTATTATTAGTACCGCGGATTGTGTTTGCAGCTTTGGCAATCAGGGGCAAGAATAGTCGAAATGGCTAAAAATTTTAGACCTCACCATATAATTGCGTCAACCTTTGCTACAAAAATTCTTATGGTCTTCGAAAAAAATTATATGTTGACTTGATATTTTCTTCATCTGGTCAACATGATGTCATGGTTTTACTGATTGATAAAGACCATCAGAACGAGGAAATTTACAACAAGAACCAATGCAAATTTTTAAAAGACAGTTGTCCCATTCTCACTGACTGCGAAAGGGGTGGTAGGTTAGAGTGTTAGTTTCGATGAGGAAATCATTGCGCGTTGAGATGAAATTCCTGGTACTGAAATTATTTTTACTTATACTCTTATACTAACATATTTTTTGTTGTGGTACCAACTACGGCGTTATTTCAAAACTAAATTTTATGAAATATTTACCAAATGCAAGGTGAAATTCGGTAGATGAGTTAAGGCATTATATATATTTTTTAAGAACAACTAAAATTTACAAAACCCAGCCTTATTCATAACACCGAATTAAATCTGAATTAGGGCTAATGTTGGTTTAATTGCAGAAAACTTTATTCATAAACTTTTTTCAAAGTTAATTTCCATTTAATCAAGTGTCAAAAAATTAAATGCCGACATCGGCATTGACTCAAATAATAATAATTATTATGTTATTATTTCATTACCAAATATCGTATACAGGGTGTCCCAGTTAAGAAGGACAATCCTTTAATAGAAGATTTCTGAAGTTATGCCGAACAAAAAATTGTATGGCAGGGGGTGTCTATTTTCATCGTATTTTCCTTTATAGCCCATCAAAGTAGGTGAGCTCTAATTTGGAGGTGCTACGACTAAAAACGCTATAACTTCTAAACTATTATAGGTACAAAAATAGTTTTGTACATTTTGAAAAGACAATTTAGTAGCGCATACAAGTCTTAAGCACTTCGGCTACATCTGGGCAGCTACAAAAAAGTTCTGGCTCCTTAAACTCAAAATTTTGAAAATTTTTGTTACAATTTTTTATTTAAAATGCCTTTTTCTCAAAATTTTGACTTTATAAATTTTCATTTTTTTTTATGAAATTTTTAACCCTGAGAAATTGACTAAAAATTATGTTAAGCAACTTTTTTACGTACGATCAACAAAAGTTATAGTAAAAGCGATTTTTTGTCAGACAAAAATGGTAAAAGAGACTAGATCTGACCTAAAAACGATGGATTTTTTCTTCTGGGGTACTTGCTATCAGTGATGCCATTCTGACCGGATTCCGGTCATATCTGACCGGAATCTGTTTACTCTGACCGGAGAAAATTTTGAAATCCGGCCTAACCGTTTTTTGACCGGAACGAAAAATGTTTTTAACCGGAAAACCCTTTTTTGACCGGAAAAATAAAATTTCCCTACTGACTATAAATAAAGATAGATTTCTATAATTTGAATATAACTTTGCCATACATTACGAACATGCTCCCAAGTTCAAACAAATTCTGCTCAGGGAGCAGGATAATAAATTATCTTATAGGCTAATTTTTTGACGTTTTCTTTTGCTAGAATTTTGAAGAGGAAATTAAATATTGAATTTCAATTAATTAAAGTGTGAAATTCGATAAATCTCAGATTGGTGAACTACTCTTTTCAAGTGTCAGAAAATTATTCGAGAATAATTACTTAGCCCAATTGACACACGGCCTTAGTACATGGCCTGCCTGGCCATACACGTCCTCCCATGACTTTCATTTCCATTAACAATTTGGCTACACACAAAAACCAGGCGTCATTGCAATGAAATAAAATTTGGCTGGTAAAAGAATAGTGAAATTGAAAACACAAACAATTTCTATGGTTAAGCCGAAGCGGACGCCCGTTTTTGACGTCCTCACTCTATCAACGCAAATATCAAATAAAGATTTGTATCGAAAGCACAATGGCGCGAAAAAGAACGTGCCAGAATTATTTCTGAATGTAGATTTTCTATGCTATATACCTTTCTCCTTTACTCACTCAAAATCTACCTGTGTCATATAAAATGAAAAATTAGTTTCAGTAAATTTTAAACAAACGAAATAGAAAACAAGTTCACAAACTCAAGATTCACATATTATAAAAACGTTTTCTAAACATAACATAACATAAAAAGTCGTAAATTGTATAGGTAGGTATAGGTATTTTCTCTTTTTGACCGGATTTCAGGTCAAAAATTCTCATTTTAACTTTTGACCGGAATTTTTGACCGGATTTAGAAAATAAAAATCCGGTCATCCGGTCAGATTTGACCGGATTGACTTTTTTTTAGTGGCAACACTGCTTGCTATCAAAGAAAAAGAGAAATATCGAGCGGAAAGGCGACTTATATTAGGAAAAGCGTCAAATTCTCACGACTCTTTTCCAAAAATCAGGAAAAAATGTGGTATCAAAGCAAGTCTCACAACTATTCGTCGTATTATTTCGAATGCCAAGGATATAAAAAGACTAAAAATCAAGAAGAAGATGCCCCTTAACCCGGTTGGAAAAGCGTCTTAGTTTTTGTGGCCTGGACTTCGTAGTGGCACCGTGAGGTCTTTTCCGACGAAAATTAATTTGGAAGGCCCCGATGGCTATAGCTACTATTTCCATAACCTCCGCAAAGAAACTCATCATGTGGACCGGCTGAATAGCAGAGTTGAAGGTGTAATGGTGTGGGGGCCGTTTCGTATTATGGCACCCGAAAATTACAATTTTTGTTAACCACAATGAATGCGTTGTCTTACTGATATGGCTTTAACATATTTTCATAACTTTTTTGGACATCTGCCGTGGATCTAACAACATGATAAAGCGCCAATACATACAGCCCGTATTTATAGAGCCAAATTGTGGAGCTATTAAGCTGACCGGTGTACTCACCGGATTTGAATATCGTCGAAAATGTTTGGCAATGGTTGACACGTCAAGTTTATGGATCGGGACAACAATATTTGACTGTATCTAAACTAGTCCAAGCCATCGAATTAGCTTGGAGCTCGATTTCGCTAAATTATTTGGCCAATTTGTATATGCATCCCCTCCAAACCGGATGTGTGAATTTTGGAGCGGAAAGGGGGCTCAAAAGACAATAGAACAATTTTTTTTTTAAATCTAAAACAATCCAATTACTTTAAATTTAAGTAATGTTTGTGTTTTTTTTTTTTTGTTTAAGTGTGCTATTCAAGTGGCGCAAAATTAAGGCCCCACATTTTGCCAGTTCATAGTTAATAATTTTTTGTTAACACTTAAAGGTTTAGTTCTAAATCTTCCTTCTGGTCAAATCAAACAATTAAATTAACTTTAATTAAAAAAAAAAATTAAGTCTCTAGCATTCTTGGTTTGAGAGCAGTGGGCAATAGAAAACCGACCTTAGGGGTGTGCTATTCAAGTGGCGCGGAGTGTATGTAGAGGTTGTAGAGTCGAAGAGGTCCATAAGGACACACCTCACTTCCTCTGTCACTGTCACTGCCCGAGTCTCTTTCACTTGAGGAACAGAACACTTGGAAGCTACTACTTCCAGCGTTATCGCCCAAAGCCATAACGCCCAAATTGAAAAATTTTGTAACGCCCAAAACATTGCTAGGCAATTTGTTGTTGTAAAATTCACGTAAATTTGGGTGATGTGTTGTTGATTTTGGACATAATGGCATTATTTTTGCTAACGCCCAAAAAATGCATAACGCCCAAAAACAAACGACAAAATGGAAATAAGGCCCAAAAATAATTTGCAGTTTAATACGTATGGCGTGGCATGCTGCCTCCCTGCAACCCCTCAAAACAGAACCCATGGGTTTAGAATGATCATGTCAGTAAAATGATTTTAGCCTTACCTCTGAATTTCAACCTCTTTTTAAAACAATCTCCAGTTTCCATAGATCATCTACTTAAAAATCGGTCTTACAATTTGACAAACTTTTTGACACAATCATGAAAAATTGGCCGTGATTTTGTTCAAACTTTTTAGATATGATAAATTGAAAAATGTTGTATATATTATATATTCCGCTATCTTGACACTTGTTCAAATATCCCTCTTCATACTACCATCCAGGATGGTTTCCAAGGAAATTGAAAATGCAAAAGTAAACCACGCCAGTGAATTTTTTTTTCTCATAAGCTCCGGAAACAATAAGTTCAACTTCAATATTTACACCACCCCGAAAACGGATACAATATTGCGGAAGCAAAAATTGATATCCCTTACCGAGAAAATCCTCAAGGAATATAGCAAAGCAACAAAAACACTCATGAAAGTAAGAGTACATATAGCCAGTGATCCGGCATCACAGTCACGCAGTTTGTGTACTTTAGCTAAAGAAGTGGGTACACACTATAGCCTATATTCCATTTAATCCGCTATGCTGTCTAAGCATCGTCATCATGCCATTCCTCGCACTGAATGGAGCTCGGTATAAGCCTCCCGACAAGTATGTCAATGCCTCTTTCGAGCATAATCTTGAGAATGATGATATTCGTGGGAACCATAACCACCTATTCAGTTAGGCAGCTACTACGCACATCCGTGCGCTCGTCGTTGTTGGGGTGGAATCATCCGTGGTATTACAAATGCTCCCCTATCGCGCCACACTGATGCCGTCAAGGGTGTAAACAAGCATTAAAGACTTGTGCTGCAGCAGCAGCGGCATCAGCTATACGAAGAAAGAAAAAAATGGGGCAAAACGAAAACACAATCTGGTATCCCAGTTGAAATTATCTTCATCCTTCGTTGAAAGGATCTAACACTCGTCTCTGTCACCGTCTTCGGCTGCTTCCAATAAAAATGGCATATTGTCCTTTAAGTGATGAATTAAACATGTCCCTCTTCGGTGTTCCTCAAACACGAAAAGGATCACATTATAGTCCTTCACTCTCGATTGTGAACAATAGTTAATAATAAAGGGCAAAAATATCCCATCGAATTGACAAATTCACTTGTGTCCTGATGTCCTGTGCGTGCATGGATTGAAACAAAAGCCCCTTCGCATAAGGAAAGGACGATGGCTGTGTAAATACTTTTGTATCAATAGAAAGCAATTTAATGACGAGTCAGACGATAAAAAATATTTAACAACATTTTATTTATTTATTTTTTTGTTCGGATATTGTCAGCGAAATGTGTATTTGTTTGGCACTTGCACACGCACATATAGATAGGATAGATGGATTTCCGTTTTCGGTTCGACAATGACGCACGCAATGGCGCGTTTCCGATACCTACCGAATGTCGTTTGGTAATTTTCATCACATTGACTGCTAAATTGCTTTTGAATCATGTCTCCCTCAGGATACGACAATGAATTATGATAAGAAATGTATTACTATACGAGTATATATTACGGGCCTGTAATGGGAATTGTTGTTGCTCATTTATAACTCTTTTTGTGAGAGCGGATGACATCAAGAGAATTTATATAGGAATTTGTCAAGTACAAGGATGTCTTCTAGATGTATTGAGAGATTTTATGATGTTGTATTTTTTAGTCAATATTGCCATCAGGGAAACCGTCGTCACCCAGCGGACTATTTCGTGCTCGAAATACAAAGAGTTAAGTTAGAAGGATATTCAAAAAAATAAAATAATCATGACTTTGGTTAAAGGAGGTCCATTTATCCTACACTCCTACCACGCAGTCTTTGGACCAATTTTGAAGATATTTTCTACAATTTTATGGCGTATCCGTATCCGAGAGTAGAACACTATCTTGAGAAAACTTCTCAATTCAGCCATTCGTTCATAAACATAAATAAAATCATTACTAATAGCAGTAGCAGTAGCAGTAGCAGTAGCAGTAGCAGTAGCAGTAGCAGTAGCAGTAGCAGTAGCAGTAGCAGTAGCAGTAGCAGTAGCAGTAGCAGTAGCAGTAGCAGTAGCAGTAGCAGTAGCAGTAGCAGTAGCAGTAGCAGTTGTAGTAGCAGTAGCAGTATAATAACAGAAGCTCAATAGCTATCGATCTATAGGATAAAAATCAAAGCGGTAGAATACTAATAGCAGGAGAGCAAAATCTGTGCAGTCGAAGACTAAAAAGCTGTTACAGGATAGAACAGGCAAAAAAAAGAAGAATGTAAACAGAAAAGAAGAAAAAAGTAGCAGGCCATTAGTAACAGAACAGTAGCAGACAATAACAGAATAGCAGAAAACCACTTCAAAAATAAAAGCGGAGGAGTTGAATACTTCAAATATAGAGCTGTAGTCAAACAGTAGAATACAGTTAACAGAATGCAAGAGCAGTACTGAAATTGGAGTAAAAGAATAAGCTGCAGACAAGAAGCAGATTCGTAGCTGCTCATTAACAGAACAGAAAGTTATAGTAGAGCAAAAGTAGACTACGTATTAGCAGACCATTAGCATTGAGGTACGAATGAAGTATAGCAACACTTACTACTGCTGTCTCTTGTTATTAGGTTGATTGTATATAATAAATTTACAGCCACAAGAACAGCTGTAGCAGAGAAATGGTATTTTTGAAGAAGTAGTATACAAGTTTTCGAGCCGCTGTAGTTTTAGCAGACTGATAACAGAGCAGTAGCAGAATAGAACAACAGAAAGAATTAAGTGACTAAACTGAAGCGTACCAGTAGAGCAGTATAGTTGTGGTATGCCAAAACGAAGAAGAAAGGCAATATTAGAACATTCGATAAGTAGGAGCAATAATGAAACACAATAGAAAAGTCACTAAAGTAAGTAAAGAAGTAAAGCTATAGCAAAAAAATGGTAGTTGGAGTTAAGTAACAGACCAAATAGGAGCAACGGAAAATTATCAGAGTAACTACAGAGCTATATCATTGTGGTAGCATTAAGCAAGTAGATTAGGAGAAGGGGATTTATTTATTTAGATTAGGAGCAAAACATTAACACAAATAAAAGATAGAAGTCTTAAAACTAAAGAAGAGTAGTAGTCGGACATTACAAAGTCTGTACCCAGCGGCAGAGTTGTTTGAAAGCAGCGATAGAGAAGTAACAGAGCATTAGCAGACTATTATGAAGAGATATAAAAGACACGGCATTCTTCTTCTTTCAATGAAGCTTCCTTTTAAAAGACTCATATTTTCGATATGGATACAGTGAAACATTAAACAGATTTACGTGATTGAAGATTCAAAATAAAATACTTGTTCCTTCCACCATTCACTGGAGTTCCTTTTTCACTCATTAATTAGCAAAAATGTCCAGTCAGTCCCATCGACATCACCTTATACCCATAATCGCTGGCAGAATTATTACTAATTGTGTTTTTGTTCTTATTCTCCATAGAAAAAAAAAACAAAAACTTTTAAAAATTAATCCATCTGAATAATATAGCTGCAAGGACTTAACGACATGACTCTCCGATGGACAAGAGAAGTTCCACCTAACACCTCGGACCGAAACTTTATAAAATAAAATATAACTAAAAAGAAGGAAATCTGCTTAAAATGCAAACGAGTTCTTATCCTATGTAAATGATCCAACAGAAGGTACTACTTATATATACGAAAAATAAACAGAAAAAAATAATTCCCTCCATCTTATATCCTGAATTTGAAATCTGAATCATATTGTTCGCCATTTGGGGCGAAATGATCTCAACTACGTAAACTATTTCACAGATGCAATTTGCGCTTATTTCTTTCACACTTCTCCTTCGTTGTTGGTTTTTTTGTTTCCCCATCACAAGGACACTCTTAAAAAACTGAACAAAAACGAGTTGAATTTAATTTTCGTCGGCCAAGTTTTGTGTCTAAATGAAGCGGTTTTTGTTGAGTCTCAGCTTCGCTAAATAAAATCTGTTCGGAACATGGGTTTTGGTTTTATTTTTGGTATTTTTATTCTTCTTCGACGAAGGACACTAACTAAATTCAGACAAAAAGAGCAGCAGTAATAAAATGTTCAGAATTATAATACCCTTGGAGTGGAAGTTCGTCCCTATGTTTTGCATTTTTTTGTTTTCAGTTGTCAGTAGGTTGGATTTCCAGAGTGGAAAATAATTTTTGTTGTCCTTTGAGAAAGTTGTGTGTGTAGAGTAAATTCTATGGGAGAGGTTTGAATTTAAATATGCTTATAAGTTGTCGTTATAATTGGAGTGGAGGAGTCCATAATGGTGGATTTGGGGTACAAAGAGTGTTAATGGATTTTAAAAAAGTTAACAGAGTATATGACTCTTTGACGTTTTTCAGAACTCCTTGAAGGAGTGGCTGCCAAAAGCCCATAACTCTCTATTTGTCTAGCCAGATCGAATACGCCATACGAGAAATATGCGGCTAGATTGGTAAATTTCATTTTATTTTAAAAATACAGTTATTTCTGTAATCGATCTGTAATTGCTCTGTTACTACTCTGTTAAAGCTCTACCGCTTCTCCTGCTTTACAGACATTGAATTATTTACACTAATCATTATCTTTTTGGCTTATTTCAGAACCAAGGCCGTGTCCAGAAAGAATAAGAAGACGCAGTTCTATACCCCAATTGACTTTTGCCTCAGAAGAATATAAACACGAATTTTTATGTTTCCGCTATAACATAGGCTCATACGTAGACCAACTTTGAATGACAATAGTAAACTATTTAAACTACGGTCCAGTGAATGCCGACAACCCACTTAGTTCAAAGTACGACAAGGTACATAAAAACTAAAAGGGATTTTCTCGATTCTTGACAGAGTGGTCGTTCAGTCTTTCTATCCTTTTCCCTTTGGCCATTTGACAGGGCATAACTTTTTTGTATTGTTCCGTAAATCATAAACATGCATGAGAACACAGCTTGCGTGTACCGAAAATACAAAAACCAGTACACTATTTGTCGTGTCCTGACTCCATATACCATATATCCACCCATAACCAGGGGTAACAGCATGTTGCCGCTATCCATGCTCGATTAATAATTTATCCTGTGCTTTCGTTGTGCCAACTTTTCGCCAAAATGTTCTTGTGATTTACACAAACTTACACAATCAAAATTTAGTTTTATGCACCAGTGCACAAGAACCAGGTGTGCTGATAGTTTGAACCACTTTCTGGCAGCTATCTCACCGGTGGTGCTGGTCCTGGTGCATGTTGCCTTGACTTGGTTTCGAATTTGAACATCATTATCGCCATAATAATTGTCATTGTCATCATTTACACTATCTTGGTGGCACGTGGCACTCAGTGAGTTCTATATTTTGTGTGTTATCTCATTAGCGAGCGGCTTCAAGCTTGAAAGTACACAATTTAAGGAACTTTCCAGTATGCTCTTGACACAGTTTGCAGGAGTAATGCGAACTCATTGGACGGGAGGGGTGGGTGGATTTTATACTCTCCTTGTGCCTTGTGTTGTTTAAATTTGTCTTCATAAATTTCTGACAAAAGCACTGTGCGTATCTGTAGGTACGAGTGTTTTGCTCATTTGTTGCTGTCGCACATCAATCTCGATATTAATCGAGCGTCCGACTTTGATGAATCTCATCTGTACTGGGGGTGGTTGTGATGTGAGTAGGGGTGCAAGTTGCTTTCATGTTGGTTTCTATTGATGTGCAATTGCTAATCGAGTCGGGCTTTAGGCATGAGGAAAAGGATTTGAAATTATGGAACTTGGTCCATCAAACTTGAACTCGAAAATGGGAAGTAGGCTTTGATGGATTTTCAAATGTGGGTGGTAATTTATTTACGAGACAGGAACTCAAGTTGCCCAGACCCAATTTAAACTGAAGTGGACAAGTGATGGTAGTTGATAGATGATAAACGATTAGTTGCAAATTATTACAATAGTTAGTTATACAACTTCCATAGCTAACCCGTTGAGCTAATTCTAAGAACTTTGGTTTGAGAAGAGCAAAACTAACGTTTTTGAGTAGTGCCTACTCTCCAACATGCAACTAAGGCTAGCCAATAGATAAAACATTTTTTAAATATTTTATAAATAAACTAGCATTTATTCGGCGCTTCGCATCCGTTACAGAAGTACGTAATGTGCTTTGCTACGCGCTTAGTAGGATGAAAACAATGTTCCCCATACAAACTAAATCCCCCTTTTCCCGTCGCTAATAACTCGGGACCCAAGCAAAATTTCAAAAATTTGAGAAATTCTTTTTTTCTATTTGTTATGTAGAGTACAGAACACGAGTTTTAAGTCGATTGATTGAAAAATAAGAATTTTCCCATACTAAACGTTGACACTCCCGTTTCCTCCTTTTGGAGTTCGAATTTCCCCAAATCATATTATGTTAGTGAGGTTTTTGAAATATATTTGGGCCGTTTTCCAACACGCTTTTTGAGACATTTATGTTAAATCTTTGAAGCGATTATTCCAAATTTATTTAATTTTTTTTTGTTGCGGTTTTCGGAACGTTCATAGAATCGATTTTGATGTGTTTTTCGGAGCGTTTTCTAAGATTTTGTTGATGCGTTCTTTAAAGCGATTTTTCCTGCGTTCTGTCAAATATTTTCGAGACGTTTTTGCAATCGTTTTCGGGTGGTTTTTGGAATCGCGATAACCAAACTATTTTCCGTTTTTGTTTTTGCATTTACATTACATTTGTAACGCCAAGAAGGTAACTCCATAAATCTTAATCAGGATCAAATTCTGAATCGATTTAGCCGTCTGTCTCTTGAAAACACGATAGCGTCCAAGAACGATTATAATACCTCTACTTGTTTTTTTTTTTACCAGTTTTTGTGTCGGTTATCCGATCATTTCTGAAATCGTCCTTGATGCATTTTTCGGATGGCATCATTGGTTTTCTTGGTTCCACATACTTTCTTTGGAAGTTTTTCTTCCGTTTTCCAAAGCGTTTTTTGAGATTTTGTTTGCAATTTTTTTGGCATTCTTTAAAATAATTTTGGGACGTTTTTCAAATCAATTTCGGGAGATTTTTGGAATCGCTATATCCACACTATTTATTTTTTTGTTATGACTAACACTGGGTTTTTCAAAACACCTTTGGTAGTAGGTACCTAGTTTTCTTTGGAGTATTTTATTGATGCATTTTTAAATAATTTCTTGGATAGTTATTTTAAAAATGTTTGCAGCGTTGCTTGGGGTATTAGTTATTGCATTTTTTTTTTAATTGGTCGTTCCTTCAACTTTAATTTTTGTGTGTTTTCGGTCAGTTTTTGTATAGTCTTTCGGAGCGATTTTGGGGTTTTTTGAAGTGTTTTCTTTTTTTTTTTTTTTTGAGAGATTTTTAAGGTCATTTTTATGACTGCTTTTAGAACGTTTTTGAAATAGTTATGTTATAATTCATTACGAGTTATATTTTCGAAAATTTTGCTTTTGTATATTTTGAGGTTTTTTTTAAAAATTTTTTAGTTTTTGGATTTTTTAAAGTTTGTTTTTAATTGATTCTTACAAAATTTTTTGGTTACCTTTTCAAAACATTTTTATAGGTTAATGACATATTGAGCATTTCTGTTGGGATCACATTGCTTCATAGTGACGGTTCTCAGTTCTCATCTTTAAAAAAATAGTATCAGAATATGTCAAAGATAACACCGTTGCCGTTGTATAAGGCTTATTTTCCTAGTCTTCAAAAAAATCAGGATCAGACTTGGAGCCCAAGTATACCTAAGTAAAACACTGCGTAAATAAGATTCAGCTTAATTTGTATGCGAGTTGAAGAAATCTTTAATCTTAGCGAACTGGAAG
This sequence comes from Cheilosia scutellata, assembly GCA_955612985.1. Classification (NCBI taxonomy): domain Eukaryota; kingdom Metazoa; phylum Arthropoda; class Insecta; order Diptera; family Syrphidae; genus Cheilosia; species Cheilosia scutellata. The sequence goes on from OY015314.1 coordinate 61,934,777, forward strand.
CCCGTTCCTCTCTGCACGTCATTGAATCGAAAAATTTAGTTATTGGGTGAACGTCCAAATGAGTGAAAATACTTTTCAAAGAGCGTGGACTTGCGCGTCCTCTTGGTCCTTACCACCAAAAAACGGACGACAATAATATCAAACTGAATTCTGACTTTGTAAAATGTCATTCCTTTTAAGCCATTTTGGCGATGTAAGTAGATATGTCCTCCAAACACCCACAATCTACTGTATTAAATATCGCAATTTTAACCTGATCCTTTCCAATTAAAATAAATGCATAATTTTTTCATAAATTCCATTGGCTTCTCTAATTGGACTCGTACCGTATTCCCAAATATGATACCCTTCCTTCTGTTTTGCAATAAATTATAACAAGGCAATACCAGGCCGAAAATGTACATCACCACGCGTAGCTCGCTCCACAAGGACTCAATATGAATGACTGAAATACGTTCGCCATTAAAAATTGGTGTGAAAAGTTCACTGCAAAAAAAAACTCAGTTTAAACACACTAAAATTTGTGGTTCATAGTGTCCCAGGCAACAAAGAGTCCTTGTGTGCGATTTTTTTCTCAATGCCTCACCAGACGACAGCAGATAAAATCTCGCTGACAATTTTTTCGTTTATTCCGAATCGCATCCTTTCTATCCATCGACCAATGACCATATATCTATGTTTAGTTTCAGGATACCGAAAAATAACAGACTCCCTCCGAAATAGGTTTTAGTTATCGCAACCATTTTGCAATTTGCAATTCTATCAACTTTCAGTCCGGCACAGCACCCATTGGCCTGTGCAGTGTGCAGTCTATATTCAACGAAATTTGCTATATCACAAACAATAACAAGGACGAGAATAGAAATCCCACTTACATTCGTGCAAACAAACAGAAACAACGAAATGCATTTCAGTTGAAGTTCGCTGGCCATTCCGTACAGTTCAGTGTCATTCATTCATTTTATAGGACATATCTAAATCCCTGAAACATTCAGTGCTACACCCGAATGATTGATGAATGTACATCGGATATGTTCAGTTCACCCGTTGTGTAGGATGTGTGCGGTGTTTGGGACGACTTCTCATATACGAGTATAGGTGAAGAAAAAAAATGGATATACAGGCAGAGAAAAAATCTTTCTGCACATCCTGCAACATCCAATGAGTATAGAGACAAAAAAATTCCAACCAACAGGACTTTGAATTTAGTCCAGCAATTCGAAACTACCCGAAAGAGTTCCGGAACGCTTCACATTCAACAAACTTCGTAATAAACTGTCAGTGGACACCCGTTTTCCCTTTCTATACTCAACCTGAATTTCATCACACAATCAGGATATATCTCCATCCTCATATTGGGCGCAGAAACGAAAAACACAAAAAAAAAAAGAGAACCAAATCGAAGTTCCGGCGAAATGGAAATCTACGTTACGCCATCGTGTATTCAAAGGATAACGCACTGATGCAGGCACTTGGTAAGGATTCGCTGCTGCATTCGAATATTTCAATTCACGCTTGTGCGAGTTCATGTTCGGGATACGAAATATCTCGCATTTCCCACTCCATCGACAAAAAGTCGGATATAAGTCTTTGCTGTGACAGAAGTAGGTCATCCTTTATAATGTATTCCCCAGATGAGTTGTCCTATTTAGGAATGGTATGTTGTGGTGGAAGGGCTTCTCTGAACTCGGATGAATTCAAAAATCCTAGTGGAAGAAACTGGATAAAATGAATTGTATGGAATGGAAAGACTTTGTGTGTAGATGGGTCCTTGGAGTGGAATTAATTAAGTGCCTATGGTCTATGCGCCTGGGCCTATTAATTATTCAGTGAAGCGAGAAGTGTGTACCGCTTTTGAATATGGATCAGATGGACAAGCGAAAGGTCAAAGTTTCGACTAATTGGGTTAAGGCATGTAGATGCGATGCAGAGCGCACGTACAAAGGCGGGAATGGCTTGGTACAGGGAATTTTTAATAAGTTATCTTCCTTCGAAATGATTTGAAAGGACATTCAAAGTATTTAAAAACGACAGAGAGAGCGAGAGTTAGAGTTGTAGCAAATGATTAAAATGAATAATTCAAATTATAAGGTTGGGTAGTCTGACGATAATGAAGGGTAGGAGACATTTTCTTATAACTGATGGTCTTGCCATACATTATGATGAGCATCGGCAAGTAGTAGCTTAACCAGAGCCTTTTTGGTTAGTTACCATAGGAACTAAACTTTTTTGCATATTCTTAACATGACAAATAAGGCAAACTTTTCTTACAAATCAACACGTAGTTGTATGTATATTTCTAGCATATGAACCAAAGTTAATTTTTGGAAGAAGTGCTAACTTTATAGCCAAAATGTATGTAATTCAGTTATAATTTAAGTTCTAGTTCTACGTCTAGTTCCCGAGATCTAGTTCTAGTTTTAGAAGTATTTGAAGTTCCAGCTTCAGTTTTAGTTAGTTAGCTTTAGTAGTTAGTTAAGTTCCAGCTCCATGGAAACTACCTATAATTCCAGTTACAACTGCAGCCTTAGTTCTAGTTCTAGGTTCAGTTGTAGTTGTATATCTATTGCAAGCTCTAGATTTAGTTCTGGTTCTGGTTCTTGCTCTAGTTCTAGTTCTTGTTTCAGTTCAAATTCTAGTTCTTGTTGTTTTAGTTCTGGTTCTGTTTAAAGTTACATACATTTCTAAATCGAAGTCTAATTGTAGTTCGAGTTCTAGTGCTAGATATTGTCCTAGTTCTAGTTCTTATTCTAGTTCTATTTCTGGATTCAGTTCCATTTACAATTCCAGTTCTAGTTTTAGTTCGAGCATTATATAAGATATATTTCTAGCTACAGTTCCAGTTCGAGTAATGCGTCATAGTTCTGGTTCTAGGTCTAGGTCGAGTTCTGTCTCTATTTCTAAGTTCTAGTTCTTGTTCTTGCTCTATTTTAAGTTACAATTTTAGTTCTTGTTAAGGTTCTTGTTCTAGTTCCAATTCTAGCTCTTGTTAGTTGTAGTTCTAATTCTATTTTTTGCTCGAGTTCCATTTACCAGTCCTATAGTTCTAGTCATAGACTATGTTGAGTTCCTATTTAACACCCATTTAGGTTTTCATTTATATTTCTGGTTCTAGTTTCGGTCGCTGGTTTAAGTTTTGTTCTGTTTCGAGTTCTAGTTCCAGGTCCAGCTCTGTTTTTAGTTCTAGTTTTTATATAGTCGCTTAAAAAAAGCCAAACAGCTTGATATGTATTATTATATTCGGGAACGCTCTTTAAACCCCTAGCGGTTCGAATAGAGATTCAATTGACATGACGTCTTGGCCAATTTGTGCACAATTTCAGATGTATAGTGATCCAATTCAGAAATGAACATCTTAGGAGTTCCAAATTTAATTCATTCATTCATACCTTTTCAATGGCCCGCTAATCCATTAAGTGAGTCGCGTAAGTAGATCAAGTGCAATATCCATAACTCTCGATTCTCTGCCATCGACTTTAAATAATAATCAAAGGGAATCCCGAGTCCCCATACGGATAGAGGAGGACGAAGGATTATGGGCTTAATCCAACCATCTCATCCTGGGTCTACCTAGAGGACGCCTGCCTGATGGTACGGAGTCCATAGCACGTCGTAGGATCCTGGTTGGGAACATGCGTTTAACATGACCAAACCGCCGAAGCATGGACCGCTCCGTCCGGAGAAGTAGCTGCTCGACATTGAGTTCCTCACGTATCCTGGTGTTTCTTATACGATCTCTATACGGGTCATACCAGCAGTACGACCGACGGAGGAATCTCATATCGGCAGCTTGTATCCGCGATCCTATTCTTTCGGTCATTACCTAAATCTCATAAGCATAGGTATAAGAGTTAGAAAAAAAAATGAATTAAAGACTTTGACACCAATTTTAGTCCTTCTAATAACAGAATGACCAAGCTGTCTCAAAATTCTACAGAAAAATGCAGCATTGCGCCTTCCGTCACTCGTGAATAAGATCCCGAGATATTTAAACCTCTTGCATCTTCTCTTCTTTTTTTAAAACAAAACTTCGAAGTGTTTGAACTTTATATTGCCTGCAATTGCATTGAAGAGTATAAATGTCCTAGGACCTGTATCTAATAAAAAAAAATGATGAGGAGTTTCCAAATTCTATTGGGAGCTCCAGTCTTCTTTATCATTGTCTGCTTTCAGTTTAACATCTAGTGGTAACAATTACTTGCTTAAATCTTCAACTAAAAATCGATTTCAATCATCAAGGACATTAATCCACTTAAAATCGAAATCAATCAATTCCCATTGGCCGCTTTTTCTAGAACTCAAAATCACCTGCAATATAATCAAGCTTATCGATTACATCGAGGAAATGTCCTTCTTGACATTTACACAAACCACCTCTCCAGACGGCACGTTTCCTTTTGTGTACTCTTTCTTCGATGTTCATCGGTCTCACTTGACCAATACGTTTTCATAAAACACATTCAAGTTCGAATCGTTCGAATCGCTTGAGGCAAAGCGCCACCTTCTGCACAAGTCAATATACGAACAGAACAGTGAACATTGAACACCCATGTGGCAATGTGGCAATGTGGCATGGCAATGGCAATGTCTACCGGCACTGGCTATAAATCTCAATTGCTCCCCGGAGATCAATTACGAAACTTCAATTAGAAGTAGCAATGAAGAAGGAGGAACACCATGTCGCCGCCACCGGCAGTAGCATCGAAGAATGGCGAAGGTAGGCAAATGTCATCTGTTACTTTGTATACACAATTGGACTTGGATCGTCGTCTGTACGAGTGGTCCTGGATGCTATTTTTGATGATGGTGCCGCACTAAAGTGCACAACCATCAGGACTGGTTTTCTATAATAGAAAGCTTTGGGAATTGCGCTCTAGCGTTGGCTTTTTTTTTTTTTTGTGAGACGTGACGTCTGCCATTGTTTTAGAAATGGAAGGTGGTTTGCACTGTTGTCTGTTAGGGATGTGTGTGTACTTTGTCTATATAATGTATGCACTTGGGAATGGAAAACAATCAATCTCAATGGAATACTTAAAGGATACCTTTTGTTGAATCTAAGCTTTTTTTTTGTCTCCTTTTTCATCATTGTCATAATGCTATGCAATGAACTATGAGTATTATATTAGGCACATTAGAAAGTTTCTAGTTATTTTTGAGGCATGGGGTTTTATTTGTATTATTATAAATATTTTGATTTTAATAAAACCATTTTTATGACAGGACTCTACTAAATTGAGGAACCCAATTGAATAGTTCACTACCTGCTATCTGACCGATTTATATGTGGTTGCTTCAGCCGCAGCTCATTTGGACGGCGACTATTTATTTATTCTAATTTTCTGCGCTGAACTACTGAGGAATGAGTCTCCAGGTTCAACCCCCAAAAACACTAATTATGTACACCTTAAAGCCTAGTATCCAGCTCGCACTTAATTTTAGCGACCGCACTTCTCTCCACAGCACAGATAAAATATGCTCGCTAAATTCGTTGTACTAAGGTTCAAAAACGCACAAATGTTTCTTAGTAGCTTGATTTTCGGTTGAATTAGGCTAGTGGGTTGGCAAGACAGGAGAAACCTCGTTTACGTGCCACACTTAGATCAGTGTAGATCCGTTGTGATGCCCTAGGGGCTTATGACTTCCACACTCTGGAAACCTATGCAAAACCTACAGATTGGTAAACCATCCCAAGGTATTTACAAATTTAAGTACCCTACCTAAATATAACATTTGTGGTCCTAGGGGAAAGTTCTTCTAAGTCCTCGAAATAGTAACTACCAAGGAGCCTATTTCTTATATGGCAGAGCACTGGGCAGTAGCAAAGAAAGTGTGGGATGTCGTCATACAGATACAGATATTGGAAACGTCTGAAACAATGTTTAAGACGTCTGAAAATAAATAGTAATCGTCTGAAAAATATAAAAATCGTCAGAAAAATGTAAAAATATCGTCTGAAAGTAAAAGGGAAAATTGATAGAGTAACATAGACAAAAATAATGCTGACGATTTTTCCAGATTTTCAGACGAAATTCAAGCTTTTCAGGCGAATGTTTAAAAAAAAAGCTGACAAAAACTACCAGATGAATATGAACAAATTAGAAAATGAAAATAATTTCTTTTCAGACGAAAATGTTTTAACCTATGGAAATGTAGCATCAACTACATTTATTTATTTTATTTTGCTTAATCTGGAAGTTAGTTCTTATAGTAGTTAACTATAATAGTGAAAATTACAGAGGTTACCAGTTTGCAAAAATCTGATATATAGCTAGCACACTTGCGGAAGATCGTATACCCCTTTTTTATGGATTTATTTTTAAAATTGGCAACACTTTTCCAGCGTCAACCAATTTGACTGGTCGTTTATCATTTGTGATCATTTAAATATTGCCATGAGTGGACTAATGTGGTTTTCGACATTCCGGAAGATCCGAACGCTTCTGAAAGCATCCCGAATTGGAGAGTTCTTTGTCCGATCCCGCCTATATTTTATTAGATGCTTTGAAAAGACAATCAACGCCTATTTACTAAACTCTACCTATGTATGTAATTTTAAGATTTTTTTTATTATTATTATAAAAAAGAAACTTAAAAACGTTTCAGTTCGGCCTACTGTCCACGTAGTTGCGCTTTATACGCACGCTTTCGTCATTAACTGCATTTTGTACGCACTCCCAAGCCAATACCTATAAGATTGTCTGAAATGTGAGCACAAAAAAAGCTTCCTAATTTTACAGTCGATTGTTAAATGGGAGCAGGAGAGTTGCGTTACCTACCCCCTATTCCGAAACCCAACGTATAGTGCTAAAAACACCTATCAGATGTTGGACAGGGTCTATTGGTATTCGGTATACCCTGAGCCTACTTGTTGAATAATGCAAAAGTTTTGATTAAATTTCAATTCAAAAAATTACCTAATTATTTTACTTACCATAAAAAGGGCGCAGTAGCGCAGTGGTTAGTGTGCTGGACTACTGTGCGAGGGATCCCAAGTTCGATCCCCGGAAAAACACATATTACATCTTAAGGTTTTTTCTACTGCGCCACCTCCCGCGAACGTCTTCCAAAAATAGAAACTCACAAAACGAATGGTTGCGAGAAGCTAGGCCTTGGGTGTCTACCGCCTGTTGCGCCGCCTATTTATTTGTATTTTTTTTTTTTATAAAAAGGAAGCAAGGCAAACCTAAAAATGCCACAGTTGTTGGTGAAGCAATATGATTCTAAAAGGAAGTAGAATATCTATGGTATCAATCTCCCTTGATGAAAAACTTTCATGGAATTTTGCAAAAGAACAAAGCAAGGACCTCACAATGCACCAGCAAAAGTTAATCAAAATGGGCGACTCCATCGATGTGCACTGCAATGGCGAGTTCCATCATTACCTATGCAATCACACGTTTGGTGACATGAAGTAATCAAAGGTCTGTGGAGGCCAAAAAAATTGCAAAAACTAGCATGTGTCTTTATTACTAATGCAAAGAACGGAACAACCCTTAAAATCCCGACTTGAAGAAGAGGTTTTAAATGCCTACATACTTAGTTCATTCTGTTGCGGATACTTTTGTTTGATTGCACTGAGTTAAGACAAGAGGACTTGCCGTTTACGTTTCTATTCAGAAGTGTAAAAAATCCAAACCTATAGTGCACGTAACTCAATATTTAATCCATTGCCGATATCCTGCAAATGATGACCAGTCGAACCAGATTGCGTAGTCTCCTCAACTCAATAACAATTACATGAGTATTTTGGATGTATACTTGTGAAATTAGAGCAAACCTATTCAAAGCAATTTAATTACATACGGATGTACGTGCTTACAAAGGATTTGTGTGTGTGCGTGCCACTCGAATAACCACCGAGAAGGATCTGTAATTTAATTTAATTATGTAAGAAGAACTACTGACCGAATAGTCATAGGCCTACCATAATTGGAATGAAAATCAATTAGATAATCGAAGGATATTTACGACCCAGCCATACAGAGTTTATAATTACTACTACAACGCCATAAATTATCTATCTATCGGATAGGTTACATTGTATTTGTAGTAAATTATGGACAAAGTTTCATTTTTCTTTTACCAAATAAATCAACTTGCGCAAGAGTAAAAACTTCACATTCACACAAGTTGGTCGACCTAACCACGCAGAGTAATAAATAAAAGAGTCCTGCCAACTTGTGGTCAGTAATTGGTCCAAGTGTTGAACAAATGACATCCGAATACCATAAATTACGAATCAACCATAAATCTAAACATGTGCGTGTATTATGTCTAAATTTGAAAACAATTTACACAATCGACATCTCGCCGGTTGGATCAATAAAGCGTAAATTTATTTGAGATACATTTGGGAGAAGATTTATGAAGCTCAAATAAAAGATTCAAATCAATTTTAATGAGATGGAACTACTCATAGTCATAAATAAAAGGATACAGCTATTGTGCCAATTTGTGAAACGCACATTAATTCGGTGAAAACTTGACATGATTTATTTTTTTCGTATCCTATAGATTTTGCTTATAGACTTTGACCTTTTCTTCGCAAACGTATTTTATCTTTTTCTTTTTCTAGTATTTTCAATTATGCTAGTATTAGAAATTAGATTGAGTTCTGTTGGTTTATTTTAACCCCCAGTTTCACAGTGGAAGTTTTAACTAAAGTTCAACTGAGTTTAAATATGAAGTTCAACTCCTCCGGGTTCACAATGTAATCTGAACTTCAGTTCAATTGAACTCAGTTTAACTTTAGTTGGAACTCCAAACTTAACTCACTAGATAAGGCATCTAAACCCTTTTGGAATATAGTGAAAGTAGTTAAAAATAAAAATAGGCAAATTCCATGCCTTGAGTACACCGGTAGCACATATTATACAGACTCTGACAAAGCCAATATACTCAGCGAGAAATTTGCATTAAATCATTCGGTTGCTCAACACCTTGGAGATGCAACCACAGATTTACTTGTGCACAATTCGCAACAAATGTTAAACTCTGCAATAGTGGAAACACCGGTGAGTGAGTTGGTGAACGAAGCAGAAATTAAACATATTACAGACAGCTTAGTAATAAGAAAAACTAGTGGTTTGGACAACGTAAAGAATATTTATTTAAAAAAATTACCCAAAATTGGTATTAAATTTTTAGCATATATTATCAATGCCTGTCTAAAAATGCAATATTTTCCAACTGTCTGGAAGGAAGCTAAAATAGTTCCTATCCCAAAAGCAGGAAAACCTCTCAATAGACCGGAAAGCTACAGACCCATCAGCCTGCTAAGTAGCTTAAGTAAAATTTATGAAAGAGTAATTAAGGGAAAATTGTTAGAATTTATAGATGACCAAAACATTATTCCAAATGAACAGTTCGGTTTTAGACGCCACCATAGTACCTGCCATCAAATTCTGAGAATTTGCAACAGAATAAAAATCAATCGTGCTGTAGGGAAGTCGACAGGAATGATACTCCTAGATATAGAGAAGGCATTTGACATAGTTTGGCATAATGGCCTTTTATTTAAAATGCTGGAATTTAATTTCCCTATATTTCATTGTAAAATTGTGCAAAGTTTTTTGTCAAGTCGTTGTTTCAGAGTGTACGTTAATGGTAGTTCGTCCAACTTATTGCATATTACCGCAGGTGTTCCCCAGGGCTCAGTCCTTGGGCCAATATTATACAACTTGTACACAGCAGATATCCCGAATTTACCGGAATGCGAAATTGCTGTGTACGCTGATGATACTGCTGTATTTTCCTCGCATGTAGTTGGTCTCAACATTGAGACCAATCTTCAAAATGCGGCTGAAATTTTAGATAAATATTATAATAAATGGAAAATAAAAGTAAATACGGACAAGATTCAAGCTATCTTTTTTACAAGAAAAAGAAAGCCTTGTTTCTTACCGTCTAATCAGCTGATGATAAATGGCCATCATATAAACTGGGAACCATTTGTTAAATATTTAGGAGTCTATATGGATCAAAAATTAAATTTCAAGGAACATACTGCAAGGACACTACATAAAACCGGTATTGCTATTAAGATGCTATATCCTTTTATAAATAGGAATTCCTTATTGTCTAATGATAATAAAATACTTATCCACAAAGTGATCTTCCAGTCAATTTTATTATATGGCTGTCAAGTGTGGGGTAAATGTGCGGATTGTCATTTAAAAAAATTACAAATTCAGCAAAACAAACTCTTAAAAATGATGCTGAACCTCCCTTGGCACTACTCTACCCTAGATTTGCATAACAGAGCTAATGTTGAATTGATCTCCGAGAGAATTACGAAACTAAGCCAAGTTTTTATAACTAGATGTAACTTCGCTGATAACCCCCTAATAAATGAGTTGAATATTACTCACCAAAGTTTAAACTGATTTCTGGTGTTTTTTTCTGTGATTACCAACCTTATTTGTTTGCATATTATATTTGCGTTAATTGTTATTAATATCTTTGTATTTTTATATCATTATTATTATTATTTTTTTGTTATTTATTTATTTATTTATTTATTTATTTATTTATTTATATATTAATTTATTTATATATTTATTTATTTATTTATTTATTTATTTATTTATTTATTTATTTATTTATTTATTTATTTATTTATTTATTTATTTATTTATTTATTTATTTATTTATTTATTTATTTATATATTAATTTATTTATATATTTATTTATTTATTTATTTGTTATATATTTGCTTTTTTATTTATTTATTTGTTATGTGTTATTTATTTATTTTATTCTACCTTTTAATTTATATATATTATGAATATCTATGTATATATAAAGAGATATATATTTATTTAATAATTTAATATTATTATTTTTTATTTATTTATTTATTTTTTATTTTTTTTTTTTTTTTTCGTCAAATGAAGGTTTTTTTCGTTGTTTTCCTTCAATATAAATAATATTTAATAAAATGATATGTATTAAATCGATTAAAATGTTTCAGCTGAAAGATATAGATGTACTCCTATATCATATCTCTGTACTGTAAATTGTGCGGTGGCTAGCCTTTGTAAATTTTTTGTAACGAAATAAATTCTATTCTATTCTATTCTAACAAAATTGTATGCATAGAATTTGGCAGTATTGTACAGTACTTAGCTTCTTTACGACTTTTCCGAAATCGTTCCTTGTCACGCAGAACAACGTCAAAAATTTGTGTTTTCGACAATCGGCAGCTTTCAAATTGAAATGTCACTGTCAGGGGCGTAGCGAAGGTTCGAGCCTTGGGGGGGGGGTGGCTTTCATTGAAATGACGTCTTATTTCAGGAACTTGCCGACTGTATAGAAATCATGAAGATCGGCCCAGCATAGAATATGTTTTTTGTATGGGAGGTCCCACGCCCCCTTGTTCAATTTTGACCAATTTTCACAGGAAATATCACGGACAAATTTCTAAGATCACCTGTAAATTTGAGCTCAATCGATTTGGTGGCCCTTGGGATATGATTGTTTTTGTCATACAGGAACACTCCTGGCCAATACCTAAAGGACCATTCACATGAGAGCGATCAACTATCTAGGAATGAACGAATATTCGCAAGTTTTGACAGTCCATTCATATGAACAATTTTTTAGGTCGCGGCAGTTCGCGAATTTCAGCCATCAGCTGTATTAAGAAAACAAGTTTATAAACAGTTTAAATAACGAAATTTCGTTTTCCATATACTTTTTGCCGTGAACGAAAACACCCTTTGCCGCGAATTGTCAAAGTTCGCAATCCACATCAACAAGTCGAGTTCCACAAACTAGCGAATAACATATTCCTTCAAATTTAACCTCAAATTAGAAATCAAATCGAAACTCGCTAAATTTTAAGGATTTCACTCGGCATATTCACCGATGCTGCCCGTCCTTTTTCAAATCGAATCGAAACTTTCTAAATTTTAAAGAATTCATGTGGAACCTTTGAAAATGCCGACCTGTAGGTATAAATTTACAAGTTTAAAACCTATACCTAATGAAAATCCATACCTAAGACCTAATTTTTGAAAATTGCTCGTTGATTTGCCGACTCTTGAAAAGCCCCTCCTCGCTACGCCCCTGATGAAAGGTGCCACTATCCTTAATCATTTGCAAACTCCCAAAATTTCCTTTGACATATTCAAATCCTGTGATCTGTTAAGTCTTCTATGGAGTAAAGATTGTGTATCTTACATGCAACAAAATATGAACAAGTTCCGCAATCAGTTCTTTTAGGTGCCATAATTGTCTTGTTACTGGTGACCCTTCGACAGGCCTTCTTACCATCTTGAAATGTAGAAGGTATACTCAGTTCCGGTTAATGGTAATCTTGTGGACTGTGAAAATTGATGGAATTTCGGCTTCTCAGACAGCTTTTTTTCCGGTAGATTAGGTTAGGTGGTAATTATCCGTTACGTACGGAGTAATTCACTTAAACCAAATTAGGTCCATTGTGATACCACAAGCAGAGTCGGAAACACAGTCTTGGAAACATTTTGAATATTGGAGAAATTTCCTTATTTTGCTGATATCCGTTTCGGCAATACCCGCATTCTCCCCGGAAAAGTACTCTCCTAGAGTTTGCTTTCTAATCGAGTATCGAGAATAGCGCCGGGCAGTTACATAGTAGATGGAAGAGTATTTCCTCCTCCACCTCATCCATATCCACCAGCATCTTTCGTAACTGGTAAGAACACACTCACATTCTGCATTCACCATTAACTATTAAAGCTTCATAACAGCCACTTAGGATGCATTCGAACACAAATGTCAACGAAAATAACCAAAATTCCTTTAACAGATTGCTATCATCTCCCGCAATGTCAGGACAACAAATCGTTCATGATGAGCTCTCTTAGCTTCGCCATCTAACAGCTTGACATAAATTTCCTCATCGTTCATCAATATGTAAAACTGATTTCATTCCCGAACGTATAGGTATTTCCAAATTACATTCACATTTACAAGGATGAGCACACACACACACACACACACCTCCTATGGTAACCAGCTCATACCCTCACCTTTAATATTCAGGCACAATTTTGATGGTAATTTATTTTGAAGTTAGCTCCTTACTAGATCCGGGTGTAGGTGTGAGTGAATGTGTCATTTTCAATGGGCTCTGGTGAAAGTATTCATGGAATTCAAGTCATTAGCAATTTAGTTGGGATCGTTTGACTATAGGCCTTGGGATATCATGCCGATACCTGTGTTTGCACCATCAGCAGGGAAGATGACGTCCAACTACATCCCATTCAACTTTACATGCAAACTCCAAGTGAGTTCATTTTGTGGGATGTCAAAGATTTAAATTGAAGTGTCACATCATCTACCTTGAGGCTCACCATTTCGCCATGGGACTATGTGGTGTGTGGCTAACTAAAAAGCCATACGATTGTCATTGCCATTTGACGGGGGCAAAGTGCGGAAGGATTATGTGTATGATGATGGTCGTGCATTTCATTATCTATAGTTATAGTATAGTCTGTGGATGATGTTTTTGTGTTGCGTTATCCAGTGAATAATGGACGTTTTATTCAGTCACTTCATTGCAGTGGATTCATCGTAAAGGTGAACACGTGCTATCTTGATTGACGGCGGATTAATTGCGGAAGTTAGGGTTCAAAAGGGGTAGATCCATCGGAATCGATTCTATAAGAAAAGCTTGCCACTCTATATTTTGATATAAATTTCCCGGGGAGAATAATGTTTTCCTCCGATATGGGGGGGGGGGAGTTCTGTTCCTGGAAAATGTAAATTGAATCGAGTGCTCGCCAGGGCGTTGGTTGCGTGTAACGTGGAGCGAACTCCTTGTTGGCCATTATGGTCGTATATTTTGCTAAAACCGCTTAGACAGGTTCTGTCTAAATAATCAGATTGATTTGTCTGTGTGAAAATTTGTACTTACTTACCTATTTAGGTAGCGTTACAGTCCTGGGAGGAACTGGGCCTTGTGAGTGAATGCCGTAAGGGGAACTTGTTTTCTGAAAGACTACCTACACAAACTTCGGTCTCAAGTTAAAACAAATTGTGGTTTATTCAGACGAAATAGGTTTTCATAGTTGAAGAGCTACAATATTCTGTCAATCATGACTATGGACTGAGTTCGAAATTCTGCGTATAATAAAATAACAAACGATGCGGTTTAGATTGAAGATTGATAGGAACCGATAGCAATGAGCTCCTCCGGCGATGCCCTTCTAGGTTTATGAGAGTACAAGTCCTGTCTAAAAATCAACTGACAATGGCTGAGAATTGTTCAGGTTTTTGGAACGTGGAACGGTGGAACAGACACGTATGAGACCACCATCTTTCTATAGCTATACGGGTTTTCCAGTAAAGAAGAATAGATGTTAAAATTGAATAAAACAAAATATCCTTTCTTGATTTTGAAAGGACTATTAATTATATTATGTGTTCAGATGGCAGCCATGAGTTCACACAGCTCGCATCCGAGAGGTCCAATTTTCGATGAATCTAGCCCATATAGTAGGCTGAATTTGATGTGATGGGGCGGGTTTTCGGTCCCGCCTGCATAAACGGTAAATGGAAGAGGAGATACAGCAATTTAAGAAGAACTAACATACATCTGCAAGATCTCGGGGCGCTGTTGAAGCGTTAGGCCCATTTCACACATACCCGGCAGCCGGCTACCCGGTCGTTGGGAATACATTCTTATGGGCGCGTTCACACCTGCAAACCGAAACCGTCCATAAAAATGTATTACAACGGGTAGCCGGTACCGGTTATCCGGCTGCCGGGTATGTGTGAAATGGGCCTTATAGGTTCGCCTTTACCGGGAGAAGTATTTAAAAAAAAAAACAAAAACAAACGACAAACTGTACGACATCGACCTGGTGAGAAGAGTGAAGTTGGGTCATGTAGAGCGAATGGACGCGAATGCTCCGGCCTGGAAGATCTTCGAATCCACACCCGAAGAAGAAGGGAACCTTAGCGTGCGAAACTGGAGACAGCTGGCGAAAGATCGTGCTGGCTGGAGATGCTTGTTGGGTGAGGCCCAGGTCCCCCCCCGAACTGTGGCGCCACCTTAAGTAAGTAAGGCACGGGTTATGTTGGCACCGGTGGTCTGCCGACTTAAGGAAATCCCACAAGAAAAATTCGAACGGAGGCACGATCTCGGTGACCAATTCGAGTCGCCTCTGCGTGCGATAATCATATATCGGCCAGAATGTCAATTGTGGCATCAGGTATGTTGCACGTAGAACAGTCCTATAGAGAAAGCATGTCGTTGATTGTGAAGGCAATGCCACAGTCGTTTTCGAAAAATGTAAGAGCCGACGATGCTGCTGACCCACAATCCACACCAAAAATCTACTTCCTGTGGATGAATTGCCACTTTTTGGACCTCGCGTTAGTTGGCATCGTCCCAAATCAGGAAATGTTGCTTATTGATGACGTACACGTTGATCCAAAAACATTGATCAGCCTCGTTGCTAAACATTATTTTTTTTTGTCGACATCGCGGTCCACATCCAACTGCTCCAGAACTCAGTCAGCGAACACACGTCTTTGTATAAATGGCAGTTTTCTTCCAGCCGCTGGCTGGGTCAGTTGGATTTTTTTTAAAGATATATAATATAGGCCCAAGTCTCGACGCAAACTTCACCAAGTTGTTGTTTGCGAAAGGCCGAGTTTTTGTGCGCGTCGCGGAATTGACTAACATGGCTTCACCTGCAGCTTAGAAACCAGTTGCTGATCCTGATGAAGTGTAAGAGATCCGATATCCTATAAACTCTGCAGTGCTTGCAAAAAATGTACGGATCCAAGGAAAGAAAGTATGATTATTGCAGTACGGTAGCAAAGTAGACATTGGATTGACCTCCTCCTCATCTCCGCAGCTTCTGTATAAATCGTTGGTTTCTATCACCCATTTACGGAGCATGATTCCAATAGTGCAGTGTCCCGCGACTTTTTAGTGCCAAATGGCTTATTTTTGTCTAGTTTCGGCCATAATGTATACGAAAGGTGGTACAACCCTCTCTGATTAACCAGGATGAGGATGGCCTCTTTCTCTATTATATCGTCGATTAGGCCCGTGCGTCGATGTGTTCTCATCAGCGTTCCCACTTCAAATTTACGAAAGCGTAGTGCCGAGATGAAGAAAACGTAGTGTTTCGAGCTAAATCGTAGTGAAATATGAAAAATTATTGTAATCTCCATAATGTTTTAGTTTTAAGCCAAGTTTGACTAACTGGGGGGTCGATTCTCGTTCTATGATACTGTGAAGTGAAAAGATTTCTCACAAGTTCGCGCTTAATTCAATTCTCGGTCTATGAAAAAATTAAAACAAATAATGTCAGATTTTTTTCATATGATAATTTTGTTTTATCACAGCCGTTTCATTTGTGAAGAAGTGTGAAAAACATAGGCAAGGCTCTATGACTCACAATGGAAATGAAAAATAAGCGCGGGCAAAGGGATTCAGAAACCCAAAATATCTACGTATTTAATCGAATAGTATCTGGAGAATAGCCCCGATTTGGCCAATGAAAAGTATTCTATCCTGAAAAGCTCGAAAATTACAAATTAAATTAAATTATTTACCACTTCACAATCACAGAACGGAAATCGACCCCTATGTAACCACCATTATTGCACTGAAAAGTGAATTAGTTAAATTAATCGCCCTGTTGTGAATGCGTTAAGACAACTTTCCAAGGGAAAACATTTTAGAAATCAATATTATTACTTACTGAAGGAATTATATACAAGGAATATATGGATACGAAGTCGAACGGAAAATCGTAGTGTTTCCAAATATTTCGTAGTGACGTAATCATTTTGTCGAACTAAGGCAAAATCGTAGTGAAACATTACGATCGTAGTGAAAGTGGGAACGCTTTCTCATTACTGATGCCCATTTCCAACCCGATTCTTGAGGTAAGTAGAAGTAGGTCCAAAAATAACATTTTAGTCGAAATAAATTTGATATGCATGTTAAGCTTCTCGTAGATCTATGCCCACCTCCCGCCCACTAACCCTCATATCTGCGCACTGATTACTCCTTATTACTTCGGCTGTCCGCTTGATCGTGTGATGAATGAATGGACTTTAACTGATTCCCATTTTTCATACACTCGGGGGTAGTGTAACTTCCAGAGCCTAAAAATTCGACCTAGAAATTCACTCACTTAAATCCAAATTAAGAACATTAAACCCAACCGGGGCGGCCGGCGGCGCGGCGTCTGCATAAAAACGGACGGCACCCACAAACAGCATTGCCATCAATTTACATAAACTCATTGTTTACCTTTTGACCTAAATTAAAATATCGGATGAGAGATGTAATTAATGGAAATCGGGGTCAAGCTGATAATACGTAGAATTATGAAACATACCACTCCCCAAAAAACAAAAGGGACACACACCACCCTGTCCTTTGTCAGCTAGCCCGTAATGATGAGTACATCCATTATCCCTCAATAAGGGCCACAACAGATATAATCCTGATAAATTCACCGACATCACGAATTTCGTCGTTTCTACAAGGATAAAAAGGAAAAGAAACACGAAGCCAACAAAAACTCATCACTGAAAGATGAGGAACGGCAAAAAGTGGAGAAATTATTTTGTAATCACAGATGAAGGAAGCTTCGTCCTTTATCCTGATTCGATTTGATTCTCGAACTTTGGTCATTCTGTGTGTTCTTCCTACACAATAATTCATCAACGTACATAAAATAAGAGTGAAACAACCTCCGCTTTGGTTGTGTCTTTCTGATGAGGCAAACAGAAACAAAAAAAAGGATCGAATGTCCTCGAATAGCTGATGGTAATGACTCTGCTTTTGCAGAGGTGTAGAGGGCAAAAGTTTATTGATAACTAATGATAGGCGGCAAACTCAACAGAAATGCGTATCATTTCGATGAGTTGGGATATTTGTTTTGCTGTTACACAAGGTCCTGTCCTGAGTCCAGAGGTGTAATTAACTTTTTTTTTGTACTCGACCATATTGTCGTTGGTTTATCTTCGGTTTATGCCGATTTGATGGCGCTGAAAATTTGCTTGTCATTTTGGATAGAGTGGAGATGACCTTTTTGTTACCCGACGCGCTGTTGTTGTTTTTGTGTTATTGTTGGGGATTTCGGTGGACACAAGAAAAGTGGGAAGTTTAATTGGAAATTCTTCTCTTTTTTTTATGCTCGGTTTTCCCTAATGGAGCTTGGTGACTTAATGACTTTGCAAAATGCTTCAGTTGACAAAATGGATCTGTTTTTGTCGATCAGATGTGGGGTGTGTCTTTTTTTGCCAGGATGAATGGTGGGAGATTTAATTTAAAGTGAGAGGAATTTTTGCAGTTTAATTTTCATTTGTTTTTCGCAGAGCAATCAATGGAAAATAAGGCGTGACAAATTGAAGCTGAATGCAGTCTTGTAGAGACCAAGGGGGACTGGACTTCGTGGTAGGTATTTATTTACCTGAAAAATAACATTTGGCGTAAATTTGTATTAAAAATTACGGCACTTGGCTAAATGATCATGTAATAGGACAAGTTGTAAAATAAGTTTTACACTCCATTCACAATGTCCATGGCCGGGTTCAATGTGCTTATGCACCTAAATATTCAAGTGACAGTTATTTTAGAACTTAGGCAGAACATCTTGAGTAACACACGAAACTTGCCTAGATTTGCAGGCAAATCGACCAATCAGAGACTGTTGACAAGCTAGGCAAAAGCGTATTGAACGCGGCCCATGTGTTCAATCAACATTTCTAGACCTTCCAAGTTCTCAAAGAACAGTTTTCTCATGAAATAGTTTTCTTCTAGAAATCACAGTCAATTCAGGAATCACATGGCAGGACCACATATCCTATATCGCAAGATCGGCGTTCGCTAAGTTGAGCTACCTATTTAGAGTCTCCATTCGATCCTCTGTACTCCGTTTCCTTTTTAAATTTAAGTTGAATATAATACTCAAGTCCTGCGGTTGGATTTGTCCTCATTGCACTGGGGGCGCCAATGTACTCTAGCTTTTGAATTTTTGAAATGGCATCTAGGTAAGTGGCTTTGTTGGTTGCCGGCCACCATACGATCCTGCCTTAGGTCAGTAAAGGTCTTAATAATACCATGTCTTACATCCAGTGCTTAATTTTTGGAGGCGGTTCCCAAGTTTTCCCAAAGCCAAAGGGACTTTTTGGATTCTTCCGTTAGAATTATTCATTTTTCAATTGAGTTTTTGGTCTGGTTTAGGGCCCAGCTTTCGGAGATTCTGAAGGGTGCACCTTCAACAGAAGGAGTGACAACCTGTTTTCATTTTGTTTGTGAATTACTAATTCGGGTTTGTAGGGTTTGACCGTGAGGTAGCCGTTCCTATTGTCCAGATGTCGAGGGTCTTGACGGTTCTGTACTTTGTGTGGTGTGTGTTGGAAGCTGTTCAATTATTGGCGTCAATAACATAAGCCGTGATTCTGACGGCGCTGTTTCAAAGCTGCTTAATAGGGGAAATAACCCCGCCCTAAGAAGTAAATCTAAAGTCATAAGCTTCTAGCCCAGAAAAGTTAGGCTAAATTGTTTCTTCAATGCTACAAATTCACAGTAAGGGTACTGTCAATGTTCAGTGTAGGGAAATAAGTCCCCGGGAACTAAGTCCACTGAGGGACTCAGTTCCCACCTAGTGGGAAATAAAACCACTTTCGTGAAGTGGACTTAGTTCCCAAGTGAGATGGGAACTAAGCCCACTTTCTTATGGGAACTTAGTACACATTCAACAGTTAAATACGTATGGGACGGCATGCTGCCCCCCTGCAACCCCCCTACTTGGGTTTACTGTCAGACTTGCAGTATATATGTTTGAAATTGGGTATATTGAAAGGGAAATAAAACCACTCTGAGTTTTCGGAATTTATTTCCCACCTTACATGGGAATTAAGTCCACTTCACGAAAGTGGTTTTATTTCCCACTAGGTAGAAACTAGGTCCCTCAGTGGACTTAGTTCCCGGGGACTTATTTCCCTGCACCTCAATGTTCACCTTATTTAGCGTTCTTCGTATAAGGCATCAGTATTGACATTGCTCAAAGGTCCATCAATGTCAAAGAATGCAGATAGAGGCTCGAGCTCGAGTGTATACTTTATCTTGCATTTTTGTCTATTTGTCTATTGTGTCAACAAAACAGTGTAGGGCAGTCTCAAAAGTTTTTCATTATTGTAGGCTTATTGGGCCGGCAGGTGGTATAGCTTCCGGACGTAGCCGTAGTACGTCGATCACACTCTCTAAAATTTTCTGGGTAAACGATCTGAGACTTATTAGCCTGAAGTCTTTAGCGTTGGTTTAACTTGCCTTTGTCGGCCTTTGATATAAAAATAACCTTCTCTCAATGTTCTTTGATATAATATCCCTGTGTAACTTTGTGGAAGAGGTTATAATACCTCTTGGGACATTTTAAAAGAAAGTTTCTTCAGGTGATTATATCCATTTTGTATCGAGGAGAAAATTTATTTACAGCAATGACCTGATTAAAATCTTTAAATGCAATACCAATAACCATTTTTAGTCTTCAACCAGACCGGGCTTGTATCACTACATGTTTTCGCTTTAGGACTACATCCACATGTAAAGTTCTCGGTTGTATCTCCTCGTCCATTTGCCCGCCTAGTAAGACAATAGTCTTTTCCAAGAACCAGTACCATCAGCTCATCGGAACTCGGCGCCATTAAAGTAAACTGGCAAATTTCGTCTCATTCACTCAAAATACGATTTTCAATTGGAACTTTGATCAGAAGTGTTTTTGGCTCCTTTAGTTTGCAAATATCATCCACAGATAAAATATTTATGAAGGACCAAATTGAAACTAATCGAACAGATCAAAAACTACTCTCTCAAACTGCTTCAATTACTTACACCTTCTTGAAATGTCTCCCAAAATTCGGTGTCACGATTCAACGATTTCATTTCGGCTTTCAAAATCTTCACTTCATCCTAAAAGTTTAGCCATTCAAATCGTTTGCAACATAGCATTCCACTCTCGCAAGCCCATCAAAGTCATTGGAGAATTAATTTTGGAACACTTACACTGCCATGAAACGAGGCCATGACTTCGATAATCACTTCCCTATCAAAGTCTAAAGGAACCCTCCGGACAGTACCGAAACAAACTTGTTCCTCCTAACAGTCCGGGACGTAACAGTCTACAGCTTCATTCGCTGGAAAATTAATCTGTTCCAAGATCGTAGTGCGAGTAGTACACTACCTCACAGGGACATTGAAAGTTTTTGGTTTCCTTTTCGTTTGAGCGAAGGCTTTGGAATTGGAAAACTTTAGGGGGATGGGGTGGAGATTTTTTTCTTCTTCTATAAATATCTACATCGTGGGTAACATTTCGTTAATTTCGCGCGCAAATACTCGTCTCGCGGTGGTGGTGCAATATTGCCCCAGGAAGAGGAGCAAACCTACATACACTCTAACAATGGCTTGCCGTGATTGTGTGTTTATTTTTGGAACTTCTAACGCGCGATGGAAGCAATTTTCGCAAAGCAATAATTACGAATTTATATTTTGCGTGGAAGGATAAAAAATTGCGAATCTGTCCCTGGATGGAGATTTGTCAGCGCACGCACAGGCAAATCATGCTGGGGAATTTTTTTTGGCGGTTAGGTGAAATGAAAGAATTTGGATTATTTTGTGGGCGGATGAGGGTTGAAATTATAATCCCTGTTGTGTACAGAAGATGAAGAAGTGCGAAGAGTCAGGAATTTAAATTTGCACACTGTGGTGATTTTTATTTATCCTTTTTTTTCTGGAGACACATTTGGTGTATAATCATTTTACATGGAGTGACATCAGAGGGACGAGCCAACCAAGCCATCAGATTTTATGATTGATGTATTTAAAGATACATGGGAAGTAGCAGGTTTGGAGTGATATTCATCTTTCTGTTAGTCGGTGCTCCTCGAGGGACATTTTTAAACATCGCTAGATGGATATACGAAAATGAGAAAATTTCTGCTACAAAAACAGGAGGACAAGGGTACATTGTTTGTGCGGGAAGGTCTCTAATATTGGCCGTATATTTTGTTTTTCACTCATCCAAGTTGACAAATAATACCAAACAATAGACTCTCTAAAAATGAGTTTCATCAAACAGATGGCGAAAATGTTACGCTAACAAAAAATGTCCTGAGGTAGGTATCAAAGCTTCAACTATGAGAAGATGCAGATGTAGCTTGTACCAATTTAATATTGATTTCCCTATATTTCTGTACAAAGGACAGTCTCTAATAATTAATTTACTCGACTCATAATTAAAGCCATATCTGAGTGAGTTGACACCTTCACACAGTCATCACCCTGGAGACCGCAAACTGCTGTTAACGCACCTTCCACCATTCCCATCTAGATAAACCACTCATTGCCACAACGCACACAAAACGATTTGTTGGTCAGTTTCTTTCACATACAAAAATGATGTCCAGCTGTGTGTATACACAGATCCTGTTGGATAAACTATGATTAGGTATATATGGTGAAGGGTATAAACCGAATTCCAAGGTTTATTATCGTATTTATGGTCAACATGTGGGCGTTTTGGCTGAAATTGGCAATAGTTGTCCGTTTTTTTTTTTCTCTCTTCTTATCCCCACATACCCTGTCAGGGTTTGCGTTGATCCTGCATTGACCACATATTTAACCATAATCATTATACGAATTCCAGTCCGTGGGCCGAAAACTTGCGGACAGAATTCGGTTATCAATGAGGTTGGCAATTTAATTAGGGCCCACTCGCAGTATACATACACCCTTCTGAGTGGTATAGTGATTCTGTTTCTGTCACTTATGATTATGATTATTGCCATGACATCGTCCTTCCTTTCATCGCGTCGGATTTTTAGGGTGATTCTCGGCTCTTGGACTATGCGGTTATGTGGCTGTTACAATATTGGCACAGAAGTGATTGATAGATGGATTAGTAGATGTAATAATTTTCCTCTCTTTACAAATGGTTTCGATTAAGATTTTGTCCTTTTGAACTTGTGCTGAATGGTAGTCTGTGTCTGGTTAGAATAAGTATGTACATAAAAGAGAAGAATATTTATGTGTGACAACGACAAACTCGCATCCTGCTATCCATTATGAAGAAATTTTCATTTTGTGATATCTACTCTTATATGCTACGTCCTTTGAATGGAGGACGATGTTGGTATCGCGGATGAGTTTATGCCGGGCTCCATTGTATAGAAAAGCATTGCATTGTATGAAATAGCAGCCATTAAGAATAGAATAAAAATTGGTCGACGAATATCTCTGCCAGAGTAGAAGATAGCAAATTGAGATTGAGATGCCGGGAGTTTATTATAAGGTGATCCTACAATAAGAAAAAATAAAAAATAATAATTTGGAACCAATCCGGAATTATTAATTCGTACTGTTTAAAATGTTTAGCCTATAACCGTGTATCACTTGTAATTAGGGATCAATGTTGCCAGATTTTTTTTTTTCAAGAAACTGTAAATTCCAAAAAAAAAACTGTATTTTCAACCAAAAAACTGTAACCTTCAAAAACCAAACGATTTTTTTGAAATTACGGTTTTTTTTTAGTTTTATTAAACAAAAATAACACAAAACAATTAATTTTAAATAAAATAACATGCTTAAATACGAAGCACTACGATTTAAAGAACATTTTAATTTATTCTTTCAAATCTGAACTTTAAAAAAAACTGTAATTTGTACTAGGAGGTCATTTTAAAAACTGTAAGCTTGTCTAAAAAACTGTAATTTACAGTTAAAACTGTGAATATGGCAACGTTGTTAGGGATGCAAACGATACATCGATGTTTGAAAAACATCGATGTTTCGTTCATAAACATCGATGTTGACATCGATGTTTTGATAGCCGATACATCGACGGCAAAACTGTCAAACATCGACATCGTTCATTCATTTCGTTTAACATTGCCAAGATGATGAAATCATTGACATACTATACATGGACTGCTAGCAGCCAATTTTTCGTTGAAGCAAACATAAGCACTAGCCCTTTTGGTTCACGGCAGAGAGAAACGAAAACACTCCAATGTCATCGAGCAATTCATGCGATTTGGTTTGTGTCGAGGTTTGTGTTCTGAGTGTGCAATACTGCCATCTGTTATAGAACTGACTGCCATCTGTTGTACAACTGACACACAAGAAAATGAAAAATAGATCATCTGCTACAGAGACCATCAGTGAAACAGAAGTTCAGATGTACCTGTCGTCTCCTGTTACACCAATAAAAAGAGACGCTATTTAGATTTGGGAGGATATGAAATCTCTTTTTCCAAAGCTTTCAAAGATTGCAATGTTATATCTCCCCATCGTTGCCACGTCTGTTCCAAGCGAGCGTTTGTTCTCGGAGGCTGGTGCAACCATCACTCAGGACAGAAATAGATTATTGGGGACTAGATTATCTAAGCTTCTTTTCCTCAACTCAATTTCACAGTTGTTAAATTCGAAGAAATAAATGTTTATTAGCTATGTCTCCGCCTTAATTTCATTTCAAAATTACCTACGTTTAAATAAATAAATAAATAAATTCTCCATTGAGAACTATGTTTTATTTCGCAGATGAATTTTATTGTTTTGTGGTCTAGTTGACTGGTTTTTGGGTTGAAACTGGTAAGACTATCGTATATTTTGTTGTTTAGGTACAGTACGTTGTAAATAGAGCCAACAAATTGTATGATGGAGAAGATAAATAAAACATCGGAAAAACATCGATGTATCGTTGTTAATACCGATGTTTTTTAACGTCGATGTTTGTCATGGAACCATCGATGTTTTTAAGACCGATGTTGCATCCCTACTTGTAATTAGTTCGAGCGAAATTAGAAGAGCCCCAAAATTAGGGATAGGTAGGTACCTATCGCGCATTTAAAGATTTTCGAAAATATAGAATTCCTTCTATAACGGGGTATTTAAAACAATCTTTTTAGTTAGTCGGAAGTTCGTGTTTTAAAATTGTGTACTCGGTTTTTCTTTACTTTTCTTAAAGAGATTTTCAGTAAAGTGCGCGACTGAGTCTTACGAAACTTTCTCGTTAGTTTGTCTGATACAGAACCTTACTGTTTGGATTGTTTTTGGTTTATGTTCTCAATTTATTTTGAAAAAACTAAGTCGACTACAATGGAAAAATTCATAAAAACTTGGCCTTAAAAAGGACCCAATTTCAAGTAGCCTTTTGTAGGTGGCATGGTCTATCTCCTCTAAATGTTGGAAGAAGTAGGTACCTGCCGAGAAATTTCCTTCGTCTGCGATAAATTATCTCGCATTCGCACATTATATGTTTTACATCTTCTTCGGCTTGAAGGTAATTACGAAATCTGCAAGTGTCTGAGTCTAACAGCCTGAGCCTCTTAGCATGCTTTCTAAGAAGACAGTGCTCTGACAATATTCCGACAAGTGTTCTGAGTGGTATTGGTCCCCTGCCTAGTTAGAGAATTTCCATAGATCTTTTACGATCGAATTGAGGCCAAAGTGCCTTGATGGATACTGCGTGTCCGGAAATTCCTGACCACCTTCGGTTAGCTTCATTTCTTATTAGCGCCCTTTATGATACATGGAGGTAGTTTAATATCCACTTCCTCTCTATCTATAAATTGACCGCCTCTGCTCGCAAGCTCGTCATCTTGCTCATTTCCAACTATACCTCACTAGTCCCACTCGGTTGTGACTGCATAATGCCTTGAGCGGCAGTTCTTAAATATTTAATAATTGGCCTTTGTAGATTCCAGAGCCTTGAGTGCGCCCTAACTATCGATGTATATCCCTTCCAGTTATAGATATCATTCACATTAGCTCTGGCGCCTTAAGAGCAGCCAGAATTGGAAGGACACTTCTTTTATCCGGTATTCGTATAGACCCTTTTAGATTTGCATTTACGGAATAGGAATAGGAATAGGCATAGGAGGAATAGCCTTTTTAGCCTCGTAACGTCGCAAAGGAAAACTGAAAAATGATTGTTTAGATGGACAGGACTGCCTGGATTTGTTTTTTTAGATAGGATAGAAGCTTCACAGCGATGTGAATAAAATCCAAAATTATGTGCGCGCACTCACATTGAAATGCGTGTGTTTCATATTTTTTCGACTAAGCAGTCGCGCGATTGAAATCGCATGTGTGTTCCGGGCCTAAACCTGAAATACCTACAGCAATACAAAAAAAAATAAATAAATAGGTGGCGCAACAGGCAGGTAGACACCCAAGGCCCAGCTTCTCGCAACCATTCGTTTTGTGTGAGTTTCTATTTTTGGGACGAATGGAAGGGACCTACAATTTTATGCCGAGTCCGAACGGCTGAATTGAGAAGCTTTTTCAGGGCAGTTATACTCTCGGATGTTTGTCAGACGTTCGCGAGAGGTGGCGCAGTAGAAAAAAATCACTAAGATGTAATTTGTGTTTTTCTGGGGATCGAACCTGGGATCCCTCGCACAGTAGTCCAGCACACTAACCACTGCGCTACTGCGCCCACAGCAATACAAATATAAAACAAACAAAAAATAGAAGATGTTTTTTGTATAGGAGGTGCCACGCCCATTTGTCCAATTTTGACCAATCTTCAGGTGCACTCCTGATGGACCAATACCTAAGATTATAACAAACCATCCAGAAGACATGTCCATTCCACATTACAAGTTTAGTTCAATGTTTCCCTAGGTTTTTGGAAGAAACACATGATTTAGGTAGACCAAAAATTACTTTAGTCAAGTTTAACGAAAACTCGATACTCTCTCACTTACATAGATAATGCTCAAATTTTATTCCTAATAGTGAATATTTTACTGTTTGGTGAAAAAAAAAAATACGAATAAACTCTGCGTTGCCTAAATTTCACGCCGCAACGAAGCTGCTGGCACATCTGTAACGCTGATTCTGTAAACACGGATGCGTTCAATTCAATAGCACTCAGAAATCAATACAATTGGTCAAAATTGTTCGGGAGCTTATTTTCTGTTAGCGTCCCATAAAAGGAGTATGTAATAACTACCGATAGAGGCGCTTTTCGGACTAATTTTTGGGCATTTACGTGCAAGCTTTTAGGGCGATTTTGGTGACAATTTTTGAACCGTTTTCCTCAGGAGATTTTTTAACGATTTTTCAGTTCCTGTTTTGTTAAGTTTTTGTGGTGTTTTTCGCGGCGTTAGATGGAGTGATTTTCTGTTACAAAATTTTTTAAACGTTCTTAGGGTTATATATATTTTTCTTATGTGATTTTTGTGAACTTTTTATTTATCTGAGCCGATTTCAAAATCATATTGTATTTACAATTATTTTTTGACAATTTTGTTAGAAAAAGAGAGAAATTCTGTTTCACCACAATTATTTTTAATGCAAATTTGTAATTTTTCTACAGATTTTGTGGAAAAATACTTGTGTAAATACAAATTTGTAAGTTCGTGAAATAGGCCACAGAAGTGACACCATTTTTGATCTAAAAATTGAGCCATTCTTTCTTACTTCTTGTATATAAGCAAACTTGCATTTTATATACAACTTATAGCCTTAGGAAATCGCGAGTCGGCTCTTAGACGATATGAGATTCTTAACTCTCTTCAACCTACCTAAGGCTTTAAAAAACGATTTCAAATATTTTACTGCACATTATTTTTTCTTAATCCATATTAACCATCATTTGGAATTTTTCCTCTGCGTGAGTTGTATTGGAGTGCGACAAAGTATGCGTACTGACGAGAGTTGAGGCTATAACCTAACTTTAATTTAGGTCACAATAGATTATTTTGCATGTGAAATTTCGACATTGTGAGCTGGTATGAAATATAGACAGTATAATCCTTATTAGTGCGCCATGAAATTATACTAGTGTCGACAGCAAAAATACCGATTACATTTGATCCTGCGCCCCAAAGTTTACCCAGAAAATCAATTAAAAACAGTTTGATTAAAAAATATTTCTCTTGATTTTATTCATTAAAATCTGATCAATTAAACTTTTGCACTTGATGATGCGGGCGTTCTTCAGTAGTAAGCAGCACCATATGTCAATGGCAATGACAACGATTTGTACAGCGGAGTCTTGACATAATCGTAACTGTATGGAAGTGCGTACTGCAAAAGAGGTTGCTGTTCGATAATTGGAGCTGTAAATGAGCGAATAGCTGGAGCCAGCCTCGTGCTATATCCTTCAGCGACAACTGGTGTCACAACATCGGCCCGATTGTGTACAACTGTGGAGCTCTGATGAGAAATCGCTGTAGGGACGCTCTCTACAACATCGCCAACTTTCTCCAGAGTACGCTCATGAATGGCCAAATGAGAGGGTTCCTGAATCAACGCTGACTTAAGAACTGGCGATGAGTACACTAATGGCGATCCAATGCCAATGCCACTTGGTTTGGCTGAAGCAATTGCGACGAGAACTGAAAGTACCACCTAAGGGAAAGAGCGAGAAAAGTTTTTATCGACTTTAAAATTTCAAATTTCGCCCGAAAATATATTTATTTAGTTTTATCTACTCTTCCAACTTTGAGTCCTTGAACTCGATTGCGTTGCGGACATAGCTACGCAAATGACAGCAACTTACCAACTTGAACATTTTGAATAGTTTTTTTTTTGCGCTAAGAGGGTCTGTACTTCAGAGTAAACAAACTTTAACTGATACCATTGCTTTGGAGGATGCCAACTTTTATAGCCAGTCTGCATTTTCGCCCAAGGAAGCTGACAAACAAACAAGCGACTCGACTCGGTGACCTTGGTTTAATCGATCGCTCCATTTACTGATGGCATCTGACAAGTAGCGACTAATGACGTCAAGCTGCAAGTGAATGTTGCTCGAGACGAGTAATTGTAGCTGCCATGGGAAGTTCAAGTGCAAGAACAATCGCTGCCGCCATCAATGGCTCTCTAATCGCACACCAGTCCTCAGCCCTCAGTGCTGCAAAGTGTAAACAGGAAAATGCAATGTGCTGGCAGAAAAACGAACGACATTGGCGTACGTATACTACATTCACTTTATCATCCGCATGCACTGCGTGCCAGTGTCATTTTGGAGTGGCTCCAAATTCATATGCGAGAGAATTTCAATTAGTCGTCCTGATGGCTGGACGTGGACCCAGCCAGGGTAATTTGAGCCGAAATTCACTTGATTATCGGTTGGAGGGAGGCATCGTAAATTCCAGCCTACCAAAGCCATAAAGAAGGGGGCTTCACCCGGAACTAAATCGCTTCAAGAGTCTACTGCATAATAATAAGGACTTAGCACAGCGAATGGATGCTGGGGTTAAAGGGTAGGCAGGCGTATGGCGAATGGTTAATTAATTTGTAATTAGCTACAGAGTTTCTGTTTCATATTCGCGCGCATTTTGTGAGTGCCTGTGCCTGCTGATGATGTTATTTCTAAAGTGGAGGATGCGCGGCAGCCGGAAGTGGAACAGAAACTTTGGCAAAATGGTATTTGCTTGGATTTCTAATTTAGGACTGCTTTCAAAGCCAATAAAAGGATTTTGCGTTAGTAGTTGGACTGCGTGTGTGGGTGGGCGGATGTATTCACCCAGGCTAATGGATGATGATTGCTTCCGTTTTGTTGCGTCGTCTGGCGTTTATTTTTCCTATTAAATCCGTTTTATGGAATAATTGTAATGGATTGGGCGAGCAAATGGTATATACGTATAGGCGGAAGTTGTATTGTTGTGTTTTTAGCTTCACCCCCAAAGGGAATGTACCTAATTTCCGAGGATAGAGCAGGCGTCTTATTTGTTTTGGGAGTACAGTAGGAGATGTGCTAATTAAGATGGAATGTGTGGTGGCATAGTACGTTTGTTTATGCCGCGGTACCTTAGGGGCATGACCCAACTGTTTTGGCGCGACCATTAAATGAGCGATGTTATAATAAGCTGTGTTTGGCTTGGGCATAATATAGAGTAGTGATAGACTGCTTCTTAAGAAATGAACTGTGAAAGAATAGAGGCACTTAAGGAGGAATTTATTCTTAGAATTGGGTAACGCATGTTACTTGCTATCAGAACCAAGATAGAGGGCACAGGTAACCACACCACAATCCCTTGTACGATCCTATATACGAATGTGAAAAATAGCGAATACATAATGGCATCCGAGTTGTTTCAAAATTTATATATGTAGACATGTAAGTATTATATAAAATTACACTGCCGGTGCTGTGAGCATTGAACCTTTCAAATATTCCAACGAAATTTATAATGGGAAATCAATCAATATTGGGAAATCTACACAAGTATTCAAAGAAAAGGTTTGACTTTGTTTCATCACACAACCATAGAGTAGTGCAAGTGCTCTTAGCCTCTTGATATGAAAGTCCCCACAATGGTGGTCTAAAATTCCCTTTTTTTCTAAATATTTACTATTTCAAAATAACCCTATAATAATAAGACGAGTTATATCACTTGCCTTCGTATTTAACATAGTTAATAGAACCAACAATTCATTAAAATCCGTTGGACAGAATATTTTTTTTCACAGAGAATGTTTTGCGATTGAACTGTCATCGACCAGTCATAGACCAACAGCTCCGCCCAAAAATGAGAGATCCATAGAGCCAGTTTCAAAAAGTTATTAGGTGGTTAAGTATGTGTGCCATGCTAAAGTAAATGAAGGGCGAATTGGTCACGCATACACTGGCACCTAATAACATTTACAGTTATTTCTATGGTACAAAACGTATTCACAGATAGAAAAAGAGGCGGCGATACTCATTTCAAAACTGGCTCTATGGAATTCTCTTTTTTGCCCGAAGCTGGTGGTCTATTCTTAGTAGGCAGCTCCAACGAAACTAAATTTTAGATGCTCACCAATTTTTCTCTCCAAGCCTAGCTAAATTTTAACATAAGAGTGTGTATTGTGGGTAAAAGTGCTACAGAAAACAGCTGTTCGTTGAAAACAACTTTATTTCTAAAATTCATCCACGCGAAAAATTGTTTTATTTTCTTTGCGCTTTCTTTTTTTCCTGTCTGCTATTCTAAAATTCTAAAATTTTTCACTTTAAAGAAATTTCTCATCGAGGTACTTATTCATTAAAACTCATCCTTATTTACTTTTCCGCAACACAAAAACGCAACAGAAAAAAAAACACGATCTGTCAAAATTAGCTTGAGAAAATGTGAGCCCTAAATTTTGACAGAGACAGTGACAGTACAGTCTAAAATGAAAGTTTGTTTTTTATTAGCTGGAGGTGCGTACCGCTTGGCTAAAGGGATTCACTTAAATTTAGCTTAGCTCAACTTTGGAGGGAATTTTGTATGATGGGAGCCAAAATTTAGCAGGAACAGCATTTTAAGCTTAAGATAAATATTACCCTATACTGAATTGATTAAAACGCCTGAATATAGAGAAATCTCAGTTTCTAGATTGAAATTTGGTGAACTTTTCTTCTCAATACTCCGGTAGGTTAGGTTATGTGTCAGAAAATTAGCCGATGATAATAATTTAGCGCAATACATACGTCGTGTCTGTTTGGCAGTACAATGAACCAGTAGTTGTGTCTGAGTGCTCCATCGGATAGTAGCAACCTCCGACAAAAAAAAAAATTACATACGTCCATAGGATTTTTTGTATTTTTAAAAAATATACATATCGATTTTTCTATATACAAGTACATAATAACTCAACAGTAACCCCCAGTTTCACACTTGTTTAAACTAAAGTTCAACTGAACCTGAACGTGAGTTTAAATTTGAAGTTCAACTCGTCCGGTTTCACATAATATAATCTAAACTTCAGTTCAATTGAACTCAGTTCAACCAAATTTAATGAATGAATTTGATAGTATTGTACAGTACTTAGCTTTTATACGACTTTTCTAAAATCGTTCCTTGTCTTTTCTTTCAAACAATACGCAAAACAACGTCAAATTCAAATATTTGTGTTTAAACTATAGAATGAACTCTGTTCAGGGTTTAAACAAAATTCTGAAACAGAATTAATTGTTGAACTAAAGTGTAAACTAAAAGTGTAGTTTAAACTCCCACTGTGAAACTGGGGGTAACAGTTCCGCCCGTGACTGGCAGGCGACGCACAGGCCAAATTGCTAATATTGGAGTCATGAAAAGTTTTTTAGACAGGTGACGTAAATGTGAGAAAGAAAATTGATAAATATTTTAGGTGACCTTTGATGATAGTTTACACCTTACACCTAAATTAACGTTACTACTTTTTACAAATTGGGTTTTAAAGACCTATTTCAATACCCTAAAGAACACTTCAAAGAACAATCATGTTTACGACATGCCTAGCGACAAAACAGTTTTAGCCAAAGCAACGAGTCTTAAACTTTCTAAGAATTTGGTCTATATTGACAGAAGGCATATCAACAATAGCAGCCATCACGGGACACAGCCTTTTGGCAGGCATGCAACAAGGCTTTGCGTATTCTCAAACGATTTTTGTAGAAGTTGATTGGACGAAGAGGAAGAGGAGACCATTGTCCACTTTTTCTGTACTTGTCCGGCTCTCTCCTTCTATCGGCCTTCTAATACAATGATCTAAATCTAAACGATCTAACAAACCTAGACATTCGAAGTCTGCTATAGCTTCATCAGAAGCTCAAAATTCTTAAAAAGGCCCGCAAACTCCTCAGAAGCGGCATAAAAACCGTATAAAAACGAAAGCTACTTAAAACACCCTAAAAGGCCCTTAAAAAAGGCTTCAAAAATGCACAAAAAACGCAATAAAACTCTTTAAAAACGCTCCGAAAACGTCACAACGATTTTCAAATAGAACAAAAAATCGAATATATATATTTTAATGAGAGGATCAGAGTCAGCAAGCCAACAATAATTAGTATCTGGTGGCACGTTTTCGGGAAGAAGGGTCAGTAAGAAACGAAGGAACACATTCGGTACATCGACACAGGTACGGATGATAAGCGACCATTCCCCAAGTTAAACCATATGCAATAATACGCAAAACTCTGAATAATCACATATCAATTCAAAAACTCTCTAAAAAATGAGATCCCCACAAAGTTATCTTATCCACAATCCACATGTAAGTCCTTAGCATCTATCTATTCGGTTCGGTAACCCATTTTCCCAGCAAATTTGGTTAATATTAATTTCAGAAATTGTAACCTCATTCGCGCTATACCTAAGAACTTCGTGTACACTACGCAGATACCGTGCACTCTTCCAGAGATAATCCCATTAACCTTCCACCTGAATGCCTTACTAATCTACAAATGGATGATGTTTCCGCTAGACTGAAATTCCCCGGAAGATACAAACCCACACGTGAGGGTGGTATAAGCAAAAACAAAGAACACGAGACAAGCCGCATGCGAAACAGGATATTTCATCCCTCCGACCATTATTATGGAATAACCCCATTTTCCGTTGCAGTAGCCGCTTTCCCTGGAAGGTAACCGTCCCACCTATACGCTATACACTATACAGGTCAAGCGACAACTTCAAATGAGAACGTTGTATAATATGATTGAATAACAAACATCAAAAGTAGATGCGGTCCGTGTATGTATCCCTATAGTTCCTATCCAGGAATTACGAAAAGCACTTAAAGATTTATAACGACCATCAGAGCCGAGCTCCGAAGTCATTAAGTGGGAGAGGGTAGAACCGCAAAAAAGAAAAGTCAACCACAGATGACGATGATGATAGTCGGATATCTGTCGCATGATTCCGTGATTTCATTTGGATTACCCACACGGATCACATAGTGCTCTTACGGCACTCTAATGAGATCCTTCCACACAGAACATAAGGCAAGGAAGCGAGAAAAAAAAACCAAAAACAGGGACCAAGTTGTAATTGAAAATAAAATTGCTTTTTATTTTGCTTTGATCGATTGGGGAATCGCATAAATGTCCCACGGGAGGATTGCCCTCGCCCGCAATACGTTTTCTTTTCACCGTATCAGACGTTACGGAGGAGCTAGCTCATTAGGACAAGTTTGCATCAGAGGATGTTGTAGCTACATAGTTTTTCTTTTCCGTCGTATACATTCGTCCCGAGGGTATATTCAAATTACAATTAGATTTCGATTCGAAAAGCAGAAAGCATAGCGCGCTAGTGCTGGGCAACCGGAAACGGGACACCCTAATGAGTTCTTCTCCAGAATGCTGTACACGTCGGTCGTCGGTCGTCGGTCGTGTACTTTTTGAATTTTTTCCTCATTTGCATGGTAACGCATACGCTTTTATGTCCTTCAACCGTAATCACATTGTAATCGAGATGAAATGGAGATGTGCGCGTCTACTAAACTAGTTCGAATTGACTGAAATGTGTAGGGTCTGTGTAATGTGGGATGTAATATTGTTTGTCGTGAAGTTGATGTAGATAAGTTTATTTTTTTTCAATTGTGATTGTGATATAAAAATTAGGAGATACAATTAATGAGGATAGCATCAAGTGGAACATTTTAATGAAAGTTTCATATATGAATGCACGTACGTCTTCTTGACACATATGACATTACATTCGTCATGCAAAGTGGCACAGTGATCGCCTAGATGATTTTTATCATTTCTGGATGGATGACGTTGTTTCCAATTAGGTGGGTACCTACATCTATTACAGCTACAATCAGCCCTAACAAAGTAACCCTGAATCCGTAAAGAATCGAAGATAACACTGATATAATATATGATATAATAAAAGATATAATAGGCTTCTTATACTGTTGCCGTAGTTTTGTGATTTAATGCTGGCGAAATGTCATATTTCTACAAGTGCGATAGAATTCTCTCACAATTATAATCACATTAACTTCCGTCGAAGAAATAACAATTTTACTTATTTTCCCTGGTCCACCATTTGGTAGCATTACATATTTTGCTGGTATAAAAAAAAAACAAATAAAAAATTTAGTACTATTCTGTAAAACCATTTTCCATCTTTGTCCAAACAACTTGAACGACTTTTTTTTTTCCTCAAGAAACGTCAGTTTTCAGCAAGAACTATCGGTTGTTACAGACTAAAAAATGTCTATCTTCGATCTGCTACATCACTGCTCGCGCTTGGTTCGGCACATTTTCTCAAACTAAATTTTGACAGATCTTTTGGCTTTTTTTCTGTTGTGTTGGATGAGTTTTTCAATCAATTAGGCCTATTCGGCAAAATCTGTTATTCTGTTATGAATTTTCTGTTATGAATCATAAAAGATCTTTTATAAATCGTATTCAGGGTTTCGAACTTTTATGAAAATCTGTTATGGAAGTTCGAAACTTGAAAATCTGTTACGAAGCTGTCAAAACAAACCGCAGAGTTTTTTTTTTATGCATAGACGGTAGGCACCTGATCAAATTTGCGCAAAAAAACATATTAAAATGCAGTCTGAAAAGAGTATATTTTGAGTTATTACAAACTAAATAATTGTGTAATAAATAATGGAACATCTTTTTAGGAAAAAGCCTGATATGAACTGTATCCGTAAAAATGTAGTGTCGTGAGAAACTTGAAATAAATATCCAACTTTACATCGTCATCTTTAGAAATACAATTTACCTGAATTTGAAATGAAATGGTTGTATTCGTGTATTGTAAATTGTTCCAAACCAATCTAAAGAGCTGAATAAAACTCATACATTAGGAAGATCAAATGGATTACTATTTATTCTTAGTTCCAGCAAAAGTGATCGGTGTCTTCGTCTAAACAAAAAATATTCATTCAATCATTTTCAATGGTCCGCTTATCCATTACGTGGGTTGCGAGTATAGGTTGCTCAAGTGGACCCTCCATAGCTCTCGATTCTCCGACATCGTCTCTAAATCATCAAGGGCAACACCTCATACGGGTGTAGAGGAGAGATTATGAACTTGATATAACCATCTCATACTGGGTGTACCTAGGAGACGCCTGCCTGATGATGGTACGGATTCCATAGGACGTCGTACGATCCTGGTTGGGGACATGCGTTTAACATGACCAAACCACCGAAGCATGGATCGCTCCGTCCGGAGAAGTAGCTATTCGACATTGAGTTCCTCGCGAATTAAAGCAAAAGTAGGTACAAATTTCCAAATTATTTTCGATTACATACTCACTAGTTTATGCACAATTATTACATTAGTCTTCTTTTGTAAACATTTCGTTGACAATAAATTATATAGATATCCATTTCAATTCAAAACTTTCTAATTAATAAAAATCTTTTATGATAAAAGTCACAAAATTCTGTCTTTTATTCTGTTATGATTTATAACAGATTTCATAAAAGATTTTTGCACGCAGAATACCAATTCTGGAGATCGTAAAAGATTTTTTGACAGTTCGAATTTTTGTATGGAAATTCATAACAGAATAACAGAAAAAATGGATAAAAGATTTTGCCGAATAGGCCTAAATACCTCGATGAGGAATCCTTTGAAAGTGGAAAATTTGAGATCAAAAAATAACAGACAAGGAAAAAAGAAAGTGCAACGAAAATATAACTTTAAATATAATTTTTTAAGGAAGTTATTTTCTTTTTTTTTTCACTTATGCCCACAACAAACTCCATGTCAAAATTTAGCTATGGGTTGAACTGATGTTTGGAGACAAAATTGAAAAGCTAGAATTTAGCAGCATTCTTTTGTACCTGTACCTATACAGTACATAAATCCACTGATTTTTAGCTCGACTTATAAATGCGCGACAAATTTTCATAAACAACATTTTGGCAAATAAAAAAAAGCATTAACAAAATGAATATACAAAACTTGAATAAAATTATTTGATCTACCACATACACTCTTATTCTGCAAAAAAAAAATTAAGCAGTCATTAAGCAACTTCATAGAGAGAACTACTCTAACTTCGCCTAATTTTAGCTCGAAATGGGTACCTACCCACTGTTTTCTTGAACTTAAACCGTGTGTTAATTGGACTAAATAATTATCCCCGGATCATTTTCTGACACTTGTGAAAGTATTGAAAGAGAAGTTCACTAAATTCAAATCTTAAAACAGAGATTTATCGAATTTTATGCTATTAGGTAATTAATTGAAATTCAGTATTTGATTTCCTCTTCAACATTCTAGCAAACCTCAAGCAAAAGGAAACGTACCTACCTAATTGTCTTGCTCCCGGAAAAGGATAATTTGTTAACAGCTGAAAATTCGTTTTCCACCACGATAGTGTCAGAAAATTATCCGAGGATAATTATTTAGCCCAATTGATACACAGCCATAGAAAGTAAAATAGGTACATTTTTAATAATTTATTCTAGTAGCTACTAACTTTCGAATCACACTGTGAAAATTCATTCGACGAAATGTCAGCCTCAGCAGATATGACACTGACAGTAGTCAATTTTGTTTACAACTTCCGTAGTCAACTTGCACCTTCTACTTCTCTGTTGTGTATTGAATTTTCCCAATTCGTGTTCTTTTCACTTCTTTGCGAAACATAATAATGTTAATCTACCTTTCATAACAAATCAATTTAACGTATTTTGAGTAGTTTTTTATTCGAAGAATAATTCTACTTTAATGCCGCGCCAGCAGTTGTTTTTGTTTGGTTTGACATTTTTCCCAATTCGAAAGTGAACAGGGTGCCAAAATGAACTCTATCGAATTGGTATGTAGCGCTGCCTTATCGACTACGACTTTCAAACTGTTTTGAATTATATTTGCAGATCAAAGCCTTTCAAACTCTGGGCTGTAATGATGAATTAAAATGTGCCATTGCAAGTAGGGTTTATTTGGATTTAAAATATGGTATGACTTTGCAAAGTCGAATTTACCTGCAGATTTAAAATGTTTGCTACTGTCACATTTTAGTGGTTAAAGCGGAAAACCTGGAACACCTATACGATATGGAATTGGACATAATTTATTTTCGTGGGCAACGTCAAAACAGTGACTCGGAAATCATAATCCCTGTATCGAACTGCAATGAAGTGGATCTATTGGAATTTGAAGAAATTCAACGCAAATTAGGTGGCAAGAGTAAATGGTAAAAAATGGCGTTTATAAGTACATAGGTAGTTTAAATGTATTTCTTTATTAATTTTGGTTTGTCTAGTGTCACAATGGCGATCTGTGATCCCAACTCAACAGTTCTGTATTACAGCACAACAAACGATTTCATAGAGAAATAGCATTTTTACAATTTGGTAACAGTTTGGTAGCCAGTGCCAGTGGACTGTTCATTCGATTCCATAGTACAGTAGTGGCGAAAAGAAAAATGCAAATTATCTAAATATTTGTTAACTTTATTGATAGCATTATAATAAAATAATTTTGTTTGTAAACCCGTTTTCTACTATAATTTTAAAAATACAAACCTCTTTACGTTCTTGAGTGGTTACTTTTTGTTTGTCATAAAAACTAATATATGATTACTTTTGTTTCTTTTCTTTTCTCTTTGTCTTATTGGCTTTCATCTTAAAAAATAAACAAATTTTTTTTATTTGATTTTAAATTTTTAGGCACATACTGTTTTTTTTTTTATTTTAGATTTTTTGTATTAGACATCAGAGTAAAATAGTAAATTTTGGTGTACTTTATTGGTTGAGCGAAATAAAATATTATTTAGATTTAGAATAACAGGCTAATCTTAAAGATAGTTTAATTTGAACTTCCTACGGAATTTTTATTTTTAAAGCGTAAGTATAACGATAGGCGGTAACTGGACTTTACTGCATTAAATACCTACCCCAGGAATTGACAATAAAAATAAATATTAACTGAAATATAACAACAATAAGTAAAATAAACGAATGCGGCGGTGTATAATCTTTTTTAACCCAAGGCCGTGTGTCAATTGGGCTGAATTATACTCGGATAATTTTCTGACATTATCACACATTATGGTGATGGAAAAAAATTTTTTCAGCTGTCAACATATTATTCGCAAGATAATATATTATCCTATAGGCAAATTTTTGACGTTTTCTTTTGCTAGAGTGTTGAAGAGGAAATAAAACACTGAATCTCAATTAATAAATTGCGCGAAATTCCTTAAATCCCTATTTTAAGATTGGAGTTTCGTGAACTTATCTTTTCACTTTGATAAGTGTCAGAATTTTATCACAGGATAATTATTTAGCCCAATTGACACACAGCTTAAGTATTCCAATTACCCAGTCTTTTGTATGGTTTGGATTTCTTGTTCCTTTGTAACATTGTTACTTGCATGTAACGCAAGCAGTGTAACAATTTCCATGTTACCAATCATATTAAATTTAAAACAGGTTCTTTGTTAAGTCGATGGTAATACAATATGCAAAGGAAAAAGGCATAAAAAATTGATAGGCATTGCTGAATGGTGATGGAAT
The DNA here is from genome assembly GCA_955612985.1 of Cheilosia scutellata. Lineage (NCBI taxonomy): Eukaryota > Metazoa > Arthropoda > Insecta > Diptera > Syrphidae > Cheilosia > Cheilosia scutellata. The sequence continues at coordinate 61,973,969 of OY015314.1, forward strand.
ATTTTTGTAGTCTTTTGACAGGAAAGAGAGTCAACATTCAGATATTCGTTTTGATTCTTTTGTGCATCAAGTCAATACGCACGAACTTCGCAAAGACCCAAAAAGGCTATTCGCAATTCGTTCGCTACGAGTTTCGCGAAAGAAGATGTCGTTCGCCAGCGGGTTCATCTACGAATTCAAGGCGTTACATTTTTCGTGCGATATGGTTGACGTGTTGTGGCGAATGCCAGTGGGAGAATAGCAAAAATAACACAATGAGAACATGTATGTACATTATGTTTATACGTATGTAAAGAACGAGTTTCATGTAGTGGCGATTGGCGGTGGAATAATCTGTTGCGATTTGCCAAAAGCTGATAACTTCGCGGAAGAACAAAATACGAACATCTAGGTCCCAGGGAACGATTTGAAAATGGAACACAATAAATCCGCCAGCAATCCGTCACCTAAATAGCTACGGCTTTTGAATGGATCGAGTCGCTTTTGGAAATACAAAAATACCAATCCGCCATGAAAAGCGATCCGCCGCGGATTTGGGAATAAGCCCCCTGATCTTAATTGAGTTTGAAGTCTATGTGTCGCTGAAGTCTATCAAGCGCAATTGTATGATCATCATCACTAGGTACTTGATGAAGAAGATAATATGTATAATAATATTTAATATTATTTTTCGAATTAATTACTTTTATCTGATTTAAAATGCAAACCTATCAAATGTGACACAAAATATTACATTAAACGATTTTGGCGTTTGTAGTGTATGAGTATATTAGTGCTTCTGGTTTCGATTCTGCATTCAAATCCAGAAGCAAAATTCTCTTCTTTTCATGAGAAAAACTGTCAAAGCTTCCTGACGGTTCTGGACGACCAATCGAAAACGGCATTAGGCCTACTGTCCACGTAGCTGCGCTTCATATGCACGCTTTCGTCATTTGCAGCTTGTTGTCGGTCTCTTCTATATCTAGTAATGACACTAATAATAATCGGCCCTAGCGAGGTATCCGTCGGAACGGAAAATTCTCCGCAACGCATACTCCGTCGGGGACTCAAATTACATTCGAGGTATCCGCTTTCGGAAAGAATAATTAAAATGCGACAACGCATTGATTTGATATGTTGTTTCGTGGTACATCGGGATTTTCCTATTTAGTGTTTGTTTTTTCGTTTTTTTTTTTTTTTTGCCTGCAAACACACATTTAAGCAGCAAATACAAGGTGGCGCAAAAGTAATCCTCCTCAGAAAATGCTATAAATTTTGCGATTGGCCCCTAATGTCAGTTCTGTTTTGACATTTGTATAGTAAACACATGCGAAATACACGTTAATAAACAATGTGCAATGCTACACTGCTCCAGAACGCGGAATATTGGTGACTATTTATTTGAGCAATAATCGGTCGGTGACTTTGGCACAACGTGAATTTCGTCGCAGATTTCCTAGCCGTCCAACGCCTACTGGTGAAACACTGCGACGTTTAGCCGCTCGCCTCGAAGAGACTGGCACAACACGAGATGCTGCCAGGCGTGGCAGACCCCGGAGAGTTCTGCAGAGAATATTGCTGCTGTAGCCGAAGATGTCATGGAAGCGCCGTCGACATCGACCAGACGACGTGCCACGCAAATGGGAACGCAAATGCGCTACAGAGCAATGATCAACGAGTTCTTTTTGCCGCAACTTGATGAATTGGGATTGGAAAACATGTGGTTCCAACAGGACGGTGCAACGGCACACACTGCACGTGCCACAACCGATATGCTGAAGGATGCATTTCCCGGGCGCCTAATCTCCCGTTTTGGCGATTTGCACTGGCCAGCAAGATCGCCTGATTTGACCGCTCCAGACTTCTTTTTGTGGGGCTTTTTGAAGTCGCGGGTTTATGTCAACAAGCCTCAGACTCTTGCAGCTCTTAAAGACAATATCTGTCAAGAATGTGAGGACCTTCCGCCGGAAGTTTTGGCCAAAGTGATGGAAAATGCCATAAAAAGGGCTCAAATGACAATCAACTGTGACGGCGGCCATTTACATGACATCATATTCTCGACTTGATGTAAAAAAAATTAAAAGACCAAATAAAAATAATCCACAAGAAGAATCAATGTTTTTAATTTTTTTTTTAAATTACAGCCAAAAAACATCGGAAGGTTATTTTTGCGCCACCTTATACAACCAATTACTTTGCTAAAATGTTTTTTCTTTATTGCTTTCATTTATCAACACTTCACTGCAAATCGCAAACAAATTCCGCAACCAATTCCTGTCGGAGCATATCGGAAGAAAATTCGTATGAAGCTGTCAAAAATATGAGTAAAAACGCACTTCATCGCACTGAAACGCAAAACGCCAGTGTGCGTTACATATTTGTCGGAACGAAGTTCCGAAAAGCTGTTCCGACGTATACCTCGCTGCAAAAATCCTCCAATTCGTATAAAGTCGGAGCATTTTCCGTTCCGACGGATACCTCGATAGGGCCGAATATGGAAATACGAATACTTTCAAGAATTTAAATGGCTTAAATTCAAAAATAGTTTTTCGCTGTGACAAGTCGTCTGACTGGACTAGATTTCTTCTGATCACAATTAGTACATTGGTCGTAAACTCACTACTTTTCTTACGACAAAGACATACAATCAAAATTGCGAGTGTACCTACTCAGTCTAGAAATTCTTGACTAGATGTCAGGCTTAGTACACAACACCATTCGTTAGAAGTGTGGTTTCGGCTTGACTCAAACTTGCATCCATTTTAAAGGAGAGTATTTTTTTGTTTCTTTTTGGGCCCCCGCCGGAAACGTAGGTATTTTCAGCGAAAATGGCCACTTTTTATTAAAATGTTCGAATACAAATGTTTGATAGGCAATATGACTCGTAGAAGCATCGTTCCGAAAGTAAAATTTTCCGAAACCTAACATTTGGTACTCTCTATTTCGAAAGCGGAATGAAATCTCCAAATGTCAAAGGCATTGATATAGGGAAAATCAAAAGTATTACAGAGTACAAATTCAAAAGCGGAACGAAAAGCACTTTCGAATAGGACTAACGAAGAACGAAATAGAGAGTAGGGCCTCAGGTTTCACAGTCGTCACATTACAAAATATTGTTAGCCCCATGGTCCTGCGGCTGCCGTCATATTCTCTATCACTGTCAAAACTGCACTTTGCTGCGTTAAGCGATTGGGAAGTTTTAGCCCTCAAGAAAAGTATATGCGATTAACGCATAAAAAGGGGTAGAAGGATCATTTTGAAAAATGACGCAATATATATTTAATCATTTTTACTTCTGCACCGAAGTGTCCAAAGTTTACAAATAAAACAACCAACAGTCCGTGAGATGTTGTATTTTTATAAATAATGAAAAAAGCCTTCCTAAAAGAGCAGGAAGGGCCTGATAAGTGCGTGGCTACTGGCTACATACTCGTAGGTGGGTAGTGGAATACACCCCAAGGTGTATTTATTATTATTTATTCGTGGCAGTATTATCGGTGCCGAGCCAAACCATCCCATAAACTGACTTGAAATTTGGCACATTTTAAGACACTGTTGCAGCTGAATTTTGCCAGCTATAGGAGGATGTGTAACTGGAAACAAAATACTATCAATACTTGCCACAATAAAAGCTTTCACATACAGACCATAATACCATTCCAAGGCATGCACAACTGAAACAAACATAAACAATAAAACAAACAACTAAAACACAAAAAAATGTATAATAACCAATAAAATTATTTTATTACTGTTTAACTTTATTTCTTTTTTTACTTGTTTTTAATAACATTATAATTATTTTAATCGTAAAGTGAAACTATTTATATAATTTTTTTTTTTTAAATAAAAATATTTATATATAATTAATGATAATAATAAAATTAATAAAGAGAATAAAACTCAATAGAATAATCAACTTATTTAATTCTCATGCATTTTCGCTAAAAAAAAAAGAAGAAGAGAAACAGAAAATAATAATCATGTAATTTTCTCTTATAACATCGCATTTAAAAATATTTCGTTCATAAAATTTGTTTCATTCCATAAATATCTTTGAAAAGTAAAACAATGACCAAAGAAAGAGTAAAATATAAATACGGTACTCCATTAATGCAGTTAAAAATGTACAATGGTTGACCGGACAGACCCCCAAAAAAATTGATACGACTTCCTTCAGAGGACGAAAAATATTTAAATATCTAAGAATATTATATAAGCATACATAATTATAGAGTAGTAGTAGGTAGTGATAGAGTAAATAGTAGCTAATGAAATATTCTTTTGTTTTTCTTGCAATTTTAGTAGTTAATTTTAAATAAAAACTGTTATAAATTAATAATAATATGTAGTTATAAGCGTATAATAATTATACGTATATTTATATATATATGCATCATTCTCCATCCATTGTTAACTACTACACTCTTGCTGATCGCTTAAAATCAAGCGCATACTCGTTCGACTTTAAATATATGTGTGTGTGTGTGTGTATAAACAAATGCTTATTTTGGATTTGTTCAAGAAATTTTGTTAAAAACTAATTTTGTTTTAAAAGCAATATTGTATTTAAAAATTGGTGTTTTATGAGTTTCTATACGAAAATAAAGTGTTTTGTTTTTAATTTAATGATTTAAAAAAAAAAACTTGTTAGCATTAGTTACTTAAATGTTTAGATACGTATGTAAAAAGGACTAAAAATGGGAGGGGAGCAGTTTCATTACTTTTTTTCATCTTTAAAATTAGTATTTATTTTTCTTTTTTGTCTAGATTAAGAGTTCAAAACCTCAACACCAGTCGGCGGTGTATGTGAAATCGTGGAAGAACATTTGTTCTTCGTCAGTCAAATGTCTGGGCTCCTTTGGCGGTGTCAATTGGGGTTTCTCGGATGTGAATTCCTCATCGAAGTTGGAAACGTCCTCGAGGTGGTTCTGGTGGTGAGAAAAGAGCACAAGGGAGAGAAGGAGGGATGAGTGAGGGTGTGTAAATTAACAAAAAAATTGTGTATGACTTTTTCAATTTTCAACTTACAATTGTCGGCACAAATGGCGGCTTCACCTTCCTCAGCAGCAGATCATCCCAAGCAATCGAACGGAAGAAGGCTTGTTTCTTTACGTCTTCAGCGTCGCGCTCAGATGAACCCAGGCGTCTCTCGGGATTCTTTCGCAGGAGCTTTACAAATAACAAAAAAAAGCAATGTAAACAAATTCAGAAAGAGGGTGTGGTAGTTGATCCTAATAAAAATGTTCTATAAACGAGGTTGATGTACAGCAGACGAAATTGCGGATTATATTCATGCGATCTATATTCACTGCTGAACAATGATCAGTACGGTTGACCTGGGGAATGTAGAAGGATTCAGAACGGAACGACATTGAGCCTTCTAGCGTAAGGGGGAATGAGAGGAACTTGACGATCACATCCATTCATTAACTTGTCAGGCTGCTTGCCTTGCCGACTTTCAGGTAAGTATATAAAATATAGTTCGATGCCATTGTGTTGACTTTGAGTCGTTCAGGTTCTTGAAAAGAATTGTATATGCATTCGCAGTGAAGAGATCATTTATCAGGAATTGATTGCGCGAATAGGTGCACTTAGACCAAAATAGATCCATTGTGTCGTAAGCAGCGAAAAGCTTTCTATAAACAATTTGGTCATGGTATGAGCTTCTTTACTACGGTCGTTTGGGAATTGCTTACAATGTGCTCTGAACCGCTCATTTGTTTGCACTTCAGGGTCGGCTAACGTAGAACACAAATACCAGTCGGTATTCGTTGGCGCTACTATTCAGGAAGAATGGCGCTCAACCAAATTGCTTCTCCATCCAGCCATCATAAACCATACGTAGATACTCGAGCCTGCTCCGCTTCCAATTGCTCACGTTATTTCTCTAGAGTACAAAATTTTCTTGCTAGACCACGCTTTTAATTTTGTAAGTAAAATAAGCAGAAATATGTGAATACATCTGAATCTCTCTTGAACATATAACAATAAAACGCCAAGAACCTAAAGTAAAAATAACTTCTCATGGTCTGTTTCCTACATTCCGCACAAAATCTCTATTAAATTCCCGTAGATGGACAGAAATAATATAAAAAAAACAACAGAACTTACCCTTCTCATAATAGCGATAGCCTCCAATGACAAGAACCTCGGATACCGTACTTCATCGTTAACAATCGAATCGAATACCTCCTCTTCATCGTCGCCAGGGAATGGTGACTGAAAGCATAGATAAACAAAAAAAAATCAAATTCCAATCAAACGAATAGTCGTCTCTTGCAGAACTTACCTCTCCAACAAGCATTTCAAAGATTAACACTCCCAAACCCCACCAATCGACTGCTCTTGTGTAGGATGTCTCTGTAAGGACTTCTGGCGCTAAGAACTCGGGTGTGCCACAGAATGTACCGGTGCGATCACCAAAGCCCATACCCTCTTTGCAAAGACCGAAATCGGCAATTTTCACGTAACCTATTCAAAAGCCAATAGAAATTGTTCCTCTTTAAGATTCACCAGTGTTATCAGCACTCACCTTCTGTGTCCAACAGCAAATTGTCCAATTTCAAATCACGATAGATAATCTTGTTCTCATGCAAATACTGTAGTCCCAGGACAACACAAGCAGCATAGAACACCGCTCTCGGCTCCGAGAAGACATCCGTGTGGATGTGCATCATCAAATCACCTCCGGCTGCATACTCCATAACGAAGCAGACGTGTTGCTGTGAAAAGAAAAGGGAAGGACGCAAGCCCAACAATTAAATTATAACCCCATATCGCGTGAACCTCGATGTCTTACCTCAGTCTGAAAGCATGCATACAAATTAACTAAGAAAGGATGGCGCATTGCGTTCGCCACCTCGAAGATGCGCTTTTCGCTCAGCAGTGATTCCACCTCGTCGCGGGCGATAATGTCACCCTTCTTTAGTGCCTTAATCGCGTAGTAGTCATTGCTTGTCTTCAGTTGCGACAGTATGACTTTGCCAAAGTGTCCTCTACCCAGGACGCTCAGCATTCGGAAGTTCTCAATCGATAGCATTCCCGGCTGATGGGATTGCGATTGGCGGCGTGACTCATACGCCGAGTCTCGGTATTGTAGACCACGTGCGACTTGACGACGTCCACCTGCACCACCACCACCGAGCTGTGCTGCTGCTGCGACGGCTGCTGCAGCTCCAGCATTCGAAGGATGAAGATGAACATGACTTGGGGGTGGTGGCACACAAACTGCGCCTGCCGCACCACTACCGCCGACAACTCCCAACTCGAATTGATTCTGATAGATTGGCTGTAGTTGTTGCTGCAGCTGCTGTTGCTGCTGTTGGTAGTGCTGCCTCTGTGCTGGCTGTGGGAATTGCTGTGCATGTGCTTGGTATTGTGGAGTCGCTGGCTCCTGCACAATCGGTGATGGTTGCACGTACTGCTGCTGTTGCTGATGATGTTGATTATTATTGACAGACAAATTACCAAACTGTGGTATAATCTAATTTTCGTGGTAGACACACGAAGTGAGAGAGAGAGAAAAAAGAGATTGTTGTGTGGATTAAATGTTAGTGAGTTGGTTGACATAAATTGCAAGGATTTGCTGGTGAAGTTGTCTATGTCAAGAGGCCGCTAGAAGCAATTGAATTTAAATTTGTTTTCTTTTTTTTTGCGAAAAAAAAATATAGATAGAGAGGCATGAGTGTAAGATATGCGTTTGAAAAGAAAATAGGAAAACCGATCACTCTTTGTGTACAAATTCACACCACACACACTCACACATGCACACACACGCAGTGTCAAAGAAAAGAGAAGAATTTTGTTTGAATTTTTGTACAAGCTTTTTTTTTTGTATAAATTTCCTTTACCTGTTCATCTGAAGTAGGAGTGGTAGCAGGCGTGTCAAGAGGCAGAATTTGTATATGTACAATATTTATATAACATTTAGCCTGTGGAATGCAGATACCAGATGGAGTTTTGTTAAAGAGTCTCACTCATCTTAAATAGTTTTCTCTTTGAAGGCATATAGACTGCTATGGCCAGCTAACATAAAGATGCATTGGGCGTATGATGTGGAACATTTAACAGAGAAATGAATCGCAAATCGTCAATGGAATGGAGTACAACAATGATGAGTTGTGGGACCTACACTTTTTCTGGGGGAAATTGTTAACAATCTTTGATGAGTTTCAGCTTGAAGGAAGGTATTAAGATAAATAAATTTTATAAAGACAGAAACATTGATGGGTTTTAGGTGGACCTACACAGGCAGGGTTGTGTGCTATCATTTATGGATGGGTTGGAAATATCAGTAGAACAATGGCTTGTGGTTCTCTAAAGTTTGTAATCAGCTATTTTGAGCTTTTGAAGGTTCAACGAATGGGGAAACGTTTGGGTCTTCTCAGTGACGCTCTTAGGGTTTAACCCCTAGGAATTCTGTGGGACTAAGTTAGGGCTAAGCATGAAGAAAAATCCATTTAAGGCTAGGTTAACCTCGCACGACTATTTACCCGATGCGATTGCATCACGTACTGGTTCTCGTTGAAAGTTATGTGTTCTACTTACTACATTCATCACGATAAAGTAGTCAAAATTGAACCGTAGATTGGAGATGATACTACTGACAATAACCACTCTAGAATACGGGGAAAACTTTTAATTAGGAACACTCATTGAAGTGTTGAAAATTGTTGGTTGAAAATTGTTGATTGAAAATTGCTGTTGAATTTTTCCTTCTAGAGAATATGCCACAACGCAGAGACGCACAATGCCACTAGTGAAATAAAAACGCTCGAGAGAGCGTATCGAAAAGCCCAACGAGCCAAGAGGAGAGCCGTGTTTCAAGAACGCTTGGATGCCTTTGAAATCGCAAGAAATATTGACAAACGCCAAGAATAACAAGGAGATCAGTCCCAGTACTCTATACTTCGCACTGGTTTTGTCAGGAGCACTAGCAATAAAGTAGACAAGGACGAAACTAACGACAACGACAAGGGACTATTGAACAATCTCAGACGAAGCCGGAATAGGATGTACACCCAGCAGAGCATTAAGTCAATAAGAGGCATCCGAAATGGACAGTAAAGAAAGAAGAAAAGCTACTCAAATAAGGGAACTCTAGGCGCACTTGTGAGATGCTGGTCGGTACATATAAATAAAACTGTGCACGTTGTTCACAATCTTTTGATTGTCAGTGCTTCCAGTTGCGGACGACTTGCGAAAGTTACTCGTTTGCACGGCTGAGGTACACTTTTAAAACACCTTCAAGTAAGACTATCAGTCAGTGACAGTGATGTGGCTATCCTTCAAGGTGTCACACTGACTGATAGTCTTAATTGAAGGTGTTTTAAAAGTGTACCATCAAGATGGATAGGTAGTCAAAATCACTGTCACACATTTTGTTGAGTCACTTGTATAGTTTTATGATACGATTTGCTCTAGATTCTGAGCTGTCTCGATAGAACTACGAACGAAAACTCTTCAGAAATCTATGGACATCATGAAATGACGAAGAAGAATACAATGCTTTGGTCACACTCACACCGTACAGCGTCTGAGCGTTACAATGGCCGCGTTAAATTGAGGGAAATTCTGAGCTAGATTGAGAATTTTCGGGGAATTTTTCTAGAGCTTTCGAATAAAATGTTTTCTGTAAATACTTTAGAAGTCTAGTGCCAGGACAACAAAGAAGAATTGATACCCTAGTGAGTAGTTCTGGAGTAACTTAGCTCTAGAGTCTAGGAAAAATTGCTAGAGGTATGTTTTTAAGAGAAATTTCCCTCTAGGGAAATTTGCTACAGGTCTAAAAGTTTAGATGTGAATTATTTTTTAAATTCAAGAGCCAGCGGAATAAAAATTACAATCTACATCGATGAGAAATTTCCTTCTTCGGTAAAATTCTCAAGAGAACTTGGATCTTTTTTGTATATGAAGTCTATGACGTTCTGATGGACATTTAGCGGACAAGAAAAGTCGCCAATTTTAGGATGAGTTTTCAAGTTTAAGTTCAATACAAATGCTGTTGACGTATGCGTCCCATTGGACCTACCAGGACCTAATCACAAAAGTTTTTGTGCAGTTGACGTTATAATCAGTGTTAATGTATAATAAATCCAATTTATGAACTATCGATGGATGTAAGGGATTGTGCATATGCAACAATGAATTGACACACAAAGCGAAGGAAAATGTGAATACATATAAATTATATTCCTGCCAAAGGAAACATTGAAAATGTGGACAACATTGTTTGACAAATCGTATGACCTCCTCCTTTCGAAAACAAGTGAGATATGAGTGACCCCTTTAAAAAAAACCACCCACCTCCTTAATGTAGGTATCCAATTATGTAAGTAAGTGTATAAATCGTGCTTAATTAGTGAGTGTATGTGTGCGGTGTTAGGAATTCTTAAGCCAACAACAACAAAAGACTGTACAATGCGCGTGTATATTTACAAATTGCTAGACAACACATAAAAAACAAACAAAAAGCAAATAAATAATAAATAAATCAAAAAAACAAACAAAAAACAAAAATTAACCAAACCTAACCTCAACACAACATCTATCACTGTCGTTGATAACCCGGCTACAGTCGTCATCATCATCGTCAGGATACTCAACAATTGGCAATGAGCTCGGCGACGGCGATGGCGGCAATTCAATAATCGGACTGCCATCTCCGCTGCCGCCACTGCCTCCCCCCATCAGGACCACAGGTGGCATCATAAGTACCGGCCGGTGGTATGCGCCGGCACCACCACCAACGACAACGCCGCTGCCACCACCGTTTGTGTTATTGTTAAAACTATTACTAATACTACTGTTACGGTGCATCGGCATGTGATGTACGGCAGTGGTGACATGTTGTGCGGCAGTGCTGCTGTTGGTAGTGTCATATGGTACCTGCTGGTGCTGTGGAGGCGGAAGGATAGTTTGCGGCACAAACTGATCGGATTCGATGTAGTATTGCTGCGTCGGCGGCGATTGATGGAAGTGCATCAGTTGTTGGGCAGCTGACGCCAGATATTGCTGTTGGTGTTGCTGCTGTTGGTATTGTTGCTGATTGGCACGGGACGTCGGGCGTTGCAATGTTGAGGGCTGTGAATCCATTTGGTTGAGAAATTCAAATTCTCGTAAAGCATTCTGTAACTGTTGTCAATAATAACAAACATACAAGAAAGACACAAATCGTTTCGTTTGGTTTAACAAAAATGTTTTTTTTTCTGTACAAATAGGCATGCAAAATGTTTTTTTGTCTTTTTTTGTTCCAAAAATGTATACGTATTGTTCTCGGCTTTTGATATTGTGTTTTCATTGTTTGCTGTACAAATACATTTAATATACATAAATAGTTTGGGTATGGATGGATATTTATGTTGACATTGATGGCTGAGAATGAGAGAGATGGCGAAGTAATCATCCATTCTGCTGTGGTGATTGCAATACGCAATCTTTGGCCGAAAACGAGGATAGATTTGGGAGAGTTTTTTTTTTTTTTTTTGTTTGAAGGATTAGGACGGGATACACAGACGAGATATGTTAATTTTTTTTTTTGTTTAGCAGATACGATAATCATTGGCATTTGGTGAAATGTGAGAGGATTGTTGAGGAGTTTTTTTTATTTATATAGTATATTTTTTTATAGGAAAAGGCTTTAAAAGATTCAGGACGATTGAAAGCGCTAGAACTGATTTAAGAAGAAACAATGACGTGGTACATGCCTTGAGTGCAGGTAGAGAAAGAGTCTGGAATATGGCCCTACCAATTATTTCATTATGCCCTTAGCGACATCTGTTGGTAGTGTCTATTTTACCAAACATCCCTGTTCAAAAAGTGTTGAAGAAAAACGCTGGCGCTCCGACCGCCACTTGAAGCTGGACGCAAAATAAAATTGTCTTCAATGCGAAATTTTGAGTGCGACAGTTGAAAAAGTGTCTTAATTGAAATGCACAGTGAATCGAACGCAACAAATTAATCATTGAACGTAAATAAAATCATCTGACAGTAAAAAGTGTCACGTCAGGGCCAGTGAAAGATAATGTAGGTGTTAGACGACCAACAATACTTTCTGGATCAAATCCGATAGAGAAAAAAAAAAAAACAAAGACACAATATGTGTGTCAATTGATTTGACAACAAAAAGTGGAATGTTAGGTTCAGATCAGTACCAGAGTTGAAGATGCGTCAGGGCAGGGACTTTTCATCACTAGGCCTACATCACCAGTTTTTGAATTTTTCGAAGGCCTTTGACTGTATCATCACATTTCCATAACACCCATAACTGAACGCCTCAGGAGCAATAGACATCCACATCACCATTGAACAACGAAAAGGACAGTAGATCGGGCTCATACGTACACTGCAAGTCATAAGATTAGAAGCAGGCATTTTTGAAAATTAAAATCGATATTTCTCCCGTTAAATGGTGGATTAGAAAAAAACGACTATGGTAAATGAGAGACTATTTTGTTAACAACAAAATATAAAATTTGTGTATAGGAGAGATTTAGTTAACGGAACTTTGAAGACAAATTGTAAATTGAGTAAAAAATATGCGGAAATAAATCGAGTCATTAGATTAGAAGCAGTGAGCAAATCAACGGTTTTTTTTAGAAGTGAATAGTTTTTTTTCGGTTTAAACGGTACATTTTATAAAGTAATTCTTCTTGATTGAGTGTTAATAAAAATGGGCAAGAAAAAATGTTTAACAGTGGAGGAAAAGGCAAGAATAGGTGTTTATTGCTCTGTAGGTCTTTCATGCCGTGCTATAGCCCGAAAAATAAAGCGAAGTGATCATTGTGTAAGCCATTATTTAAAAAAACCCTTCGTATTACCCAAAAAAATTATAAAGGAACCACTTCTTCTGCCTTAACACCTTGCGAAACGCGAAGTACCCTTAAAATAGCGTAAAATTCAGCTTTATCGGCAGCTAAAATTGGGGAGAAATCGAATGTTAAGGCCAGATTATCCACTGTTACCTGCACAATTGTTCTAAACACTTAAGGCACCTGAAACTTAAGAAAAAACCACCAATTAATGACGCATGGAAGTAGCAACGCTTGTGTTTCGCGAAAGATCACATGAGCTGGGATGTGCAAAATGGAATAACGCCATAACGCGTCCTTCTCTGCTATGGTGACGGCTTAAAAACTGCTCCTCTTTCCTCAGGTCATGGAAATAATAATTATTATAACCCATCTGGTAAAACTTCTTTCGTCGGAAAAAATAACCTTCCGCCAATCATTTGGGCTCATTCCATTTTACACATCCCAGCTCATGTGATCTTTCGTGAAACACAAGCGTTGCTTCATCCTTGCGTCACTAAGTGGTGGTTTTTTTTTAAGTTTCAGGTGCCTTAAGTGTTTATCACGACGAATTGTGCAGGTAACAGTGGATAACCTGTCCTTAATATTCGATTTCTCCCCAATTTTAGCTGCCGATAAAGCTGAATTTTACGCTATTTTAAGGATACTTCGCGTTTTGCAAGGTGTTAAGGCAGAAGAAGTGGTTCCTTTATAATTTTTTTGGGTAATACGAAGGGTTTTTTAAATAATGGCTTACACAATGATCACTTCGCTTTATTTTTCGGGCTATAGCACGGCATGAAAGACCTACAGAGCAATAAACACCTATTCTTGCCTTTTCCTCCACTGTTAAACATTTTTTCTTGCCCATTTTTATTAACACTCAATCAAGAAGAATTACTTTATAAAATGTACCGTTTAAACCGAAAAAAAACTATTCACTTCTAAAAAAAACCGTTGATTTGCTCACTGCTTCTAATCTAATGACTCGATTTATTTCCGCATATTTTTTACTCAATTTACAATTTGTCTTCAAAGTTCCGTTAACTAAATCTCTCCTATACACAAATTTTATATTTTGTTGTTAACAAAATAGTCTCTCATTTACCATAGTCGTTTTTTTCTAATCCACCATGTAACGGGAGAAATATCGATTTTAATTTTCAAAAATGCCTGCTTCTAATCTTATGACTTGCAGTGTATTTCGAAAAGGCGACATTTCCTTTGCTGCACATGCGATGAAATGGCCGAACAAAAAAATCCAGTAGGGCTGTTCAGAAGGAATACCAACAGATTTGGAAAGCTGCGGCTTGTAGCCAGATATTGCATACGCTGGCACTAAGGGTGGTACATAAAAGTCCTGGAATCCAAAAGGGCAGATAAATAGGACACACGAAAAATGATGATTATGTGGCTTTTTCAAGATCATTCAGAGACACAATTTTCCAAAAGTCTGTGCAACTACTTGCATACGCTGACGACATCGTCAACATTGGCAGAGCACAGCGAGCTGTCACTGGTGCGTTTGCAAGTATAAGTACAGCGGCGGCAAAAATGGGCTTAGTGGTGAATGAGGGCAAAACAAAATATATGTTATCAACAAGAAGGGACACACAACATGGACGAATCAGATAGAACGTCACGATAGGCAGCTACAACTTTTAGGTAACTAGGGACTTCGTCTATACCTACCACGATAATAACCCCACAGCAGAAATCTAACAAAGAGTTACACTTGCCAACCACTGTTTCCTTGGTCTAGTCTACTGACTAGTAAGCATTTGTTAAGAAACACTAAGGAGACTGCATGAGAGACCCTCATCATACCAGTTCTGCTCTATGGCGCAGAAGCATGGGCGTTAACAAAGGCGGTTGAAGATCTCCTTGGTCGCTTCGAACGCATAATTCTTCGAGTGATTTTCGGTCCCGTTGCGTTGCCGGGGTTTGGAAGAGGAGATTTAACAACGAACTCTACGAGATGTACAGCGACATCGACCAGGTCAGAAAAGTACGCATCCGTCGCCTAAGATGGCTAGGACAAGTAGAGCGAATGGACACCAACGCTCCGGCCCGAAGAGTCTTCGATTCCAACCCGGAGAGACAACGCAATATAGAGGAAGATCTCGCCTTAGGTGGCGCGCAAAAGTGGAAGGGGTCCTGAACCAACTTGGAGTGTGCAACTGGAGGCGTTTAGCCAAAGATCGTGCTAAGAAGAGGCTTGTTGGTTGAGGCCCAGGTCCATCCCGGACTGTAGCGCCACCTAAGTAAGTAAGTATGTACGATCCATAAATCAATTTGCATCCACTCTATAGTCCTTTATCATAATAAACAGAAGGTAGACAGTAGACTGCCTCAGTCACCCTCTGTTTTATTCTAGATGAAATGATGCAGAGTTCCGGACTGCTTCAGTCACCTCAACTTTCACCTCCTTAACCTAATCCCAGTTCATTCGTGAGAATTCCAGCCGATACATAAATCGTGTGAAATAGTTGATGTCGTGGTGAATGTCTCTGGAAGAAGCCAGCGATTCGGAAAACCATTCGTGTGTCAAAACATAGATTTTCTGACAAAACCAATGCGTAATTTTATTTTGACAAGCGAGGAGTTAATTTTGTGCTGACAACTTTTAAAGCCCAGCGTTTTTGACATCACAATAAATGGGTTGAAAATGGGGATTGTGTTTTCAGGCGATTTAAAATTTTCGTAAATGTCAATGTGGAAAATAAACGAAATCCTTTTAAAATCCGGTATTTATGCCTAAAAATTGTTTCACGTCTGCTAAAGTTCGTGGACCTTATTGTCAAAAATCTCTTGTGTCAAATACTGAAAATGGTATTTTACAAAAATTAAGTGGAAAATATATTTTGGCAAAGAAAAATTTGCGGAAAGTAGTCAAAGCCGTGAAAAGATATTCTGAATACAGGAACTACTGTCAATTTGAAGAATGTTTCTTAGAACGAGGGTTTTTGTTACCGACGACAATTTTTAAACTTCCTGACAAAGTGCGAGGAGTAGTACAAATTGGGCCTTCGATACGATATTTGTTTGCTGTCCCGCTAAAACTCGGAACAATAGGTGGATGTAAAGGTGTAGCTCAGGCTTAGTCAAATGCCCAACTTCAAATCTCATCACTTCGAATAATTGAGGCTAAGATACAACATTGGACTTATTACCTGAATGAAAGTAAAGCTTTAATTGATCTACAAAACAACACAAATGGTCAATATTTATAAATGTACACTTACAATGAAAAATTCGATAACAGAGAACATAGGGAAAAATATACAAGGACCAATGCCTCCCTCCTTCGGCAGTTTCGAATTTAACATAGAAAATTATATTTTTTTTTGTTTACAAAACGAACGACATAAAGACAGACATTCAACAATCCTCTCACATTTCCAAGCGCACTTGATGCAAAGAGAGAATATACATAACAGCATACTACGGTAGTACTTAAATGCAAATGCGTTAAATGTGTGTGTGTAAAATGAGTGTCTATCTATAGTGTTAGTGTTATAATGTGTGTGTATATACGCTGTCTTTACAAAACTTATCTAGATCATCTTCAAGCCATCACCTACAATAAGTTTTTAAGACAGGTTGGCCTGTTTCAAAAACCCTACACCTCTTCAAAAGTATACTTCTACTCGTATGTACTCACAAAAAAATAGTTACAGCTTTACAAGGATTACAACAAAATTGTACACACCAATTCATTAGGTTACTTACCTCCTGATCCATCTTTTGCAGTGTTGGAGGCGATGCTATCGGTACCTGAGGCACAGATGGACTTGGCAATTGACTGGTGCCGCCCGTCTTTTTACTTCCTGCAGCTGCCTTTTGATTGATTTGCAAATGAAGACCTGTCGAGGGCACTGTGACTGATGCTGGTAGCTGATTGTTATTCTGTTTGTTCAGATTGGCCGATGGTGATACCTCTGGTGAGAGGGCAGTGATACCCTGCATCGATAGAGGTCGGGCGCCACTTAAACCGGCCACACTGAGATCTGGATTCTCGCCCGGCGTAGCTACATGCTCTATTTCGGCGCCGGCATTCGGATCGAATTCCATATTCAAAGCTTGCTGGCCGGGTGTGTAGGGCTCACCATCGATCGTACCCGATGATGGAGTACGCGAGATTGGCAAGTCATTCTGATGGTTGGGTGTGTTGCGCTTCAGCAAACGACCCCAGGTGGCCACATTAATGTTCATTTGTTTGGCACGCGGGATATTCTTCACTTGCTGCTTGTTGAAGATCATACGTTGACGCTGCAGTTTAGGTTTCTGCGAAATCATTGGATTCAAGAATTTGATTTCGGCAAAGAGCAGACCTTGAGGCTCCAGTTGTAGAGCCATACCATGTCGCACATCATCGATGAACTCTTCGAGACGAAGGAATTTCACAGCGCACAGTGAGCGATAGTCACGCCAGTAGACACCAATCTCAAGTTCACGTGATCGGTCTAGATCGATGGAGAAGCGTTGATCCCAAGCCTGCTGTGAGCAAGGTTTCCATGAGGTTTGAGCAACGGTCGTATTGTCCAATTTTATGACGGCCATAATCTCAAAGGAGGTTTCATCTTTGACGCTGTAGCTTTTCGATGAGCTACGACTGGTGACACCTTTCACAAAGCTACGCAAGTCACCGGGGCTAGAGTTGTTGTCTTTGTCGCGACGTGATCGGCCTGGCACATCTTCGAGTAAATCTTGGCATCCCATCAGACGAACTTCGAGTTTTCCCGTCACAGATGCGCAACGACCCAGGGAGGTTACCTGATGGTAGGGTTTACCTCCCAAACCACCCTGGAACGGTTGAAGCGATGTGTATGTAACGGGGACAGGTGACGAGGCCTGAACAATTTGCAACTCGGTTTTAAGTTGCTGAGCTGTCGGTGAATCGGGTGGTAGTTCTTGTCGGCGCAGGTCCAACGCAAGGCGCAGGAGATCGAGTTTCCGCGATGACTCGGATAGTCGTACTTGAGCCTGGAAAAGATGGGGGAAGACAATGTTTGATTAGATACAAGTAGTTCGTTAATTGAAAGGGATATGTTTGTAGATGTGTTCTTGGATACATTTGTAAGTGGAAGGTTGGATCGTACTTACTGTGTGCTTAAAATATACAATTAAATAAAAAGGAAAAGATTGTAGTGTTCGCCGATGGTTCTCCAGTCCGGTAAACTGCAGATACAATGAAATGAAAAGCTTTGGGTGGGTTATCCTCTGGTAAGCTGTAATAATTCTTATCCTGGCAAGGCATCAATTTTAGCACAATAATCGAAGCAAATACATTAAAAATAAAATAAAATATCAGGAACTACATGATGAACCGGAAGTCAGTTGGGACTGAACAGTTAACGGTGCTACGAATCCATTATTTACTTCAAGAGTTCAGTGAGGGTTTGTGAACGCCGCGCCGGCGGTCTTCCAGTTGAACTTTCGTTTCATATTGACGTTCTCTACTTGGGAATCGACAAAATAGCGTTTTAAACGAATTTTCTGATAGACATTTCGACATAAACTCAACAGCAATGTTGAAATTTCAACGAAAGACTCGACACTATCGCATGTTGCTCTCCAAGAATCACCCAGCACAGATTAGTCGACAATACGTGACATCCAGGCTTAGATTATAGCAACCATTCGTTTGTGTGGGTTTCTATTTTTGGGACGAATGGAAGGGACCTAGAATTTTATCTTGAAAGTTAGTCCTATGGCTGAGAGATGTGGCGCAGTTGGGTTAAACTTAAGATGTAATTTGTGGTTTTACGGGGATCGGACCTGAGACTCTTGGCTCAGTAGTCCAGCACACTAACCACTGAGACATTGCGCCTACCAATCTTTCAGGTAAAACCATTGGTTGTAGGTAAAATAGCATTCTAGGAAGTGATAGCCAAGCTGCACTTAAGGCGCTGATTAGCACTGAAACCGGAGCCCAATGAATTTGATTGCTAGACTAAAACTGGATTTGGCTCTAGTTTACATTGAATTAACTCGTCGATAAACGTGCAAATTCCTCCTTTAGGAGAGGCTTTTGAAAACCTAGATAATAAGCCTGGGCTAACAGCATTTCCGTTTGGAGTAGCGCCGGCTGCTTCACTTATAAGAAATGCAATTGCTGTCGATCGTCTCATTTCAATACATGTCGGTCCAGCTCTTTCAACTCAACTAATGTTTGACACCTAGGACTTTTCTGGGCTGGTTTTACAACCAAAACATGCTATGTACAGCTCAGCTGGCCACAATTTTTTAATAGAACTTCATAAAATGCCTTGACGATAGGATACGTCTTATGTCGATTAGAGCGTTCAGCGTTTAATACAAAGGGTTAGTTAGTTAGTTAATTTAAAGTGGCTCTCGGTGAGAGAAACACTTAGGCCGTTATTCGGCCCATTGTGCATACCACTGGAATTTGGGGAGCTATTCCTTAACTGGCTACTCATGTAAACCATTTGCTGCCGGTTATAAAGCTAAGAACGTTAGCGGCGCTGGTATTACTTAGATCACTGACATCATTGAGAAAATAGTTTCCTAAGTGAACCTTTCTTAAATTGGCTAGGGCAGGGCAACTGCAAAGAAAGTGAGTGATGGACTCATCCTCCTCTCCTGCAGAAGTCATTGTATGGCAGTCCGAGCCGAGCCTTTGCGCGTGTCTATATACCTAGTATGCAGTGCCCGGATTAACGACTTTCGAGATGCTGGATCTTTTAAGTCGAAGAAGCTCCTTGGATCTCTTTGTATTCAGAGTTGAGCCTAGATGTATCACAGTCTCCTAGATGTTTCCACCTGAAACTTGCTCTGCTTGCTGCGTCCGCGTGAATTATTTGTTTAGCGTAGGAAAGTGGTGCATATACGTTGTGCAGACTTATACTATTCACGCCAGAGGAGCCTAGCTTTGCTAGTTCATCTTCTGCACAGTTCCCTGGGAAGGGAAGGGTTTGAAAAGTTTGACCGCTAATAGAGAGTGGTAGAGTTCACAACCAGAAAGATCCAGCCGTTTCATAAGCATAGTAATAGACCTGCGGCACTAGGCACGCAGCTATTGTGATAGTATTTTACAAGGTTCCGATCGGTACTGCATTTATAAAACTTCTCAGCCGTTCGCAAAACACAGCTGTGATCTGAAAATCGGATCCGAATTAGATAGTCCGCGTTTGGGAGTTTTGGCTTGGCTGATTCTTAAAAAGTTTCAGATTTTTCAAATCACTAGGAGAAGGAGATTGAAGATCAATTCTCTTGAGTCTTTTAATACCTTCATACACCTTTTTCTTTGTCGTTTAAGTCGTTCAAATATATACAGCTTACCCCTAATGCGCCTTGAACGGCCTTCTCGGGCTTCTCCGTCTTCCATTAAAACCAATAACCTCCTTGGCTTCGCTTTATTTGTTTTAAATTTTATTTCATATATTCAGTTACAGGAACATTCAAAGTTAAGCTCTAAAATTTCTCTTGCTTAAAAAAAAATATAAACATTAAACATTTATTTGACAGTTAATAGTATAACGCACACCTATATAGATTTAGTTACATAAATTTGTTTTTTTTTTTTTTTTTTTTTTTAATTTTATTTTATACAGAGAAATGAAAATAAATAAAATTTAAATGCAAAAAATAAAAATTTAAAAATAATGTTAACTGGTTCGAGTATACGACTTTTTAATTATTTCTTGGATCTGGCAGTGATTTTGTCTGTTACAGTTATATACGTGTACTTGTCTTCTATTTATTGGTCTTGTTGAAAGCCGGTCGCTTCAGCACCACCGGCGTGTCTCCAACAGAGAACGCACGACTTCTGATCTGGAATCGTTCAGCCATCCAGCGTTGGCAATGCTCGCACAGACAATTCGGATTCTTTGTTGGACCAACGTGATGTCCCGGTTTGCGGACGGTACCGATTACGGTCCCAAATTTGTGAGCCTTCTGCAGATGCTCAGCCGTGTACCCTTGAATGACAGATATCCTGCTGGATGTTTCACTGCTTTCTCGTTTCGAGTGCTCTGGCTGAGGTGATGGTGATGGGGCTTGGCTGGGAGCAGCTGAGGGCACTAGACTGGGACAGGGTGTCGTAACAGGTGATGAAGGTGCTCTTGTCGGGGTAGAGGGCGCTTCGCTACCAGCTCGTTTGGGTGTCTCTGGGGGCTGCAGAGACGAGGATTCTTCGGGTAAATGCTCACGAGCTTCGCTCTTCCACCGCTGTAGGCCAGGGCGGAAAGTGGGCAAATAGGAATTCTGGGGGCTAGGCGGCTTTGGGACTTGTCGGCTCTGCGGCCCAAAGAACTGCATAAACGCAGGGCGCTGCTGCTGGACCGTGGATTGGTAGGAGTAGATAATTTTTGGGGCATGAATGGGCGATGCGGGTGGTGGAGGAGGGTGGTAGGCTTGCTGCTGCACCGGAGCACTGTACCTGCTGTGGGGATAAAACACATTGTCGGACTCGGAGTAAATATCCGATTCCGATGGAAGGGTGTCGTTTCTTTGGAATTGCGAAGGCGCCCCCGTGTACGGCGAGCTTCTTTGAGAATTGCCCTCCGATATTGGGTGTAGGAAAGTCGGCTGAGTATAGCTGCGAGCGGGTCCGAAATTCGGTTCGTCCTCATTGCGGGACCACAACGACTCCATTTGTCTGATTCGCAGACGGTCGACTGAGTTGTCGTAGTCAAAACTGTCTGACTTGGCCAGACTGACGCTGACTTCAATTTCTTCGGTTTCCTTCCAGGATGATTCTTGATCCTGAGAGGCGAGTGCACTGGAGATGCTACTACAGGTGGCATCACGCACCGTCGACCGAGACGAATTCGGATAGTTTGAGCTGAGCATGTCTTCGCTTGGATCCTTGCGAATGTACTTCTGGCGAAGATTCTGCAGTTTGGCGGCGCGCTGATCGCCAATGTGCTTTCGGAAGAGCAACTGCTTCGATTCCGACACCTCCTCGGCTGTACTTGACTTGGTGATGGCATGGCCGACATTCAAATCGGAACGCGATGTACTCGAAACAGTCGTCGGCGGGTTTGGCGAGAGGCCAGACAACGTGTCACGATGCAGCTGAACTCGCCGCGGAAGTGTGTGTGCTCCGATTCGCTGATGACGCAGCAACATCTGTTCGTTGTCCATCACCGTTTGGGGCGTGGAATTGGATTCCATCTCATGTCGATTAGCACCGGATGAGCTCGACGAATCATCGATATCCAACTCATCGTCGTCCTCTTCCTCCTCCTCCTCCCCATCATCGTCGTCCGAGCCAGTGCAATAAACATCGATGTGCACTGTTCTCGGTTTTTTCGGTTCCGATGACTTTGGCCCGCCACCAGGTTGTTGGTGCTGCTGCTGCTGGTGGTGCTGCTGTAGCAATTGCCTCTGGTGACCTGGAAGCGGCGGAATTCTTGGCAGGGAAGCTGATTTACACGTTTGCGTGGGCGATGGGGTGTACGAGGGCTAGAAAGAAACCAAAATCGACTTTCAAAAACACACAACAATTTTCCAAAACAAAATATACAACACAACAAACCGTAAAAGAGTTTCCCTCGTCTACATACGCAGAGGCGGCTACTGGTGATGAGGGTGGTGGTGCCAACAGGATGTCCGTTGTTCGCCGATATTGATCATAGGATCGTCGCTGTTGCCGCCTATAATCGTCGGCCGTTGATCGTCTATCGGTGGGTGGGCTACGGCTTGAAAACCTATACCCATCATTGGGATCCAAGTATTTCGTTTCGGTGTCACTTGTTTGCGAGAAGGCATCACGTAAAGCAAGAATTTTACCAGACGTAAAATTCTTAGATGCCGCAGGGGAAACGTCACCGGGCTATGAGATTGGGTCAAGATGAATCGAAAATAAAACAAAAATAATGGAAATCTTCGACGACGGCAAGTGGAAGCGGACGGGGCCATAAAAATATTAAACATGTGGAGTGGAGGCTTTCGAAAACTTAATACGCCACCGACCGGAAGGCGCTGAAGTGGCCGGAATGAGGGAGGTATATTTTGGGGGCAAACCATATGCTGGTGTGTGGAGCAATCTGATTTATTTGTGGAAAGCGCGTCCATTTGTTTAGTGTTATGCCATACGATACGGAGTGTCGCGTCAACTATCGTAAACATTATGTTTCCAAATACAAATTGCTGTAAGTGGCATTGAAATATGTTTTACGACAGATGATTCAATTGGAGCAGGTTTATTTTTATAACAGAGATTTGGAAGTCATTAGGGCTACCTGGGAGCTCATATGTTCAGTTAATGAGGGGATAGAGTCGATACTTCAGTTTTGATTGGAAAAGGTCAGTGCTTTTTGATGCAGAGTTTTATAAATAAAAAAAAAGCGGGCAACTTAGGCTACCTAATTTAGGCAAAGGCATGCGGCGCAGTTCAGGGGAGTCAGTTATCCTGTTCACAAGACACTCATTTTTGTTGGGTAGAGTGGAGAATGGCTATTAGCTATAGAGGGAATCTCCGCGAAAGTGCGAGTTAGACAAGCTAGCTGTAGAGTGTAGGCTTAACTCAGCATTCACGGAATTTCGTAAATTGATATAAATAATTATTCGACAAGCGTCCGTTCAAAAGTTTACGACGCGACGCTTAACAAAACACGATTAGAAAAATCTTAGAAAGGGATAAATTAAGAAAGATAATTGTGCGCTGAGCGCTGAGGAATCTATAATCTCTGCTAAAAACCGCGGTAAGTATAGCTCAATGTAGATCTTGGCTCCGCTTCTGACAGAGCATTGAAAATACGGCAAAATCTTGTAGGCTACACAAAGAAATAATCTTCCATAATGATTACCTGATCACCCTATTCAAAGACCTGTCAGAGATGTCATTCTACGAGGATAAACTGCTGTATCAGTCGTATCAGCGACGACGAACTTAAGGCCCAATGCACACGGAGCAACTGAAAAAAAAAAACTGATCAGCGATGCGAATTGGCAACTAGTTTGCATTGAGTCATACCCAGTGAAATCAAATGGGACGACGCAACGCACACGACGCTACTGATTGAAAACTCTTTTGCGATTCACAAAAACCAATTTGTAACCAGTCGTCTGTTGATTTGCATGTCGGCTCGGGTTGCCTATTGATTTCAGTTTCTAGTTTGTCGAAGATGAGCGAACAACAGACCAACATTTCGCTGGTGGGGAAGGTTGAAAAACATCCTATTTTGTATAATTATCACATTCCCAGCTATTCGAAGAGAAATGAAACAGAGAAGCTGCGGATAGAAGTTGGAAATGTCGTAAAATTGACAGGTCCAGAGATAGTAATACAACATGATGGTTTCATCATCGCTCGAGTCTTCCGAAGACATTTCACGCCCGGTTTCCATGTCTGAACAAAATCGAGCACCTTGCTGTCCACAATAAAGTTTCTCTCCTATTGGTTCCAAGTAATGATTGATATGATTCAACAAATCCCTTTATTAACCAAGAACCTTTTTGTGGCCTGCCGACTAGTAAAATCAAGGCAGAGCTGGACTCAATTTGTTTGGTGTCAGGTCAAAAAGCTTGTCAGCTGTACTAATAAGAAACACACCATTAACAAATTCTCCATGAACAAATAGCAGAAGGCATGAATCCTACCTAACTGATTTCATTATACCGGTCACTGCTCTCTCAACTATCATCTTGACGAAATTGGCAGAATTTCCACTGATATGCCACACTCTGCCTAGAAAAGCAAGCAACATCTGAGCTCATCTTATGCGAATTTCCGGCAATTGGCAGAAGAAGACAAAAACTTCAACAGAGGCTTATTGCAGCCTCAAAACATTAAAAAACCATTAGTCATGACAAGCGTAAGGTAACTTCGGGACCTCGATTTAAATGCATCGCATGAGCAAATCAATCTCCAATAATAGTGATCCCGAGCTCAAAAGACCTAGTAAGTAGTAGTGCTGCTTTGAATCCTATTGCAATCAACCGACCCACCCCAATAAAAACTGCGAAAGTTAAAAAATAAAATAGTTGACGAAATAGGTCCATGCTACTTTAGACTTCTCAAGACTTATTTTAGAATTGATTCTTATTTGGGATCATGACGTTAACTAGAACGACTAAAATCTAGAATGGTCAAAATCTCTAAAATGAATTTGATAAATCTCGAATGCAAAAATCTCGAATGGGTCAAAATCTAGAAAGTACAAAAATCTCGAAAGATTTTAGATTTTACGCATCGAGATTTTTTTTTTCGAGATTTTTGTCATTCGAGATTATGCTTTCTAGATTTTTTTTTCGAGATTTTTTTTTTTTCGACATATCGGGGTAGACCCTTCTTATTTTTTGGGCAAATGGATCGGACCTACAATTTTATGAGGAATCCAAAGGATTACATTGAAAAGCTTGATTCTATCGCATGTTTGACAGAACTGTGCGCCTATCCTTAGAAAAATGGCTTCCAAACGATTCAGTTGCGTTTGATAGTTCCTAAGCCTTCCCATTAACTTGATAAAGTCTCATTTTCAACGGAGAATAGACAGACACAGCTGTTTTTTTTTTATATATATTCTTGGTCTTGTGTAATGCGTGTACCTACCACCATCTCGTGTCAATGATCACATGACTAAGACACTTGATTTTCTTTGATGTTTACTAAAATCTGTTCAAGATTCATTTTTGGCAGCTGGATTTTCTTCTCCTTTTTTTTCGTAAGACCAACAACTATTTCTCAATAAATAAATGACAAAAAAAACTACTGTACAATTGTGCTGACGAATATATTACCAAACAACCTTAACCTGTTGAACGTATTTCAATGTGTCTTCTTTATTTGAAATACGTCTTTGATGATTGATGATTTTCATAAATCATTTCACCAATAATTTCTTCAAGGTTAATTCTTTTGTGGAAATTTCAATTTATTTATAATTTAATTAAATTTAACACGAAATCACTTTTTTTTCTTGTGGATTGAGAAAAAATAATTCTCTTTAGATATTGTGAGGTTCATTAGTCTCAACTCAATCGTGTATTACTGAACGAAAAATTGAAAATAAAAATGTTGGCAAAATGCCATTAAAACAAAATAAATTTTGAAAAATTTCAAAACGTATTTCTGTTTTCCCCAGGGGAGTTTGGAAAATATATTTGTCCACATGGCTGGATTCATAAAAAAAAATTTTGTTTTTTTAGTGTCGAGTTTGTTTTGCGACTGAGGTATGACGTATGATAGAAGACAGGCCCTAAGTCAATAGTTATGAACCAACATATATAAAACATTTGGCACATTATCGTTTTTTTTTTATGTGATGAATGGAAAACGTTAATTTTGATTAATTGGTTAATTTATCTTTTTACACAACAGCATTCTTGTGTCTAAAAAATATATATAATATAATATTGGCGGATTTAAATTGGAGGGCAACAATAATCGTATTGCGACAATTTTTTTTTTATTTATGCGTGGGGATAGTTAATGAATCTAAAAAAAATCATAAATTATTTAAAGGAGACATTTTTTTGTGTACAATTTTTATTTTGCTCAACCTATTTGTTGATGAGTTTTGTATATTTTTTTTTACGAAGTCAAAAAACACATGTATTGAAATATTATGATCCGGCGAAACTAAGTTGATCGCCAACTAAATAAATGTCACACGGGAATATTAATATTTTGTATGGGGGCGCACAATTAAATTTTTATTTTTTTAAACAAATAAATATAGGCGACTGTAAAATGTTAGATAATTGTAGGCATTCGTTTATTGTAATCGTAAAAAATAAAACATCGCACTGAGGTATGAAATTGAAGACACATAAAGTCAGTTAATTGCACGTTTGACAACAGGTACGCGAGTGGCCAACAAAATGTTAGTTTAATTGCGAAGATTTTAATTTCCAAATTTTATTTTCATAAATACAAGTATAAGAAATATACGTGTGACGACACGCCAAAATTCAGTGGCGCTGCCAACTCTCAGGGACCGAAGAATGGCTGAAGCAAAGAGTTCAAATTGGCAGTCAGTGACTGTAGTTTCTATCAGGACGATTAAATCTGTCGACGATAATAGGGTTTTCGTTGACGAATATAAGCTTCATCAAACGGTTGAATTGTTGAACTGGATGTAGTGAAAAACAGTCAAAATATCCACATCCACATAGAGGGAATGGACAATAAATGCTAAGACTATAAGTGGATCTACGAATCCCAAACCTCAGATCTGAGACGACAAGAAAGACTGGACCTCCATTTCAGAGATCAAAGCCGTTGCTGGGTCTAGTAAGTCTTTACACGGTTTTGTGAAAATTTAGTCTATGCTCGATCTGCCGGACCGAAAGCCACGCAAGGCTATGGCTGTATATCTCACGAATTCTAGTATTCCGGCATCGGCTAAGAATTTGCGATACATCCTTTCGAAAGTTCAAAAAACAAGATTGGTACAGACTTTGCAACACTATATTTTTATTAGTGTCCTACACCAGCTTAGCCAGAAAATCGAATAAGACAAAACTTACATTGGATATCAATCTAGGTTTCTTTAAAAAGGTTTTTGAGTAAAAATCACTAGGAAACTCTTTATATAAGACCCTCATCAATCCAGTCCTGGTTTTGAATACAGTGGTGATTTTCGGTCGCGCTACTGATGAATGGATATGTTAGGGGAGATCAACAGCGAACTCTACGAGCTATTCAGTGTCTTCTTCCTGGTCAGAAAAGTGCAAATCAGTCGTGAAAGGGGTCCTTAACCAAATTGGCCAGCGCAACTGGAGGCAGTTAGCCTAACACGTTATAAAGAGGACAACACTTCTCCAAAACTTTTTTGAGACGTATTTCCAGAAGACTGCATCTACTTGGAAAACTTTCGGGACGCTGTTCAAGCGCTTAACCTAAGGAAGCCTACATTTTTATTTGAAAAAAAAAAAAAAATAAGTATTCGTATACACACTTATTTATCGATCATTCGAAAAGTAGTGAATGTACGTACTAGGCATTCGTATTAATTTCCAAAAGCCTATCTCTCTTAAGCGGACCCTCCACAACTCTCGATCTTTTGCCACCGACTATAATTCATCAGGGCCCTACCAGATATCGAAATCTGAATACGAACACGAAACTTTGGACGCTTAGTGCCTAAAAGTGGTATATGACTTTGACTAGTGAATGCTCTGCGTCATGTCTCCAGTTTCAAGCATGTGCTTCTGACTGACAGACATGATAATCAACGCGTAGTTCAAACCGCTGGTCACAATTATGAAGAATAGAGGATGTTTTTGTCTAGCTGTGCAGACGCACATAAGAAGGGTTTCAAATCCTTAAGAAGGTTGCAAGACCACCGTAACCATTTTTAGGAAGCATTTTCAGAATGACATTTTTTTTTTTGGGTAACAACAATATCTATCTAAGAAAGGAGAAACGCCAGTCAACAAAGTTGCTGTCAAATTGGTTGCATTTGTATGTAAAGCGTGGATCATCTAGTGGTTTCTTTTTAAATCATAGATTATTTTGACACTGACAGCTTTTTCCCGCTCGAAATCTTGACAGAAAGTCAATATCTACCACCGCGGAACGAAATGAATCGCTTTACACTTGAACAACGTTGGGAAATATTGAAAACATAATTCCAAAGTGAGTGCTGTGTAGTGTGTAGCCCAAACAGTGGGTTTTTGGAAAATAAGTTTTGGCCGAAATGAAGCACCCACCGCGCTTGCTGTACGTAAGTTTGTGCAAAAAGTTCGTGCGAGACTGGTATGCTAGTGGAGAACACTCTTGGTCCCCGTCGTCAATGGTGGCATCATTGGACCATTTTCTTCGAAAATTAGACTGGGAACAACGTTTCGGTCAACGGTGGGCATTACAGAGCCATGTTAACCGACTTTTTTTAATGAAATTGAAGACATGGATTTGGACGACCTCTGGTTCATGCAGGATGGCGAGACATGCTACAATCGATCTTTTGCGCACCAAATTCCCAAATCGTGTTATCAGCCATCTTGGTGATGTCAATTGGCCGTTTCGGAGCTGCAATTTGACCCGTTTGGACTTTTTTTTTTTTTTGGGAACCTTGAAGGACCGATGTTAGTGCCAACAATCCAGAAACTATTCTAGCACTTAAGGCCAACATGGGTAACACAATCTTAACTTTGTCGATAAGAAATTGGAGATTTAGGGAATGTTTTTTTTTAACAAATTAATCAAATTATTGTCCATAAACTAAGTTTTCATGAACAATTTTCTAAACATTGAAATTTCAAAAGTTGTGCATATTTCACACCAACCATCAGGCCAAATTGTGCCACTCCGTACTCCTATGTATATACTGCGGGACTAGAAGGATGATTATGTTCCTGTCAGACTAACTCTGAGTTATGAGATCTTTCAATCAAATATCTAAATACTAAAACTAAAACACATGTTCAATTTGTTTGTAAATACATATTTTTAAAAGGTGTTCTCATCATGTACATTTTCGAATAATTATACAAAATTTTACTTAGATGAACATGAACACATTTTAAAAGAAAAATGCAGTGAGTCACACTCTGCAGTGAATGTTCCTGAAATAAAATGTGAAGCAATACATTTGAGAGTATAGGTCGAAAAGGCGATGACCCTGAGTATGAAAAATGTCCTTCAACTTATATTTAAGAGAAAAATGAAGACAATATTGCGGGACGTTGCTAAATGATTAATGATTTTCTTGTGTTAACTTTTTATTTTTATAAATTTGAAATGTGTATAAATCTAGTTGTGGATATTTTCAGTGTACTAACAGTATGACTAAACTCTGACCTATTAGATGTTCTGCAGAGTCCGGTTAATACAAAAAAATTGATGACAAATTAAGGCCTATATGTCCTTAACCTATCAGCTTGACGTTGAATTTGGAATAGTAAAAGGGCGTGAGATATAAACGGTAAAAAAGGGTTCGCACTTCGGACATTTGAAGCGCCAATACATATTTCTCTTCTATATGAACGTTGCAAATAACAATTTCTGTAAC
Organism: Cheilosia scutellata; assembly: GCA_955612985.1. Classification (NCBI taxonomy): domain Eukaryota; kingdom Metazoa; phylum Arthropoda; class Insecta; order Diptera; family Syrphidae; genus Cheilosia; species Cheilosia scutellata. The sequence continues at coordinate 62,003,667 of OY015314.1, forward strand.
AGAAAAGGACGAGGAAACAGGTGAACGTTGAAAATTTAACTGGGGGAACTATACACGAGACCTGGACCAAGTCATAAAGTCGAGCAGACTAATACGACCCGGATATCTGGTAAAAATGGCAATGGGAAAACCGCACACAATACTTGTTGACAATCCAGATGGTAAGCTATCCTTAGGCAATGGGAAGACTAGGTAAAAGAAAGAAAAAGATTTACAGGAGATAGATGGGATAATAGAGGGTGACTTCGTCGTCAAGAAAATGTAACTCAGTACAAATATGGTAATCAAACTTTCATGCGCAAAACAAACAAAACCAAGAGCTATACGCATCTAGTCCATCTAGCCTCATCTCTGGAACGTCGACACTGTTCGTGGGTATTTATAAAAATAAAATTCTGACGAAGCAAACCGGCCGGCATATCGTGCGTCATACACATTGCGGGGTACTTAGAGGTACTCAGTGTGGCTAAATTTTCCGAACTCACAATAGCAAAATTTTTAATACATAATTGACTATTTATATCTACAAAATATTTAAGGTGAAGGTAAAAAATCATTATTATTAGTCAGGCCCCTTCTATACTAAATGGGTGGTGGTCATTTATAGTGTCCAAATTCTATTGGCTTCTTTAATAAAGATTTTTAGCTTTCCCATTGTATGTCAAAATAGAATATCTAATATTTTATTAAAAATTTCGCCATTGTGACTTTGTAAAATTTACCCAGGGCATTAAAAATGGTGGGTAGTAAGGCATTTAGTTACGACCCACAATTGTGAAATTAATGATCACATACGAAGCTGTAGCGTGGACAAAGTAAGTCAGTCTAATCTCTAATCACACCAAGAAATATTCTCAGCAGACTGCGAAATTTGGCCTGCGTATCCATCCCAAGGGCAACAATTCCGCGACCCACTGCAGCTGTGGAGGTACTCTTAGAGTTGGTTCTACACCTCATAGTTGCGTATAGCCAGGGCATAAAAAAAAACGGTCCTACGGATGACAGAAGGAGTAATTGGAAGGGACAAAGTCTACTTTCAGCTAATCGCAGAGATGATATAGCTTCAGGATATTCAACTATGCGAAAATAATTTCATAGCGCAGCGGATTCTCTTGCAAAGCAAAGGCGCAGCGAAACCATATGACCTCAACCTTCCTAGAAGAGTTCCGAAGCATGGAGAAGGAAAAGCGACTACAACTTTTAATTGCATTCAAGACCTGAGATGAGTTGAGGAATTTTTAAGAGACTATCACCTAAATAGGTTATCAGTTTAAGAACAAAGTGTACGAATCCTGAGGACAATAGGTATGTATAACAGACGAAGGTATCTGCAGATTCTGCGATACAAGCGCCAAAAATTCAGGCACCAACCCGTAAGAGGATAAAACATCTGGACAAGTACCAGACACAAGAATGAGGACATATAGACCTGCTACTCATTCTCAGACCCATCACAGAAGCTAGACTGAATGAAGTGCTCTGAAGAGGATATTCTTGCGAAGGCTAAGGCAGAGCAAGGACCCTCAAATACAATATTTTTAAAAAGAATCACAATGTGATGGGGCTCTGGAAAAGGGAACAAACCTCTCCAAAGTATTAGCGGAGAGCACAATTTAGATCATAAGGTCGCAGTTCGCTAGACCCTCTCTATTATTATTATAGGCTCATCGGTTTATGTTATTATGTTAGGGGTTGAGAAGTTTTCGACTTAAAGAATATTTTTTTGTACCAAGAATAGGACTTGCAACTTGTTTGTGTATATAAAGGAAGTTGTTGCTGTAGATACGTTCAGTTCACTTTAAGTTCAAAGAAGATTCGTGAAATTTTAAACAACAATTATAGATAACTGACGATTAAAATTCAACTATTCAACAACAATCACTTAAAAGGAGTCTGATGATGACTTAGTGATGCCATTCGGCTATAATTCCCACCAAACTGACAGTGTCTATGAGATGTTCTTGTAATTCTCATAAAAATATTTTACAGGATTTCGACCAATCAAAGAAATTTACTCTTCCACTTGCCGTCGACCAATTTCATAAAAACAATATAATATATAATATATGCGAAATACCTTCTCCGGTAGGACGGTGTAACAAGCCGTCGTATTAAAAACAAATGGATCTGGTTCCTCTGGAATATCATTGCCCGCATTATTTGGCAGAAAATCCGCCACCGCGGATACAATTATATTGCACGTACTCCGACATCTGGTCCCGTACAAAGGTTGCTGTGATTGTTGCTTCTTTTGCTGGTTTCCTTCTTGCTGTTGCTTATTTCGTGACGTATTCGACCCACTAAAGGCCGAATCGCCTCCACCAAAATCAGCCGATGTCGTTGAATTGAAACTTTCAGCATGCTTACCCTTTGTCTAAAAGATGTACATTTCTATAGATCAACCCAAAAAAAAAAAACTATTCTTTCAAAATCCAACCTTCGACGGTGTTGACGTTCCAGACCCGACCAAAGTCTCCCGACTTGAGGGTCGTTTCTCCTCGTCTGGTCCACCTTCGCCTGAACTCCATCTATATACGATCCTCACCGGATTCGTCGAATTGTTTGTGTTAAACTCTCGGGTAACTGTCTCTCCAGGTCGACCAATTGTCAACTGAGCTCGTACTACCCATTCAGCTGTTAACTCTGGCAAACTAGGATTTACCGGTCCTGTATCATGTTGCTCCTCTTGCTGGTGTTGTTGTTGTGATGATGACTGACTTTTATCAGTCATTTTTGTGTACAAGTGTTTCGTTTCGTGTGCGGCATATAAATAATTTCATTTAATTTTGAACTTTTTTCGTCTCCGGCCCAAAATGACGTCGTTGCACATCACGTGAAGTGGAGCACAATAAAAATTATATTTATAATACACAAAAAGTTCCTCCTTTTCAATTAAAAACAGGAAAAAAAAATAATTCTTTTTAAAAAGTCCACCCACGGACGTGGCACCACCACAACGCCGGATCTATTGGATTTACACTAATTTCATCGGACTAGAGAAAACGCGGGCATAATTTATTGATATGCCGAAAATGTGTTCACATCTGTGGCTATATAGCTGTGTCGGTATGTGAGGGGATTTATTTACGTCACACAAAAGATTATTAGGTGGTGGTCAGAGAGTCTTTGTATCTACGTGTGGGCTTTGCCCTCATTTTAACGCTGAACACAACTCTTTCAACTCTAGAAAAATATTTGTGCACTGTTCATCGCGATTGAAAACACCTGAGAAGGAGGAGGAATTATCTCTGAATTGTATTCAGTTTCAGTTTTTTTTTTTACATTATTTTTGAATTACAAAACAAAAAATTCGCGAATGTTTGCTGCACGCAGAGTTTTTTCCTTTGAAAATCTATTTTTATGTTCGAAATAGAAATCAAAAGAAAATCGTTGTATTCGCCTCGAAGAGTTTTTTCTATTTCGGGTTTTGGTCATTGAGGGAATTAAAAAAAAATCGCACACACATACGGTGACAGCTTATAACGTTTTCGTAGCAAAAATTTAATTAAAACAAAAAATAATATTATCCAATGTCGATGTTCGAAGTTACGCAATTTAGCGAAAGGAATGATTTATATTTCGAAAATAATAATAAAAGAAAACGTCCACACGATTGTTAAAAATTAAATAAATTTTTAAAAAACACTATAATTCGAATGAGTGTTAAAATATGGCCACACTGATTTATTTATTTTTTAACTTAGAAGATATATTTTTTTTATTTCGAAAACACACCACAACACGACACCCAAGTACAGCGAAGACAACTGACTGATCGTTAGAATGTTTCGTATAATTTTTTTTTTTAACTTTTAGAGGAAAATTGTATTTTTCCTTGAGCAGACGATCATTTGAGGGAAATTGGAAAATATGAGTGAGAATTTTCGAAAGAGAATCGAAATGGTTCTCTTTTGGTATGTAGGGAGGTTTCTCTTTGGGAATGAATTCAAATTCGGTTGCCAGAAGAAGCAGGAAAATGGGAAATTTGCGTTTCCGTGTAAACAAAAGTCATGGAAAACATAGAAAATTTGAGTGAGTTTTCGAAATGAAGATCAGTTGGTTGCTGGGGGGAAATTTGTGGCAAATGTGAAAACTTTTCATTGTAAACAAATGTTTTTGAAAAAAATAATTTGAGTAAATATTAATAGAACAAAAAAGGAGAGCGTTTCTTTTAAGCAACAAAACAATCAAGTACTTAGGTATGAGGTATGTATGTATTGGCGAATTTGATGAATTGTCGATGGACCGGGTTTTTGACTTATTTTTTTTTCAATTCAGTTTTAGAAAGTACCCTGAAAGAGGCTTTATTTTTATTGTAAGAATGACGAATGTTACGGACAAATATGATCAATAGAAATATTTAGTGGAATTGTGATAATTTAGTGAGTGACACTTTTCAATTTATACGCACACTGAATTCGAAATCAATTTTATATGCAATACCATAAGCATACCACAGGGATGGTTGAAAAATAATGTCACCAACAATTTGATTGATTCACTAGTGAGTGGTGACTCACAGATGTCCCAAACGACACTCCTTTGATGGAAGTGATTAAGTTTAAATAACTGACTGATCGTAAACTAAAATTTTGTGGTAACGGCCAGTGTTTGATAGAAAAAATAAAACAATTGGAAAAACAAACTTTTCAATAAGATCATAGAAAATTGCTAAACTCAACGTCGATAGACAGTTGAAATCAGGGCGATCGTATTTCGATCTGACTGATACTTTGAAAAATTCTATATATGATTAAAAATAGCTATCTTTTAAGAATGTGGGCGCAGTAGCGCAGTGGTTAGTGTGCTGGACTACTGTGCGAGCGATCCCAGGTTCGATCCCCGGAAAATCACAAATTACATATTAACGTTTTTTCTACTGCGCCACCTCTCGCGAACGTCTGACAAACATCCGAGAGTATGACTGTCCTGAAAAAGCTTCTCAATTCAGCCGTTCGGACTCGGCATAAAATTGTAGGTCCCTTCCATTCGTTCCAAAAATAGAAACTCACACAAAACGAATGGTTGCGAGAAGCTAGGCCTTGGGTGTCTACCGCCTGTCGCGCCGCCTATTTATTTATTTATTTTATCTTTTAAGAATAGGGCGCAGTAGCCCAGTGGTTAGTGTGATGGGATCACAGGTTCGATCCCCGGAAAAACACAAATTACACCTTAAGGTTTTTTCTACTGCGCCACCTCTCGCGAACGTCTGACAAACATCCGAGAGTATGACTGTCCTGAAAAAGCTTCTCAATTCAGCCGTTCGGACTCGGCATAAAATTGTAGGTCCCTTCCATTCGTTCCAAAAAAATAGAAACTCACACAAAATGAATGGTTGCGAGAAGCTTGGCCTTGGGTGTCTACCGCCTGTTGCGCCGCCTATTTATTTATTTTATTTATGATCTTTTAAAAACGCTCCAGAGAAAATCAAAATAACAGATTTTTCAAACTCAAATGAAATGGCTATATGGCTTCCCATGAAACTCCTATCGGGCGATACAGGTAGATTTTTAGGTTAGTTGAGAAAAGGATTTACCGCCGAGGACGAGGAAAATCGCTTACCTTCTCTACACACTCACTTTCTTCTACTCGTCTTTCATGGAAAGGCATGTATGGTCAAGAAAAATACCGTCAACATTTTAATGTTAAAACAGTCCCAATAAAACCATGACCAGAGGAGTTTCAGTCAAGGACCGTCCACTAATAGTAGGAGAGACAGTGACATTTTTTAGTGATGATTTAGTTAAGGTCTATTTTTTGAGAGAATGTTGTGGGCGACTTGACTAAGTGTCATCCGTGAGGATGGACCCCGGTAGCGGTATGGGAGGGAGGCAGAACGCCCTTAAGTTGTAAAAAAAAGTGCACAAAATTATTATTTAGTTAAGGCTGAAATTTTGTTTAGTGTTCGTCTGGCAGTACACAAATATGACTATAATATTGGCAGATCGATTGGCCGGTATTAACAGGGTGGCAGATGACTCCAAACGCGTCGTGTGAGCAACAAAATTTTTATGATTTAGTTAAGCTTAATTTTTTAATATGTTGTTAGGGCAATCATTTCAAGTATACATTTTCATTGGCAGAACAATATGTCGGCATTAACCCCCTGGCAGAACGATTCAAACATCTCTTATGCGCACCTTCATATCGTGTCCTCTGCCCCAGAATTATTATTGTTATGAATGATCCAAATGTACATAGTTGGTAATTTTTTTCATTTATTTGAAATCTTTTGATTGGTAACATTATTTTCCTTGAAGGTGACATTTTAGCGCTCATTCAGTATTAATAACGAGTCACGATATGGCAATCAAACATTATGAATATAGAGCAATATAACGAAGTAGGTATCTACGTGAATTGAATGAATATTTTTGATAGATACAAGTTGTTTTTTTTTTTTAGTGAATTAAATAGTAGAACTTAAACAAATTTTCAATATTTATCCGTAATAGCAGGTACTAGTACTAGTAGTTATTCAGTGTCATCTGTTTGCAGCCAATCATAATTATCGTCATCATCGTCTGCTGAATCGAGATCGCTCGATGCTCGGGAATCCATGTCTGCAAAATTTATACAAATTGATTAGAAAAATGAGGTATTTTTAATTTTTTATTTACTGTTAAATCAGCATACCTGATTCACTGTCACTCTTGTGACCTAAGTCACTTTCATTGGAACTTTCAGTAAGTACATCTCCAATACATTGTGGTAACTGATCTCCTTGGAACCAGACAAATTCATACTTGCTATCATTAATACACCCAGCCATGGTGTCCTGGAGATTTTTCAGTAGGCTGATCCAAATTTGCATTCAGCCAGATACTGGCAATGTATGAAGTTCGGAGTAGTTGTTGTTGCAATTCAACAGAGCATGGAGGCAAGTTTGATGCGTCATAATTGCGGATATTTCTTACAAATGCATCTTTGGTATTAGTTGCTTTATAAGCTTCGTTGAAGAACCCTAACCGAGCTTCATTAACAGTGTCTACATTTCTAACTCCGTACATTCGGCAGATAAATTCTTCTAAAACAGGAAACACTGCAGAAGTATCCATCTCATTATTGCCTAGGTCTTCAAATGCTTTTTGGTAACCATCGAACGCTTTCAATAATTTAAACGGTTTATTTTTTCCTCTACGGAAAAATGAAGGATTATAGTCACACCCCGTAAGGGCGTGGAAGCCAGGCAGAGCTCTTGATAGAGGTCTTCCTAATTTTTCATATAGTTTCGTCACGTTAATATATCGTTGTGAATTACCAACACCCACTTCCATCCATATGTTATGTGATTCATTAAGATGCACCATATTACCCAATAAGATTATTAAGACATCTGTGTCTGAACATCGGATCAGAATATGGCTAGGGTCATCAATTTTTGCCGCATGATATATATAATTTTTGTGTCTGCCTCTTCATGAGATTGACAGGACAGATGATAATTCACAGTGCGCATAACTTTGTCATTTTCAGTTTTGAAGCTGTAGCAAAAATCAAAATTCACATTGATAGTTTTGTTTCCTATATAGGAAGCAAATTCATCACTTGCCCAATGGTGTATTAGAAACTGAACTAAGGCTTCCTTGAAATTATCATTTTGTACCTACTCTTCGATCTCCCAGAATCTCTTAAGTTGTGCTTCTAGAGAACTGAAATGGCCTGTTCTTTCACTAATCTTTCCAGAATGATGGAAGCATACACATTCTGCACCTATTAATGCGATTCATCCATATAAACCATCGATATTAACTGTACTCAGTACTGCCAGCTCTGTACAAACTCAGGTCAACAAGAGATGTTTGAATCGTTCTGCCAGGGGGTTAATGCCGACATATTGTTCTGCCAATGAAAATGTATACTTGAAATGATTGCCCTAACAACATATTAAAAAATTAAGCTTAACTAAATCATAAAAATTTTGTTGCTCACACGACGCGTTTGGAGTCATCTGCCACCCTGTTAATACCGGCCAATCGATCTGCCAATATTATAGTCATATTTGTGTACTGCCAGACGAACACTAAACAAAATTTCAGCCTTAACTAAATAATAATTTTGTGCACTTTTTTTTACAACTTAAGGGCGTTCTGCCTCCCTCCCATACCGCTACCGGGGTCCATCCTCACGGATGACACTTAGTCAAGTCGCCCACAACATTCTCTCAAAAAATAGACCTTAACTAAATCATCACTAAAAAATGTCACTGGCTCTTAGACTATAATAAATGTTCATCGGCTTGTGCAAGAAGCTGTGGAGGCGGTACGACGAAATGTCAATGAGAATTAATTTAAACAGAAATGTCGGTCGAAATACTGCACCAACTTCAGCTGGTGTAAACAAATTTCTGATGAAAGTTCGTGAGCAGCGAACAACAAGTGGGAATAATGTTGATTGTGGGCCGGCGAAATCATCGATAAGTACTTTTTCGAAAAACACGATAGCATTGCCATCAATATCAACGGCGAGCGCTACGGATCGATGATAACCAATTTCTTTCTTTCGGCCAACATTGGATGATATGGATGCGAATGACATGAGATTCCAACAGGATGGCGCTAGGTGACACATAGCTGACGCCACAATGGGCACTCATCATATGCATAGACGACGTGAACCGCGAACGTGCGATTTGATCCCGTTAAACTTTTCTTAAGTGGCAGAAATTGGACCTTTCGGAAGGGTGCCACGGAGCTATATTAATAGGAAGTATAATGTACTTCCATTAATTTGCTGCAAATTGATTGCCGATCTGTGGCAGCCAGAGCAACAGCTATTGCATATCTATAAAGGTTAAAGCAAATATATTCGGTCATTTAACTAAGTATTCTAAGATTTAAAATTGCATTCATATCTTTCTGGCAGACAGAAACTATTGATGCAGATTCTGATTGACGCATGCGCAAACTCTCTTTTAAGGAGTAATCACATGAAAGCGAACTTTTTACGCTTTTATAAACAGAAAATTGAACAATTTACTACTCCAAAAGTTATATATTTAATTATCCCATCAAAATGTATTGAGAAAACTATTTTAAAAACAGTTTAAATAAAAAAATGTCGCTTTCCAAAAAAATTTCCGCGAATAAAAACACCATTAGCGCGAATTTTCAAAGTTTACTCGCAATCTAAAAAAATCGTTCGAACTTAACCTCAAATTAGAAATTGCTGGTAGAAACTCATGGCTGAAATTCGCGAACTGCCACGGCCAAGAAAAGTGTTCATATGAAAGGACTGTCAAAACATTCGTATATAATTGGTCGCTTTCATGTGAATAGTTCTTTAGGTTTTTAACCGATCTGGGTACAGCGGCTGTTTTTTTTTTTTTTTTGCTGACGGTGACTAGGAATGCTCCTAACTTCAGCTAACATTGGGGTTGACATTCGATTTGATTTTGGCAGTTTACACTATTATTGATTAAGTTTTCTGCATTTTAAAATTTCATTCAGGAAAGTCTCAAGGAGGGGGACTCTTCTTAACCAACTAATTAATTAACTTTCCGGCCATTTGGGCTCAGAGCACAAACGGCCAAAAATGGAACACCCACTTTTTTGTTGAGTTAAGTACGCATTGTGGGTGACACCATGACACTGTTAATGCACCTCCGCTTCTAGGATTTCAGTTGTAGTATGACGCCCAAATTATTGAAGGAATATGTATGAATATAGGCTATTTAGAGGAGACCTTCAGCAAAATAAAAATAAATACTGCATACCTACAGTAGATATATTCATGGATTTCCCTCTTCCGAATCGACATCATAAAATATCACACTCCCACCGACATCATAAATAAAGTAACATAAATTGAAATAAAATCAAGTTTGTCTATATTCTCCAACAAAGCTGCAAAATAAAAGATCTTATCGCCTGGGAAAACATAAAATTGAATAAATTTCCAATTTTCCCTCAAAATAAATGAAAATAAAAAAAAAAAAAAATGTTAAATATTGACGAGACATTGCGGTGCGACAAAAATTCACCTCTCTGTCCGTCGGTCGGTCGTCCCCTGCCATGAAATTTATTGCGGCCACTTTATTTCACTTTTCATTCGTGTATATTCGGCATACATGCGAGTATACATCGGGATGTAGGAAAATGGGTCAGAGAACGGCGACATTTCTGTTGTAGGCACATACATAAATGCATCTCTCTCCTGCTGTCATAATAATCGTTGGAAATTAATTCATTGAAGTAAAATTCCTTTCCACTAGTGGATACATACCTGCAGTCAGTCATATGTTGAATCATCGCTTTAATATAAATATTTTCACATTTTTCATACGACAATTAAAAAAAAGGAGCACAAATTAAAGTGCACACAGATTTGCGGGACCCAGTAGCCGAGTACCGCCGCGCACCTGGCAATCGTTTGGCTTCGTTGAAATTAATTAGTTCCTCTGAATTTTAATTTTACCACACCAAGAATAGGTAAGCGAGAGACTCTGTATATAATTATGTTGCCAGAATGAAATCACATCACAGTCTCCCACAGGGTGTGAAGGGATGATACTATTTTCGAGGTGGAACGTTTTTATCGCCCGTGCAATTGAGGTTAAGAGAAAAATTACCAATTTTTCTGTGGGATACTTATTTTTTTTGTTAACCACCCTGAGTCACAGCTGAAAGTTCCATGGTATAACAGATGAATTAATTGATATATCGCCGATCTTGGCACAGTTTATGCAGACAATCTGTGCTGTGATAATTGGCTTTGCCATGAGGTATGGGTTTCCCTTTAATTTTTTAATTGATGATTTCTACCTGCAGATACTTAAATTGTTTATACCAAAGTCCACATGAGGGTATGTGGTGAACATGTCATGGCCAGCTTGTACTACTTTAAATAAATTTATAACAAATGCATCCAAGAACACACAAATAAAAAAAGAGAGTACAAAATATGTTTCAAAGACTCACCTCTTGTAGAGCTTTTTTATCGGGAACCTTATTGTTCTGTAAGGTTCGTATCACATTTTTCGCTCCATCAACAACGGCCGCCTCGATACGTAATCGATGTCGCAGCTCCTCGATGCGCTCCTCAAGCGATGTCTCCAAGCGTTGTGGTCGCCCATCGCCGGTGCCACCGCCAAGTCCTCCGCCACTGCCATTCTCTTCGCCAGCTGCCTTTATCTTATGCATGTGATCCTTGTTCTGTTTCACTTTGAGGATTCGCAACCGAAGAAATTCGATTTTCGCCTTCGAATCGGCAAGCATCTGTTGCGCCTCCGCTAGGAGTTTCTTGTCGCGACCATGGTGGCCACTCGATATCGATTGGATCATATTCTCGGCACCGTTCTTAACCTTCATCTCGATGTTGAGCTGCTTCTCCAGCGACATGAGCATTTTATCATTTGCTGTCAGTTCGGCATTACCACCGCCACCACTCGATGGCGATAGAGAGGAGAAAATATCTGTGTGCAAAAAAAAAAATTAAAAAAAAAAATTAAAGGAAAAATGTTCATTACTCATGTGTGTATGTGTATACGAGTGACAGCATTGTAATGGGCTCTTAGCGAATGTACTACACGCAATAGTCGCGGCATAATTCAAAAGATACATCACCCAGGGTCCCATAATAGATAGTTTTCTTTAGCATAATTTTTTTGTTGTCTTGTGCCTTCGTAATGATGACATGACGCTGGCAATGCAAAAGAACGCCCGGCAATCGAATGCAATGCAAATCCCAACTGGAATACCTACCACCATCATACGGCAAGAGAATAGAACAGAGACCCACGGGATTCTAAAGTGGATATTATACGATTGAAAAGTCTGAGAGGTATAAGATGAATGGGAGGATATAGCCGCCAGAGATTGAGCTGAGAAAATCGACATATGAAAGGAATTTTAGAATACAAGTCATTATTCATCGTGTGTTTTTGTTTCGGGCAAGAATTGCATAGGAAATGGATGAAGATTGAACGATAGTGGTAATAGATACAAAATGGAATTTGTAACTCAGTATTTGTGCAGAGTTGGTTACACCAGCGGTTCTCAAACTTATTAAGCTATGGAACCCTAAACGACGTCCAAATATATTTCGGAACCCCAACACTTAAAGATATAAAAAATTAAAATCCATTTTTTTTTTATGGAATTTTTTTCAAGGTTAGTGTGAAGAATGAAACTGTTTCATTATTTGATTTATAATTTTTTTTAAATTGACTTCTATCTCCGAAAGCTATATTCGCATATCTGGGGCAGCGCCCAATCTCGATCTGTATTATTTAGTCTTTGCATAAGTATACGCTGAAAAGCCTGCTCCATAGCGATGCGTTGTGGCAAAAGGGAGTAAATTTAATATGGAATCCGCCGGAGGGAATTGTTCACGGAAAAAAATACTTTGGTATCGTCAAATCCACAAAGTTCCCCGTGTGGGTAATGTGAATGAGTTTCACTGTATCATTGAAAACGTTCAAATCGAATTTTTCCCGAACAAAATGACATATCTCGCCCGCATCAAAAGCATTGCAGATTTCATATGTTTTCTTGCTTATATTTTTTTTAAGAAAATGTACATATAAAAAAGCTGCATTATTAAGCTGAACATTTGTAATAGATCTGTGCAATATTGAACTTTATTAAAATCAATAAATAATCTTTCTAAAAACACATTTCATCCGGGATTTCCATGAAATCATGCACTGCTCCTCTTAACCTGTCTCGTATTCTTCTCTGAGAACACCTCATTTCGTTCTTCCTCGTATGCTTTATGTTTTATTTCAAATGCCTCCGGTAAATGCAGCTACACAGATTTGTATTAACAAATGAAAGACCGCCGTTTGACAGTGAAACTACCTTTCCCAAAAACGTGTCAATAAGGAAACATTTCCGGCGGATTCCACGATAGCAGTAGAAGGTGAAAGGGAATCGTACCTAAAGGTGAAGAGTGAAACTTAATTCCGAAGGATTCCACAATAGGTGTGATAGCCTGTTTGGAAAGTTCAGGGTATTCACTCCTAATAGCTATACCAAGCCAAAATTCGTTCAATGATACAGAATCAAAATACATGTTTTGATGAAGAAGAACTCTGCAGATCTATAACGGCCATAGTATTCACTCACTTTAATCCGGATTAAAGTTCACACCCAGGTTTAAGTGAGTTTAACCCAAAAATTAAACCCAATTCCATAATATTCAGCCGACCCGATAATAAACCCGTGTTTTTTTTTACTTTTTAACCTTGTCGGTGTTTAATCCGATTAAGTTTAAACTGGACTCCGTAGACCAGTTTAACCCCCAGTTTCACAGTGCGAGCTTAAACTACACTTTTAGATTAAACTTTAGTTCAACAATTAATTCTGTTAAAGAATTTCGTTTAAACCTTGAACAGAGTTCATTCTATAGTTTAAGTTAAACTACAGTATTCTGCCGTTTAAACCTCAGATCAGCCGATTGTCAAAAACACAAATATTTGACTTTGTTTTGCGTATTCTTTGAAAGCAAAGACAATGAACGATTTTAGAAAAGTCGTATAAAAGCTAAGTACTATACAATACTATCAAATTCATTCATTAAATTTAGTTGAACTGAAGTTTAGATTATATTGTGAAACCGGACGAGTTGAACTTCAAATTTAAACTCGCGTTCAGGTTCAGTTGAACTTGAGTTTAAACTTTCAGTGTGAAACTGGGGATAAGTAATTTAACCCGGGTTAAAACAAAATTTCATATTATTGACTAATTTGGTTTAAATTACCGGGTTTAAAAAAATCTGATTAATGATCGGGTGTAAAATTAACTACTTAAACCTTATTTAACGTTAGTGTCGTAGGCTGGGTTTCATTTTGACTTATTTTCATTCTTCTTTGTGAGATATTATGCAGAAACTATACAAAAATGCTGTTCATGAACGATACCCACACGCATGCATTTTTGTGTCCAGTTCATTCTTTGTAAGATAGTGTGCAGTACCTCATAAAAGCTATGCGCGGACTATACTCACACGCATGCATAGGCATACTTCATGGATTGTTGCTCGTAATTTTCTTTGGAAAGTGGATGTTGCCGTACCATTTTTGTTAGTTTTTTTTTTTTTAAATATGGGTAGCTCACACCTTACACTTCAATAAAAAAAATATAAGCGTCGAACATGTTTTGCTCAAAAATGTTTGCAATTTCATACCTTACAAACATTATTTTTGTGTTTTACTATTATTAATTCAAGAAAGTCGCGGAACCCTTAAAACTGTTCCACGGAACCCCAGGGTTCCGCGGAACACAGTTTAAGAACCGAGGGGTTACACGATGGGGATAATAGAAGTAAATACAGGAAATTGCTATATAAAAGCATCGCCAGTAATATAAAGGAGATTTTTTTTCCTGGTTAAGATGGAATTTTTTGGAATATTTCAAGGATTTTGTAAAGGAAGTACGACTAATCTGTCGAAAATAGATCCTCGTCTTAGCTTTGTGCTAAAATTTAACAAATAGCTACAAATTATGTCGTAGGGTATGTAACTTTGGGCACACGATTTTAACAAACGAAATATGTGTCACGCTTTAAAAGCTCATCAATATAATAATAAAATTTGTTCAAATGGTTGTGTCACGCTTTAAAAGCTCATCAATATAATAATAAAATTTGTTCAAATGGTTATCATTATATGATTTTATAATCTCAAACACAAACCAAATATCGAAGACATACACCAAATAACCCAGTTCGTGTAATTTGTTCACAAATGATTGCAGACTTTCAGGCTAATTCAGCGAGCTTTGAGCTTTTTGAGTTTTGATGAGTCAATAGAGCAAAACAAAATGAGGAATGGAAGAAAGGGCAAATGAAGGAGCTAAACAGTTATAAAATATTTAAATTATAGAAGAAGAAACTTGCAGTAGCGCCAGACACGCGTCTTAATGGAAAATGCCTGAAGACATTGACGAAGCTTTCAGTCCAAACTGTCTTTTCAACATCCACCCTCAATTCAGTTGGTTAACAAATATTCCTCTTCAGGGAGGATCAATGATCAATGATTGCGGTTCAAAACACACCTTAGCCAAGAAAGCATCGCAAATGCAGAGCTCTCTCGCGCATACTGCCTAACACTGGTGACCTGCATACGCAAGAAGGATCCTAATTTCCAGAGTTCTTACACCAGTTCTGTTGTGTGCAGCCCCAGTCTGGGCGCAGGCACTGAGGACGAAGGAGACCAAAAGTAGACTATTGTCAACATACGGGCTTTCAGCGCTACGGACAATCAGCGGCTTCCGAACCATTTCGGATGAGGCCGCCTTTGTTATAGCTGGAATGGTTCCCGTCGACATTCTTGCAGAAATGTTGAGGATATATAACAAAAGAGCCTTAAACCAATACGATGCCAGTGAAATCAAGAGGATTACAAATGAAGAATAGGCAGAGTCAAAACCTATGTGCCAAGATCGCTGGAGTAGACATACAAACTTATCCCGACAATCCAGGAATGGATAGAACGTAACCATGGAGACTGTAACTACAACCTTACACAGTTCCTATCAGGCCACGGTGGCTATCGCAAGTATCTGCACCATTTTGGAAACGACAGCTCACCATCTTGCCTCGAATGCGTAAATGAAGATGAAGACACGGAGCACTCAGTATTTTATTACCCACGCTTCATGGCATGGAGAAATACTTTGCCCAGCCCGTCACTAATCATCGACCACATGTTGCAGTCTGAAGAGAATTGGACGGAATTATGTAATTTTATAACCATCCTACAAAATAAGCTCCGGAGAATAGAAAGGCTAAGAAAAGCCACAGCAGAAGCCTCAGAGGCCGCAGAAACACCAGAAGCAGGTGACACAACACGATTAGCTTAAATGCTAACCAGCCCCGCGAAGTAATACCTAACGGCAGTCTCGCGGGAAGAGTGGTTGAAGATTAGGCGCACTCCCGGCATCGATTATTCGGGTTTGCGAATCGTGCATTTTGGTAGAACGGGCTACCGCATCTTTAGAAGTTTACCACATCCATTGGCGCATAAAAAAAAAGGGGGAGGATCAATAGATGATTGGATGAGGACGACAACTGGTAACGCCTACCGACTATTTTTGCATCAGCTCGTAATACGGTGATAAGTAGCGAGCAATAGGTTTTTAAGGCCCAACATCCTGGATCTCCACGTGACCCAATCAAAGTGCACTTATGCTAATCGATTCGAGGACAGGTATCAAACATCTTCGATGTGCGCACACACTAAGGGGCAAATGTTGACCCTGCCTATTACCTATCTTGTTGTCGCTAAGTGCTCAGCTCAACTGTCCAACGAAAAGAAGCTGTGGACTAGCCAGAAGAAGAATTTCAAAGTTGAACACAGCTGAGCTGCTGAGGCGACTGAATAAGAAAGTCTACACTGTGCACTACCGACGCGACTGCAGAAACCTGACAAAGTACCACGAGACCTGACGTTACCAGCCGCCCTAGGGTAAGAGCCCGTCGTAAAGTACCCTATTAGGTTTCTGATATAATGCCTACTAAAAATTTAAGGGTTTCTTGAAATTGTTTTTAGCGGGCTGAGTGGCTTGTTGGACCTGACTTAGGGCTGCATTGTCAATATGAAATGCTCATAAATGTTCCATGTTTTTTTTTTTTTTTTTTTTTTACTGAACTCATGGAACTGAATTTGTAGGACTGTAGAAGGGGTCAGGTCCTGTAAAGTGGGTGATTTTGAACCACTTTTCACCAGTTCATCGGCCTTTTCGTTACCTACAAAACCGTGCGTCGTGCCTAGAAAACCTTCTTATAATTTGGAAAAGTTCCTAGAACTCAGCGTTAATAAGGAGACTAATGCAAAACCGATTTTAGAGTCAATTCTAAAGACCTAGGAACGTTTATAGCTGCTTGAGTGCTTGACCATCCGTGAATATATGGCTTTAATACCATAGTCGGCGCACTCTTGAATGCTGCTCATTCTGAAAGTGGTTCATTTCCTATATCCGAACTGCCGTCGGTTCCCTTTTTGAAATAGAGTAAGATACTCTTAGCACTTTGTCTAAAGGCACTCCACGGTTTCTAATATGGGTTCCAAGTCGATAAATTGGGACTTTCCAGCTCAATTCATGTAGAACTATATCCAAGCAGTGTATCCGATAAGAATTCCCGAGAGCTCTTCATGTTGAAAGTACTATTTTCAAAAACCATCGGTAATCAACTTCCTGCGCTCAAAAATTAAGTAATTACGTGCCAAGAGGCAGTCAATTGTGTATCGTACATACGACCACTTAGGTTATGAGCCTATAGCCTATAGCCGACAACCTGCCTCTATCATTGACCTGAAACAATCACAGAGTGTGCGCTCCCCATGGTATGCTGTATGCACCACACACATAGCACAGAGTATGTAAACAGCTATTAACTGTGGCAGTACATTTAACAGCTCCCGCATGCACCTCACTCTCCAAAAAAAAAGTATCTATCTCTCTCTATGTTGAGGTTTGGGGCACAAAATTTACATTTTCCTATGGAACACTTGAACGTGTTGTTGTTGTTGTTGTTGTCGATAGTACTTTTTACTAGAGGTGCGCACGTCTTGTTTGTGGTGTCCCCACACAAGACCACGTAGATATAGCTTCAACTTGAAGATGACAATAACAAGTTTTTAGCACAGTGGATGAGGGGGCAGACTATAATGCCACTGTTACCGCTGCCAAGTAAGGCGTTCGCCGTGTAGACAGCCAGTCTGACGTGCAGCGGTCCAAAACTCAATGAAAATGGGCACCACAAAGCTGCACGTTAGTTGACATTTCAATAACACCAACCCGATAGAGAGAGAGACTACGAGTATACAGCGAATGTACCTCGCGTCGTCGTCGCTGTGTCGTGTCATGGCGAAATAGTTTTAAGCGCGATTTAGGAATGCCATGGATTCATACCTCTCCATATATACAAATGGAGTACAGAGAGTAGGAGTAGGAGTACACAAAGCAGAGTGTATACCTTAGAAGAGTTTCAATGGTCGTCGTTTTGGAGGTTGGTTGCAGGTGAACCTGCTCCTGCACTGTCATGTCGTGACAGTTGGAATTTCATAGTTCAGGGATAAAGTATCTGTAGTGGCAAAGGAGCGGTTCAAATTGTCACATGTACTTGTATGCATCCGCGCTTGCATGAACAATGCATATAATTAGTTAAACGGCGACGAATAATGAAGGATAATGGATTTAATGAGGTCTCAAGCAATTAAGGGGACTTGGGAGGTAGGTACCACTTGATGAATTACGGTTGCGAATTAATTTTCTGGAATCTTTAGTCATTTATCATGACGAGGATGTGGAGTGTGGTATGACATATTGATATCGTCTTTTGACATGGGAATTTATAGAAAGTAGTCGTTGTTGGGTAACCAAACAAAGGTCGATTTTTGAAATAGGATTGAGACTGACACTATAGGGATACAATCCCGATATGGAGTCCCGCGTGATAATTAGTACCCTCCCTTGGTGTCGAAAGTGTAGATGAGTGCGTCGCATGAAACTTCCTCGATTAATGAAAGTTCGACGAAATTGTTCGGATAACCGTTTCCGATTTTGAGCGAATCGAATTTTTATACAACACATCACGTTTTTTTCCCCTACTTCTATGGAGAACGGCAAATGTCTTTCAAGAAAAAAGGGGAAATCTGCTTTAATTGCGGCGACTTATCCGGCCGACCTAGAAGGGAATATTAAAAACCGTAGGTGGCTGAAAGGGCAAGAAGAGAACCCATCCCCAGTGAATGAAGAACCATTTACACAACCTAGTATAGAAGAAGTTGGCTTAGCTATAAAAAACGTTAAGAACAACAAGGCCGCAGGCTCTGATGATGTTTTCGTAGGGAGCATGCACCGAATCATCAACCAAGTCTGGGTGGAAGAAAACTGGACCATCAGCCCCATATTCCCCATCTGCAAAAAGACGATCATATGTCTTGCAAGAACTATTGATGCATATCCCTGCTTAATGTTGCACGCAAGATCCTATCCAACGTACTGTGTGAACGTCTTAAGCCGTTCTGCAACACGCTAATCGGCACGTACCGGTGTGGCCATAGACCAAATTTTCACAGTGAGGCAAATCCTGAAATCCCAGCTACTGGGGTATGGGGACGATATTGAAATCATCGGTCGTTCCCAGCGAGCCGTGATAGAAGCGTTCACGGCGATTGAAGAACAGGCGAAATCCGTTGGCTTTGAAGTAAATGAGAGGACAAGACGAAGGACACGCTATCAACAAAACAAGCATCTGTTCACCGCACAGGACAAAACGTCACTGATAGCAACCATTTCGTGGTAGTTAAGGAGTTCATGAACTCCACGAATGACACCCTATAAGTGGAGATCCGGCGAAGAATTACACTAGGAAACCGTTGCTACTTCTGTTTGGCAAAACTATTGAGTTCAAAACTCCTAACTCGAAGGACGAAATGTGTACTCTACAAAACCCCTATCCTCTTAGTTCTGCCTTATGGCGCCGATTGCTGGACGATATAGAATGAAAAATCTGATACTGGGCTCCTTCGAAAAAAAAAAAAAAAAATACTTCGCCAGATTGTTGGTCCTGTGTGCGAGGAGGGCTAATGGAGGAGAAGATACTACCGCGAACTCTATGAGTTGTTCCAAGATGTGGATGTAGTACAAAAAGCCAAAACAATGACTACATTGCCTCGGCCACATCGAGCGAATATGCACAATAGTGCTCCAGCTAAGAGGGTCTTCGAATCCCAGCCCCCAGGTTCGAGAAGACAAGGAACCTCCGTCATCCGAAGCCATCGCGGATGTCAGAGCGCTTGGTCTGGACAACTGGAAGCAGAGTGCCCGGGATCATAGAGGATGGAAGGCTGCAGTGTCTTAGACAGAGATTCTTCACGGGTCGGGAGCGATAAGTATAAGTAAGTAGGTGACTGCAACCTGCAAGTGGAAACGAAAATTCGGCTGTAGATAATTGAGAAAGAGGTTGGAGACGACAAGATCGCATTCGACGGAACTAAATGGCATAAGATCAAGGTTGGCTGCAACCGCTTAGTCAACGGAATTGGCACAATTTGTCCAGGTTTACTAAGTTGGAGACCATATCTCGTCCAGGTTTACTAAGTTGGAGACCATATCTCGACCATGTCTTTCTCTTCGTTAATTGATTTCTATATATGGACTCCTCCCCGGTTTCGGAGAATGATGACATTTTAAAACTATATAATTCAGGCAGAAAAATGTGCCGAGCACTCAAAGCTAGAGAATTATGTATTTCATCGACAACGAGTAAAAGAGGTTCTGGTTTTGAAGGCCCAAAGAAAACCCGGTGGGGCAGCATCAATTTTGGATTGGGTACTTTGCAACGAGCAAAGGAATAGCAATCAGCACTTGTTAGTGGATAAAGCCTTAGTCCAAGAACCCCACCTGATTTATGGTTACATTCAGAGACTAAGATCCAAAATCTATAATTTGTATTATCCAAATATTGAAGATAAACTGACTTGAAAAATAATACTAGCTGCGCCCACCCGACTTTGCCCGTGCCCAGGATTTTTATAGCTGAAATAAATTCGTGTCTATATGAGGACAATGCACTCCAAATTTTACAACTATAGCTCCTTCAACTGTGAAGAAATTACTGGCAAAAATCTTTCTCCACTATTTTTGCTCGGAAATATCCATACTTTATAAAATGCAACGAACCATTCGTCCGATTTTTCATGATTTATAGATGTGTGGCCAAATTAGGCCGTAGGGTAGGTGAGCATTGTAGAGGATTAAAGGGGTCGCGGGGAGTAAGGGGGGTCTCACGAACTGTTAGCCGTATGAACTTGAAAGTTTGTATGTTGATATATAACTCAAAATTATTACATGCCTCATTCATCGTTTTTTTAAATTGGTCCTATAAGAGTTAAAAAAAGACGCCCAACTTACAACAAAAACTAGCAAACTTTTCAATACGACTGAAAAAAGTAAAAAGCTCAAAGACCGTCAGTTTCAAAAAATATAAAAATGGAAATAGAGCAGCAGAACTAAGATCATAGCAAAATTTGTGCAAATCCATAGAGGACGAAAATGAGGCACCAAGGTTCCGCAATGTACTATCCAAAGACCCCCTGCGATCCCAGATATATTCAGAAGATTGACGGCGAGAATTCTCTAGAAAATGTTTATGAAACACACTTCCCCGAATGCATTGAAATTGAAGCTCAGTTTTCTTAGAATCCTCAGAAAATTGAGCTCGTTTTGTTCACTAGAAAGAGAAAGGTACCTGACTTCGCACTAGGATTTCTTTTCCAGAAGAACGGACAAAGAAAGGATTGAATGATCTATATCTGCTAGGTTCCACATTTCACTTTCACTCGATATGAAATCGGAAATCAATTTTTGTGTTCTACATTTCACTGTATTCGATATTGATTTCAAAATTTTCAGAATTGAGACAAAGAGAAATTGTGATTTCGAAAAAATGTCGGAGTTTCTGAATCGCTCGAATTGCAGAACGAATTCACTCGATTTGCAATTTCGATTTCACTCGATTTCTGGAACCTAGCTGTATATGCTTGTAAGAATGCCTTTAAGAGAAAATGGGGATTGCAGGGGTTATAATTAGCACGACGCTTAAATATGATTCTTGATATCTTCTTTACCAAACAAATTGGCGGATTTTATTGTGTTGACCAAATTTATTGCGAATATTCTCGCCTTTCCATTAAAAACACACTTCATCATCTCGTAAATGAGTATAAGGCGTGCAAAATTCCCCTCTATAGAAAAGCACACAATTGCGACAATTGGCAAATGTCCCCTTCAAACGCGACACACTCACCTCATCTATTCTCATCAAATCTATTTATTGTAGGTACATTGTGCGAATTTTATTAAATATATCCGAGCGGCTTATCCATTCATAAATAGTCTGTCAACCACTCGACCCAATTCCCGATATTAAAAGATAACCCATAGATACATCTAAAAATAGCGACCGTACAAATGTACAAGTTCGCATTCAAAGCAGCCAATAGCCCATGGGACATCCGTCAATTCTAATGAAATTCATTCATCTATGTCAAGAGTGGCTGGGCTCTGGCTCAGGCTCTTGTTATAGCTCCCCGCCCGCACTCGAATACTCGTAATTCAAATAATCAAATCAGTTGTTGTGGAGACGCGATAAGAGCCATTGTGCGGCATTTTCTTATTGCATTCTCAACGTGCCCCTATCTGACAGGCGTATCAGCGTCAAGTTGACACAACACACTAACACACACCGCGCATAGATAGTTTCGCTGAATGAAAAGTTATACCACCATAGCCCGGTAGTCTCGTTCGCTCCGAGGAGTTGTGTCACAAAAGATACGAAATGTCATAGTAAGTCGTCTTTGTCGATGTCATAGCCTGTGGCAGTTGCGGTGAAACAACAAGAGCAACACTGTTGTTACTGTATGGTGTGTCTTTGTGACTGACTGAACTGACGACGTTGTCGACGTGATGAATGCGCGTTTGACAGTCTTCGAGTTAAGCATAAGGTATTCGCATGGAACATCTTTTGGGCGAAGTCATCGTCGTCATCGCCCATTCATGCCATCTAAATGGTGAGACAACCAACGGTGAAGGAGCAGCATGAGAGGAACCCCAAGATATGATTGTTGGTCGTGGTGACATAAAAGAAAGTCATTGTGTTGGGCGCGCAGCAATTGAATTTCTAATTTTGTTGGTATTTGTGTTCGTTGTGCGCTCCAGAGCCACTAGCAGATCTGTCTGTCGCTAGCGGCTGGTGGAGCGCAGTGAAATGGCTTAATTGCAAATGTGGTTTCGACTGCACTTTCTTCGGGCCGACCGACGGACGACGACTGCTGGAGGAAATTAAATGGGTGGTCATTACCATTTTTGTTTGTTATGCGGTTGAGTTGGTCGGGTGTTTTACTTTTTTTTTTTTGTTGTTGCTGACTGCGAAAACTCCAGTGTGGTACAAGTCAACCGGAACCCTGAGGGAAAGGTTAATTGGAGTCGTTCCGAAGAGTTATCTGTTTTTAATTAAGCAGCTGATTGGGATTATAGTGGAGTGTAATTGCCAGGCTATTGTTTCGAGGGACTTTGAATTTACTCGCAGTAATTGTGGGCGAGGACTTTTATGGCAGAGGAAATTTATTACTCTAGATAGAGGCTAGGCGTTCATTTATGTAAAGGTTCGAGAAAGTGCAATGACTAATGATGGCTAGTGAGACAAGTCCATTCAAAACATGTGGTAATGATTCTGTTTAGTATCTACAGAGTTTCCTCTACCTGTCGTTCTAAGCTTATATGGGGGTTTTGACAACTCCTCACGCAGATATATTTTCTCGATTCATCCTCTCCTTCAATGTTAGCGTCGAAATTCGAATCTGACAATGAATACTCCCACCGAACTCTCCAAGACAAAGGACTACTGTCATCGTCTGTTGATTCCACTGATAGATTAAAGACCCTTGAGTTATAAATGTGATTGACCAAAAGAGTCGACTGAAGATACGAGGAACTAAGCGCACGCAATCCCCTTGCCGACTGCTGCTGTAATCCGTGATAGTGACTGTATGGTTACGGCACTTCAGCTGCGAATTAAGTTGTCAAAAATAACCTCCAACTCTGTCGCAAAAAGACAACGCGGAACTTGAACAAAGTGCCCACTGCCCAGTTTGAAGCAGCTATTTATGGATGGAGCTGCCTAGAGGGACATGATCTTTGAAGCCTTCAAGTCCGCTCGGGACTATAGCCCTATCAAAGGTAATGTAACGAGTCGCCCGTCCACAGAGTCTGAGCTTATTGTCACTGCGTTTTATTTACAATAATTGCATGGGAGTAATCCAGCTTAAGCCAGTCCAATCATTCACTGAAAGTCTGAACCTCCTATCAGTGCGTTTCGATTGATAAGAATTTCATGGGAGGAATCAAGATTAAGCCAGTCCCAACCATTCACCGATTCTGAGCCGTCAACCACTGCATTTCGACAATGGGGGTTGCATGGGAGTAATCCAGCTTAAGTCAATACGTGATTACATTCATAATTGTATGCATTGGCTTTAATAGTCTTACAGTACCTAAGTGGTCATTCTTCCATATTTCTGAGTCTATAGCTTAAGCCAACATAATACATTTAAAGGTTACCCTTAAAATTGAGTATGATGCACGAACTGATTTAATGGAATTTGAACTTGAAAGTCTTAAAGGTAAGTAGGTAGGTTGGCTATCTACGAACAGTGGACACACTTAGACCGTAGGCTGACCCTTTCTGATATCAGAAGGGAGCTCTTACCAAAAGGTAACGCTAAACCAACTGGCCAAATCGAGGAGCTTGTCAAAGAAAAAGAAGCATTCTTCTTTAAAATAGAGCAGAGTAGTTACAGAGATATTAAAAAATGGTCTTACCCTCCTCTTTCCCCCTGCAGCTCTCTCACAAGCAGCACTGAAGATATTCAGATCTTTGATGTGTAGCAGGCCAAGATTCTGCTAGGTTGGTTGGTTGAAAGTGGCTGCCAGCTGATAAACGCCAACCCACTTATAAACCCACGATAAACGGATCATTGGAGAAAAATTGTCTCTACCTATTCGTTGAACCTATAAAGTCTATAAAGTTTAAGAGCCTTTTGCTGTCTGTGTTTGTCAGATGACTTAAGTCGTTGTAATCAAAGGCTCTTAAGTGAAGTTTCCTTTTACGGGAGAGAGCTGGGCAGGAACAAAGAAGATGAGGGATAGTTTCCTCCTCCTCGTCATCCATACAGCATCTGCAAAAGTCGTTTGCCAAAAGGCCTAGCCTCATAGCGTGCTTTCCTATTGGTAGTACGCAGTAATGACAAGATCCTAGGACTAACAAAAAAATACACTTTGATCTGATTAAATACTGCTTTGTGACGATGCCAGGAAACGACAGCACTGTATAGTTATTTCCACTCATGTCATAGGGGATCAGAGTTTAAACCACTATGGCCATCATGGTGTAGTGGTTAAAGTGATTGCCACAAAAACAACTGGTGGTAGGTTAAATGACACTCAGTTGCAAAATGTGGCCGTCTACCAACGTAATTTGGAACAAAAAAGCGATTGCCTTAGAAACCGTATGGTGAATTATGCAACTCAGCCCCATCTTCACTTCCTCTTTGGACAACTCATCCACCAACATTTTCGGACTTTGTGGGTAGCTTTACAATTATTGTAGTATTACATTTTGGGTCTTAATTGAGCAAGTTTTCGCTAAAAACTAACAGAGGTAAGTCTCCTGCTGAACAGCTTGTCAACTCATCTATACTTCTAATCCATGGACAACTCATCCACAGTCATCTGAGTAGTTCGATTTGCATTTTACTCTACATTTTAAAACGCCATTGTGCTTCACATTTCACATTGAAAGCAGACAGCTATGAAACAATGTTGTAAATTGTATATGTAATTTACATTGCCGTAGTTCAGTTGTCTCATTGACAAGATGCATCATCATAAGCTGGCCATGGATATTGGATAAGTTGCCGGAGGATGAAGTACGATAACCCCACGTAAAGGAATATCTTTTTCGATGGCGCTTCAATCCGGGCGGACCTCCATCAATGTAAATCTATTGTTTTCTTACCACCAAATAGAACCATAAATCATAAGCACGTCCATCTACTATCCATAAATAAAGCACAAGTCCGAAGCTTATTTTTCTATACTATTTCATTATTTTCCCAAGCGAACTCCTTCTCAGAAACCCCCAATATGTTTATTTTTAAAAATAAAAATCTCTGCTCATCCATCAGCACATGCTGAACAGATGGATCGATTATAATTCATCGATTGGCAGACATTATAACTACATCGCAAACGAAAATAGCCAAAGCCCAAATGATGAGCATGTGAGGAGGGATTCACATAAATAAAACCTTCTATCCCTTGGACAGATCCATGTCAAACAACACATAACCTACAAATTAGTTTCTATTACAAATGTTGGCCATTAATCATCATTTACTGTTCCAGTGCAATTCACACGTACTCTCTGTGCGGTACTGGAATGTTATTTGTTCTTGTTTTTTTTTTTTTTTTTTATTTGCCAATTATATGCGTTGTCAGTCGATGAGAGAGATTACAATGGAACATTGGGCCATGTGTTGAAATTCAAATTGGAATTGGAAGTCAAAATCAAACTGACTCAATGTTTCATCGTCATTATGAATTATGAGGTCATTGTGTAAATATGGGTTAAATGCCAGACGAGCGGGAACAAAAAAAATTAATAATTTCGTCGTGGAATTCAAAGTGTAGCCAGGAGCTAGGGACAGTCAATATATATAGCCCGTGGTTGATATCTGTCGTCATTCTGTCTCGCGGCTAGGGTAATCTAATTGACTGAAATTTTGCTTCGAAATTTCACATGTGCGCAATTTCTTTGGATCAATCAAAACATGGCAACACTTAATTAAATTGTTTTTTTTTTATTAGAGACAGAGGTTTGTTATGAGGAGGTGAATGGAAATCACGAGGTCTGTGTTAAAGAATTCTTGATTTAATAGGAAAAATGCATGTGAGGTCGTTCGAATAGTACATTTTCGACTTATTCGATTTAGTTTACCAACTGAGGGTGACCTAAGCCACTTTTGTTTGGTTACTACCGAAAATGATGTCATTATGAATTGACCGAGAGCAGATAGAAGAGATGGGGGTTCTAAGAAATATTTGGTAAATGGAGTTCTATCTAACGTGGCACTATTATTGCCATGCGCACACTCGAATTTGGCAAGCGCACACAAATGTGCGTAAACTTGTATATTTGATAATAATTGCAATATCGATGCATTTTTGAAAATATTGATCGACAGTCATAAATTGTCTGTCTTTTAGTTCCTTTCGTATTTCTTTGAGCTAGATAAACCACGACTGATGTGTGAACTACAATGAACTAAATGAACTACCTACAAGGAACTATTAAGTTCAATATGTAAATTAGAACTTATTTGAACGCACTTTCGATACACAAGCCTGCACAGGTACATTTAACAATTTCTTAGATAAAAACGAAATTGAAAGTTGTTTCTGACTTGGAAGAAGATTTATGGCGAAGAATCGAAGGTGAGTTTTGAGTTAAGGAAAAATCCAAAAATCCGGAAATCAGTAAGTCCTACAAACTGCAAACCTTAAACATGCATAAAACTCCGCGTAAGTTATCAGAACCGTAGAAAAACTGTGTTTAGCTTTAAAATGAAGCTTATAAATATGTAAGTTTCGGAAGAAGGCTTGCATATTGACCGAACAACGCATCATGCATTCGTTCAAACAATCACTTAAAGGAGCTTGATGGTCAATAAGTTTAGTGGTCCAGTTATAACCCCAACTGAAGCATTTTTTAAAAAGTTGGTGTTCTCAAACAAAACGTTAGTTTTGAGCACATTGACAAAAAGCCCATTTCTATAGTACAGCAATTGTCGCGACGAAGGACGTTTTGTCAATCCGACCCTTCGTGAACCAGTAACGAAATAACTCGTCCAGTATGTACATATCTGGTTTTCATACATGTTTATGAGACTTATGCTGTGACCAAATTTAGAGTCCTCAAGGGAACATAATCGAAAATGAACTCGACCGAAGAGCTAAGCTCACTAAATCTTCTTTAGGTTTTCAGTCATTTGTAAAATGAGTTATCTTAAGAACATTCGTCAAGCTATTAAGAAAGTATTCACAGTAATTAGACCAATTCTGGGCTCCCCTGCTTCATGCAGGTCGAGTTTCTTGTGCAAAAACACGAAAATCCACTTAGAAAAAGTATTCACCTGTTTACAGGAATAACTGACTCTGTCAAGAACCTGCTCTAACTAAACCTGATCTTAATTTCGAGCAACACCTAAAACAGGATAATCTATAAAACTGTTGGCAAGTCACTAAGAAAGAGTTTTCAAGAGCTTAACAGACCAAATGACGGTTGGGAAGACAGCAGCATTCCCTCGTCTGTCCCTCAGAAAAATATTGCTTACGATGCAGGCATTAGGTAAGGAAGGTAGACAAATGCACAATAAAACAATTCAGTGACTTGCTCCGAATCACCCTAAAGGTATGCAAGCATTTGTGATCACATGGTGTAACTTCTACTCTGTAGTGTCAAGACAGTCAATTAGTAGAGTTTGTTGTTATATTTGCGTGCTGAAGATTCTAGTTTACTTTGCTTTATTCTGAAAAATTATCATTAAAACCGACCTTTTACAAGGGTCAACTCTTTTCTAGACATGACGTGAGAAAATGCCCAACACCCGTGATCGTTCTGGGAAGAGGGCATAAGTTCAAAAATGTCCAGCACTCGTGGGAACTTTTTTTCATCATCAAATGTCCACTCTGAATTCATCAAAGGTATATCTACCTATTGTTTAAATTTGGAAATTTGACCGCACTACTGCCAACTTATTAAAAAAAACGTATGAGGGAAATTGTACTAAATTTAGTTCCCTTTGCCTTCTCCGACCACAGTTTTCCTCTAAAGTGAACCCTTTCAAACACAGCATCACTAGCCCTAGTCCACTATTACACGAGCTGTCACTTTGCAGATATTAGTTAATTATGCATAGGCCTCAGAATTAGTTTTACGAAGTACTAAGTTGAGTAAAACGCACTCCATCTGTCCCTCTCGACTACTGACATAATTTGACACAAAACCTTTGAGACGCAAATTAAATTTCGAACCAATGAAAACCCCCATCACGTCGGTCGAGTCTCAATCGCCGAATGTCAAATGGATAATAAATTGAATAAATTCAACATTACTCCGTGGTGGTGCAGTGCCAGTGACACTGAGTGTCTATAGTGTCATATAAATCACATTTTATGGTCGTGTATGATCGCGTTGGAATTCAATTTCCCCAAAATTGCTGCACACCGTCGTCACCGCGCCACTAAAAATGGACATTCAGTCGAAGAAGTGGACAGACAAACAAATGAGGGAACAACTCGTTGAAATTTAATTGGTAACATGGATACGACTCGTTGTCGCACATTGTGCGTTAAATTATAACAAAAAAAATCGCTCTTTAGCGCCTTGGCGCGATACCATGAAACCGTGAAACCGAGAAGCTGTAACCCAATCCAAATGTAGGCCAACAAACTGTTCATGCCTTTTAGAAGATCTCGCAGTCAAGCCGGCCGTGTATTCCATTACATAAGCCACAATAATATTGCATTAGATACGAGTGCGAGTATAAGTTTCATTTGTCGTGTGTTTTTATTTTGTTTTTTGTGCTATTGTGTCACAATTATGTGAAAATGAGTATCACACAAACTTTCCAACTGATGGGCGGCGGCGCTGAGCTGGAGTTGATACTTTGATAGTTTGTCATGTGCATGTCGCAATAAGTGACCATAATGACATAAGTTGCATTCTCAATTCGTGTTCCATTGTTTTATGGGCATTCTTCGGGGTCGCTGATTAGTCAGTCATATTCTCATGATTGTTTAAAAATGTCACAAGGGAAAGATGGGTGGGTAGGTGTGGTTTAATGAAAATTGCTATAGGAAACCATTTATTTGTGCAAACTTACCACGTCCATTAGTCGTGACAGTATTTCCTTGTGTGAGCAAAATTTGACTCTCCAATTCTTGCAATTCGGACTTTAGTTCGGCCAACTTGCTGTTGCTTTTTTTCACTATCGATGCGACATCGTTTAGGGAACGTCTATCCGTGGCTACTTCGCGTAGCTTTTCGGCGCCTTCTTTGATTTTGAGCTCCTTGCGAATTTCACGTCGAATCGCCTCTTTGATCTCCTCCAGGCGATTTGGTAACGCACTCTCTGGCAAATTGTCTGTGAATCCATATTTATGGCTGAGTTCATAGAGAACCGGATGTTTTATGTAATCGCCCTGAAAGTAAACAATATAGAAATGGAAAATCAATTAATAAATAAATTTTAGGGTGTCTTCAAATTAATTTTGTGTCATAGAGGTGTAAAGGTGGACACGCTCCTATTTAAATTAGTTTGGGGTATTAAATATTTAAATATGAGATATTTTATAGAATATTTTCATATCTTTTCATGTAATATCCAAATTAATTGGGGTTCATTGATCAAAGACTCGAAAAGGGATGAACATGAACACATCTACCTACTTTAAAATTTCCATTTCCATATGGAATTTAAATAGATTTTGGAGTACCTATAATTTGAGGAAATTTTTTTTTCAATATCGGGGATACGTCGTTATAAAAAAAATTGAGAAGGAGTCAAACATATTAAATGTAAAATGTTAGCTTTTGGTATCCACTCGTACCTACCCAGCTCTGATGTATGCACCGAACAAAGACTGGAGCTGGTTCTACACGTACAACAAAAAAATCGTCCTGACACGTTGAAAATACGGGCTAATACTTTGTTGAATGCCACCCATTGGTTTCGATTTGTGATTGGAATCAAATTCTGTAACGTCTGGAGACTTCCTTCAACTCTATGATGATCAGAAAAAAAATTACAGAGACCTAAAACGCTGACTGGTACGTATACTGACGCTTAACTTCTGTTTCTGGAACCTTTTTCTCGTTAAAAACTAGCAAAACATTTCAAAGACCTAATTCTCGTTAATTAACTTTGATGGGGGCTTATTCTTAACCCGCAACTTTTGTGCTTTTCGATTCTCATATTGAAGATCAAAAAAAGCCATTTAGACGTCTATTTATGAGTCTATTTGGAGCGATGTCGATAGACGACTGTGGAGTGTGGAAGCTTGCAACCAATGTGATCGGCCTATGAATTTCGACAACTTATCACTAGAGACACTCTATACTTTCAAAATGGATGCTGTGTTGTCGAAACAGTGCCAAAGAAATGTCGCCCGAAATAATTAATCAACTGTAGCTGGTGTACGCAAGTTTGAGAAGAAAGTACGTGAGATTGGTTTATTGATTGATAACCGAACATATTCGCGTGTTCGTGTTGTGTGCTCAAAAGAATATATTACAGCTGTTGCCGAAAGTGTGCGCCTAAACCCCAGAACCTTAACGCGCCATCAGTCGCATTTTGCTAAGATCTCGGATTGTTCGCTTACAAGGTCCAACTGACATCTCTCTTTGGGCTTTAGAGCATAGCTCGCAAAAAATCATCTATTCATATCCATAGGTCGCTGGTTCATATCCGGCTCGAAGGACCAAATTTTGGGCATAAATCCTGCTATTATTCGTTTTACGTAAGTACACATCGAATTCGCACCATGCGTATGAAGCGCTTCATACGCATACGCTTTCGTCATTTGTGTTGTACGCTTGCTTGCAGCTGCATGTCGGAAGCTAGCTGGCTTAACCCATTGAAGTTGGTTGGGGTTTGTCATCTATAAATGAGTAAGAAAAAACGTACTAGATGTACTAGATTTTTAGACTGCGGTTTTCTTAAACGTTCGGTTCATAGATGGCTCGACGATGAGCATTTCCAATTCGGGGGCTACGTTAACAAGCAAAATTGCCGTATTTGGATCTCGGCTTTGGTTTTTTTTTTTAAAGGCGACAACGGAAATACGTTGTTACAGTTAATGGAGACCGATACCGAGGCATGATAACCGATTTTTCATGTCTAAAAATTGAGATTTTAGACTTGGGCGAGCTATGGTTCCAATAAGATGGGGCTATGTGCCACACAAGCCGTCCAACAATCAAACATCATGGTTCTATAATCGTGTAATCAGGCGTTTCGCCACGGAGCTGCGAATTGACGTCGTTGGACTTTTTTTTCTGTGGGGTACCTTTAAAGATCGATGCTAGACGAAGAATCCAGAGACGATTCTCACAATCAAGAACAATATTGCGGACAAGCTATAGGGTCGAGAAATAGGGACCGAAACAATCAAAAATGTACTGAAAATTGGGTTGAAAAAAGTGCCAGGCAAGGGAATTATTTGAAGAAAATAATTTTCCAGAATTATTCGGAAGGTTTATTCTTTTCAATAAATCGACAATTATTGAAACATATTGATCGGTGTTTTTTTATAGCTATTTTAAAAAGAAACCAACAAATGGCCCACACTCCACAATTTTTGATCAATGTTGAATAAATTTGTAAAATATTAAACGGTCAAAACAGGGAGCAGTAATAAAAAAAAACAAAAAAACCTAAATAAAAAATACTAAATTGTGAATTTTCACTGAACAAAAAAAAGAAAATCAAAAACAAAAAACTGTCATTCAAAATGAAGCCTTGGGAGCGTTAGAGCAAGAGAAAGATATTGTGTTCGGAAAACATTTCGAACTCGCGACCAGGGATGATAATGCTGAACCCAAAAAAGGTAGCAAATTGCCCGAGAAAACGAAGTAGATTTACAAAAAACGAAGCAGACTTTGGCGAAATGCTCAAAATGATAAAGTTTGGTCTTCAATGGAATAAGTGGATCTATAGATGGATGTGTAGTGTGACAGAAGCACATAAATGATATTCTATAGTGCATTACATGACACATTTTTTTCCTGATATTTATATTTCGTTGATTTTTTTTGTCGTTTGATGTATTGAGAGTCAAATTGATCAATATTGTCTATTTTAAATGATATTTTGAACCATAAATAAACGAAGTAGAAATAAGTTGCTACGTAGCAACAATAATTAAAAAATGAAGTAGATCTACTACATATGAAGTAAATTATCATCGCTGCTCGCGACGCGATATTAGTCAATTATATCGCACAATGATGACAGTCGATTTAACCCGCCAATGGTGACGTACTGGTCTGTGAGACCGGGTGTGTTAAAAAATGCGAATAACTTTATTCTCCGTCATTGTTTTTTGCTGCAATTTCGAGTAGCTGCCGTATTGCACGTCCCCCACCATCAGTTGTCGTCGAAACTGCGTAGTGAGCACACGTTGTGTATTTTTTTTTACTAACCCGGTGCGTGAGACCGTGCGTCACTGTTTATGTAAGTAAAATAATTTTTTATTATTCGTATTATTTTACCTTGATTATTTTTTTTTTTTATTGTTTTATTGTGTATTTTGTTCATTTTCCTTTATGAATATGTGATTTTTTATTGTTTTCTTAATTTTAAAAAATGTATTACTAAAAACATTGTTATTTTTAATGCTCTAATTAAAAATCTTGTTTGAATTGTAATATTGAAATAAAAGAGCTTAAATTGATTAAATATCTTTGTTTTATTGTCAAAGAGCATAAATATAAAAAAACATGAACTATTAGTAACACGTTTCGAAAAATCTTCATTTGAAAAACCCGGTCTGTGAGACCGGCGTCACCATTGATCAAAGTCAAATTTGCGTCACCATTGGCGGGTTAAAAAAAAATTGCGTATATTCAGGAAGTTTGTGGCTTAACTACAAAAGCCGTCAACACTTTGCTTGATCACAGCTCTATAATTACTGACTTTTCCCAATTGAATGTCATTAATGTAAAAGAGCTGTGGTTTTAACAAGACAGCCTAATATGCTACACAGCGCGCTCCATAATCAATTTCCTATAACTAGCAGGTTTCTTACTCTGTTACTGAAGGGTCGCCGAAAACGTCCAACCAGATGCTGTATTGTTGGATTGTTGACTCCGATCGACATACGCTGCGTCAAAATACAGATGGAAACATGTTACTGTTTAGTGAGCGCAGTCAATGACAACTACCATTCGACCTTATTTCTTTACAAAAAATATGAAATCGATACGACCTTATTTCTTTAAAAAAAAAAAAATGAAATCGCGTGACTGCCAATATCAATAGAGATCGCTATCGGTGGTCAGATATATTTTTATTCAAATTTAGTTAGCATAAGGTTTTAACAGATTTGCTTTCAACATGACGGCGCTACTTGCCGGTGGCCAAAACCATCATCGGCTTACTTATTGACCAACTTGATGTTGGTCTAACCTTTCGCAAAAAAATTAAAGTGCCAAATAGTGTGACCATATGCCACCTAAAATGTGTCCAATAGGGCTCATAAGAAGTTGCTAAGCACTCTTGGGTCAAAACATGTACTCGTAGGTACCTACATTTTTTTTTAAATTATGTCCAAAATTAAAGAAACTATGAACCTGTAAGTTTTCCCCTGTCACTGAAATAATTTTAAATTATTTAAAAACATAAAATTTGGAAAAAATCTAAAAAAAATCAGTGGTAGACCTCAACGTGTCAAAATTGAGTGAAAATGACCGCGTTCCATTGGCCGCTAAATGACTAGCGGAATGCCAAACTCCATAAAAAAAAACTGACATTAGTAAAATAAAAATTTAAATGTCCATCTTTTTCCTAACTTTTTTAAATAATTTTATAGGAATCTTTAAATTGACAGAAAAGAACACAAAATAATCAAAATCAAATGTCACTTTCCCGTTGACGCTAGGGATACTATGTAAGACGTTTACGGTCAATGGCACTGTGAGGACTGTCCAAAAATGTCCTCACTCTACAACTGAATTTTGTAATTTGTGGCCAATTTCTATTGAAAATCGATATCCTTGAGTTACAAGTAAGTTCACAAGCAATTTGCGTATTTTGTGATAAAAATATGGTCGATCAACTCTGAGTCTATCTATAGCAACTTATTAAAACGTTTGATATCCCTTCATAAAGTTATTCCGCCAAAATGACTATCAAGTCATATTGATTGTGTACCTTCGAACTCAGCAATAAGTTCCCATGAAAACCAACCACAATTTAGGTACTAGAACTTTCTGTTTTGTTCAGGTTCATAATAAATAAAATAATACTTCCTTCCGATGATGATGATGGGGTGCATTCTATTTCAAACGAAAAGCCCTACAACTCCCACAGTCGTTTGTCACATTGAAATTGATACCATACACAAGCACTTAACAAAGGTGACTCATCCCTCTGCAGGTACATAACGCTGACATTGTTGATAAGCGGTTTATACAAAGAGAAAGGTCACAACACAATATTATGCTCTCACCATATTATATTCTTATAGCATTACAAAAATAAAAATAAAAATACCTTAAACAACACACAAGTATAATTCAATTATCGTTTAACGATTACATAAATTAAGATAAATTATTATATAGACGGACACAGCACATACATTCCAAGCAATATATTTATTTACCTGTGTGTAGAATATCGATGAGGCATGTGTGCTCACGGTGACGCAAATGGTACCGCGACGCAATGACTTGACCGAGCTTTTTGACGACGACTTACGGATACGCAATGATTTTGACGATTTAGAGCGTTGCAATTCCATTTTGTTTTCGTTCAGGGTTAAGGTGGATTATTCAGTAACAACGCCACCACACGGCGCTCATGTGCACAACGATGGCTTTCCGGTAAAACCAAGAGTAAAAAAAAAAACACTGCTGGAGCGAAATCCAATTTAGTACGTGCATTCAGGCATGAAGAGCGCACACTAAGCCCGACTGCTCGTTGGCGTGTCTTGGCTTCTTTCGAGGTATTCTCCAATGCTAAGCGAAGGAGGCGAAAACTTAAAAATTATACCCAAGTTCAAGTGCAACCCGTTCGCTGATTTAACATGGCGCGAGATGTTTTTCCTCTTTTAACACGCACACTATACGGAGAGGGAGAAACAAAGGAACACTATCATTTGAAGACTGCGACGCAATTAATCACCTGAGCGAGGCCTCCATATACACACTAATCCGTCATGGTGGATTGGAATTGTATAGAATTCACCACGGTTGTTAATTGATCATTTATGTTATACATCCTAGCTGAGAAAAAAGTTGGTAGGCTTAAAATAACTGATATGCTCAAATGGGAATTTTTACTTTGTTGGAAGTGCTTCAGTCTGGGGTTCCACAAGGGTTACAACTTGGGCCCATATTTTATACAAATTACTGAGCGAAATGTGATGGGTTATGTTAGGTTAGGTTAGTGGGTTGGCAGGACGGACAGGAGAAACCTGTACGTGCCACACTTATGTAGATTTATGTACATCAATGTAGATCCGTTGTGATGCACTAGGGGTTTATGACCCTCGTTTATAGTAAAACAAAACTAGAGTTCCTCTCACTTCTTTGCGAACTTCAGAAAAGTATCATTGCGCACACGCCCTACAATCGACTAATTTTGTATCTCACGCAAAATGTGCGCTATCTTAGCTGTTAGGAAGAAACTCTAAAACAAAAAAAAGACGCATTTCAGTAAGTTTATATGTTATCGCACACCATATGTGCGTTTAAGAAACTACGCGCTTATGGCAGATTTTTATTTATTTTTTTTTTTTTTTGAATAAGTTCATAGTGTAGATATGTTATCGCACACAAAATGTGAGTTTTAGAAAGTACGCGCTTATGTTAGTTCTGGTTCTCGCATAATGGTCCGTAAAATATTGCTTTTATTAGCAACAAACTGTAACTAACAGCGGTATGTTCACGGACCCTTCAGCAAGCTAATTTTGTTTCACATATAAAATGTTATTTATAAAAAGACCACAATTGTTTAAGTTCGAATTCATTCATTCGCTAGAAACAATAAAAAATTAATTGTGCGCAGTTATAATCACTTGAAGGGGGTTTGTAGTATATCGCACACAATATGTGCGCTTTAGTAAATTCGCGCTGTTCTATTAATTGCTCCCCGATCATTTAATTTTTAGACAACAAATGGGTAAAAGTTGTCTATGCGCATACGCCATTGTAAATTTATATCGCACACCAACCGTGTGCCTCAGAAAATGTGCGCTTGTTCATGCTCGTAGAAGTCCTTTTTCAAGCATTTCAATAACGAATAATTCAGTCGAAAAATGCAAATTTTTTCCAAAACCTTTAGCACACTTTTGCGAAAGTACGAAAAATATACAATATACATGAATAGAATTAAACCGAGTGTTAGGGAAATAAATGCACAAGCAAATTACCTAAACAAAGGTAAAAAAAATATCATCAGCCAACTTCAAAATAATTACAAACGAGTATTAGCTGTAAAATCGTAAAATAATAGCCCGAAATCGTATCACAAAAATATAACTCATTTCCTAAAAAGTGCCTCAATGCACTCAAGCATAAAAAATGGAATGTACCTATTATTAATAACCTAATTTTCTGTCTTGCATTGTATATGCTGTAATTCCCCTTGTTTTCATAAACTACCGAGTATTTACAAGTACAATTCGAATCACGTCATATGCAAAGTTATTTTTGAATGTCAATGTGACTTAAGCGCCGCTTATCTACGTGCATCAATGCCTGCGTCATTCAGCTTAAAGCATACATTTATTCACGATCCACAAATTTCTAGACAAATGTACAGCTATTTTCAGATAGATGCACGCATTTGAGATAATATGAAACGTGCTTTATTTGTCATTCAAAAGAACTTCATTAGTCATTCATAAATGGCAGACAGTTTTGTAAACAAGTTGTCAAATTTGAAGGTGGTAACATTATAGTTCCGTATGGAATTTTGTGCAGTGGGTATAAGGTGGGGGGCTAGGCAATTTAGGAATTTCATCTTTTGACAGTGGAGTCTGTCCTTTCTTCGATTTCAAAAAAAAGTGAATGACTTAAAAGCAAACCAACATACAGAATATGCGTGAGAGTAATCCAGCTTAAGCTTTTTTTTTAAATTGTAAATAGGATTGTTCGCAAAAAGTTCATTCTAAGATTATTTGCGTTCAATCAAGTGTCGAAAGTAAATGAAATTCCACTTAAATTGAGTTAAACGATTGAAATACTGTTTAACTAAAATTATTTAAACTTTCGTTAATTTTTGACACTTGCTTAAGCCCACAAAATTCTATTATGGTTGGATCTTAACTTTTTGAATATTTTCTAAACTCTATAAAAGTTTTCTTTATCAAAATCAACTTTAATGAGTTTTAGAAATTATTTATATGTATTTTTTGTATGATTGACAGGTAAAGAGATGACAACTCTTATAGTATAGTGTTATGTACACAGCGAGGGCATTGAGGAATATGGGATCAAGATAGCTATTTCCCAAAATCTGCTGTCTTCTAAAAATAAAACTAAAATCATATGAAACTCTTTAATCGACTTCTAATCACTGCCCAAAAAAAAATATAGTAATTTGCAAACGTGTATCTAAAAAAAAAACAACGACAGCCCCCCGTATTCATCCAAGCAGAGCAGATACGCCTCTTACTTCAATCAACAACACCACCCACAGTGACGCCAGAAAACAATTCTTCTTCTCAGTCTGGCGCGCGCGATACACTTAAAATTTAAATCCCACAAATTTATTAGTTAAATTTGTATATAATTTGTTTATATTCACCAAACATGCATATAAACAATGGAATACCCTGGCGCGATATATTTACCGACTGGCGCTTTTGAACTTTATCCTGCTTCAGTGTGGGCAATACATTTACGGCGCCAGTATTATATTTATCAATGTAAGCTCTTTTCACAATGACTTTGGCACGTATGATTCAAAAGCGATCACCATTTGACAGGTGTCAGACAGAACTGTCATTTAAATCATATTTTTTCATTGAAATATGTTTTACAATGACTGCGGCGAGATGGAAATTTTCTGTATCCCGTGGATAGATACAGAAATGTACTTGCTCATTCAAATTTGTTTATTATTTACGTAACAACACGCTGCGATATAAATTCACATAATCAAAAGATAAGATAAAAAACAATTACGGCAACTAACAGTAGCAAAAGTTTTGAGGAAATTTTAATCAACAAAGTTGAGTGAAAATAATAGTCATTAATAATTAATCGGGGGGAGAATTTTTTTTTTTTTGCTTAATTTATGACGTTAATTGTTAAATGCACAAGAAATTCTTCTATTTGATCTTTGTGTGTAATTGTGTGCAACGGTAGCTTTTGATTTATATTCTACTTTGAATTCTTCTGATTTGGGTCATGAAAATTTGGTGGATTTTTGAAAAAATTAAAAAATTATTAGTGTCTGAAAAATATCGTTTCTATTGTGGGAATCGTAAAAAAAAAGTCATTAACGCCATCTAAATGTGAAAAGAACAAACGAAAAGATGATTTCTCTGAATGAGTGTCTATTTTCGATTCCAAAATCTGCAATTAATCCGTCAAAACAAGAAACATCCACGAAGATGTTTACAAACGTTTCGGAAGTAGGCGATCATTTGGAACCGGAAAAAGACCGTTCTACTAAATTTTTATGAATGCACACATTTTTAGGAAAACATATTTTTTTCAAAATTGTGTATAATATAGTTCATTTTTTTTGTGAATAAAATATAAAAAATCTGAAAAACCAACCGATTCTTGCTGAATATTTTCAGAAAAATACATTTTTTCCGTTTTTCTGTGGCAAAATACTCTTTTTGCGTTAAAGCCATTATGTATGAAGTAAATGACAATCAAAGACATATTTAGAAATACGCACTTTTTAATAAAAAATGTTGTAAATAACTAGACGATTTTACTTAAAAAAATAAGAAATTCTGAAATTTTTTATGAACATTTATGAGGCATTGTTGTAATTGAGAGAACTTTGTCTAAGTAAGAAAGAATGAAAATGAAAATTTGTAGAATTAATTTAAGTAACTTGTAAAATCTTCAGAAAATTCTAAAGGCCACACGTACGACCTCAATTTTCTAATATTTAAAAATTAAGCCTTAAAATTGTGTTCGTTTGTCGCCGATTCACGCCTTAACGCATTTACTGATTTTAACCAAACTTTCACACATCTTTGGTGTTGGTGAAGTTTGGTCAAAATTAGACAAAGGGGCGTGGCACCGCCCATACAAAAAAAAACATTCAAAATCGTATATCTCGAAATCCGTCGAATCGATTGAGCTCACATTTATAGATAATCTTAGGTATTGGCCCAGGATTGTTCCTGTGAAGATTGGTCAAAAGTGGACAAAGGGGAGTGGCACTGCCCATACCAAAAAAAAAAAAAAACATTCAAAATCTTATACCTACTATACTAAAAACATCTTCTATGGGGTGAAATTCGATGACGTTTTATCTCGATAACCACTGGGCCGATTTTCATGATTTCATGACATTCCAAGTTGCAGGGGGATATAGATTTTTATTTTCATTGGTTAATTAAGCAAAAATTGGGCAAATGAATGGGATTCCACCAGGGATTTTCTTTGGACCACAGATGTTTCCACAAACCTTTTTTTAAATGAGAGATATTTGTAGGCCCATCGCGATCTCTTGGAAAACCATCCATGCATTTTATTTCCCTACGCTTGGTCGACAAGCTCTATCCCTTCTATGTGGTTAAAGAAGTAGTTTCCCAAAACATTTTACCGCGTACGTGCGATATTAGTGCCATGAGTCCATGACATTCGCACAGTATATGTGTGTTGTCTTCCTCGACACCTATATCATTGCAGAATTTACACAGATCTGTGTCTGAAAGTTCTAGTCTTTTGGCATGCTTTCTAAAAAGACAGGATACTTATTGATACTCTCAGGTTTGTCATGCTTAGCTTAGGTATTTCCCTAATTCGTTTGTGGTCCGTTTCTTACCACAGGGCATTGGACACTCGGTGGCCAGCTGTGTTGGCACATCTTCGGGCTGCTTGTATCAATGGATGTAGTGTTACTTTTGATAATTTCCTTGAAGGTACTTAAAAGTGGGTTGATATCAACTTGTTGATTTTTCGACATTTCTCCGCTCTTTTTTGCATACATATACTGTATAAGTATGGAGCATCGAAGTATATGGTATGGTACATATATCGAAGTCCAGCGAAGGTCCGATTTCATCCGTTCTAATTGGATGGTCATTGAAAAATTGTCCCATGATTGAGCAGTGTCCTATATTGATTACATGAAATAGATCCTAAGCTCATTATTTCCAACTGTTAGCCTAATCTGTAAATCAAGCGGTAGTAATTTGATAAAGGTGTCCAAACCCGCCGTGGGTGTTGATCGAAGTGCACCTGGAGCTCTGTTGTAACCCGTTTCTGTTTTATGGTCGGTGGCTGTATTTGCTGAGCTCGAACTTGCGCCGCGCAGGTCACAAGCAATGACTCCAACCACTACAATTTTGGCAACCTTCAACAACCAAGCTTTATATTAATTGTTAAGATTCTGACTGAATTTAGCATAGAGAAAATTTCGAGGATTGTAAAGACCATAAGAACTTTCTAAATTCTGTCATGAATTTAAATTTTTCGGCCCAGATTTGTTAATCTGCAGAAAGTATTTATTTCGATTATCTTATGCAAGAATGAAAAAATATCTGGTATGCCACAAGGGAACCACTTCGGACCACAGCTATTTATATTTTACTTTTGAATTCATTTAACTTAAATAATTTTGTTCAACTAATTGAAAAC
The DNA here is from genome assembly GCA_955612985.1 of Cheilosia scutellata. Classification (NCBI taxonomy): domain Eukaryota; kingdom Metazoa; phylum Arthropoda; class Insecta; order Diptera; family Syrphidae; genus Cheilosia; species Cheilosia scutellata. Next base: position 62,044,797 of record OY015314.1, read on the forward strand.
GACGAGCTGAAAGATTTTAAGAAGACTTTACTTTCGAACAAAACTACATTTTGTTTTCGACAACGACAACTGTTAAGGAACCTTCCATTCGGCACAACTAGTGAATGTTGAGAATTTCGCTGCTTATGTTGGTGCAAGAAAGTTTTCGTCTATGGTGATTTTTCTAGATGGACCTGTGTCCAATTGCAGACAAACTAGAAGTCTGTGCACGGACGTGTGTGAGCGTTATCTCAACTGACTATACCTTGTTCTTTAAAGACGGAAGTGAGCTGAGCCATATGTTCCATAAGATTTCAACAAGAAGTGGCTACTGTCAATATTTACTGCTGGAGACCATACTCCTAGCTTTAGCTTTTCTTTATTATACCCGGTACCACACTGTGGTGAGGGTATATTCACTTTGTCATTCCATTTGTAACGCCCATAAGGAGGCGTTGTAGGTATGACAAACTATATATATTATTGATCAGCATCACTTTCTTAGTCGATCTAGCGATGTCCGTCTGTCTGTCCGTCTGTCTGTCCGTCTGTCCGTCTGTCTGTCCGCACGATTACGGCCGTAATTTAAGAGCTATCGACTTGAAATTTGGTACGTAAGCTTTTATCCACCAGACTGAGGCTAAGTTCGAAGATGAGCAAGATCGGATGAAAACTACTACTACCTCCCATACAAAAGTATCAGATTTATATAGCTTTTTATGTTAAAAATTAAATTTAAATAGCTACAGTAAAGATAGCAAGTAGTTTAAACTTCGCACGTATTGTTTTAATAATATTTAAAATTTTTTGACAAAAAAGGAGCTTGATCGAATAAAAACTACCCATACCTCCCATACAAATATATAATTTTTTAATACTAAAATATTTTTTTATTTTACAATAATAGGCGTATTTTTTGGAAATCTATAGCTAGTTCACTTTTACTTTTACATGCAAAACTGGTATACTCACTTTTGGTTTTGTTATACCCACTTTTGGTTTTACATGCAAAACGGTTATACTCACTTTTGATTTTGTTATACTCACTTCCCAAAAAATACGCCTAATATAGTACCGGGTATTTGAGCTTCGGCATAGTCGAAGATAATTGTCTTACTGGTTTTTGGGACGATTTGAAGGAACCCACAATTTCAAGCCGAATCCGAAGTAAGACGTTTTTTCAGTACGTTCGCTAGGTATGATGAGTGACACTTTTTTTCGCCCCAAATAACTGTAACTTCATGAATTGAAACTTCCTTCCATACTCAGCTGGAAGAATGCTAAAATATGTTAGGAGGGCGATCAATAATTCTGGTCAGTCAGTCAAAAAAGCCTACAGAATATGAGACTATGAAGTTGCAGTAATGCTAAAGTGACCGCTTTACCACTGTATCTTTAATTTCATCCAAATGTTACCTCATTTTGTTCCAAAAAAAAATCCTGTAATCTGGCTATACTATTATAAGTTCAACAAAAAGCTAGCCCACCCGATAATAAAATATTTTGCGCGTCCACATGTCGATGTTGTTATACTACGACTTTTACTCCAGTCGCCATATCACATCCTCTAACTGTGTATAATAAATTAAGAGATCCCTTAACTTCCTAATTGCCCCTTCGACCGCTAACTGCTAACTCAGAATTATGGTCCCTCAATTAACCACACTCGCAGCATATCAATATGACCTCCATCTTACGGTTCAATCTGGCATTACTAAATAGCAATTACTCAAAGCTCATAATCATAACTGTATATAGGTTCTGCCCAATTTGTATCTGCATTCCATGCCATATAACCAACAACAAAAAAAAACAATTAAAATGATTAATTTACCACCGAAGATGTATTGTGGTAATTTGCATAAAACAAAATAAATGACCAAAACAACCGCAGGACAGCAGAAATAATAACAAAAAAAAAACAAATTACATCAATAACAATCGCGTTGCAGCAAACAAATGGCAACACTTTGACCTCGTTTCAATTACTTTTTCAACAACCGTGCATCACTGTCAAATTAATCCTGAACGCGTGCGAATTGAGTTTAAAAAAAATTGCGAAGAAACCACTTTTTCGACTAATAGAATCGACAAGTGGAAAAACAGAAATGATTGCAATCCACACACACTTTATGACAACTTCCACGTACACACTTGTAAATCGATGCACACTAAATTCAAATTTATTAATATACACGCATCACTGTTAGCAGATTGGCCACTTTAACATGATTTTTATCTTTTCGACACCTTTGGCACTTTTTTGGTTGAAATTTTTGGCAAACGTTTCGAACGTTTTCCTAATTTTTCAATTTTTCCCTGCCCTTTTGGGGTAGTATTTTTATTATGCACAAAGCGTAGCGGTGGAAAATTCTCCCGCTACGTGGACAAAATTTTCATTAGAAAAACTTTTATGGTTTTAATAAATTCCCTCACTGGCGCGCGGCGGGTGACACGTAATTTAGAACGAACGAGGAGAAAAATAAAAAACACACACAAAATGTAGACGACAAATTTTAGGCTTTTCAGTGTGACAACGAGAGGGTTGCAAATTACAAGATTTCCTTTATTTTTCTTGCGAAATTTGATTTCATTGAAAATTCCAGTCGCGCGACGACAACGCGACGATAACCTGCACTGCCGACGTTTTTAATCACTGAACGACAGGTGGAAGTGAATTACCAACGACCACTAAACATACACACAAAAGGGAGTGACACATATACGGTTAAATAAACTTTTTCACTACTACCATACAGTACGGCGAACCTGAACCACCCCCTCAGACAACAAGCAACCCTTCAAGTTGAATAATGTTCGTTTGAAGTTGGTTTTGGAAGTGTTTTTATTTTTTTTTATCGTTGGGGCAATAAATGTTAAGTTAACCACATATAGGGCAACTAGATTTGGTTTGGGATATGATATGATTTACCATATGATTGGAGAGATACATTTTTGGAGAAGGTGTGTTGGTTGTAGGTCATGAGAATGAATCAAATGAGGTTATTAGTGCATGGAAATGACAAACTTGATCTCAAAAAGGTAAAATCCAAATTATGATTTTAAGACTAAAGTTTTTAACAATGGAGCCGAGTCCAAACGGCTGAATTGAGAAGCTTTTTCAGGGTTTCCGGTGATTGACCCCTCGCTCAATAGTCACTGAATCACTGAGACAATGCGCCCACTATATCTAGAGATGTCAAATCGCGTTACTTTGAGGGCGTTACATTGCCAGGTCCATTTCCTGTCAAATTTTCATAAGTCTATGATTGTGGTCACCTGCCGCTGTATGGAATGTAGCGCCATCTTGTTGAAACTACTATGTCTCGTCCGGACTATTGTCAGCAATGAATGGGGAAAAGCGAGGAGTAGATAACAACGTTTCTCGCTTATATTAGAAACCGGCCCCAGGCAATTACTGCTCGGAAACTTACCTCATGTAATGCTTTGTTCTTCAGAAGTTGAATTTTTCTCAGTGCAAGGTATTCCACTTGCAAAGACGCACTATTGTGTTTTCTTATAAGGAAGTACATCCAACGCGCCACGGTTCATTGACCAAGAGCCTAAGCTACTTATACTATTGAATAAAACAGAGAGGTTGAAAACCTTAATGCATTTTGAAGTGAAACTTGTTATGGCTCTTTGAGCATCAGTAAATCTGAATTAAGATAAAGGAGGAGTGAATGGTTAAGCTGCTCGGGCAGAATGAGACATGGGAGATTGGAAAATAATTCCGAACTACGATGAAACGAAAAAGCGACAAGAAACTGGAAGAGGTAGCTCGCGTGGTTAAGCTTCTCGGCCAAAATGAGACATGGGAGATTGGAACTTATTATTGCTCGTTAGGCAGTAATTCCGAACTTCTATGAAACGAAAAGGCGACAGGAAACGGGAGATAGCGCGCGTGGTTAAGTTTCCGGGGCAGAATGAGACATATGAAAGTGGAGCTTCTTATGGCTCGTTGGGCAGTAATTCTGAACTGCAATGAAACGAAAAAGCGACAGGATACGGAAAGAGGCGGTAACGCCCGTGGTAGGAGTGAAACACTAATTTTTACAGAATGACCCATGAGCTGTATAGCTGAAGTCGTGGGTACCACAAACTCGAGTATAGGCACATAGAGCCGACTTAATAGGATCTTCACATGTTGGGAATGAGAGGTATATTTACCGGAACTACTCGGCTTGTAGAAGTAAAGCTCTAAATTGATAACCCTGTTTGATACAAGTTGATTAATCCACTGACCTAGACTCGCATCAATTTTTGGGTCTTCAAGTAGATAGAGCTCTCGTGTCAATATACGTTAAAAGCCCCTTCAATGTCAAAGAAGTATATCATTGATAGTTCCGTGGCGCGGCTAGTGATTTTCCCACAGTAGTCATGTTGCGATTTTGAAAGCCGCCTTTTACCTTTGACTTAACACCTTGGACCAACTACGTGTGACCCACGGATTGGATACCATAATCCTAAGAATAGAATCATCAAACTAAGATCCCAATACCAAAATAGCATAATAGAAAATTCTTAAACACAGATTCCCCATATTTCGAGTATATCCACAATGCATACACAGTGAAATATGTATATGGGCAACATGCCCCCCCTGTAACCCCCCTGCTTGGGGTCACTTTTGGATTTGGAGTAGGTGATAGCAAGTTAGGTACCTATAGGCTAAGTTTTTTTAAATCCATGCGGAACATGTATATTAGCAACCTTTTGGAGATTTTGTGCTTGGGGATTATCAATTTGTAGATTTTTCAAAATGTGGGGATTTCGGGCTTTGGAATATTGCGGGTATCCCGTGACCCAGACCTATAGTTGTAAAGAATTCATATGGCTGGGTGCTTCAGTTATAGTTGTTGTTAATTGTTGTTCCTTTGTGCTTTAGGAGAACATAATGTCAGGCCAATATCATACAAATCCTATCGGACATAACGCTGTCGAAGGTAGATGAAAAAGAGACATATAGGTATGTCAATTCTTGCAGATTATTGGTAAGGGATATCTAAGAGTCTCATCCTGGGTCTACCTAGGTCACCTACCTAAAGACGGCGATTCCATAGCATATTTTGTAATCCGAGTTTTGGTCATACTACCTTTAACCAAACTACAAATAAGGGTCCTTCTCTAGATTCTTCTACGATCTCTGCTAGTCACCCTATTTCTGGGAACCTCATTTGGGCATCTTGCATCCTTGATATTATTCTTCCGGTCAGTACAAAAAAAATTATCCGTTTCATTCTAACCCGTGGACTACCGCACAGACTGCATCGTGTCAACAATTTTGCAAAAATAACCAAACTACCCCATCATACCCTATATACGGTTTTCTGAAAATAAATTATTGATATTATTATTAAGCGCTTTTAAAGGTGTATGCGATAACTAAACATGTGTTGTCTGAACACACGGTTATAATAGAACTCTTTGTGAGGGTGAGTTATCGCGCTTATTTTGATTTATTTAAAAGCAAACTTTCGGATACGTTATCAGGCGATACACGACAACGACAAAGATGATTGTGTTGTGCGCAAAACATAGAGAGAGGGTGTTGTGTTGTGTAGCGCAAAATATCAATTTAATGATACGTAAACAATTCGATTTCGGGGGGGGGGGGGGGGAGAACAACTAAATACCCTAAAGTAGGTGTGTAGTGTGGTCGTTTCCATTAATTACCTACCAATGTGATTGATGACAGACCTGAGACCTAAGGGAATATAATGACAAATACCTATCGCAAAGTGCACCTTAAAAGCAGACAAAAAATATATTAACAAATTTACAAGGAAAACAGTGACGAATTTATTTCCGCGAAAATTATTGAAAAAAAAAAACGAATAAGTAAATCATCTAGCTTTAAAGTAGGTACTTCCAGAAGGCGTTAGCAATTGTGCTTGTCATTGGAATGTAATCATAATCGCCTCTAGCTAGATCGATGGGGCTGATTATTCCGTTGGATTAATGTTTATTTACCTAGGGACTTGTTGTTTTGGGCAGTGTTGTAACAAATTTATGCAGAGTCAACTGAACTTTAGAGACCCCTCGACTATGCAGTGCATGCGTCGGTCCCATGAGAGGTGTGGCAAATTTTCTCGCCGTCTGCGTCTCTTGGGGCCACTTGGTGGCAGACGATCAACCTTTTTACTGACCAAAATCGGTTGGACAATAATTGTAATGATATCACAGCACGCAACGCAATCAGACAGCATTAGAACAGCAACAATCACAAGACAATTAGTCACGACACTACTTAGTAGACAGATTATCATCAACCCAAAAAAAAAAAAAAACATTTTAGCCAACAACGCGATGAACTCACCGAAAACAGTTCGCCGAAAAATACATCGCAAAGCGTTATGTTTGTTCCACTTAAATGCGTACAAAAAAAAAAAAAAATAAACACTTCGTGTGCGAAAAAAAAAGGAAACGCAGAAATAAAAATGATTTACTATCAATTGCGGCGAGATGGCGAATAAGCCTAACCACTGGCATTACGCCGACGCTTACATTATAAACAGAAAGGTTATTGGACTTGTGGTGGAATTGCTCGCACACTCGCAGATATGCATATTTATAAGATCGCTGAGCGGGTTTGCTCGCTCAAGGTGATTTTTTATTTTCATTTTTATTTTTCATTTTTATGCGTAAATATTTGCTTTTTTTTTATTTTTTGTTTTACCGGCGATTAAATGAAATGACGTGTGAAATTCAACATGTATGGGCTTTTTAACACATTTGAAGTACTATCGTATCTGTTGCGTGACAAGTGTTTAGTATGAGGTGTTAAGAACGGTAATGAGCGATTCACCAGAAGATGTGCAATATGGGATTCGAACATTTTAGTGCATGTGGTTTTGGGTAAAAAAAAACCACCCCTTGGGGTGTACTAAAAACATACATAAAGCAGTCGAACAAAAATTTTTCAGTGTGCCGGAATGGCGTCTCCTCAAAAAAAGATCTACTACAATCTCTGAAAAAGGTGCAAACTATCCAACTTATTGCATGTCCAAATGACTTACGCGGCTTCTGGTCTTACATGGCAAAATCAATATGCAGAAACTATAGTTGGTCTTCCTTTCCATCGTTTGTCCAGAAAGATAGGTCGCTAAAGCATTAACGCCTTAAGAAAAGACCGATAAGTGGGCTTCAGTATATTGGGAAAATTCAAGTGTTGAGTCGTCATTTATCCCGAGGATGGAATCATCGATGGGGGATGTAAAAGGCATCCTAAAAGAGCTGTCTTATTAAAAGGCAGCGGGAGCCGACGGATTTCCAGCCAATAATAGCCAAAAATTGAGCATCAGGGCTTACACCTAGGTAGGTACTTGCAAGCTGTTGACGATGTAGTACTCCCAGAAGGCCTCTCCTTCTTACGGGAAGACCGATCCGATTCAACCGATCCCCAAAAAAAAAGCAAGCCAATGTTTGCCGCAAGACTTCCGTCCCATTCAAAAGCTTTGCTTTCTAAGCTATCGAAACCAATGGAAAGAGCAATAAATCATATATCTAGAAAGCCAACGATAAATAAATGACAGCCAATAAGAATTTCGAAGTCGTCGTTCTATTGGAGACCTGCTGAGCTATGTTACCCACTTATAGACGGAGGCGAATTATATCGACTATGCGGCCGCCCGCCACACGAATTGATGACAATTCGGGCCCGATTTATGACATTTTCCATCATTCTTGTCAGAACTTCCGGCGATAGGTAGTCGCATTCTTGACGGAAATTCTCTTTGGAGGGCTGAGGAGAGTCTGGAGAGTCTGAGGCTTGTTGATATAGGACCTTACCAATAATCAATCATTTTTAGCCTTCAACTTAAATATTTTAACGGTCACAATAGATAATTTTATATGGAAATTTTCACCATTGTGACCTTGTCAAAGTTAGCCTGGACACTAAAAATGATTATAGTACCGCGGATAGACTCGTGACTTAAAAAACCCCACCGAAAAAAATTAGGAACGGTTAAATCAGGCGCTCTTGCTGGCCAGTGCAAATCGCCAAAACGAGAGGTTAGACGACCCGAAAATGCAGCAAATGCAAATTTTTCCACGTACCTTAGGAGTATATAGCGATTCATGTCTTGTTGACGTGTATTTGTGAAAGCAACTACATCAGACATCACATAGTTTAAGATGCCAGCAAATTAGTCCTCTCAATGATGATCTGGACAAAATCTTAAAGTGGGATAAAGAAAACTTGATTCTAAATGCACCAAATGTACGAATCTGTACCACAGATCAAAATGGACGACCAACCCATCCATCCCAGGGAATCAATGCACCTTCTTGGAATCACAGTCAAACTATAGGGATTAACATTGCAGGATCACCTATCCAATATCTCAAAATCAGCATCTTCCAAGATAGTATACCTATTAAGAGCAAAGAGGTACTTAAGCCTGAAACAACTCCTTCCCTATAAACCACAGGTTAGATGAGGCCTCGAATATTGCTCTCATATTTGGAGTTCGGCGCAGTGGCTCAGTGGGTAGTGTGTTACACTACAACTGTGCGAGGGGGTTCCAGGTTTTATGAGGACATATTTTCAGAGGGCTACAACTTACAACAATTTAGGTGCACTTATCTGTAAGCATCTCGGGGCTCTGTTCAATCGTTATAGGTTCGCCTTTCTTGAAAGAAGTATTTTACAAAAATAGACTACATATTTGGGGAAACCAGGACATCATAGGCTGGCCACTCCTTTTCCGGACTTAATTTCTTCAGACCAATTTCTACTGATGGAAATGGACGGTACCCGATCGATAGCTATTATAAGACCATCACTTGTTTTGCTTTCTGATAAGGCTCGTCTTCATTTGAGAGGACAGCCATTTGGACGAAGAAGCCTCAATTTAAAATGACGATAGGCGTCTTTTGTGCGCTAAAACAAGCCGGTATGTAATCATGTCTGGTTCTTAAGTTGTCGACTAACATGTAAAATTGACCACTTGTTTACAAACACTTCGGTTGGCTGTTTCGAACGCAACCAAAAATTCATAATCAAACACATTTCCAGTGATTGTTTGAAGGGTCGAATTCTGTCACACAGTCAATTCTTTACATATCTATATGTATTGGTCTTAAAGACATATCTGTGTTTCCTCTGTCAGGGAGTGAACCTTGTAAGCGAGTCTACCACTTCCTCTAATTGAGCTATGATGACTAAGAATAAAATAGAAAGTATGGCAAAAATTATTTTCTTAAAAAGTTTTGCAGTCATTATACGGAAGAGCACCCCAGGCATCAGTTAATTAGCCCGACGAAGCCAATTATTTGTAGAAATCAGCAAGAAACCATCACGATCATAGTAGTCGGCCATGCTGGTTTGTAGCCAAACCAGCGTTATTTGAATTAAGGTTTATTTTTAAACATGTAAGCCGCTAAACCTATTGTGTTGATGATAGTAGGGCCCATGATGGAATAAGTATAAGGTGGTCTCGTCGGCAAAAAGTAGTCCCTTAACGACACGTTTTTCTCTTTATTCAGCGTAGTAAGTGTACGTTAACGAAGCGTTAAGGGACCAAAAAACGAACGAGTCGGCAGCCGATGAGACCACCTTATACTTATTCCATCATGGTAGGGCCTAGATACATCCATAGACTACATTTAGCTAAAGTTGTTACATCCGTAGTGGTTTATGGATCAGCAGTCCATTTAACAAAAAAATATATAGTAGGCGCAAAAGGTCCAAATACAACCCTCGGCCTAGTAGAGTGGAAGTGACTTCCTTGCGGTAAATCAACCATGGGTAATCGGATAACCTCGGACTACGCAGCCTTACTAAGCGGTGAATTGATGACACAGAACTAAATGGAACTTAATGAACTTAATGAACTTAAAGAACTAAATGAACTGAAGGATTGAGCTCACCCTCCTCATCAGAGCGAAACTCATTTCGGAGTTAAAGGCCACTTAATAATGTTCAATAATGAAGGAACTAAATGAACTAAGAGAACTAAATGTACTAAGGGAACTACATAAATGCACAATTTCATTGCGAATTTTCAATGTAAACTAAGAGCTCTCGCTAATAAACGAAAATAAATAAAATGGATGTTCGCAAAAGACTTATAAACATATTCAACATGCAGCGAAGAAAAAAGAGGTTGTTTTTGTATTGTCCTTCTCTGAAAAAATTGTCAAAACTACCTATTCATAGTTTAGTTCTGAAATAATTCATAGAATTTAAAAAGAATCTAATACCTTAGCTAAAGCCTACTAAATGGTGTATTTTATATGTAGCACTTAATGAACTACATGAACTAAATGAACTCATTAGTTCAATACGGAAATTCGAAGTAAATTAATATTAATAGCACCAGTCGGCCCTACGAACTACGTCCTACATGGAACTAACTCCCACAGCATTATGAATTTAGTGCATATGCACTAACTCTAAGGATTTTAAAGATTTCAAGACCCAAGTCAAGAAATGAAATAAATCCCAACATGAGTATTGGACATATGCAAAGTTTCGAATGGATTTTCAGAAATTTTGCATAGTAGCAACCTCGCACCTACCGCAAATCGAAACAGTGACCCCTAGCAGGGGGGTGAACTTACTTCGTTGGGAATTGGTTCATACTGGACTATGTCAAACTTATGAATTAAATTCCGCTGCATATTTGGAGGGACTTAGTTAATTTTGCCTAGTGGAAGGTTAGTTCCATCCTTGACTTAGTTCGTAGGCCCGCACTATTCCATTCAGCATGTAAAGAACAAAAATAACCAACCTGTCCTTCCCCGACAATTTTAAAATTTGCCAATCCAAGATGGTAAACTATAGAGTACACTAAAGGATCAGCTTATACAGAACTCTTGCTTAATTACATGTCAAATTCAAAAGTAAAAACAATTTCAGTCAAAATATTATTTCGTTTATTAGAACAGACTCAAAAAATGAACATAACCTCAAAAATAATTTCACACTTTTTATTTGCTTTCATTCAAAATATTTTACGCTAAGCGTATGCATCATTAGCACTGAATTCAAACTAGTTATAGTGTCAACAGGATTACCCAACAAGCATCCATGAACGACTTGCGTGATACGTTTCTAACTACTAAGCTCCATATCCATGACGCACGATGCCATCCATCTTAATTAATAGAACTGTTAGAAATGATTTTTTTTTTTTGTTCCTCTGTTTGATGTGTTTCAAGCAACATTTGAAACACAATTAAAAACATCCGGAGAATGAGTTTAATGCTCAATTTTTAATATCCCCTAGGAGGTTGGTTTCTATCCATGTCAGAAGTACGTTCCACTCTTCCCTGGGTTGTGTCATTTTTGTTATTATTTTCTAAACCATTTCCTCTAGTGCATTTGAAGATAAACTCTCATGCACAGCGGCTCACATTTGTAGACCTTGGTTGATTAATGTTTACATAAGGTCAGCCAGATGCTGGTCAAATGTAATTAAGGCTGAGGTGAAGCCCTAATCCACACAATTAGTCTATTTGGCGGGAACACAAATGAACGGAGAAAGGTGTCAGTGCTAGTGATGCATAATTTCTTTATAATATTCGCATTACGATGACGGGAAGTGGTTAAATACTTTCACTTGAATAATGGGAACACCGATTGGTGAGTGGGAAATTTACTTCAAATGCAACATTCGACAGGATGCCACGTTTCGCAACCGATTGTTTACAATTCGAAACGGTTAAACAAAATCCCCAAAAAGTATTCACATTTTGACAAAACCAGAAGCTTTTCCATGCCATATTCCCATCACCAGCCCGAATTCTCCCGGTAACTCCAAACGACTTAACGGGGAGCAATAAACCAAACTAAAGTTTGTCAGACTTTTATTGCCCATCAAGAAATAAAACGAATGCGTGCTTGTTCACATCAAATGAACAAAAACTAGATAACCCACCAGCAGACACGAACTAGACCACTTCCCTCTTCAAATCGGCCGGGGAGGGCGAAGAAGAACACTTGCAGACAAATCACTAAAGCCAAAGCCCCTTCCCCAATATGCAACACCAAGCAGAGAGCTTACTCATTTAATTTTACGATCTAAACACAAAACTCCCAAAAAGGATTCATAGATGCAAATACCGCCACCATCACCAACACCACCACCGAGTGATTGACGTCTTCATTGTGCATTAGATGTGGAGTACGTATACTTAACGAGCCGGATGAATGACCGAGCACGCTCCATAATCCGCCCAGCATGGTGCCCATAAGCCCAATGCATCTGCACGAGACCAGACCAGACCATAGGCAACCTAGCCGAGCGTAAAACGATACTATATACAAAACTTTTCTGTGTGAAGTGCATGTCATGGAGGTATTTTGGTAGCCATTGCCATCAACATCAACCCAGCAATGGGTTAGACAATGTTTGGTTTGTTTAGCAAAAATCCAAGCATACCCCCCTCAGCACCTCCTTATGGACAGGCAATAAACACTCAGACAGACAGGCAGGCACACGGCCTTATGAGGCATGAAATAGAGAAAACGCAACTGACCATCTGGCTAGCAGGGTATTAGTCAAATGCATTCCCTGAGTCAGAGGCAGGCTAATTAATTCCGCACAACGATATGAGAAGAAGGAGAACCTGTGGTTCCGGGAATTCCCTGCGGTTCTATATCGAAGATCATACACACCCCGCAGAAGTTGATGTGTGGCGCGCACCATCGTTCCATTGACAAATTCGTAACAACTCGTGTAGACAGATGACACATGGTTAATGGTTTGTCAGTGTCGGGAATTATTAGAATTTATCGGTCCAACAGACGACACGACGATATACGCCATAGAAAACATATTAACGCCTCCAGAGAGAAGGCAAAAAGGTGGGACAAGAAAAATGGCCTTAACAAGTCGCAGATACTATGGTAGCTGGTTGTTGTGATTGTCTTATAGGATGTGGTAGAAGGAACCTGGTTCAAAGGGATTTTGCTGACAGATATACACGGTAAAGAAAATAGGTTATGTCGAGAGAGGGGCTATGGGCCAAATTATAGCCATTAATTGTCTGGAACTTACAATCAGGCTAAATTTGAGTTTAATTTTATAGATCGTATATAGTATTAGATGAGATAACTTGGCCGTAGTTCAGTTGTCTCCTAGATATATATAAGACTGAGTTGGATGAGGTCATTGAACTCGTACTTCTAGACAGTGCTACAATTGCAAGACTCAGAGAGACCCTACTCTTGACAAAACTTCTTTCCTAAAAATATTGTCTGTTGAACACTTCCTCGAAATTTTCTGAAATTATTTTTAAGATCTTTGGTTTAGACGGACAATTTCTGCAACCCGTGTGTTCCTATAGTCGCAAATCTTTACGACATCTTGCGAATTTCTACTAAAACCTCTAGCAATTTCCTATCTACCGAAATTAGTAAAGTAAATAATTCTAGTATAAAGCAAAAGGGACAGAAAATCATTTTCGCCATTTTGTAGAATTATGATGGTCTTAGGTATATAGAATTTCCTCAGTCTTCTGAAGCCATAGAAACAGCGTTTGGCAAGAAGTTGGTTGATTGCTTTTATACCAAAATAGGCCCATTGTGCTGGTAAGGACACAAGTACTTAATGGGTTAAGGAAAGTTATGTATCATTCCAACGGAATTTTGATGACCTTTCCATTGATGCCAAAATTTACATGAAGTAAGTTCAAATTATGAGCAGAATTAACTTTAGTTTTGTCAAAATACTTATGCCGGCCACTGTATATGCAATTTTCAGAAGCCATTGAGGCCCATTGTGACTACCCTTTTGTAGTACATGATAAGACATGCATCTAACAAATCCATTCGGATCTGTTGATGTATCTTTTTAAATCTGATAGAGGTATCGTTGCTAGATCTTCAAAGCCGTCGAAGAACCGTGCTCCCATACAAGAGTAGCGGCGTTCTTTGAGGGCTTGGTAGTGATACAGGAGATGTTCCACAGATTCTCTTTCCTCTTCATCTCTGCAACTTCTGCAGCAGTCATTTGTAGATACCTAGTATTTTGGCCATGATTCCAATGATGCAGTGTTCGGTCATTACCCCGACGAGCACTCGTATTTCGTTTCTATCAATAGATGTTAGGATATTTGACCTTTTAGTGTTAAAATTGCGGGCCACAAGCTACGAGTTATAGTACAACCGGTACATAGTAGTGTTGTTCCATCGTTATCCTTAGCCAAGTTTAATGTGACATTGTCAATGAGCCGCATCTGGCCACTTTATCTACTGCCTCGTTACCTTCTACACCAAAATGCCCAGGAACCCAGCACAGCATTACTGTGTGAGGGTTTAGTGCTCCCAATGCCGAGAGGCACTTACTTACCGATTTGGAGTTTACTAGATTGGAGTTAATCGCTTTAAGTGTTGGAAGGGATACCCAACTTTTGGAATACCTGACGTTTGAAAATTGTAGCTCAGAAGTTCGGTGGTTCTTTTATGGTATAGGTTTGCCCAAATTAGGTGTTGCGTTGATTCAGGCGTAAGTAAGATAGTTTGCAAATGACATTTCGCGGCAATATTTTTGTACTACATAGGTATTTATACCGGATGCACCTCGTCTATAGCGTCGTCGAATGCTTGACCTGAAAGACGCTTGAGTAACTTGGGAAACCAAAGGAGTGATAGATGCCCAGATCTTCCGCGAAAATTCCAGCACCAACTCCATCCTGAGTTTTTGACCCATCGATCGTTCAATATTGACAACGCCAACGGTCCGTTTATAGGACGTCGCGTTGAGTCTACTCCCAACTGTCTGATATAGTGTTTAAAACATATATCAAAGTTAATTTTCCAGCTGCCGAGACAAGAGGTGGAACTCTCTGCTTGATTTCTTATGTGCTTCTGTGCTTATGTGGTGACGCAGCAGATAAAACAAATAAAGAGTTAATAACGATCAAACCTCCGTTTTAAAGATTATAGTCGTCACAGAAACGATGAAGCTTAGTAGAGTTTGCCTACTTGGGGGTTAAGATTTCCACAATTTTCAAGAACGCCCTTTCTCACAGTGCAGCCCATTTCTCTCCCAACCTAGATGTTTTTTTTTTTTTTTTCAGGTCCAGCACTATAAAAACAAACTCCGCACCAGTTAAGACTTACCAGACAATCCTACATTGTATACACAATGCCTACTTTGGACACCAATGGACAACATAAGAAACAAACCAAACAACAGCCAACAACAAGGCATCATAAGCAGCTTGTGTTCCCAATGTATCACACCCAATGCGACGTCTGCGTCTCTTTAGGAGTCCGGAAACCGTGCGCCGCTAAACAAGGTTTCCACTGATGTTGATGTTGATGTTAATGTTGCTGTTGTTGTTGTTTTTGTTGTCGTTGCCGTCATCGACATTCGTTTGGCTTCTCTCTGTGTAAATATGCTTTATATGTGCCTTCTTGCCATGTTTTATATGGGATAGGTTCGGGTGTTTATATCCGATGATATACGCCCAACCTGGTAATGGGTATAATCGGTTCGTTTAGCGACCGATTAAGACGAGGTGTAATAGGGGCACCACCACCACCACCACCACCAACTTATGCCGGCAACGACCGGCCGCAATCCTTTTTCTTTTGCAATTGAAAGTGCATCACTCCGGGACATTCCAGAGAATGTTCCACCTTTAATTGGAACCATATATACTTGCGATGTATATTATATACGCCGTAGATATGGCCCGACTTTCTCTCCTCTATACACACAGAGCTTTGACGGATTTAGAAGGAAACTGATGATGAATCGTTTTATGAAATGAAAACAGTGAGTGGTAGGCCTAACGAGGTGACCACCACATGCTGTGGCCTGTTGCTGATGAGATGGCTTTCGCTTGCCAGATATGAATGACATTTTCGGAATTAATAAATATTTTGTTTGGACATAGAATATGGGGAGTGCGTGTTCTAGATAAATGAGAGATTTGTTACCAATCGGTTACATTTGTTTTTGTAACCTGTTTGTGCAGTACGACAAGAGGTGACAGTTTAACGGTGCTGGCACGGAAGACTGAATGGAGGGCTATAATGATGTGCGAGAGATGTTTTGTCAGATGGGGGTCATTCATAATTAACATCGGATGCATTGGCTGGCTAATGAATGTTTTCCTCGTGACTTGGGTTGTAGATATATGTAGGTTGTAATGGACTCATGTACGATGCAAGTGAGGTTACAATATTTGACCAATATGTATTGACGATATTAGGTATGTCGTAGATTGTTGGGCCAATAAAGGATGAAAATAATACTTTACTGACCTCATCTTTAGCTCTTTCATTGCCCTAGATACCTGTGTGCACGAGAGCCTATCAGGTAAGCGATTGTTTGTCTCTTCCACAACTTCGAATAAGGTAGTTATCTAAATGGATAACACCTTTTACTTGTCTTAATAGAAGCTTCCTGAACAGTAGCACATGACTTGGCGGTAGTTATCAACTTTATAATTGATATCCAAACAGATATAAAAGCAATAACTGCAATATAGAAATAGATTTGAAGCTTGTTAAGAGCTTTATCTTTTTAAAACACAGCACTGGGTATCGCTCTGCAGTGTTCCTGTTTCAGAATAAGGTGATGCTTCTGTGAATAGGCTGCCGAGCTTGAAGGAGGGAAAAAAGATGGACTTCCACGGAAACCATGGATCACACATCTCAAGAAAGCTGTGGCGCTCCCTAAACGAAACCAGGACCGTGGGACCTATACCAGAAAGATAGAAGATCGCTTCAACAAGTGGTACCACATGAGAATAAAGTGCCTGATTGAAGAAGATGATATTTGCAGATGCTGCCGTGACGAAGAAGTTCTTAATTACACAACCCACTCTCTATATGCCACTGTTCAAGTCTTCAACATCCCAGCGCGCCAACAGGCGGGATAATTAACTTTATTCAATCCGCAGCATGATTATAGATTATGTTAGACTAGCCAGTTATTTTTTCTTTTAAAGTATTTAAGTATAGCCTAACAATAAAATGCGTATCTGGAATTGACATGCATAGATTTATGAGTATAATGGCAAGTTGAGCGTAGTAAGGTCGAAATCACTCCCTTTTTTCAACCTTTATGGGACGAATTTTGGAAAACAACGAATGAGGCATATAATAATTTTGACTTATCTATCAACATATTAACTTTGAAGTTTATATGGCTAACAGTTCACCCCCCCTTACTCCCCAAGACTAATTTACTCCACAACAATTCTGACCAACCTTACGGCCTAATTTGGCCACACATCTATAAATAAGAAAAGAAATCATGAAAGTCGGACGAATGGTTCTCGAATTATGGAAGGACGAACAGACGGACGTTGCATTTTATATAGTTGTATTGTATGGATACGGATAGAAGATTATGGATTAGGGGCAACCGGTTCCACCCAGCAAGAAAGGTACTCCGACATCAGTTTTGAGCAGATAGAGTCAAGCATGCTCCCTCGCCTAATGGCTCGGCTTGCCATCTAGAAGTGATCTTAAGATATAGCCCAGATTACCAAGGTTCTAACAGAGGCTGACAGTCACAGGCCCTGCTCAGTTTTTAGGATGATGATATTGGGACACATTTTTTTTTTTTTTGCTGCAGTCGGACAACGTTACGTATCAAACTCAACACAAGTTGAGTTCCTTTTAATATTAGGGTTTCTACTTAGGTAACCGTGCGTCGTCTATTGTAGTAACCCTCAAGGTAGCCACTTTGGACCAATACTGTTTTTGTTAGTTATATTACTGCCGAAAATGATGCCAAATAACCTGCCAAACTTCCATGGTTCCATGGATTTGGTTCACATTCTCAAGTCATTAAGTAAATGTGTTTTTTTATATCCAAGACGTGTATAAAAGCTTGCATGTTAAGCGCAAGTATCTTAGACAATAAATTTATCATCATTTCTCCTAAAAACTCAAGGCCAATTTATATACACCCATATAAGCCCATATAACATACCCCTATAAACCCATATAACATACTGTAGTTGACCCAAATCTTCTGTTAGCCTCTCAACATGCGTATATAGTTAAGGTAAATCGGTTGAAAGTGTCCTTCATTTAGTAGTAAGATTATTGAAAAATCCCTAGATTGTAAAGAATATATCTTGGAAGCTTTATTGGATATTGAGGGAGCGTTTGACAATATTCAACCAAAGGCAATTATTGGCGCAGTGACTAGCCTTGGGTTTGAAACGTCCATTATATCATTGCTGGACCAGTTCCTAACCAACAAATGCATCTACTTAAAGCCGGGCGAGTTGGTCTCGGTTTGAAGGTTCTTCAATAGAGGTACACCACAGTCGATCTAGTGAGGTGAATGGACTACTTTTATCACATAACTGAGTGGGGGAGTAACAACGATGCTCACTAGTTGGAATTGATCCTGACAATTTCTGCTGGGAAATTTTGTCGAATTTCAGACAGGGTTTTTTATTACAACTGGGGGTGAAGGGTACAAGGTAATTGCCTATGCAGATGTCGTTGATATCGATGTATCCGGGAAATACAACAATACGCTTAAGGATCTTCTGCAGAATGCTCTTTCTAAACTCTGTTAATGAACCAACCAAAAGTGTGTCCGAACAGGTTATCTTCACAAGGAAATACAAAATTCCCAATAGTATTCGAAATTAAACAGCCTGCATCGAGTTAAGAAAGCCACAAAGACTCTATATCCTATAGCCACACAGCATGCGTCTGCACCAGTGGAGCCCTGAAGACCACTTCAATTGCGGCAAATGCGGTCATTGACACGAAAACAATTCTTGTGTCGATCAGTCGGCATGGTACGTACGAAATAACATGCATCTTGAGAGTCACTGATTACGGTACAGGGAAATAAGTCTCCGGGAACTAAGTCCACTGATAGACTCCACTACCACTAAGAGTTTTCGGAATTTATTTCCTACCTTACATGTAAACTAAGTCCACTTAACGAAAGTGTTTTTATTTCCCACTAGAGACTTTCCCGGGGATTATTTCCCTGCACCACTGATTACACCTTTCCCCAGGGATATCACCATTTTATTGTCCTTAATAAACATGAGGTCCTGTTGTTTCAATGGGTAGTTTTAAGATTATTCGATGATTTGGTATCACAGTGGGCCTACTCTAGCCTAAGCTTTGCTGCTCTCTCTCTGTGACCTGCCGCCCGAGCCTAACCTAACATAGCCCCAAAGCATAAACATTTGAAAGAATGCCATTGACACTAAAGCATTGACATCTAAAGAAGTTAGAAGCTCCTTCATCTTTCTGCTTAAGACGACACAAGTTGCTTAACCATCAGACCTTGAAACAGCAAAGAGATATATTTAACGAAAAGGACTTAAAAATCCAATATTTCTTTAAAACGAGGGATGATCCTGGTCCTCTTACTAGTTCTTATGATGCAAATGCACTGTAAAAAAAAATTCCAAAATTTCATTAGCCACATCCAAATGGAATTGAATTTACTTTAGTACTCAATTTTAGATCCATACACATGTCGTACTGCAACATGTATATACGATTCTATACTATCCGCACAAATAGCTTTATGACCAACTGGTGGAATAGTAATTAAATTCGCTACAAAAGTCAACAAAATCCAACTGTTTTAACCACACCATCCATTCGTAATAACAAATTACGAGAGAAACTTAAAAGTTTCACTGCAAAATTTGCTCAATAAACGGCAAATGTACAGCACATCCCATGTAAGAGCGAAAGAATCTATCAAAAAGAACTTCAACTTTAATTGCATCCGCAAATGTCGGCAGCTTGTAAAAAAGTAAAAGTGTGTGCTATAACAACGGGAATTTTATTTTCACTTTTATTCTCGACATATATATCAGTTTTGATGTCCATATACCCTCCTTATATAAGAAAGTGCTATTTATATCTAAAAGTCCAACGTCCTCTTTGCTATTGTTGTTGTTTTGTCGGTCGCAACTTGAATTCTTATCATTGAAAAATGCTGTAATAATTTGAAAACGTTATTGCAGCACTTCCACTTGTGTGTGGAATTTTTTTTTTATCGACTCAAAGGGCCAGTGTGTGCTACGAGTATATGTATCTGGCCTTGGTCTTCTTCGACAAAAAAAATAAAAACTAGCTTCAACTATGATCAAGACAAAAAAAAACGCCGCCACCGCCTGGCCTTGGAAATTCATATCTGGGGGATGGCGAAATAAAAGGTCCCCCTCATATCTTATCGGAAAACTTCCAAAACAACATACGAAACATACCAAAAGACATGTTCAACTTGTCATTGCAGCTGAAATAAAATGTAGTTTTCACGAGTTTTTTATTTTTTTGTATTTTTTTTTTTTTTTGCTTGAAATGATTTAAGAAAAAAACCACTTCCTTATATGGAAAACGACAGTAGAAACCTGTCAACGGTGTAAATTATTTTGAAAATTCCTCCACACACGCAACAAAATAGAAACAAGTAGCGATAGTCCAAATTTGGATTTCAAAGATTTTCGACTTCGACTTTGAATATCGTTTCGCTTTTGGACTGTATCCATTCGAATTATGTTTGGAATTTAATAAGGCGAATTTATATTTGTATCTAGATATGGAAACTACAAGTTGAACCTATTTTTGGTGTGAATAGTGTTGGGCGGTGGATTTTTTTACGTTTTTGTTTTCTTTTGACACAAATTGATGTTTTCCTTTTTATTTGACAAACACTTTACATGTCTGATAAGCGTTTGACATTATATACTTATCTATTAGCGGAGATATGATAATTTTTTGTAAATAATTGTCATTGGTATGACAAATTGTTTTACAACCAATATTCCAGATGATCAGTGAGTAGGTGGTGTGAATTTTTAAATAATTTGTATTATCATCACACTAACGACAGTAGGTTTACTTTTATTTTGAAGTTGTCTTTGGAAATACCATACGAAATAAGAGACAAAGAGTAAAAATAGAAAACATGGTCGTGACGTTATTTGCATTAACAATTGCGCCACTCTGCGATTTCTCTTACTCATTGCAGATACGTCACAATAAAAGAAATAACTACGTCGCAGTATAAGTTCTTGGCCCTTCGCACTAAGTCCCAAAATTAACTAACTACTAACTACCAATATGCAATGGGACATAGTTCATAAGTCTGGGAAATGGTTCAGTATTGGAGGGGGCATGCTGCCCCCCGCAACCTCCCTGCATAGGGGTTAGTTCATATGAACTAAATTCAAAATTTTGTGAAAGTTAGTACATAAGACCACTAATAGCCGTGGCCAAGAGAATTATTCTCGAGAAAACTAAAAATAGGGCAGACCCAAGATGTCACATATAGAAGGCAACAGAGTCTCAAATGTCTTGTGACCTGAGCTAGATCAGAAAAAAAATCTGTAGAATTGTTAAAATTCTGCAGATCGAAGCTACGAATGGTGATAGTGATACTCTCTGGACACTGCCTTCTTATGAAGAACGCTAGGAGATTAGGTTTAATAAATATCGCAGAGGATATTACTCATCTTCTCTGTGAATTTCCACCTTTTTCGACAATTTGGAGGAAGGTGGCCTCTTAAACAAGTTTCGAAATTATTCCTATTCAAAAGTGACCGTGTCTACGAGTATTTTTTTGTTTTTTTTAAGTGTTTGGGTAAATTGGTTTTGACCGTGAGGGATCCCCAGGGATGGGGGATCATATCATATACAACCTAACCTAACCTAACCTAGAACGTGGGAGGCAGTTGCGTGGGGCTTACTTCGTAGGGTCTATGTTCCCATAATATTTCGGTATCGTCAAGCTGTACATTTTAAAGCAAGACAAGGATTCGTGCAAATGTCGCAATCTGATATGTCTTTCATTCATGTATGTGATGAATCTTTTTTGACTCGGGTAATAGTCGGTCCAGTTTATATCGATATACTAACTAGTGGGGATAAGAGTTTCAACGATGAGCTTTATATCAGCGACACTGTCCTTATTAAGCTTTAAATGCTAAAATGCCGAAATAACTAAATCACGAAGACTGTATGCATCAACGCACGAGCCCGACGAGACATTGAGTTCGCCACCGAGGAGCAACGTATATCTACCAAAGAAAGAGCTCATCTCAACCACTGAGCAAGGGGCAATTGCCTTGGTTCTTATAAGGGGTCCATTGCTTAAGCACTCAGCATCCAAAACGGTAAGAACTAATAATCGGATATTTTAAAACAAATTTTCTTTTATGGCCAAAGTGAGCACTTAGAAGAGATTTGGGAAAATTCGAACTTCAAAAGGGGGCAAGGGGGGTCAACGTTTTTTTTTATCCGATTGACTTCAAACTCGGTTTGTGTACTTCTATATAAGAAATAGAGAAAACTATGTTCTCCGATTTTGGAAATATTGTTTGCTGTCCGAGTTATTAGCGATATGACTTCACTTTGTATGGGGAACATTTTTTTGTCATCCTATCAAGGGTGCGAAGCGCCGGATAAATGTTAATATCTCATATTTTAGAAATTTAAGGATCCATGCCAGATTGAGCTCAGCATTTGGAACAAATTCACAGCGCAATTGATCTGAAACACAGTGTTGGAAGTAGATTGAGAAAGACTTTAAACGGCACTTGTTTGTCATTTAAGAAAAGAGGTGCACATATTTTCAAAGGAGTTGTGGACAATGACATTTTCAGACTCAACGAAAACCTAAGCACCAGATTTTCGACGGAGTTGGTGAAAATTCGATTAAAATGACGTCCCTCACTACCAATCAGGACTACATAGTGTTTAATCTGATGGCAGGCAACTTTGTATTTGAGCGACAGCTGATCGCTAATCTTACCAGTCGTGTCATTGCTTCAGAAGGAATAATCCTGATGTGAAAGGTGAAAGTTCTCACTCAATGTCACTAAGACCACAAAGTTTGTTGACTCCTTTTATTTGAAGGATGGTTTCAGTTGCTACGCTCCATCATTTTATATATAAAAAGACTGTACATTTTAACTCTACGGACATTTAACCTGGTACTTTGGCTTTCAATCGAAAACTTAGCCATTTTTGTCTATATTTACCCTGGGGGTTTATTCCCAAATGCGCGGCGGATCGCTTTTCATAGCGGATTGGTATTTTTGTATTTCCAAAAGCGATTCGATCCATTCGTCACAAGAATTTAGTTTATTTTTTATCCACAATAAATCTGCCAGCAATCCGTCACCTAAATAGCTATCGCTTTTGAATGGATCGAATCGCTTTTTGGAAATACAAAAATACCAATCCGCCATGAAAAGCGATCCGCCGCGCATTTGGGAATAAGACCCCAGATATTAATTTACAGTCTCGACCAATAGATGGCGGTATAATTTATGTATAATATAAGCTACTTACATCCCGAGATTTAAACCAATATCAATAAAATTCTTTCAAAATTATATATTGCTTCACCTATATTTTTAAGAGGTTTAATTTTTAACAGACGGTCCT
Organism: Cheilosia scutellata; assembly: GCA_955612985.1. NCBI lineage: Eukaryota > Metazoa > Arthropoda > Insecta > Diptera > Syrphidae > Cheilosia > Cheilosia scutellata. The sequence goes on from OY015314.1 coordinate 62,068,138, forward strand.
AAAAAAGCGTAAACAAAACGTATTTTAGAAATCAACTCGATAGAGGACGCTCAACGTCCCCTAATAAAAATACAAAAGCATCATGTCCTCTGTCCCCCTCCGTCGTAACTACTCAATTATAGTTGTCACATGGAAAAACGACTTTTATTTGTGTAAACGCATTAGTCAAACGCCTGACACATTGGTCACGCCTACATTGGGAGATTTTTAAAAATGCCCATAAATTGCGCTTTACTCCGAAACAGGGTCCATAGAAAATTGTAAATCTACATATACCAAAACAAACCCGGATAGCTTTTGACTTCGCCTCATAAGCTGCCAGACCCAAAGCAAATTGTTAATTTACCATAAAAATTAAAAAAAAAAAGAAACACTCATAGCTGCATCTGACAAGTGGTAAATTAGAAATGATTATCAACTCGTCATTTGGCTGGCGGCCAATATAATTTTACATTTAAAAATTTAATTTAGCCACTACCAGTCCACCGGTCTGTCATCAATAATTCCAAACTTAAGATCTCAACCCAAAATTATATTCACAAAAAAAATTCAGAAATATATTAATAAAGTATTGAAATAAAAACATACATGAATATACCCTTTGATTTTCGATCGCAAGTCCTTTAGGAAAACCATATTCATTGTCATGGACGTCATTTGGCAATGTCAATCCTATATCCCTTGTTTGTTGACTTGGGTAAACAAAAAGCTCTTTTATTTACATACGTAGTTTTGAACATATCCACTGTTTTCATCACACACAATTTTCAAAATGGTGGATTTTCTTTTTCTTTTTTATGAAAACAATTTATTTTCTTTTGTTTTTTTTTTAACAACACAACATATTTGTTTTGATTTATATTTTTTAAATTTTATTTTTAGATGTTTACTGCACTGTAAATAAATTATGAGATATTTAGTTTAACCGATAACGGATTAAATGGGCAACGATATTTTTTTGTTTGCTATTACAGCCGGACTTAGTCAAATTGGGAACTGAACTACCTAACGATGCGATGGAGAGGAGTGGGTGTGCTTACACTCTGTACATCGTCTTTCCAAAAGACCACAGCCACTTTTGGCGGGTGTCTCTTAAGAAAATTCGAAATTTCTCATAAAAGCAGACACAGAAAATGTGACGTATACGCCACCGTTTCTCATTCGATGGTGTACTCGTATTCGTTTATGACATTTCAAAAGACTCCCACTTGCGTGGGAAAATTAATTTTCCAAAATTTTAATTTTTAGTCGCAATAGATAGAATTGTAGTTAAGAGCAAATATAGCCAGTGAAGTTTTGGCTTTGCTGGTTTTGAAATAATAATTTTTATTTTGAATCATTGTACACCTTTTGATTGGTTGGTGACAGTTGCAATTTATATATTTTTTTTTTTTTGAGAAAAAAGAGAAATATTTTATTTTTAGATTTTCATGCTCGTGCGGACAGAAATAAATAAGTTTTGTGCTAAAAATAAGAAGAAATACTCTTTCTCAAAAGTGCGAACTGCAAATTGTTGTGTTAATTATGGTTTATTTGGCGAAAGTACGTCAAGGTATAAACAATTTCTATAACCATTTTAACACTATTACGCACGTGTGAAAACAAAGAATTTCAAATAAATAAGAGAAAGATTTATTTTAAGAAATAACACTGTTTTCGTCGAATCGTTGATGCATTCGGAAAACGTGCTGATTGATAATAATGTGGAAACATCACAAACCTGAAAAGAAAAAAAAAAGAACTTTGTTTAGTTAATTTGTATAAATAGCTTATATACATAGCTTATACAGTTTTATTTTATTTTTTTTTTTTTTTAATAATAAATTCGACATGAACATCTAAAGAAATCTCAGAGCATGTCAGTTGGAGGTATGTAAATGGTCATAAAATCAGGAAGTCAATTAACAGCGCATTTCAACACGCTAGAGATATTTAAAGCCAGTTTTCCTGCGATTACCAAAAAATTTTTCTATCGACAAAACACATGAGCAATGTTTTAAGTATGACACTAAAGTCGAATTGTATCATCCGTACTTGTTTTCAGAAACAAAGACCACGAGAGGGCCGGGGTCGAGGGAATGGAGATTTTGCAACTCTAAGAGCATTGTTCAGAAGTTTTAGCAAAAAGGTAAAAAGAACGTGTCCAGGCAGCAAGAACCGAATAGAGATCTAGAGACGAACAAGGAAATCTTGTAGTAGAGTCGGACATGGAATAACTATTTCTGCAGATTGTTCAACGGCGAAGACTACCCAAATTCCGGTGTCAGGCTGACCTAACCATTCAAGCCAAAATGTCCGACCACCCGACCAAAATGAAGTGAGTATACTCGTAGCAATATCTAAACTCAAGTACAACAAGGTTGCTGGACCAGATGGCCTAGTGGCCGAACTATTTAAGGCAGCTTGGTGGAGAGCAGAATGCACCAACTCGTCTCCAAGATTTGGTCGTAAGAAAGTATGTCCGATTAAGTTTTTTTAGTCTCTTTAAGATTGCATATAAGATTCTTTCTGCGGTACTATGTGAAGGCCTGAAACCACTTGCCAATGAAGTGGTTCGTCCCTACCAGTGCGTTTTTGGGCCCGGTTAGTCCACAACCGACCAAATATTCACAATACGAAATATCCTGGAGATAACCCAAGAGGTAGAGATCGATACCCAATTGTTTATCGATTTTAAGACCGCATATGACAGCATTTTTAGAGATAAGTTATATAGAGTCATGTCTAGTTTTGATATCCCTGCCAAACTCGTCAGATTGTGCAGAATGACGATAGAGAACACTTGCTGCATTAATGTCGAAAACAGTCTCACGGAGACCTTTGATGTCAGAAAAGGATTTAGACTGTTTGTTTGTTGGGTCTAAGAAGGCCTAAGAACGTAGTAAGGCATATAAGAAGGTTGTATACGGCATAAGAAGGTATATAGTATGGCTCATACCTGTGCCTGTATTTGATAGTGCATTGAAGAAAAATCAAATCCAGTGATAATGAAAGCTCGATTGCACTACCACTAACATGTTAATGCAGTTTCACTTCCATTAGCAGTGAAAATTTCAATGCTACTGAAGTTTCGAATCCATTAGGAGTGAAAATGTCAATGCTTATGAAAGCTCGATTGCACTAGCACTAACATTTTCAATGTTAATGAAATTTCCCTTCCATTAGCAGTACACATTTCAATGCTACTGAAATTTCACTTGCATTAGCAGTAGAAAAATGTTACTGAAGTTTCATTTGCATTAGCAGTGAAAATTTCAATGCTACTGAAGTTTCACTTCCATTAGCAGTGAAAATTTAAATGCTAATGAAATTTTACTTGCATTAGTTCAGTGCTAATTAAATTACAATTTCATTACCTAATTAGAAACTTTCATTCAGATTTGAAATATGCATATATGTACATTGTAAATAAAACTTTAAAATTTAGAAAATTTATATAACACTTTAATTGCTCATTATCATGAAACGATAAAAATTTTTTTTTCGTTCTCTATCATTTGACTAGTGAAGAGTTGCCTCGCAATTCTTTCCGAACCTTAAGAAAATGAGAGCTAAGTGGCGTAAGAAGCGTATGCGTAGGTTGAAGCGTAAACGCAGAAAGATGCGTGCAAGGTCTAAATAAACTGGCGATACTGAATATGGATTCCATTCATGCTACCTGTACAAAAAGTTTTGCTTCGATTGTTCTTTTGAGCGGCCAAGTTTGAAAGTGAACCAATTTTTTCAATAAAATACTTGAGAGAATCTTAAGTGAGAAAAAGGAAAAAAAAAAAAGGTTCGGTCTTCTTTCTCTTCTCGAACCTGGGGGCTGGGATTCGAAGATCCTCTGAGCTTATTGAAGTGTATGATTACGTATTTTGGCTTTCTGGACTACATCCGATCCTTTTACGATAATGAAATCAAAACATTGAAATTTTCAATGTTAATGCAAGTTATTTTTCATTAGAAGTACAATTTTCAATACTAGTTCAAACGAACTTTCATTAGAATTGTCATTTTGAATGGTAGTGCAAACGAACTTTCAGTAGCATTGAAATTTTGAATGGTAGTGCAAAATCAATGTTAGTGCTTGAGCGCCCAGGTCTGGTAAGGCTTAAGAAGGTAGTAAGGCCTAAGAAGGCAGAAAGGCCTAAGAAGATATGAATGTCTAAGACAAAGTAATACCATTATGAGGATGAAGATATCCTTAGTCGTTTTGAATACAAAATTCTTCGAGTGATTTTCGGTCCCAATTATATACGTGGATGTGATTCGGAGAAGGAGATTTAACAGCGAACTCTTAACGAGTTGTACAGCGACATCGACCTGGGGCCGAATAGTCTCATTCGTAAACGAGCAATACATACGTAATGAAATTTGTTTTTGCTTCGCGTGTAAAATCGTTTGATTTCGTGAACGTATAGCTCGTTCCGGATGCGGCGATTCGACTCCTGGACGGTTGGCTCGAGAACTACTACTTTAAATTTGTGGTAATAAAACTGTATACCTTGAGAATAAAAAACAACACAGAAATATGTCTACGAAGGAGAAAGTTTCGTCGTGCACGTGTAGATATTATCGCACCTGTTGGATTCTAACCAACTGATTTACATTTCTCGTCACACTAATAATACACCAGATCAGTTGATTGTTTCGAATAATTGGCTCAGATTACACCACAGTGTAGTCGTATACAATCATTTCCTAAGAGTGTACAAACGCGATTTAAAGTACTACTCGGTTGACAGCCAGGCTATTAAAATCAATTTCACTGCACACCTGAATTTGAAAGGTTGCTCGGTAGGTTTGCACAAATCTAGACAAACAAGTTAGGCCTATACCCCTTTATGGGTATTTAAAAATGCTGCCTTTTCCTTGAAGTTATTTCTTTTTTACCGGCATAATTTTTATTCCAAAATAAAAAATCCTGAAAACTACCATACAGACATCTTTTTTCAACCATTTAGATACATTGGCTGTCTATTGACACGGAAGTGGCTGCATTTAATGTGAACACACGCCAATTTATTATACATAATTGCAAAACACTATACGCCCAAGTAAAGAGCGACTATGCGAACAGAAAATACATATACAAACTAAACGACCATATACAGTATCTATCATCTCTTGAGTGAACCCAAGCCCTCCCATAGTCCCCCAAATGAGTTCCATTAAAGAATTGATTACTCCATAAAACGCATTGCTATCAACAGAACGACGATGACGACGACGACGCCCGACAACCGACGCGCGGGACCAGCAGTAGCAGTATGATGGTTACGGCCATCATCACCGCGAATGGGATAGATCTGCAGGGAATTGCTTCTGTTTGGTGTTGCTAGCGTAGAGATGGCTAATAATGATGTACACAGTGGACGTATGTGTGTATACACAACAGCCACTTGCTAGGAGATAATTTTTTTTATTTTTAGCCGCGCAAAATAACTAGATATATGTAGCAGGGATTATTTGTTTAGTGAGCTCGAGCTGTCAGTATGGTGTAAATCATAGTGAGGTCGTAAGTAGCGTGAAAGTTTGGATTTTATTTTTTTTCTGGTTTACAAGAAATACGAGTACCTATGTGTAGGTACATAAATGCAAAAGGAAGATGAATATGATCGTTATAGATATGCGTGCTAAGCAACAATTTCACAGGCACTTGCTTCTTGATTAGATTTTAGATTGCGTATTACAGAGGCAAACGGTATAGATGCGATTTACTGGTCGAAACGAAATTTCTTAGTTCCGGGGAAGCAGCAAAGACGTAATACCATATCATGTGGATTTCTTGCTCATTTTGTGGTTCGTTATGGAAAAGTTAAGAGCTTTCTATAACAAAAATGGATATGAGATACAAAAAGTCGTCTTTTTTTTTTGCATGGAAGAAATTACGACCCGAAAATTAAGCGGAACTTGGTTAATATAATCACCAGCAATATAAATCATCAAATTGGAAAGAAAATAACTTCTTCGAGAAATTTTAAGACGCGCAATATCTTATGCATGAACCAATTCAATTTTCCCATATTATGTCGTTTTCGATTGGTAATCCAGAAGCGTCCGGAAGAACTCTCCGCGATTCTCAATTCAAATCCAGAAGCAAATTTCTCTTCTTTTCAGTAGAAGAACTGTCAATTGAGTGCCAATCGAACGCTTTCAGAAGCGTTCGGATTGCTTCCGGACGGTTCTGGATTACCAATCGAAAACGACAGTCTATGCAGTTTTGTTAGTGAATACATGAACCCTAATTTTTAAAAATATGCAAAAATTCACATTTAAAATAAAATTCTGCACTTGATGTAAATTTTGAACGACCACGAATACAATTTAATACAGAATAGGTATAATCAGGGTCTATAACACAACACGAAAAGTATTTGTAATGTAGGGTCTTTTGGACCTCTCTCTAGAACCTCTTCGTATAGGAATCTGCTGCAGCGCTCTTCGGTTAAGCCAGACCAAAAGCTGGAAATACAGCTTGACGGGTCATGCACAATATTATGTGCACGGACTACACTACTCGCCGACTAGATTTCACAAAACTATTTATCAGATGTTTCCCCAGCAGGGACGAATAGTACGAAGATCAACCGATATCCATCATACCAACCATACCTATACCGATGGACCAACGATGGAAATCGGCGCGTTGGCTCGGGTTTCTACTTCGAATCAGACTTCCTGACTACAGCAGCGTATTCAAAGCTGAGGTACTGGCAGTGAAAGCAGCTGGAAGTCGGCGTTGGCTTGTGTTTCTTCTCCGAAAATTCCGGACTATTCAATTCAATCAGACTTCCTGACTATAGTAGCGTATTCCAAGCTGTGATACTGGCAGTGACAACAGCTGCTAAACAGGTTACAATGATGGCAATACCTAATGCAGATATTACCTTTTTCATTGACAGTCAAGCGGCGATAAAAGCCATCTTCACCGTTGAGTTAAAATCGAAGCTTGTAAGTCGCTGTCGCAAAGAGCTACAAGTTCTTAGCGCGGAGCCCAAAGCAAGACTATGTATATGCTGGGTTCCCGGGCACAGAGGTGTGTCTGGAAATGAAAAAGTTGACAAGAAAGTGGTACTCCCTTAAACTAAACCAGGCCAAAAACACAGTAATGATTCCCCCGTGTAATTTCAGACAGACGATTGGGAACAAAATACTAATGGCGACAAATGAAAGATGGAACAAGCTCGATTCCTGTGGCATAGTCAAAAAATGTTGCCAATAAGAAACAGAAAACTGAGAGAATCTGAGAATTCAACAATACATCATTGCCCTCGATAGTAGGTATTGCCACCGGACACAATATGCTGAAATACCATACCAAGAAAATGGGAATCAATACAGATGACCTGTGCATGAGGACATCCCACACTTTCTTTGCCACTGCCCATCGTTCTGTCGCATAAGAAATAGAATCCTTTAGATTTAGAACAACTTCCCGACAGGTCCATAAATGACATACCTAAATTTTTAAATACCTCGGGAAGGTTTTCAATCCGTAGGTTTTTCGTAGGTTTCCAGTGAGACATAAACCTCAAGGGCATCACAACGAATCAACATTGATCTAAGTGTGGAACGTATAGTTTCTCCAGTCTTGCCAACCTACTAACATAACCTAACCTAACCCAGGTCTTTCAATAGGGGTGGTCGTTTTTTTCAGTACAGATTTATAGACTCCTGATACTTTTAATTGTTTTCTTTCGAGTGTCAAAATATTCAGCTTAGTTTGCAGTTGATGTGAAGCGTTTTACACATTCTGACCGTTGAAAAATATTACCAAAGTTTGAGCTCAGTTGTGTACGATCAACGTTTGTTCACCAGAGAAATGGGTAATCAAAAATTGAAGCGATCGAGTGCGTTAGTGTAAAAAAGCTGTGGTGGACATTCGAATAACTTTTCTGCGTTGTCGAAGATTTAATGTACCTAAAGCCTCAGGCAGGTAGATTTCTAACCATTTCTATTTCCGTATCCTTGTCAATAACACATTATTTTCAAATACCCGGTACTATATTATTGTAAAATAAAAAAAATATTTTAGTATTAAAAAATTATATATTTGTATGGGAGGTATGGGTACTTTTTATTCGACCAAGCTAATTTTTTGTCAAAAATTTTTAAATATTATTAAAATAATATGTGCAAAGTTTAAACTTGCTATCTTTACTGTAGCTATTTAAATTTAATTTTTAACATAAAAAGCTATATAAATCTGATATTTTTGTATGGGAGGTAGTAGTAGTTTTCATCCGATCTTGCTCATCTTCGAACTTAGCCTCAGTTTGGTGGATAAAAGCTTACATACCAAATTTGAAGTCGATAGCTCTTAAATTACGGCCGTAATCGTGCGGACAGACGGACAGACAGACGGACATCGCTAGATCGACTAAGAAAGTGATGCTGATCAATAATATATATAGTTTGTCATACCTTGCAGAGACCATGGGAAATGTGTTCTGTGTGTGCGTATCAGTTGTCCGAAGATTTGTTTATCCTGCCATTTCATATCGTCCAAAGACAGAAAAATTTTATATTTTTCAGTTAAAACATAATAGATCTTTACGGTCGCCGTTTTTGTCATACCTACAACGCCTCCTTATGGGCGTTACAAATGGAATGACAGTGTGGTACCGGGTATAAAAACTCCCAAAGTCCCAATTTGCCACATATTTATTCGCATTCGCACATTATCTATGATTATTATAATAATAATCCACTCGGACCTAGGCAACATTTTCGACACAACCCCCATTGCTTGCAACATTTTAAAACTTTCCTACTCGAGTCGCTATAAATTTTATAGATACGTGTAGATGAATGGGCGCCAAATTTAAACTTTCACATTTGTTTATTTTTTTTTTTTTTTGTTACAAAAAAGCCACAACAAAAAGCAAATTACACAGATTTGTGCAATTCACTTGCACTTTTCGTTGGATCGGCGCCACCACACCATTGTGATGCAACAACTAAACAATGACAGCTATAATGTTGCCAGAGTGTTGTTCGCTAACTAACCCTATTTGGATTAAAATCTATTATGTTGGCGGCGTGTTTTAATTAGTAATTAATTAAGACCTAAATTGTTCAACGTACTTAATTTACATAGTCGTTCGGTCGGGTGTATGACACACATCTAATCGGACTAAACCGAACCGAACCGTCCCGGACCATTTTTATGCAATGAGACAGAGACTATACCGATTGCTACACTCTGTGGTAATTTGACGGTAATTTATTGAATCATTACGTGCGTTGTGTGATGGATTGAGAATCTATTTCGATGAGATTACCATCAATATCATTTGGACTCGTTAGCGGACTAATAAATCGAATAGATAAACAATTTATGACAGATAAATTGGATGAGATTTGAATATATTTTATTTAAAGATACTTTGATCGATCTATGGCTAGACGGTGGGATTTTTTTTGTTTTTGTTTTATTTGATTTAAATGTTTATGACTTTTTTGTTACACCACTCGTCAAGAGAGTTGACATTTTTTTAAGTGACTTACGACTTTTACGAGTCGTTTTTGGTTGATGGCCTTTGTTTGGGCCACGTTTTAGTCGTATATGAATATCAATTTGTCAAAAAGCAGTGGTGAATTGGAAAAGTTTTAAAATTCTTTAGATCAAATAGAAGATAGATTTTTTTTAATGGAAATATGATGAAACTAATAGAAAAAATATATCTACAGGATGTAGGTAAGTTGCAGAGACCATGGGAAATGTGTTCTGTGTGTGCGTATCAGTTGTTCGAAGATTTGTTTCTCCTGCCATTTCATAGCGTCCAAAGACAGAAAGATTTTATATTTTTCAGTTAAAACATAATAGATCTTTACGGTCGCCGTTTTTGAGTTGAAGTTTATTCTAGAAATATGTACTTTGATTATTTGTTGCAGTTCCAAATTGACGACGCAATATTTCGCACCAAACACACACTTCCACTACACCACGATTACCCACTTACTTTGTTTGTTACCACTGATACCACGTTAGGCGCTGTTGAAAAGTGTATCTTGGGCATCTGCAAAGCTGTTTGCTTAAATTTGAATGTCGGTTATAACTTCATTGATCACTAAAAAATGAAGTATAGAAGATAGACTTCGGCGTTGGCTCGGGTTTTTAATCCAAAAATCGTGGACTAGCGGACTAGTTCATCCCAACTTCCTGACTATAACACCCTGTTCCAAAATGAGGTATTGGGAATGACAACAGCTTCTAAAAAGGTTGGAATGATGGCAATACCTCATGCAGATACATAAATTACTTTTTTTTATTGGCAGCCAATCGTCGATGAAAGCAATCTCTGCTTAGAGATAAAATAAAAGCTATAAGTCGCAAGGAGCTACCGATTCATGGTGCACCGGACAAAGCAAGGTTCCCGGGCATAAAGGTTTTCCAATGTACTCAAATGCATCAAATATACCAGTTTATATGACTTTATCAAAATTGATTGCATACTTCTAGGCTGCTTTTACTTCGCTTGACTCGGAATAGTTTTAATTAGCTTTCCTGACATAGGGGAGCCAATGCATGTCTCGTCACAAGAAATGCGAGAATGCCAATAAACGGAAATATATTGGCAGCTGGTATTGCTTATGATTATGAGTCTAATCTGGTGTTCACTATTCACTCACTGATGCCAGCCAAACCATGATTGGGCAGCAAGTCCGAATGATACAACTTTATTATTAAAATGAGCGTTTGTCAGTGCACACTTTGCGGAAATTTTACGGCAGACGCGATGGTCATTTAACGTCGACTCTCCAACGTTTGGTGGCCAAATTCGAGACAACCAGTTCGGTAAGCAATCAGCTAACATCCGTCCTTCAAAAGAAGACCAGATCGACCGTGAACATTGCCGCGGTCCGGCAGTCAATCCATCGCAATGCAAAAGTACTATAACTCTTCGTAGTTTTCAACTTGCTGAATTTTGCGTCGGGACTTGGGCCTATACCCGTACAAGATCCAAATGACCTATGTATGAGGTCAAATGATATTAACCATAAACAACACCGTTTTTTCGCTGACTAAGCTTTGGAAGAAGACCCCAATTTTTCCCGAAATGGATGAATGGCTATGTTAACAAGCCAAATTGCCGTACGCGTCATTGGTCCGTACTTTTTTTGAAAATGACGTTGGTTAGTTAGGCCATCACCATCAACGGCGAGCGGTACAAAACGATGCTAAATTATTTATTTTGGTCCAAATTTAACGATATAGAGGTAGACGACTTGTGGTTCCTACAGGACGGAGCTACGTGTCACACAGCAGGCGCCACAAGGTTGCAGAGGTGAAGTGAATTGTGCGTGCAATTCATTCCCGCTTTTTCTTGTGGAGTTGCCCGATGTCGCATCTCAATGCGAATAAGTAGTAATCGATCGAAGCCCTTAAAACAAACATAACCAATGTCATCGTTCAAATTCAGCCGGATCTATGCGGCCGAGTCATTCAAAATTGAAACACTTGGATCTGTGACACCATCCGTGCTGCGTCGGACATTTAAATGATGTTATATTCCATACAATAATGACATACGTGGGCCAAAATAAAGAAAAAATATTTCGTTAATACCTCATACACAGCTTTTTTATTCCATTTCAACGTGCGTCGATCCGTCCTTATTGAAAAACCCTTTTGTGAACCTTCAGTAAGCTCAGTTTCTTTTAGAAGGACGTCTAAACCTATTATAACCTGTATAGGATGTCGCAGTATGGAAAGGATTGGGAATTTCTGCACTAAGTGATTGGCGTCTAAGCTGAATAGTATAAAGTTGTTACATTTTTGGACTCCTTTACAATTTTCTCGCACTATCTGCAAGGTTCCCCATTTCACTTTCATTCGAAATGAAATCGGAAATAAATTTTTGTGTTTTACATTTCACTGTATTCGATATTGATATCAAAATTTTCGGAATTGAGACAAAGTGAAATTGTGATTTCGAAAAAATTTCGGAGTTTCCGAATCGCTCGAAATGCAGAACACTGAAAACGAATTCACTCGATTTCTGGAACCGAGCTGTATGACTATGAGCCCTTTTGTTAGAAATACAAGAAATTTTGTTATCGAAACGCCTTTGGAATGGCTTATTCCAGTAGCTAAAACTTAAGTCCCACCATAAAGAAACCAGAACAGAATTGTGCGCCCACTTAGTCACGTACATTTCGTGCAAATCCACGATTCATCTTCAGTATTTTGTAAATCATATTAACCATGAACTTGAATTTGACTTTTGTCATGACTATAACTTGAATTTGTGTGTGTCAATAAAAATTCTCGTCGCATTTTCTCTACTCGATTAGTCACGATCGTGTGGTTTGATCTCTTCTTGCACGGGTGATCTTTTAAAAAAATTTCCACCGACAGAGAAAATAACTCATCCACAAAAATATGAAAAATAATGTGCGACACAAACCCATATTGAAAATTTCAAAAAAAATCGAACACAATACCATTGATCAAGTCTTTTAAATACAAAAGAAATAAATTCACCAACATCTCTCCTCTCGTCGTAAATACTTGTATCTGCGAATCTTTTTAATTGAAGCAAAATTCCTCTCATTCAGCTAAACAATTCGTTTTCGTCTGCTTACATGCTGTATACCAAGAAACCATGATAAGAATTAATTCTCCGCACATTCTTTATACGATTTCCGCGTAAAAATGTTATACACAAAATAATGGCAAGGCAACGTTTTCCATTTAAAGTAAACAAAATACTCGTAAATATAGCAATACAATGTATCTGTAGAGATAAAAATCTCACTTTTGCGATAGAAATTTGAAGAAGCCCAACAATTTGTCATTCGGATAATAGAATTAAGACGTTTTTTTTATCCCATCCAAGGCCCGCCAAGTGCCTCCGTTTTACCCAGCCTTGTTTTTAACTGAATTGATTCGAAGATACAAAACGGAAGAAGCTGCGAGGCAATTGACCGATTAGAAAATTGGAATCACTGTGCACGGCCGTCGTGTCGTTGTCAGAGGCATACAATAGTGTTTGAGTGATTTATTGAGTTAAGTTGTTTTCTAAGCAGATTAAGTTCAATTTGTTAGAACGTTTATTTTGTATTTGATTTGGTTTGGTATAGTTTGGTTTGGTCGGCGGAGGAGGGGAAGTTATGGTGTGAATTATTAGGTGTGATCGGAAAGTTCTTTTTTTGGTTGTGTCGATTCAATTAGAATTCATTAGGAGGCAAAATGGAAGCGATGAGTTCTTATAAAGTTCGACAATGAAAGCTAATTAGTTTATCAGGTGTTATTGGAATGTTTGTGACACTTTCTTTGATCAGCTCTTAGATATGGGGTACGGGAAGTTTTGAGACACGTGGAAGAAACGAAGCTCATTGACACAGATGTTACAGATATACTGCTTAGCAGAAAATCTGATAGGAATCATCCCAGCGGACTAGAACTATAAATAGACTTAAGCACTATACCATTAATTCAATTCAGCAATGATACTGTTCGTGGGTGATGGCCTGAGGGGCCTTACCCAAAACGTCCATAAAGCTTTGTCATTCATGTAACAAGTAGTCTTTTGCTATTTTTAAAGTTCATCAGCAGCTAATTTGATTTTTCAGCACTCAACGCATGCAAGAGCTCAAGGAATCTATTTCCTTATTGGAGTCATCGAATGTCAAATTCACTTGACGACACGGCCGTCTTCTTGGCTTCTTGAACTCCGAATATAAGAAACCATATCTGCAACCTTTTTAAGGGATCCATCAACTTCATCTAAAAAGCTGTGTAATCCGACTGAAGATTCCGTGCATCCGACCGAAAGGAGAAGGCGAGTTCTGCATTAAAACTGCTAGAGTTGACTTTTCAAACTGAAGTTTTAAGATAATCCTAATCCTAACAGTATCCACTCGAATAATCTGCCTGACAGTTTGGGGCTATTGAATGTGCTACACTCGATAAGAAAAGTTTCCACCCATCCGCAAGGTTCAGTTTTAAAACCCCTGTTTATCAAGCCTCTATATTACCTATACCTACCTACTGATAAAAAAGTTTATCCTGACTGACCGTGTGACTCCCTCATCAAGCACATCCAAAATCGCTAAACGTAGTCATGAAACTATGAGGGAACTAGTGTAGACTAAGTCCCGGTGCACACTTGGCTTTTTTTAACGCGCAGTGCCTCAGAGTCACGGCATTGCGCGTCATTCTTGCGGGTAAAAAGACTACCAGGTTTCCACGAGACTGTCCTGCAGATTGAGTCCTGCGAGAAAAGCCCTAATGTGTGCACTAAATTATTGCGACACCGCTGCGGCATCGTGCTTTAAAATGACGCATGTTTGCACGGGGCCTAAGAACACGTTTTTCGGTCCATCTTGAGGGCTTTTTATATAATTTGGAAAAACGTGATAACTCCCGGAACGTTAGTCGTATTTAATTAAAATTTCGCACGTTGATAGATGAGTAAAACTAATTAAATAGGCATTTCACCATTTTTAAAAATGACCCCTTTACCCCTTTTTTATGGGTAAAATATTAATAATATGAACTTTTAGTAAGACATTCATTTTCTAACCGCTATCACAGCGATGTGCAACTTTACCCGCTAATGGAGAATAGAAAATAATTCGACATGATTTGATTTCCATCCAGTAGCCCATATTCAGGGGCAAACCTTGAGGGGGTAGAAATATTAATGCGAACAAATATTTGTGTTCTGTCTACCTTGAACTAAAATAGTACATACTTTGAAATAATAATGATAAAATGTATATTTAAGTACTCCTCAAAATCCAATTCCAAACGACCCTCACCATTTTAGGGGGTCACTCCATAGTTAAAAAAAAAATATAAAAGCTATTATAGTGTTGATTTGAAAATTTTGATATTGTTAGAGAAGTAAAGATTATAAGACATGTGTTACTTTATTTTTCAATATCACTACTTTACCCCCTTTTTAAGGGTTAACATATTAAACGCTATATAAGTACCTTAGACACAACTTCAACTTCAACAACTACAATGGCTTATCTCAGCATGTGCAATTTTACATGGTGATGGCTGATGAGAATAGGAATTGGATACGTATTTAGGAAGATTTTCTTTTTGTCCAATACCCCGTTTCAAAATGACCCCTTTACCCTCTTTTTAAGGGTTAACATGTTAAAAGTATATTGCCCTTAATCATGAATTCACAACCGTTTACCTTACCAACCGACGTGCAACGACGTAATGACTGATGAGAATAGAAACAAATTAAACAAATATTGAAGGATATTTGGATTTTTGTCCAATACCCCTTTTTGAGGGGGGCAAACCTTGATGGGATACAAACATTTGTATAGATAAAAATATTCATGTGGGCGGGGGGGGGGGCGGCATCCCCTTAGGGGAATAAAAATACTTTTTTGATCGAATTTACTTGAACTTCTTTACAATTTGTTCTATAAAGAACTTATTTTTTATAAAGTCGGTACGAAAACAAACATTCAGATAAGGAGCTGACAAGAAATTAGATATCCATTTTAGCTCATTTATAAATCTCTCTCTTAATGCATAAAACGTATTTGTTTGTCCTTCCTTAAATGAAATATTTCCAATAATATTTATTCAAGGAAATATATTCACGCGTAATCTTAATGACTTGTTTTTCGCTTCCTTTTAAACTTAATTCTAAGTTATGAGCTGAATAAGTTCCTTAAGAAGCACCTCTGTTCTCCTCAAAAGGTGTATGGCGTTTCAGTTGGTTTTTTTATTTATTTTTTAATAATTTAACAAACAAATCAAAAAGAAACTCTTATCTCGCCATTATAAAAAATAAAAACGCACTGTGTCCAATAAAAAAAAAATGCAAACTTGACAGTGTATAGCAGAAGCGTTATAACAAATGACCGTCGAATTATGGTAAGTTTTTCTTGTTTTTTTTTTTATAATAATTATTTACACACAACACACCGACCGGGTTAATGCACTTGGAATGGGTTAAGTGACGATGACGAGTTTGCCCGGTTTGACGATGTGTACACATAGCGGAGCGGAGTCCCCCCATTCAGACAGCTTGATAGATTTTTCCAATAATTTCCCGCGACTTACTGGTATTCATATGAATAGGAAAGACCCCAAGAATACGAGTATTGTTTGTTTTGGCCGATCAGATGGAACCAGTTTGCAAAACTCATCTGCGCACTAGAGCCCAATGAATACAATTAACATCATCCGACTAGACAAATCGTCAGCAATTTATAACGAATATTATGAGCAGCACTCTGAAGAGTATACCAGTTATAATGATGTGTGACTTAAGCGATTTTCTAAAAGACATTTGATAAATGTAAACCAACACTTGTGTAAGTAGTGGTCCGTGCACGGGTACTTATTTGAACGTGAGTAAATTAACACGTTTTTTTTTTCTGTTACTTTATACAAGTGGGCATCTGTTTATGTCAGCTTAGGGACAACAAGTAAGTCAGCGCTTGAGTTTGAGTTTGTTATGAAACGCAATCTGGCTACAACGACGACGCGTAGATGGGCGGCGGGAATGTGACCGCGCGTGTCGTCATAGATGGAATTTGCGTAATGCCTTATGCGATGCCCACTTGGGAGAATTTACATTTTATTACTTGAAAGTGGACGAATTGTCTCAGTCTCAGTCTTAGTGTTGTGTTTTGGTTTGAGGTATGACTTGGTGATGGATGACAGAAAGTTTTTTATTGAGTTTATGCAAGTGGAAAAGTTTCTTGGGTACACTAGTTGGGAAAGTTTTGTATACGACTATAGCTAAGGATCATTAGGTGGAAAATAAACGAGTTGTGTTGATTTTGGTCTCGAAGTTTGTATGTTTGTTCCGGCAAAATTCAAAGTGGTTGTCCATTTGTAAATGCCATTAGTACACAGGCAGGAAGAAGGAGTACAAGGATGTCATGACATTTGTTGACATTCCCCATGAAATAAATTGGTTTGGAAGATAAATGGTAGTATCTATAACGTGGTAGTATCTACCTATAGAAAAAAGGCATAGGTCAGCAACCAGTCGTATGTGGTGTTAGTGTAGGGGCTCCCGGAAATTACGTCAGAATTTCTTTTGGAAAAAATGCCAGAAAATGTGTTTGTTTTCTAATTTGGAAAAAATATCAGAATTTTGTTTGGAAAATATGCCAGGAATTAGGAAATTATGCCAGACAGATGTGGAAAAAGCAACAGAAAGTAAAATGGAAATTAAGCCAGATAATAAACATAGGCAACTCGTATTCTGGCCTAATTTCCAAACTAATTTTGGAAAAAAGGTCAGAAAATGTTATTTATTTGAAAACGATCGAAGTTCACATTCAAAAAACCTCGCACCCCTGCAACCCCCCTGCTTGGGGTCGTTAGCAGAAATGGAAAAAACGCCAGAAAAATTTTTGGAAAAAAGACCTGAAATTTCGAAAAGATAGCAGAAAATGCTGGCTTTTTTTCCTAGGAAAAAAGGCCAAACTTTGTATAGATAATTTTCAGGCATTTTTTCAAAAAAAAAAAAATCTAGCGTAATTTCCGAGAGCCAGTGTAGGATCTCCTATCAATCGCAACGCAAGGCTCTGTATATTAAATGAATGGTATGGCGCTAAGCTCAATATATGGCAGCAATAGGTCCTGGTCTAACTTGTGCTTTATAGAAAAGGCGTCATAAATAAAAAGAATGCTGGTTTTATATCTTAAAAAATTATAGTGATACAGTGAATTTCACTGCGGATATTTTCCTTCAGCTCCGTGGCAGACTGCGGGTTATTACCATAGAATTTACTCTTGAGGTAGGTACCCCCATAGAAAAATGTCCATCGGAGTTAAGTCTGGTGACCTTGGTGAGCACGGGACGTACCCAAAGCGGCTGATAAGCTTTCGTGGGATATGTTCACGGATCAAATTCATGAAGGTTCTGGCAGTATGAGGAGTCGCTCCATCTTGCTGAAATCACGTGTGTGACGAGTAAGATGGATGTGCTCGCAAATTTGGTAAGAAAAAAATCGGTGATCATGCGTCCATAATTTTCACTGTTAACATTTATGGCTTGTCCCCTAGAATTTTCAAAAAAAAAAAAATATATATATATATAGGGCCCGATGAGTCCGCCTGAATGTTTTAGATGGCTCTTGATATTCTGTTGGTCCCTGGCTGAGAAGTGTTTAGAGCTGAAGAAGTTTCAAGAAATCTTTGCACGCATTTAGCTGTTCGTAGAGTAGCAAGGCGGTGATTGTCTACCTTGGCTCTGTTATAAATTTTACCAATAACTTCTCAGCAGACATTTAACGAAGAATTTTCACTGTTAACATTTATGGCTTGTCCCCTAGAATTTTCAAAAAAAAAAAAAATATATATATATAGGGCCCGATGAGTCCGCCTGAATGTTTTAGATGGCTCTTGATATTCTGTTGGTCCCTGGCTGAGAAGTGTTTAGAGCTGAAGAAGTTTCAAGAAATCTTTGCACGCATTTAGCTGTTCGTAGAGTAGCAAGGCGGTGATTGTCTACCTTGGCTCTGTTATAAATTTTACCAATAACTTCTCAGCAGACATTTAACGAAGAATTTTCACTGTTAACATTTATGGCTTGTCCCCTAGAATTTTCAAAAAAAAAAAAAATATATATATATAGGGCCCGATGAGTCCGCCTGAATGTTTTAGATGGCTCTTGATATTCTGTTGGTCCCTGGCTGAGAAGTGTTTAGAGCTGAAGAAGTTTCAAGAAATCTTTGCACGCATTTAGCTGTTCGTAGAGTAGCAAGGCGGTGATTGTCTACCTTGGCTCTGTTATAAATTTTACCAATAACTTCTCAGCAGACATTTAACGAAGAACACTTGCCAACCGCTGTTTCTTTGGGCTGAAAAGACAATTGAGCAGTATAGCCCTATTTCGAATAACAGAGCAGATTCTGTATAAAACCTTCATCATCCCAGGTCCGTTGTAGGGCGCAGAAGCTTGTACTTCTAAAACGGATGAAGATATCCCCGATTGGTTAGAGAGAAAGCTTTTTAGAAACATTGTCGGTCCCGTGTGGGTTGACGAGATTTGGAGGAGGCGATTCAACGACGAATTATACGAGCTGTATACCGACATCGACCTAGTCAAACAGTTGCGCATCAGTCGTATAGGATAAGCTAGGAAATGTATAGCGAATGGACAACAACGCTCCGGCCCGAAGAGACTTCGACTCCAACCCAAAGGGACAAAGCAGTAAAAATCTTCATTCTTGAGTTCTTCCTGAAAATGACTAACTTGCCTGGTTAGTGTCAGCCAAAAATGTATGCTTACGTTTCAATCGTACGTCATGATGCATTAGTTTGAGGTGGGACTAAACCCCAAAATCATGCCTAACTCCAATGGTGGAGCGAACAAAGAGCAAACGGTGCGGAAGAATTAAAGATCGGGGATAAAACCGGTCACTAATGACCTCCCTCAGAAGCATTGGCGAGGGTCTGTTGTATATAGCCTTACTCAGGTATGTTTGGAAGAAATTTAAGGGTAAAACCGGTCACTAACGACCTCCCTCAGAAATATTGGCGAGGGTCTGTTGTATTTACTCAGTTATGACGGCGCTGTCTGGGATGACACTGAAGCCACTGGAGCTGGCATCTATTGCATAGATCCAAACCTGGAAGTTTCTATACGATTACCGGATACATGCGGAGCTCATGACACTACTTTCGGAACTTGCTTCGATTTTCGCGGACTTTATGCTTCAAAGAAAGATTCTCCACAGAGATGGATAACAGAGAAGCCAGGATTAGCAATAACAATAACCCATCTAACTATGGGCCTAAAGTGGTATACACGGATGCGTCCAAAATAGACTTAGGTGTGGGAGCTGTTATTTACGGACCAAATGTCTTGAAATATTTTAATGCCTGTGGGAAAAAGTCCCCTGTGTATTTCAGGCAGACCTCCATGCCTTAAAAAATGCGCAAGCTTAAATATAGAACTCATTCTTATATTCACGAGCAGTCAAGTACATATCTTTAAATGCCCTTAACTCGCCCATTATTGTTTCTAAATCCGCCCTGCATGGCTTTAAAACCCTTCAAATACTCATCGCCAGGAACAAAACCAAACTATGGTGGATTTCCGGACATGTGGGGATAGAAGGAAGTAAAAAAAAGTTCTGACGAACTGGCAAAACATAAGAGCCTAGGATACTGCCTTCAGAGGATGAGAACCGTTCTGCTTTAAATTCGGCTATAAAAAAAATGTGAACACAACATACGTATCTCGTATTGAGACAGCATCCCATATCAATACAGGCACGATATCAGAAACTTAGTAGGCTACTTTCCCGTCACGGCTTGCGATATCACCTTAACAAGCCTAGAGAGTAGAGATCTTTCTGATCCTTCAAACAGAATAGCTAGAAGATCTATCGACGTGCACTATTTCAGACTGTCGAGTCAAAATCTATATACATATAAAAAAAAAGTATCATAGTATCTAACAATTGAGTCTTAAGTATGAACCTAAACACAGAGGGCTACAATACCTTCTCACGCGTTATTTTTCTGACACACACGTGATATGATTGCAATTACCAATCTTCTGCAAAAGTTAGTTTCTGTGAAAGTTGGACGGTTTTCCCAGAAACACAGAAACATAAATCGCCTTTAATCGCCACCGGACCAAATGATTTCAATCTTATAGAAGATCTTCAAAACTCGCTGCCTTTCCTGAATGTCCGATGGAATCACTAATTCGCGAATCCGGATCAACACATGGCTTTGGGCTAAAAAAAAATCACGCACACACAAACAAATCATTCGCTACTGAACTGAATACGCAAGTTCTCACTTCTCAAGTATTCATTTCAATTTCGAGGGAATTTCGCACTTGATACGAGTAGTACTTCTCCATAACCGACCGATTTCTAACAAAAACTAAATTAAGAATTTAAATTGCACACTATTTCCAGTAAACAGACAGAAAAAAAATATATAAAAACAAGAATACGTACGTGATCCACATAGTAAGACGCTCGTTCCATCGCACTGACAGCCAGGCAGCACTGCACCGACTGTCACAATCGTATAAAAATTCGAAATGCAAATTCCGCAGCACCAAATGCGTTGTATCGTTCAAGGTAAAAAAAACAAAACCACCAACAACAACTATGATGATGATGATGACAACGACACAAGGAACGTTTAATCCATGTGGAAAATAACTCCCAGCGCAGCAAAAGAACACACACAGCACCAGCGAGTAGAAAACAAAAAAAAAACACTCAAATCCAATTGAAGACCATAAAATGCTATCTAGGTAACTTATCCGACAAGCATACTAATTGTCAGACAACAACAAAAAAAGAATCCGCGCAAATATAGTCAAGTCAAGAAAGTGTATCCAAAAAGGGAAGAATTTAGGTTAAGCACAGAATCAACACAAGATTCGACTATAAGACCAAATTGGCATGCATTAAGGGTGAGCTCAATTCCCAAATATTTTGTGACAAGACCGGCAGTGGCACACAAACACACACAGGCACTTTTATTCTATTGGCTTTGGCTTTGGGACTCACATCATTCACGATACACTATACCACTTTGCGTGAGATCCAACTTTCTCCGATTTTTTTCGAGGATTCAGATTCAAACTCAGATTTAGCGATTCAACAGGAAACCACATGTCACGTAAACAAACCGCGCCGGGGATCTCCGTGCCCGACACACACGTTTAACGACGACGCGTAGGAGGCGTTTGACTCCTTTTCTTCCATGCAATCGTTTTGTTGGCAACGTTTACGCCGGTTATATCGCTATGGCAACGACAATAGCCACAAAGAAGGACGACGACGAGGAGGAAGGAGCAAAACAGACGATCGAAAAAAAGGTCATTGACGGACCCTCTGTATGTTGTCGTCGTTGTTGTTGTTGTAATAATGTGTGGGGTGGTGGAGGAGTACGCGCATTTATCGGGATTCGTGCCGAAGGTATGCGTCATCGACCAAAAGGAATTCCAAGTAAATATTGAAACGAAACGAACAAAAAAAAAATCCTTTTATTAAGTATCCGCACTAGAATCGGTATCGCGTGACTCTCCGTCGATTCGCGTGTCACCT
Organism: Cheilosia scutellata; assembly: GCA_955612985.1. NCBI lineage: Eukaryota > Metazoa > Arthropoda > Insecta > Diptera > Syrphidae > Cheilosia > Cheilosia scutellata. Next base: position 62,090,155 of record OY015314.1, read on the forward strand.
CGTCGACTCTAAAGCAAACTAAAACTTGGAAAAGCTACAAGCTACGATTGAAGCCCGTTCGGTGGCTTCAAATTGGTGGACTGAGAGAGGCCACAAGTATGAGTTCGATTCGATGTTATGTTTGTTGTGGCGATGCGTCATTTAAAACACACTTGCACGGCCCCAATGGTATAGTGGTGGCTGCTCTCTGTTGTTGGGGAACTCTCGTTTGCAGTTTTTCTTTCTTCGTCTTTTCTTTGGTTGATTTTTCTTTTTTCCCCCCCGAGAAACAAGCAGAAGACAAATTTTCCAAGAGTCGCGTGCCAATTGTAATAATGCACAAACAGTTCAGTGTCTGATGCCTTTAGGAATGAAGAAAAGCCACTCACCGACACAGGCACAGGCCCATTTCATAGATACTACTTCGATGCGCTATGCCTATGATGGTGGATAATTGCTTTGTAGTGGAGTTAACTTCCACACACGCTGCGCTGCGCTGCCCTGCGCTGGCTGTTTCAAATTAAGGCTATCGAATTGCATTCTTATGGATTATAAAAGTGATGGTTGGGGTTTTCGGGTAGAATTTCGCGGCTCGGCAAGGGGCCAGTGTGAACATGTAGATAAATTGTATCTTAAAGATATTGTGAATGGAGGAAAGTATATTGTATACGACTGGAGAGATTATTGGTGATTCCTTTGTGTTGTCACATCTGAGAATCGGCGCGCGGTGCGCATTGGTCACGGAGGGCTGAAACTGGAAGTGAGTGGAAATGTTTTTTAATTGCTGCGCGGATAGTAGCCGATGGAAAAGTATTTAAATGCTCGAAACGATCTGTGACATGCAAGTTGTTGGCTTTGGCGCAAACAGAGGAATGTATTTCTCTCATAGGATGCATTTTGATACTTTTTTAGTCGCATCTAATGACATGGATTTTTATTTCAGGATACAATACACTCATAGGCAGATAGTCATCATAGAATATTGCCATATAGACAAGACATGTTTAGAAGAGTTCTAAGCAATGTTCACTCATGAGCCAATCGCTCACACAGAGTCGGCAGAGGACATCGTCGAATAGTCACATTTTCGTAAAATCGTATCACAGTCTTCACAGTGTCATTTTATTGAATTGTTCAGCAGACAAACTAGGCTTCATAGCTATGCTCACTGGGGTACTTCTGGATACAAAAACGACTACAAGAAACACCGTCGACTTAAAAAAAAACTCCCGTCTCCAACGTCGTTAAAGACATTACCGGGTCATTAATGTCATTACTAATGCAGATTGGCTTCGTTCAGCAACGGCAAAAAGGAAACCATTATATCCACAACAAATAACAAATTGCAACCTATAACGAATGTTCCCACTTTCGATATCTAAATTTGAAATTGCATAGCGAATCTTTCTGTGTAAATAAAATTCCTTTCATTCATTGAAAAAAAAATCCCCCGCAAAATGAAATTCCACCCATTCAAATGATGCACCCACCCATATCTACTCATGTACATTTCCCGTAGCTTTATATCCCATCGAAGTCAAAACAAATCCAATTTTCCTGGAAGCACTCGTATAGTCGTAATTAGGTTAATTTTTATACAACATGCTGCCAGCGTCAAAAGATACATAAACTTAATTTCCAACACCAACCTAAAGAGATGTATACGTTTCTAGGAGAAACAAAAAAAGAAGGAAACTACTCTGTGGAGGGAGACGATGCGGCTTATTTCTTGTTTTAAGACCTAAAGGTCCGTGCAGATCTCCCACGCGATAACCCGGTTCAACATGGGGTAATTATTCATTTACATTTTACACCTTTATCTTTTGGGGAGATGTCTTTTCATAGATTGTTGTCGTTTTACTGTTGTCAGAGGGACTATAATTTTCACAAGATATTTTCTCTTTGAATGAAGTTCGAAAGCATATAATAGGATACAAGGGCGGCAGCAAGAAAGTTGTGCAGGGCGGTCTGCTGGTGTTGGCAAATAATTTTGGATTTGGTGCCACCTGGTATCTGGTAATTGGGTTGTGCAATTGGCAACGGCCATCTATATATGGACGGGACCTTTTGTGCGCGGTTTGATTAAGTGAAAGTACAAGACTTGCTTCGTATGAATAAGGAACGGAAATATGTTTTTTTAATCGTAAGGTGTGGACTGTTGCATTTGACAGTTGCCTTTAATTTAAAGCATTGGGAAGAACCTTCCTTGTACACAGTGGGACCTCGATGGAACAATTGTCTGACAATTTCGCAAATGCCTTATGGGCCAGTGGTAGATCTCATATCCCCAAAGTGGGACTGGCAGGGTCTATCCCAACTACAACCATGTTAACCATGTTAAAGTTCATGTTTAGAAAGCAATGATTTTAACAACCTTCTCGACAAAACATATGGGCATGGTTCTAATTCGTCCCCTAGGGTACTAAACTCTACACAGTACGGACCAAGCCTTCATTTTGTTTTAGTGCCCTCAGTCCTTAACATCGGACTCTGTAATTCTCTGTAATTTGAAAAAAAATGTAAGGCGAACATCTTTGGTAGTATGTACAATCGGAAAGCATAACCTACACGACACCACGTCTGGAAACTGACTTGGGGATGTAAGGAAGTGAGGATCATCAAACCGTCAACTGAATCGATCATGTTGCGATCGATGTAAGGCTCTTCTCCAGTATTGTAGATGCTCAAACATTCCGAGATGCCAACTTATTGTAACCAAGGTATCTGTGCAGACATCTCAAGACACTACTGCAACCCAAAAGTATTGTGATAAGATTTAACATTGAATGTCTGCAGTAGAAACAAATTGCTAGAACCTCATTCTCATCAAGACATACTATGTATCAGTTAGCATCAAGGACCGCAAAACCAGTGACTTCGATGCAAGGTAACCATCAGAAAGGCTGCAACTGATGTAATTGCCCACACAAACACCACTAGTTCAAAAATCAACGAAAGCTTTGTGAGGTTTCGAGTATTGAAAAAAATTGCCTTCTCCTAGAAGAAGAAAGAGCATAAGATGCCAGCTATTGTGGAACTAGAGAGGACCTATACTTCAGCAAGACCGTACTCAATGGAGAGGTGTTTTCGTCAAAGTCCAGGCTTTCCCCGGATTATCTAAGCGCCATCTAAGTAAGTTAGTAAGAACGCCGCTTCCTTACGCACTGCCGATCAAACTCGATTCTTGGGGTTGGTGATGAAATCTCCTTTTCCAAAATCCACTGTGCTGAAATGCTTTACTTCAAAGACCCTAAGAAAAAATCCCCAGGGACAAAATCCCCCATTTTTAGATTTGGTGTTATTAATTCTGTCGCCGCGACATCTAAAAATGGTGTTAAAAAGTGAGATACGTATGAGGGAGGGTATGCTGCCTCCCTACGTCCCCCCTGCTTGTGGTCACTGTAGGATTTGGAGTATGTGCAAGGTTTAGTTTGCATGTGGGAGATTTTGGCATAAGGGATTTCGTCCCGAGAGATTTTGGAAAAAGAGAAGAAAAAAAAATGAGAGATTATGTCCAATAAGAGATTTTGGAAAAGGGGACAACGTAGAGATCCCCGATTTTTGAAGTAGACTCGCACTTTGAATGTATGGATAGAAACTCACAACCATTTGCGTACGAAAAATACGAAACATATCCGAAGAGTGTTCCGACTTCACTTATTTCAGAGAATATTTCTGTGCGCTTTCAAAGTTTAAGTAAGAGCTCAAAAACGCACATTTATTTGAGCACGCAAATCAAATAACAACTCATTTTCGAACCGTGTTTGCTAAAAAATTTTATCAACGCACACTGATATTTGTAGATAATTCCGTTCCGCACAAATTTGCATAAACGCACGCTCATGTTATAATGCAATTTTGATAGAAACGTACTCATGGCCATGTTCATGGGTAAGTGTTTTAATATTACTTTAATTTCATTGGGATTGGGATCTTAAAATGAGGTTACCGATCATCCACTCAACCTGTTGAATTTCATGGAGATGATTGTGGCTTTAAGACAGGCTTTCTTAGCGCTTCTGAGTGAATCAACTAATAGTAGTGTGTATGGGACCCTTGAAATTTTTTTTGGTTATAAAAATGGGTTTTGGTAGCTTTTTTAATAAAGTGAAGAACCAAAATTAAAGCAAGGCACCTTTCTTCTAACTATAGATCCACAGTACACAACTTTAGGCTCTAAATTCAAATCCGCAGCCATCTTGTGCTCATTTTTTTCCATACCAATCACTCATCAATATATTGCTGGAATTTGTTCACACTTTTCCTTTTACGATCGAAGCACAAAAATTAAAAGTCAACAACCCAACTTTGCACTGCACAAAGATAGTAAGTCTTATACCCCGCCAGTTGTGCATAGAGTGGCAATTTCGAATGCGGCTCGTTCCAATTGCTCATTCAACCGCCTTTTTGAATTTAATTTCAATGCGATAGAGATAGACAATTAAAATCCACTTTTATGGTTTAAAGGTTTCTTTTCACTTTTTCCTCGACTTTACGCGTTTGTTCTCCATTAGCCACTTCTTACCATTTTGCCATTTTGTGCGCACGTTTGTTGTTGTCGTTGGTTTTCCATTGAAAAATTTTCTTTTGTACATTTTCACACCATTTGTCAGCGAGAGACAGATGCGACACTAAAAAGCGGGTTTCTCCTTGCAGGCATATAATATAGTTGGTCGTATTCATAAAAATCCTATTATACGCAGCACGCAATGCAAATACGTACAAGTATCTGTATCTATAAGCTAATCAAGTTGCTGTTTTGTAAGTTGGCTTATAGTATTTTTGTTTTTTTATATGCGTTCCGTTTTGTGGTAATGAAAATGAAAACTCAAGGGAACTCTATTACCAGCCAAGGTATAGTCTAGCGGTGTGCCATGTTGTTGCCTTGTATTTGAATTTATTAGGTTTTTAGTATAATTCGTACAACGCATGTACGTAATAGAGTTGTAAATAGCCGCACACGCAATCGTAACATTAATTTATATTGTGCATAATTCATTGCAACAAATTGAATTAATGACATCTGGAATAACCATCTTCGGGATGGTGTTACTAAAAATTTGTATCTCTAAAGCTAAACATGCAACTATGAGATAAGGCAGTTTTTTTTAGTATCTTTGTTACATTTTCGAAATAATATATAAGAAAGAAGGTATACAAGTCACGCTATTGACTGAAGTTGATTTGTTGTTTTTTAGTTCTTCATATTGTGTATAACAAAATTGAAAGTATCCATAAATTGTAGTAAACTTTCATTGCAATCAAAGGCAGATTTGCAGAGTAATTTGAGAGAGAGAAAATACGGTCCAATTTTGAGCTCAGAAATCGATTATCCAACACAGGAAGTATTTTTCTAGAGCGGTCCAACTTTCAGTTGAGTAATCGATTATCCCACACGTAAGTATTCAGCTGTGCGATAAGTAAAAGTTTTAAGCAAAATATGTATTAGAAACCATCAGTTCGTAGTCTAGTTTGAAGGTTTACTTTTCGGCTTTAGGCAAAAACACCCAAGGAAATAACGACCAAATCAATTTAGAAATAAGACCTACAAAATCCCACAGTTTTCCTTGGGAGAGTTCGTTTTTATGACAAGCAATAATGCCCAAAATAATAAGTATGGAAATGCATAAACCGTGGAGTATCTATGGGGGGGGGCTCATTGCCCCCTGCAACCCCCCTGCTTGGGGGGCACTGTTGGATTTAGAGTAGATGCGAATTTGGGTGTATGCAATGTTTCTTTATACATTTTTCGCACGTACCGCATAGAAACCTTTCATAGACCCAATTTCGGACATACTCCAAATCCAGGAGTGACCCAAAGAAGGGGGGTTTCATGCATTGTATACAAAAACCGAATAAGAGGCCAAATTTCACAAAAATCTGTTCAACAGTTCTTCAGCTATATCCATAAGCAAGCCAAGGGTAACACTGACTCGTATATTATTCCCGAAATTTATTCGATTTCTAATAAGACAAATAAGACAGGTGGGTAGTAAACCTGCCTGCCTGCGAAGGGCAGACACATTTAGACCACAGATTGGCCTACTGTGATAAACCATGGATCTGTTATCAAGAAGGTATGATTCTGTAATAGAATCCCTTTCATCCAAACCCTCCTTTAGGGGGTAATTTAAAAAAATACTCGCTACAATGCTTTCAGTTACGTTACTGCTATTCCAAATTTCAACACTGTTGGTAACATTATTGACGTACAAAAGTTTTTTTTAAATAATTAACTCCGTCGAATGGGACTGCATTATATGGAGCAGGAGGGTCGGAAATGAATTTACTTCAAACTTATACCGTTGTACAAAGTTACAAGTCCATTGGTTATATGGTTAGCGATTTATCCCTGTTTTCGGTTGACCAGGGATTGAAAAGGTACTTCAATCGAAGGCTATTTAATCCTTCAGCTCAAGTTAACTAAAACTGAATTTCCATCACATATACTCCCCAAAAATATTGCATTTAGCTTACATCGAAGAAGATTTTTTATCACCGCGGATCAAAAGGTTGCCGTTGCGAAAGAAGAAACGCTAAAATGCACGCGGAAGAACATAATTCAAATTCTCAGTGGAAGTACAAGGTGGCACAAAAGTTGCCACCCGATTTTCTTGGGCTGTATTTTTCTTATGAATGAAAAATTGTGGTTCTGCTTTTGGATTATTATTATTTGTTTTTTTTTTTTTTTTTTTTTTTCATTAACTCGAGAAAATGATACCGGCAAAATGGCGACAGAATTGATGATTTATGGTATTTTCCATCACTCTTGCTAAAACTTCCGACGATAGGTTCTCCCATTCTTGACGGATATTTCCTTTGAGGGCTTCAAGAGTCTGGGGTTTGTTGACAATTGACATAGACTCGTGACTTCTAAAAACCCCACAAACGAGATGGAAATGGGCTTCGTATCGCATGACGATTTTCGAGGAAAAGTTGTCTCCCTCGTGGTCGAGATTCTGGATGGCTTGATCGTAGGTTCCAAGCGCTTGGCGGTCAACAGCTAACAACTTTTTAAGGGAACATCTTACAGTCAAAATTCTCTATAAAGACCGCCGATTGATGCCCAATTGCGTTCCAAACTTCGTCAGGTCGATACTCCGGCGTCATCTACGACATCTTCACTTCTTCAGCCACAGCATCTGCCAGCATCTCGTGTTGCCCCATACTCCTCTAGGCGAGCAAAACGTCGTAGTTTTGCCCAGTTGGTGTCATACTTCTAGTGGCGGACTCTTTCCGGGAGAGGAAGGAAGAAAAACATGCAGCAAATCAAGTATGACGATAGATTGACGATAATCGTCTCGTTTTCAAAATTTTAAAGACCATAATATGATAGTTTTTAATTGATTTCTTTTCAGTTACCAGTAAAATTTGATTACATTTTTGGATACCGAAGTATATGTACATCACTCTCAAAGTAAGTGTAGCTGCCGAGATCTATAGTTTTGACGATAACCGTCTGGAAAGTTACGTGATTAGGGACCTAGCTAAAAATATACACAGACGACTTTATTGTTGCCTCTATTTCTAAAAACAAAGAATTTAAGAATTTTGTGAAATATCCTTCTAGAAGAATGCATTTATTCAATTCCAATGAGGTGGTTGTTTCATGAAGATCACTAGTTCCCGTTTAATCTCATCCATAAAAAAAAAAATACTACAAATGTTGGATGATTAAGTCGTATGGGGCTGCTAATGCCCCTTTTTTTGGGGGTCACTTTATTTTCACATTTTCCACATTGCTTTTTATGTGGTGAGGTTAAATAGAATATAAGGACTCTCATAACACACTATGCACCATATTGAACTAATCGCTATAGTTTGGTATTATGAAATAAAACTTCATGTGTGCTGCCCCCTTTAAGAGGGGTTACTTCCAAAATTTGTAAAAACAGATTGGATAAGGGTTTTTTCGAATTTGCAACAAATTTAAGGCGATTGCATATTACCGAATAGTCTTGAATAACACTCTTACGATTGTTTTATCACTATCCACATTTTGCTTTTCTTTCCCCCTCTTTAAACGGCTTAACTCAGGCCAAACAATGTCATATAATTATTGTATTGCCTACCGCAGCTAATCTATGGAAAGTATCCCACAAAAACCCCAGCACAATGAGGTTAACCCCAATTCAAAAAGGCTACAGCTACAGTTTCGGAATGAACATGAAGAAAAATTGGAAAATTGCATTATTTTCCATCGAATACTCACCTCAGTGGTACTCTTTTGTGGAAGGTGTCACTTCTATAGTCTAAGTCGTTAAATTTCGATCGCATATTGATTTAATCTCATAATGGTATATATGGGAATGGTATACGCATATGCCACCGTGAACCAGCCGCCAATACCGCTAGACTTACTAAATGGCGGAATTTTCAACTCTTATGAGGTTTCCCCATATCGAACGAAAACAAAACGAAGGGAAACACAAATAAAACCAAGCTGCTTCAATGATCCGTAAACAACCGAAGCCCTACTACAGCTGAGCACCAATAATTAGCGACTGCAATGCTGAGTTGGAATTAAATGTAGAAAATAAATTTTTTTTTTTTTTTGCAACTTGCAACTCGTACTTACTTAATTATTATGGTCATGTAGTAGATACGAGTAGTCGCAGTTGCAGTACAGCGGCTAAACTAAAATCGATGAGTGCACTTTGGCTCATTCACAAATTCAACATACCGGGGAAATGTTATTTGCTGTGAAGGGGTTTATTATAGAAGTGGTGGACTGGACACATACCTGAAAAGAGACAGAAAGTTATATTGAATTTTTTTTTTAATTGTAACTTGTATAATATTGTAAAGCGAAATGATATTTTAGGGCCGTTTGCTGATACGGCATATATGTACCTATAACGATTTAAGTTTCATATAAGAATTGACCGCATTTTAAAATCGCGTTTTCAAAATCTTGCACAACTAAATCTCGCATTAGCAAAATCTTGAAAATCAAAATCTCGAAAACTAAAATCTCGCATATGTATGGGGGGCATGCCCCTGCAACCTCCTTCTTGGGGTCACTGTCACATAATGCGAGATTTTCCTCTATTTGCAAGATTTCTATCTTTTAGAACTAGATTTTGATATTCGGGATTTATTTAAAAATGGCCTGTCGTTATTAGAGATTTTGGTTTGCAGGCAATCGTACCGCTCGGCGCTCCCTCTACTAATAGAAAAACAGAATAAATTTCTAGCTTTAAACTAGCTTCGAACTGATTTTAAAAATTAAATGGACTGATTTTGTAGTTCAAAATATTCCTAGAAATTAATTAAAAATTATCATAAAATATTACAATTTCTTATTTCTACTTTAAACAAAAGTAATTCAGAAAATTTTATTTTTTTGACAGCAGAGCGTTCTCAACCATGTACTTATAGGTTTAGGGCTTTTTAAGAACGGTCATAATTGGCAGATACAGTCTCCCTATCTACGACTTGTCCAAGGATCCATTCTCGGTATGAGATTGTAGGGTCTTATGCCCTTTGTAGGGTTGTGCCATGAGCTTTCATCATTTCCTATGTTTTTAGGGCACGATTTAGTCGATTTTACTAACTACTTACATCGAAACAAAAACAAAATTCCGCCCGCACATTTAACTATGACTGCAACAGATGCCAAGTTATATATAGTTTTTTTTTCACCAAGATTAGGGTCGTTTGTATGGCAGGTGCCACGCCCCGTTATTCAAAACCATTCGTATAATGCTATGAAAACTCTTAGAAAAAGACCAATAGAGGGGCTGATAATGCGATCTTCAAAAACAGGGCGCAAAACATCGAGTGTAGCTTCGGCTGTGTGGCACGTAGCCGTCCTGTTGAAACCAAATGTTGCCAATATCCTCCTCTTCAATTTTTGTGAACAAAAATTCGTTCAACATGGCCCGATAACGATCGCCATTGAATGTAACGGCCGCTCCTTGCTCATTTTCGAAGAAAAATGGCCCAATTATGCCTCTGGACCAAAATCCGCACCAAACAGTGACTCGTTTTGGGTATATCGGCTTTTCAATGTATGCGTGCGGGTTTTATGTGCCCCAAATGCGACAATTTTGCTTGTTTACATACCCGCTGACGGTGCTTCTCTTCTTCCAAAATCCGTACGCAATTTTCGCACACATTCTGCAACATTACCATGATTTTCAAAGTAATGTCGCAATATTTCCCAGCGTTGTTCAAGCGTATACACAACCATATTCGTTCAGCGGAAGGATAAAACTAATTATCTGTCAAATCAGACATGAGCTAAGTGTTACCATTCGCGAAATAAGCACTAGTTGAAAAAAAAAAAACCTTAGATGGCGGACCCTTTATTATGGGAGGCATACTGCCCCCTGCAACCTCCCTACTTGGGGTCACTGTTAACATTACGCCCGAAATCAATGTCACATCGCTTAAATTTGAAATTTTTTTTAATTTGGGCGTTACGATTTGGGCGATAACGCCGTTCAACGGTCTATGAGTATCAGATCGGTTAAAGATTCTGGAAACGTGTAAAAAATCATATAATTCGCTGTTAAACTACTGTTTTTCGGTCTCGGTTTTACAGCGCCGACCTGTCAAAGAGTTGATCACGTTAAGTATGCCACATACAGATGGGTAACCACACTGACAGTGTGTTTGTAATTGATGTTCTCTGTACTGCGTAGACAGATTGTCATTCTGAAATTTTTTAATGAAAGGTGACGTCAATACCATGGTTTATATGTGTATACGGTCTTTGTATATCTAAAAAATCTTATATCTCGAAAACTCAACTTGAGTTTAAATTTACAGACAATCTTAGGTATTGACGTAGGAGTGCTCCTATACTGGGCAGAATTTAACAAAATTGCGTGGCACCAAACATTCAAAGTCTCATATCTCGAAAATTACCGAAGGTTGGTGAAGAATGGTAAAAATTATAGGAAGGGGTGTAAAAATTTGTAACATTGATATGCATTGTCCTAATAGACAAGAATATTATCTAGGCTATACGATTCCTGGAAGAACCAAACATGTTTTGTACCTCAGAGCAATACAATAAAAACTGTTTATCACTAATTTAAATGAATTTGAAGTAGATTTTTTAATTTTTCTATTTTGCACTACGAAGTGTGCAGGGTGTTCGCTAGTATAGTAATTATAATTATATTGACCTCGCTGAAGACCACCGACGATTTTCACAATATAATTGGCATAAGACCTGACCCAACATCTTTAAATTATAAATCTATCTAAATACCTTTCATTTAATTTTACTATTTTTACGTAAGCCTTCAGCATGAACTGGATTTCATGTAATTAAAAATCTCACAAAAACAGTTGAAAGTTGTTATCCACACAAATCCAACATGACTCAACGCAACAACTGGGATAACACAAAGTGAGCATTCATAATCACAAAACAGTTAATTAATTTTTGTTTTGTTTCTAGAGTCCCCTGGGAGATGATAAAAATCTTAAAAAAAAAAAAAAACTTGCAGCAAACGTTCCAGCGCTCATCTCCAAAATACCACTCGTCGCCTATCTCACAACTGCACTCTTCTTCGTATTTAATTGTACATCTGAGTCGAGTACGATGTCTGCAACGGATGGGTGTTGCATGTTACGTGTGCGCAACAACATCAAAAGGAAAAAAAAATAAATCATCAACTATATACTAATCTCACGATGGTTATGGTGATGTAAAAATTTAATTAGCCCCCAAGAAAAGAAAGTAATTATGTCTGGGTTCTCAGTATCCCATTGGGTAGGTATAAGCAATAGCACCCATCTTCCTTGCTCTTGCACGGATGGGCTGTATTTTCTCATTTCAATTAGTTCATTTGCAACACTACTGATGATATTTTGAAAGAATCCGATTCCAGAATTTGCATCAACGCATCAGAGGAGGTGGATAGGTGGATAGCTGTATGTGAATTCTTCAGATACTATGAGTTGGCGTGTGGGGTGGTTGATTGCTATTACCACTGCGACTGCTGTCGGTGGAATCCATTGGTAAGAGAATTTGGTAATTCTCTTATACGATTCCATCTCAAACACGAAAACATTCCCAGATGAACATCAGGAAGTGGAGCGAATGCGACTGTGACTTAATTACGATGCCTTGAGATGACACAATACCCTGTGTGTGTGTGTGTGGCGCGATATTTCGTACAGAGTCGACCCAGTTTTGATGGCTTTTTGTTTAATTAAATCATTTCGTAACCCCCTTCTCTTGGCGATGGGAATAACTATAACTTTTCGGTTGAAAATTGTTTTCAGCTCAGCTGAGCATACGTGATTTTAATTAAATGAAACGCACACCGACATACTACTACAATATAATGTGCGTCCTCGCATATTGTTCGTTCTTGTGCATTTGTCAACTACTCCGTATGGTAAATAATAAGTGGGCGTGCTTTCATTTAACTGAAATTGTCTAATTTTATGTTCCATTATAATCAACAAGGGGGGTGCTTTTGTTATTATTATTTTGAACACAAAGGACACTCACACCCACGCGACATGTAAAATTTGTGGCAAAACATGTTGTGCCTTGTGTTTGGTAAAGCACTACATGGAACTATATGAACTATGTAAATGTAGTGCTGTCATTTACTCATACAGCATTTTTCCCGAAAATTTAACAATAACGCACGCACATGTGCGCTTTACAATCGAGTCACTGTTTACCAATTTCAAATATAGAATTATGGGTCTCTCTTTGATTCGTGGTATTTGTACAGGTCCTGAATTTGAGAAACATGGAAATCAATTTTGTTGTAAATTTAACGTTAGCGCACACAATTGTGCTCTTTGCCTTGATTTTTTATTTTGAATAACATGTGCGCAATAATAGAAGAAAACTGTAACGTAAGTCCAATTTCGAAGAGCAATCTTTTTTTCAATTTCAAATGAAAAGGATGATTTTAACTCGAAAATGTGCGCTAATGTTCCCTAGGTGTGCGCAAATATGAATTTTTGTGTCCATAAAACTACTATTCGTTGTTTTGTGAACGACTCAAGGGGATGCATGATTCCCATTCACAAGACCAAGCAGAATTAACCAGGTAGCACTAATTAACAATGCCCAAGTGGAGGCACATCGTACGACAAGAGACAGTAAGAGTTTTGTGAGAGTTTTATTTTTACAAAGAATCTAAGCGACCCCACAGCCGTATTCACAGAATGTAGCGTTGAAAATAAGTTGGCAGCCATTATATTTTTTTTGTCTGGGGGTTGAACCGGGAACTTTTTTATTTTTACAAAGAATCTAAGCGACCCCACAGGCGTCTTCACAGAATGTAGCCTTAAAAAAAAGTTGACACTCTATTAATTTTTTTTCTGGGAGTAGAACCGGGAACTTCTCAACCAAACTCAGCCCACTGACCCATAATTAGACGACAAATTCGCAGACTCATATCTGTCTTATCCTATAAGGGTTAGTTTTTGTACACCGCGCTATCAAGAGATACATCTTCGTATCATTAAGGTCTCTTAAAGTATAAACCCCTTTCAGTCATACATTTAACGATTAAATGGATTCCCCATCATTTATCTCGTTGATCTCAAGTTGCGATCGGACTGCACCTTCGTGACTGTACGGTCTTCGAACCCTGAGTCATATATCAAATTATAACTTTGGTTTATTACTATACCAGGAAAGATAAAAGTCTCCCATTTCTCGAATCAAACATAAAAATATTGCTATCGTCATGATCCTTCACTGATCACTCACATGTGCTGCAAAACCACCTGTTAGGAATCGATCCATCCCAAGTACTATACCAGACCATCGAACAGTAGGTGTTCAACATGGAAATGTTTATTCACGACGATGCATCCAGTAATTAATCCGCACTCTCAACCAGCGGACGCCATCATCTATGGCGGAACAATAAAACCAACAAAAACCTTCCCAAATCGACTGCGAACCGGTGAAAATAAATTAACATCAAGTTTTCCTGGTTTCGTATAAGCCATAACGAGTTTCCGAGCATTAGCCGGTGTATAACAGAGCCAGCAGTTAACAGTTGTGCGAGAGTTGGCTTAAAATCACAAAATCACGAACAAAGTGGAGCTGTCCGTTAACAGGGGGGGGGGATTGATTTCCATGCGCACGTTTTTCGTCCGTCCATCCGTCGCGTCATCTCTTGATCCACGGCAGCTATCAAGGCAACTGACCGCGCTATGAGACGGTGCGGTGTCTGACCAGCTGCTGCTGAAATTGCTCTACCTATAGGAGTCTCATTATCTCGGTTGGTGTTGTTGTCTCTTCGCACAGAGATCACCGATCGCACTTCGCCGTATAACAACACAGTGAAAGTGAAAATTGTCTTTGCAACTCGGAGGTGCATGACGTTTGCGTGCGGGATCAGTGGATTTCCTTTTTGGTTTTCGGATTTTCCGCCAAGCCGAAGATAAATAATTAAAGTTTTGCACGGCCTTTGACACGGCGACTGCGCGCGCGCTCACGTTGACCGATCTACACGATCGTTTCGTCGATCATTTGAACACCAAACCAGACGACACGGTGCTGGTGGTGGTTAACTCGGTTGGCTACAGTGGGGCGTGCCACGGCTGTCGCTTCAGATAGTCACCGCAATTCGCCCGCTGTTTTATAGCTCCTTGCTTATTTGAGTTATTAGCGCCCATTAAGTTGTTATAGATATCTGCGCGAAGAGTGCTGTGTGGTTGATGCATTTTTTTTTTTTTTGTCCGAGGAGTGATTATACTCCTTTGTGGACCCATTCTCTTTGAGGTTCGGTCGCTGTGCTGTCAGTAATTACTGCCAATTGAAAATAGATTTTTTCGAATTAAATTTTATGCAGTGCCATAAAATTGGCGCGCAGACTAGTACACGATTTCTGATGATGGTTTAGATTTTCTCTTCGTTTACTGTAAAAAGAAAGTGGTGCGCTGCTCAGGACACTGCCACACAATATAGGAGGATATTTAAATGTTAAATTATCTCTGACGTATCACAGATCGTTGGTGGCAGATACGAGGATTTTGCTGATTTCATAGTACCGTGCTGTTGGGAAATGATAGATTTTTTATTGAATTATGCATTTGGGTATATGGAAGTGAATAATGGCTGCGTGATGGGATTCAATTTGTTACGAGTTTGGATTTCATTCCAGCCTTGGGGATGGTGTTTCAATGTTATTGACAGTTGCCCGAAGCCATTGCGACTTTGTTGCGCGGAGATCAAAATCTTTGCAAATACAGTCGTTAGTCGGGTGAGGAAAAGATTTATGCGATGTATCTGAAGTGGCTAATAGAGGTGGTAGTTGTTTCTGCGGAGTACTTTCCTAGTCGGGTAATATTTCAGATGATTAAAGTCGAAATGATTGAGCTTTCGAGCTAGAAATTCGGTGCTCAGTTCAGTCTGCGTTTATGTATATATGTCTGCCAATAAAGGAAAAATAAGTAATTCAGATACATAAGCAATCTGCACCCAGGTTACAATTGGCTTTTAAGGGACTCATTCATTCAAGATCATAAAAATGTGCGCTTGCAAATTAAATCGGATTCGCTAAATTTGTGTTGTTTCTAAAAAAATCTAGAAAGCATAATCTCGAATAGCAAAAATCTCAAAAAAAAAAAATCTCGAAATAATATTAAAAAGTGAGTACCTACGTATGCAACCCCCCTGCTTATATTTACTATTTGGATATGGGGTGGGTGCAAAAAAAAAATCTCGAATTTACTTTTTATTTTCGAGATTTTTTCGAGATATAGTCTTTCGAGATTTTTGCTCATTCGAAATTTTTGCTTTCGAGATTAAAAAAAAACTTTTCGAGATTTTTGTCATTCGAGATTACGTCATGATCCCCTCCTGAATTGACAGTGACTCCTAGAAGGTGCATTGAGTCCTTGGGATGGATTGGATGGTCATCCATTCGGATCTGAGGAACTGTTGATGCATTTTTCCTAGAAAATGTTGTGAGCTGTGTCTTGTTTGCATTAAATACAACCAAGTTGTCTTTTCCCTACTTCAAGATTTTGTCCAGATCATCATTTAGACGGTACTTTTGTGGCAGACATTTCCTCCCTTTCATTGGAATAGGTTGAATGCGAGCGGTCTTCCAGCAAGAAGGAAACGTCTTCTGGGAGTACGACAGGCTAAACAGCTTACATAGTACAGGTGCATGTTCTGATGTAGAGCCGAAATTTCACTTCCGCCATCGAGGTTTGCACACTCGAGATATTTGGTGGCTCTAGTTGTGCATCAGAATCTAGGGTGGAATTCTCTGAAAATATGCTAGCGAAAAGATCTGCCTTTTCTTTTGGGTGTTGTTGCTAGCGTGCCGTCTTCTTTTACTAGAGGTGGAAAGGAAGAGCAACTAAAGTTATTAGATTACTGATTGCCTTTGCCATGGACCAGAATGCGTGTGAGCCGTGTGAAAATGTGCTAGTTTTGGACACGTATGTATGTGCGATAAAAGAGGATGCTTTTGTGGGTGAGCTTGAGCTAGTTTCGGGAGAAATTACAGAAAGAAAACAATATCCTGAGGCAAGACTGGAAAACTTCATGTACAGTTTTGACTTTTGAGCGAACAACTAGTAGACATTTCGGTTGAAATTACAGCGATTTTGAAAGGGAAAAATTGTTGGATGGAAAGATGGCCCTAGGCAGACAGGCAGCGTATATAATAACGCACATTTGACAATATGAAACTGTTGTATGGACACGTATTTCTGCTTTAAACCGCTTTTCCATCTTATCGATGGAAACGTCACCAGTTCAAAATAAATTTTTGAACATCCCAACTGCCATTTCCGTCGTCAAATAGTAAAATCTATTCTCTCCTGCCGATTTTCGAACGTTTGCAACTTTCTCATGAATCCACAGATTATGAGTTAGCGTTTGAGCACATTAGCATGTGCGTTGCTATATAAATTCATCAGATTTTGTGCGCTTTAACAAAAGCTTAAAGCTCAGACTAATACCTAGGTATAATAGTGACGAACATCGCTTTTAATGGTGTACGTGGCCTGTTGCACTGGCGTTATAAAATAACGGATTGTCATTTGGCACTAGACAAAAATAATTGAGTAAAGAAAGGTAGGAAAGGTCTCAAGAAAGTGTATAGTTAGGATGGAGAGAAGGAGACCTAAATGACTGCCTTGTGGTACACCACAGGTGACCAGTAAACTACTTAACTTTATATGACGAAATTCTATCGCCCATGGATACGGTGTGGATTTTTTCAAAAACCCTCGAACACGGGTTTCATTTTTTTTTCATTGAATTTCTGCCCTTAGGATTGGGTTTTTTGCGTACTTTTTGTATGTATTACTTCCACGAAAAACTTTCCTTATTATTATTAAGTAAGTCTATCTTCTATAATAACAAACTAATAAAAACCGCTTTTCATGAAATAACAAACAACAGGACATCTGTACAATGTCAGGGGAACTACACGGAATCCATTTTCTATACAGTCATGTCAAGAATTTCCACATAAACCGGGAACGATTGCAACTCATCCAGACATAACTGCATTTAATTAGACAAATGAACAACTGCATCTGATTTTGTGTTTCTTTTTCTCACTTACAAAGCCCTATAGACTGCACTTTATCTTAGATACAAAAATATTTACTCTGCAAATCCGTACACAATGCCTTCTCGCTCCATAGTATCTAAAATTATTTCGAGAAAAGACCCCGACATCTAACTTGAATATATAGCTTTTGTTATCTATCTTCAAGTCGAATACAATTGCAAATTCTATTTTTAAACAGACACATACAATCTGGTAAACAAAAGATACACAAGAGTTCAGATGCATTCGAGCGCCATTCACTTTCAATCGATCGATGTTGTCGTTTTGGGATTTGCATACAGCAGGGAATGATTAAAACTCTACATGAATCGGCTTCTGTTGGGAACACAGCCCAACGACATGCATTTGTACAGAGACATTCAGAGGGAAAATAAACAAAACTCCAAATTAAATGAGATTCTTTGTCTTTCCATGGTAAGGTCTATTGACTTAGCCATTGCCATTGCATCTCGATTTTGTTTACTCGCCTGCCGCCATGCCTCTCGCGTTCTGTACCTACCACCGGGTAAGTGTGTCTTGTCCATCTGTCTGTCTAAAGTCTACAACTGGTTGGCAATTCCCTGCCACCCAATATAATTGCAGTATCTATATATCTGAACGAAGAATCTTATGTAATTTGCTGTAATAATATTTATCTTCCTTTTTGTTAAAAAAAAACAAAAAAAAAAAGCAAAAACGTTGTAAAGAAGTTGCATCCGTTTTTCGCAGTCCCATCAGAACCAGCCGTCAGTGGTGTATCCTATGTTGGACGGGTGTTCTTATTCAACTGGGGTGCCATGCATCAATGGTTATATGACCCTTTGGGAGACTATATATATGACCAGTGGAAATAATCCACTCCAAGGGAAATAGAGAAAAGTTTACAACTGAGTTTAGTTCATTTTCATTCCTACATCGGATGCAATTATTTGGGATTATATATCTTGACACTTAAAGAAGTACTTCCAAGCTTAAGCGTCTTCATAAATAAATTATGTATCTTTGAATTTAATAAACGATATTGAGGAAGCTTCATTAGGCAGCTGTTAAGCTTTATGAGTGGAAAGACTATGACTGCCAAGGAAGTATTATGCTAAGAACCAATTATGATCAAGGGTCCAGCTGTTGCTTGACGTCTTGTAGTAAATTCCATAAGACTTTGAACAGAAGCGAATGTTGACATCTTTCACATCATTTTTGTTGATTCTCAGATATTGGGCCGGTTTCAAGGTATCTTTAACGTATCCCTATTACATCACCTTAACCCCTAAGTGATAACCATAATAGGATTGGATTGGAGTAAGCCAGCTTAAGCCAATGCACGATTGCATTGAAATTGTATGTGTGACTTATGACCAACATAATAGGACTAGAGGCCAATTTTCAGCCTTTAACTAAACTGAAGTGCGCTTACGTACATTTTTGACAGTAGCTTAAGTCCAATTAATTTCCTTTAGAGCTTATTTTGTTTTATAAAAACAAAGATGGCGCAACAGGTCCGTATATGCACACTAGGCTAGCTTCTCGCAACCATTCCTTTGTGTGAGTCTTATTTTTGGGACGAATGGAAGGGACCTACATTTTATGCCGAGTCCGAACGCCTGAATTGAGAAGCTTCTTCCGGACATTTATACTCTCGGATGTTTGGCAGATTGTGGTTTTGTGTTTCCGGGGATCGAACCTGAGACCCCTCGCACAGTATTCCAGCACACTAACTGGACCACTGCGCTTTTCGGGTTTTCAATTCGGCGTCAGTTTGTCAACGACTGGTAGACCTTTTAGTGTATAGGTTTTGGGTTCAATTGAACATTTTTGAAAGATAAGTTCCGTCTATTTTTGACAAGCCTGCTGTTTAGATGGAAATATAATAGTTCTGTTCCGTTTTCACATGCTTGGGCATAGTATCGACTTTTTGACAAAGGAGCGTGGTAAGTTCTTCAGAAAGCGTTTCCTCTTCCTGAGGAGATGGCTATACACTGTGAAAAGCAATAGGGCCAATTTCCACTGTGCTACCTCTCGCAAATGTTTCAAAAATTTCCAAAAGTATGACTGTGCTGAGAAAGCTACTCAATTCAGTCATTCGGACTTGGCATAAAAAGATAGGTCGAATTCATTATCCCCAAAAATAGAAACTCACACAAAACGAATGGTTATGAGAAACCGGGTCTAGGGTGCCTATGTTTAGCTGTTGCGTTAATTATATAACGTATTCTAGCCCTAGATTGTGGGAAATCTTTTCGGGAAATGGTGAAGAAGTTCTATATTCACCTTTGCAAAGGCATTTGAGGTATTTTACGCTTCATTAGAAGCTCTGTTATATTACCTAATGGTTGTGTCTTGAAAGTTGTTTGCTATTGGATCGGCTCGAACTAGTGGTTTAACTTTTTTTTGTCAACCACAAACTATTGAAGGGCCTATGCAAAATATTCGAGCAGTAAAATCCAAGACACTTTAGGAAAGATTAAAAGTCGATTTTTATTGTTCGCTGTCGAAATTGGGTTACTCTGTTCTGTACAACATTAATTTGATGCTATAGGTATCTATCTACTACATCTGCAATTACAATAAAAATTCAAACAACAAATCAAGTTGTCAAATTGTATGCCAATTCAAATATACGTAGGATTACCTTCAAACGTCAAATGAAAATCCCATTTTGCGGTTCTCTATACATATATCGCTCAGAAACCTAACACGAATGCTACACATTATTCATCTTATGCAATTATTGTCCATCAAATTGCCTCCATTACACACGCAAACAGGAATAAGTCAAAATGCAACCGGGCGCACCATATAGGCGCATGAAGGCAAAAGGCACTTCCCAGGCCAGGAAGAGAAAGAGCAAAACAAGAAAATTCAGTTCGTTCACTTTGGTGGAGTTGCTACTGCTACAATATCTGCGCGTTGCTACCACCAGCCAATTATTGATGCAAAGCCACAACCGTCATTATCATCATCATCGTCAAGCATCGTCCACATCAATGTCCGATTGGAATCTATCGACACAATACGGACAGATTGCCTGTCGGCTATTAAAACGGTTTCCCCGTCAATCAAGCATCTCTCATCGGCCATCAGGCATACACACATCCAAATGCGACACAGATGCGATAGTTGCGCACTCTATACAATTGGCCAGATTGCCGAGATGTTGATTCGAGCGAGAAAAGCTAATAAGTTGCACCATAGCAAATCGATGAGCGGCGACGGAGTCTTCCTGCTTCTTTAAACGAGTACGACGTGCTGTATTCTGTCAAAGCAAAGTTTGCAATTCCAAATACAACATTGACGACAGTCGAGCACAGGCACACGAGCGAGAGCACATTTCGTTTTGATTTCTAGTTCCTGCGTCGATATTTTATTCGAACACCGAGAGCCTGTCGCTGGCGTCACGTTTTCAAGTAAATTAAACGTGTATACAGGACCGGCAAAACATGATACTATGCCGCCATTGTCGTTTAAACAAACCGCAGCTAGTTTATTTGTTTAATTGTCAGCTTTTTTATCTCTCTCACTCTCTTTCTCTCTGAGGTCAGAGAAAATAATGCCGCAGGGAGTAGTTATTGGATTGGGTGCTGCATAGAAGCGCGGACACCTTTCGAAAGAACTCACCTCCGGCCGAATGCAACTTCTCATGGCTTTGTGACGAGAAATGTGTGTGTGAAAATGACGGTTTCGCTTGTTCTTCTTTAAATGGACGGGAAAATGTGTGCACTTTGGGCATTAATTGTGAACTATAGCGGTGGCTAGAGAAAAATGCCAGATGAAGAGAATTTCTCACGGTATAGCTGAGAAAATGTCTACAAAATTCGCTTTGAATGCGGCCCAATGAATTTCTCAACTGTTTATAGCATTAATTTGAGTGCAATTCTAGGTTGCATTCTTAGAAAATGTATTCTGACAGTTTTTACTGTCACCTGTCATTTTAAATAAATGAACACACTGACCACAGCGCAACGTGAGAACGAATTTATTTTGACAGTTTTTATTGTCATCTGTCACTATTAATGCATCTTGTCTTGTAATAACACCTACAAAAAAAATCCACACACTGATCCGAGTGTAAACAAAGCTTTAAGTTGCATTCACTGTGAAAACTAATAAAAGCAGGGATGTCCTATAAAACGAATTTCCATTATTATAAATCCACATGCACATTACAAAACACTGAACGGCTGTATAACTTAAGATGTTTGTGTCAGCGAAAGCTTTGGATTATCAGAGGATATGTCAATTAGATGACAAGTTCGCGGAAGATGGAAGGTATTAATAACATAAACATGGTCGTCAACAGCAGATTGGCATGTTCATGATGATGGATTTGAAAGTGTGAGGATATTTTACAAGTGACAGTGCGAATTATTGAGGAATAGAAAGTAAATTGGATTTACGTGAGTAAGCCATTCATATGAAATGACTTTGATTTTGCGCCGATTAACGGATTAACGGATAAATTGTTTGACTCTGACATTCGAATTTATAATATAAGCATTTAAAATGCGTTCAAGCACAAATTGATTTACACCTACTTATCAACATATTTTTTTATTTGATTGCATTTGTGTGTGGAAGCCAACTTTTAAGTTAATTTGATAGCCGGTTCCTGTCTTATACAGTCCAAATAGGAAAGGAAACGTGGTTTGGGAACGCTGTCAATGGTCGTTGTTCTTATCACATGTTGACTATGGGTCAGTCCGTGTGTTAATGTGCTTTGATTTCACAACATTGATGACATTACTTTTTCAACTCAAAAAACTCTATTTGACATGGCCTTAGGTGATGGCATTCTTCAGAAAGGATTCAGAACAATCTTTTATTTTATACCTCAGAACAACCCTTGCAGTTGAACATAAGCAAGTTCATGGGGGAGAGTACGATAACTACGGCGCCAAAAATTGATAACGGTATTTTGTAGAGGGGTTAAATACAAGCACTTTTTACTATGGGAGGGGGGGGTCTATCTTACTCCGTTTAGGCGGGAGGGGTAATTTAAAGAAAATGATACTTTAAATGGAAAAAAAAATATATTGAAAAACAATGGCAACACTTATGATAAAAAAACAATACCATTTTAGAAAGCCCGGAATCTGTTCTTTCATATTATTTTTAAATCAAGTTATTCCTTTAAATAGTTTTTGAAAAAAACAATTTTAAACTGGAAATTTAAGGACAACAATTGGGGTGAGTAAAATAATTTTGGCGATGAAAACTAATGACGGATTTATGTAGAGGTTAAATACAAAATTTTTTTACTATGGGAGGGGGGGTCTATCTCGCTCCGGTTAGGCGGGAGGGGTAATTAAAAAAAAAAGTATAAATAAAATTAAAATAAAATATTAAAAACAACAATGGCAACACTTACCACAAAGAACTATAGTATCTTTCAAAGCCAGGAATCCGTTCTAAATTGTCTAAAACGCAAATCAGCAAAATTTTGTCTACCAATGTGAAATTTCTGGCCAGAGACTGTATCTGAAGAATGTTGTTGACATTGGGTAAACTTATATAATTTAAAGAAAGTTAGCATATACTCAGCCTTGCACCCATCCCAAAATCCAACAGTGACCCCAAGCAGGGGGGTTGCAGGGGGGCAGCATGCCCCCCCATACGCAATTCAAGGCGCAAGGGTAGAAATTTGTACTCTAAGCGGAGCGACATATAAAAGTAATTTTCAATTTTCTCAAAAATTAGAGGACATAAATCCATCTGGTTTTCAGTGTTCGATTAAGAATTAATTTAGGCAGTAAAAACTACAAAAAAATTAAGTATATATTTTCTCAATATTGAACAAAATCAGCATTAAACATTTTTTTTTAAATTTTTTTCCTTAAATTTCAAGTTTGAAAGTATTTTTTCAAAAACAGCTATAACTTGATTTAAAAATAATATCAAAGAACAGATTCCTGGCTTCCAAAAATCCTAAAGTCCTTTATTGTAAGTGTTGCCATTGTTTCTCAAATTTTTTTTTTTTCATTTTAAGTATTATTTTTTTTAAAATGCCCCTCCCGCCTAAACGAAGCCAGATAGACCCCCCCTTCCCTTAGTAAAAAATGCTTGTATTTAACCCCTCTACAAAATACCGTTATCAATTTTTGGGCATTTCATCCACGTTCCTTTTCGGTACAAGTGGATACGTCGAAGTCGTTTAAAGCTATTATTACAATTGGGACTGTGGCGTAATGTGTATAGGACCTACTTTTTCATGTATAAAAGCATTTCCTTTCTGAAAAAATTACTATAGATCAAGTGAAAATCAATATAGAGCTGAGTAAATGACTTCCTGATCTCATAGACTGTTTAAAAAAATGTGTGATGACAGGGCTAGACTCCATTAAGCTTTATGCAGTTGTAGAAGCAATGGATGAGTTGATTCTAAGAACTGAAGATCGAGCTTCGTCAAAAAGGTGCCTGTTGTAGATCATTATATCTTCAATATGTTTCAATCAATTATGTGTCTCAACCCTTAGTTTAATGGAGAAAAACCCATCCATATATGTCAAAAAAAAACATAGAATCAATAATGTCATTAATTGTCAAATAATTATCTAGAGAATTTCAATTACGAATAAAACTCGAACATTGTTAGAAGTGGAGCTCTTGGTCTTTTATTATATTATATACTAAATTCCTTTGTTCATAAGTACATAGATATTTGCAAGTTTAAACCCAACTTAACTTTGTGTGGACAAGGAAAGCCCCTAACTTCTTTTAATTACAAAAGAAACAGTGCCATAACTTCTAAATTTTGAAGGAGACATTTATATGGATAATAATTAATGACAATTTAAATTCGATTGCATTCGTTTATTAAATGAAAATGCCACACAACGTAAAAGTTCCTTTTAAGTTTAAACGTAAAACTCCCATTTAAATTAAGCAATCTTCCTGTTTACCTTTGGCAAAACTACTATAACCCAACTAAAGTCTTAACATTTGGCTCATTAATTCTGCCACCACTTCGTTGAAGTATAATCAGAAGACAGAACTTTTTACTCCCGCATGTCACACTGGAATAATCTTAAATTCGAATAAATTTCCGCTTCATAAATCACAAAAAGGTACGAGAGTATCTCACACTGAAGGAAGCGAGGCACAAAAAAAAAACCCCATCAGAATCGAGATTTTTCTTTCATACTCTACCATCGGTCCGTAGGTGGTAGTGGTAGAATGAAGGAACTTTCTCTTCCAGCCAAAAAAAAAAAACAACTGCAAACTTCGGGCAATAAGGAGAAACAAAAAGTCACAGAGACACCCATTATATACCAACCATCCGCATCCATACATACCCGTAGCCTGCTGTTTTTCTTTTCATTTCTTTAGAGTTTTTCTTTGCCTCCTCCTACTCTCTTCTGCGTGCATCATAATTAATGGAAGTTTTCTCTCTTTTTACTGTCAATGAATGAATGCAATTTTCTTCCTCCTAAATCCGGAATTCATCCATCGCATCGTATAAAATGCATAAATTAAATGATTCATCATCATCCGCATGTAGCCCAGTCCAACATTGGCAATGATATAGGTAATCTGTGGTAGATAATGCCGTGCCTTGCATATTCATAAGCATCGCTATTCCATATGTAGAGTTTATCCTTTGCGTATGTTATCTCTGATGTACACGTTAATTTTTTTTATTCCGTCCACCTCTCAAACAAAGCGCACTTTGTCAGTTGTAAGTGGGGCATACTAGTTTATGGGATTAATACCCCCTTACGCGGGGTATGCTCTTTTGTGTGACACGACATTAAAAGGGTATATCTCATAGACACAAGGATGCATAAACGTATATAAAAAAAAAACCCACAATGAAAGAAGAGAGAGACGAGTGCTCCAATTGGCACTTTGCATGGAGGCAAAAATGTCGACAACGGATACATGGTGAAAGAACATTGTTTTGCTGCCTTCTTTTTGTTTTCATGTAGGAACATTTATGTCTTCATGAGAATGTCATATGTCATAACTAAGTGAGGATGATGTGATCTACTTGTTGCCGCTGCTGAAAGTGGATCATGAATGTAATTAAGCGCTACAAGCTGTTTATTTTCGGTTTCAGGGTAAACTCTTGTGCACAGAGAGAAATGCGCTCTTTAGGCAAGTGATATGTTGATTTTGAAGCGAAAGTAAAATGGGATTTACCCATCCTAAGGAAGAACGTTATAAAGGACTTATTTGGACAGATTTTATAACCGTTACAACATTCGGTCCTGTAGGGTTTTGTAGTTACCTTCAACACAAGGCACTAAGATGCACAAGGACGTCAAATCAGAACGAACTCCATTGCATCATCGAGTTTATATCCTGTTCTGTCTATGAACTGTTTAATAAAGATACATTTAGGACAGATAATTCCTGAGAGCTAGCGGCCCGCCACTTCTCAGAAACTTTCCTTTGTGATACTTTTTTGCTGACTAATACCGCGAAACTGCTGTCGAAGAACTTAACTTAGTCAATTGCAGTTGCGGTGCACTCTATAGGTATTGCACTCTTGACCACTTTCATAGATAATTATTTTGTACGAGAGTCACCATGAAGTTTGAAAATAGCTTAGAGAGGGCGGCTACTTCTAACGAACATTCCTTTGGGATACTTCTTATTGCTGAAAAAATAGCCGCGCAACTTGGCTTGTCCACACTCTCGATTTGTTTCCCACAAATTGTAACCAATTATAACTCCAACTTGTTGGCAAACATTTTGTTGCATAATAGTTGCCGCTTCGTCAACAGAAAGTTCATCCAAAGTTTGTTTAGGCCTTATCATACAATCCAAAAATTGTAGATTTTTCGTGAAAGCTTTTTCCAAAATTAGATGCCACTCACCAGAAGTAATATGACTGACCGTCTATAAGCAAATTGTATTGCTTGGCATTTATTGGAACAGTTTTAGCTTTGCCCGATCATGCTGTGATCGAGGTAAGAAGCAGTTTTAACGGCTACAATCGAAATTAACCGCGAAAACATTTGTAAAAAAGAACGCATCAAGACAAAGATACAAACAGCGGCCTCTAGCAAAGAACATGCAAATATCCTAGTAGGTTCGCAGTTGCTGTTTATGATGAAGTGAAGATAGCAATATCTAATCTCAAATCCAACAAAACTGATGGACCGAACGGCTTCTCATTACATATTTAGGTTCTTTTTTAAAGAGAGTTCCTTACCCCTCACTCTGGAGGTGTTTTTTGAAAGTGAGTTCCGCGTGCCTCCCATTCTTGAGGTGTGTTTTTAAAGTGAGTTTTCCGTACCTATCCATCTTGAGGCGCTTTTTAAAAGCTAGTTCCCGTACCTTTTACTCTTGAAGTGGTATTTTTATGCGAGTTCCCATTGGGGTGCATTTATAAAGTGAGTTCCCCGTGCCTCTCCTTCCTGAGGTGTTTTTTTAAAGTGAGTTCCTCGTGCCCCTAACTCTTGAGGTTTTTTTTAAATGAGTTTCCCGTACCTCTCCCCCTTGAGGTGCTTTTCTAAAGTGAGTTCCCCGTACTTCTCCATCTTGAGATGCATTTTTAATGTGAGTTCCCCGTGCCTCTCCCTCTTGAGGTGCTTTTCTAAAGTGAGTTCCCCGTGCCTCTCCCTCTTGAGGTGCTTTTCTAAAGTGAGTTCCCCGTACCTCTCCCCCTTGAGGTGCTTTTCTAAAGTGAGTTCCCCGTGCCTCTCCCTCTTGAGGTACTTTTTTAAAGTGAATTCCTTTGCCCCTCAATCTGGAGGTGCTTTTTTTATAGTGAGTTCCCCGTGCCTTTCACTCTTAAGGTGCTTTTTAAAGTGAGATGTCTATGCTTAGCACTCTTCAGGTGTTTTTTTCACTACATTATTAATAAACAGAAAATAGTTGTGCACGGATTTACAAATATAACATACCATGTGTATGACTCATTGAATATGGAGCCTTTTGACCGTTATCGTCTTTAACATACCTGTAAAAAAAGAAAAAGTTTTAAATTAGGTATTACAATCTAGTAACATTATTATACATGTGTAAAATGTTTACAAAATGTTGTTAAGTCTTGAGAACGTAATATAGAATAGGAAAATTTGTTAGAAAAACTGCCACAAATTATAGAGGATTAGGACCGAAGACAAATGTAGTTCATATCAAAAACTAGGTACCTATCACTCGTGGTCCTGAGTTCTTTATGAAAAACATTCTCCATATCTAAAGAATATTTAAATTAATTTCATGTCTACCATCTTTGGAGTTTTCGAGCTAAAATGTTGCAGTCTTCCCTTCGAACAAAGCATACAATGAAAAGGTTTCACCATAATGGCTTAAATTATGCATTCCATTCGTACAGATCGCTCCTTTGTTGTACATATATACAACAATGAAACGTGAGTAATTAATTTCTATCGTTGCACCGCAACATTGTGTCACCTTTTCATTACGAGTAGTCGACAAATAGATTGCCTTTCACTTCAGACTCGGGCAAAAGGAGAACACCTTTCTTTGGCAATACATTTCAAGTGTGCACAAAGTATTTGTTTTGGGCGAACCAGTGTCAGTTGGTCCGCCTCGTCCTTTGCTATAAGTCAAGTAATTAAATGTGAGTGCAGTCAACCACTTACAAGTCCAACTTCAGTTTAAGGAGACCCTCTTAACAATCAAAACCTGGTGACACTATATACTACCAGCACGAGTGTGTGTTCAATAAACCACCTCTGTTCGAATTTTCATTGTGAAGTTTAGTACGAGAACACTTGTCGTGTATATTGTGCACCAGTAGAGACAGGATCAATTATCTATTTGCAATGTCACGTGTATATATTTCATTTCGCATAGAGCAGCAGAAGGACATGCTCTCAGACAGAGTTTTGTCAATAAACCTTCTGGCATGTGTGCAGTGTGAACAAGTGTTTCGAGTGAAAATGTCTTGTGGCAATGTCCATTATGTGAAAGTATATATACAACGCGTTAATTGAAGTTAATTGTTTTGACATTTTCGAACGGTTTATTGTTTCTCTTTGTGATTTTTTTGCCTGCTCTGGTGGAGTCTGGAGGGAATAAATGACAAGCCATGATGACAATGTACCAAATCCGCATTGCACATGAATCAAGAACATTCTGCATGGGGGATTTATGCACTGCAGTACAACGATGAAAATGCGAACAATTTTCGCTACTATATCACTGCACCGGTCTTAGGATGAAAGTATTTTTCATGCAAATCGCCAGTTTCCCGCGATCCATTAATTCACCGTGCGACGCACAACAATTGACCGCAGTGCAAAAACCGCGCGCACCACCACACGGCATAAGTATCTTTTGTCTTTAATGTCATTCCTCCCCTGGAACTATTATTTTCCCATTATTGCCAAACAAAACGCGCTTATGGCTGGGGATTGCCATTTGCGGAGCTTGGTGGCGTTTTTTATTTTTTTTTGTTTATTTTGTGTCTGTTTTCTTGTGTCAATTTATTGCCAGTTACCAAGCGACCGAGGCTGGCTTCCCATGAAGAGTACGAGATACATGTTCGTGGTTCGGATGAGCTACATATCTTTTTGGTGGTTGGTTTAGTGATGATGTATAGTATACTGGATAGAGGAGAAGGGCTTGGTATCTGGTTTGCATGTCATATATCTTCTTGTGTCGACGCATAACTGGCTAGAGAAATTGCGATATGGCAACATATAAAACCGTAAAAAGCTGTCGAAATTGCAGCATTAATAAGGTAGGCGTTGCTTGTATACAATGTTAGGTTTGTTATGTTTGATTTAAGGCCTGAAGCACACTATCGCTAGATCTTGTTCATAATGTATAGGGTCTTTCAATAGAGATTTCTCGGTTCCTCGGTTAACGTTTTCCGACCGTTTCTAAATTACTATAAAGACTACCAAAGTTCGAGCTCAGTTGCCTTTGAAAAAACTTTTACTACTAGAATTCCTAAGAGAAGATAAAATAGCCTTCTAAACCAACGGTTTTAAGGTGGATGACGCGAGTATCTTTAGCGAAAATCTAGATCTACGAGTATCACTTGACCTGAAGAGACGCGACTGTGTCGATAAGTACATCACTATATTCTCTGACAGAAAAAGTGGTCATAAAAGCCATGGAATCGTCGTGAAATCAAAGGCAGTACAACAAATGCAAAAAAAATTGGACCAAATATTATATGCCAACAAGGTGACCCTATGAGGTGGACGAGCTTGCTAGAACTGGCTCAAAATTACACTCATATTTGGGCCTAAAATCTGTAACAACTCTGCTGACTCAGTACTGAGTACGCTTGCAAGATCAATATTGAATCTTCGAGTGGAACAAACCTGCGCTAGACCACACTCAACACCTTCGAATAATCACTGTCTAAGATCTGTACCAACCCTGGACACAGCAGCACTTCATTACCAAACTGTTCTGGGGAATGTGGACCCTAAGCAAAAACTAAATCTCATCAGTTACTCCTCCGACGAGCTTGAGAATCTGAATATTACAGAGCTTTAAGAACTCCTGAGACTCATGCACAATCTAGGTGGTTCAAATAGGAAAAGCGCATTTCTTTCCTGTAGAGACAGCAGTTCCATTTTGTTTCCACACAATGGACCTGGGTGCAGATGTGGCAAGATCAGCTATTTACCTACCTATATACCTTAGTCCTTAGTGTATACTCAACGATTGTTCACCCGAGAATTGGTGATCAAAAATTGGAGCAATTGGGTGCGCCAGACTTCAACAAAGCAGTGGTGGAAAATTTTTCAATGTATATCAGATCAGAAACTAGACGGATATGTCAAAACGTTCTTTTATTTATAACAAAGTAGACTCCTTAGTGTTATATAGCATTTTGCATTCCAAATTTTAGTCTAATACTCTATAGAGGTGAGGAAAGTTCCAACTCGAAGCTTTTACTTTACTTTCGGTGGCGCTTACAGTCCGGGGTGGACCACGGCCTCAACCAACAAGCCTCCAGTTGCGCACACCAAGTTTGTTAAGGTCGTTCTCCAATTGTGCGCGCCAACTAAGGTAGGGTCTTCCTCTGCTGCGTTTCCCCTCAGGGGTAGATTCGAAGATTCGTCGGTCGGCTGGTGATGCGTTGTTGTCCATACGCTCCACGTGTCGCAGCCACAACTGAACCGAATATCACTTGAAGAATCTTTCTCTCCAAGCATCCCAGAAGATTTTCATCCACTTTTGACAGGGTACATGCTTCCGCACCATACCAGCAGGACCGGGATGATTAAGGTCTTATATAATATCTCCTTGGTACTATGAGAGAGGGCTTTAACCTTAGATGCCTTCTTAGCCCGAAGAAACAGCGATTGGCAAGAGTGATTCTTCGCTTGATCTCTGAGCCGATGTAATTTTGCGAAGTAATAGTGGAGCCCAGGTAGACAAAGTCTTTAACTACTTCGAAATTGTATCTGTCCATCGTGACGTTTTCTCCGAGTCCCCGATGTTGAGACTCCTTTCTCGTTGACACCATATACTTCGTTTTGTCCTCATTAACAGCCAGACCCATTTTGCAAATGCACCACTGTCATTTCGCCGCATTCTCCCAATAATGTCAATATTATCAGCATAGGCAAGTAGTTGAACAGACTTTTGAAAAATTGTACCTCTGGCTTGTGAATTTCGTACAATTCAAGAACGATGTTAAAGAAAGTACATGATAGCTCGTCGCCTTGTCTCAAACCTTTTTCGACATCAAATGGATCGGTGGTGTTCTTGCCGACTATGGCGGAGCAGCGAGATTTCTCCATCGTCATTCTGCACAGACGGACGAATTTGGCGGGGATGCCAAAACTTGACATGGCTTTGTATAATTCGTCCCTATATACACTATTCTATCATAGGCCACTTTAAAATCGATAAATAGATGGTGTGTATCGATCTGAAATTCCTGGATTTTTTCCAAGATCTGTCGGAGTGTGAAAATTTGGTCGATGGTTGACTTTCCTGATCTAAAACCACACTGATATGGGCCGATCAGGCTGCAGTGTATCCTCGTATAGTGGCGGACTCTCTTTTTTGTTGTTGATCCGATTCAAAATGTTTCTCTGTCATTTTGTTCAATGTCATGATGATTTTTTAAGAGCAGCAGCAAGCCGATTCTAATATCACACAAATCAATCGGTTTAATAAATGACAACTAAATGTCTTTCGTAACGAACAAAATTTACGCTTTTCCATTAATTGAAATACGTGGAACTAAAAATGTATTGCCTAATATGGCAACATTCCAACAACCATCAATTTCTACGTATTTATTTACGACAATAAGTTTATCTGTCATCTAGCGCACTTGTTGCCTGAACACTATTATGATTCTTGAGATGACAGAGCGTCATTGCATTATTTAGAGCAAGTAGCACTTCGAACAATTTACGACGCAACAGTCAACCATAGTGCATCGTCCGTTCGTTAGTTAAGTCCCCGTCTGCATTGCATGTTGGTTGCTGGTTTGATAAGATTAATTCCGCCGATGACATCACACATCAAGTTTTTTTGTTTTCGTTATGACAATTTATACGTCTCTATAGCTGACAGTCTGTGTGGAACAAAAAAAAAAAAACAAGTAAATATACAAAAATGATTCGTATATTGTCGAATTTCCTGATTTGTACAAGGAGCCATTGCTTTTAATTATAGAAAACCAGATTGCAACATCTAAAAGTCCACGCATAGACTATGCGCTGCGCAGTCTGGCGCCATGCCATTTGAGGCAAAACGGGAATTTTATTTGTGGGTCACAAATTCCAACACGAAAGACGACAAATGCGCATTCAGTGAAATGCAATTGCTTCGACAATTAACCAGTGCGACAGAGTGCTCAATTAACCAAACTAGGAAACGCATTACCATTTCACATTTCACCAGTTGATCCATTTGACACATGCAATTAATGAGAGATGAACAGAACATCAGTCCTTCTGATGGATGCTAACTAAAAAAAAGACGGATTAAGAGAAAAAAAACCGTGACTTTCGAATTCGCTGACACTTTAACTACTATCGTGCTAATTTAAAAGTCATGTAAGAATGTCAAAGTTGTTGCATGACAAATGAATATAGCTCATGGTTTGTGTCAAGTTAAATTCCGAAATTCATTATCTATTGACACATATTTATTTATTAATTGTCAAATGGCATCAATAATTGTAAACAAATTTTAATGAAATGCTTCCTAATCTAATTTCAGTGCTGTCGGTGTGGTCGGATATTCTAAAGAGCCCCATCCACTAATCGGATTTCAATTAAATTGGCGCTAAGTACCAATCTAATCCCATGTTGCTCACTCTCTCACCCCGATGGCATATTAACGGAACAGAAGCGCACATGAGCGGCGTACTAATGCATGCGAATTTGGTATTTATTTTTACCCTCGGCGAATAATGAAATGTAAATCAAAACCTAATTGGCAAAATTAGAAATGCATTTCGCTTAGTTGAAAAAGCCCACAGGATTAGCCAACTAAGCCCGGACATGGATAATTTGCAATGAAAACTGTTTGTTTAAATGCGCATCGCAGAATTCATTTAATGGCATTAGAGATATGGTTCCGCTGTGATTTCACATCATATTTCAGTTATTTCATAACTGTGTGCAAGTTCAGCTTTAAGGGATATAGAGACTCTATGACAAATGTAAAAACGGAAAATACATCAAACTCAAAATAGGCGAGGTTGACTGTAACACCCAACTTCGGAGAAGAATGACACTTCTTCGGATGCGGAACAAACTGAAAGGTATTGCCTTGAAATTATTATTTACTGACAAATTCCCTATTACTAACAACAAATTTTTCTCAAATGAAAGTTGATCAATCTATAGCGCAAAATTACCCGCAAAATGTTGAAAAATTAGGAAAAAAAAAAAGAACTGTCAATGACCAGCGGGATGTCCTATTTGCGAAAGAGCTCTCCAGACGAGCTTATAAGATTTCCCTACAAAATGGACGCCTAAACCGTCTTCTCCGACTATAGTAGTGTCTCTCAAGCAGAGGTCCTGGTAGTGATAACAGCAGTCCGTGAGGCTCTTAACATTCTTTATCGACAGCAATAACTGGCAATAACTCTGACAATGACACCAGAGCAGAAATCAAACGCAGAGTTATACTTGCCAACCAGTGTTTCTTTGGCCTAAGAAGGCAACTGATTAGTAAGGCCTTGTAAAGAAACACTAAGGAGACTCTATATAAGACCCTCATCATCTATGGCGCAGAAGCATGGACGCTAGCAAAGACGAATGAAGATCTCGCAAAATTCTTCGAGTGATTTTCGGTCCCGTTTGCGTTTACGGGCTTGCTGTACAGCGACATCGATCTGGTCAGAAAAGTACGTATCAGTCGAATAAGATGGCTAGGACATGTAGAGCAAATGCACACCAACGCTCCGGCCCCAAGTCTTCGATTCCAACCCGAAGGCACAACGTAGTAGAGGAAGACCTCGCCTCAGGTGGCGCGTACAAGCGGAAGGTGACCTCAAACAACTTAGAGTGCGCAACTGGAGGCGGTTAGCTAAATATCGTGCTAACTGGAGAGGCGTGTTGGCTGAGGCCCAGGTCCAGCCATAACTGCACCAGAAAAAAAATCTTAGCTACTGAAATGCTGTCGCGAAGAGCTCAATGTTCAGAAGTTATCGCTCTGCTGGGTTCCGGGACATGAAGGCATTAAGGTAATGAGAAAGCAGATGAATTAGGAAGACAAGGTTCGACAGCTGTTTCAGAACAAGCTAATCCCTCTGTGAATAATCCGCCTTGGACTTGAATAGCTTGAGCAGGGAGAAAAGCCAAAATAAAGGCGAACGCTCGATGGACCGCCATAGAAACTTGTAAAGGGTGTTTTTTTTTTTTCAAAGATTTGGTTTTTAAACTGACAATACTGTTTCCGCAAATTGTCAATTTAACAGTTGAAAGTTGATTTGTGGTTAGTAGGTTTTGGCATTATTTTACGATGAATACATTAACGGCAGAACAACGCGGGTAAATTGTTCAAACTTATTTTGGAACCCATGGTTCGTTTCGCCAAACTTATCGTGCGGTCGACAAAATCGTCTATCTGAGCAAGATCGTTTTCACACCACGTGCACTCTAGTGGATAATACACATCCCCAAAGACGACAAACAGTGCGAAGAGAAGAAGTTATAGCCGTTGTGGAGCACAGTGTTGGGGAGAATTCGAATGAGTCAATTCACCAGCAATTGGAGCTATGTGCTGTGCATCCACTTTGTGGACAATTTTACGGAAAGATCTTGGCTTAAAAGCTTATAAGAACCAGCTTGTGCAAAAATGTTTTAGTGGACATAATTTCATGATAGCGTTTGACAGTATAGACGGCAGACATGTTTTTCTGGATCTGTTTCAGTTTTATGTAGCTGAATGAATTCAGAATTTACTACAGAACGAAAAAACTTTCTGTTGTGGAGGGTATAAAAACAGGAAACATTTGGTTCACCGACTCATTCTCTACGCCTAACAGCTACAGACTTATCCGCAGTCTTTTGGCCTGAAAAGAAACGCCTTCTGTATTATACTTTAAAGCTGTGTGCCACTTGATATGCTTCAAAATGTTCCGCGAATATTTTTCAACAAAAATAGGAACATTTATTTATAGGGTTAAAATGTGGTACAGTAAGATATTTTGTAACATATTTCCTTTAGCTATCCTATCGTTGTTTCTCTGGTACTTTCATTCCGATTTTTTTTTTTTTTTTTTTTTTTTCATTCAAAGAAGTCCTTTTACACGTTGCGACTTTTAATGAATTTCTTTTTTGTTCATTCATGTTCAGAAGTAAACAATTTGTTGTTGGGATGGCAACCAATGTGGGGAAATTGGGAAAAATGGATTTGTCAGACTTGTTCACCAAGAAAATCGAAATATTAGAACGCATGGCCCACAGAGAATCTCACGTTTCCAAATTTTTAACTCCAGATATATTTATGCATGAACCAAGTCATTTAATCGCTCAATTTGGATGTGAAAGTGATTTCAAAACAACTAAAGCAGAGGTGATTTTACTCTAGGAGGTCGAAAAAACATCTTTTGGATTTTTAATTCATGACGAGATTTGGTGGCTCAAACTTCAGTTTCTCTCAAAATTTGTTTGAAACGCTGAACTCTCAGAATTTAAGTTTTCGACGTCCATCCGATATTGTCACAATCATAAAACTGGCATAAGATGACAACGTGAAGCCATTTGAAGAACAATTATTAATGTGGAACTCTGAAATAGCAAAAGGAAATTTTGTCTGCTTTTCGATTATAGATGAATCTCAGACGGAAACTAAATTCCAGATGAAATTATAAGCACCACTGGCGAACTTTAAACTTCACTTAACGAATGTTGACGAATGTGAATGGTTAATCAAACCATTAATTGTAAGATGCAAGACACCATATTTGACAACAGCAAAACAAAAAAATTAAAATCAGATCATTGATTTGAGAAACGCTTTCTGTCAAAAATGTGTGCCCAACAATCAGCTGTAAGAAACTATATTTTTTTAAAGTTTGCATTTTCCAGCTTAGTAAGTTGCTCGAGCTAAATTTTAGGTCCCATATAAAATTCTCTCCAAATCAAATTTTCATTTCATACTGTACTGCACGTATCTGCCACAATTTAGCGCACCCATTAACGGTTCGGCCCATTTTCAAGCTAAATTTTGACAGATCATGTTGGTTTTTTTTCTGTTGTATTTTTGTGTTACGGAAAAGTAAATAAGGATGTGGTTTTTCAATGAATACATCGATGAGGAATCCTTTGAAAGTGAAACATTTGAGATCAAAGAATAACAGACAATGAAAAAAGAAAGCGCAAAATATAACACTTTTTCGAATCGATGAATTTTTGAAAGAAGTTATTCTCAACGAACATCTGTTTTCTGTGACACTTATATCCACAACTCTATATAGGATTGAATAAATGAATATAAATGAAAATATTTTTTTAGCTAATTTGGAGAGAAAAATTGGAAAGCAGCCAACATTTAGTTTTGCTCGAGCAGCGTACGCTTCATGGTTCGATTAATTTTGATTCTCACTCAGCACTGACCGAAATCAAGTTCACGAGTTTTGACAGTCCGTTTACATTAAAGGACTATTCACATGAGAGCGACCAACTATCTACGAACAAACGAATATTCAGGAGTTTTTGAAATTTCGCGACAGTTTGCGAATTTCAGCCATCAGTTTCTACCAACTACTTCTAATTTAAGGTTAAATTCGAACGAATGTTTTGTTCGCTAATGTTTGGAACGCGGTTTAATTTTGAGGATTGCGAATAAACTTTGACAATTCGCGGCAAGGGTGTTTTCGCTCGCGGCAAGGGTGTTTTCGCTCGCGGCAATTTTCTGTTTATAAATGCTTAAAAAGTGGTTTGTTCGCATTTCAGCAATTCGTTCGTTCGCTCTCATGTGAATGGTCCTTAAAATTCAACTTTAAAACCTACTTATTATTTTTGGCCCACCCTTTACCTCGCAATGATCAAAGATGACATAACATACACACTACAGCGGTGCCCGTGCCAGTCTTTTGAAATTTCCCCTTTTAGGCCCAGTTATAGCTATCATTGAAATGCATCATTGGAACAAATCAGTGGAATGGTGGTTTCATATTTTTGACAAGTCGGTTATAGCAATCATTGAAAAATTCCTGTCAGTGGAAGTACCTGTCAGTGACTTTTCAACAAACAAGGCTAGGTTTTGAGGTTAGAGTTGATCATTGAAAGCAAAACTGACAGCTGAGAATAGAATGAAAACCGAACACATCAGTGAAACGATTGGGTTCCAAATTAGAGAAACGAGAATCAGCTGTTCATTGAAATCGATTTTGATCAGTGAAATAATAAAATATGATTTAAAGAAAAGTTTTAATCAGAATTAAGTAATTTCTTTCGTAAAAAAATTCCACAATTGATTAGCTTTATCTTGATACCAACTAAAGCCAATATTGTTTGATTATTCGTCTTAGAATCGGAAAACAAAATTTTCAATGATGCATTTCAATGATAGCTATAACTAGGGCCTTAGAGCAAATTTTTGGTGTCGAATTGGCTGAAAAGGAAATTAAAACAAAATAAATGTGAATTTTTGTATTTTTGGAAACGCTTTTCCCTCAAGATCTGTAGCGGAATACAGTAGGCACTATTTGTTTTTTTTTTTTTTGGCAATCTACTTCTCTTTTTTGAACATTAGCATTCCTGGTTGGGGTCTCCCTCGTAGGTACTCAAAGATAGAAAAACTAAGAGCGCAATTTGCCAATGAAATTGGGTAGGTACACAAATGAAAGTTGATATAGTTCCTTTTTATAGTGGATAATGTTAAAATTAGGCGAATTCACATGTGAATCGATATGGAATTCTACATACGCACCATCCATAGATGCAGTTGTGAAGTGTGCTCGCATACGGTACACGTATAGCCTAGATTTTGCAAAATGTTTACATTCATAGTTCTTTTTTTTTCTAAAACACACGTCAGAATTCTCGCATCCTAATTAATCTACGTCTACCCCATAGAACTAGGGGCGAACGGCAAACAACAACACACATACGTCTACACTGCATCATCTCGAAATTAATTCTAAAATGCGATACTCGCACACTTGCCACTGTTACAGGCACACGACAACGATACGTTGCACAGATTTCTCTATAAATAGACCCGCAAAACGAGGCAAAAAAAAACCTAATTTGCATTCGCATTTCATTTTCGGTTATAGAAATCGCAGCACAAAATACTTCTCCACAAAGTGCATGTGAGATTTACACCTGTACGACTCTCTGTGGTATTGGTAGTCCCACAATTCTATATAGACGACTTGTGTACCTACTCTGTATCTGTGTGGCCCGCAATCAGAGTTGACCTTGTTCTCGGGCACTCTAGAAATACCTGCCGGTCTGCCTGCCTACATGCTCTACAGCTACTTCGTCGAATGCATCATTCGTTTAGTGCGCGAATAAAAACAGGTCCCCGAAAAAAAATCAACGTCGCATTTATTTTGTTTTCACCATCCAACTGGACACCGAGATAGGTGAATTGGATTTTGATTGTGCCCGCATCTGCATATGAGGCTAGTGTGCGATGCAACTAAACCAGAACCACAACCAGTATACTTGCGAGTTTGGTTTATTTTAGGAAAATTTTGTTCAAAACTTCCGTAGGTTGATCCTCTACGAGATTTCAGTGCTCTGAAAATAGTTTATGAACCACTTACAGCGTAATAATGCAGATTATGACATTTCGGCGAAGTACGGGGGGCTTCCAAAGTTTGACGTCGAAAATTATAAATTCTTTCCAATGTGTGGCGGGACATAGCAAACATAATTTTTGATTAAAGTGCTAAGTGGGTGGATCTGTTAATCGTTCAATGGGTCGGAGAAAAAGCCCAGAAGCGCTTAGATCAATCATTAGTTCGTTGACTGTATGAAGGCGGGTTTTTGTTTCTGTACATATTTTGATTGTGACGCAAAAAGACAGATGAATAGCTAATAAGTTCTGATGGTTGTGGTAACCCGTTTTGGAGATTTGCCCGATTATTTTGGACTCAGTTCCGTATTCTGTAAATTATTTCGTTGAGTTGTCTTTTTTGTATTTGCCAGACAATAATTATGTAGGCCAATAGGTACGCAAAAATTCCTTTGATAATTTAAGTTGGGTTATGTTATGAAGGGGTATGTGAGTGTGATGGAAATAAAACTCATCACAATCAGTCGGGGACCTAAGAAATCCATTGTGCATTCCCTTTAAGTGAGAACGAAAAACATTCCAAAAGCCATTAAGTTACTGGACGACTTGGGAACCAGTTGCTGCTCTTAATAAAGTGTTGGATATTTAAAAGACTTTTAAGTCTTCTTGTTCGCTTGTAAAGAACCTTGATCTTAGTGTACGTAGGCGTCGTTCTTGCAGAGTGACGGGGCAGTTGCGAAGCACTTTCTACAAACTTCAAAACGTTTAAGCAATGTCTGCTAGGTGCACATACGTTGCTACTGTTCGTCTCTGTAGATGGCTTTTTCTGAAAAAGGATTTAAACATTCCACGTGCAGACCCGAAAGTCATTGTCTTTGTCTCTTACCACTCACATTGCTTACTAATAACAGGAAAGAACTGTCAAATTTCCAACAACTCATTACTACGATCGATATTTATTAATTTATATTTAAGTTGGCTCCACAAGGGCTAGAGTCCCTCTCCTCGTTGGATATTCCATAGATATTCTGCGAAAACAAAAGACCCAACCACCACTACATACACTCGTACTTCGGGTGTTTAACAAAGGACATCCTCTCCCACATTCTCGTTGAGTGAGTCACACCTTCGTACCTTCAACCGGACCTATACCAAAACACAAAACAAAGGACTGCGACGCCGGGCCCCCCCAAAAAAAAAACTACAACAAACTACTATGAAACCAGCAGTAGCCGGCACGAATTTCATTTTCATTCATGAAACCAATTCCTCGAGCAACGAAAACACAGAAATGTGGATAATAATAATAATAAACGTGTGCAACGATGGCAACCAGAAGCGCTTGCGTCAAATTTTCGGTTGCTGCACTATCGTGCAAGCAACGACGATGACAGCACAACACAGGAAGCCGGCAGCAAAAAGAGAGTCGTCGGCGGCGACGACGATGGCAATGGCGAAAGAAACACCAAAACAATAGAAATTCCGGTCTGGCAAAAGATGGAGCCATTCCCATTAGCTTCGGGCTCTGGTGGTGCTGCTGGCTACCGTGTAGCGTTTTCCGTGGGAACAGGTGGCGTTGCCTAGCCACAGAATTTACATTTTTTCTTCATATTACTCGTATATCTTACCTGATAGTAGGAATCCGCCATTTTGCTGATGGTTGAGTTGAGGTGAGACCTCTGCTTCCAGGGTTTTTCAAATCCAGTTCACGAATGGGACACCGACAGCAGTACCGCGAGTCCGTATTACACAGAGGCCAAAACAAAGACACACGCGACGCGAATTTATATATTTACGAAAGAATGAGATACTCCAGCGATTGTTTCTGTATCTCGTCCTCCTTCTGGTTTGTGTATCTCTTGCTCTCTGTGTATATCTCAAAGTCAAAGTAATTGAACGGGGCGAGCAGAAAAAAAAATGGCAAATGGCAAAAACGAATAAAACAAAGATGAGCGCACAGTCCGAGTGAGTTAATTTTGTAACCCGGAATGAGGAGGGAATTATCCCACGGCTTAGACTTCAAATTTACAACAACTTTTCCAATAGAAGTTCACTTCAACTGAGTTTAGAATTCCACTTTTAGCTTGAAAATTATTTATAGAAACATCAGAGATGGCAAAGATGAAGATGACGACGAGATGATGGTGGTGGTGGTGGTGGCGGCGATGAATGTCTCATTAAAAGACAACATAGTGCGGTTCTACTTGGTTCTTGCTTCTGTGGTGAGATTCTCCCCTTCTCTGTTGTGCAGTTGATGCTAATAAATGATTCAGATACACGTATTTATCTTGATTTTAAGTACAATCTTCGGGAGAAGGTAATTGTGGAGGAATTTGAGCAATTTCCGCGAGGGCAGGGGGCAAAATTCACTAAAAAAATCCAAATTCTCTTCTATTTATGTATATTTTGAATAGAAAATAACAAAATGCACACAGATT
Organism: Cheilosia scutellata; assembly: GCA_955612985.1. Lineage (NCBI taxonomy): Eukaryota > Metazoa > Arthropoda > Insecta > Diptera > Syrphidae > Cheilosia > Cheilosia scutellata. The sequence goes on from OY015314.1 coordinate 62,131,196, forward strand.
TGATGAACAAATTAATTCCACAGGTCCACGAACCGCACTACTGCGGGCGGAGCAGTTTTTTCGTGTCTTGTCCGTAACTTAACAAACAATCGACGGCGCAGATGAGAACGTTTCGGGGGGCGTAAAATGGGGAAATAAACTGGCAAAATTTCGAGCAAATGATAAAATGATGGAAATAATTAAAACTCGAAGTAAATTAAAAACAAAAAAAATTACTGTGAAACGAATAAATTGCAAAAAGTAGAAGATACAGCACATCAAAAAAAATTCCACAGCAACTACGACATGTTGCTTTGAGGTAAGCAGTGGTGCCAACCGCAGATAGGAAACTTTTTTCTGTGCATAATTTTGAACTGACAACTTTGAGTGAAGTTGGTTGAAGTAGAACAGGGATGTGTAGATTGTTTTGAGGTGATTTGATTGGTAAAATCAACGCAATCATGAATGGGAATTCCACGCGATTTTATTCAATTTTCCCTAGGCGTCTATTTTGAAAAATGTGTGATATTTTTCCCTTTTTACTTTTCGTCTATTCCAAACCAACTTCGAAATAGGGAAATAGTTTGTAGGGGAAAAGTAGGTATCATAAAAATGTTAGATAGATAGATAATCTTTATTTACTAGCTTTATATAGCTAATTATATCATTTTACATAGATACATAGTAATTATTATTTTTAAATTTATAAAAGTTTAAATAAATAAAGAGAAAGAGAAGAAAAACAAATAGTAACATTTTAATATGGGATAATCTTTTGCCTTGCAAATTTAATAGCTTCTTTTCTAAAACAATAAATATTTGGTTTACTCTTAGCTTCATCACTCATTTCATTAAATAACTTAAATCCTTTATATATTAGAGAGTTTTGCGTGCCACTTGTTCTTAGGTAGGGTAATCTAAAATTATTAATATTTCTAAGATGATATGGCTGAACATCACCTACATATTGCACATAATTTAACAAATATTTAGGCATCAACTTGTTTTTAATTTTATATACAAAAATGACAACATTCATTATTAATCTTTGTTTAACAGAGAGCCAATTTAATACACTTAATAAACAATTAATCGACACATATCTATTGCACTTTAAAATACTTCGCATAGCCTTATTTTGTAACAATTGAAGACGACGAATCAAACTATCATTACACAAAAACAAAATAGATGAATAATACTCAAAATGTGGTTTTACTATTACATTGAAAATATGAATTGCATATGTTGTATAAAAGAAACAAGAAGGAAGTGGTTAGATTTTGGAATAGGGCAAAAACAGAATTTAATTCAGAAGGGCCGCCGTAAAAATATAGAATAATGGTTAATAAATGATTGGCAGACAAAAGTTATTGAAAACTGTCCGAATAGACAAAACAGCAGGTGTGCAGTAATAATAACGTCTTTGATATTATTTCTCAATAAAATGAACTAAATGCATATCAGGTTTGCAAACCACAAACATACCCATTACATAGGAAGCCCCAGAAATTTAACCTCATGTCGAACACAAATAATGTAACCCAGCGGGTCAGAGACCTGTCACTTTAAAAATGTGGCAATATAAATATTAATCACTTACAATAACATTGTTGCTATTCGGACGTTGTGCGGAACACGACTACGTAACGAAATGTCCAAATTTATACTTCGTTAAGTTCGCTACGCTTGCGGCAAGGACTCTAAACTCCAGTATAATCATTTTCGCACATTATGCTGTACGTTTAGGATTCAACTTTTATATTTATATTTAAGAGTAGTCGTGTCCCGGTAAACGTCAGTTCAGTACAAAATCTGTCAAAATGAACGTCCGAATAGGCACTCTGTACCTAACAATAAACTGATTCGGTAAATGCTGAAAAACAAATTTCTGGTTACATTTAAGTGTGCAGCACAAACCAATAGTTTTCAAAAATAAGGCTTCACCCAAATGACAGCAAAATCCAGCCCTTGCCTTGACTAAATACCTATAGTCAGCTCAGTGCTCAGGGTTGTCAAACCGAAGTCGAGTGCTAGCTCGGCAACTCTGAGATTTTATGGGTGGAAATGTAAGGGCTGGTAGGGTATGTTACCTACTGCTGGACGAGGTTATTGATGCCTTTGGCTGGAAAATAATAAGGATGGTGTAGTTATGGAGCAAATTTCAAATTTGTGTAGAAGTCGATTGAAAATTCGATTGCAATTATCGTGCGATCGTATATCAGAGCCGAGATACAAAGTTCAGAGGGAATTACATACTCATTTTGTCCACATTCTGGTTACGGTTACATTGTTAAAACTGACAGTTATCGGTGAACAATTAGAAGGCAACAACTTTCAAGTATAATATGGACTATTGGGTATGCTAGTCTATTGGTTTACCATAAATGTGGAGCTGGTAATCGTATAACAACTTAACCTCATTTCACAACGACATCTTACTACATCTCAGGCATCACTACCAAGAGCTAAAATGCTAAACCAAATCAAGAGCCTTGTGTTTCATCTTAATTTATTCTTATTGCCTCATTTACACGTTTGTCTTTTTGGGCAATGATCCAAATGCAGAAATAACCGTTCCCTTTGTTCCTGTTACTGTAGTCGTTAAGGCTGGTGCTGATGTCTTCACCGGAGCTGGTTGATCCCATTTCGATTTTCTACAATGAAATATGTAAGTATGAATAAAATATTTTTTCGCATGAAATCCCACTTCAAACTCACCTTTTCTTTGCCTCCTCCTCGACTTTTCTGGCCGCAGCTGTTGCCTGCTCAATTTTATCGCTATCTTTCTTCTCCTTCTGCCGCTTAACCATCTCTGCCTTCTGAGCCTTGGCCAGCTCCTCATAGAAACTCTCTATTCCCCACTGCAAGGGATCATACATCTCGGGCGGATAGTTTGTTCCAAACTCATTGATATCGCAGAACGAAATTAGTTTCTCATAAATGCTAGGATTCCGGAAATCCTTTCGCTCTTGGATTATTCTATTCATGTCCATGTTGCTGGTTTCCATTTTGTCATACAGATGACGTATTTTATCCACCAATTCTGCCGGTGGTTTACCCTTCGGTTCTGGTGGCAAGGTGAATCCATAGTGAGCATACTTATCTGTTTTGGCTTCCTTTTGTGGTGTTGCTTTATTCGTCGATGCCTCCTCGTCGACATCCATTTTGCCCACTTCTTCAGCGGGAGTTGTTCTCTTCTCCACAATTTCTGGAATTGATTCGTTATCATTATTATCGCTGTCTGTGTCCTCGTTATCAGATACTATGGTGTCATCTTGGTAACTGACCAGGCGGAGTGATTTGGTAGGACGCTTAAGTGGCTTTTCGGGCGTTGTAATTGGAGAGGGTGGTTTTAGAATTTGCTGTAACTGATGATGTGTTTTTAAAATGAGTTTTAAGTACTGTGCATTGCGTAGAATTACCTGCGATGCGGACGAGTTTTGCGAGTCTGTGCTTCCATCTTCCTGATTGTCGTCCTCATTTTCCGAGTCTGTATATTGAGCTGTTAAGCTTGCCAGTGCAGAGTTGCTCATTTTGGCAATGTAATTGTTTCTTTATTCTTAGAAAATAGAAATAAACAAATTATACGTTTAAATTTCTTTTACAAAAACTTTCTATAGTTCTGAAAACAAAGATGACACATGACAATAGCCAAAATTTCAAAATCCAGAGGTGGCGTTCAGGGAGTAATTTTGATGGGATGAGTTCAGTGGTTGATAAAGTTTACTGAAATTAATCACATACCAAGATAACTTAAAGACCATTCACTTGGGAGCGAACGAACGAATTGATGATATGCGAACAAACCACTTTTTATGCATTTATAAACATAAAACTGCACATTTTATTATTCCAAGATATTCTCCTCTTAGAATAAGGTTAAGTTCGAACGAATTTTTTATTCGCCACTTCGTGGAACGCGATTTAAATGATGTGGATTGCGAATAGACTGACAATTCGTGCCAGGATGTTTTCGTTCGCGGCAAAAAGATTGGAATTCGAAATTTCGTTATTTAAACTATTTATAAACTTGTTTTCATTAAAAAAAAAAACAAGTTTATTAACAGTTTAAATACATTCATTAAAAAAAAACAAGTTTATTAACAGTTTAAATACCTAACTTTACCAAACTTTTCGCCCCAAACGAAAACACCCTTGGGGTGAATTGTCAAAGCTTATTCGTAATCCACATCATTTAATTCGCGTTCCACAAACTAAAAAAAAAAAATAAGGAGGTGGCTCAACAGGCGGTAGACACCCTAGGCCTAGTTTCTCACAACCATTCGTTTGTTTGAGTTTCTATTTTTGGGACGAATGGTAGGGACCTACAAATTTTATGCCGAGTCCGAACGGCAGAATTGAGAGAAGTTTTTTTAATGACAGTTATACTCTCGGATGTTTGTCGGACGTTCGCGAAAGACAGTAGAAAAAACATTGAGATGAATTTGTGTTTTTCCGGGGATCGAACCTGGGATCCCTCGCAAAGTAGTCTAGCACACTAACCACTGCGTTACTGCGCCCACAACCACAAACTTGCCAATAAAATATTCGTTCGAACTTAACCTCAAACTAGACATTGCGGGTAGAAACTAATGGCTGAAATTCGCGAACTGGTGCGACCTAGAGAAGTGTTCATGTGAACGTACTGTCAAAACTTGCGAAAACTCGTTCGTTCGTTCGTAGGTAGTGGGCTCGGTAGTGGATCTCTCTCTTGTGAATGGTCCTTTATTTTTATCGGTTGCTAAATTTAATGTAACCGTTGTTTAAACTTGCAAAATCTAAAGCACCGATGTGAAAACTTGTATTTGCATTTATTAGTTTATGCTTTGTTTTATTTTGTTGCACAGCTTTTTGCGAACTCACAAAATATACATTGGTAGGTAGGTCTCTACCTAGTTGAAATTGGTCTCGCTACGAACAGGGTACCTGGGGGTCAATTCTCAAAATTTCTCGCATACGTTTATCTGTCAAAATATCCAATTTCATGCGAAAGACTGAAATTTGCAATTCTCAAATTCCGCATACGAGAATTTCTCTTCGAATGTTACTCGTCTGCTTTTTCTAGGCGGATTTGCTTCTCGCATACGGAATCGTGAGTTTGAAAATTTGATTTTTTAATTTCTGTGTGAAATAATTCATTGTGATGAAGCAAAAATAATTAAAATGGAAGGAAAACAAAAGAAGAAGGTTCTTCAGCAGTTACATAAAGCGTTTGATCTAAATTAGTCAATCATATGAGTAGCCAAGAAATCGATGAATTCCTGTGCCGAGCGCTAGTTTAACCGAAATAATTTCATAAATTTTCTGTCGAAAAGTTCAAAATAGTCTTGGGGTTCTCGGATATCTTGGTCTATTTGAAGTTGCTCCAAATGCTCCATTGCCAACTGGAGCCAACCATGAACAAATGCTAATCTCATTTCGCCCAATGTAGCCATTGTAAAAACACAATTAATTATTAACTGAAATAAGAACCAATCACACACAATCGCAAAATGTTTTTTTTTTTCCACAATATTTCTTAGCCAATTTGAATACATATTTTTTTTTCATGCCATTCTTTGCACAAAGGTAGGTACATTTCGACGTAAAATTCTACCTCATGCGAGAGGTGAATACAATTTTCGCAGAGGTGGAAAAAACTTTGAGAATACCAATTTTTTTCGTATGCGAAAATTTTAGGCGGATTTGCTCGTATACGAGTTGCGTTATGCGGAATTTGAGAATTGGGGTCCTGCTACTAGAAACTAGAGCCCATAAAGTTTTCACAGATTCCAGGTTAAAATATTGTTAAGCAATATGTGTCTTTCTATTTTCGGTAGCATGGTAACTCCACCAAAGTTGACAATCAGCTGTCGCTTGTTGACGTTGACTAGAAAAACAGAAAATTTAATTATTTGATAAACAATACTTTGGATCTTTATAAAAAATGAGCGAATTATCTGCTGCCGAGGAGGACCGCATCCAGAAAAGGGTCAATAAAATCTTAGAAACCCGATTAGACACCGATAAGGTAACTTTCTATCACAATTTGCTCCTTTTTCTCAAATCAAAACATCCCTTCTTTTAGGATACTTTGGAAGCCCTCGCCGATCTGTCTACGTTTTTTACAGAGAATACCCTCTCAAATCGTCGCAATCTTCGCAGCCAAATCGAAAAGCGCAGTGTTGGCATTAACGAGAACTTCCTTAATGCCTTTCGTGAGGTTAAACTTTCATTGGATGCAGTTTGCACAGAAATCGATACGATGGCAAAGTCTGTAGGCACCATGAAAGAGAATTTGGAGAGCTCCAAGGCATTGACACACGACTTAATCACCCAAACAAACTCTCTGCAGGAAGAAAGAAGCAAACTACAGATTCACCAACAAATAGCGGAAGCGTTCCTTGGTCGATTCCAGTTAAGTGTGCCCGAGCATCAAATGCTATATGGAACGACAAGAGATGCCCCAATAGTTTCCGATTTCTTCAAAGTTCTCGATCGTGTTCAGGCTATTCATTCAGACTGTAGGGTCCTAATGCAGTGTGGCTATCAAACTGCTGCGTTAGATATCATGGAAGAGATGACATTGCACCAGGAGGGAGCTCTAGAGAGGCTTTATAGATGGACACAGAATCACTGCAGAAACTTGGATAACAACGAGATGGGAAGCTTGGTGGTGGAAGCTATGAATCGCTTGCAGGATCGCCCGGTTTTGTTCAAGTAGGTTGCAGTTTTGTTTTCGAAGTATAATCCTCTAATTGGTGTCTCCCCCAGGTATGTCATCGATGAATATGCAATTTCCCGCCGTGCGGTGCTGGTTAGGATGTTTATTGACGCTCTGACAGTTGGTGGTCCAGGAGGGAACCCCAAACCAATTGAAATGCACGCCCACGACCCGAAGCGCTACATTGGTGATATGTTCGCGTGGCTTCATCAGGCGATCCCCAGTGAGAAGGAGAATTTAATGATCTTAGTCAAGAAGTGCGACAAGAATGGTGAGTTTAACGTTTGGAAAACCCCCCACGTACTAATTGGTTGTCTTTAGAACTTTCGGATCAAATCCAGACCGCTCTGGCCCATATTGCCGATGGAGTTTGCCATCCACTGAAAGTGCGCGTCGAAACTATTCTCAATTCCGAGAAGGACACTATAATCCTATTTGCTCTGTCGAATCTTTTGCGGTTTTATCAACACATCGTCAACCAGGTAAGGGATATACATTGCCAAGCCGCCAGGTGATAGCTCTTCTACTCTTCCAGGTCGTCAAAGGCGGCAATCTCGAGCAATGTCTTTCGGATCTTCAAAAATACAGCGAACAAGTCTATCTAAACTCACTATCCGTCCAAGTGAAGACGATTCTTCAGCGCCCGGCATCGCACGCTATGGGCCTTGAACCGCCGCAGAGGGACCTAGTTCCGCCCTCATCCATGGGTCGTTTGCTAAACATTCTAAAAGAAATTCTCTCTGTCGCCACAATGGTAGATGGGCGCCAGTCAGACATCACCAAGATCGTCTCCTGTGTCATCGATCCACTTTTGCAATCGGTGCAAGAGTCTGCTTCCCATCTGCCCACAGTTGATATGGCTGTGTATCTCCTCAACTGTCTCTATCACATGCAGAGCACCCTGACGGTCTATGAGTATATGGACGAGCGGGTTGAACGATTGCAGGCTCAGTCTGAAGCCCAGTTAGACACACTCACTTCGGAACAGGCATCGTCGCTGGTCGCCAATTTGAACTTGGGTCCGATTTACACGATTTTGCAAAACAACCAGGCCAAGATCGAAGCTAATCTGTTAAAGATTTTCATGAGCAAAATGGATGCTTTCCTGGAGATGCCAGATATCCTGCTTCTGCCGCAGATTCAGTTACTTATGTCCAGCAATCACAGAGCTATCGTACAGAAAAGGTCGTTCAATGTGATCGTGGCGATATATAAGCAAATCTACGAGCGTGTACATGATCCCGCGAACGGATTTGAGAATCCAGGCGCAATATTGTCTAAAAATCCAGAGCATGTGGCTAAGATTTTAGCAGTGTAAATGCGAGTGCTTGTATTGTTGTATTTTAGTAATTATTGCGAAATAAAGGAAACATTTTATTCTAGTCCGGTGTTAAGTAAGCTTGGGCATGAAAATTTTCCTTTTACTTCGTAGAAAGTAGCTTTCAAAGAGGTTGGAATCAAAGACTCCTTGGGCCAGAGCGTTGGTGTCCATTCGCTATATATTGTCATCGTCCTAGCCATCTCCTCCTCAAAAGCCCATCAACGTTAACCACCAAAGTTTTAGCTGTCTATCTCAAAACACATAGAATAGACCGTCGACTCCTCCCACATAACGGACTTTGCCTACAAGCTGCCTGCGGGCCCAGGATTTTTCATGTATTGGTGTTGTACAAAGTCAAAGGAGCGCCATTAACGCACGCATACTTGAAAAATCCTAGGTCCATGGTATAGCATGGAAAATCGTTGCCGCCATTGATTTTGACATTTCACACGTATTCACAGACAGGGGAATTAATTCCCGGGAGAATCGGGTAGGTACACGGAAGTCGGCGGTCTAGTTATATGAGGTTTGTTGCTGTCTATCGTAAGTGACGTTCTGTTTGATTCGTCGATGTTTTATGTATTGTGATTTGCGTCCCTTATTGTTGACACTGACAGCATGTGCTATTTAGTGTTACCCTCATTCACCACTAAACCCATTTTTGACACTTCTGTGCTAATACTTGCAAAAGCAACAGCAATAGTGACAGCTTTCGTATTTTCTGTTTAAAACTAAAAATAAAACAATTCTCCTTTTTGTATTACGAAAAAGTACCTTAATTAAAATAATTTATTTATTTTATTTAAATCTCTACAGTCTTAATTAAATGCTTTATTACAAAAAAATTAGTATCTATAAACTTATTGAAAATATATATTTAACAAAAAAAATATAAATTCTTATTGCACAATTTTTACAGTTTATTCTCTTGGATTTTTAATTGCACCATTTTTTCTGCCACTTAAATATTAAATAAAACACACATCATTTTCTTACACTTAAATATTTTGTAAAGACATGTTGTTTAACTTATTCTTTGTATTACAAAATTACATTTTACAATTTTCATTGTTTTAACTTTTAATAATTATTTGGATTTCTTAGCTGAATTTGAGCTAAAATAAAAAAAATATATTTTCTCTAAATATAAATAAGTTAAATTATTCTATGTATTGCATCAGGATACAGCTGTAGGTACACAATATTAAAGTAGTACCTAACGGCTGACCCATCTTTTTAAAAACTAAGATTGCACTTCCGGCCGAGACAACGGAAAAATATCACATTTTCGTTTAATTTCTTAACAAGTAGCTAATTTATCTAATTAAAGTAAGTATAGATTGCACCAAAATGATTTGGACGGATTTCGTTATATATTGCACCTTAGGATATATTGACACTTATCTATTCATTGTAGTTGTTAAAGTCTAAAGTTAATGTTATTTTAAATGCATACGTGTGTTTTTTTTTTATATTTACAACTTTTTGTGGTTTATCAAATGTTTACTACATATTTATATGGGCCCTTGGGGATGACATATTTAAGAAAGTAATAGATTAGAAAAAGGCGAGGAAATTGTTGAAACTGTGACGTATCTATGCCCATGTGGCGCAATTTTGAATACGAGAAAGCGCCAACTTGTAATTTCAACTCTTTCTGATATTTTTGTACAGCACCGAGTGCGTTTCTACACTCTCCGCTCCAGACTCACACATATCGTCCCCATTTGGTTCATCTTCTTCTTCGTCTGTTTCAGTTTGTGAGACATAGGACGCTCGACTTTGAGATCGTTCTTCATCCTCTGACGAGTACACACTTATGGGGACAAGCTTACTAGACGAACGTTTTCCACTGGCTCTTGTCAGTGTACCCTCTGTATCCTCATCATCATCTCGCACCCGTTCGACCTCTTTTTCGTTATCTATGACTTCTCTTTCCAAGCTTCGATTACTATCCAATGTACAAACCTTATCTTCACTGCTCTCCGTGGCACAATCTGAGTTATCTTCGATCGTGTCCACCCTTATGACACGGTCTCTCCCAGTCATCATCTTGAAGTTATACCGATCATAGAAGCGTCTGTTGTACACCTCGCTGGAGTCCGCACTCATGTACCCACTATCCATATCTTGTAGTCGGTGTCCAAACCTCTGATCGCTGTAGTTCATGTAGCTTTGCGGCGCCGAAGAACTACTTTTTACAGTCGCCATTCTCGTTTGATCGTCGATCAGTGAGGAGATGCCGTCATCTTTGTCCGCGGAGTCCAAGAATCCGCCTGCCTTGTCGATGGGCGATAGGCTGCTGGTAGGGCTAAACTTTGATGCCGCCATGCTTACAAATTTCTTCCAGGCGTTCTTCAGATCCTTTGTCTTTTTCGCACGATCTTTTAAGCCCATTGCGATCTGCATACCATTGGATAGAGGAGGCACTTCACAGCGGTACACTGTTTGGACGTTGGTACCATTTCGCTGAGGGTATGCAATGCCCACAGGCACTCCTGCATTCCTGTACATCTCTTTGGTGCGATCAGACAGACGACTGGACAGAGAACTGATCGACAGGATCTCGATCTTGTTGGGATCATCTGGAGACTTTGAATACTCTTTTCGAATGTTCTCATCTTCCTCGTCTTCCATCTCGTTGGACTTCTTGCGGTTCAAATACTTATTTAAACTGTAGTCTGTTCTCATACCATTCAGCCTTGATTCGTACATGGCACTGTATTCCTGCTCCTTGCTTCCCTGGTTCTTCTTCTTTTTCTGGCTCATAGTGATACCCTTCTTTCTGCTGGACGACTTGAAGTCATCGGTTTCCGAATTTGCCTGGGTATCTGAAACACCAGTAACTTCCGTGGACTCACTATGATTGCTCGTTGACTCACGTTCATCTTGATCGTCGTCGTGGTAGGTGTCGTCATTGATATTGTAGTTGGATGTTGCAAGTGGCGTTGTTGTTCCACTGAAATTATTGGTGTTCCAACCCTTCGGGTTTTTTGATTGAATTTCCTCATAGGCATCTGCCGGTGATTCGTCGGTGGTATCACTTGGTTCGGGAATAATATCTGGTGGCATGGCACGATGGCTCTCTTGAGGTATCACCCTCTGGCGGCGACAATGCTTGGCTTCGAGCGTCAAAATACGACCTTGATCGGTGAAACTGATATTCGTGAGCTTGGGTCGTTGATTGTTCGACCGAATGATCTTCGATTGGTAGATTTCTCTCAGACTTCCGAAGGACGGCCGCGCTTCTAGGGTACTCTTTTTGGGGCCCTCATCGGGTGTCGGCGATTTGCGGGTCGAAAGAGCACTTGGTCCATCAGTACTGCTTCGGAAGGAGCTGCTCGATCGGAGGACATAGTGGTTCGATCGCTGTTCATTCGAATCCAAATCCGGCAGAGTTGTCATGTTCTCAAGGGACGAATAGCTGACCACACCATCAAGAGAGTTGACGAAATTTCGCGACTTATTCAAGTGCTCGGACCAAGCGTTCACATCGCAAAAGCTATGCTTCTTTGGTTTCCGATCGAGGGTATCCGGCTCGAACTGGTCGCTGTCTGTAGACAGCTCTAGATCACTCTGCGGTTCGTGCTCCACCTCAATGGTCATGCTGCCACGAAAGGGCGTGTCGTACTTAATTCGAGCGGCTATTTCTTTCGGCGAAGGCGCTACCGTAGGCTTGGCTACTTTCTTTTTGATATTTGAGTCGCCATCCTTGCGAAACCCATCGATCTTGTCGTAAATCGTGTGACGGATCTCCACTTCCTCCTCCAGAGGCAGCGCTGTACTTAGACTCGGGCTCAACTGTGAACTGACGTCAGACGATGGCGATGAGGAGGAATTCGATGACTTTCGCTTGGTCTCAAGCCGTTCGAGACTGTCTGTCTCATAGTCCACAATCAGGTATTGCGGCGATCGCCGCCGATAAACCGGCGAATCCGGTTGGCATTGCCTCAGAGATTTCTTACTCAGCGTGCTGTAGTCCGGCGTGGGCACGGATGGCGCTGTGCTCTGCGTGGTGTTGTAAATGTCCTTGATCTTCTTCTCCATCGTACTGTCATAGTCGGGCGTTGGAATGTCCAACCCGTAGCCATTCGCTATGGAGAAGCTCCCTCTGGAGTAGTCCTTAGCCAATGCCTCGTACACCATATCGGGCATCTTCTTCATATTCCTCAGCATTTCGTAATGCTTGCGATCACTAGGCTTCGCATACGGATCGGGCTGGTGTTTGGTTGGTGTCTTCGATCGGTTCGATGACGCACGACTCTTCAAAGATGGCGACGGAGAGTCATGTAGACTGAACTTGGGATTATTGTAGATCTCTCCACCGGTCTCAGCAAAGGCGTAAATATTGTCACTTCTCTTCTTGATTGTGATCGTGGCGGAGGGTGTTGTCGCCGCTAAAGGTGGTGATCCCGTCTTCACATTTATCTCCACGGTGCTGCCACATGGCTTGAGAGAATGCGAGATAATCTTTGGTATGCCATTAACCGGAATAGGCGGCGGAGGAGGCCTTTGCTTTGGCGGACTTAGCGACTTTGTCGGACTTGTCTTACGATTCTTCGGACGATCGGGACCTGGCCTCTTCGGCTCATCACTGTCACTGTGTGGGACAGTTTCGAGCCATTTCTCTATACTATTCCGCTTATCGCCGCAATTCTTCACATGGCCGCTACAGCGATTCGTCGCGCAGCCCTGGCATTCCGTCGATGATCCATAGGTACCGCTGTAAAGAATCTGTGAAGAGCTCGATGCAGATTTCAGTGGATGTTCCTCGGGAATCATTATCAAAGATGGCTGATAACGTTTGGTCGCCATTTTGTATTTAGCTATGGCAATTACTTCCCGAATTTTCGTCAAAAACTCTATCGCAGCCGGCGGAGGTGACTACAAAAAAAAAAACAAATCAAAGACTCAAACCATATCTCATAAACAAGAACCGCACAAATAGTATAACTCACCTGCAACAAATGCGGCTCAAAGTAGGCCGGATTGAAGTACAACTTCTTGCGTATCGTCCCATTGACGATTGCCTTCATGTCTTGCAGCTTTTCATCGTTCATCATGTCCTCGATAATGGACACGTTCTCCTCCGGGATACATTCATTCTCCTGCGTCGGCGATGTTGATGGATCGATTCCAGAATCTCCCGCGCTATTACCATTGCCACCTGCTCCATTATTATGTACCAGCACCGACGTTTGCATCTGTAATGTACAAGCAAATCCGTATTCATCACCATCATAGACTTCCTGACAGCGAAGCCAACTCACCTGCTTGATCTTATCGTGCACCTCCTCGCATTCAGAGTTCGAATTGGAAATGTCACTTGTAAAACCCGAATGATGATCGCTCAGATTGGGAAAATGCTGCAACAGCGGGTTGTTCTTCACGATGCCCATTTCCTCCTTCAAATGACCGCCGCCACCGCCACTGAGTCGATGATCTGGACTAAGACTAGCTGCGGAATATACGCTTCCATTGCGATGAAATGGTGCACCAAACGTCACCTGATCATTCTTCGGGTAATTGATCTCGTTGGCTAGATCGTCCAGGCTGTTGCGTAACTCTTGTGCCTGACTTTTGCGCTTCTTCATGTGCAGATACAGAAAGACAGAGGACACGTAAATCAGTCCAAGCAGGAGACTACAGATACCAATGACAATATACTCTTTGGCGCTCATGCCAACCGATGTTGAGGCGAGGGTTGATGTCGCCTCTGCTTGAAAGAGTACCTCTGAGACATCTGCGTGAAATGGTAAATGCGGTTGGGTTAGTCAACGAGTGGAGAACGTTTGCAAATTTATTAACTTACTATGGAAATATTTTACTGGACTTCCGCTGACACGAAACGCTACACATGGCGAGAAGACATTCTTCATTGGAATGCCTAGTTCTATGGAATGAGTTTGTCAGTAGATTTTTTTTTAACAACCGTAGTTATTTGAAGGTTTTTCTTTACTTACCCTTTGTTGCATTTAACGTGATCATCATATCACGGCACATCAGGTGAACAACAATGAGGCGACCTTGCATCTTCTGACGTAAATCTGATTCTCCAAGCCACTGAAAGGAAAAGGAAATTCGATAGCTAGTACTAGGTGCACAGTAAAGTACCTACGTATCTGTAGGTAGGACAGTCATTTGGAAGTACAAAAATATCCTATATATATGGTAAAGACATCCACAGAAATATTTATAACGTCGTTTTGTAGATGTTTGTCTAACAAAACAGCTCGATAGCGCTGTCGAGGATACTCAACTCTTATCCAGAGTAGTGCAATCCTGTCAACATCAATGAACAATGGGTAAGAGCACTAAAGCGGAGAGACAACACAATACAGGCGGTGTGGACTGATGGAAGTGCTTTTTGGACAGTCAGTCATTGACATCTTATATTATGGACTCCTAGTAGACATCTTCGCGTTGGTTCCAACATAACCACTAGGTCTCGTCGTTAGGTCCGAAATAAATTGAAAACTTTCACTTTTTTGACGTGGCATCTATTGTAAACAATGACGCAAAACTTTGAATTTCAACCGTTTTACTTGGCAAATTCATTAACGCCCGATAGGTGTCTCTTGCATTCTATGGAGAAATCAAAGATGGTTGTGATCATTGGCTTCGTTTTCCAATGCCATCTACTTTAAACAGTGACGCAATAATTTGAATTTACCTCATAAATTCTCTCACGCCCAATAGGTGCCTCTAGCATTCTATGGAGAAATCCAAGATGTTTCGTCATTTTGTTTCACTTATTTTTCGCTCCGAACCAAGAGCGCTAGTTTATGTTGGCGTCATTTTCTGGGCAAAATTTTTATGAACTGACGTTTCACTAGCAGTCCATACATAATAAGTCAATGTTTCAACCGTTTTACTTGGTGAATTCACTCACGCCCATAGATGTCTCTAGCATTCTATGGAGAAATCCAAGATGGTAGTCATTTTGTTTCACTTATTTTTCGCTCCGTACCACGAGCGCTAGTTTATGTTGGCGTCAATGTCTAGGAAACATTTTTATGAACTGTCATTTCACTAGCAGTCCATATTATAATAATGTCAATGGAGTCTGTCGTCTCGGTAGTCGATTTAACTCACTAGGACACATTTTAAGAGAACCTTCACCGCGACAAATTCGGGAAACCGCAAACATATAGGAAGGTTTTGAGACCTACACCGATTCCACTCGACATGTCTATATAAGAAGATGATTTGCGAAAATATATTCTGGACTTCAGAAATGTTAGAGTTAACTTTGATTCCAGCTGAGACACAGCTCAGTTCACGGTTAAATTGGGCCTTATAATCAACAAACCTTCTAGGTGCCATAATTATTAGGTAAACTGACTGTAGTTGCACATGGCAAGTCTAGTCGATTGAAGTCGATCTTTAACTTTCCCTCCATGTCGAATATAGCTTTTAGCTCACTCTCTTCAATGGTGGCCAATGTGTAGTGGTTTAAATATTCGGCGGGGTAGTTTCGGACTACAAGGATATCAGCACTTCACCGAAAAATTAGTTTCTGTTTGATAATGAACCGACAATCGAATCTGAGTGCTTCAGGGTTTGGAATCACCTTTATCGAAGCCCCTCTAAGCATAAATAAATATGAAACACTGTAGCTACAACGATGTCTGTTAAATTTCTTATTAATTTTACACACAGACTTCCATCTTCATCATCCTTCGCTAATGTACCATCTTGATACGTGCAAATGTAATCGAGTCTATAGGTCAATTACAAAGTCCATTGTGTAAAGTATCTCTGACAGGACATCAAAACTTCAGTTGCATATCATCACCTCAACTTCTAAGTAAACCACTTAGGCTCGACTTTAAATCACGAATCTCCATGAAATCCTCTTGCAGATACTAGGCACATGCATCCCCATTTACCTAAGCTTTCACTCATCTGTCACTCACCTGTAAGAAAGTTCTTCCTTCATCGCGAAACATCCGAAACGGATAGTCTGTATCAATAGGATTTCTTAGATCTGCCCAACCAGTACTTGCCAAGTATTGCGCTCCAGTCACGGCGCATACTGGTGTTCGTATATCTGTAAGACAAACAACAACAAAAAGTCCATTAAACGTAAGTAGTACTCATCTCTTTCTCAATGCTGACAATACGAAAAAAAAAAAAAAAACGCCAACTAATTCAGTGAAACTTACCAGAAAAACTGATTTCTCTACTCGGGTAAATGATTTGGCCTCGCAGTGGCAAGAAGACAAATGGAATTTTCTCCGAAGATGATCCGCTAACAAAAGGCGACAAGGTGCACTCTGCAAACAAACAAAAACAAACCGTATACACATTAAACACGATCAGTAAGCAAAGACAACAACTGCAGACATTTCAAATAAAATGTCGGCCAACAAGAAAAACAGGTGAATCGCAATCGAACAGACAAATAGATACATTTTGATCGGTGTATCTTTTTTTTTGTTTTGCCGCATTTTGCATAAACAATTTTTTTGAGTGAAAGTTACGAGTTATAACTCTAGTCCTTGGGAACCTAATATTAATTTACACACAATGACAGGCGGCGGCCCCCTTATATAACATTTATGACTTAATTTGATAAGACGGCGAGCGTTATAATGAAAGCCGGCTTCCAACGTTACCTAAGATGGAATGCAGTTTTGTTTTTTCTTTAGGGCCGTGGAATTTCCTCTAATTAAGCGGCTTACATCTGCGACTAAATTTTATGTGGACTACGTTATTTTGAGTGTAAGATTGTGTACCTAATCTATCCCAGGTTTGATATAACTTTTGAGTGCTCTTGGGATGGGAAGTTGATGTTTACAAAGAGCTCAGCAGATGAATGCTTTCAGTATCGAAGGCACATAATTTTTATTTTCACCTGACAATGTCCCATACATTAGTATTAACTCTTCCTCCATTTTCAACTCGCATGTTAGTGTATACCTACATCCTTAAAAAAAAAAATCTGAGTTCCGGCATGACACAAACGACTAGATACATTTTATGTAGGTACGAATTTTAGTGCCTCCGGTGTACGAGTGTATAATAAAAACTGAATTTCGTTTTATGGTGCTCTGGCTCTCCATATATGAGCTTCTCATTATTGCACACTATTCCAGCTGATCGTTAAACCGTCTGAAACACCAAGAGAGATGGAAGGATTAATCTCTGCATTGCACGCAGTGCAGAGCGAGCATTTGCAACATTGCAGGCAGACTGCTTAGCATCACTGATAGATACTGTTTTGACTCCTGCTAATCACTTAGCCAATAATAGTAAATCGTTTGATTACATGGTAGTAAAGATTGCTGCGTGCTGGGATATATGGCCGGCGCTTTATTTAGTTGCCGCTTAATGGAACCGCACAAACTTGTTCGCGTGCGGAATGTGGTTCTTTAGATAGAGATTTAAATTTAAGGAGCATTTTTGATTGCTCCTTGTGGGTTTTGATAGTCACATTAGTGGGTTTAACAGAGAAATCATGATTTCAATTCATCAATTACAAGTTTTACTGGGCGAGATCAAGATTTGCCAGTTGCCAATACAAGAGTCCAGACTTTTAGATGCACCGCATCTTAGTGGGTTGGATCGTAAAAAAAATGAAATACAAAATAACGACATTCGCAGGATTCCTGGATTCTGTTGCAAAATGTGTGAATTTACATTGTGACGTAGCTATTTCTTATTTTGTGACGTATCAATGAACTTGTGGCGGAATTATTAACACAAAAAAACGTCATTTTCTTTTTCGACTATTTCTAGCTTGGCAGACAATGCCAACCAAATGTCGTAATCATTATAATTATTCCTTCTTTCGACGGATTGAATCGTATTTGCGCAGCATCATCACAGAATTTAAATCTAAATCCTAGTTTCGACGTTTTATTAAGCAAATACCACCACTGATATTTTTAACATCTGTCAAATGTTAAAATAGTGCAAGTAGTTGACAGATAGGTTAACTTTGTTCCCAGCATTGACTTAGTTGCTGTTGATGATGTTTAAAATTTGCTTCATATCTATATGACTACTGCCAGGCATGTGGCTATGGCGGCGTTAAGTACGCTTTTGCCTAGCTAGTCAACAGCCTCTGATTGGTGGATTTGACTGCAAATCTAGGCAAGTTTCGTGTGTTAGGCAAGATTTTCTGCCTAACATTGAACGGGGCCTATTACTGTGATGATCTGTTTCTCACATGATGTATTTCTTTTACTGTGAGTCTGCATATTCGTTCCACCCACGAAAATTAGAATTTATTTGTCAAGGACATTTGCATATTTGCCCTCAATCCATGTACAAAAACTTTCTCTTCGCCGCATTCAGCTCTTCCGCGTGAATTTTGAGCGATTCTTTGATCGATATTCACCACGACATCAAGGATCACGTCAAACGCATATCGCCTGGGAACATTATAGATGAACTGGGAGGCGAACGAAAATCGAAATCCGGAGAACTTGAAAGGAAGAAAATGCGAATTGCATGGATGCTGAAATTTTCGAATATTTGAACTGTCAGTTTGGGTAAAGTTTGAGTAAAGTTTGAGAGTTGTTTAGATCGCGCGGGTTGATAGAAGGGTTCCGAATGTGTGGGTTTTGAATACAAGACTGTCGACTTCAAAATAGGATTGCCAGATTAAAAAAATATTTTATAGAAAAAATGGTAGTTTAAAAATAGTGATCACTCATACGATTATATCACTTCAAATAACTTCGAAAAACGAAATGTACTGAGCGGAATATAATATTTTACGATGCTGTTTTGAACTTTTTCAATAAATAATTATTTTATGTGAGTTTCCAATGAGAATAAAACATTTTTTTTGATCTAGATCAATTTTTGCAGACAGATTTTTTTGAACCCTGGTTTAAGGAATTCGATTCATGTTATTGGAGTCTCATTGAAACAGGTGGAGATGTTTAAGTATCTCGAGGTCCCTTCACGAGTGGAAGGAACAATGCTTAGTTTTACTGCAAGATTCATCGGCTGGGTACATTTTAAAATAAATAGGTAATTCATTCTTCTGTTCTCAGGAGGTCTGAATAAGCTAAATTATCAGTCCCCAGCTTGGATTCCTATAGACGCGCTATGGAATCCGTGCCATTAGGCAGGTTTTAGATCAAGGTAAGATCAAGTCCAAAATCTCTCCTCTATACCCGTATGGGTATCGACGATATGCAGTCGGTGGCGAAATATCGAAAATTATGGAGCGATTAGGTAATCTACAACCGCGACCCTCTTTAGATTTATAAGCACTCAATGTTGAGTAATGAGCAGCTATTTATAAGGAGTGTCTGACAGAATTACCCTAAACAAAACAGATTGTTTGCTTGAACATCACCATTTCGTTCACTGCAATGCTTTCTGATACACGACATTTCGTGTTTTGTTGTCTGGCCCCCCTTTGTCCAATTTTGACCAATCTTCACATGAACGGTCGGAAATCTCGCACTTCAAATGTTGATCTCATTCCTTAATTAAGAGCCAAATGAAACGATAGAAACACTCCTGGGCCAATATCTAAGATTGTCTGTATATTTGAAATTATGGTTTTCGAGAAATAAGATTTATAATGTTTTTTTTATGGACGGTGCCGCGCCCCTTTGTCTTATTTTGACGAAATATACTTTACATCTCATAGCCACCAAATATACACAACAAATTTCATAAAAATCTGTCGAGCCGTTTCGGGGAGATTGACCACTAAAACCGTTACACGAGATTTTTATTATGTTAGATAATAACTGTAGGAATTTTCTGTGTTACCTCAAAGCACGAAAACTACTGGACAGATTTCAATAAGACTTTTTTTTAAATGTTTCTTAAGACTGTGAGATGGTTTTAGGCTATGTCGTTCATAGACATGTCCTTTGTCCTTTGTTTGGAAAAGCTTTTAGCCAAAATGTATATTTTTTTACTGACCTCACTGCCTATTCTCAAATATGGCAGTAATGTTTGTCTGAGGAGGTGCGCAAATGGTTGAAACTTACCTGATTTTATGGTAGGTTTAGTTAAATAAATAAATAGGTGGCGCAACAGGCGGTAGACACCCTAGGCCTAGCTTCTCGCAACCATTCGTTTGTGTGAGTTTCTATTTTTGGGACGAATGGAAGGGGCCTACAATTTTATGCCGATTCCGAACGGCTGAATTGAGAAGCTTTTTCAGGACAGTTATACTCTCGGATGTTTGTCAGACGTTCGCGAGAGGTGGCGCAGTAGAAAAAAACACTAAGATGTAATTTGTGTTTTTCCGGGGATCGAACCTGGGATCCCTCGCACAGCAGTCCAGCACACTAACCACTGCGCTATTGCGCCCAGGTAGGTTTAGTTACTATGATTATTATATGTAAATAGACTAAGCAACTTATATTTCACGACGCGAACAAAGTTGCGGGCAGTTTACTTACGTAAACTCTGGTAAAAAAAATACAAAAAAATGAGACATTAAATTTATGAAATTTCTAAAAATTTGTCTGCTTAGCTTTATCGTCAACAGACAACATAATTACCCACCCAATTGCATGTTATGATGTCCAATTGCAATACCAATCGATTTCGTATAAATTGTTTAAACACATTTAAGCCGCATCTATATTTATTTAGGCCATGCTACATGATAGCCCCATAAATGCATCATTTGTGGGCTGTTATAGAATTTTGTAGACTGCCACCTTGCTGTATGTTGTATGTCCAAACAAGTGCACATTCAATTGCACAATTAGAAGTATTAACTTGGCCAAATTGAGTAAACTAGATCAGATTCCAGTTTCTATAATAAAATGATTAAATAAAAATTTGTCTCAAAATTGTTCACCATCAGTTTTGGAAACAAGTTTCCATTACAACATATCAAATGACAACTGAACTTATATTTCAATGCCCATAGATGCAGATACTCGTACTCTCCTATAAGGAGTCCAATTTTTATGTAATTTTTACCCGATTTCTCACAACATTTGCAATTAATTGATATCCATCCGAATTTGTAGTAAGTGCGAATTCCAATTTACATTTGGGGGGCAAATTATCGTAGACTTACGGTCATTCAGTCTCAACGGGTTGAAATTGTTGTGATAGAAATTACATGAGGGGTTAAAGGACAGTTGAATGAAATTGTTACTTAGATTAACCTTTACCTCGTTAACCTGTGTCAATTTGTGCCGATTTTCCCAAAGATGGCAATCAAGCTTCGGTGCGCACAACACTATAATTGTCCAGTCATCCGGAGATTAGGTAGATGCCCCAAAGACGAAAGTATCTATACAGCTTATGCCGAAGATTTCCAGCAGTATGCATTCAAATGCACAAAAACCTGCTACCAAAATCCATTAAGAACCATCACTCAGTCAACGCCGACCACTTATAATTGATTTATCATGTCCCACATCAACTGTATCTCATGCATCCTGCGATCTCGTGTGATCCACCATCGTAACTTACTAATTACATGATCCATTGGCTGCACACGGCAAAAGAAAACCCTCTCTGAAAACAAACACACCAAGAAGATGCGAGACTTGAGCCAGGCTAGGCCAAGACCAAACGTACTCGTATGCAACCACTTTCATGAGACTGTTGTGCTAGCAGCTAGCACTGATGTTGAGTAACTTGTTTGCTGATTTGCAGAAGATACAAATTGCCATAACAGTTCTAAATTTGGAGGCAACATTGTTTTGTTTGTTTACTCCATGGCCGTTTATAGCTGTGAATGGGGTGAATGGTGGGACGACATCTCACGTATCTGGGGAGTCGAGTACATTGCATACATGTCATTGGTTTATGCTGAGATGCATGCTTCTCGTTTCTATCGTCGTCTGCGTCTATCTTCGTCAGCATCGCGAGAAATTTATAATTGAACAGATATGGCTAATGGTCCGAGATATAGATATTTACGTGCGCGAGTTTCTTTAAAGGCACGCGCACTGCTCTATCTGTAAACACATCTCTCTAAGTCTAAGCAACGGCAATGATCTTGGCCAGCTTATACCACGACTACGACTATGACCACGACTTCGACTGCGACCGTGACCATTGGGGTTATGGCACTTTGGTTGAGCGCGGTCAGCATGAAATGCTCTGCACCTTGAGATTGCCCATACTCTGCGTCTGCGGTTCCATTAGATTGGATTTGTGTGACACTGGGTATTGTTATGTACTATCGCGTATCGACTGCAGCGGCAGGGCAATCTGTTTTTCTGCTCGATTGGTTTAGGGATTTAAAGACGCTCCATTGTTTAGCTGCATGGCGTTTGTGACAGACAAAATGCTTTCACCAGGTGGCCATAGTAATGTCGTAGTCGTAGCCGTGCCACCACCAGCCAAGGCGGAGACATGCGGCCGGAGACGTTGAAAAGCGATTTTCCAGGTATTTTCATTTGTGACAAATAAGAAATTAATAGCTATTCTCGAGTCACGGGATTATATGGTCGCAGCAGTGGTACTTAATGTGTCATTTTGTTTACAACTGAGAATTGGAAAAAAAAATTACCGCCGAGAAGTCGTTCCACGCCTCGAGCTTGATGTCGTTATAGAAGTTGGTCTCAGCATGGCTGTAGTGCAGTTGGTAATAATGATGGAATGCACTTGTTGTCCTTTGAAGGAGAATTGAGTTGTCCATTTAGAGTGCGGTTAAGGATGACCAGACCATTTTGAGGTGCGGGATAAGAGGGTGTAGCTGCGTATGGTGCAGATTCTCAGTATAGCGAAGGTGAAGATGTCAACTATTATAGGAGAATAAAAATGTTTTTACGAGACCAGGAATCAGCCAACTTTTTCACTCTGGCATTTCCCACTTGCAGGTTTCAATAATTGCATGGCCCTAACCGACAACCGTACCTATACATAATCCGTTTGTTTTCGAAGTCAAATACTGGAGGCCGCATATCTACGTTATCCGTGCAAGAAAACGGATGTTTTGCGAGTTTCCTTGTTTCAAATTCGTATGAAGCAGATCGTGCGTTGGTCGGTTCGGCGAACCTATAAGCAATTTCACCAAAATAATAGATGGAGAGCAGCCATTCTGCAGCCGATCACTCTTGGGCTTCGTTCAATTGCTATTCAACTTGCTATTCTGCCACAAATTTGCAACTGCGTTTTCGGCACGGCTGCGGCAACAACTTTATGCACATGTTAATACCCTCGTACATTAGACGAAGCTGTGGTTACTGCTCGCTCTCGCTGATACCATTCATATTCAATTCATGTAATCTGATAGCTGAAGTTGACAGCTGCCGAGTGCGTTCAACACCAGCATCGTTCTACAGCAGAAAATAATTTCGCTGATCCCCAAAACACCTTGACCGCGTTTCATTGACGTAGTATCCCAGATGGTGGAACGATCGCTAGAGCTCTAGCGTCAGCAGAACAGAAATGGCATTTCGATTTTTTTACATTTATTTTCATGTCAAAAATAAATTTATTTCCCATGAAATATGATTTAAGGCTTGAATTTAGTAGTTCAATCCGAATTTTATCGACGAACTTCAACTCCAACATTTTTGTTTATTTTTCCAAATTTATTTACTTTAAATAGAATTTAATTGACAGCTCGTTTTTTTTCCTCCAATTTTCTCAATCCATCAGCGGGGAGTTTTGCGCTAGATTGAAATATGTACCTGAAATTGGTATTTCATAAAAAGTGCAAGAATTCTTACGCAAATAGTGAAATTTCAGGTATTTTTTTTAAATAGAGTTTGACATGCGGCTAGTTATCTAGCGGTCAATGGAACGCGGCCATTGATGTGATGCCTACTGTCAAATTCATAAAAAAGCCCAACAATTTATAGCAAGAGTCGTATCTGAGTGACTTCGAATTTCTATTTCGAATATGGAAATAACGGTGCAATTCTAATCAAATACTCGTAAACGTCAGAATTGCTATTTTTCCATGTGGTCCTCTATTTGCGATTCTGCTTCCTCACTCGATAATCCGATTGCACTAAAAATCATGAGTACCAACAAATTATCAACAATAATGGGCATGTGCTATACACCGCATTACAGTTAAGTTGAATCCATTTTTGACAATAACCATAAAATACCAGATTTTCGCCATAACAACCCCTCACTAAAAATGGCTACCGCAATCATTGCATTTCCTCAATGAACGCACTGCTTCAATACATAATAAGAAATTAATATATATTTTACTATTTAATTGCATAACGCACCATGTATATCGTCAACGCATATTCCCAGATCTTCCCGGTAGGTCTGCAGATATGGTAAGCATCGACAATCACATGTCTCGCCGGAATCCTTGCTCATGTCGTCTTGCAGCCGCATATCTGCCAAAAGAAATATTCATTTTGAAATGTAGTAAAATTCTAAACAAATATTACAGCCTCCTTTGGCCATTGGAAGACAAGAGCTGTATTTTACTTACCGGTTTTATCGGTGCCAGGCACGAACACTGCGGCCGTGCCACTGGACAGCCCCACGCAAGTGTCAACGTTACACGTGGACATGCCTGCAAATAAAACAATAAAACGAATAAAAATATTATAATGCAGTAAATTGTTTTCGGAGAAAATGTGGTCAGGAGAAGATACAAATACAAGATAGTCGGATAGGAGTGCCTAGAAAACGGAACCGATGCTGACTGGGATGGGAACACTTTGTGTGTTGGTGGATGGATGGTTCAATGGTATAGTGGGCTAATGCCATTTTGTTGTTTTGCATGTTGTGTTTGTATGTGTGCTTGGATTTATTTGTCGTGTTTGGTTAATGTTATCTAAACGAGACATTAAGGCGTTTTGTTTTTATAGCCAGAATTCTACTGACCGGGATATTGGATTGCCACTTTTGTTGCGTGGACAACCGACAACGAGGATGGCTTTGTATAAGAATTTTCTATTTAATTGTGAAGGGGATTTGAGAAAGGTCTCTATACTCTATGCCGCCTGAAGGCTTCACATAGAGACGGAAGACATACGTGTCTATCGTTTGCAATTGTCAATTTAAAAGGCGAAACAGTTATTTGCTGGGTTACCACGAATTTAAAGGAGTGAGTTAGGTGGCGACAGGAGACTTGTTTGATGCTACAAGATATCGTACTATAGGTATCCATCCGTGGGTGGAATGTATAATTGAGATGTTATAGTGCTATAGGCAGCGGTAATTCGATCCTTTCACTTTATTATTAGGAATAGATTATATATTAGGAAGAAGGAAGAACATGTTGATGGTTATTGGCAGGACTCAGTCTTATAAATAATGTAGTATTTAGGCCGTGGGTAGTTATCGTAATCGGCACAATAGGAATAGACCCAAGTAGTGGTCACAAGAGCATACATCTATCTACCTACTTAGCCAGCACTTCATGCAAAAAACTAGTCGTTACGAATAATGATTATAACGATTGATTAACTTTATAATTATAAGGATCTGGGCTTTTGGGTAAAACTAGGAGAATGCAGATCAATTTGTTATTGTCATGTTTATGAACATTTATAAACAGTTGAAGCATTTCAACTGGCAAAATTGACAAGCTAATGGACCAGCTACAGTTTTATAGCACGATCGCAATTCGATTTCTAGCTAAATTTTAGCTCCCATTTAGCTGAGCTAAATTTAAGCGAATCCATTTAGCCGAGCGGTACGCTGCTTCAGCTAGAAAATCAAATTTTAATTTCAGACTGTACTGCATGTATCTGTCACAATTTAGCGCGCCCATTAATGGGTCGTCACATTTTTTCAAGCTAAATTCTGACAGATCATATTGTTTTTTTTAAGGAGGATATAAGGTTTTTCCATGAATACATCGATGAGGAATCCTTTAAAAGTGATAAATTTAAGATCAAAGAATAGCAGACAAGGAAAAATTGAAGTGCAACGAAAATATAACACTTATTCACGTCGATGAATTTTTGAAGGAAGTCTTGTTTTCAACAAACAGCTGTTTTCTTTGACACTTATATCCACAACGCACTCTATGTCAAAATTTAGCTAGGATTTTTGCTAAATGTTTGGAGAGCAGCTAAAATTTAGTTTCGCTCGAGCAGCGTAGGATTTTCCACTGCTGTACTTCTCACGAAAGTCTGACAAACATCCGAGAGTATAAATGTCATGGAGAAGCTTCTCAATTCAGCCATTTGGAACTCGTCATGAAATTGTAGGTCCCTTCCATTCGTCCCAAAAATAAAAACACACAAACGAATGGTTGTGAGAAGCTAGGCCTACGGAGCTGTTGCTATTTATTTTTATCTCAGTGAAAAATTTTGACCGAAACAAATAAAGACAAATGAAGGCATATCGATCTCAAAGACATAAAGTTGGGAAATATTTAAAAAAAAGTTTACCAAAGGTTTCCAAAGCTAAATTTACTCGATTATAGTTTGCATTAGTTGATGTTATCATTAAACAAAACTGAGGATGTTAAGCAAGGCGCACAGTGAAGTGGTGAGCAAGTGGCGTTGGAGTGGCGTGGTGACCAAGTGGCATAGGTGGCATAGGACTGTTAAACATTTGGTGTGGCGATTGAATGGCGCCGAAGTGATATGAAAGTGATTTAACGCGGACTGAAGTGGCAAACAACGTATGGTGCCACCGATTTCAATTTTGAAATGTTGAATTCCTATGTTGAATTCTTGGTCGGCTCGCATAATTTCCGGCAAAAAAAAAAAATACACGGTTGCAATGCCAAAATCCACTTCGTCACCAGACTCTACAATATGATAAGTAACACCAGAATGGCATCACACCACCTGCAAAATGCCACGTCGCGTCGCTTTAATGCGCGCGTCTCTTTGTTTACATAGAGGCTTTATCGATTCCACCTGCCACTTGGTTACCACGCCACTGCCATCTGCCACACCACTTCGGTGCGCGCATTGCTTTAGCTTTTCGATTTGGATTTGGAAGTGGATTATGCGAGGTTCCCAGAAGAAGAAAACATGTTTAATGTCTAAGCTCAGTATACACACATTTTTCTGTATGGGGGTCACACTTAAGAATTGAAGGTGTTTTCATAGCTCATCCTTCCTGTCCACCTTAAAAGGCACCTCACTCGCCCAACCTGTATGAAACTGAAGTCTCCCTCCGTGAAGCATGTTATCTATTCCTCAAGCCTCATTTTGGGGTTATAGAAAATGTCTGTTTACATTCGAATTGAACTATCCAACAAACAACAACACTGTCTGCCATCCCATCTTTGGACTTTCTACAAATACAAGTTGTTCAACCGCCCCTTGGAGCGCATCTCTGAATCCAATCCAAATAGGGTACGGCAATCGCCAAATTTGGCAAA
This sequence comes from Cheilosia scutellata, assembly GCA_955612985.1. Lineage (NCBI taxonomy): Eukaryota > Metazoa > Arthropoda > Insecta > Diptera > Syrphidae > Cheilosia > Cheilosia scutellata. The sequence goes on from OY015314.1 coordinate 62,158,427, forward strand.
AACACGCAACATCTCCATCATGACCGACCTAAGAATAGGTTTCTCCATAAAACTTACCATTCGTTCGAAAGACATCGCCATCATGTTGTCTAGTCAAATTGACGACTTGGCCCGATAGTGGCTCATCTGCAATACGGCGATCGCTTCCCGCAACAATACCACTGTCCCCAGCACCACCACCATCAATCGGTCTAGCAGCTATGTCCGCTGGTAGCGGTGGTACATTGATGATACCCGGCGTTGGTATTGCCAGTTGGCAGTTTAATTTCGATGCGATAATCATCAGTATCAGGATCCAGCGGTGAATAATTGCACGTGGTAACATGCTGGCATAGCGCCAGCGATGCATTGGGCCAGCAATGTCCAAGCTTCGACAGTGATTTGCTCTCCTCGTCCAGCCGGCTAGTTAGTGAGACAGGCTCCTGATGATACCCACTAGGTGGTGCTGCGGCTGCTGTTGCTAAACCACTATGGGTGATATGCTAATTGCAGCTGCCGCCGCTCATGGAAGAAGGATGAGTTAAATGCTATCTGCGTCGTTGATGGCATAGCCGGCATCGATGAAATTGCATCCTCCGGGGGAGAAGTCGTGACGTGACGCTTACGATGTCGTCGTATGTCGATTATATGGACGTATGGTGTTGCGCTCAGTTGTGCCGTGTGCGGAATCTGCAAAGAGAGAAAATGAAAGTCAACTACGTGCAACATGTAAACAGGATTTCAGTTCAGAAATGGGTTAGTTGTTTCTGTTTGTATGTCATTAGAATAATTATCGTGACCAAAGGATAATGGCGCGCATCTATAATAAAATTCAAGTGACGCAAGGGAGATCGGAATAGACGTTTGCTTCTTCAATGGAGAAACTCACCATAGATCACAATGGGAACATAAAGTTGCGGCATTTTGGGTCGAGATGAAAGACTATTCAAATTGTTTGTTCTTGGACACGTGACATTTGATGTTGTCTGACAAATGACAGTTGATATGCCATTCAGGAAGTGAATTTATCTCTTTTTGTTCGGCGTATGCAATTTGTCCGCCCATCGCTTATGGCATGTGACCAGGCGAATCTATCTGCATTGGTATAGATGGAGAGATTCGATTGATGGGCATACACATGACATGATAATTAGAAAAGAAATGAATGGCTAGGGATGAGAACGATTTAGCCTCCGGTTAGTGGAGAAAATGTGCAGTGGTTTTGCAAGCTTGAGGATACAGCATTGCTTACAGATGAATCGATTATCTTGGTATTTTTTTAGACCTAAGTAATAATTTGACAGCCCACCCAGTGATGTCATCGTAGTCAGTGGTTAGGTGCACTCCTTAGGGGTGTAAATATTTTAATTGCTTGAAGTTCATGGTAATCCAATATCCATTTCGCAGCCAACTGTGCGCTTGATGGTCCATAAACAATTATATTGGCTAAGCAATCAATTTCTGCAATCGTTAATTTCAAACTGGATCTCTAGCTATAAATTATTTGGTATAGGCGTTTAAGATGCACCTTTTATGCAAGGCATACGCCAGCGTATGCAACAACCTACATATCCACTTTTCCACTATTTCACCAGCGAAATGTTATCCCCCACAACACGGGTACCGTATACCAATGAATTGCCACTTACATCACATGATGATCTTTCTTATTTAAATAGAAGAACACCGTGAATGCGCGCCGGCCGCCTTAAACCTGAATTGTACACATCAAAAGTCTCAAGTTTTAGAGCAAAGTCCCGATAGACCTACATTTTGGATCTTAACATCTTCCAATAAAACGAATTGTATGCACATAAATAACGTCTTTATTTGCATATTAAAGAAATAATTTATTTTCAATAAAATAAACAACCGTTAATTTAATGTTATGCATATTTATATAGGAACAAAGAATGTTGGTGATTAATAAAGTTGCTAACAGATTTTCAATTGATTCCTCAGATCGAGTCCGTCCCTTAGGGCTGCCGCTGCCGGTGGTTTATTGATACCCTTTGTTAACTGTAAGAAGACATTAAGCAGCATTATGTCACAGTGACACAAGTCAAACTATTTTGAACGGTTTTTGTAATACGATTAGATTTTATTTGATCTGTTGGTCTATCTGTATAAGCGGGTCATTAATTTTCGATCGTTTGAATTGATTTATGATAGATTTTGGAATTAATTAGCCAAGTTTAATATTCATTTTTTGTGGTAAGAAAATAGAAAACAAAGGAATTTATGTACCGAAAGAATATACATATGTGGCTATAAATTATCCTATTAGTGAGATATTTGGATTTTCTTGTACCTCAAAATTTTTAAATGAAAAGCATTTGGTCAATTGCGCTAAATAGTTATTTTTATCTTGACATTTGAAAAGAGAAGCTTACCAAACTCTGATTTATCGAATTTCACGATATAAAAAAAAATAAATAGTTAGCGCAACAAGACATCCTAGGACTAACTTCTCACAACCCTTAGTTTATGTGAGTTTTTATTTTTTTATTTATTGGGCGAATGGAACAAATACAATTTGATGCTGACTCCGAACGGCTGAATTGAGAAGCTTTTTCAAGACAGTTATAATAATCTCGGATGTTTGTCAGATTTTCGCGAGAGGTGGCGCAGTAGAAACAGCTCGCACAGTAGTCCAGGTCTAGCACACTAACCACTGAGCCGGCGGCGCGCCCACAATTTCACTCTATTAATTAATTGAAATTCAGTGTTTCATTTCGATTCGGTGGTTTTCGATATATAAGATGTTTAATGTTTTTTTTTGTATGGGCGGTGACACGCCCCTTTGTCAAATTTTGACCAATCATCACAGGAATACTCCTGGGCCAAGATCTAAGATTGTATGTACATTTGAGCTCAATCGATTAGGTGGTTTTCGAAATATAAGATTTTGAATGTATTTTTTGTATGGGATTTGTCACGCCGCTATAACTCATGAACCAATACAAACACAATGACCTCATTGTCATTCCTCATGTATCAAGCAATAGCTTGACATTCATCACAGAGAGGATGAGTAATATCCTCTGCGACATGTAAGTCGCTATACCTGTACGTGTCCGTTTTTAATAAACCTAATCTCCTAGCGTACTTCCTTAGAAGACAGTAGCCTGAGAGTATCCCTATTGATATTGGTAGCTTTGATCTGCTGAGTTTTAATAATTCTACAGATTTTTTTTGATCTAACTTACGTCACAGAGCCTTGATACCCCGTGACCTACTATATCCGACCATCTTTGGTCGGCCCTATTTCAAGTTTTCTCGACAATAATTCTCTTGGCCACGGCTATTGGTGGTCTTATGCCCTCAATAGTTTCAATTTGTGGAAGCTCTGCTCCGTATTTGGCCACAACGTCAGCCCTTTCGTTACCCTCAATGCTACAGTGTCCGGGCGTTGCCACTTCAAATCCATCATTTTGTTGTAAATTCTGGATGACGTCAGAACTTCTACCGTACGCATCCTTCTTACCTATCAGCTCAGTATAAGAAACTGAGTTCACCAAAGGACCCCTTTCAACACTTCCAACTGGGCTCTGGGTCTGGATTTCAATAGACGTTTGCCCCTGGGTTCGATAAGTAGTGCAGGCTGGCACTTATAGCCAAGAACGGGACCTACCAAAGAATTCACAAGTGACGCCGAACTTTTTGTTAGGGGTCACCACACCAGAAATTGTCGATAAAATCGACGATATGATATTGGATGATCGGCATGTGCGCAAACTTGAAGAGGCTACAGGCCTATCAGTGATTTTAGTTTCGCAAAAATGATTGAATATGAAAAAACTATCCGCCAGATGGGTGGATATCCGCTTTTGCTCACAATTGACAACAAAGTTTGATAGCTTCAGAGGAGTGTTTGGCGTGGTTCAATCACAATCCGAACGTCACGTATCCGTGGACGAAACATAAATTCATGGAATAGCGAATTCGAAAATCGAAGTTCTTGCAAAGCCTTTAAGTTCTTTCTTATTCGAATTTGATGGATTCTCAGCTGAATTTATGCCTGTAATAGACATCTTACTACCACCTAGTGAGTGGGCCTGATGTGTGATCTCGGCCAGCCAAAACGTGGCCAAAACTTGGTTATTGAACATGCTGCCCAAATTTTTAGTACCATACCGATAAAAGTGCGAACACTAATATGCTTAGCTCAAATACAAAATTAACTATTCTCACGCTATAAAACGTACGATTTTGAAGGAATACCAAGACATCCATTTTAATTATTCCCGTCAGAAGTATACGGGTCGGTAATCACAATTTTCAATTACAATGCAAAATTGCTCAAAGCGTTGCTCGTCCACCCAGTTAGTCGCCAAACAGCTGGCCAGGCTTAGTAAAAACTATGCGCTTGCAAATTTTTTTCTCATCATTTCTCACATCATTGTGTGTGATGGACCATTACTCAAAGTCTATTCGCCCATTTCTCCATTAAATCATATGTGCGCGCATCCTGCCCTCACACATTCATTTGCCGGTTGTTTCGATTATGGCCACTCGTACACAGGTAATGTAAATGTTCTTCGAAAAGAGAATTTATCTCTCAATTTTCTTTCCGCCGCGTAAATGAGTTATGATGACTGGCAGTGGAGGATGATGACTATTGTGTGCGCATTCTGCTGGCCGAGGCCATGTGTCAAAAGTGACCAACCCACGCTCAACCAATATGATCGAGAGATGATATATTGACATGCCAGAAGACGAAGATTTCTAGCCTTAAGTGGCACAAGACAAGTAAGAGAGGGTGTAGTTCAACGTTGTTGGCTATTAAACAGGCTTACGATGTAACCATATTTAGAATGTGTGTACCTAGCGCGCTATACCTACTTATAGAAGACTGGTCGACCACACCAGTCGTAGATGCGGTCGTCTGGGTCATTATCAGGATCCATCAATTATAAGTTCGTTTGTCGGCTTTGGGCTTGATGGTTGTATTTTGTCCTGGCATCGTTGGAGATGTGACCATAAAATCGTGGAGCGAAGTGCTTCCGAATAGTCATGGGGTAATAAATGCCACTGAGATTTATGATCCTAATTGTGCTGGACATCATTAGAATTGTGTGAAACTTGTTGCTGACCTTTTCGGATCTTTTTTTTAAGTTGTCTTGTTGGCGGTATAGGTCAGCAGTAACCTGCGTTTTTTGCTCGGTTTTTAGTCGAGACTTGACTTTTGAAAATCGCTGTTATACTATCAAACTATAGCTTAAAGAACCTTAAGAGCCCAAGAAAGCATTTCTCCGCAAGGACGTATGGTAAATGAAATATGACGTCCAGATTGCCTTCTGAACGTTCGGACCGGCCAATATAGACTCGGACCACTATATATTGGTATTTGCCGAAGAACGGATGTAAATGCTGGACAAATCTAGACATTTAAAGGCCCCATCCCTTTTTACCTATAAGCTTTTTGCCAGCCTTAACACTTTCAATTTTCCATGAGAAGTTCCGTCTTTCGATGTCTGGGGGCCCAAATGCGCGGCGGATCGTATTGAAAGCTATTCAAATTATTCTCAAATGCGAACTGTGCTTTCCAGTTTTTTTCAATTAGACTTCCAATTTTCCATTTATTTTCCCAAAAGTTTGACAGCTTTTTGCAGTCATAAGAATTTAGTTTATTTTTTATCCACAAACAATCCGCCAGCAATCCGTCACCTATACAGCTATCGCTTTTGATTGTATCAAATCGCTTTTGGAAATACAAAAATACAATTCCCACATGAAAAGCGATCCGCCGCGCATTTGGGAATAACCCCCCATAAGTTGGTAGTATTAACCTCAAAGCGGTTAGCTTCTCGTTCTCAGTAACCGGCAGTTTGTTCAAAATAAAGCCGGAGCATCCATAGTAAAGCAGCTTCAACCTTCTGGAATCAGTCTTATTGTGATACAAATTTAGGAGTATCGGCGCGACGACAATAGCCTGCTAGAATCACGCTGCCATACAGGAGTGAATTTCACCTAAAAGCTATGGTTATAGTAAAAGCGGGAGTCAGCACGGACGTGTACCAATGAAGATGGAAGATCTAAGATATATAAAAATATGTCCCGTATACAGAAGTGACCTCGTTTGTGAACAAAACAGAGTTACGTTGCGAGAAAGGATACAAATCTAAACATTGTAAATTGTCCCATGCATTCAAAGTGAATGCGGTTCGAAGGACCGTTCCCCAAGTGAATTCTTCAAATTATCCCATAATCGTTAAAACGTTCTACCTTTCACAACCTCTTCAAATGACTGCCATAACTAAATCTCCGATTCCGGACAAACACCAATAATAACAAAGTATCGACAACACTCTCAAAGTGTTATCTATCGGAAAACATCACCTTTCACTTTGAGCTCCCATATACTCGTATACACTACATACCATCAAAGTCTGATCAATTGCGTGCAATTGGTATTTCAATTGAACCATCCTTTTCAGGCTTCTAACAACACCATTAATCTATTAACAAATCCACCTCTCTATTTGCCACAGTGTTTAAAGTCTTCTATTCAATTTGGCGCGGTGATTTATCTTCTCATAGAATGGGTAATGCAAAACTACCGACTGGCACCTCGCTGACTCCATGCACTGTCTTCCCGTTGAATGTCCACCGATACAAAGAGTTTACACTGAATATTCATGCCGAAGCAAGCTAAATGCTTCGCATGGTTATTAGTCATAAAGATACTGCTAACCCCTGACAGTTAACGAGCTAACCAGGCGCACTATGCGATTAGAAGAACGCTTCAAACTCCGAGTTTTGGTATATTCTTTTTTTGGTCAAATCCGATTAGAACTGTAGTATCAATCGATAGATACATTCACGGCCATAATTCTTAAACAACTCAACGCAACAACACACAAAACCGAACCGAGGTTATATCATATCGTGTTATATCACAGCTGCGATACGGTGTTTGGGGGGAATCCTTACGGGACGAGGCATCTAACATGCGCGCGCACAAGTATCAAAGGAGGATGAATAAAATAGAAACAACAACAAAATGCTGAGGAAATTTATTGTAATGTATCTTTGGATGTTGCGCTGTCGGTCGACGTATCGTATAGTGCAGCGTGCAGTGGGTTAACCTTCGGAACAACGCGCTCGCATTCTGCATGTGGGCTGGCTGGCAGAAGGAATTTCATACCATCCCCTTGGATTTTGCTATTCGGTTTATTTATGCGTTTTTTGTCCTATGTTAGGTCTTATTAACCGGATCGCAAAGTACCTACCGATGCTGCATCTCCTTAGTGCAACAACGGTCCGTTTCGTTTGTCTTGATATGGATATAAATTCCACAAGTGCACTGTGAATATGGGACTTTATAAGGACATAACTTTGTGGATGAGAAATTGTTGTCAAAGGCATCCAGATGATGTTGCAGAAATCTGGTTTGTGATGTGTAGGCATAAGAGGAATGGCTTGAAATGTTTCTTGCAATCACATTCAAGGCATTTGGAGATTTAATGGCAGGCTTGGGATCATTATGCGTGACTAATTGAAAGCAACTCAGTGCAGTGGGGCTTAGGTCCTACTGGTCTTGCGCTCACAGAAGCCAATTATATTTCACGGTTTGCAATTTAATGGAATCGGACAAATCTTTGCTGAGGGGCGTGCAGTGATTACGGTACGATGAAGCCGAGTTTAATTGTTGCTCTGGAGTGTGAGTCCTCTGCAAATAAATATGGCGTTAATTCAGGAGTACGTGGACGCTTGTATATAGTCATTTGTGGGCAAACAAATTACGAGATTATTCGAACTCTTGAAGGCCTACTAAAAGCATTAAGATAGGAATTAAAATACATACACAATACATTTTAGACGCGGAAACAAACGAAGCGTATCACATCGGGCTCAACATTTTAGAACAGTAGAACAGCGGATTTATATTTAAAAGGACAGTTCCTAAATTTTCTGGACGTTCTAGGGCTACAGACAAACGGACCGGACGTTGAGAATATGGAAAACCTTCTTCCACAACCTGTCAAACTGCTAAGAAGACCCAAAATCGAGTGCCCGGTCATGATATAGAAGACCTCCTGGCAATCCACTCGCTATGCCACTGTTTGTTGATATATAACATGCTGAACAATCGCTTTCAAGTAGTAAATAATAATTAGCGCTTTTCAGCATACACTAAGGACCTAACAAAGCCCCACATGAAGGACCTAATCGAGTTTAAAATATCGCAAGATACGAACCGATGATGCCACTAGACATCGTAAAGAACACAGCAAATAGTACACTTTAATGGGTGTATTTAGGACTCTTGTGGATTTGATTAATTTCAGTCAATTTTTAGCCGAAAGTAGACCTCATCACTTCACACGATTTGTTTAATAAAAAATGACCTATTTTCAAAATAATGTAATGAATAGTTTACGGAAGACTTTTCTTATGTAATTCTACTTGTGATATTTTACCAAACAATACTGAGTATATAAATGTCGACGAACTGTCCAAAATGACATCACGCTCTAATAGTTATGTCTTTTTTAGCTCGAAAATATACACTAAACCAGTGAAATAGAACATTCATAGGGCGTAACTGATCATTTTAAACATTTTGAGATATAAGATTTTGATTTTTTTTTGTAAGGTCGGTGCCATGCCCCTTTGTCCAATTTTGACCAATCTAGATAGGAACACTCCTGGGCCAATACCTATGATTGTCTGAATATTTAAGCTCATTTAAGCTCAAAGGATTAAGTGGTTTTCGAGATTTAATAAATGTTGAGTGTTTTTATTGTATGAGAAGTGGCACACCCTAAAACTCATGAACCAATACCCATACAAAGACATTATATATACAAAAACCTTGATATTGACGTCACTTTTCATGGAAAATTTTCAGAAATAAAATCGGTTCACGCATTTAAGAGAATATAAATTACAAACACAATACAACTTATTTTTTTTTTTATTTTATAGAAAGCTAGCGGACCCGGCAAACGTTGTTCATTTTACATTTTCATTGTCAATTGTTTGCGGCTATTTTTTTTAAAAGATGTGTCCGGACTGATTCTGTACTCTGTGTGTTTCGACTGATATTTCCTCAGACGTGTGCCCATGCCCACGAATAATTGTATTGTCTAGATATACTTTTTCCCATGACTGTCGAAGAATAGCGTTTGAAATGTTTTTTTTTTTTTGTTATGAGAGGTGACACGTCCTTTTGTCCAATCTTTTTTTCCAATTTGTTTGGACAATGCAATGTCTACAATTTTACAACTTTAGCTCCCATGGGTGTCGAGAAATAGCATTTAAAATAGGTATATATTTTTTTTATACGGGAGGTACCACGCCACTTTGTCCAATTTTGACCAAACTTTCACAGAAACACCTTTGGGCAAATAACAAATATTTTCCAATTTTCACCAAATGTGAATCTAAACCATTCTTGGAACCACTCAAACACACGCACAAAATTTTTTCAAAATCGGTCCAGCCGTTTAGGAGGAGTTCGATTACAACACACGTACAGAATATATACATATACTAGCGGGCCCGGCAAACGTTGTTTGGCCTGCTCGTACATTTTCATTGTGCGTCAATTGTTCTGCGGCAGTTTTATTATTTCAAATTTTATTCATGAATTTTTTTTTGTTGAGTGTTTATTATTTGAAATATTGTGGAATCAGATCGCAGCGCCGCTTACCGGGTCCAATTGGGAATCTAAACCATCCTTAGACCCATTCAAACACACAAACAAAATTTCATTAAAATCGGTCCAGCCGTTTAGGAGGATTTCGGTTACAAACACGTACAGAAGAATTATATATATAAAGATATATGAGTGTATACCGCGAAGTACGTTCCAATACATACTCTTTCGTTTATCATCAAAACCTCATCGCTACCCAATTCGCATAAACTTCCACTGGATGTTCGCATTTTGTTCATTCGCGAATCGCCAGCGAATATTTCATCACTGGCGAAGGAAATTTTCTTCAAGAACCTGAAATGCCAACGAACTTTTGACGGAATAAATCAGAACGTTATTATTTCTACGTATTTGCGTGTGCGATATCCTAATTAAAAGGCAAAGAGAGACCGTTTCATAGGTATACCTAGACAAGGTTAAATAATAAATACAACATTCCATTTAACTTTCAGACCTATAGGCTTCCCTGAATGTGTATGCATCTGCCAACAAAACCGCAAACCTATTGATAAATTTATTTACCATATTCCATTGTTTGTACGTTAAAATTGAATATAACTCATCCCGTTAGGCGCAGAAGCAAACAAATTAATTACATCCCATTATTGGTCACCTCATTTTCAATTCAATTCACTCAATCAAACACACACACAAAACGAGTGAGAACAAATCACCAATTAAGGAGTTCGCCGCACAGCTCAAACGGTTTCCATCTGTGAATAGAACACAGAAGATGTAAACAAAAAAAAAAGGAAAAACAGCCGCCACATTTAAACAGTTAAACTCGTCTCTATGCGTCGTCAAACAAAAAGATAATTAAATGTCTCGCTTATGAGATACATTAATTAAATGCCGGTGTGTACAAAAACTACAGTAATTCCTGAGCATTGCGTTCGATTCCATGTCGTACAACCGGGACAACACTAGTCCACACACGCTGCATGCATCTTTATCTTCACCGATATCCAAGGCATCAATAAGTGAGCTTCAGATACAGTTACCCTGGCCTGCCTACCACCACACGTCCACACCACACACCTGTGGCGCAACGCGCAATATAACGTTCAACTTTCAACTTGTATCTGAGTGGACCGATCGAGCGTTTCTAATTGAGACTCGCGGCTCCAACACAGAGACTACACTACTCCATAGCATTTTGTAATCCAAAACGGTGATTCCCAATAATTCTCCATCAAACCGATCGAACAGATATGCACACGCACATGCAGCACGGGGATAAATAGCGTGGTCGATACATAAATTACCGCACCGCTCACATAAGTGGCTCTAACTGTGTTTGATCTGACATAGAGAAAAATGCCAGCCTCCGTGGCTTCTTCAGCTTCTTATATCGATGCTCTATATCGCTTTTTGTTGTGCGGTGCGGTTGTCGTTGGACCAACTGCAAGTCCAGAGCGCGTATCTAGAACTAGATACACATACTGTAGCTCTAAATGAGATTAGAATTCCTGTACCAGGGAGGCTGCCAGTAAATATATGAGCCACTAAGAAATTATTAGCCAAGCCAATGGGGGGAAGGCCAGGCCAAGAGAAGCCAATCACACACATTTTCTTCCCCGGCACTCCAGTTGCCAACTATAGATTTTTCTTAATAATTTTTATTTTTTTTTTCTTTACCGGAAAATCCAGAAGAGCCGGAATTACGAGCGGGACTGTGCGCTTGGAATCCAGGAAGATCTACGACGACACCAATGAGTGTGTTTGAGGAATCAAACGGGCCTTGCTCGTCGTTGGGTTAATTCCGCGCTCCTGCTAGTCATGCGGAGATCTGCACAGTGCACATCCATGTGGTCAAGCAGGTATTTATTGCAAAATGCCGATTCCGTTTTAGTTAAGATTAGGATAGGACCGTGTGTAGCACAGTGGTAGTGTTGTATATTGCACGGAATGGTTTTCAATGGACGATTTGTTGCAAGTGACAATGGAATTGCGCCGCTTGCAGGGAAGAGTTTTATGCTCAAGCTCATTCTGGAAGTAATTTCAATATTTTCCTATCAATTGAATGCACAGGAGTCGTGGATAGGAATTGTCTTAAGGCTGCCGCTGGGATATAAACTATTAATCGGATTGGATCGTTAGGCATTGAATGAGAACGAGAATGCTTTTGCAACAAGTAGGTATAGGTCTGTACCTATCTTAGTTGTGCTATTTGTATAGTGTATGAGTATAGGTAATTGAGTGGCAATCAGTTTTACAAATAAATTAAGACCCATGCCCTTAGGAAGAAGTAGAGGGCGGAAATTGGCTTAAGAGGTCCTCCTTGCAAATTTATAGAAATAGTCGCTACACTTGGATAGAAGTGTGCAAAGTGGGAATTGACATAGACACAGCCTGCGTGCAATTTATCTCATGCATACAGAAACATTTCAACATTTAAATAATTTAACCATCCTCGGGCGGCCTTTCGTGTTTTTATCATCAACAAGTAGCTCATAAAATCTTAAGATGTCTACTTCGGTTACCAAACGTTATAACGCCTGTACTGAGTAAAGCGCTCAGTAGGTGGCCTGGCCGATGCGCAGAACGTTGCTTCGCACTGATCATTTACAACCATACTCCCACATATGAAGATGATAAATATTGTAAGCCTTGTGCACACAATGTAGCACGAGAACTATTTCAATTGAAACTCCTTGCAATGTGGGTTGTTGCGAAATGAAATTGATTCCATATCCTAATAAATTATCCCCCTGTAGGGTTTTAATTTTTTTAATTTTTTATATTTACAGTGAGAATATTTCACTGAATCTACAACTATACGCAGGTATATTCACCTCTTCGCAAGTAATTTTAGGGTTGAATGGAGCTATATGAATTTTATATCCGAAACAACAACAGATTTAGTCACGCATAGTACTCGTTCAGGGATAGGGTAATTTGGCCCTTAAATTTTTGGTTTCTCCGACCCATGATGGTGAAAATTATGTTTTTGACTCCTCGCATCAGGATGCCATGGTTGGTGCCATCTACGACACATCTCCTATACACAAATGGGGATTGTCCGTAATGATTTAGAGTTTGTTTGTTTGTTTGTTGTTTGCAGATTTAGAGTCGACTTGACCATGAATTATATGTATATGGAATACCTATTCGAAAATGATGAAGTTGGTATTGCTTCAACCCATGATATGAACATACGGGTAGGTTTGTCCGGTCGATCAGGCCTGATGTATAACGATGGCCTGTCTTTCCTTCTCTTCCTACTTGGTTTAAACTAACCATAGGCAGTTGACCGTGAAGGTTCCCCAGGTATGGCGATGGACCGCGGTATGGTGCCTAGTCTATTGTGATGAACGCACACCCTACACAACCTAACCTAACCTAACTATAGGCAGTTGCAATATCTAATTGCAAAAAAAGGTCTAAGTTTAGGAGCACTCTTAGGTTAGGTTTACAGGTTCATATATAGAGCAGGGTGAACCCTACTGTATCACACTTAGGTTCTTGTGGATCATTGTGGGCGGTTAACTCTTAAAACACTGTTCGTACTGTGGATCGCATTATATGGGTTTTCATAACCCTTCTAACTGTTGTATCTTTGTGATATATGAAGCACTACTAAAGCTTCACAACGAGAATGGTCAGCAATTTTTGAAATATTTTATATGTCCGACTTTCATCTGATAAGCAGATTTGTAAAAATGTTCACATCAGCAGTTGAAAAACTATCAAAGAAGGTCACTTCCAGAAGAATGCTTAGGATTGCCTCTTTCGAATATTACGACCGGACAACAATATTGGCATATGGTTTTAGTAAGATGGTACTTTAGGCAGTACCGGCCAGGAGACAATGAAATTGCTGGGTAGATAGATTATTTGAGAATTGCGTCAACTCGAAAAAGCGGGACTTCAGATGGCTGGAGAAATCATGCGATGATCGACGACTCCAACAAACTACAGTCTTTGCCGAAGCTGAAAGAGAACAATAGATCAGCAAGTAAACTTTATATTTCGTATTTTGGTGGACACAGAAACACTTCACAAGTTACAAGGTGGTTTACATTAGCATCCCACTAACAGATTATAAGGCTGACAAAATTCTGATATCCCACTGAGTAGGCCACAAGCAGAGCCAAACGTTCATCAAGTGTAATACCAGGTCAAAAGTAAAGTGCTAATGTAAGATGATAATAACTTTTAAATATATATTCAACTTTCCTTCTGGTTCCTTTTAAAATCACTAAATATGACTTATGGAGATTTTGTTGGGCTGGTTGTGGAATAAAATATTCCTCAAATGAGCCCCCAATTCATCCTCACAGGAAGAGAAATAAAATTGGAAGGGTTATGAAGAATATTCGTTTTTTAAATTGGGAAGTGACTTTTGTTCCACACTGTATTTGATGTTATGAGGATTTGCGGAAAATGCAAAACGTTGATTGCTCACAAAAAATTTTAAGTTTTAAGTAGCTATACATTAACTGATTTTGACAGGCTTTCACATTCAACAACTCGATATTAGCTATTCGCTGCTAAAACCAGTCAAAAATTATCCAGTATTCGGAGTGCAAAGCCAATATCCAAAATGATACGATAACTAAGCATACAGCTAGAAATGAAGTAAAAAATGCTGCCAGTCTTTTTAAGGCAGAAATGGTTTGTCATTTGAGGACATTGTGTTCCAAAAAGTAGTGTAAAATATAAAACAAATTTAGAATATCAATATGGAACCCACAAATAGAACGTATTGTAAACAGGGCCACTAGATCCCTATGGATCTATATCGTCGAGTCTGCGGTAACAATTGGGGTCTAACAGCCCAGATGATAAATTAGCTATACTTGCTTGTTGTTAGATCAGCGATCACCTAGCTGCCGTGGTCTGGTGGACAAAGACTAAAGAAGTCGCCACAGTCAAAAAGCTAGAACGGTTACAAAGTATAACTAAGTATAACTGGGCTGTCTATATTCTCCATCCCGACTACCTATACTGTACTGAATGTCGTCCTAGGTCTAACACATATTCAAATAAACATTCAAGTGGAGGCAAGACGGAGCATTCATCGTCCTGTTCCATTCGAACAACATTGACCCCTATTCCTACCATGGTGGTCTTCTGTTTTTGCTTGGAGCCCGAAAACCCATCCAGTATGTTTCTAGACGACATGCACCGAAATATGGCTTCCATAAAAACTTCTCTATGAACTATGATCATACCTCCAAGGGAGGACTGGGAAAAATACAAACATGTCGACTTGGCCTAATCTGGTAGAATAAATGTAAGTTCTAACACACAATCATGGTGAAACTATTATCTTCTTAGACAGCCAAGCAGCTCTCAAAGCTCTTGACACGTCTGTCATAAAATCGAAGTAGATCCTGGAAACATATACTTACATAGCCATCTACGAATTTGCCAATTAAAATCTAATAATTCTGATTCTGGATTTCAGACCACAGGGTCTTAGCTGACTCATAGGCTAAAGTCGGCGCGACAGAACCACTTATTGGACCTGAACCATTCTGTGGTGTCATTAAAAATCATTTCAGGAAATGAAGTCTGACTTCAAAAATACTTGATGGGCAAAACCATACACTTCATTCAAAAATTCTCCCCCAGAAAATCCTACTCTCCCATTAATCTGGACAAACATAACCTGAGAATCCTGACAGGTATAATTATAGTTGCCATGGCCTCATGATAAAGCATTTTCATCGAATTGGCGACTCACCGGACCTACAGTGTACCAGAACCTAACCCTATATGTAGCGACTCTGTCTTGAGAGCGATGAATCCTCTCTTTACATACTCATGGAATGTTCTGCTCACTTTCGTCTTAGAAAGAATATCCTTGGCGCGAAAATAGTTACTTCAGCAAATCTTGTTGACATGACCCTTAGAGAAGATCCTTGTCTTCCTGACAGTCTCTGGAGAAAATAGATGGCTCTAGGACCTCACCAGGGTAGGCACAAAAAATGCTTTTAAGAAACCGCAGTGCCAGAGACCCGTGAATGCTCCCTCGATTTATAATCTAAACTAATCTAGGTTATCGATACGTGTCTCAATGGGTTTTCAAATCTTTACCTTTAGCACCAAAAATCTGCCCTCCAACGTCAACGATCACGTCCTGTAAAGTCGGGTGGACTTACGGACTATTCTTTAAAAGGGTATCTATATAAGTAGGGCTCTTCTACTTACACATACACACTTTCGATAGAAGGATATAGGTAGCATCTGTACACTCACAGTTTGCCAAGTTATGAGCGCTCTAACGGCGGTCATGTCGACAGTGTCCTAAAATCGCATTTAATCCAGTTTGTAGGGCAACAACTTCCAAAGTTGTATAGTAACCCGTTTACTCATTCCTCTCACATACACAACATACAGAACAGACATCCAGTTTAATTGCTGCGCTTTCTCCGCAACATATTATAAACATTAAATACCCATCCCTGCGCTATTTCAATCTTCGGATCAGGATACAAAGTGGATTTCCAATTTCCCACAACATGCCAATTCACTTCCTATTACAGCCAATTTCGCACTCCAAAACGATGCCTCCTTCCACTATGAGCGACATGAAACAAATTGTATTTCTCTTCCGCCTTGCCAATCCAGTTTGAATCTATATAAACACCCCTAAAGGCAGGTCCATTGCCGCCAATCGAACGCTACTTACATCTCTCATTCTATCGCGAAAAAAAAAAACAAACTCTTTGGAGCTCACTTATGGATAACATCTCGCACTTCATCAAATTTCCCATCAACTTAGCACGGCAGGGTTAATCGGGAAAACATTGAACGCTGCAAACCCCCTAATTTTCAATAGCTAATTCCGCCCCATCCACCCACATGATTGACCTCGTAAAACCAATCGAGCGCCAACTCACACACAAACACTCAATCATCGATCGGTTATCCTCTCTGTCATCATTTATGTGGCCTCGCAGCAGCCCCAAATCGTTAAATAGCTTCCATTACATTATACGAATCCACAAACCACAATAAATAAGCCGCAGAGCAGAGCAGAGCACCTACAATTAAAATTCACACACACGCTCTGCGCGAGCCTGTAGCCGATGGCGGAGGAGACGAAGCACACCAGCAACAGCCTTCACATGAAGCTACCCATAGTCAGTGGTCAATTTAGTGTTTCTCGAATTATTACCGCAATTTGCTCGTGCGCCTGCGCGGCCTTCTCTCCTCGGGAAACTGGTGCAGTTGCAGCGAAACAGTAATTTATAGAGGCAACCAGTGGGTAACCCACTGCCTGTGTCCGCTGTGCGTTCGCCTGTCGATGTCCAGCAATCGAACCGCATGTCGAACACATTTCGTAACTTTGAAGGAAACGTACGTGTAGGTATGTACTTCACTGCCATCATCGATAGCTGGCAATTAATTCCGTTCACCGCATGGCCCGTTGGCGTTCGCCGCGGGATTTATGCAATTTCCCGCCCCAATCGACGACACTGATATTACCGAGCTTGCAATGCGACGAAGTGTGACAGGAAATGACAACCATGAGTGGCGCTCATCAATCACACTAAAGGGATGCCTCATGCCTGTCGCATGCGCGCAGTATCCGTTTAATTATCTGTAAATGGCTGCCATTTCGCGGCTCGCCGCAGTTTAAATGTTTGTGCAAGCGAATAGCTTTCAATTTGTTCGCCCAGCAGCACCTGCTATACGTTCATAAAGGCTGCAGATCGTTAAAAATGTTATAGCTTTCCAATAAGTAGATAATCGCCACCAAGAATGATTGAGCCATTAGAGGACTGGCGGACTAGTTAATAATACCCTTGGATTCATCGATCTAATTAAGTCGTAATTGATTTTTATGGCCAGCTCGAGAGCACATTAAAATGGTATCAAATCGGGCGCATAGTGTTGCTGGGGATTGACCGCAGATCTATTAAAAGATGAGTGTACGAGGATCTCGTTAAGCGGCTTAGTGTTTTATGAACTATTGATGGGATGGTCAACTTTTATGTTCCACCTACACTTTGAAATCGGATACTGGCGGTATCTTTCTAAACGAACTACTGATCCGTTTTGTAAACTAACCAACAATTCACATCTATTTAGAGACCAATGGGTCCATTGAGACATTTTTGGTCCATCGAACCGAAAAATCTTGTAACGTTGCCACTTATTTCAGTAATCCTTTCATTTAAGTTCCACTGGAAGAGTAAATTCTTCATTCAACCATGAGTGGGATTAATCCTGCGTAAGTCAAAGCGTTTTGCTTAAATACATTTAAGCGAATGTCAGTTCTTCAGATGGTAAATTCCATATTCCACAAGCAAGAATTTAAAGATGTTATCTATCGAACGAGTTATCGGCTTAGCGATAATACATCGCGTGATTGGTTCGAAATGTATCTACGAATATGATGAGACGCACCCATATCGGTCTTCTTATTCGGTTCAATGGTGGTTAGTTTCCGTTTCATGTATTCGGAGGCCGATGAGTGCCAAGAAGCACATGTACCTCTTTGGAAAATCCAAAGCTGTCCACACACGAGAGCACAATTTTGTAAGAAAACCAGTTAAGTGGGTTTGATTCGCAACTATGTCCGTGGTACCACTAATGACTTGACAAATGTAATCCCTTGAAATACATACTAAGTACATTCGTTCGCTTGTGGTCGACTTAAGGATCCGTTACTTAGGTACTAAGTGGGATATGTCCCACTGAGACTCTATTTTCTTGGTGTCATATAAAAGATTTAATGCGACTTATGATGTCAGCAACTTGTACCAATAATTTAAGAAATTGTTCTGCAGGTGTTGAGACTTAGGCAAATGTGTACCTACAGGGGATTTTTGTAATGCCTTATAAGTTCCAAAGGACTCATAAAACTAATTTAATACCAAAGCGTCATTCTTGCCTCTTATGGTTACACAACGAATACGTCTCTTATCAAACCCAAGTGACTACACTTTTGGCATAGTACCGTCCGATGTGGCACTGATCTGACGTTTCTGTATAGATCGCAACTTCTGATGTATGAGCGCTGAGCTGACTATAATTTGATTGGCATTGGTTGGTATCGATTTAAGTTTTGCAAGCTTTGACTTTATATACAAAGCACAGGTTAGACCAAGCCTGGAGAGAGACGAGCAGTTCGACTTATTGGAGACCCTATACGCTCACATCGAATCTACAACCATGAGCTCAATCGAGTCGGTGGTTTTCAAACCATTTTCATAAAATTTCACTCCCTATTCTCGCTCGTTAATTATAATAATATCGAGTCGCCGCATAAGATGTTTCACTTTAAAAGTGGCCCAGGTTTTGTAGGTGAAATTTGAAAACAATTTCAACTAAAAGGCTTAAAAAACTAGCGCAGATTATAAATGCTGGTTTTAAGTTAAGATATGTGTCGGGCATGTGGAGGGTCGCTGAGAGGTAATAGTGATACAAAAACTAGCCAAACCACCTAGCCAGGTAGACTTTTATCGCCAAGTAAGGGTTGCATATTTATTCCAATGTTTATTAATTGTGGACTTAAGATTCAAATCGTTAAAAATTTAAACTGAACTGAGCAAAATAAGGACCTCAGGGCATGATGGAAATATGTATGGCCCTATGTCGTAAAAAAATATGGTCTTATGACGCTTTTGCAAAGTGACATGGCCTTATGTCATGGCACCGTCTAGTAAACGTACTTTTCGACCCCCCTCTAACTTCGGAACCAATTAAGGCAAAAACTTCAAACTCGAACCATTTAGCAAGCTCATTAAAAAGGTCCACCTCACTAAACTTCATATCTATATACAGGAATTCAAAAATCGGAAAAACCGTAACTAACTGACTCACTTTTTTTTTAAGGGGATTCAAAATTTTGGAGCACTCAGTCGAATATCGGTCCATTGTACTACCAAGCAGAAATCCCTTTTTTTGGTGTAGTGGTGGAGAAACTCTGATATTCACCCCTATCGTGGAATCCGTCGGAATTGAGTTTCACTTCACCTATTCGATTCCCTTTCACTTTCTACTGCTATCGTGGAATCCGCCGGAAACGTTTCCTTATCGACACGTTTTTGGGAAAGGTAGTTTCACTGTCAAACGGCTGTCTTTCATTTGTTAACACAAATCTGTGTAGCTGCATTCACCGGAGGCATATAAAAAGTGTGTTTTAAAAGTGATTTCAATAAAAAATAAAGTGTTTGATATAATAATTGATACGATAGCTCCATTTTTGGAAGCATAAGAGGAAGAACGAAATGAGCGGTGTTCTCAGAGAAGAGTACGAGACAGGTTAAGAGGAGCAGTGAATGATTTCATGGAGCTAGCGGATGAAATGTGTTTTTAGAATGTTTTTTTTTTTGTTTTAATAAAGTTCAATATTGCATAGATTTATTACAAATGTTCGGCTTAATAACGCAGCTTTTTTACATGTACATTTTCTTAAAAAAAATCCTCACGATCTGCAGCAAGTAAGAAAACCTATGAAATCCGCAAAGATTTTGTTGCGGGTAAGAAATGTCATTTTGTTCGGGAAAAATTCGATTTGAACGTTTTCAACGATACAGTGAAACTCATTCACATTACCCACACGGGGAACTGTTCACTTTGAGGATTCGACGATACCAAAATGTTTTTTTCCGTGAATAATTCCCCCGGCGGATTCCACGATAGGGGTGATTATTCGTTTCTCTTTACTACTACTCGTCGGTGGTAGAGTATTGCTGTCCCCCGCCGGGGCTCGAACCAAGCAATGACTCTAACCACTATACAACTGCCCAGACTGACTCACTTAAATGATGATCATCAAAATTATGAAGCACTTCCGGCCATCCTAGGATCGTGAAATTTGGCAGAAAATTGGTAGGTTTACTCGGCAAGTTTTTCGTTTGTAACTTCATTATATTGCACAATATATTAGAATTTGAAATCTTGACCAGTGAACCTACCATTTTTTTTTAAACTTTTAACCTTCTTAAACTAAGAACTTGGCGTACATTTAGATCTCATTAGTTTTCGTGGCTGACTAGTCACACTTTTTTTTATGTATATGTCAGAACTTGGCTAGGTGTCCAAGTTATTCCAAAAAACTACTGGTGTAATGGGTCTGCAAAACCTAATTGACGAAAAATCGCTAGTCCCAATTCACCAATTTTAATTTAGAAATAAATCGCAGATACAAAAGAATCGCAGGTAAAATCGAAAAAGCATTTGAAGAGAAAATTGTTTTCTCTGCAAAATTTCTTAATCCACTGACTGATCCACAAATTACAAAAGCAACTGCCAAAGCGGTATTCGACAATTCTGGAGTCATATATACATACCAGATCGATTTTTTAGAATTTAACAGAAGGCAGAGTACTCAACATTAAGATAAATTAAAGCTAGTGTACCACAAGGTAGTGTGCTAGGTCCAATTTTATATCTTTTATTCACTAGCGACCTGCCTGAAAGTGGATAAACTACTATAACAAATTTTGTAGATGCCTTTGGTAAAAAAAAGCTCCAAACGGCAATAAGCAGTATCTCAGAATGGCAGATTAGATTAAATGACCTATAGACAGTCCCTATTAATTTTACATTATAAAAACGTACCACATCACACATTCCAGTATACATTACCCAAAAAAAAAAAAATGTTGTGAAATACTCAAATACTGCCAAATATCTAGGCATGACTCTAGATCTCTCTCTCTTCTCTTAGGGCCGATTTTTCAATAGTCAGATAAATCGGCTGATAGCTAACTAACGATTAAATTTATTTCACTCTTTATCTGCTAGATAACAGTTTTGAATTTTTCAATCATAAAATAAGAGCTAGATAACTTTTCGACGGTTAAGTGGGTGTGAGAGAGACTGATTGACAGTTTGTTGTGTGTAAGCATATAAAATAGTCAGCCCATAGCTTGACGTTTATCTTAGTTCGAAATCTGCATTCTCCCATTCATTGTACATAATGGTTAGGTCTCTTTCTCACTACTATTTGTTTCCTTGTTGGGTTGAAGTAATTATTTCCTAATTTTTCTTCCTCAATAATAAAATCGTCGATACAATCGAATAGATCCATTTGTACAATATGTAGATACATATTTCCCAAAACAAAACTTTGTAAAAACTTTACAATTTTAAAATTTGACAGTTCTCCTACCTTAACTAGAGAGTTATATTTTATCCGCCTCAGAAACGGGCAGATAACTTTATGAGACAGTTAGATGTTTTATTCTTCGAATAGCTGCTATTCGACTAATGAAAAATAGGTTTATGTCTTATCTGACAGTTAACCCCTATCTGATTGGCTATCTGACTATTGAAAAATCGGCCCTTAATCACGTTAACTTAGCAATAGAAATAACAGAGCTAATAAATACTGATAATGTGATCAGGAGATTAAGGTGGATAACGCCTCTTGATCTGTAAGAGTTGGGTTGCGTACAATTGACGCATTTTAAAATCTTGTTTCCAAAATCTTGCATAACGAAATCTCGCATTAAAAAAAATCTCGTAAGTCAAACGACTACTGCAGTCCCATTAGGGATGACGAAATTCAATCCCTCCGGGAGGCTTTTTTGTTTTTAGATCGGGCTAAAGTCTTTCACTATTGCAAAAGCATATCTCTGATAGCTCTGTAATGTCTTTCGATGATATTTCCTTCCAACCTCTAAAAAAAAAAACAAATATCACTTTACCAACACTCAACAGGAAGATGAGGTAACGATGATTTTAAGTAATAAAACGTTCCCGCGGAAGAACCAAAAGTGTCGGCTCTTGTAATTCTTCTGTATGGCGGTGTTCTTGCAAATATTGATGACCCTATGGATACCCCAGAAGGATTATGCTTCCCAAAGCCAATACTGAACACCTCGTTATACAATTCCAGTCTGGGAACTTTGGTTATCGAAAATATCTCAATAGATTTGGTGCCGATAACTCGGCTTTCTATGCCCAGATGAAGAAGAAGATACGAAGCTTGCAATATTCCTCTGTAGGCGCTTTGAAGGGGGAATAGCGATTAAGCCATATGTTGAGGTCAGAACAGAATTGACTGGTTTGATATATGTTCCTTCATAACGCAGATCCTGCTAAGAAGAGTCGAATGACTAAGAAGAGCCGAAGTGACAGACACTAGATGATTTAAATGAGCTGCTAAACAGTCCCGCAAAGTACCAAACACCTCCTTATAAAAAAATCTACAAAAATGTAGTTCCGTTAAACCAATTTCCACCATTCGACTATTTACTTTAATTTAACCACCATAATTCAATGCTTCCACTTAAGACGCAACACCAGACTTAAGTTATTCATAAAATAGCTGTCTCTCTGAAAACCCGTAATGATCTTCCAAGGCAAAGCCCAACATTTATGGTTTTTGTACATCCAACATTCATGGAAACCCTCGTAGAATTCCAATTGCTCGATACCGACTCCTAATTGGGATCGAACGTTGACCATAGTTGGCACCATGATCCAACTGCTCCATCTAATTAATTTTATTCTTCTTAATCGCATTCCATAAGTATAATAAAATCCTTTCTTTGGTTTCCTTTTCAGACGCACTGTGGCGCATTGCGCATTCGACACGAACTTCGAGTATCGCGCATCCATCTCCAGTTAAGTGTTGAAGAAGACGTTTCATTTCATTGACCATATATGTGGTGTGTAATGTGTACCGCCCCAAAGGTGTATGTCAGTGGAGTTCGGTTAGAAAATAATTGCTCTAGCGGTAGTAGTTCAGTACAGGTGCACGTTGTTAAATTTGCTATATGTATACCAAGCCGATAGGTGGTGATGATGATGATGATGATGCGCTTGGCCAGAGAACGATTTCTTTGCACAAGATTCCATCCAGAATCATTGTCATCATCTCTTTCTCCCAGATATGATGAGGCCACTCGTGTTTGGGTTTCTTTTTCTTTGAACGGATGGCGACAACATTAGCATTGAACTCACGTGGAGGGAATTCCAAAGGACGACAACGA
Source organism: Cheilosia scutellata (assembly GCA_955612985.1). Classification (NCBI taxonomy): domain Eukaryota; kingdom Metazoa; phylum Arthropoda; class Insecta; order Diptera; family Syrphidae; genus Cheilosia; species Cheilosia scutellata. The sequence goes on from OY015314.1 coordinate 62,181,980, forward strand.
CCACGACAGCGATGTCGCGTCGCAGCACAATATCCAATGTACCGAGATGGTGTTAAGATAGACAGATTGATTTCCAAGGCGCGGAAGGGAAATAATTCCCTGACTTGGTTGACCATAATGGTGGACACTCGATGGACCGTTGGACTGACGGACAACAATGCTCATGCTCAGCACAGGAGTTGCTTCCTCCATCCAGAATCATGGTAATTGGTTGTGCGCGCACATACACAGATTATTTGTTGGTTGACTGCTTATGGTGTTTAGCATTAAATACTCCCAACATGGCTAAGTGATGGTCTTGGACGTGGCGTGTGTTCGACATGAGTCCGCTAATGAGTGGTTCATTTGAATCCAACGGATAAGTGGCTAACATATCATTGTACGGAAATTTGCCCTAGAGGCAGGAATGCAACCCACCAGACATGGTCGCACTGTCAGTATGAGTTGATAGATAATTTCCATGCGAGGTGGTTGTTGAAGCAACACTCTTGGTAACATTGAAGAAGGAACTCAACGGACAGTAAGCAAAGCACCTATGCTATGGTCATTGTTTGCTAAGCAAATTTTAAGGGTCTGCATGACAAATATGTTCCTATGGACCTCAGGCATGCTGGTGTAGGTAAGGAAATACGGAAACATGTACTCGCAACTTATAGTTGCAAGTTTACGCTTGAGTAATAATGCCACTGGTCATTTCTCGGGTCCCGTGGTTTTTATACGGCCAAGGATGGCTATGGAAACATTAATCAAATAAACTTCTGAGATCGTAGTGCCGTTGTGTTGTTTAACTAGACAACGCAAAATGTGTCGCTTAATCACCGGTTAAGAACGATGTTTGCATTGCTGATAAGAAGTGAGGTAATGACTGGTTGTTTGGAGTGGACAACAATGTTGAAAAGAGACGGAGAGAATAAACTCTAAACTGGGCGTCGGAACAACCTTTATATTTGTATGGCATCGAGCAGTCTACGAAGATGATTCTTTTGGTGGCTATTAAACTTATGGTTGTGAAACCAGATGTTGACGTTACCGTGGTTTAGGGAACACCTCTCTTTACGGCACTTTTGCAATAACAAGGTCCAGTCGCTTAAGAACGGCCATCTGGAGTGCGATATTCGGAATGCCATCGGTCCCAAATGATTGCAGGGATGCATTTCAAGCTTATCGCCCTTGTGGTGATGACCAAAGTAGACGGGCTATATGGGAATAGGTGCTCTATTATAATACATGTGCTCTATTATAATGCAAAGTTGGCATTCGATGTTATTTGGCTATCATTTTTTTTTTAATGAAATGAAAAACTTTGGTTCTGCTTTTGGCTTATGTTTATTTGATGTCTTAAATTTTTCCATTAAGTCGAGAAAATGATGTCGGCTAAGTGGCCGCCGCCAGAATTGATGACCATTCGGGCCCAATTTATGGCATTTTTCATCACTTTTGCCAGAATCTGCGGCGATAGGTCCTTGCATTCTTGACGTATATTCTCTTTGAGGGAGTCTGAGGCTTGTGACTTAACAAAAACCGACAAAAAAAGTCTTGAAGACTAGTGCAAATCGCCAACACGAGAGTTTAGACGACACGAAAATGAAGCCCTCAGAATTTCGGTTGTGGCTCGTGCAGGATGCGCCGTTGCTCTAACCTGTTGGAACCACATTTTCTCCTGATTCAATTAATTTAATTGAGGAACGAGAAAGTTGTTGAGTATGCGCTCTGTAGTTTTTTGGTCAGCGGCGTTTTCGAAACAAATAAGACCCGATGACGCCTCCAGGTTAAACACCACATCATGCAGTAACTATGAGTGTTATGCAGTGTAACGTGTAATAGCTTTTTGCGTGACTTTCGGTGTCCCGAAAGATGCAATTTTGCTTATTCACATATCCACAGAAATGGAAATGGGCCTCGTCACTCATGATGATTTTCGACGAAAAGTTGTCTCCCCCGTAGTCGAGATTGGCGGTCAACAGCTAACAGCTGATGCACTGTCTGTACTTTATAAGGGAACATCTTAGGCCCAATGCACACGGAGCAACTGGAAAAAAACTGATCAGCGATGCGAATTGGCAACTAAGTAGTTTGCTTTGAGTCAGTCGTCTGTTGATTTGAATGTCGGGTTGCCTATTGATTTCAGTTTCTAGATGAGCGAACAACGAGCGAGGTTGAAAAGCGCATGATGACACTGAACGAACTAGAGATTTTGATTGGTGATGAGTTTCCTCGTGTGTGGAATCAAGTCTCCGTTGGTTTCTCCGTAACTAGTCTCTAACCCGAGTTGCCAACCGGTTTAGTTTTTTTCCAGTTGCTCCGTTCGATTGATTCCCAAATGCGTGGTACTCTCCTGTCAATCCTGTCTGTCAGTTATACAGATTTTAAATTTCTCAAAGTCTCATAACCAGTGAGTGACAAAAGTCCGATCTGAATAAATATATGTCAAGTGTGATCGAAAGAACCAAGCTTCCAAAGTTTGATCCCTCTAATCCATTCCATTGCTTTATGGGTTAATAGGTTCTGTAACGTTTATAGAACTTGGTGTGGATTTAAGCGAGTTATAAATATACACAGACATATGCAATTTTCTGTTGTAAGTTCCACTTCTTTTCAATTCTAATTAGCTTTAAATTAGGGCAAATTTTAAACACCGTCTATACTAATCCACCAACGGGGGTACATACATTAAAAAAAAAAAAACTGCCCACAGCTACATTTTCAGCTTTATGCCCAAAACACATGTGCAGAAATTCTGAATGCTTCACTGCATGCAGTACTGCAGATGAAACACATGTGCAGAATTCAATTTGCAGCGGTTCCTGTCAATGAGGGGAAAAATACGTGAGTGAAACAAGGACGACAAATAATTCCCGTCTCTCTTTTCCTCGTATGCAACAGTAGCTGAATTTAAAAATTCGATGCTGCCAAGTCTACTTAATTTAATTCACTGCATTGCTATGCAGTGGATTTAGAAATAGAAACATGTTGCAGTGCTGCGGTGGCTGCAGAATTTACATTTGTTTCACCACATAAGAACATGTGTATTCTAATCCTGCTGCGCAGTGAATTCTGCACGTGTGTTTTGGGCATTAAAGACAGCACTCCAATCTCGCTCGCAAGAATTGACTACATTTCGGATCATGTCAAATGTCCACCTTCTTTCCCACCTTAAATAAGCTTCCTCCTAGTCTTAGAACACTGCTTCTTAAAATTCCAGTAGGCGATCACTGTTAATTAAACGACCAACAAGAATGTCCTAATTTCAGCTCTCTTTTCATTTTCAATTATAGGTCAGCTCGAACATCTATCCACGATTTCTTATCATTCAAATTTGTCTAACTTGAACATTATGCAGGTTCGTCACCCAAAAAGTCATGCCGAGAGCCCTTCAACTCTCTAATAATATGTACCAAAATAGAACGCCTATCCGACGCATAAATTACCAACATTCCTGTTGACATTCTCATAATGCATATAGGTCTGTGTGGTATCCACTGAAATGACATAACTGTTGATCGCTATCAATTTCTTTGAAAAGTAAACGGAACTTTGGTCCACAATGCATACCTACCAGTATAATGTATATTCAAATTAAGTTCTAGATTCTTTTAAAACATTCTATTTGTCGCTAGGAAAATTTAAAAAAAAACTGTAAATAGATCGCCTATAATAGGCCTCCACTGACCAAAGATCCATCAAAAGATTGTAGAACTAGTTCTTTCCAGCTTTTCCGCATTTAGATCCATTTTATTGAATTTCCATAAACATGACTTCGATTTCGATATCAAATTAAAAGAGATAAAAAGATTTAACGATTTTGAATTTATTCAAATTCTACATTATACCGTATAGTGATGTTGATGGCTTTCAATGCGATGGTGACGTTACATGACAATCAGTAATAACTGTAAAATTAATGCATCATTCTCAAAAGAGATGAAATTAGTAATGCATCGTTGAATAATGAAGATGATAATGTTTTTTTTACCATGCACTGGGTTACGTTACATTTGACCCATATTCCACCTAATGACAGTTCTGGTCAAATGTGTGTCAGACTCAGACGACAGAAAAATGTATACGGTACTCTTTGGAATTATGTATGTTGGTTAACCGATATAGGAATAATGGAGTTGCCTTTGGCAATCGAATGATTTACTGGTGGTGTTTGAATCTGAAGTGGATTTTGATTGATTAAATATTAACACCATCTTCTCTGTCGCCTTTAAGCGCTAAGTAATTGAAAAAAAAAGTAGTATAGTCTTGTAGGTGATGCCAAATTGTTCGAATTAGAAAATATTAAGCATTCATTCGATCGTTTTAGAATTTAAGCAGTAGAACACGTTCATTCAGTGATAAGTGACATAAAGGGAATATGTTCCCATTCGACAGTATTGACATAATATTATATAGGAACTGCTAGTGGATAACTTCGCATTGGTTTCAACATTAGCGCTAGCTCTAGTGGTTCAGAGCGGAATAAATTGGAAACTCGAACTTTTTTTAAATGACATCTATTGTAATCAATTAGAATTTTAACCGTTTTACTCGTCAAAATTCAATCATTTGGAAGTCAAATGGAACTCACATTTCACTTGCAGTCCATAATATAGAAGAGCAATGTTCGACACATTCGAACGCAACAGTTGGTCGGAAGAGATTCATGAGCATAGAGAAAAATGTTGCCTCCATAGAAATATCTGCTAATTTAAGTTCATCTTTGTAAGAGCTCTCAGTTGCAACTTAAAATTTGAATTTAGCGCCATTTAATAGTAGCTCACTGTGATGCCAACAGAAAAAAAAGATAACAATGTGACAGCTGACAGTTCGGGGTTAGAAACAATTGAGCGCTATTCGAAAGAAAAAGGCATATTCACTGTTGAGCAATATTTTAAAAACAACAACAAGTAGATGCTGATTTTTCAAACAAAATTATCTTCAGTGATGAAGCTCATTTTCATCTTGATGGCTTAATCGTCAAAATTGTTAAAATTTCCTTGAAAGAGGAAATTGGGAGGTGTATTAATGAAATTCAGCCACATTTATGCGAAACCGTCATAGACAATTTCAATAAAAGAGTAGATAGGTTAGGTTAGGTTAGAGGGAAGTGCACAGCTTTATGTGCTGTGCTACCACGGGGGCCTTTTGGTCCATTGTGATCCCTTAGTTTTTGGTCGTGGTTAAAATTTACATTTTATTGGACAACACAAAAAACATGCATAAACACTTTACCTGATTTCTTGGAGTTGTTCCTTGGCGGTGATGGTCTACTAAGTAAACCATCCCGTACTTTTAACAAACCTGATTGTGTCCGTCAATGGTACCTGCACTATGTCCTCTAGGTCTCCGAAAAGTCTGTCTCCCAGATATCGGAGTCGACTAGTTTGGAGGTTTGGGCATTCGCAGAGCAGGTGTTTGATGGTCTCCGTTTCTTCTATATCTTGACAGCTCCTGCAGTAGTCTGGTGCGTTAATTCCCAGTCTTGTGGCCATGGTACCAATGGTGCAATGGCCTGTCAGTACACCCGTTAAGATTCGAATGTCTCGTTTATTCATTCTCAGAATACATCGTTTTCTTTTTTCATCAATTTTTGGCCAAAGGCTACGGGATATAACACAGTCGTGTCTGTTAGACCAGGTGGTGTTAATTTTTTCCCTTGATTTTTGGTCGATATTTCTTTTTGCTACGCTAATTGGGATGTCTATTGATGCAATGATATTGACAGCATCAAGCTCCGACCCAATTCTTGCTAGCTCGTCGGAGTAGGTACGTACGTACATTTATCCGATGCACTATTCCATACATACATAACCCCAATCTGTATACTCTATGAATCAATAAAAAATTTAAGCTTTCTAATTAAAAATCTCTATATTCTATCAAAATTACATTTTGCGTGAATTATGGGACACCCTTTATGTCTAAATTTATTCGGTATAATGCCAGCTTCCCTTTCTAATTAATTCACAAGCTACACGACTTCGTCGATTGGGTCTAGGAATCACTTATTAGCTACTTATTATAATCCACATTAATAGGATTAAAAAAAATATGTGAAGACAACTATACCCAGCGAAATGGAAACACCGTGTAGGTGGGTGCCTCTAAGTTAACACCTTCTTATATGATGTCTTAAGACGAAGCCCAAATTGTCAATAAAGATATCAATTTTATGGATATCTGTAAACACATAAATATGCTAAATATCTGTAAAACATTTTATCAAATTGTATACACAAATCAAATCCTCATAATATCCGTAAAAGAGAAAGACTTTATTTTATTGCAAAACAAATTCCTAACGAGAGATGCAAATGCTGCTAACCGTTAAGAGGCACCGACCCCATCATCACCTGGACAGCAAATCTTCCTAAAGTCTTTATTTACACTGCAGTCGGCCGCATAATATTTGTGTACACAAAACGAGGACTAATTATGATTTATGACGCCTGATATGCTGGATGGTGTTGTCTTACCTGTATACACTCTCTGTTGACCATCTTTTTTATTTGATAATTATAGCATCATTTGGCTGCATGGAATGATTTGTATCTAAGAACAGATGCGACCCCACAGCCTACAATGTTCCTCCTCCTTCTAAAAGAAAGGTATCTTCACTAATGGTGACTACCACTATACCAGTTAGCACTTGGATGTTCATTGAGAATTTGGGCCAGATTTTGCCACGCTCGTTTTCCCATCATCTAATGCTAAACGGTTGATTAATGACAACACTGTTCAGTTGATGGGGAGAGAGTGAGAGCAATTGAAAATGATCTAGCTCTAGCATCTAGGAGTTGGTTCTGGTTCTGGGTCGAAATTGTGAGTGTGATGATTACACCTTGCGACATAAAATAAATTTGTTTTCTTATATTTTTTTATATTAATGTGAAGGAGGGCGTTGCCAAGAATGTTTTATGAACTTGAATGGATTTTTTTATATACAACCTCGAATGAATCATCCTGAGGGAGATTCTTGTACCGCTGTGAAATGGGTTGTTCTGTTTGGACATATTTAATTAGTTGATTTGTTAAAATGTCAACTGGAAGCAATTAGTTATAGGGAAGTATTTTTGTAAAATCTGCTACAAATTTGGAAACTGTTCTAAAAAAAAGATAATGGATTTATTACTGATTTTTCGTAGTTTAAACGATGAGAGGCCTTAAATATCGGAAGCCACATCATTTAGAGTAGACTATTGTTGTCATAAGTGGATCTCTGTTCTTATTTAATTTACATTTTTGAGTACGTTAACATGATGTGAATATATGTGATATACCTACATACGGAGAGGCTGGCCAGTGGTCATACTGCAGAAGCGTATCGGGTAGGTGCACGGAAAGTTTGGCGGTCTAATTTATATTGTTTTTGCTTCTTAGATTTTAAGTAAGCTTAAAGATCTTACTTCAATCCTGTTTCGCGATTATTTTAAGAATGTGGTTCTTACATTATGAAACAAATTTATTTTGGGTATTCAAGATCTAAACATTAGATCTTAGATACTGATCGTACTAGATTTTAGCTTGCGATTTTTCTCTGAGTGTACTATGTCAGCTCAACCCTTAAGGTCAGCAGATTGTAGCAGATTTGTAGCTACTTTGAGTACTAGAAGAACTGGATAACATAGAGCTATAAAGACTCCTAGAATTCACATAAAAACGCGGTGTTTTTTTTTAGAGTATTTGCGTTTTAAAGCGTGCTTATGAAGCTAGATTATAAACTGAACCCATAGGTAGTCTATAACTAAAGACTCCTCGATATCCCAAATCACTTAGCAACAAATTGCTTTAAAGTAAAAAATAAGAGCCGACATAGACGCTCATTGAAATGTGGAACTACAGAGCGAACATCGGATAGCTTGTAGAACATTCATCTCTGTGCGAGATGGGACGATGTTCGATCGTTTTGCGGAAAACGGGGACCTTTTCTTTAATCAGAGAGTTGTATAAAATATCCAAAGAACTTATTTACTTACTTACTTAAGGTGGCGGTACGGTCCGTCTCCAGCCAGCACAATCTTTGGCCAGCTGTCTCCAGTTTCGCATGCTATGTTGATTAAGGTCCCCTTCCCTTGGGTGTGGTGTGGATTCGAGGCCTGAACATTCGCGTTCATTCGCTCTGCATGAACCAGCAAACGCAGTCGTTGGACCTTCACTTATCTGGCTACACCCCGTACAGCCTGATTTTACCGTCTATGCAGACGGGGCCGAAATTTACTCTCTCGAAGCAGCCAAGGATAACCTCATCCACTTTTGATAGAGTCCATGCCTCTGCGCCGCCGTAGATAAGGACTGGGACGATTAGGGTCTTATAAAGGGTCATTTAAGTTGTTCGAGAGAGGGCTTTCCTATTCAGTTGTGTTTTTTAGGCCAAAGAAACAGCGATTGGAAAGAGTTATTCTTTGTTTAATATCAGCGCTGGTGTCATTGTCTAAGTTCATAGCGGAGCCTAGGTAGACAAAGTTCTTAACCACCTCAAAGTTATATCTGTCTGTAGTGACATTCTGTCCGAAACGCTTGTCGGTGTTGGGTGCCCTTTCTTGATGACAGCATATACTTTGTCTTGCTCTCATTGACCGCTCAAACCCATCTTCACCGCCTCCGTTTCATCACTCCCGAACGCTTCTGTTACCTAACGCAGCGTTCTTATTATACCCGGTACCACACTGTGGTGAGGGTATATTCACTTTGTCATTCCATTTGTAACGCCCATAAGGAGGCGTTGTAGGTATGACAAACTATATATATTATTGATCAGCATCACTTTCTTAGTCGATCTAGCGATGTCCGTCTGTCTGTCCGCACGATTACGGCCGTAATTTAAGAGCTATCGACTTGAAATTTGGTATGTACGCTTTTATCCACCAAACTGAGGCTAAATTCGAAGATGAGCAAGATCGGATGAAAACTACTACTACCTCCCATACAAAAATATCAGATTTATATAGCTTTTTATGTTAAAAATTAAATTGAAATAGCTAGAGTAAAGATAGCAAGTTTAAACTTTGCACATATTGTTTTAATAATATTTAAAAAATTTTGACAAAAAATGAGCTTGGTCGAATAAAAAGTACCCATACAAATACTATATAGTTTTTTAATACTAAAATATTTTTTTTATTTTACAATAATATAGTACCGGGTATTTGAGCTTCGGCATAGTCGAAGATAATTGTCTTACTGGTTTTTTTTTAATATTTCTCCCAGGAAAGGCGAACCTAAAACCCATCATCAGCTCCCCGAGATTCTTGCAGATGTATGTTAGTTCTGTACTTAAATTGTTCTGCCAACTATGTCGTTGTATTTGGCGTATAGGCGAGTAAATGGACGGACTTTTGAAAGATCGTGCCTCTGGTGTTGGCGTTTGAGTTTTGCACTATTCTTTCAAGAACGATGTTGAAGAAGTCACATGACAGCGCATCGTCTTGTCTAAATCGTTTTTTTGATATCGAAAGTCTCGGTGAGTTCTTTACCGACGTTGATGGGGTAGCGTACATTCTCCGTCGTCATCCTGCACAAACGGACGAGTTAGGCAGGAATGCCAAAACTACACATTACTCTATATAACACGTCCCTATTAATGCTGTCATAGACGGCCTTAAAATCGATAAAAAGGTGGTGGGTATCGATTCGAAGTTCCTGAGTTCTCACCAAGATCTGCCGCAGTGTGAATATTTGTTGGATGGTGGAAGCCACACTAATAGCGACAGATCAGGTTGTTGACGAAAGGCTTCAGAAGTTCACACAATACGGCAGATGAGATCTTGTATAGGCGATGTTAAGAAGACTGATACCTCTGTAGTTGGCGCAGTTCAGAGGGTCTCCTTTCTTGAGGATCGGCCAAACAATGGTGAGGTACCATTCATGGTGCATATTTTCCTCCGACCATATTTTACAGATCTCTGTCTGTAATACATCCTATAAGAATTCGTTGACAGCAAACTATGTTCAACTACAATGATAGGAAGCAGCAGCGCAGCGAAGCCCAATAATGTGAACGCGATGGTTCCCTATTTATTAGTTCACTATACTGACCTAGAGGTTCCAGGTTCAAACTGTTAACCCTTATCATCGAGTCTTTCTACATTTTTTCTAGCTACTTTTCATAGCAACATTATGAGCTTAATATAAGGACAATCATGGCTATATCTATATTAACACTGCAGAGGAAGACCAAAACATATTTGCCCCTTAAACATTTTACCATTCGAACTCATAAGAATGCAGACTTTACAGTTTTGTTCTTCTATTATTGATTAACCTATAAATATTATTACAAAATCCCCAGTTGACAAAAACTAACTTGTCATTCTGTTTTATTTGATCAGCATTTTTGCAAAACCACAAGTTCAAAGACTTCACCTAACAGTTAATCCAAATTTCCATATCTAATTTGCGTTTTTCCCCCCATATGAATAATCAAGGGTCAGTATTATTAAGGCCCAACTTAGAAACCTGTATCTTTCCTGACTCCATACGAAATGCAAATAGTATGAAAAATATTTTAAAATTGACCTCGTTTCGTGTACAAAAAAAAACTGCACAAACATTTTTGTTTGATATGAGTGTCTTGACCGCAATTTTGAAAGCGTCCATTCTCTGTTATCGTTACGTTAGCCGCAACACTACCCCAAAAGAATGGCTTTTAATTAGAGACGAGAAACTTTTTGAATAACTTACTTACTTACTCGTACTCGTATTTCCTTTAAAATGCGTTCTCTAATTTGTGTGTGTGTGTGTGTGTGTATGTGTGCAGTCTGCCATATATAAAGTCGTAATTCAGAAGTGACCATAATGGCCCGAAGTACCAACAGGGTACGTAGAGTGTAATGGATGATCAGCGAGTGTATAGTTAATGGTAGTGCCTGGATCTTCAGAGATATATACTTTCGTGTTTGAGGAGAAGAGTTATGGGTGCGCGAACTACTAGCTATTGAGTGCAACTAGAGTGCTAGGTTTCAGATTTCCTGTTAATTTTGTTGAAGAATTGTTGGGCTCGGAGGCAATTATTCCACGAAGGCGTACACATTTTAATCCACAAATGGATTTAGTTATAGTGTTGCAATTAAGTCAGTTGAAATAAAAGTGTCTAGGAAGTGGAAATGGACCTGTTAAGGGGGGGCGGGGGCAGTTGTTGAAAGTATTTTGTACTTAAAGGAGACACCTGACTAATTAAGATAGACAGGATACTTTGAGGAATTTGGTATGAAATGTAACGTGATCTAGGGATCTAGGTTAGCTTAACTAATTGAGACAACAGATCCTTGCATACCCATCACACTATGGACCGACGCGACGTAGATCCGGTGTGATGTCTTCGGAGTTCTGACTCCCAAACAGCAGAGCCTGTGGATTTTTAAGTTATCCCGAGGTGTCTAAAAAGTTTGGGGTGATTATTTTGCTGTTTGGTTTTTCAGACTGATTTTTTTGACAGTTCACGCGTGATTCGTAACACGTGTCAAAGTAAAAAATGCTCAATTAGCATTGCCATTCCGCCATGTATAGACTTACACCCGAACAACGTTTGCAATTATAGGATTTTATTACTACACTCAAAGGAAAAACGAGCTAAAATCAAGAATATCAGTGTCAGATCAAGATCGTTCGTTGACGAAAGTATGGTAATCTCGGAAAATCTTATTTCAAGTACGAAAGTCTTATTTTGAGCTCGTTTTTTCAAGACCAAAAAATCTTGCTTCAATCCTGTTTCGGGATTGATTTAAGAATGTATGGTTCTTACATTATGCGATGTCTGAAAAAAATGTATTTTGGGTATTCAAGATCTAAACCTAAGATCTTAATTACCTACCATCTTATAATATATCATCACATCATTCATTCACATTTCACATCAGTAGATATCATAGGTAATAATATTAAATTTTCAATGTTGCCTTATGAGAATTCACTCAGTAAGTGAGTGTGAATTTAAGGATCGAATAGAAATCAAAATAAAGTACATGCACATGCAGTTTAAATATTGTTGCGCTTGTTTCAATCACGAACAAGCTTGAAATAAGATTGTTTCGGCTTATTTCAACAACAATTGGTGTCATATTAAGATTTAGCATGTAAGAATGAAAAAATCTAAAATCAAGCTTAAGTATACTTGATTTTAGCTTGCGATTTTTCTCTGAGTGTACAAATGTGTTTAGCGCACTCTGTCCATTTTATGGTCGTCGTAATCGTCACTGAGGCTCGCTATCGTTCGATGATTTCGGGCATTTTTTTAGCCCAAAATGGAAGACCTAGGTTTGGTCGACATGCGGTTGCAATAGGACGGCGCAAAATGCCAGATGCCACACAGCTCGCGAATCCCTGAACATACATACATCTCACGTTTAGGACCTGTGAATTGTCCGCCTAGATCGTGCGATTTGACACCGCTCGGCTATTTTTTGCGGGGATATGTGAAGACTTTCGTCTATACGGATTAACCAGAAACTTTTGCCGCCTAGGAAGACAACACAACTCGTGTTATTGGTGAGATACCATACCAGTCGATTTGATGGAAAAAATATGCCAAAATTGGACATTCCGGATGGATCACTTGAAGCGTAGTCGCGGTCAACATTTACACAAAATAATATTCAAAAAGTAAATGGCAAGAATTGATTTATCGACTCTAATAAAAATTTAACTCAATTTTGCAAATTTTATTTTTTTTTTCAATTTTAAAAACCAAACGCTTAAAAAATCACCCTTTATAGTATACACTGAGCGTCAAAAGTGAGTGAACACCAATGCGGTTTTCATTTGGATTTTGAGTTTGGATACCACTTTTCTTTAAATATTTATAAAGTATTTTTTTAGACCTGTTTCCAAACCCTAAAGAAAACTCAAAGAAGCATCGGGGTTTACTCACTTTTGACGGTCACTGTTTGCCTTAGATAAGCATCCACAACATTTAAGCAGAGCTACAAAGAGTGAAACAAACCTCGTAACTGGTATAGGCCCGTGAGATAAGTCTACCCAACAGTGAGCAAATTCACTTCAAATTAATTTTCGAATTAAACCGCAAGGATATTTTGTAGCAGTTGGCGATACCGGACACTGATCACTGCAGAAGATGTAGGGACGTTGAAGAGATAGAATTTGTCCATCAAATACTATGCGACTGCCGGTATACCTACCATACTAAGAGCAACAGCTTTAACAGATTCTTATTCTTGGTAATAAATTTTTTGATGAGCCAGATACATATAGATTTGGGTGGTATACTATAGGGTCATTCATTTCGTGGTTTCAAGTTGGTAGCGCTGGCATTTGACACCTGTCAAACTCAGCTGTCATTTGAAGTGTCATAATATTAGTTGAATGTTTGCCATTCACGATAATGGATCGCTTTACAATTGAACAACGCGTTCAAATTATTAAAACTTACTACAAAAATGGTGATTCAAACGTAGCCACTTTTTGCGGCAAAATTGTGAAGAAATTTGAAGAGAGTGGAAGCGTTACTGATGTCGTAAGGCATGTGCATTATCGAAATGCACATTCAGTCAACTTATTGAACGTCTGAGTTAAAATATTGCTGCTGCAAGTGCAAGTGTTGCTTATGATTCGAATTTATCGATTTCCCGGCGTTCGCAGCAATTGAACGTGTTGAACCGATTTTTTTTGGCCGGCGATTGAAAATCATGACTCGTGCAATAAGCCACACAACACGATGCCTCTAGGTGGTAATTTGGGTCCACTATTGTTTTATAAGTATACCTACATATTTTATTTATTTTTTGCAATATGTTACCGCATTGCCCTTAAAGGTCTGTAAATAAAGAAGAAAGACGAAGTCAGGCAAGGCATTAAACATTCATGCTTCTATGTTTCATATAACAGCCTTAAAAACTGAAGGGAGCAAAGCATTATCCACATAAATTTGTCATTTATCACATTCAACTTCGCAACCATTTTCCCTGCAAAATGTCAGATTCCCTATTCATCATCACCTCTCATTCTTCGAAAAAAAAAACTTCACTGGACTGTGAACTTGATTCTTTTTCAAATCGCACGAGTTGACCACATCAATGTTGGGTATATCCGTAAATCTCATATCTGTCCTGTATCTGCCACTAGTAGTTGTCTCTATGAAGACATCAAACTGCTCACTTTTTGAAGTTTGAACGTATAGTTGACAAGATAATAATCACAGTATAGGTCTATGTAATGTAGTTTCTTCGCTCTGTAATGGATGCGTCGTGCATCATGGATAAAAGCAATTATGGACCAATTTTCCACATCTACTGAATTTTTAAATCGTACGTAACGTAATACTATTACAATGTTCTTCCATGGTCTGAATTGATCTTTAGTCTTGAAAATTGCTCAATTATACAGCGCTTCACACTCGCCATGCATAATTCATTGTTATGAAAATTAATGTTGCTCTTGCTACTCACATGATTTATTTTTCTGCACAACAATTGTCCTGGCTGTTGAGGGGAAAACTAACAAGAAAAACTTGTTCTTTGTATCGATTGTGATTCGAAATGCATTTTTCAAAGTCAATGTGGTGCACATCGAAATGGGTAGAGTAGTTAAATTTGAATAGCAAGTTATTGTTCCGGTGAGGACAGGTGTTGAGACATTGGTTACTATGAAGCTATACATTTGACGGCTTTGGAGTAACAAAAGTGTAACGAATTGTGTAACGTTTTTCACGTGCTTATTATTTCGAATTTATCTAACCGATCGAAGTGAAATGTAGTTCACGGTATGTCATTTTAATGAGCATGTTGACAAGAAAGAAAAATGAAGAGCATTGAAGCTGTGTATTTCGGACGGTGTCAAATAATAGTACACGAGTCGGTGCGGGCATTCTACCAGGTGGTATTATTGCCAGCGATATACAGAACCTATAAGATACCAAAATTTAAGATTCCACAGCTAAAGTCAAGGAAGAAAAACAACAGAGAGCCGTAAACAGACTTCTAACCCAGGTAATGGATAAGTTGATTTCTAAAAGCGTATCTGACCGGGTTCAGGCAAGATGAATCTTCAACCTTATTAAATTGCGTAGATGGCGTAGAAAACTTTTCACTTTTCACGTTACTATATAGATAGACTGCAAAGAATTGAAGGAAATAAGAGGGTAGACTCTAACTTTTGCAGATATTGTTAGCCTTATGGTATCTAGCCCCATTCCTAAGAGTTTTTTTTTTATTCCAATCCAAAAGGGAGTTCGCAGTAGAGGGACGCTTCACTTTGAGCGGAAGAAGGGCTTCAACCAACTTGGACTGCACACAATAGTCTATTTTAATGGAGACGCATTGTTTGAGGCATTAATCGATGACACAATTTCTTGTGGTACATATTAACCCTATTTACTGTAAACCAATTCTATTTTTCTTTTTACCAAATTGAAGCTTACTACTCATAGATGTGTCAAAAAGAATAATAATTTGAAAAAAAGTATTTGCAAATGTGGTACATTTTAACCCTATTTACTGTAAACCATCTCCATTTTTCTTTTTACCAAATTGAAGTTTACTACTCATAGATGTAGGCGCAGTAGCGCAGTGGTTAGTGTGCTGGACTACTGTGCGAGGGATCCCAGGTTCGATCCCCGGAAAAACACAAATTACATCTTAAGGTTTTTTCTACTGCGCCACCTCTCGCGAACGTCTGACAAACATCCGAGAGTATGACTGTCCTGAAAAAGCTTCTCAATTCAGCCGTTCGGACTCGGCATAAAATTGTAGGTCCCTTCCATTCATTCCAAAAATAGAAACTCACACAAAACGAATGGTTGCGAGAAGCTAGGCCTTGGGTGTCTACCGCCTGTTGCGCCGCCTATTTATTTATTTTTTTTACTCATAGATGTGTCGAAAATAATAATAATTTGAAAAAAAGTATTTGCAAAATCGACGGCACAATTTCTTGTGGTACATTTTAACCCTATTTACTGTAAACCAATTCTATTTTTCTTTTTACCAAATTGAAGCTTACTACTCATAGATGTGTCAAAAAGAATAATAATTTGAAAAAAAAAGGAAAATCGGCGAAACAATTTCTTGTGGTACATATTAACCCTATTTACTGTAAACCAATTCTATTTCTCTTTTTACCAAATTGAAGCTTACTACTCATAGATGTGTCGAAAAGAATAATAATTTGAAAAAAATATTTGCATAATAGGTATAATATTTCGAAATTACTTTGACTAGTGAGCCACGCCAACTAATACTTAAAGTTAGTCCTGCGGGGAGAGTGGTTTAGTTTGTAGCCGTATTTCTGCCTCAAGTATCCAGATTGCACCCAGTAGCCCAAACTACTACAGTATCATACGCCTTTTGGTGCAATCAAAATGGATTAGCTTATGAGGATCCTCATAAAACTCTATATATCTGCGCGAATCGGAATTCAACCAAAGGACCTAAGTGACTTAAAACTTTTTGTTTTACAAAATCTTATCTCGCTTAGCCGATAAAAGGGCTCATCGATCTTGTAGGTATATTGTACCGTCGAAATGTTTGTTTACTTTTTCTCGCGCTCTAAATCTTGAATAACCCCTTCGGGCTTATAGTTTTTACAAATTTTTAAAATTGATTCAATTTCACTTTTACCAGTAAAATTCTTCGTTTCGGAAGTACCTAGCCATCCGCCCCAAGGGTCGGCAGAAGATATTTACAACTAAATACAAATCTTGACTGAAATTAAACCGAGGCCGAGGGGCGAATACATTTTCTACCGATTAACTCAACCTGCAGGCTGACAAAAGCTCGGCTAAATATCGTGATTTACTTTCCTGTTATACCTCTTCAGTGTCTCTAAGTGACTTTCGCTTCGCTCGACTTACCGAAAATAATTCGATTCATCATTTCTATTCATACTCCGACGAAGGTGCCATTAATCATTCTGTCTTCAGGAATTATTCTTTAATTATATCTTAAATATGATTATACGTTCTTTTAATGTGCGTCTATAGTAAATTATCAAGAAGAAAATCATAAGCTGCATAAAATGAATTAATTTCTTGCACTTGTAGAACCCACCTCTGTGCACGTTTAAATCGCAGCGCATTCATCTGAAAAGTTCAAAAGACTTGGGTGCAATCGCCCCCCGCTCTATATATGCCATCAATATCGGACCCTTTTGCCTATAGCAATTAAACCTAATGAAATCAAATTAAAAGACTACACCGACGGATGGCGAAGCTCGGTGTGCGGGTTGCACTTAATGTGCTCTATGGTTAAGCGCATCAAGAGTATCCACCACATCCACACCCATTTTGACCACACCATCAGCCAAACCTTTAGTGCAGTTCCGCCAGTAAATTCTTTTTGGTCCGCCACTGCAACAACCTATACCTATAGATATACACACCAGCTAACTGGACGGTCGCGTTGGGCCGTTCAAATTATGATTGCTAATGAAGAAAAAGTGCCTTCAGGTGGAACGATCTATTTCGGCGTTTTCTCCCCGCCAAGTGTAGGAATTAAGGCCCACAGTACGCCTCTTGCCTAATTTATGCGCACACTACACCGCAGCACAGCACTTGCATCTCTAATAAGCTAATATTCACTCTCACTCCATCCAAAGTGGGGGAGACTAACTGACTAAGTACTGCTGCATTAGATCTGCCAGTCTGCCACCACTGATCATCATCCACAACAGGTGTTGTTTTGCTGGTGTATCTAACCAAAAAAAAAAAAAGACGAATTAACCTACCAGTGATCACCTGTCCGTATCCGCATGGAACATGTTTATGAATCTCTGCTTCGTTGGGGATTCGTTTGTGTTCTCTAATGCTACCACCGCGCTTTGTCGATCGGCGATCGTGGCGTGTATTTCACTGATAATCGGCCGAGAGCACGTCAAGTCAGTGACGTTGCTCTGGTTCTGGTGGGTCTTTAGAGACGCGGACCCGAGATGGACGGCGCGAAGATACCTTTTTGAGGTCAATGAATGAAAATAAGAATTCGAATGAGAAATTGAATTTGATTTCTTCTTTCGCGCCGTGATCGCTGTTCGCTGTTCGCTGATCGTGTGCCTTATGCGGAAGTCGTTGTTGAGAATATGGAAATTGCCTCTGTATCCGGAAGCGGGAAATTCACAGAACCCCAGCCAGTTTTGTGGAGAACCTATTCCCATGGGTGTTTGTTCTATTTCAAGGAAACGAGTACTTGCAACATACAAGTGACTGAACTAGGCGCGTCTTGATGGAGGCAACCAGCGAGGTAATAAAACAAAACGTATAGTGCTCTACATCTTAATGGGAATGGTTTTATTTTGGGACTGCAAGTGCCAAGAAATGAGGAAGCAAGCAAATTGGGTTAAAGTGTGGTAATTCAGTTTATTTTGGAACATTTTGCGCAAGTGAAACTCTTTTTTTCTTTAATCTAAGTGGTTGCGAGTGAGTAGGTTCTTTCCGAGACCATTAACTATCGGTGTGGTTTTTCTGGTGATTTGAATTTCGAATTGGTTGCGTTGCGTTGCGTTGAGTGCTTCTAATGAATAGAAGATTGCGTACCGATTTCTCCTCAATTATTTGGTTGTAAATAGTTTAATAGATATTTTTTGTACTGTGTGTATTGTTTGTCAAATTATTTTACACGTGTTTTCTCTTGGGCGGGACAAAATGCAAACTTATTTTAATTTTACTCCTTTATTTCTTTACTATAGATACTTTCAGTTAGTAAGAAAAAACAACTAAAATGGCATGTGCTTTATGATTTTCTGCCACAAGGAAGAATTTAAGAAAAATTGGTCTGGTTGAATTTGCTTGACGTATTTGTCATGTTGTTTTTGTCATGTTGACACTAAGTGTCCTTCACTTTTATTTTAAAGTTATTTTTGTGTTAGAAACCCTTACGAATCGTTTCTGTTCCACGTCAAAAAACGAATATTCTTCGTTTTCGAAAACTTTTACCCTGAATATCTATCAGAATTTATTCCTAATTGGATCTTTAAAGAGTTTTCGAAAATACGTTCCCATGTCTTGACAGTCATCTTTGGTTTTGTACAGTATTTGTTTTGAAGTAGCAAATTCTGTTTGTAATGGTAACTTCACAGGCGAATTTTGATTTTCTGCGTATGTACTATTTGTGTTCGACTCTAGTCAGGAATTCTGTCTATTTAATTTATATTAAGGCCTAAAGCTTAAGAGTTGTTACGTTCTGTATGATGATATCGAATATGAATGATATAAAGACGTTAATCATGGACTATTTTTATATCTCTTAGATGGTTGGGTGGAAGGTTAATGATAACTTTCAGCTATGTAGTATTGTCTTTTAAGTTTATTGCGGCTGTCTTGTTTATGCCACAGCATAATTTTGGGTGCCATGTTTTAAAATATGCTTTTGGAATGCTGGCACAAGATGTATTTAAAGACCACTCAATGGTAAAAAGGGTGCCAAAGTTTTTTTATGAAAATGATATTGATAATTTCTAAGCTTTTCAACTAAGCAAAGAAAACATATAATGAAAATGAAAAGTGTTCCTGGAAACCTAAAGAAAATCGAAAAAGACCAATGATGTTTAGATGAAAGGAAACCAAATCTATGGAGAAGAATAAGTGGACACAAATGTGGAGAAAAGACAAGCCGCGGAAGATGATATAAGGATGAAGTTACGGTCACATAATAAACAGAAAAATGTGGCTAAGTTGGCCCTGACTACGAGCCCTACGATGACCTAACAAATTTTAATGAAGCCGTGAACTTTCTCGAGGACCCAACAAATTTTAATCAGGCCATGAACTCGTTTGAACGGTGATGAATGGACTTTGTCTACGAGGGACGAGTGTCGTTGTCTATGGAAAATAAAATTTTGACTTTATGTGGTTCGCGGTGGGTCTTCAAGTTAAAAATATAAGTCAGATGGAGCAATTGAAAGACGAAAAGCAAAGGTTCTTCGCTATAAGTTTGACATTGACTATGTTGAAACTTTTTTGCCTGTTATAAGACAAAGTTCACTACGACTTATTTATGCTCTGTCTGTTTAGTATCTATGGCATAGGATTTCACAAACTTCTCCACTAACGAGGAGATTCTTCTACCTGAGTCAAGAAAAAGATTGTGACCATTCGAAAAAAATTATTCGTTTAAATAAGGTACTTTATGGGCTTAAGCAGGCGAAAAGACATGAGTGGCATCCAACTCGAGGGTTTGACCTTAGGTTAGGGTGGCTGGCCGCAGCACGTGCAGCCACACTTGGGACAAAGAAGGTCCATTGTGATACCATAGGATCAAATGATCCCTCAACTATCCGTTGAACCAGCAGGAGCTAAGAATAAAGTGGTGGAGGCAGCTAATGTTTATATTAGCGAATTCACGTAGATTGTCGAAGAAATATTCTCCTAGATGTAGTTTTCTGCGAGAAGAGAAGGCTGGGCATGTGCAAAGGAGGTGAGGAATAGTCTCTTCCTTATCAATTTCTCAATTGCAAAATGCCAATCCAAATGTTATTCCCATGCAGGTCAAGCTTGAGCTTGAAAAGTATAGCTAACCAATTATCACTGGAGGAGGTAATGGCTGTTGATACAACAGTTGTTTCAACAGTTTTGAGTGATCATAAATTTTGAGCGATCAGTTAATAATACTACAAGCTTGTAAAGTTAAGAGATAAGCAAGGTAAAAAAAATGTCCCTGGTGCGAAAGAAATCTCTTTGACGGGTTGATTACAAAATCCCTTTTTCATTACCGTTGAAAGGCAAGCAGTGGCTGATTAAATTAGGTATATTTGGGGTTGACGAAACACCTTTTCCTCTTGCGAATAAAGTAGGTAATATTTATAAGTAAAATAGAAAACACTAAAAACATAAATGTAAAACAAGCGCCAGGTTCTTAGTTTAAGAAGGTTAAAAATATTGGTAGTTTGCCAAATAAACTTACAAATTTTTTTAACACTGAACCTTCTGTAAAAAAAGAGCCAAGGACTTAGTTTAAACTGGGCTCTTTTTTACATTTAAGTGTTTTTTTTTGTTATTACATTTCACAAACAAGGTTGAAACGTCTACGCTTTTGAATATGTCAACAGACACTGATTATCATCACTTTGGCTTTCTTGTCTAATAAACTATTCATTAAAATTATATTCAGCGGTTAGATTGACTTCTTTTCATGTTTTAAATGGGCAGATTCCACGCCCTTAAACGGAAAATTTTTAATTTTTGATATTTCTCCTTTCGTACATTGCAGGTCCTACCGCCCTACCAAATTTCAACACTCAACGACAATCCGAAGTTGCCCAAATAAATAATAAACGATTTTCAAAAGTGGGCGGATACAACGCCTCATGAATGGAAAATTTGAAGTTTTCGACTTTTCAAAGTACCTATATGCACCCTAGGATCTATCATTCTGCCAAATTTCACAAGTGCTTCATAATTTTGATGATCATCATCTAAGTGAGTGAGTGAGTGAGTCAGTTACGGTTTTTGTGATTTTTGAAGTCCTGTATGTTGAGAACCACTAATGCTACAGAGACGAAATTTGGTAAGGTGGACCTTTTTAATGAGCTTGCTTCAAGTTTGAAGTTTTTGGCTCAATTGGTTCCGAAGTTATAGGGGGCTCGAGAACAGCCTTTGTTTTTTCCTGTAAAAGGGGTGTGTGGCTTTACTAGAAAACTTGGCTAATCATTTTTAACCCTCAACTTAAAACTGTGCGACCGATCTCAGGTTCGATCCACGGAATAACACAAATTACATCTGAAGGTTTTTTGTTCACAGCGCCACCTCTCGCGAACTTCAGACAAACATCCGAGAGAAGTCGTTGATAGACAATTTGAATTGCTTAAAAAAAATCAGTTGCCATTTCAGAAATTCAGGAAATCATTTATACACTTAGGGCCAGTCAGGACTAGCTGATAGAGCATCTGATAGCCTATCTGGAACTTATCTAGCAGATAAACTTTTTATTCCAAAGATCTTGGATAGTGATATCTGACAGATAAAATCTCTAATAGCCCAGTTCAAGTGGCAGCTAAAGCCTTTATCTGGAAGATAAGCAAAATATTTTTTTAGGGGCGGGTTTCAATTATGAACACTGAGCAAAAATGTTTTTTTCTGGCTTAAAATGGCCTAAAAAACACAAATATTATATTTTTTTCTTGAGGAAATAACATTTTTTTTCTAATTTTTAATATATATATATATATATTTTTTTTTTTAATCAAACCATTTGACTCATTTCTGTTACGTAGCTGAATAAGTCTATACGACTATAAGTCTATACTACTGTCATATAGGTGCCTGTAAGAAAGTCTGGTGTATTTAAATTATGGGGTGGGTGGTTGGCTTTGCTTGACTTTGTCGCTCCGCTAGGGGTGTGTCAATGTCAACAAATGTCTGGCAGGTGCCTGTAGCTAAAGTTGAATTATATTGACTCTGGAGTATTTAGCAGTAGGTATAATATTTTCAGTCAATTAAAATACATGCACATTTCTGTGAAAATAAAAAACTTTAAAAGTAAAAAAAAATAAATAAAGTTTCCGCAGAAAAAGTATTTTACAGTACATCTTAGAATAAGTCAATTTAAACAAAAAAAAATTAAAAAAATAATCGAAACCAGCCTTTTTTTGCCGTGGCTGGAAAATGTATAGATACCTAGAGATACAGAAGATTTTTTCGGCTACGAGTACCTAGATTGCTGTCAAAAGTGTCGAATTTGATGAATATAACGAGCATAGTACATGGCCCCGTAGGAACAGAGTATTTAGCCCAAAAAACTTGACGATGAAGATTTTAGAATTCAATTGCCACTAAATTTTGTAGTAAATATTCTTACATTAATAAAAATTGATAAAAAAAACATCAATCGGTCAGTTTGTAGAATATTAAATTCGAGTAGGTATAATAGAATCATGTTTAATTATCAACAATAGAACAACACAATTTTGCGTCTGGTTAAGCTCCTATAAAAAACACAAAACAAATGTCGTCTGTATCGCAGCAACATTGCCGTTCGGTAGGGTGTCCATATTCCTCAAACGAAAAAAAGAGGACATCATTTACAATCAACAAACACCACCCCCCCCCCCCCCCCTGCCGTACGGTTTTTGTTAGATAAAAAATATTGTTAGAGCTGGAAACACTTGTAAAACTGTATAGTAGGGTAAAATGACAACCACCTAATAGGTAGTGCAATGCCGGAGCAAGTCCTTAAATTCCAATTCCATCGCAATATAACATTTTTTAAAACCTTCAGTTCTTACTGTATAGTGTAGGTCATGGGTTCCCAATATTTTTCTTACTGCGACTTCCTAGAGAGGTTGAAATATTTTTGCGACGCCCTTCTAAAAGCACAGATATATGTGAAGCTGATCTTACTGAAGATTCACTAAAGGGTTTTTCAATAAGGACGGTTCGACGTTGAAATATCGTCTTATGGCAATTTTGCTTGTTCACATACCCACATTCATCTAAAAATGCGCCTCGTCGCTAAAGATGATTTTTTGGCCAATTAGGTAGTTGCTGATACATTTTTCTACCAGTTGATTTAGCAGAGATTTTGACAATGAAACAAAAGAAATAACAATATGTAATGACCAATAATGTAATAAAACATAAATAAATAAAATGTATCTACGTTTACAACCATTTGTCCATTTTTTAATTAGTGAACCCTATTTGTATCTAGTTCCTATTTACAGAACTGTTAAATACACGTGAATAACTGAATTTATTTCGAGGTTTCCCCATACAAAAAAAAAGTATCATTAAAATTTCATAATTCACTCTAATGATCGCCTCCACTTTTAATTGAATAAAATAGGGCACTGAGCAAGATACCTACTTTTTAGCCGCCTACTATAATTATAAAGAAATAGCCCATAAACTACTTTATGGTTTTGTTTTGTATGTATTTGTATGCTCCTATCCAAATCCATTTGCGTATGGGAGAAATCACTTGAATAATTGTTATAAACGATCAGTTTTGGGAGAAATTCTATTCCATTTAGAACTCCATAGGCACCTTGAGGTTAGAGCTCATCAATTGATTTTTTTTTTTTTTTTAAGAATTCATCATGTTTCTGTTAAAATTCCTATCGAAGTCAATTTGAAACACGGAAACTCCCTTCTCATAATTCATGATCGCATGGATGGAACCGATCGTCGACTCCAACCTCTGAGTCAACATCAACACTATTTACCCTCTTCCAAGAATATAATTGCCATCCGGCAGCGCTCATCATAATCCGATTCATAATTCTCCTCGTTTTGCTCAATCAGCGAAAAATAGACAAAAAAACGCGACAGAAAAAAAGGGAATAATAACAAAACCTAAATAAGTATAACACCCAACTATGACTACATAGCTGCTCCCGAGGTCACTCACTCCTATGTTCTTCATTTTGTTCCTCCACCTTGTATGTGCTATAATTAAAAAAAAAATTATTTTATAGGTACTTACGTTACAATTTTCCCACCAAAAAGGTAATTGTATCTGCAGACAGACTGGTAGTTTCTGGGCTTCCCTCACGATGCACAAATATTGTAACTACACACACATAATCCACAGTAGTTTGTTCGGTAAACAATTGAACCGAACTTCCTTAAACAATATTTTTTGTTTGCATTTAATTAATTTTTATTTTTTTTTTAATTTAGGATAACACTTGTTCAACACTTTCTCAAGGAAATACTAATTAGATGGTTGACTATGACTAAGTTAGTTGTATGTAGATACTTAACGGTGTAATTTTTCATTCCCTATTTGGGTGGGAAACCCTTTTTGTTGTTGTTACTGAGCAGACACGGCTTATCTTATTGCTCTACATTGCACGCAAAGCGGAAACAAACCGCAATCACTGCACACAATCGTTACTATGACACTAATTTGACATCTGACAGAATATATACTCGTATGATTTGTTTTTAACCGTCACGATACCGATTGTCACTAGCGAAACCAAAAAAAAAAAAAAAAAAATAAGACAAACCACCGAAAGATACTCTTTAAAGGCCGATTAGATAAAAACAGTATCTAAGTATCTTGTTCTTTTGTATAAGACAAGCGAAGTGTATTGTACGCGTCCATCAAGGTCGCTGTCGAGGCACCGAATGCAAAGCAAACATCAGATACATTTTTCCCACCATCACCATCGCCATCATCATCATCCACATCGTGGTCGACGACGAAATGAAGAAGATACACTTCTTCGTCGCGTTTACTACCTCTACTCTAGCACTACCAATTTTTTGACGTCGGTCGTCGTCTTCTTCTTCGTCTGCTTGTATAGAGATACTATAACTATAGTGGCCAAGAAGTATCTCTCTGTGTACAAACGGGGTAACAACAACACTACACTACACAACTCAGCCAATGGCTCTGTAATTGTCTAACGATTGTTGGCCCGACTTAAGGCTTACGACAACGCAAACACCAAACGTTAGCATCTTCGTCTTGAACGTTGTTGTTGTTGTTGTTGCTGGATGTCGATAGTAGTTGGTGGAAGCACCATAGTACCGATGGTAGTTGTTTGAAGTGTGTGCTTGAAAAAGTTACCTCTACCTGTACCTGTTCGGTTCGCGATTCTATTGCAACTATAGTGCGGCGGCAGTTTACAGTGCAACGATAGTGTCTTGAGGCGTGCGACCAGAAACTCAATCCGTCTTGTGGTGGATGTGATACCCAATTTTGGGGAGGAAACATCCCATACACTGCGGGAGATGTGCGGAGTGCGGCGGCAAAATGTGCGTGCTGTGCTTGTGGTTAGTCACTAACGCTTTTGAAGAATGGCACAAGGCACACCACAGTAAAGAGGGTTGCCATGTGACCAATTGATTCGTGATGGATTATTTTTAGAGTGTTTGGTGGTTGATGATATGCGTTTGGATTTCTACAAGGAGTTGCCCATATTTCTAAGGAATAGATCTTGCGCTGCTTATGGTATTGGCTTTTGTCGCGAACCTCAGGGTTCATCTGCTTGCCTCTAAACACGAAGTTGAATGGGTGCCGAAAAATGGTACTGGGTATATATGAAATCATGCCGTATAAACTCTCGGCTCCATATGCCCCATCTAAATACAAAAAAGGCGAACCGATGTTTTCCAAGAACCATCGCAAATCTCCGCATCCGCTGTCGAAAAGGAGATCCTATCCGAAATACTGCGCAATACTCGTCTCAAACCATTCTAGTGTATTACAGAATGGTTTGAGACGAGTATTGCTAATCGAATTGGAACGAACAATTGTGATTTTCGGTTTCGCAGATAGTTCACACCATGCACCACATTTCGGCAAGGATATGCGCTATCATTTATGACTTTTTTTAATTTCTTTTAGGAGCAGGTGTCAACATAAAGGCATTACATTTAACAGCTCCGTGGGGTATGCTTCTGGGGTATGCAGACGATTTTGACATCAGCGACAGCTCCAAGCTATACCTTAATGGTAATTGAAGAACAAGCCAAACTGGTTGGTCTTGAAATATGTGACGTACGGGACGAAGCATCAGTATTGATTGAGATAGTTAAGGAGTTCATTCATCTATCTCAGAGTAAATATTACCTTGCTTTAAGGCGCCGAAAGCTGGACGAATACGAGCTCATATTGGTATAATTTCAATAGGGAGTGGACCATCTAGTGGTTTCTTTTAAAATCATAGGTTATTTTGACACTGACAGCTGTTTCCCGCTCGAAATCTTGACGAAAGTCAGTATCATACCTTCGCGGAACGAAATGAGTCGCTTTACGCTTGAACAAAGTTGGGAAATAATTAAAACTTATTTCTAAAGTGAGTCCTGTGTAGCCCAAACAGTGCGTTTTTTGAAAATAAGTTTTGGCCGAAATGAAGCACCCACCCATCTTTTCTGACGTGGCGCTTTTTCATCTCTGCGGCTACGTTAACAAACAAAATTGCCGTATCTGGGGCTCGGAAAACACGCACGTTATTGTCGAGAAGCCAATGGTTTGGTGCGGATTGTCGAGTGGTGGCGTCATTGGACCATTTTTCTTCGATAATGAGGATGGGAACAACGTTTCGGTCATCTGCAACGGTGGGTGTTACAGAGCAATTGAAGACATGGATTTGGACGACCTCTGGTTCATGCAGGATGGTGCGCCATGTTACACAACCGATCGATCTTTTGCGCACCAAATTCCCAAATCGTGTTATCAAGCCGTCTTGGCGGTGTCAATTTGCCGCCTCGGACTTTTTTTGTGGGGAACCGTGAAACCCCGATTTTATGTCAATAATCCAGAAACGATTCAAGCACTTAAGGCCAATATCATCCAAGCAATCCGTGAGCTACAGCCCGAAACCATCAACAAGGTCTAGGAAAATTGGAGTGACAGAATGCGTTACTGCGAAGCCAGCCGAGGCAGCCACTTGAACGACGTTGTATTCCATAATACATGGACAAAATTTAATTTTGTTCAATTATATGAGATGGAGCCGTCTTTACCACTCAAAGCCCAATCACGTGCCTAATCTCCTCTTTTTATTTTCTATACTCCGACTTTGTCGCCTTTTTCTTCCTCTCCCATGTATCATTCTGCTTCTGCGTGAGCTGCTTCATTACCTTCGATGTTCCCCCGTTTCCTGTCGGTTTTTCGTTTCATCGGAATTAAGAGTTAATAACCAACGATCTATAAGAATTTTCAGTTCAGTTCTGTCTGTTGCCAAGATGTGAATGTAAACTGAAAAGTCAAAGCATATATTGGATCTGCTACAATGACCGAATAGACGGACGGACAGATCCAAGAGGATCTTCAAATTCCATCAGCCCTCAGGCCCTACGTCTCCGAGACCAAGCTATTGCGAATTCCAGAGGGCTTTCATCTGAAAGCAACGCCGTGATGATCGTGATCCTAGTAGACGAAGGGCTGTAGTGTCTCGTGCAGATAGTCTTCATGGAGCCGGTCGGTATTCGAGAATCTATTAAGTAAAATAGGATTATGGATGACAATTACATAAATGGAAGTAGATGTCGAGATTGTTCTGTAATTATAATATCTAATCATCCGCTGTAGGCAATTTTGGTTTATCTACCAACCCTAAACATAATATTTATATACATAATTCGGATAATTAAAGCTACTTCAAAATGCGACTATTGAGATGAAGTTCAATTACAGCGAATGTCTACGGATATTCTATATCTTACCATACTCCATTATATTGGGATTCCACATAAGTCCAGTGAATGGCTTAAGAAAGCCGACTTTAAGTTGTAAATTTTTTTTAAAAGAAACTCCATATTTTAATTGGTTGATAACATTGGATAAGTCCTTTGAATAGAAAGAACGAATTTGCAGACCGAATCTTCAGTTTGGTAAAAATCCCTTACTAATTTTATATTCTGAGTACTTTACTATAGATTTTTTCCAGCAATATCTTAGAGGGTTGCCATTGCACGTTATTTTTATGTCAGGTTTAGGTATATTGGAGAATAAAAATGTTCGCAACATTATAAAGGGTCCGCCAAATAACTTTTTTTTTTTGAGAATGCTATAAAAAAAAACTACTGAATATTTTCTCAAATTTCTTCTTTTATTTGAAAGTACAATCCTGCCGGTTAATAATGGAAAATAATTTCATTCAAATGGCTGCCTCGGCTGGCCATGCAGTAGCCTACACGATCGGTCCAATTTTTAAGCACATTATCGATTGTGTGCAGCTGTATTTCACCAATGGCTTCACGAATATTGTCCTTTAAAGCGTCATTTGTCTCTGGCATGTCGGCGTAACACTTATCTTTTACGGCACCCCACAAATAATAGTCCAACGGTGTCAAATCGCAGCTCCGCGGTGGCCAAACGACATCAGCTCTGCGGCTGATAATGCGATCTTCAAAAACAGGGCGCAAAACATCGAGTGTAGCTTCGGCTGTGAGGCACGTAGCGCCGTCCTGTTGAAACCAAATGTTGCCAATATCCTCCTCTTCAATTTTTGTGAAAAAAAATTCGTTCAACATGGCCCGATAACGATCGCCATTGACTGTAACGGCCACTCCTTGCTCATTTTCGAAGAAAAATAGCCCAATTATGCCTCTGGACCAAAATCCGCACCAAACAGTGACTCGTTTTGGGTATATCGGCTTTTCAATGTATGCGTGCGGGTTTTCTGTGCCCCAAATGCGACAATTTTGCTTGTTTACATACCCGCTGACGGTGCTTCTCTTCTTCTAAAATCCGTACGCAATTTTCGCACACATTCTGCAACATTACCATAATTTTCAAAGTAATGTCGCAATATTTCCCAGCGTTGTTCAAGCGTATACACAACCATATTCGTTCAGCGGAAGGATAAAACTAATTATCTGTCAAATCAGACATGAGCTAAGTGTTACCATTCGCGAAATAAGCAATAGTTGAAAAAAAAAACGTTAGATGGCGGACCCTTTATTTAATAGTAACATATTATTCCAAGAATTTATAAACTTTTACAAAACGTTTCTCGATTACATAGGAAATCTGGCAACTCTATGAATTAAAAGCTTCACCATAACTGCAAATGACTACCACTGCAAAATGCACATTGCACTTGCAGCTATTGAATATGTGTAAACATCAGTGAGCAATGCACCGGAAGAAATTACGCTTTTAAATTAGCTTTATGTGGCTCTGGTTGTATTCCTACGCCCTACGCCCCTCCAGAGGCAGCTACAGTCATAGTTGTCGTCACTTGACGCGCTGCCTAAACTGGCACCTTTGGTGGGACTACGATGACGGGAGTTATTAGGGAATTAATGGTCTTGGGTTTCATTTCAATGGTGTTTTATTGTCGTTTTGCTTTAGCGGCATAGGGGGCGTCTTGTTTTTTTCTTTTTGCTGTCTTCCCTCTGTGATTCTTACTATGTAATCTATCGATGGGAAGATCTTTTGGCGGTGATCCCAGCACGCTTGCCGGGGAAGATTGCATTCGTGATGGGAATTCTCATCTAGCTTGGGTTATGAAGGGAATTTGCGCGCGCAGCCCCAAAGAATATGGGAGTGCTGGTGGGTAAGCCGAGTTAGTGGTTAGAGAAGAGGAATTCCTGTTTTATTGCTTTTTTTTTGGGGAGCGTTGTGTTCTTAGGAAATGCATCAGCATTTTTGTGGCTTCGGGGATTGGTAAATTATTTATGAGAAATTGCACAATATTATTAGGTAACTCTGACTACAGATTACATATAAGCACTTTATTTTCCAATGCCACTTGGTATTGGTAGGTATACCATAAACCATAAGGCAACTGAAAGTAGGCCATTCGATAGGAAGTCATAGCTCACAAGCCAACTTTTTTCGATCGAAAACTAACATATACTATAAGACTGGGGGTTTTGTAATACGTATATTCTTATTTAATGTAATCATAAAAAATATTAGCGAATAGATTTTTAAAAAAATGTTTTTGAAGTCACTATTAGAATTGTTTGAAGAAACTTTTTGCATCAAAACATTTTTTTTTTGGGGCCGAGGAAAAAAGTCAAAAAAGTTGACTTTTACAAAAGTTCCAAATTTTCAATGGTTAAGGAAAGTTTTGTATCATTTAAACAGAAATTAAATCACCTTTCCATTGATGCCAAAATTTACATGAAGTAAGTTCAAATTTGGGCGCAGTAGCGCTGTGGTTAGTGTGCTGGACTACTGTGCGAGGGATCCCAGGTTCGATCCCCGGAAAAACACAAATTACAACTTAAGGTTTTTTCTACTGCGCCACCTCTCGCGAACGTCTGACAAACATCCGAGAGTATGACTGTCCTGAAAAAGCTTCTCAATTAAGCCGTTCGGAATCGGCATAAAATTGTAGGTCCCTTACATTCGTCCCAAAAATAGAAACTCACACAAACGAATGGTTGCGAGAAGCTAGGCCTTGGGTGTCTACCGCCTGTTGCGCCGCCTATTTATTTATTTATTTAAGTTCAGATTTATGAGTAGAAATAATTTAACTTTGTGTAAATAATTGTGCCGACCACTGTACGGCAGCCATGTTTTTCTGGATCTGATTCAGTTTTGTGTAGTTGAGCGAGACGTATACTACAGAACGAAAAAGCTTTCTGTTTCTGTTCTTTGTCACTTGGTGCCTTTAGGCGGCTCTCAGATTGAGGCAGCAAGCAATAAGCAGCTAAGCAACACTAGCAACTATCATTAAGCAACACGCAACTTTTTATGCCTTAAATTTTTAGCTCGGGAATATTTTTCCACAACTTCTAGGAGTTTTGTTAGAAGTAAAAAGGCCTCAAACGCAATGAGCTATTTCTTTCGTTATTTTAAACAGAGTTTCGTCAGTTTTAAATAAAAGAATTGAAATGTAAGTACTAAGTAAAATCTGACCTCAGTATATCTGTAACAGCCATAAAGAGCTGCCCTAAAGGAGGACTGTGGACTCTGGTTATGGAGTAACCCAAAAAACTGCCATGAATAAACTGAATACGGTTCAACGGCTCAGCTATAAAAGCCCATAGCTCATCCATTATTTATTCCAAATTAGAACTGCACTGTTTCAATCCCCTTCAAATACTTAGTACAAGGAACAAATATAGATTATGGTGGGTCCCCGGCCATGAGGGAATTGAAAGAAATTAAAAAGCTAATGAACTAGTCAGAAGAGGCTCGGAAACCCCATTTTATAGGACCCGAACCTTTCTGTGCAATCTCCATGCGCTGCGTTGTTGATGTTAAATCTTTAAAGGTTCGTTACTTGTTACTCGTCATTTCTATAATGTTGGTCACGTCACAATTGGACAAAGAGGCGTGGCACAGCCCATAAAAAAAAAAAACATTAAAAATCTTATATCTCGAAAACAGCCAAATCTATTGAGCTCAAATTTACAGAAAATCTTAGGAATTCGCACAGGAGTGCTCCTCTGAAGATTGGTCAAAATTTGACAAAGGGGCGTTGCACTATCCATATAATTAAAAACATCCAATATCTTATATCTCAAAAATCACCGAATCAATTGAGTTCGAATTTGCAGACAATCTTAGAGCCCAGAAGTAAATTGGCGT
Organism: Cheilosia scutellata; assembly: GCA_955612985.1. Lineage (NCBI taxonomy): Eukaryota > Metazoa > Arthropoda > Insecta > Diptera > Syrphidae > Cheilosia > Cheilosia scutellata. The sequence goes on from OY015314.1 coordinate 62,213,845, forward strand.
GGCACCGCCCAGACAAAAAAAGCATTAAAAATCTTATATCTGTAAAACCAACCAATCGATTAAGTTAAAATGTACATACAATCTTAGGTATTGGGCCGGGAGCGTTCCCGTGAAGATTGGTCCAAATTGGACAAAGGACCGTGGCACCACCCATACAAAAAACACCTTCTATGGGGTGAAACTCGATGAGGTTATAACTCGATAACCCCTGCGCCGATTCTCACAATTCTATTTTTGTTCCATAAAAAATTCCAAAAAATCGATTCTCAGTTTACGCATTTTACGAAAGAGCGACGCAAGGCGAGTACGGGTCAGCTAGTATTATATAAAAACGTTGGTGCGTATGTAAGTCCGATAATGGCCGCTGAACCACTGGAGCTATCCGCCTTCATTCCTATTAAAAAAAAATAATTGAACGAAAATATCAAAATAAATCTTAAAATATTTAAAATAACAACGTTTGTGGGGTCAGCTAGGGACAATATAATTTTCATTGAGTTGTCAATTCCAGTTCCGCACCTCTTTGACTAACCATGCATGATCAACAATGGCAAACAACTTTATTATAGTGTCACTTAGTGTCGTAATAAAACACGTCAATTTCACGCAATTGATTGAAATTCCTTGTGCAGAGGCGACTTGGCCCAAATATGAACAATCGAAAAAGAAAAACCATTCAACCAATCGGGAGGCTAAACTAAATCAGTAGCAGAAAAACATCCCCGCCAATTGACTCGGTATCCATCACATCAAGACCCCCTGATGTGAAATATGATTGCAATCTTCCCTAATTGGCAAGTGCTTTCACATTTCCAACCGCGATCAGCTACCTGACTGAACAGTGAACTGCCCTCAGTTGGCAACGCACATTGTGAATAGAAACCGCTGTAGATACTGGACATCTATCTACATGGTGCATCCAGTGCTATCGTCCGAACCAGATCAGTGATGAATGGGGCAGGACAGCTGCTGTAGTGGTAGAGCAGTTGCATTTTCATGTGAATTCTATTTCAGTTATTTTCGCCGAGCACAATGTGCAGAATGTTGCATTTTCCTTTGCCTATGGATTGCAAGATTACCTCTATTTGGTATATGGTCCGAGTTAATAGCTGAAAACTTGTTTTTTGTTTTTATTTATAATATTCTTTCAATTTCTATGCAGCAACAATGTTTTTCCTAACGCTATGCTGCACGCATTAAATTCTGCGGAATTTAAATGCATCCCGATGGAACGGTGTGTGCGGAGAATCGATTGACATGATGTTACTTACTCGTTCCATGGATTGTATGCGGTTTTTATGCCATCGTCTGTGGTATGTCCTTAAGGACGCACCAAGTGTCTTATGGGAAAATCTGAAGTTGACAATAACTGGTCTGGTTATAGTGTATTCTGGTTGTGTGCCGTCTGATGCTATCAATCTTGCGGGAGCATTAATCTGACAGCATCGCAGGGAATTCGCAAATCGAATTGGACGATAATTCGTGAGCAGAGATTGTCTGCCATTACGATTGAAGGACTGTCGATCTATGTCGAAAAGTTTGAGATCTATAATGAAGAAAAAGTTTGTTGCGCTATGATAAAAGAACCATCATCGTTCATCAACCTGATACAGTTTGAACTGGGACTAGATTAATGAGCGCTTTGGAAATGGCTTCAGAACTGCTCAGTTTGGTCGAAATTTTGAGCCGGTCTTGAAGACCATTGAACTGTTAACAGTTGAACGTGTCTTGTACAACAATAGGACGATACTTATCTACAGGAAAAGTTTATTAAATTATTTTGTGCCATTCAAATTGGATCTGCATTATATGATTTTTCAGAACGACCAGCCATTGTCATATGGGAACTTCGTTGTTAACTATAGTCTGCTACAAAATTCGAATTTAGTTAAACCCTTTCTGATGCATGATGACCTTGATGACATATACAGACATATACAGTGTCAGGTATATTCTGGGCATTTACGGACCCAACACTGGAACTTTAATATGCACTCATCGACTTCAAAGCCGCGTATGATAGCATACATCGTCAGGAGCTCTATATGGAGAGATATAGCCGAATTCGCAATCCCGGCAAAACTGATTCAGCTGTGTCGCGTGACGCTGGAAAACACGTGCTACATCGTGCAGTTTGGAAAGTAGATCCTCCGAGCTATACCAAACATGCACTGGATTTCGGCAAGGAGATGCGCTATAATGCGACGACTTCAATCTCGTACGTGAACTCCACGAATCACACCCAAGTGGAGATCCGATGAAGAATTACCCTAGGGAACCGTTGCTACTTCGGTTTGGCAAAACAACTGGGTTCAAAACTCCTAACTCGAAGGACGAAATGTATGCTCTACAAAACTCTTATCCTACCAGTTCTGCTAAGTGGTGTCGAGTGCTGGACGATAAGAAAGAAGGGAGAGCTGATACTATGGTCTCCTTCGAAAGAAAAATATTATATTTCGGTGGAGTAGAAAATACAATCGCGAACTCTTCTAGCTGTACCAATATGTATAGATGTAGTCTAAAAAGGCAAAACAAGTCGACTCCATTGGCTCAGCCACAACGAGCAAATGGACAATAATGCTCCAGCTATAAGAGCATCTTCGAATCCCAAACCCCATATTCGAGAAAGCAAGTAAGATGCGCTATCAGAAGAACGAACTTCCGTTTCAGAGATCAAGCCATCGCGGATGGCAGTGCCAGAGTACTTGGTCTGGACAGCTGGAAGCAGCATGCTCGAGATCGCAGAGGATGAAAGGCTGCAGTGTCACAGGCAGAGTCTCTTCACGGGTCGGGATCGGGAGTTCGATAAATAAGTAAGTAAGTTAAAATAACAGGGTGTGTTGCAAATATTATTTCACTCCGAGATCGTCACCAAACAGCGGTTGAGCTGTCTCAGAGACTTAGATCCGTTAGAGGGACGGATGTTCTTGCTCAAACGGTGAGGCGGCGCGGCGATTAGTGGGCCTGAGAACAAGAAGACCTGCTCGTGTACCGAGACTCGGTACAGGTATAGCACAAGCGACGTCAGATGGAATATGCTCGCCTTCACCAAGATTGGACCGAGGCCGACTGGAGTAGAGTTCTTTTCACTGATGAATCAGGGTTTTGTCTGCGTTCACCAGATGGACGTAGCAGAGTGTGAAGACGTTCAGGTGAGAGATACTCTTCGGCGACAATTGCCCACAGGGAAAATTTCTGGGGAGGTTCCGTCATGGAGTGCATCGTGGAAGGGTCGGTGAACTCCAGGTATTATGTAACCAACATTCTGCAGAAATATGTGGTTCCATTCGCACCATTTATTGGAGAAAACTTCCTTCTGATGCATGTCAATTTGCCAATTTGCATCAAAGTTGCCAGGTGCGTTACTGGCTTTTTACAAAAAATAGAAATCGCCGTCATGGCTGATAAGCCCGGATATGAATCTCATCGAACACATTTGGGACTTGCTCGGAAGAATGATTACGAAGCAACCAGCCCTTCCAGAGACACTCAGTGGGCTGAAATCTGCTCTGCTCGAAGTATAGGTGAATTATGACGACAACATCGCAAGGAACCTTATCCAAGGTATACCCAGGTGGATTAAAACTTTATTGGATATTCGGGAAGCAAATATCCATTACTAAAGGAACGAGGATTCTTTGAAAAAAAAAAAATAAAAATAAAAATGTTAAGTTCTGAAGCCCATTTTCGTTAATTTATGTTTCATTTGAAAGTTCTTTAATTTTTTTATTTCGACATGAATTACTTAATTTTATGTTAATAAAAAAAAGAGTAGATATTAAAAAAAAAATTGTTTTCGAACTTATTTGAAATTATCGCAAAACTTCAAGGTGCTTCACTTTTTTTCTAACTCAAATACAAAATTCCTAATTACTAATTCCGGGCTCAAATATCCCAAAAAGTCTACGAACGATTTTGGAAATATTTCACTTACATAACGAGCTGAACTTCAGCTTTCATTTCATACAAAATTCGTTAATGTTCGCCTTGAACTCCGAAATGGGTCATATCCTTTAACCTATAGACACAAAAAGAGATAACATTTGTATCGCGCACGGTTTTAAGCGTTTACACATATCTCAGCGCAAAGTTTGTAGGTCTTATAAAGTACCATTCACACACCATATATATAGGTGAACCCCATATCACTAGATAGTTTGACTATCTGAGCTCGCCTGGCTAAAATTGAGTTACCTAATGACCGTTTAACCAACTTTTCGCAATCAAATACAAGCCACACTCAATTGCAAATCTCCCCCGCTGCCTCTGAAATGAATTCGAATTCAAATTGACAATCGCTTAATTGAATCCCCGCACAGTCATCACCACCAGTTCCAATTGCTTACAAACAATTAACCGCCTTTTGCCCAGTCCATCTGCGAAATCAGCGTAAAAAATCTCAATTTATTTATAATTGCTCAATTGGCCTAACTGAATGTGTCTCCAACTCGAGTGTGCTTCAATCGTCACCTAGGCATAAACAGGCACTCCAGAATCTCATAAAACCCGCCACAACACACTCCCCTGGCTCAACATCTTGTAACAATTTATAAACAAAATCAACAATTTTACGATCAAAAAAAAATTCCAATCCATGTTAGACACGGTACTTCAAAATGAAATCCTGCCATCCATGGTGGCATGCTATCTAAACAACAACCAGTCCTGAATACAGCTACACACGAAGTACAGTGCACTTTGCAGTCAGTATAATGGCAGAAAAAAAGTGTCCATCCACCAGCAGTAACTATACACAGTACAATCTCGTTCCGTCGTTCTTCCTGCTGGATCATCAGGTTTTTCACAATTTTCCTGGTATTTGTTTATAAGCAATTTTTTTTTTTCGTTGACTATGCGGTACCCCGTTGTGTTAGCTGGTTTTTGTGTCTTCAGACCTGAATCTCATTTTGTGCAGAGTTTTCCTGATTTTCTGCAGCTCTTCTGCCATGCCCGCCCTCTAGTAGTGTATCTTTTGTTTTTAACTGTCAATTAGAAATTATCTTTTTTTTTTTTTGGGTCAACTGATCGGTGTAACTGGCACAGATATCTACTTCTTCGTGCAACAATGCAACTATATGTTTTGATGGAATTGGTGCAAACAAATTTGTCCGGTGGTACATGCAATATACCCAGTGGATGATATGCAATGAGTCCACAAGTGATTGAGTACTTTGTGTCCAGACTCACTGTGGCAAGCGACACTTATGATGACAGCGCAGATCGATCAACCCGCGGGGAGCTGATAATAAGTTGTAAATTTAGGCCTAGACAGCAAAAAGGACATTGCCATCGAACAACTTATTTTTTACCGCATAGAAGACAACGGCAAATAAAAAACGGAATAAGTTACAGCCTGGCTATAAACTCTTGCGGATAATCATGATTAATTAAAGCCAGTTTGTGGATATGTCCAATTCTGTTGAACATGTCTGCGGCAAATAAATTACATTTGATGTGCGTAAGAGCCCCACAGATACGGACCGCATGTTCTGGTTGTATGATGCGCATTTGATTTCCTATAGCAATCTGTGTTTTTTTTTTAATGCGATTCAGGCCTATATGTTGGTATTGCAATAAACCTTTACGATTACCAAGATTGCATTTAAATAAGGAGACGTTTTGACTGAGATAAGATAAGTTTTGTTACTCAAACGGGACCTATGAATAATTCCCTGTCCATTAGCAGTTTTACTAAAAATCAAATCTTTAGTATCGCCGCACTTGAATTGCAGTTGCATTTATTACCACCCCCAGTGGTGTAAATCCAACTCCGTATTGAAGTAAAAACCTTGTAGTGGATGGAGTATCTATAGTCGCATAGAGTTATAATACAACCAAGAAGTCTGTATAAATCCTGGCATTAGGAACTCATCAGAGAAGTTCCCGTCATGTAAATCAAAATTAAGTCTATGTAGGTAGGTAGATTTGTATTCCCACACAAACTTGGGAGCTAAGCAAATGCCAGTTAATATTCTCATCACTTCGTGCTCTTTATCTCTGCAACGAAAAAATAATCATGTACCTAATATCAATCGTATTAAAATTTGCATAATATTTCCCGATCAGTTATAAGCTCGTCTTTTATGTGAAACCTTATAATCAAAAGTGAATGTTTCACGGTAGTTCGATATGCACTCGGCTCGGGTCAGGGATGTTAATTAGGCCACCATTTCAGTTGATTGTTATAATTCAGTTTTGCCAACAGTATAGTTGCTGGTTTTTACTGATTACGTATAAACAAAATAAAAATTGTCTGAATGAGTGTATACAATTTAAATTTACATGCAACATGTGCATCGGACAAATAAATCTTAAAAAAATTGTCTTCACCTTTTTAACCGCGGATGACAGGTTTATTAAGATTCATGTTTATGAATCGAGATCGAGAACACTGCGCGCGCACCTGTTTCTGGATTAGGCTTGTCAGAGGCAGTCGCGTGATAAATCATCCAATTAAGTAGTCACAACAGTATTCCAGTTCTAGCCCCTGTTGGGCGTTGTGTGCTGCTGCTGATGTACGCCAACGGCGCGAGTATAATAATCAGTTTATGTCAGTCAATGTCGCGTGCTACAATGATCAGGTTATTATCTCTAAACATTAATTCAATTCGATGACAGAGGAGAATGTGTAAAGAAGATACCCTCCTGTGAGATTACTGTACGGTGGTCCTTTCAACATAGGTACAGATTAACAGGATTAACATTTGCAAGTTACTTTGGATCACCAAAATCCAGAAACACTGGTTTCCTATTACATGAATGAAGGAAATATAAGATTACAATATTCAGTTGTTATTTTTTTCACATTTTCTTTGTACATAATGTATCAAGAGACATAGTCAAAAAAGAAAACATGCACATGACGTTTTATTGTGTTAACGATCTCGCCACAGAGGTTTTGCATTTTTTCTTACTCTGTACTGTTACGTCACAATATAACTTCCCATATATTTTGGTGAAGGTAGCTAATCAAATTTTGCAACAACAACCAGAAATCATACGGTTGTCGTCGTTTTGCATTTCTTTGATTCAAGAAAGATAATTACGCCAAAAGCAGGCGAGAATATGAGAACGCTTTTGCTAAGTACCTAACCTTAGATACGAAGATAACAATTATTAAGACTGCTGAGAAGCTGACTCACGGGCCTATTCCGTCTATCAAAGCAAAAGAACTTGCCAAAGAAATAAAAGGGTCGGGTTTCCAATGTAGGAAATTCGGTTAAACTTTAATTTGTAAAGACTATAAATTAAACACAATGAATTAGGTCGATGTGAATTGATTTTTATTTTCGCCTTTTTTCGTCTTGTCTCTTCTAGAAGATGGCCGCCCTCCCTCTTCGTACCATTATTTATCTTTTAGTTTGTAGATGGAGCACTCACATCATGATAGTTCTAGTGGCTACGTTACATTTGACAAGAATAGGTATTACAAATTTAAAATTTGTCTGCCTTTAAATAGCCTTAAGAAGAACGCAAATAAAATAAAAGAAGGAATTAATACCAAACAAGACTCAATTTTTGGGGGAAATACTAAAACAACTTTCGAAACGACGAACAAACTTATAGCAGATTATAATTGTTGCATATACGATTAATCTTTGACCAAAGACTCGTATTAGGTTATGGTTCACAGTCACTTTGTGATTGTTTTTCCATAAGTCTCGGTAAACATCGAGTAAATAGTGCGTCTAGGCAGATGTGGTGGTTCGTCTACTGATGAGCCCACCCACCACATCGGGGTGAAACGCATTTGGAGTTGAGGCCACTTAAATGTTTTTATAATATTCATCAGGATAAGGTTATATACTGAGCCAGTGCCGTAACTAGGCTTTTATGCGCCCGGTGCGACCTCCTATATTTGCGCCCTCGAAAAATATACTGATTTTGCGACGTTCGGATATCTAATTTAGTTACTTGTTAGAATTTAAAATATATTAACTTTAACTTTAACAAAAAAAAAAAAAAATACATTTGCCAAAATAATAAGAAATTTGACAAAAACGTTCCACCTAAAACATTATGGAAAAATATTCGTGAATTAGGTGTTGGTCGACAGAAAGCACAGTTTCCTGAGAACATCAACGTAGATGCCTTAAATGCGGAATTTGCGAAAGTCCAGTGCTCCACACCAAATGTCTCAATACCGAATGAATTATTAAATGACGTTGCACGCGACAATGAATTTTATTTTCAAAGAATAGATGAGGCAGATGTTGCAAGTGCTTTATTAGGCATCAAATCTAAAGCAGTTGGTTGTGACGACATAAATTCCGTCTTCATAAAGATCATTCTACCTCATATTCTTCCGATACTTACGCATATATGCAATACCATAGTTCTAACATCTACTTTTCCTATGGCGTGGAAAGTTGCTAAAGTTGTCCCAATACTCAAGAAACCAGCTACCCGCTTATCGCCGCCTGAATATAGACCGATTTCCATTCTCCCCTTTCTATCTAAGGTACTGGAAAAAATATTACACAAGCAGATCTCGAGTTTTATTAAAAAAACAGCCTTCTAAGCCCGCGCCAGTCTGGTTTTAGAGAAAATCATAGCTGCACATCATCTATCATAAAAGTAGCTGACGATATCAGACAGGCTATGGACCAGGACCAGATGTCCTTTCTATGTCTTCTGGATTTTTCAAAAGCCTTTGATACTGTCAATCACACAATTCTGATCTCAAAACTGAAAAAAACTGTTTCGTTTTTCCGAAAGTGCCGCTAAATTGATGTTCGCTTACCTTTCTAATCGGAGACAGGCTGTTGTCGCCGGTAATAACTCGTCCTGTTTTCTAAATTTATTGTCTCTTGCAGTCATAAACTCTGGCATTCACATGTCACGCCGACGATGCACAAGGGGATGGGGCTCACAAACTTAACAGTGAACTTAAAAGCATTATTCGCTGGTCCGAAAATAATCAACTCTTATTAAACCCTAAAAAATCGCAATGCATAGTTATTTATAAAACTAAACTTGATATTAGTTATTTTCCCATCTTGTATCTCGGCAATTCAGTCTTACAATATGTGGAAAAAGTTAAGAATTTGGGCATTTGGTTTGACACAACACTTAGCTGGGACCTTCATATACGATCAGTAATTGGTAAGATATATGGTTGCTTACGAACTCTTTCTCTGTCAAAACAATTCACACCTCAACATGTTAGGCTCAGCTTAGCCAAAACCATCATCATACCGATCATTACATATGGGTGCCAGATTTTCTGTTGCCATAATGCTGAGACCAGACGAAACCTTACTGTAGCATTCAACAATGTAGTCCGGTATGTATACAACCTCAAACGGTTTGATCATATATCGGCTTATTCGAAAAATATTCTGGGATGCGACCTGTATACATACATGAAATACTGCGCCCTTAAAACATTAAATAACTTGTTAATAAATAAAGAACCGTTGTACCTTTATGAAAAAATTGAATTCTCAGTCTCCAATCGGTCTTATATCTTTATTCAACCGAGATTTAGTTGTAATTGCTCTGAGCGCCAATTTCTTGTTTACGTCATCAGGCACTGGACTGAGGCTAAATGGATTGCATTTTAAATCAAAGTTCATATTCATAACAACTGCAACACCTTTTTATAGGTAATATTTTTATTAGTTAACTTATCTTGTTTGGGTTTGTAATGTTGCGAGACTTACGAGTGTCACAGTTTAATCTTTCAACCCGAATTACCTAAAAGTTGGCCCTGGTTATTTTTGCGCCCTCCTGGTCCTACGCCCTGTGCCTGGGCACCGTTGGCACCGCCCTAGTTACGTCACTGTACTGAGCATATGTATTGTATTTTCTTAATTGTTTGAAGTTTCTGAAAACTTGCATGGAAAAGTATAGGGAAAGGGAACAGTTTCCTACCTTACAGTGAGCCTCAAAAGTTTTAAAATAGTAGTAGTAGTGTGATGTACATTAAGGGAATCGGGATAGAGTAGATAGAAGAAGATAAACGATTTAAACATAAAACAGTATATACTACACACATTATTTAATGTGTGGAGAGACAAATTAGAGAGCAGCTAAAATATAGTTTTTTTTTATTCAGATGCGTACTTAGCTTTAGCTTTTAAGACGGATTCGGACCTTCTTTGCATTGATTCCAGCAATCGTGAAATTATTTCAGCACCAACATTTATCCATTCTTTGGTAAGTGCCTCTCGCTTGGTAGTTTTGCCTATTCAAATAGTCCTACGAAACGAATATGTTCAATAGGATTTAGGTCTGGTGATTGTTTGGGAGGGTATGTCAACAACTGTCAGGCATGCGCCTGGAGCTAGAGTTTAATTATATTTACTCTGGGCTCTGGGGTATTTAGCGGTATAATATTTTCAGTCAATAAAAATACATACATATAGTACATACAAATACAGAAAAGTGTTCTGTGGAAATTGAAAATTTTAAAAGTAAAAAAAAAAATAGAAAAAAAGTTATCTTATCATCTTAGAATAAGTCAATTTAAACAAAAAAAAAATAAATTTGCTTAGTGCGCATAATGGAAACCTCAGTCGCAGTTTGCAAAATCTCTTCTTGGCCTCATATTGCATTTAGAATGAAAGTCTTCCTATGTTGGGACACTTCTCTGTAGGCCATTTTTATGCAGCTCTCGAGGTACTGTTCTTGCGCTAAAGGTTTTAACGTCCCTTACTAAGCTAAGAACTGTCATCCGATTTACTTTTACCTACTTTCTAGTTTTTAAATTCCTTTATCAATTATTTTTTGCTTCACTGATGCTTCTCTTATTGTTATATCGTCTTCCTCGCCGACACAATAGAAGGTATGCAGTTGATTATAAATAGACTCGCGGAGTACTGTAAAACGTAGAACTTGTCTGTCAACTTATAGAAATCGAAAATAGTCATGTTCAGGAGAGGCGGTGGAGACATTTTCTCGAAAAGTTGCCAAACCAATGCCATCATTTAGAAGTTGTAAAACATTCACGTCTAATCTAAGCATGATCAAACAGCTTACGGGCAAATCTACCGAAGCTAAACGTGCACTTTTTCCAATCTGGGGTCGCTGTATTAAAAATATATTACGAACTGCAGTTACCTCCATACTTTTCTATATGGAGGCCAAACTTGGGGTTGCTGTTACAGTTGTCGAAAAATGTCTTCGTTACTTTCTAAAAGGGATCTTTCAATTGCCGAGTGGTCTATTCTGAATATTTAAGTTGAAGGCTAGAAATGATTATTGGTAAGGCCCAACGAACGACTCGGCTTACATAATGTCTTATTGCGCTTCTTCGTTTTGACATGTTTGATGTATCACTGAATACCTCAAAACTAATGGAGAGATCCCTGTGGTGGATGGAATGTATAATAGTGCAAACGGCCTGAACACGAGAAAGTTTAAAATGTATCCCCCAGAGTGAGTGGTCAACATTATAATATCTACATTATCATTAACAAAATCGGCCTAAATTAAAAAGTATTTACAATCGATTTTGCCAGCCGTTACAGGCATTAAGTCAATACAAGTTATTATAACAAAGAAAAATTAAAAATGTCTTTGTTTACAGAGCAGTCAAAATTAGTCGATTTTGTTTTCAAAATTGACTATCTAAAATTAACTTCTTTGCATACCGATACATATTTATAAAAGATACTTACGAATATATCAAAATTACTTTCACCAAAATATTGATTCTGTTTGAATTTATGCCTACATCTAGAGCTAATAACTTACTGCCCCAAATGAGCAGATGGTATTGATGCTCTAGAAATAGTGATACAAAATGCGTCACATAAATCAATAGTACAATGGACGGTGGAAAATGTATAAATGCCTTAGTAACCGATATTTTTATTTTTGTTGTTTACTTTTTATTTTTGTATCCCATTATCGTAACCGGCAACGGTTAGGTAAACATGAGATACAATAATTTCATCTGCCGCCTTTCGGTGCGAGATACAATTATTATTTTTGTCTAGCTCTGAATTTCTAATTTCACTTTCTTACACATTACTGTCATCTATCTGACACGTTACCAGCAAACAGTCAAAAAAATGAAAGTACTTGAGGTCAATATTATTGGAGCAGCAGCGACCGCAACCAGCAGGCAAGACAAAGTGTTCCCCCCTGGAGATGTTGGGATTGTGTTTTCGGTGGGCTTTGCCATTTTGTTTGTCTTATATCATTATGCATTAACTACTAATTGGCGGAGATGCGCATAGGTTAGGTCGTTTCGTTCCGTATTTTTTGTTGATACCTATAGGTAGAGCAAAAAATAAATTGAAGGAATTTCGATTGAGTTTGTTTTGAGCAGCAGAGTATAGAGACACAGAATCAAGAGACTCGCATACCGCTAGACATTCCGGCTCACATTCCATCCACCATTATTCGCTTAAAGTGTCTATGATCCCATACCCATCCCGAATGCTGTTGATCATTAACCCAACTAGGTGCAAAACGGTCATACTCAGCGAAATTCCTTAGCGTAACATAAAACCACACCGCAGACAGCCACTTCTATAGCGTTAATGAATTTTAATATAGCTATACTCAGAGACAAATGTGCATGTTCGTTTGTGACATATCTGTCGGACAAACATTGCATTTTCCACTAGGTATGTAAGTTGGAACTCAAGTTTCCAACACGGATCACTGCAACACTAAATGGATACATTACCAAAAGGTCATTGATCATCGAATATAAAGACCATCGCCCCATCTGGCCAACTAACATGCGAATTAATTCAAAGATAGGCACGCGATTTTCACCCCAATGAGTGCCCCTCCCTTCAGAGTGCGGAGGACGACACTCTATGATCAGTGCAAATGACCGTGAAGCGTGTAGATTTTTTTTTATCAATCACCATGGACAAATCAGATCATTGCTACAGAAATGTGGAATTATACTGGCAAGCAATAATTACTGTGTAATTAATATCTGCACGGGTGTGAATAAGGCGACCACACGCACCCTCTATACACCTACAAATTGGGGGTCATTGATCTGACAATTGTCATCGAAATGGTATAGCTGACATCATGACTATTCTGGTAGTGCTCACTGAAATTAGATCGCTTAAGGTTTTTAACCCTAGAATTTGAGCCATCGAACAATTGGACATTAGACAAAGAACTGCGACAACAGGTATCCGATCTTCAATTGGTATTGTTGTAGAGTTCCTTTTTGTTTTAAATACCGAAGAGGAGTTTATGCCCAGAACAAATGTGCAGAATTCACACATGTAAATTCTGCACCTACCCCAGCACTGCAAGATGTCTCTATTTCTAAATCCACCAGACAGCAAAGCAGCGAATTAAATTAAATAGACTTGGCAGCACCGAATTTTAAAATTCAACTGCTGATGCATGCGAGGAAAATAGAGATGGGAATTATTTGTTGGGTATTTAATTGATAAAGTTAACTAGAGCAAATTAAGTTAGCTCTAAAGGTTTTAAAGGTCTTTCTGTACTTCGGGCCATCTAAAACAATCGAGAATAGATTGGGAAAACAGCTTTTTAGTAATGACTTCTCCTGAACAACTATATATGGATACTTTGTATAAGACTTCAATAATCGTAGGCATGGCTTTACGGGTCTGAAACATTGACTCCTTCAACAGCGGATGAAGATATCCTTGGATGTTTGTAGAGAAAAACATGTCATACCTACCCGAAAAGACTCAAGATAATTTCAAGAAGATAAGTTAGACGAACTTCTGGATAGAGCCGTTAAATTCGGCCTATTCGGAGAACCGCGAGTAAGTTGTTTTTCAAAGCTAAAATCGAAAAGGAAAATATCTTCGACATGTTTGGTGACATATTTCTAGAGGACTACGCAGCTTACAATAATTTAAGAACTAACACCTATCTGCAAGCATCGCGGGGTGCTGTTGAAGCGTTATAGGTTCGCCTTTTCCGAGAGCAGTATTAAAAAAACATACCAAAAGCCCCCACGAAACGACAGCCTATGTAATGGCTGGATTTTTCATCAGCTTATAATTCGTCCCAAAAATAGAAACTCACACAAACGAATGGTTGCGAGAAGCTAGGCCTAGGGTGTCTACCCGCCTGTTGTGCTACCTATTTATTTATTTATTTTTTATTGTAATAGGGTTAGATGAAGCATTATAGGTTCCAAGGCTTAAGTCTTGTCTATCTCTCCAAATGGCCAACCTGCAAACAAAGATCATGTGCTAATCGAAGCGAAACAAGCATCCAATGTTTTGAAACTTAACACATTCCGAATCTGATTATTTGGGCTAGATTGATAGCTCGACTGTCCAACAAAAATAAGCAGCGAAAATGAGAACCATTATAACGAAAGACTTATCTCATTCTCATCTGGATTTGCCAACGTTTGAAGAGAGAAAGTCTCCACTGTACGTGTGCATCCATCTACCAGAGACTCGTGGTCCCTGTACAGTGACACAATCAAAGAGGTAGGCGAAGCCAATGTGGCCTACTAAGCTACCCCAGAGAAAGAAACTCATGGTTAGGTGATATGTATATTGAAAAATGTAGTATAGAAGATGCGAAAGAGCTGCAGCGGAGTTCCGTAAAAATAAAGGTTCGACACAGTCTCCCATTGAGCTGGGATTGAGATCGAAGAGTCTCACAACATCTGCAGGTTTAATAGGAAAGCCAGGCATGGGCAACAAGAAAGAAGAAAAGGTTGGCTTACTCGTAATAAAGCTTAAGAACACCAATGCCATCGGCTTTGATACCTTTACCAGCTATAAGCACGTCATATATGCAGAAGCGAAGCCTCGTTGATAAATACCAAGGAGACTCTATATAAGACCCTCATCATTCCAGTCCTGCTTTATGGCGCAGAATCATGGACGTTATCGGAGGCGGGTGAATATCTCCTTGGTCGCTTCGAACGCAAAATTCTTCGAGTGATTTTCGGTCCCGTTTACGTTGACGGGCTTTGGAAGAGGAAATTTAACAGCGAACTCTACGAGCTGTACAGCGACATCGACCTGGTCAGAAAAGTACGTATCAGTCGAAAAAGATGGCTAGGGCATGTAGAGCGAATGGACACCAACGCTCCGGCCCAAAGAGTCTTTGATTCCAACCCGGAGGGACAACGCAGAAGAGGAAGACCTCGCTTTAGGTGGCGCGCATAAGGGGAAGGGGACCTCAACCAACTTGGAGTGCGCAACTAGAGGCGGTTAGCCAAAGATCGTACTAACTGGAGAGGCGTGTTGGTTGAGGCCCATAGGTCCACCCCGGACTGTAGCGCCATCTAAGTAAGTAAGTAAGACTAATTTATGCGCAATTGCGCAATCTACAAGTAGGCGATCCTAAGTCTATCAAAGGATATCCCTGTATAATGTCACCTATAAATTGCTATCCAACGGACCTCATCTCTTTTTACTCTGCATCTCACCAATCCAACGTGGCTTGCCGTCCAAAAAATCGACCATAGACCACATTCTTTAACTGCGGCATATATTGGAAGACACTGGCGAATTCCAATTCGAGACTCAACACCTCTTCACCGACTTTAAAGCCATCAGTGATAGCATTCATCAGGAGCTGTTAATATAGTTACGGGCGAATTCAGGGTCTTATTACTGTGGAAACCACGCAGAACAATAGAAATAGCTCTTTTGAACTTTGCCAAACATGGAATCAGATGCGTAAAAATTCCACTTCTTCAATCTCGTTAAGACCATCGAATCCCTGGTCCCATATTCGAGGCCAGTACCTCCGTTTTAAGATCCAACTCATCGCGGATTTCAAATCGCTGGCAGATGTCCTTATTCCATAAAAGTTAACCTATTCTCGTTCTAAATCCAATTTAATTCCATATCCATTGATCATTCACCATTTTGTGTCATACTGCGGACTTCACAATTATATCAAACTCGAGAATGATTCTCTCCGTAGTTTTCGATTGAGAAAGGACAGGTCAATCATCATAAAACACTACCCACTGAGTTTGTTCTATAGACCACATGAATTTATCTTCAGCAATACCACATCCCTTGGAGGTGATAATTTAAACGAAAATTCTTTCGGCCACTTCCTCAATTAAACCCACCTGTCTGGGATGTCTCTCCATCTCCAACTGCAGCAATATTAATTGAGTGTGAACACCATCAATGCAAATTAAGCGCTCATATTGCATTGGAGAACGACAAACTCCACCTCAATGACCTACCCGTGCCATGTGCGCTGGCCGAGCAATAGTTAGATACGCAGGAAAAAAAAATATAAAATAACTCTTAACCATCTAGAGAGTTAGAATGGAGAGAATCTCCAATAAAACTCCAATCAACAGCCTTCGGAGATTATGGCAATTTTTCATACTCGCAGCGAGAATTTGTGTCCGCACGCTTCGAGCTGGTCTGGGTCTCGGCCATGGCATTGGCACCACGACTCACCACTTCACCAGTGCTGGCAAATAGCTATAGGTGCAAAATGAAGAAAAAGATTCGTGATCGTGACTCGTTATTCTTATACGATCACATATAGGTTCACACGCCGCGCCGCTGGATTAAGAGATTCTTTTTGTTGTTGTCGGTTTGTAGGTGGACTACTGGAGATAACCTTAACACCTGAATTAATGGGCACAAGTGTAGACATTGTTGATGTTGATCTTTTAGATGGTGCGCGCAGCTTCATCTTCGAGCTGCAAGTTCATCGGTACTTAATCGCTGCTGCAGATACGCTGCTGATCGGATCTTTTCGATGAGGGGAATGATCACTTCCGATCGTCGTAAGATCATTGCGATGGTCAGATGCATTCATTAGTTGATGTCAGTATATCCATGACGCAAACAAGGTGTTTCCGAGATTGATGAAGATCACGTACGATTTGTCTTCGCTTGTCGAGTATAGTGGTCGATCTCAGGATCAATAAATTTGAATGTAAAGACAGGGAAAGAGATTCATTCGATAAAATGTATCTAAACATAAGAGAGCATTCTTTCACTTGCTATATCTGATGAAGGTGGACTTATTTTTGCCAGTGACAACGACAATTATTCACAATGGCACATTTTCGCGAGGATAGTACATATATTTTCTTTAGCATATGCAGCACGCATTGTATCTAAAGCAGGATCTGTAGCTTTCACTTAATGCTTTACTATTTGCTCTGATTTCCTGATTACCAGCGACACTTCAGAACAAATGAGTCTCTTAATTTTATCGCGTTAGCTTGTGCTGATGGTCATTTATTTCTTGTGCACCAGGATACAAAAAACCGGTAGCCGAGGAATTGAGAAACACATTTTGAATGGTGTAAAGAAATCCTGGATGTTAAAGGGGGCTTTCACTTTGTGACAGCAAATGCTTCATCTGATAAGTCGAGTCAGTCAAGTAGCGCAAACAATGATGAAATGGCCTAACAGGAGATATGTTCTCCAATATTACACACATTGTACCGACTTAAATATACCTTTAGGAGCTTGTGATGCTTTGAATCCATCGTTGTTATGAAGAACTGGTATATCAAATGAACTAAGCGAAGGGGTACTCGATTATCCATCTAATCAGCCTTAGGTTAGGTGATGTTTGTATGCTGGCGAGAAGTACTCCATGCCACATTCAGGTCCATCGCTGGCCCATTGTCATGCCCATCGGGGGAAAGAGGCTTTCCCTGTCTATAGAAGCTGTAATAAATTACATTGGTGCTTCTACATATATGTAGGTTTCTTTTGATGTGCTGGAAAGCTCGTCTAGGTCTTGGAAGAAGTACCTCTCTAGTCTGTTGGTGACCTGGGCAGTCACTTAGGAAGTCCTATCGCAGCCTCTATAAAGTTATTCTTCCGTCAGTCACATTTTTCTCATGTGGTACCGCATAGTATATTGTTAAGTTAGGTTTCCAACGAAATTTAAAACGCTTCTTCGATTCTTTCCTATAAGTTTCTCGGTCCTGGTCCAATTTAAGGATGACCATAGATTTCAACAAGTTTCCAGGGGGTTCTATCTTCCGTTCGAGGTTCGACTCTTTTGTTGTTTTTCTTCCCGCATTAAGTTTGAAAGCAAGATATTCTCCAATAGCTGCCGAACCTTGTCTTGATAATTCGTCCGTTTTCTCATTGCCTGGAATGCTTTCATGTCCCGGGGCGGGACCAAGCAGAGCGATACATTGTTCTGTGTTCCAATAAGTTTGTGTGCAATTGTTGCTTTGTTAGAATAAAGAAGGTAGTGCCTTCTGGTGGTGTTGCCCCTACCTAAGGCTCTTGGACTGCTGTTGTTTTGTTCCTTCTAGTACCTTCGCTTGAAAGTCAATACTATGGTCCTTGCAGTGTACCGATTTTGTTATCCCCAGCGATTCAGGGAAGAGGAAGACCCTACCCCAGTATCCACTTTTAATCTATGAGGAAGGTCTTGTTAATTGTAAGTATGTGGCATGATGTACATAGTCCGTGATAGGTACATGGGCAAAGTATTTCTGTAGTTCCGTTTTCTCATGCCACTAATGGCTGCCATTGATTGTATAAGATTTCTAGCGGAATTGGGTTAAGGATAGCCTAAATTCATGTGGTAGAAGATGTACTCAATGTGGCCTTTAGGTATAAGTCGCTTTGTTGGTTTCCGACCACTCAACAAACAAACAAGCATCTGTCCACCGCCTAGGACAAAACGTCACTATTGATAGCAACAACTTCGAGGTAGTTAAGGCGTTCACCTACTTAGGAGTAAACATGAACTCCACGAATGACACCCTAGTTGAGATCCGGCGAAGAATTACCCTAGGAAACCGTTACTACTTCGGTTTGGCAAAACAACTGGGTTCAAAACTCCTAATTTGAAGGACGAAATGTGTGCTCTACTAAACCCTTATCCTACCAGTTCTGCTTTATGGCGCCGAGTGCTGGACGATAAGCAAGAAGGGAGAGCTGATACTGGGCTCCTTCTAAAGAAAAATACTTCGGTGGATTTTTGGTCATATGTGCGAGGAGGGCGAATGGAGGAGAAGATACAACCGCGAAATCTATGAGCTGTACCAAGATGTGGATGTAGTCCAAAAAGCCAAAACACGTCGACTACATTGGCTCGGCCACATCGAGCGAATGGACAATAATGCTCCAGCTAAGATGATCTTCAAATCCCAGTCTCCAGGTTCGAGAAGACAAAGAAGACCGAACCTTCGTTTCAAAGACCAAGCCATCGCGGATGCCAGAGCGCTTGGTCTCGACAACTGTAAGCAGCGTGCCCGGGATCGTAGAAAATAGAAGGCTCAGACTCTTCAGGCAGAGACTCTTCACGGGTCAGGAGCCCGATAAGTAAGTAAGTAAGTATACGAGACTATACCTTAGGTCTTGCTATAACTTTGTACATCCAGAGCTATATCTTGGGAGGCGGTCCCCATGAGTTGAATCCACCTTGCTTTGTCCGTATCGATAAGCGCCATATATGTGTAGTTTGAACATGGGCCGTCTCTCAGTTTGACCATTTGAGCCTGTTTCTTTATATTAATTAGGGCCTTACCAATATTTCCTCGAAGATATCACGCAGATCCACGTGCGTCTGTTTCCAGATGTTTACAAAGAACTGGCTCTCATAACGTAGCTTACCCACCTGTACGAAACGTTTCTAGCTATGTAATTGGTTTTTTTGGCGTAATTTACTGTATCCTTTGAACCTACATATACCAAATTGATGAAAAAACAATAAAATATAAGTTTATGAAAACTTATAAGAAATCTCTTTTGGTTTTTAACACCTGCTGAAAATGCAAATTTCATCAACTTTCATAAATGACAGTTGTTGTATATCGCGTTACGTACGAAGACTAAGTAACTTTATGTGGAACTAAAGACTTGTTATTGACATACAAATTTGTAACATCTCTGTTTTAAGTAGTAGGTACTCAGCGGCACATTTTAACTACTGATCGAAAGGTATAAAAGTTTTACTGCCCGCAGTCACTGAGTTAACATCTTCATCTGATGATCGAGTTTACAAGCAATTAAAACGAGTGTTGATTAAAGATTTTGGTTTCGATTTTTATCTCCTGAGAAATGATAATTTCTTTTTAATGGATATTGGCTATGTGTATAGATTGTACTGCGTAAAGGAGAAGGAGACTTGTTTGCAAAACCGGATTTAATTGCAAATCCACATAAATGAATTGCTTTGGAGGTTTTTTTTTAAATTTTTGTTATGAAATGGAAAAAAAAATCCTGAAACTCTCAGACTTCTTGTTAGGCACAAATCTCCTTTTTGGTATAAGTATATACATAGGTATCTTTGATTTGGCTCATTTTCCTTTAGCGGGAAAGCAAATCAGTAAAAAAAAGCGCTACATGAATCATAGAAAAAATAGAAAAAATCCCATACTAAAAAATTAGCGCAATCGCCCTTTATGTATGAAGAGGGAGCTTTTAACAATATAAGTCCGAGAGTATTAAGAACGCTCCAGATGGACATTGGACAGGGAATAACCAACTGGCTATGTTAAATGCTTAATACCATCAGGAAATCCAATTCTTTTCTTGGACACAGCAGATCAGTAAAAAAAAAGAAGGAGTAGTAACACCCTATATTATGGTGTCCTCTGGTTGTCTATATAATCCTTAAAAGATTACACAATATAATAAATATTATGGTCATAAATATAAAGCCATAATACTGATGACACATTGAGTGAAATTATATAGAAATCGCTAACTACCCTTAGCAAATAGGCAAAGGAAAATGTACTTACCGTTGATCCATCTAAAGTGGAACTTGATCTCATAACAAGAAAAAACCCAGTTTTTCAAACTGGAGCTGAATCAGCTTGGTAGAAAAACGACGAGGAAACAACCCACCCTTGAGTACATTTAAGGAAATTTATCAAAAGAAAGAAAATTATTTCTACAAAAACAATCAGCACATTGTGTAGCCAAGGCTCTGTGGCCAAATGTGGACCAGAAGCGAACTAAGGATATAACTTCGAAGTAGTTAAATTCGTTGTCTACCTAGGCTCCTACGATTACCTCGCAAAATGACATCGGCGTAGAAATCAAGCTCGAAATCAAGCGAATCAAATCAAGAATCACTCTTGCCAATCGCTGTTTCTTCGGGCTAAGAAAAGGCATCTAAGAAGGAAAGGCTTCTCTCACAGAACCAATGAAATATTGTACAAAAGGGCTTATTAATCCTGGTCCTGCTGTATGGTGCAGGAGCATGTACCCTATCGAAAGCTGATTATAAAACCTCTTAACACGATTTGAGAAAAAGATTCTTCATATGATTTACGGTCCAGCTTGCATCGGCCGACGACGGGGTGTGGATGAGGAGATTCAACGGCGAACTTTACGGGATATATAGCGACGTTGACCTAGTCAAAGCAGCTGAAAATACAGGAACTGATTTGGCTGGGTCACCTGGAGCGAGTGGACAACAATGCACAAGCCGAGTGTTTGAGTCCACCCCTAAAGTACGACGAAGCAGAGGAAGACCACACGACAGAAAGCGCGCACAATTGGAGAGCGACCTCAACCAACTTGATGTGCGTAACTGGAAGCAGGGCTGACTTTATGCGACTAAAGTTGCATTTTGCCCCTTTTTTTCTTTCTATCCCCAATGAGTCCACTTTTCCAAAATTTCCGTATTTGCCCGGCATAAGTATTTTGACAAAACTAAAGTTAATTCTGCTCATAATTTGAACTTACTTCATGTAAATTTTGCCATCAATGGAAAGGTCATTTAAGTTCCGTTTGAATGATACAAAACTTTCCTTAACTTTAATATACCTACTTTACGAAACTAGTTCACAAATAATTCGGATCTGAATGCATCCTTTTTCTATCAGCTATTGTCCTATTGTCACAAGTTTAGCCATATAGCCATAACTTCCATGCTCAAGGCACAATAAGATAGAACGAGAGGAGAATATGCGTAAGCCATTTTAACTTTAGTGAATTTAACTAGTTTTGCGTTTTTTTTTGTGTGCCATTTGTGGGCAGATTAGTATTGCCCCTTTTTGTATTCTAATCCCCTTTTTTTTTTGCGACTTTTTCAAAATCTTCGAAGTCAGCCCTGACTGGAAGTATCTATCTAGAGACCAGGCTGGCTGGAGGGGCTTTTTGGTGGCCGTGGTCCAAACTGGACTGTGAGCGCCATCTAAAGTAAAGTAAAGTAAGGGAACTAAAGAAATCCTTAAACTAAATATGACAAACTTGAAAACTTTAAAAAGGCATCCTGAGTTCTTAGAGAGCATGGGCATTCCAAAAAAAAAAAAACAAAAAGTGAGACGGCTTTTCCATCTGCTAAAATCTAACATGAAAAGAGAAGTAGAATTCGCCTCAGAAAACGAAGTCGGATGTTCTTGTGTCAAATTGAATAATGTAGGAAGGCCCTAAAAATTATGGAAAAATACCCAAAACTGCATACTACCTAAAAGATTACATAAAATAGCAGAAATGTGACCGAAACTATATTGGGCGATATTTCGTTGACCAGAATTTGGTTGATTTTTCGCAGTGCAAAAACGCCCAAAATATTCGAAAAATTTTGAGGTTAGGGTAAAAATGTAAGGACGGGTTTCCATTATGAACTGAACAACAATTTTTTTTTATTTTTTTCTGGCTTAAAATAGCCTAAAAAAAGCATAAATATGTATAATGTTTTCTTTTGAATAAATGATTTTTTTTTACATTTTACTTAATAATAATGTTTATGTGACACATTCCAGTTACATAGCTGAATAAGTCTATACAAAAAACTGTCAGATAGGCGCCTGAAAGGAAGTCTGGGGTAGGTATTTTAACCCTTTTTTCGCAGGGTTTAGCCGCTAACGCGTCTTCGTCGCTCCGCTAAGGGTATGTCAACAATTGTCTGGCAGGCACCTGGAGCAAAAGTTTGATTATATTTACTGTCTGGAGTATTTAGCAGTAGGTATAATATTTTCAGTCAATAAAAATATATGCACTTTTCTGTGAAAATTAAAAACTTTAAAAGTAGGTAAAAAAAAAATAGAAAAGAAAGTTTCCGCAGAAAAATTATTTTACAGTACCTAGCTACATCTTAGAATAAGTCAATTTAAACAAAAAAAATAAATTTGCTTTGTGTTCATAATGGAAACCTGAGCCAAATGTAAAATACAAAAGTTGTAAATCTTTTTATTTCCTAAAACTTGTACATTTCATTTTTTCGATAGGATGCGCAGTTTAGCCAGAAATCGCGAAAAACTGTTTTCAACCCCTAAAAATGCACCCCATTGCACTCCGGATAGCTGCTGTCGGTTCCATTTATTTTGTCCTCTTTTACAAGACCTTGTTCTACAATATTCCGCTGTCAGAGTGCTGTAACGAATTACTTTTTTTTCTCATTTTTACGCCTATTTCTATTGGACTATCAGGGCATAATTGTGTGTGATTTTTGAATTTGCTTATTTTTTTAATTCTAATAACTAAAATAAAAGTGTGATAACAAATATTAGTACAGCAGAATTTAAAATAAACTGAATAGCGGATCCTTGGTCAATTTTCACTGTGCGACAATAATATGAAGTCATGTCATTGACTTTGCTTCGAATCATAAACAGGTCTATCTGAAATCTGACGCTGATTAGCATTAATTTTTGCAAATCTGTTAGGAACTAACCTCTCTCTCAAGTTTCGTACTTCTGCTGAGCTTATCCCTGCAGATAAGTAACATTATTCTCCGCTTGAATGTCCTCTCCGACTGATTAAACATTTCCGACAGCCAGCGAATCAAAAACACATCAAACAGTTTGAACCGCATCTTCAGAATGAGTACAACTACCCGCATCATGCTTTGGCTAAACTTGTGGTAGAACAGGATCTTGAGGATTTCAGACAAGTTGTAGATGTCGGCAAATAGTCCCACATACGTTGCCAAAAACAGCGCCGAGAAAAATGTATTCAGATCGCGTTTCACCCGATGTATCCGAAAGGATATCGCCAGCAGTTCCCGAACGTTTCTCGTCAGCTGACGTTTGTCCATTCCGACCGAGGCTTTCTGCAGAATCTCATCCATTTTCATGTAGAAACAGATCAGCACCAACTGAGAGTAAACATGGCCGAGAAACGTCAGCATCAACAATATCTCGCCAAGCGATGTGGTGAATAAACTTAAAATTACCACGAAGAATTTTTCAGATAAATTATTCAAAAGTGCGAGGAAGCAAAGACAGATTTTACAAACTATTAGCGCTGAGCAGGAGGAGAGGAAATATATCTCCGAATTGGATCTCCTCTCGAGGAGATGGAAAATGTTAAACATTTCATTTATGATCTGCGGTAGGGAGAGTCCTAGAGTGAGGTAATTTTTGGGCAATATTATAACGGACGCAAATTGGGACTCGACGACCAAGGCACACATTATTAATTCCCATGTGAGTATTTCCTTAAAATAAAGTATCGGGATAACACTTAGCACCAACAAGGACATTATTCTGAATATGTAGACTAAAGCTTTGAATATATTCTTAGAGTACCTAGAACTGGTGGTATTTAATTTAACTTGGCGAGTAAGGGGGTGGAAATTAAAATTCGCGAAACCAAAAATTTGGAAAGCCTCAAGCAGTATGCTCAGGTGGCGACCCATGTCGATACGATTGGCTGGTGTATTCATGGTTCGTGGCAGCGGAGTACTGAAAGGATTCGGTGTGGGCTTGTGCTGCTATGTCGAAGAAAACACTTTCTATTATGAATTTGCTACCAATTTAGTGAGTGAGGGCTTGTGTCATTAGTGGACTTTGTCACTTATGTATATCGTTCAATTTTTTATTGGGGGCACAATAACATTACCCCGGATACGACACCCAACACCATTACATATAATTTAGCGGCTATTTGCATATCCGTTTGATCACGACATATATAGGTAATGTCGAATTTAGGCTTAAGGTGGGTTGATAGTTTTTGATAATTAAAGTGGAGTTTGGGACATTGCCACCACGGTGTTCAAATAAAATTCACACAAAAACTTATTTTTTCGACTGTCATATTTCATTTCGATAAACATTAGCTGTGACATCAAATCTAAGCCATTAGTTTCAAAATTATAACTCGTACATGGTCTTATGATGGCACGTTTTCGGTAACAGAGTGCAATCAGTAAGCTTTAAGGAGTTGACAGACCAGGCAGACCTAAATATTCGATCAGTAAAGAACAGAATTTTTAGGACTAGCAAAAGATAACTGAATCTTTCGGGGAAAATCTACCATTTTCATCCACGCTAAGGCCGCAACTGTCGGTGCAGAAGACTAGTATATGCGAAACATATTTGAGAACATACGAAATGGTTCGTGTTGTTTTCCCGAAGCGAGTAAGGGTGCAGGGGCTCCTACTACGACTACAGAGCGAGGGGTCTTAAGTTCGATTGCTAAAAAAACACAAATTTCAACATCTTAAGGTTTTTTCCACTTCGCCACTTCTCGCGAATGTCTGACAAAAATATACAAGAGTATAACTATTCTGTCAATTAAGATTTTGAGACCATAATAAATGTTGCAGAAGTTCCTTGAGAACTATAGATTTTAGAGCTGTGCGGAAAGCACTTCTCCCTGCTGAGTCCAGCGATGTGCAGCGATCTTCTGTCTAGAGGAACAAATAACAAACCTGGTGTCAAAGCCAAGCTATCAGTCTTTAGCTTAGAATTTGGTAAAACTTCGGGCATTGTCCGAAGGCATACGATCGCGGATTCAAGCTAAGGAAATGAGAATATTTTGTTGGATTACTGAGGTCACTCGGAATTCAAGGCGTGCTATGGAAACCATTCCATCAGGCAGCGGTCGTTTACGTCCTTAAGTTCATAGCAAAACTGCTTTAACACTATACTACATATAAATATCTCAACTTTTAACAATGATTGAATATACTACCTTATTCTTCCTAAGCGACACGTGAGGTAGGTCCAGGTAACATTTCAGATCCGATAAAACAAAGTGCTGGCAATATTTCCGGAACATCTACGCCTCAAACAAAACATTTGGCACAAGATGGGGCCTGCAACCAAAACTGACACTTTGGATGTACACAGCCGTAGTACGACCAATCCTCACCTATGGATCAATAGTTTGGTGGCCGGCTCTAAGAAAATCTTGTAACATAGCCAAACTCAACAAAGTCTAAAGAACGGTGGTGCCTATCCACAGGCGCTCTGCGGTCAACGCCGTCAGACGCCCTCACCAGTCCTTCTGCATCTTTTAACATGACAAACATCACAGCAAATAGCGCGTTCAGACTCAGAGAGTCGGGGTCTGTGAGACCCTACGGCCATAGCAACATTCTGCTTTCTCTATCAAGAGAACTAGTACCACCTTCAATGGATTATAATATCCCCAAAATGTTTTTGACAAAACTTTTTGGGCTTTATTTCCATCCTGTTGTTTATTTTTGGGCGCTATGGTTTTTTTTGGTCGTTATTTCCAATTCGATTTGGGCGTTATTGCCTAACGCCCCACTTAGCCACTGCGCCACCTCTCATGAACATTTGAAAACCAACCAAAAGTATAACTGTCCTGAGAAAGTTTCTCAATTCAGCCATTGATCCTGAGTTGACTTTTATTTAAAATCGCAACTCCCCTTCCTAATGGTTTCTACTCAAATATAGGCTGCCTGACGACGGGGGACTTGTGATTGTGACTTGTGGGTATCCGCACACGCACCTGAGCAGACATTGATGGTGCTACTCCTGTCTTGAAGAAGGTACACATATGCTCTAGATTTAGATTTTTAAAAACCCTCACTGTTGAGGAAACATCAAAAGCGACATTTAGTCGATATTATTAACAGCCCCATGAAACTGCAGGTGATTTCCTGTGACCACAGAGATATTCCATGGGTCTTTCCTAAGACGATGCCTTTGCATTGTACAGGAACCGTAAATCCCCTATAGTTGCTGTTGCATAGCACATTGCACATCCACCGTCTGACCGCACATCCACCGTCTGACACCGTCTGACGTTCGCAAACGTTTACTACCACAGGACAAATGAACCACTATTTCGATATATATATCTACGTATTGTGTTTAGAATGCAAACCCACAATTTATTTATTTAACTAATATTACAACTGATTAATACGGAACGCAACGCGATGGGCCCATTATAGTGAGCCTGAGCTCTCCTGTTTAACCTATCTGATGAATATACCACCTCACCGGGGGAGTACTGCAAGAGTGTGATAAAAAATATCACAGCAGAATTTAAAATAAACTGAATAGCGAATCCTTGGTCAATTTTCACTGTGCGACAATAATATGAAGTCATGTCATTGACTTTGCTTCGAATCATAAACAGGTCTATCTGAAATCTGACGCTGATTAGCATTAATTTTTGCAAATCTGTTAGGAACTTACCTCTCTCTCAAGTTGCGTACTGCTGCTGAGCTTATCCCCGCAGATAAGTAACATTATTCTCCGCTTGAATGCCCTCTCCGAATGATTAAACATTTCCGACAGCCAGCCAATCAAAAACATATCAAACAGTTTGAACCGCATATGCAGAATGGATTTAACTACTCGCTTCATCATGCTTTGGCTAAACTTGTGGTGGAACAGGATCTTGAGGATTTCATACGAGTAGCAGATGTCGGAAAATAGTCCCAGATACATTGACAAAAACAGCGCCGAGAACAATGTATTCAGATCGCGTTTCACCCGATGTATCCGAAATGATATTGCCAGCAGTTCCCGAACGTTTCTCGTCAGCTTCCGACGGAGACTTTCTGCAGAATCTCATCCATTTTCATGTAGAAACAGATCAGCACCAACTGAGAGTAAACATGGCCGAGAAACGTCAGCATCAACAATATCTCGCCAAGCACTGTGAGTAAACCGAAAATTAGCTCGATGAAATTTCCAGATACAATATCCAAAAGTACGAGGAAGCAAAGACAGATTTTACAAACTATTAGCGCTGAGCAGGAGGAGAGGAAATATATCTCCGATTTGGATCTCCTCGCGACAAGATGGAAGATGTTAAACATTTCATTTATGATCTGCGGCAGGGAGAGTCCTAGAGTGAGATAATTTTTGGCCAATATTATAATGCCCGCGAAAAAAGACTCGATGGCCAAGACACTCATTATTAGTTCTTGATCTCCGTCAGATTTCCGTGTGAGTCTTGCAAACATAATACACAAATAATATGACAGGACAAAAATTAGCACCATCGAGGACATTATTCCGAATATGTAGAGTAAAGCTTTGAATATATTTATAGAGAACCGGGAATTGGTGGTATTTAATTGAACTTGGCGAGTAGCTATGGGGGTTGAAATTAAAATTCGCGAAACCAAAAATTTGGAAAACCACAAGCAGTGTGCTCAGGTGGCGACTTAGGTCGATACGATTGGCTGGTGTATTCATGGTTAGTAGTAGCGGAGTATACTAAAAGGATTCTGTGTGGGTTTGTGCTGCTATGGCGAAGAAAACACTTCTTATTATGACGCCAATTTGTATTAATGGCCACATTTTGACTTTGTTACCAATTTAGTGAGTGAGGGCTTGAGTCATTAGTGGACTTTGTCACTTATGTATATCGTTCATAGCCCGGTTACGACACCCAACACCATTACAAATAAATTAACGATTAATAGCTGGCGGCTATTTGCATATCCGTTTGATCACGACATACATACCTATAGGTAATGTCGAATTTAGACATAAGGTACGGGTTGATAGTTTTTTAATTAAAGTGGAGTTTGGGACATTGCCACTGTATTATTGTTCAAACCTCGGAAGACAAAATTTACACAAAAACGTATTTTTTTCGACTGTCACATTTCATAGCTGTTTAGATATGACATCAAATATAAGCCATTAGTTTCGAAATGATAACTCGCACATGGTCTTGTGGCACGATTTCGGCAACAGAGTGCAATCATCAGTGAGCTTAAAGGAGTTGACAGACCAGGTAGACCTAAATATTCGATTAGTAAAGATCTCCCTACTGAGTCCAGCTATGTGCAAGCTTCTATAAAATCAAATTTTACGTGCAAGATGTCATTTGGGCCTGGTGACAAATTGGATTTAAAGCTGTTGACTGTTTAGTTTCTGCTCTGCACGAGTAAATGCGCTTTATACTGAACCGGAACCAGATGACAGCAATTGTGAAACGTAGGCAATTATCGGGTGTGGTGTTCCCGATTAAACCCCCGGAAAACACAAGTTTCACAAGTTCCGCCTTAAGGTTTTTTTCCTATGGACCCTACTAGCTATGGGTTAATTTTGAGACAACCAAGTCGATCTTCTGTCTAGAGGAACAAATAACAAACCTGGTGTCAAAGCCAAGCTATCGGTCTTTAGCTTAGAATTTGGTAAAACTTCGGGCATTGACCGAAGGCATAAGATTGCGGATTCAAGCTAAGGAAATAAGAATATTTTGTTGGATTTCTGAGGTCACTCGGAATTCAAGGCGTGCTATGGAAACCATTCCATCAGGCAGCGGTCTTTTACGTGAGCGAAACGTGAGGTAGGTCCAGGTAACATTTCAGATCCGACAAAACGAAGTGCTGCTAAAATTTCCGGGACTCCAATAGCTTCAACTCAGTACTTAGTATATTCAACATTTTTATAAACACACTGAAAGCTTTATTTGCGGACCTCTCCAATTCCATTAAACGGACATTTTCGGGCAAAAATTAGGGGACCGTCGATGATTGTCCGCGTATGGGAGGTTTTACTGTACTACCACTACAGAGTACCAACAAATTATTCACATTTAAGGGTGACTTCAAAGTGCGACGCTTCGTGCTTCGTCGCTTTCCTGAGAACTCTTCTCATTCGCTGGGGATAAACATAAAATTCGTCACAAAAGTAAAAACCATTGGCTATGAGGGTCCTTGGCGCCCATTATTTTTTTACCCCCATACACTTATACAATCGTTGTAAATACGTTCAACTTCAATTTGGGAGCATATTCATAGATGCAAAGGAGGACAAAGAAAAAAAGGCAACCACCATTGAATGTGTCCACCAAATGCAAGATACATGTTCCCATTAATCCAAACAGCAATAACATGGACACGGACAGCTTGCATTTATTTCCAGAACTTATCTTTTTAATTGACCTGCCTCAATGTAATAAATTAACATTGGCACTCAATTCACGAACAAGATCTACCAGGACGATCGCACAAAGGTATAAAGATACCCATCCGAAGAGGCAGCGTCTCAACTGTCATTGCTGCAGCACTATCCTGCATAATTAATCAGAAATTCCAATTGTCGTCCAGAATTGCATATTCTGATCACATTTCGTAGGTATCTTGCATATTTATACATGAATAGCACATGTGCTAATTAAAATGATTTAAAAGTGGTTTTGCAGGACCCCACACACCACCAACTGAGCTGACAGCGCCACGAGTGATAACTGGTTCGGAATGGGAATCACCCTACAACCATGAGTTCTTTCTTCTCCTTGAGGCTATTCGTGACAAAATCTCAATATCATCAAGTTCACTCCTTTTTGTGTAATGTAAGCGAACACGAATCCTGTCCTCATATGGTCCCCTATTTGAACAGTGCACGGTGCGGCGGCTTCGCGAAATAATAGACACACAGCTGGTACATCCACTTGTTGGCGGAATTGCAAATTTATCCAAACAGGTATGTGTCCAGAACTAGAGCTGCGACTGGTTATCAACAATGCGGTTTTCACTATCCTATCCTGGATGCGCTCTCGCGGAGGGGCAATCGCTTCCATGGCCATGGTAATTTTTTACAAAGAATATTATGCAACTAATTGATTTTGGGATGAAACTAATGGAGAATAAATCTTGCCAGAAGGTAACGGCGATGAAGAGAACCGTTTAGGACCAGCGGAAGATGCAGCCAACTAATATCTGAACCGTCGCGTCGTAGTGGTTGGTGCTGGTACGGATGAGAGCCGGTTTGGCAATGCTGACATGTTGCGGTTTCTAGTCGCATAGTGAACGAACCTCTTGCCAACGATTGTATATGTGTCTACGTAACTATTTGAGATAAGGAACGCGATAGCGAAGAAAATTTACAGATTCGAGATAATATTTTATGCAACCAATGGGATTGGTGGTGTTGATGGTAAGTATCGGGAATTCGTTGGGTAAAGTGTGATGGGATGAGCAATTGAATGGGAACTCCTAAGGCTTGGTATTTGAGTTCGATTTGACGTCTTTGGGTGCAGCAGATCTCGTGGGGTAAGTTGGACTTTTATGTTGGGAAGAAAAAGTTATCGAAATGGCACAGAATATTCATGTGGCATAATTTCACTGATCACAGTGACTATACATATACAATCGGGTTCGGATCTTCAATATGTACTTGATCGTCACACCATCTGGCGCTAGCATTTAGAATCAGACTGTGACAAGATTATTTGGTGCGATTTGAATTTTAAGAGAATTTGTTCCGAAAGGTGTTTTACGATTTTTTAAGGCGTTTTTTAACGTGTTATTTGAGGCTTTCTTTGCCGCGTTTTTTAAACCGTTTTTGGATGGATTTTTCGGGGCGTTTTTTGACAGGTTTTTTCGACCGTTCTTAATGACGCGTTTTTGTATGTATTTGGGGCGCTTATTGTTATTTTTTCCCAGTTTTGGTGCGATTTTAACGCTTTTTTAGGTCCTTTTTGTTTAGTTTTTTTGGGGCGTTCTTAACGCGTTTTTTGAGGTATGTTTTCTCGAGTTTCTTGGGGCACTTTAATTCGGTTTTTAGGTGCTTTTTGCCGTGGTTTTGACTCATTTTTGAATTTTTATTGTTATTTTTGTCGCGATTTTTGGAATTTTTTTTAATGCGATTTTAAACGTTTTTAACGCGTTTTTTGAGGAGCTTATTGACGCGTGTTTTGACGTGGTTTTTGATGCAGTTTTTAGGGCGCTTTTTGTGGCGTTTATTGGGGAGCATTTTTTTATGCGTTTTTAAATGCTTTTTTTAGTGTTTTCTAATAATAACGCTTTCTTCGAACGTTCTTATTGATCCGTTCTTGGCAGGTTTTTTGGGGCGTTTATTGTATTATTGCGTGATCTATGGGGAGTTTTTAAGGCGTTTTTGTCACGTTTTTAACGCGTTTTTGGGGCGTTTTTTTGCGCTTTATTTAAAGCATTTTTTGGGTTTTCTAGCACGTTCTTTTTTTATGTGCCGATGACGTTGGCGAAAATATGACTTTACGTTAAAGAAAGGAATGTAAATGCGGATTTAAAGAATCACAAAAGTTAATTTTAGGAAGCGAACGTTTTATTAAAAGTTTATTTTTTTCAACAGCAAATAAATTCGTCATACCTACCTATGTTCAGAATGTGTTCCATTAAGACTTCTTACCTACCAAGGTCCAACTTTAACCGTGTTAAACATCTACGCAAATGATCTACTGTCAGATTCTCTGTATCCATCTTCGCTTTTCAAAGTACAAATTTTGTCCACAAGATATCGGATCAAACGTTTCCATTCATGGGTCGATCATTATAGTCGATTAGGTGATTGTGTTGTAATTAAAAAACATGTGCAAAATCGTGCCTGGTAACGTTGAACTCTCGGTCAACCGTCACTCCCTAGTCATTTAACGTCCTCAGCAACGTAAAATAGGAATACGATGATCCAAGTATCTAAAAGATATTCAATAAATTGCTGAATTCATCTTCTCCCAATTCAATCTTCAAACCGAAGCAAAGGACTCAAAATCAAATCCGTAAAACGGTTGGGCTCTAAAGGAAAGCGGCTTCTGTGCCCGTTGTATGACAAACATCAAGTCGCGCCGAAACTCCTTGGACTGTGCAAGCCATTCACATTCATAGGCAGCTGTAGCGACATCCAAAGACTACTTTCTTCAAGTTAGAAAAAAACCGATACCGAATTCAATCACTTACATCAAATCGCACTCTGTTGCCAACCCAACACCAGTAGATCAACTGCATGAATGATGAAAACATATAAGTTTGAAATTTCAGTGCCACCATTGGCTGATGAGCAGCTAGTTGCGCTTCGAACGCCGTCAAACAGATTAGAAAGGTGCTAGCTGCTATTTGAGATACATAGTTCAGGTAGTAGTACTTGCTAATGTACTCAATCAATCTAAGAGTATATAGCCAATGAAAAACTGCAATTGAAATGACATGCTCTCACCTGATGATCCTCTGATGATCCAGCACGATCTCTCGCAGATCATCTCGATTCATACCCTTCTTGGTAAAATCTCGAAACCTTTGACAGAGTATCCTCAGATTAGCCGATGTTTGATTGATAAAAACACATCCAGTGTTATCGATGTAAACAATCGTTTTGATATTGATCAACACGCAGACACATTGAAAAATGTACACCGCTATAAAAACTGCTCTATTATCAACCGAGAATGGAAATTTTGCTCGAAATGGTAGCGTTTTCGATTGACCCGATAGTATTGGCTGAAAGCCAACCGCGGCAAAGAGGACATTCCCCAGCATGGTATATGTGTAGAAGATGAAAATTTCCTCAATATAACTGGCTCTTTGTATGCTCCGTACTGCTGCTGAGCAATGTGTGAATTTTTCGCGCAAGGACTCGTACTCGGCAACAATACATTCGATGTTTGACTTGTAGATGCGATAGAGGAATATTTTGAAGAGTATCAAATATAGCTGGCACGAAAAGGACATTCAAAAAAATAGTTTTCTATTTTATATTTAATATCTTACTCCGACTAGGACACAAAGATCATCACCGAATGTCAAAAAATCAGCTGATGCCTCATAGAGGTCGCAGGTGATGGTGAATGCAAAACTTATCAGCGCCATCATTAGGATGGTGTTGACGATTGTGTAGGAGTAGGATTCTTCCGACGGTTTCGATGGAAATGCTCCAATCGAGCTGAAAATAAAAAGTATCTTTATGTAAATAATTCTTCTGTACGTGTTTGTAACCGAACTCCTCCTAAACGGCTGGACCGATTTTAATGACATTTTGTGTGTGTGTTTGAATGGGTATAAGGATGGTTTAGATTTACAATTGGATCCGGTAGGTGGCGCTGCGATCCGATTCCATAAAATTTCAAATAATAAACACTCAACAATAAAAAAAAATGTAAAAAGCAAGAATAAGCTCATGAATAAAATTTAAAATAAATAAAACGGCCGGTGAACAATTGACGGACAATGAAAATGTACGAGCAGGTAAAACAACGTTTGCCGGGCCCGCTAGTAAACATACAAAAATTGAAATTGGCTTTAAGCTTTATCCACAGAGAGTATGTAACATAACCTCACTTAAACATTTTCGATACTATGGCTTAAGCCCACTTATTACCATAAAAGTATCAATCCTCAAAAAGCTAAAACTCTCACCGTAAATATGAAAATGTCGTCTGCAACGAAGTCGTCTTCGGATGTTCACCATGAAATGTCACTCGTCTCCACAAATAAAAATGATGGTAAAACAAACGCAGTGATTCCATGTTCGCCTCACCATAACAGACCAAGACACGATTAAATTAAGACCTCAAGGAGCTAATTGACTCAATCCAGGGCGTGTTATGTTCCTTTTATTACAAAAAATCGCAAACAAATAGCGAATATCATTCAGTTCGGGCTTTTTTTATTAATTCATTCCCTCTGTTACCATTTACCATCGGTAACTGCCAATTAGATTGGGGCCTTCTCGATGATACCCGATTCGACCTTGTGGGCAAACACCATGCCGGCCGGTGTAAATAGACAAACGGGCTGTTTTGCCAGCTACCACCATCAGCAACCTGCTTCAATCACCACCATCCAGAGTGTGCTGCATGTGGAAACCTATAATTTTCGCAAAACTGCACCACAATTGAGCACTCAGGATCAATAATTTATTAGATTAATAGCGATAGGTCGGCAATTTAATGGCATGGACTGGAATCTCGTTTGTCTAGAAGAGCCTCACAGCCTGGGATATTCGATGAGGCTTTTAAGTGATATTTATGCGTTGTTTGTTGCATAAAAAGTATGCACTGCACAATCAAAGACTTCATGATGGAGGGGAGGCAATTATTTGGTTGCAATCGATTTATGATAGCTGAAAATGGGAATTATAGAGCTTTCGGTGGGCGCTGCAAGCCAAATCGGAAATAGAAATGGAAACAGAAACAATTTACTTAATAAGTAGGTATTGGTATTGTAGATTGAGTTGTACAGTTGAATTGGACGTTAGATTTAATATTAATAGTATAATAATCTGTAGCAATTCCTTAAGGTAGTCACCATTTTCTAACTAGATATTTGAGAAATTCTCTATATAGTTCGATTTACAAGGACTTCTTATCTAGATTCTGCAAAAGTGTGAAAATCAAAAATAGATACAGGACTGAATAGCACAAAATTTACGCGTTCATTTTGAGTTTGACTGAAAAAAAATCGTCAGAATTGGCATTTGGCAACGTCACAATGTTACTCAATTTTCAATTTTACAACAAGAGCATACCACTGTTGAAAAATTATTTCCACTTGATTGTAATGAACGTGGGGGGGGTCTGTGAGGATAAGTCCTAATGGTGCCAGTTAAAGCAATAGCAACGCTAAAAACAGAGGCAAAAATGCCGCAATAAATTTGGAGTCAATGGTTCGTTTTAGACTGTCTTTATTAATCAACTTCATTCCTATTTATACAAAATTCTTATTACTTATCCTAAGCAATAAAATATTCAAACAGCATAATAAACTGTCGACCGGGGGAACTTACGTTTCCCGACCTATCGTTGTATTGTTGTTGTTCTCATGGTTGATTGTTATTATTGTTCCTTCTATGTATTTACTAAATTTCTTCTACCACGGTTATTGCTGTTTTGGGATCTGTACTGGTGGTTGTAGCCACCATTATAGTTGCCTGAGCCAAAGCGTGGGTTTGGATTCCCACGTTGTCTTTGGTATCCCCCTCTCATATATGCTC
Organism: Cheilosia scutellata; assembly: GCA_955612985.1. Taxonomy (NCBI): domain Eukaryota; kingdom Metazoa; phylum Arthropoda; class Insecta; order Diptera; family Syrphidae; genus Cheilosia; species Cheilosia scutellata. Next base: position 62,249,606 of record OY015314.1, read on the forward strand.
CGAAGTGCATTACACTGTTTTGAGTGGGTGTGGCCTCTACTTCTTGAGCGACTTGTATGGCTTCACTAAGATTTGCTACTCTAGCCGCCTGTACTACGGTTCTTCCTGCTTCATTTAGCCCGTTCTTAAAGGCGTTTAACCCTAACTGGTCATTTAGCGCGACTATTACTTCTTTATTTGCTTCACCCTGCGTGGCTATCTGGATGTCATTCAATTGTGTTACCATGGCTTCTATTTTTTCAGCATATGAACTTATACTAGTGTTGCCTTGATAAGTCCTAGCTAATTCATTGTGTATTTTTAGTCGGTTAGTCTTTGGCCTGTAAATATTTGTCAGGGTTGTTTTTAGTGCTCCTAGTGTTTCGGGTTTTCTTTCTGATAACAGTTTGTGTCTCACCTTGTCATTTAATTTTATGGTTAGTATGAAGTCTATTAGTTGTTTTTTGTCTGCTGCGTCAGTCAGTGTGTTACTATATACTTCGATCAAACCTAAGAAGTTGTATAGCTTCTTTTGGTTTCCATCAAATTCCGGAACCAGCTTTGCAGCTGTTAATATGTCAAACCTCGTCATTTCTGGTGTCTTTATGTCTATTTTCTTAATTGCTTTTGTGTTTAAGTAGTTTGTCTATTTCCTCAACTATTCCAAGGAAGTACTTTTTAGTTTCTGCTACTTCTTCCTCCTCTAGTTCTAAACTGATGTCTTCCCAAATCTTTTCTATTTCAGTTTTTGTTCTGGTTATGTAGTCTGCTGTATAATCTCTGTTTGTGTTTTTCTTGAGGTTATCTAATTTTTCTAACAGTCGTTTAAAATTTTCCATACTGGTTTAAAAAAAATTTGTGTTTTTCTTTTTATTATTCTTCATTATTTTTACACATGGTTTACCCTACCTCTTATTATTTGCTTTTTAACATATTTTTTGTAATAGCTATTAATTTAAAAAAATAATATTACTGCTAATAATATTATTATAATATAATTCTGCCCGTTGTTTCCTATGATGCTAGTGCCGTTCAGGTTGTTGTTTATTACCTCTTCTTTTGAGCTGGTTCCGCCCATGATTTCAACGCCTTCAGTTTTTGTATTAGTCTTACTTTTAGTTCCTTCTCTTTGGCTATAGTAATTAGCCTGTGCAGTTCTGCTCGTTCTTGTCTCAATTTGACTGCTCTCCCTCCTCTAGTTTTTACTTTTTTGTGTATTTTTTCGGGCTCTCGGGAGCGTTGCCTAGCGTTTTTATTTCGTCTGAAGTATTCCTCGATCGTTAATGGTTTTGGCCCAGCCTCCTTGGGTGTTGGTATGTTTTCTGGGACTATGTATTCTGGGACTTCATTTGATTTGTCCAGTGGTTCAGGAACGTATTCGTCTGGTGTATAGCTGTTCTCTAGCTGCTCGAACAGTGCATTCAGTTGGTCCTTGTCGTACATTAATCTCGTTTTTGTTTCGCAGGATCGCCATGTAATGAACATGGGGGGGGTCTGTGAGAATAAGTCCTAATGGTGCCAGTTAAAGCAATAGCAACGCTAAAAACAGAGGCAAATATGCCGCAATAAATTTGGAGTCAATGGTTCGTTTTAGACTGTCTTTATTAATCAACTTCATTCCTATTTATACAAAATTCTTATTACTTATCCTAAGCAATAAAATATTCAAACAGCATAATAAACTAAATTTGATCCCTTTGTCCCACATTGTGCATGGTGGGAGCGATGTACAAAGTGTAAACAATAACAAACACGTGAACTCGTATGAACCTCCACGTAGCATTAATCACTGTCGATACCGATCGAATGCCACTTGACACTCTATGCTATCTAGGGCGATACAATGTTACGTAATGGTTCTTCGTGTTCAGTGTGACTGCATTGAATCACTACTCATGATAGCTTATTTTTGAATGCCCAACTGACTACAAATGCTGCAATTTATATATTATGTCAATTTGGGGACACTTCTCTGTTGTTTTATTTTAGACTCCTTTGTATGAACAAAAGAACAAAAGCACATCTGCTTACACCTTAAATTTTTTTCCACAGCGCCACCTCTTGCGTAAAACTAAAAAAATTTCCGAGAGTGTAACTGTCCCGAGAAAACTTCTCAATTTAGCCGTGACAGAATGACATTTTAGATGCCGTATACGAAAAATAAAATAAAAAACTTTAACAAATGATTATGCGAGAAGCTATGACCAGTGTACTATATGGACGTAGATTGTGCCAACTATTTCTATAGGCATCTGCGAGAAAGAATTGTCCTTTGTATCACAGGCTAAGTTATAAAGCTAGAAATAGATAAATATACAGCAACATCAAATCAACAGCAACTTTGACAGCCAATAAGTCGTTTTTAACAAAAAAAAATTGATATGTTTATCTGTTTCTCGCTTTAGGATTTAAGTCTAACCTTGATGGCGAAGTTGACGTTGCTGTAGTAATGTGTTATTATTAGCCATTAGGTTCTTTCGGGTACTTTTTTGCAAACGTGAAATTATTAAAAAATTGCTAAGAAACTGCGAATGTGCTGTGACTACGACCACGTACTGAGTAAATTGAAAAATAATGAGAAAGAAATCCATTTCATTTTTTCGTAATTTTCTACTCGCCGAATTTCGACTTACTGAAAAATGAAAAATGAAAAATGAAAACTGACAACTACGAGTAAGTGACAGCTCGAAGGTTTGACAAATAAAACTCTATTTAATTTTCGTCTTCAACGATGTCGGAGGAAGAAGTTGTAATTGAACGTTCTCCTATCGCATTCAGCGCATTTAAAATGATAAGTTTAATAAGTGTATTAGCTTATAAAATCTGCAATTCCAACTTATTTTGTAGATGGTGCCGTTAACGTTTATTTTACGAATGGCAAAATGACATTTCTTAAACTTTTTGTAACAAAACCGGTCAGGTACTTGTCTTGAAATTGAGAGATTTCTCTCTCGATTTTTCAGGTTTGACATTTTTCATTTTTCTATGCTAAAAGTACACGAACGAACCTATTAAGTCCCAGTGGTTTTAAAGAGTGCTTTGTGACTGTCAAAGTTTATTATTGTGGTATAAGATGGAATGATTTTTTCAAAAAATTACTTATGACAGAACTTCCAAACTATTAGCTTGCTATACATATGCTAAGTTTGCACAAAACGGACCAACGACAAACTTGGTTCTAAAAGGCCCGTATTCCAGCAAATTAAGGAAACACGATGAGGACGACGCTGTGTTCTTTAGGGTAAATTCCTGAACACATTGATGAACACGATGGACTCAGTCCTTAATAATTTCAGAAAATGGTCTGAAGGGTTTGGACTTCGTGTAAATCCGGAAAAGAATGAAATGGTACTCTTCCGTACTGCCCATAACCTCGGTGGAGTAGATCTTCTCCTCTCGGATAGAGTAAGATATCTCGGTACAGTTCTAGATAAAAAATTGAATTAGAAACTTAATGTTCAGGAGAGAATCCGTGACCGTAAGGCTCATAATGCTCTCTTCATTTGGTAAGACGACAGGGGAAAAAAATTGGGGATTGCGACCAACAATGATGCATTTGTTATACTTATACAGGTAGGCAGACCCATACTTATCTATACGAGTATACCTATATACTCTCTGAGCATTTCCTCCTGAGGAAGCACGGTAGGAGATGAGATTAGATTTAACAAATACGGACGCGTGCAGGTGAAAGTATTGTGCGAGGACATACATGTCGCAGTAGATATAACACATCTTTTCTGTGAATTTCAAGCTATTGCTCGGAACAGAAGGAGGCACCTTGGAGGGTACTTGTTCGACAACTTAGAGGAGGCTCGCTTCACAATCAAAATTGAAAATTAGGTTTTGTAGGGAATTCAAGTGCTTGAGCGAATTGGTCTAGATTTGACCGGGATTTGACGACATTTACGCATGTTCTGAATACTAGTTTTCAGAATCTGTAACGAGTTGACGAACGTTCTTAATTTTAAACTCATCATAAAAAAATATGCATTATCCTCCAAAAAGAGTATTGCCAAGACTGTGCCTAAGAAACTAAAACTGTTCGCCCTTGTGCGATAAGTAAAGGGTCTTTCATTAGCGACTTGACAACTTCAAACTTTCAGTGTGAACGCACCCTCAAACCGATTACCGAACTGTCAATGTCAAAATATTCAGTAAAATCAACATTTTCATCATGGTAAAGTACACGAAGGAACAACGTTTACAAATAATTAAAATTTACTATCGAAATTCCGAGTCGGTGGTCGCAACTTTAAGAGCGTTAACGTCAATATTCGGCCGTAATTCTCGTCCCAGTAGACAAGCAATCCATAGTCTAGTGATAAACTTTGGTTCAGAATATTTGCTGCTTGATGTTGCCGTGCCAGTGAGACTACGTTTTGCCCGAAGTGTGGAGAATATTGCTGCCGTAGAGGCGTCCGTCGCAAACGAGCCAAATCAGTCAAATTCACGGCGTTCTCAAGAATTGGGTCTCTTTCAGACCACATTATGGCGAAGCTGACTCAAGAACTAAAGTTACTTGATCATATGAATGGAAGTACGTTTTCGAATTGGACTCAGGATATGAATTGAACATCAGTGATATTTGAAGTACCCACAAGACGTTGCCACAAGCCACACAGCGGGTGCAACAATCGAGCTATTGAAGTCTCAGTTCGGTGAACGTATTATCGCGAGAAACGGACCCGTTTTTTGGCCGCTGAGATCGTGTGATTTAATGCCTGTAGACTTTTTTTATGGAACTACATTAAATCATTGGTCTATGCCAACAACCCGACGGCGACGTTAGAAGAGCTCAGAGCCAATATTGAACGAGAAATAGCGGCTGTATCGGCGGCCGAGTCATCGAAAATTGGGTTCAACGTATCGACCGCTGCATACGTTCGCGTGGTGGACATATGAACGAAGTCGAATTCCATTCATAAATGTTTTGATAGTAATTCAAGCCAATCACATTTTTTTGAGATATCTTAAGTACCTAGTTGCATTTTATTTAAAAAAGAAGTTGTCCAAGTCCTTAATGTAAGACCCTGGTATTCGTCATTTTGTAAGGATTTGTATAATTATTCAACTTTATGTCAACCATTCAGAGGATGTTTCAAGTTTTGCTTTTAATTTCAAATGGGGTACGATGTAAGTTGTATTTCGAAACAGAACGGAAGTGATGGATTGTCAGTGGTCTTCACATCGACGTAGGTGTAGGAAATGGACATCATTGGTAGGGAATTATTGAAATAACAATTTTTTGTATATAACTACATATGGTCCGATGAAAGCAAATACAATTTTTTATTCTGTTTGACACATCTATAAATGTTTATTCAGGTTGCCAAATTGATGTCCCAAACCGAAGCGACCAGCACTACAGTTTAAAAATGATTTACTGTTTTCTTTGGTTAATACATAACCACGTAAATAGTATGACACTTCGCAAAATATTATATAACCTATTGCATGATCAATCATTTTTAACATTCCACTCCCGTTCGACTTTCTGAAGCGGAACTCAGTTCGTATTCAGGAAATTGGAAATTGACAAAGCCAATTCTAGCACCTTTTTGAATGCTAGCACTAGCACATCACCACTTTTGATTGATAGACATAATTATTGCCACTTTCAGTTTCAGGTATTCGCAGAATTGGGTAAATAAAATGACAATGCGCTCATAAATTTTTTTGTGTGACTACCGAGTACCGAGTACTAGTTAAATTTACAAAAAAAAAAAATAAGATCATCAGTCTATTTTGCCATAGTCGTACATCATGTGAAATTATGGCAAATAACGACTTAAATGACGACAAAGGAAACGACCATGGAAAGGTTAAACGGAAGTTGTGAACATTTGAAAACGAAACTAGGCGTTGAGGTCATGCCTCATGATAAATGTGAAAGCATTCACCAGTAGAACAGAGGAGACCACTAAGGATGTGATTCTACACTCATTTGACTAACTTACTTGAATAACTTTCTCTCTTTAGTTTCGACACCAAATTTAAATTAAAAAAAAAAATAATAATTAGAGTGTGTTGACATGTTAATTAAGGCCCACCAGGGGTACAAATATCTCTACTAGATATATGTAAATATGGACAAAGACTAAACTAATGATTAATTATTTCCAAAACAAATAATATATTCAAACTCGATGCCACTGTATAAGTACCGTGACCACAACTTTGCATTGCGTTGTGTTGTTGGTCCGATTACACGTGGTGGCCATCATTTTCTCACCAACTTGATAGGAATTCTTGTTTACCGAAGATGCTCTAATTTAAATATGAATTGACTTTTAATTTTAGATACAAATTTATCGATGCATTTTGCTATTCCGAATTGAATTATGGTGGTCAACTTTTAGAGCGTGCCTCAGCGAGTGCTATAATATTATTGATTATCAGTACTGAACTGATATGTCAATATAAGACAGTAACCGGAAATTAGAAATCTGTGAAAATTGAAACAAGTTTAGTAAATTTCGTGAAATACAATAATTTTATAACCTTACTGTAAACCAGATGAAATGTAGAAAGGGGATCTGTCTGACTGATGAATCTGATTAATTTAAAGTGATTTTGTATGCGCGAAAAAAAAATTTGTAATAAATTAAGATTAATGATGCGCAGAATTTAGCAAATTATATTCATAAAAATTATTCATCTCGTCGGAAACTGACTGCGAAATTTATCTAACAATCATAATTTAGTTTTCAATTTTCACATTGAGATAATAGCAACACTTATGCTACACGTTGGAATTTATAAATAGAAATTTGTTAAATTTTTTAATTGAGTCGCAGAGGTGCGTACTGCGTATACCGATAAAGTGCACGACTGGGTAGCATAAAACTTTCTTGTTCATTGCAAATACGATTTGACATTTAGCCCTATTCCCGTTGGCGTTTGTCGTATACGACTCATGTTTCGTGTCGTTTTAAAACGAAGTTCAGATGTTTTTTTAAACTTTTGTTAACAATTTAATTTCCTTTTCTGTATGTTCAGCATCATTTCATTTGTCTCAAAAAAATGTTTACGACAAACGCCAACGGGAATTGGGGTGAATATCACATTAACATTAAGTAAAATGTGGAGAAATGAAAGAGATCCAATTTGTTTGCAATTAAGTGGTTCTTTACAGTTTGAAAATTATACCAATAAGATAAAAATACTCGTAAATAGTTGCTACAACAGGTGAATTTTTATTTTTACAATTTAGTGCCAAGTCGGAACGGCTGAACTGAGAAGCTCTTTCCCAGATGTTTGTCAGACGTTCGCGATAGGTGGCGCAGTGGGATCAGGGGATCGAACCTGAAATACATAGCATAGTAGTCCCTCACATTCTGCATTGAACCCACTAAAAAGATATTATGTAAAGAGTATCCCATAATTCAAACAAAATTTTAATTTTGCGCCATTTAATAGTAAATACAGTGATGCCAACGGCGAAAAAGATAACAATGTGACAGCTGACAGTTCGGGGTTAGAAAAAATGGAGGACTTCGTTAATCGTCAAAATTGTTGCATTTGGGGTTCAGAAAACCCATGATTTTGGGCTGGAGGCATTATCGGACCATTCTTCTTCGAAAATGCCGCTGGTCACTCAGTCACTAACTCAGTTTTTAGTGACTAAATTACAACATTTATGTGATGGTTTCAACAAGACGATGCCACATGCCATACAGCCAGAGAAACAATTCAATTACTGCATGAATCATTTCCCAATCATGTAATCGGCCGTTTTTGCGATCAGAATTGGCCATCCAGATCTTGCGATTTACCGACATTGGACTTCTTTCTTTGGGATTTTTTGAAGTCATGTATAGTCATGTATAGAGAAAAAAATGATGAAAGTGTTTGACACCTGCGCCGCGTCGATTGAGTCTCCAGATTACCAAATCATTGATAAATTACCAATGGATAAAAATAAAACTCAATTGATAAACTCATTGATAAATTACCAATGGATAAAAATAAAATATCACGAGTAGATAGATACTTATCCATCGCTGAAAAATTAAAAGAATCACCAACGCTTTGAAACCCAAAACACATGTGCAGAAATTCTGAATGCTTCACTGCATTCAGTACTGCAGATGAAACAGATGTGCAGAATTCGGTTGCTGTCAATGCGGGGAAAAATACGCAAGTGAAACACAGACGACAAATAATTTCCGTCTCTCTTTTCCTCGTATGCATCAGTAGCTGAATTAAAAAATTCGATGCTGCCAAGTCTATTTAATTTGATTCACTGTGTTGCTATGCAGTGGATTTAGAAATAGAGACATGTTGCAGTGCTGCGGAGGCTGCAGAATTTACATTTGTTTCACCACATAAGAACATGTGTATTCTAATCTTGCTGCGCAGTGAATTCTGCACATGTGCTTTGGGCATTAAGGTTCATATATAAACGCACTGCAGCAGATTTGACAAATGTTTCGGGAGTTTCAAATTGACACCTCTAGGTTTGAAGGTTACCTTTCCGGGCATATAAAGAGCCGAGTTATACGTATACATTACATATAGAGAACCATAGCCCTACGCTCGTTCTTTTACTTGAAAGCTCTTGCTGTTCATTTTAATGGTTGTTTGGAACTCTAGGGTATAATAATCGTATTGGCAAGCTCAACACGATACTTAAAACTCATAAGCCCATTCTACAAGGCGCGTATTCTTGCAAAGGTTGTACTAGCTTGAGATTCCTATTGATGGTTGATGTCCAGGTCTACTTCGGACGCAGTAAGGTATATACAGACTGACAAAAATTACTGACACGCCTCAATAGCGTTCCTAAAGCTTTAGGTTAAAAAATGGTGTACTCTGTCTAAAATGAAATATTTGCTAAGAAAAAATATATATATGTAATAAATCGCTCCTTCCATTTTTTCCTTACAATAATTTTGTTTCAACTCATTTGGCTATATTTTAATGGAGTTTTCCAAGAAGGACGATAAAATCAAAACAGCATCTCCACTCTTTGTTCGAGCTTACTCCTGACTATCGCAGTTCCAAGTATATCCAAGCTTCACTGATCCGCACCACAGCAAAACAAAACAAATCACTATAGCAACGAGAACAATCAATAGTCTGGCGCACCTAGACGCTTCCACCATGATCTCCACAAGAGAGAGAGAGAGATCCACCTCCTCCGCACTCTCCGCAAAAGCTTGCGCTCTTATATTATTATGTTTCCAATTGTTGTGTGTGCAGCTTGGTAGTGATTTCCGGATGTCGGAACAAAAGAGTTCCGGTCAGATTAACATGGCTGACACATTTGGATAACCAGCCAGCATTAGATTCTACTTCGGGGTCATACCATGGTATGTCTATGTCGATGCTTCTCTCGACATCATGGTACGAGTATCCATTTCCATACACTAGTGGTGGAGTTATATGCTTATGAAATCCATAATGTGTCTCATTGGAGTTGGATTCTCGAATCTCGAATCGAAATCAGTTGCGGGTTGCACGCACGCAATCGACGAAGTTCACCGATACGTGAAACAGCCACCAGCGCTGTTCGGTTCGGTTTGTGCCGAGAGAATGGACAGAGATCACCAGGCAGAGAGGCCTTGGGATCAAGGGAAACCCATCACAATGGTGCGTGCCATGGTGTGTGTGTCGAAAACTATGTGACCAAAGTAGGCGGTACGCCATTATTACACCTGTGGAAATTGAACCCTTTAATATCGGCTGGTGGTGGTGAATGGGTGGTGGAGTGTGTACTGTATATGCCTCCCACCACTTTGCAATTGGTTTGATGGTAGTCACTTTATGGTCAGATATTGTTTGAATTTTTATTATTTTTTGTCAACTCGGTTTTTTTTTTGTAGTTGTGGAGAGGTTTTGTGAATTCCTTTGTTGAACACACCTAATTAATTCAAAATCCGTGGACTTCTTTGTGATGGGTGGTGGTATGGTTGGGTTTTTTTCTGGTGATTCCTGAAAATCGGATTTTTAGTTAAAATTTCATCATCGAGTTAGTACGTCGCGAATTATTGGATAAATCGGTTGGAATTTCGGCAAAAGTCCTCAGTCACGGTTTGTAATGCAATGCAAGGGATACTTGTGATCAGTTAAATTGGAACTTTGTGAAAGTGCGGTAGTGGATATCAACATTTGCAAAAAAAAATTCAATTCGTCTTTATTTTAATTGAAAATTGTGCAAATATATACAGGAATCGAAGGATCTGCTTACTTTATAGTGCATTTGTGTATCTAGTGATTTTTTGTGGACGACATTTTTTTTGGATTAAAATTCATAGAAGCGGCTAATATTGCGAGTGAGTCTTATTTTTAATCGAAGTGTCTATTCGGCCATTGATTTTGTACTGAATGACCTTTACCGATGTAATTAACGTACTTAATTAACCTAGCGTAATCAGATTTTCATTAAAAACTGTTGAACATTAAAAACATTAAAAAAAATGGGTCCTAAACGTACAGCAATGTCCGAAAATGATATACTGGAGTTTAAAGCCCTTGCCGCGAGCGAACCGACCCACATACCCCAACTTGACGCAATATAGACCTTGACATTTCGTTACTTAGTCGTGTCCCGAACTTTTTTAGTATAACGAAAGGAAGTCATTTAATTGTGTACCATTTAGGTCCTTCAAATGGGGTATGCAAATAAAGGAATATACCCTCTACCCTTTAAGGTTTTGCAATAACCTCAATAGAAACTAGCATATTACGACTATTACGACGGTGAACTGTTTGGTTTAAATATGTAAGGTTAACAAGGATAATACATGAACCGCATCACCCATGGACTTAGATCTTCGCACAGGCATAGTACACTCTGATACGATAATGTGTTTCAAACTTCTATGGCGTAAGAGTTATGTTCCTTTTATTAAAGTGAGCTATGTAAGTATACAACCATCAGGACGCCTGTGGTTGTTTGTTCAAATAAAACGAGTCAGAAAACCATTATTTGTGACATACATAATCATAGATAAGGGAACCACAAAATTTATTCCAGCATTCTCTCTATCTGCTCCTGAATTTGGAATTTGTGGCATATAGTTCGGGGACTCTTTTTAATTTGCATGTTTTCATCCTTTTTGGACTTTTTCCAGTTTAGCTCTCTGTCTAAATATAAGACAGAAGTATGTATTTGGTTTCATTAGAAAATTGCAAGATATTTGCAAGAGGGGAATATGGTCACTCTATGGGATTTTGAGGACCCATAAATTCAGTTGGACTTGCGCTTAATCCATGAATGTAAAACAGCAAGGTCATCTGCATAAGCAATCATCTTGCAACCTCTAAATTCAGGAGCAAAGGGGAGATAGACCGTCACCTTGAGGGGTTGTTCTACTAATGAATCTTGATGCCCCATCAAGTTTGGAGTGGAGCTCTAAAGTTTTTAGAAGAAATGTTGAAGGACTAGCAGGTCTGATATAGTTGCCGCCCTTTTGTATGAAACTTAATTTTACTTTTCTCTAGATCAGAAAAGAGTGAATAAGATAGACAATTCTTCTCTGCTGGCTTAGGCTGATATCCAAAGTCATCTGTAGGACATCTGGTATTACGCCATCTGTTCCTAAGCTATGTGGCGGCCAAAGTAGTTTGTCTCTAGTAATTGGGGTTGGTTATTTGTGCATTTCATGTATTTAGATACAAGAATAGTTGGAATAGGCTTTTCAGTAGCAGACTAAGCGATTCTTCTCTAGAAGTCATCTAAAAGAAGGGGCTTAGGTTTTCTTGAAACTATAATATGACTGCGGGTTTGTTGAGAGGACCGTTTTTAGCTATAACGCCTCAGAAGATTCTTCAATATCTTAACAAGATGAGTCTTCAGAAAGATAATCGATAGGATTTCTGTAATTGTTTCTTACAAGGGTGCAAGCAATAACGCACAGTGAAATAACGCCCATGGGCGTTATTGCATGCACCCTTTCTTGTATATATACCTACGTCATATTTTGAGGTATTCCATACCCCAGTCGGTCACTTTTCTACTACCTTTGACACGATTGAAGTTGACAGCAGTTTTGTTTTTTAATTCATTCAAATAATTTCTAAAGTCCACCAGCTTTTCTGTAGCTTTACATTTTTATCGTTCTAAGTAAGGGTTGTTAAGTCTTGATGATTTGAAGTATTTCGAACATCGAGATGGTTTGGATGGGTTCCAGCTTTTCAGGTATGATTTCTCGGTCTGTTTGGGATATCATTACTATTATTGCATACGCCTAAACTTATAGCCAGTTTGTAGAGATAAGACGATATATTATCATTGTAAGTTTCATTTGAGTGTTGGTCTATATGAATCTCAAGAATGCTGAATACCTTAAAAAAATTGAGAATATCGATGTATTTGCATTTTCTTCAATATTGTAGTAACTACCTAGATACTTCCTTAGCGACTGAGCTATTTAAAAAAAAAATGCGTCCTAAGCCAGATTGATACTCGGAACCGGTGATATAACAGCTTTAATCTAGCCAAGGGGAAAGATATAAGGGATGATATCCGGAATATTCATATCCTCTGAGAATGTGAATTGATCTTCAGCACTTAATGATGGCTATACAAAGCGCTACTCCATTGTTCTTGTGGTTTGTTGCGTTTGTAGTAGCTCAATGTTAAGTTTTCGCACAGTATTTCGTTCATTTCAATACCTTTGCTCCAACAAGGTAATTATCGGAGTCTATGTTGGCAATTCCGAACGCTGGGACAAGCATCGTAGTAAAAAAAAAATTCTTAATATATTCTTTTCCACATCTATTGGGATACGCACACATAATGTTACTGACAAATGCATTTTGATTTTTGTTATTTTGTTCACTTTTTTCCTATTCGCTTACACATCGATTTTCAAGTATTCGACAAACTATAGTCAATTCGCAATTTTTTTTTTCGCAAATATCAAAATTTAGCGCCGTTTGTGAAGACTTAGGGCGTGTGTCAATTGGGCTCGGATAATTTTCTGACACTATCGTCGTGGAAAATGAATTCTCAGCTGTCAACAAATTATCCTGCTCCGAGTGCTATAGGCTAATTTTTTGACGTTTTCTTTTGCTTGAGCCTTGCAAGAATGTGGAAGAGGAAATAACGCACTGAATTTCAATTAATTATTACATATTTGCGTAAAATTCGATAAGTCTCTGTTTTAAGATTGGAGTTTGGTGAACTTGTCTTTCAAAACTTTCAGAAAACTATCCGAGGATAATTATTTAGTCCAATTGACACACGGCCTTATTATGGTCCGAGAATAAAAAATTGTACGTAGTACGTATAACACACAATATTGTTATACTCGACTAACTTTTTGTGTGTCCTATCTATTATGAAACTAAGAATTTATCGTGCGGAAGAGGATACTGCTTTGCTAAACTGCCTCGCGAAATTTTATCTCCCATTCCCATACAAAAATGTCTACAAAGATAAAATTTAGTGAGCCAGTTTAGCAAAGCAGTATAAATGTCTACAAAGATAAAATTTAGCGAGAGCAGGATACTGGGCTAGTAGTGGTAGATTTTTATTAGCTTTATCAAATACAAGCTGTACTAGATCATGAATTGTATTATGCTTCTTGTCCAATAGGTCAATGCACATCAATCTTATAAATTGTATAACTTAAGCTCCTGCATGAGTGTCGAGAAATAGTTATTTTTCTTTGTATGCGCACAGTTTTGTAAGGTAATTTAAAAATATTATTTTACCTATTTGACAAAAATGGTTTTCAAATAATTATCATTTTCGACACATCTATGAATGATAAGCTTCATTTTGGTAAAAAGAACAATAGAATTGGTTAACATTAAGTAGGGTAAATATGTACCACAAGAAATTTATTCCTCGAAATTTATTCCTCGACTAACGTTGCGAAATTGGTCTCCACGAAAAGCTTTCTTATTTTAACGACGTAATAAACCGTCTTAATATTGATTTTTTTCGAAATATTGGTGGACGAATGTATTAAAATCGGTTGAGTAATTTCGGTGATTACATGCTGCTTCTAAACTTCAAAACTTTACCCCATTTATGTATAATATTAGTGTGGATATAATTTTTTAACTCTCACCTTATCACTTTATTTCGGTTTTGTTTGACAGTCTTTTGTAACAGGATTTTTGCCCGACACACTTTTATGATTGTGACTTTCTTGACAGTTCTTACATTGGGGAATCAGCAAAGTGTGATTATTTTTTACTAGAATATCTTTCAATTTATAAATTGTATTCATATCTCTTGCAAAAGGAAGCATGAACTGAACGCCAGCAACATTCAAAGACTACTCTTCCAACTTGTTCTCATATTCTGACAATATTATACAAATTTCGTCTAAAATGAATTGAGCCCTATTAAAATCAGTTTACGACCGAGTCAGGGTCATATACAGGGTTATGTAATTGACGCTTCTCTGTTGAGAGCCAATTCATCTCTTTACACAAACTATAGGTACAAGTTGGGTTCGTGTAAATGGCGTTAAATCAATACCTTTCACCGTGGGCCTTGGACTGCGCCAGGGGTGCGTTTTGTCTCCTCTATCCTTTTCATTACTTATATGGACTGGATTTTACAGATTCTGCAGTCCTGGCGAAGAACGTTTCGAATTGGGAGATTTGAGTATCATTTACTCTTCGCTGAACATTTGGTCATCTCTGGGTCCTCTCAGACTGAACTTTAACCTGTAATCGATCAGTTTGTAGCCGTTTGTGTTGAAGCTGAGATGCAGGTAAATGTGAACAAATTTGAAGTTATGGTCGTCTCCAGAACGCATGTTCAATGAACTCTGCATGTTAGTAGAGTCCCATTGAAACAGGTGGAGAAGTTTAAGTATCTCGTGGTCTTATTCACGAGTGATGGAAGTAGCAATGCTGAGTTTTTCTGTAGGATTGGTCCGGTTGGGTTAATTTTGAGACGGCTCGGTCATTTAGTTATTAGGAAAACTGAACTTGGTGTCAAAGCTAAGTTGTCCCGGTGTGCCCCGTAGAGATCGCATTAGAAAACCAGAACACGTGAGGAACTCAATGTCGAGCAGCTCCATCTTCGGACGGAGCGGTCCATGCTTCGGTGGTTTGGACATGTTAAACGCATGTCCCCAGCCAGGATCCCACGACGTGCTATGGAATCCGTACCATCAGACAGACCCAGGATAAGATGGTTAGATCAAGTTCATAATCTCTCCTCTACCCGTATGGGGATTGCCCTTGATTTAGAGTCGATTGCGGAGAATTGAGAGCTATTGAGCAATGCACCCAATAGAAAATGACAGTATGAATTTCAAAAAAATACTACTTAGATGCAGAATTGAATTTAAAGGTTTCAAAAGGTTCAAATTCCTCTCTCCAGGATAGATAGCTACATTTAATTCACTTTCATATTATACAGATGAACCTATAAAATTTACACTCGAATGAAGCAGGTCTCCAAACACGATTCCTAGTACGCATAATCTTCCGGATTAGTAGGCACCACAACTCTGATGAAATTAAAAGTGGCACGTGCCATCTGCAAACACGTTTGAAAGTCGCTCCTGTTCCGTGTGTCGATTAATGTGATTAATTAATTTTATCATATCTTCGACTATAGTACGCGCGTTCATCGAGAGGTGGACAGATTTCTCGCTGGCGACAATTATCCTTCCAACACCTACCAATGCATTTGCATTTTAAAGACATTCAATTGATTCTGGGTCTACCTATGGCTAACCTGACTACTTTTAACGAGAACTGGTATTAGGACACGTCCACTTTTAATGAGTAACTGACTATACTCATCTCAATACAGTAATCCCGTTCGTCTAGCTGTTATTTTTTTGTAGTAACAAGTTTTATTTTGCATAACACGCAATGTCCTTACGTAATGTCGGCTTAGGTAAATGATAAATGGGTGTAGATAATCACCTCGTAAGATAAACATGATCACAATTTCCCTGGGGTGTTGTGAGTGGGTAATGAAATTCTGATAAATTGGACTATTTATAGAAAATCAGAACTTTACTGTGAATACCTAAGGAGTCTTGTTTTCGACCGTAAGTTGTTCTAGAAATAGATTTCGTGCCAATAGAAACTAGATCTGCACGTAATTAGGAATGCATGCGCATTTTAAAACATTGACCATAACGATGGCTGGTTTTAGTAGCGACAGTGACAGTTGGTGAAGTTCACTTTCGAGGCACATCAAAAATCCGAACGAACTTTCACTATTCGAAAGCAAAGCCATTATGAAAAGGCTTCTAAATATCACCAAACGTTAATCAAATATTTAACGTTGTCATTTAAAAAATATTGCTACTTTTTTGCCACTCTGACAGCGTTATTTTAAAATAGTTATAAGAAGCTAGCATAATATAGAGGTAAGTGAGCTTAAGCTAATGTCAAATACAAACGAAATCGAAAGATCTTGAAAGCACATCAAATGTACCATTAGTCTTGTTATGGGTACTGCAAATGATACCAATGTAATTGCATATTAGCTTAAGCTGGATTACGTCCACTCAATCCCATTGACGTTCTTCCTTCAGGTTAGCGCTATTCCATATATTTATGCAGGGTATTAGATAACTTCCACTTCCGTAATTAGCATCAAGCTTCAATTGTTTCCATTGGACTTCACCTCCGACAAAAAAATCAAATTCCCGTTGAATTATGAATATTATTAATTTGTACACCCCCAATTCTAAACCATAGCAGTATTTCGTTTGCCACGAAAATTGCTCACCCATTCGCAATGATGTGTGTCTGTACCTCTCATATATATTTATTTCTAATTCGAGCTCTTTTTTTTTCTTCAGCAAAATTTCCATATAACATCATTTAGTTAGGGACATTCCGCACCACCTGTCAAAGAGGTCAATTCCATTTACCCATAATTCAGATCATGGTCTCAGAGATCTGCGCGGTATAATTAACATTTTCGTATTTTTCCCGCCCACAATTCAAATTTATTCGTTCTTTGCCTCGAAATTCCCTTTCGAATGACAGCAAGTTGGTGTGGTTTTTATTTTTCTGTAATTCCAATGGCAACCGAAATTGAAATCCAATGGAAACGCCTCGACATTAATGGTTTAACTGCGGTAAATCTATTTAGGATTCTGTTTATCACAAAATAGAGTACACAAAAACCGGAACGTACTTCCGCAACACTGGCTATCAGATCGGTCACGCGTTATGCTCCTGTCATGCAGCAAGCACCCCCTCTAAATGTTTGTCAGATTTGCGTGTTGTTCGAGTATTGAGGTCAAAAATCTCCACCAATGCTCGTCTCTAATTACGCATCTACGAACATGAGTGAATAGATTTGAATTAAGAGTAATTTTGCAATTACTCGTTAGTTTAGAATTTACCTACAATCGGTAAATAGTTAAAACATTTAAAAAGCTCCGACACATGCGATCGACATACAAGACAAAAAAAAACGCGTTCAATGAATAAAAGCGCTCAAGCGAAACATGACAATCATGTACAGTTTTTTTATGTTTTCCGGCTGAGCATGGTAGAATTGTCAGGGGGTTTTGGATTTTTTGAGCGGGTCTATGATTAGGTTGAGATTTTTTTTTTCTCTTTTCGTTCATCAAATTTACACAAAATGGGGGATCAACTTTTTAAAATCGAAAACCAAAAGTCAAGTCGTTGAAATGTTTTTTTTTTAATGAGAAGTTTAGAGTTGTAGCTACTTTTAAATAGTTCTTTAAGTACAGGTCGAGCGGAGTTTTATTTTTCATACAGAAATTCGTCCAAGCTAAAATTTAGCGAAAAAAGTTTGAGATATTGAAGGCCTAAACGAAGAACGAAAATGGACGATTTAATGGCAGTTTTAACACTTCTAAAAGCGTGGATTGGACAGCTAAAGCCACCATAAAATGTAACCTGGAAACTAAAAATGATTATTAATGATTACGCTCCTTTGGATCTATACAGTTTTGATTAGCCTATTCGTAAGTTGTTTGGTGGAGAGGAATTTCGCGTAATAATGACCTGGCTCAATTCACTAGAACTTTTCCGAGTACACCTTGCTGTGTCTTAGATTGATTTGCCATCCCTTGATACCTTTATACCCTAGTAGCAATGCAATCTACCGTCTTAGGCGAGGTGGCTTTTGTTATCATTCGCACAGCTTCGATGACCTTCCATGAGATATATCCTGTCACCCTGGTTCCATGGGTATGCTGGTCTTATGCAATGATACTGGAACTTTGGCTGCTGTTCAAACTTCTGGACTGCTTTCAGCCAGATTGTGACCCTGGATTCTCGAATCGAATTTTCATGGATGCCTCCAAGAGTAGTCAATGGTTCGGTGTCTTTGTGAAAACCGACAACACTACACTTCATTACTCGTTGGGCAAGCATGCCTCTGTTTTTCTAATGGCTTTCGAATGCATATTCTGCTATATGTAAACGGGTCTGGTACGAGGGTCCTTGCTCAATCATATTACCTGTAATAGTTTGGACACTGGGTTTGCTGGAAGTGAGATCTCCTATTATAGAATAATTTCTCGGGACCTAAACCTGCGTTAGGTCTTCCTGTATTCTGTATAGGTTTTTACGAGCACAATTGTGTATATGGCACGACTCTTCAGGGTGAGGGCAGACTAAATGCACGCCCTCGAACGTCTGTAAGAAATTTACGGTATTCTTGCAGTCTTTCAGCAGAGAATACTATAGACAATTTATTGGGGTTCTTACGATACACTTTCTTTCTTTTACTAAGCATCTTAGTATGCCACTGTCTGCGATGTTTCCGACGATATTTCGGACCATTTTCTTTGTTATTGTCCTGCCTTTTCTCGAATCAGGTGGCAGATCTTCGGTAAGTGCTGACACCTACTACATACTGCTGAAGTGAAATCTCACCTTCCTTAAAAAGGTCGAGGAGATTGCAAGTCCAGTAACATTTGTATAGCAGGACTTCCTTCCTGAACTAGTTGTGTCTGAGTGCAAATATGGCTGCACTAGGTTCGAAAATATATCTTTAAACGCTTTTTTTCTCAAAATAAGCGTCTTAGGTGAGTTTGATGCTTGGAAGATGGCGCGTCCCTTATCCGAAACCCTTCGCATAGTGCTATGGATACCCTCAGAAGATCCACGAATGTTCCTCAGTCCACGGATGTCAGATAGCATATTTATTCTGAAAACGCATAAAAGAAAAAAGAGGTGTTGCGTTCACTTTTATATAGTAGTAGATCATTTTTTCTAGGTTAATGCTATAATCATTATTCGAGATTTTAACCTTTAGGTCAATTTTGTTTAGAAAATGTTGTACATAACTAATATATAATAAAAATACAATAAATTACTCTTCCCTTCTTCTTTCAGAATACCCACACAAATATCAAAAATGACAGAAATTAATTTTTCTTAAGTGCTGCCAGAATACATTGAACCCACACTGCCAGAGCATTTATAACCCTTTTGCGTAAATCTTCGAAAATATGTTAAAAAATAAGAAACTCTTTAGACTTGTATATTTATTTGTAGTAGTAGTTAATTTAACCAGTATATGGGGTGAGTCTGATATATAAAAAGTTGACCGCGCGCCGTTTGTAAAAAAAAATTAACATCCATTTCAGCACAAACAACATGTAAAAACGGTCTCGGCCGAGTTCTATATGAACGACTGCCAAATCAACAGTTGCAAGGATATGACGATGATGTGGTGGGAATTTCTTCTAAACAGTTACAAAAATACATTTAATTGAATGAATGGTTTTAGGTCAGAGATACAGCACCACCATTCCGAGTTCTTGAAAAGTGTCAGGATCTCTGTCTGAGGGACCGAACCGGAACAAATAACCTCGTGCGGACTTGTACGAGTTTTGATTTTCAGCCGGGCACTCGAATCTCATCATTCGCCGGAAATCCTGAGTATGAGGAATCGATTTGCTATCTGACTAGTGAACAGGCAGGACCTGAGGGGATTGGCAGTCTGATGTTGGTGCCCAATAGTGTTCACTTTAATGAAATCTGCTTAACATGTACGTATAGGTGGTGGGTTTTTTTAAGGACACAGCATTGACTTGGTGTAAATTTATAGCAAGCAGACCAGAACGGGAATGCCCCAGTCGGAGGTATGTCTTCGAAAGACATCCGAGAAAAAAGTTGAAACTACCCATTTCGGATATTAAAGAGGTTTGCCAAAATCATATCCACAAAAATTCCTTTTTTGGTATAACACTTTCTGTTTGTGTATAGATTACAGCTGCCAATAGATCGGACTGCGAGGACAAGTGCCTAAATGAATTCTCTTTCGTGTGTCGATCGGCGAACTTCGACTCAACCATGCGAACATGCACACTGAGCAGGTAACGTAATAAATTTATTTTTTAAAAAATGTATAAGGAAACTCGGTATACGATTCACTTTGAAGATTCACAAGACGAACTCATCCTGAGCTGATGGAAGACGATCCAAATTCCGATTACCTAGAGAACACATGCTTAAATGGTAGGCCGCCCGTCTCTGATCAAAGCGTTGTAACCAAAAATTTCCTCTTTTAGCTGAACGTCGTTGCGATGGGCTGGCTGTGTTCGTCAAGGAGGAAAATAAACGTCTCGGTGCACCCTTTGAAGTGGATATCTTCAACAACATGACCCTAGAGGAATGTCAGACAATGTGCCTGCGGGCTGAAAAGTAAATCGTTTGCCCCATTAAAGCTATCCACACTCTCTCTCACCAATTGTATTCCCTGTAGATATTTCTGTCGATCGGTTGAGTTCGACGATCAAACAAAACAATGCATCCTCTCAGAGGAGGATTCGATCTCCCAGAAAGATGATATCAGCATCAGTTCCAGCCCAACACATCATTTCTACGATCTGGTGTGTCTAGATAATCGTGAGTGAAATAGATCTCATCACACGATCGCCCATTCTGATCTCTCCTTTTTGTATTTGCACAGAGCGAGCAACTGATTATCCAGATAACTCGGTGACTTCACACCTATTCTCTAGCGGACGACGACCGGACACTGCATTCCAGCGATACAGAAACTCCCGTCTCGGTGGGGAATTCCATTCGGAGATCACTGGGCGATCGCTGAGTGAATGCCTGGATGAGTGCCTGCGACAGACTAGCTTTCAGTGCAGGTAAACTTATACAATAGATTCGCTGGGATATCAATTAACCCCAGGTGCTACCGTTTAAAATTGACTGCACTTAATGTTCGCGAATGTTCCCATAGATCGGCTGTGTATAGTGATCGCTTCAGAACGTGTCGATTAAGTCGATACAATCAAAAGGACGGTATGCGGATCATCTACGATGCTGACTATGATTACTATGAGAATCTAATGCGTAAGTTGTGTGTGGTTTTGAGGAGCGTGTTGGATACAAAGTAAGGGTATCTTTATAGTGAATGTAGCTGGCAGTAGCAGCGGAGGCAGTGGTGGCGGTAGCAGTGGCGGAGATGATGATCGCAATCACAATCGTCCAGATGGTGGACATAATAGCTGGAGGCCACCATCGGATCGCGATAAGAATAATGATGATCGCTATGGCGCGGGAGCAGGCGGAAAGTATCCACACGCTGGGGACATTGGAAAGCCTTACGATCGGTATCCATCAGATACAGACTATGGTAAGTTGATTGATCGCACTATACGTTAATACTCGTTTCTAATAATTATTTAATATCAAAATGAGATCTATGCACACAATCTAACCATTAACCAAATTCAAACATTTTAGATCGTTATCCCGGTGGTGGCGATCGGTATCCAGGCGATGGTGACCGATACCCTTCCACTGGCGGTGATCGCTATCCTCCAAGCGGTGGTGAGCGGTATCCTCCAACTGGTGTTGATCGCTATCCGCCGACTAGTGGTGATCGCTATCCTCCAACTGGTGGTGATCGATTACCTCCAACGGATCGTTATCCACCAACACCAGGTGTAAATGATCGCTATCCTCCAATTGGCAATGATCGTTATCCGGGAGAAGATCGGTATCCCGATCGTGACAGATATCCGGGCGGTGATAAGTACCCCGATACAGACAGAGATCGTTTTCCTGATCGTGGACGTTATCCTCCGATTGACTACGATCGATATGGCGACCGGGACAAAGATCGCTTTCCCAGCAGAGATCGTTTTCCGGATAGAGAGCGTTATCCCGATCGTGATCGGTACGCTGATCGTTTTCCATATTCTAGCGATCGAGAAAGAGACCGATATCCCATCCCACCCTATGGTGATCGTGATAGATACCCTGTCGATGATGACCGCTATCCACCTCGAGACCGTGATCGTTATACTCCATACCGCCCTGCTGATCGTTATCCTCCGATTACTGATAACGGTTTGCCAGACAGAGATATTCCACACACACGACCTTACCCACCAGGAGAGGACCCAATATACCGACCATATGGTGGGGGTCCGCGCTATCCAGACGATGGATACAGTTCACGGTACCCAAGTCGTTTTCCACCTAGAGATTCTGGGTATCCCGGTAGGGATTCGCCAGAAAACATATTCCCCGATCGCCGCTATCGTCCATCATCGTTCGATTCGCGATACCCTGTCGATGGACCGCGAGGCCATCCATCACGTTACGGACCCGATAGGGGTAGCAGATATCCCCCAGATGAGATAACTTTGAATGCCAGACGTCCAGAGCCGGATTCTAGCAAACAATATCCACCGCCACCGCCTCCCACAACAAACAAGTATCCAACGTCACCGAATCGTTTTCCAATAGGCACTGACCGGTACCCAATAGACATCTACAAATACGGCAATGGGGATCGTTTCAGTGGCGGCGGAGGAAGGAGACCATCTTCAGGTAAGTTTCACCGGTAGCTGGGGCACACACACACATTAATATCATTAACCGAGTAACCATTTCATGTTCAATAGATTAAGTTATGTAAATATTACTTCTAAGTTTTAAGATTCCTTGAGAAGATTTTTTTACGTGATCGGAAAATCATCGAAGACGATCACCGTCTATATGATCATCTTGTGCTTCAAGGATATGTTAATGTATCTTATGGAAATCACTCCTGATTCGTGGCAAATATCTTGGCACAGTGATCAAGCTGATCAAATCATCATTTTGATCTTTAGGGATCCTCGTTTTAGCCCATTTCCACCTGAAGCGATAACTATTTTTATACCTCTGATCTTTGACAAAATGTCCGTTTCTCTCCTCCTAACTCAGGTTACGATCGCATTCCACCACCATCGTACTACGACCTAGAATACGACGATCGTTATGGCGATCGCCCACCATCGTACATTCCCCCATACGATCGAGAATTCGATGGCAGCTACAATCGAAGACCCATCGGACCGGGTGCTGGTGCATATCCCCCATACGAGAGTCCGTACAGTCGGCCGCCATACGGTGGCAGCTCCATCAATCAAATCCCACCAGAAGCGCTCGGTGGTGGCGGCGTCGGCGGCGGCAGTGGTGGAGGCCTAGCTGGCGGATCGGCTAGACCACCAAGCACAAGATGTGACGAGAACGATAACTTCAAGCAAGTGGCAGCTAGGCACAAGATGCGACGACACTATGTTCGGCGTGCCTTGATCGTGCCCTCGCTAATCCAATGCGAACGCGAATGCATCGAATCTCGTGACTTTATCTGCAGGAGCTTCAACTACAGGTATGTATCCCGTCTGTGTGTACATTGAATCCATGATCACATGTTCTATGGCAATCTTTGACAGAGATGCCGCTGCATCCACCTACGAGGAACGAGATCTGCCGAACTGTGAGCTAAGCGATCGCGATTCCCGCGAATTGGACGTACATGATCCGAATACATTCGATGCGGGAAATTATGACTTCTATGAGCGCAGTACGGGACGCAGCGATGGCGAGTGCTTAGATGGTAATTGATGGCTTTTGGGGACTTGCTTGGTCCATTATTTGAATGTTTTGGTTTGTCTACAGTTTCACAGACGTGCAACGAAGAGGGAATGGAATTCACCATACGTACACCGGAGGGCTTTATCGGACGTATCTACACCTACGGATACTACGACAGGTTTGTCATCGGAGAGAGAGACCCCATTACCTGTGGATACAGATTTGTATACAATTTATCATTTTTCGCCTTACAGATGCTTCTTCCGCGGCAATGGTGGCACCGTGAACGTTCTGCGTATCAGCGGTCCACAGGGTTATCCTGATTGCGGCACACAGCGGGTGAGAGATATCAATCTGGCCAAAGCAAATCGCATCTTAATGTTGTGCTAATTTTTGATTTTCTTTTCTTTTTTTTCCTACTTTCAGTACGGAGACACTCTCACGAATATCGTGGTTGTGCAATTCTCGGACAATGTTCAGACGAGTCGAGATAAACGCTACAATTTGACCTGTGTGTTCAGAGGACCAGGGGAAGCTGTTGTCACATCAGGCTACATCGGGGCTGGGTATGATTTTAGATTAAGGTGGCGGTCGGTTGTGGATACGAATCTCGCGATGATAAATGGTAGATAAGTACTCGTAGATTATAGATATGCTTTAAAGCTAATTGCGATTGAGTAGAGATATAGAGTAGAACATCTAGTTGGTGTGGGACATGGAGTAAAGTGTGTGGGTATCTTACTCTGCATGGTCGGGTGAAGTGACATTCTTCTAATGAACTTGAAAGGAATGCAATTCATTCGCCAGTGAAGGGGATAATGACTGGCCCTGTCCCATTGGCTGTTAGATGACTAGCGATACGTCATATTAATGTGTCCAATTTATATAAAAGAAATTGACGTTTAGGCATTTATTCTAGATGGGAATGTGCACTAGATGCCACCTAACTATGATGCCAATTTGTTTATATACCTACACATTTGACGTGCATTTGATGTACTACTAGTCAAGCAATGAAACGCCAGGCACTTTATTTTATGGAAGGTTCTTCGATGCGGAAGTGTAGTATGTCTCTAAAAGGAGGAAATATACCTTTCATTTGTGACACATGACATTAAGCAACTTTAAGCTTTTACAAAAATATTGATGTACTTGTACATGCTGGTGTGACATTAGAAATACCAGAATACGTGAGGAACTCAATGTAGAGCAGCTATTTCTCCGGACGGAGCGGTCCATGCTTCGGTCATATTAAACGCATGTCCCCGAGCAGGATTCCACGACGTGCTATGGAATCCGTATCAGGCATCATCTAGGTAGACCGAGGATGGGATGGGAATACCAAGTCCATAATCTGTCCTCTACCCGTATGGGGATTGCTCTTGATGATTTGGAGTCGATGGCGGAGGATCGAGAGCAATGGAGGGTCCACTTGAGCAACCTACACCCGCGACCCACGCAAGGATGAATGAATTGATGTACATGGGTATATCGTGCACATATAGGACGTAAGTACATAGTGCCTTATTTCAGTGACACAGTGACCAAGTTAGCGCAGGCTCCTTGGTTGGTCTCTGATGTGTTGTCATGAATCCATGTTTCGTCCAAGGTTACGAAACGGCTCAAAAACTCGTTCGGATTGTAATAGAACATCGCCAAACACTCCTCTGAAGTTGTCAAAGGATTGGCCACCTGCCGGATAGCCACTGAATCAGTTGACTAGTAGCATTTTCAAGTTTACGCATCGGTATCTTCACTCGTGGATTTTATTGACCAATTCTGGTGCGGTGGTGTCAATAGCGTTGAGTAAACTAGTGGTGAAAGGTCCCCATAATATTTTTCAAGCTTTTCTTTGATTAGTCTGATGGGTTTTTCGTGGAAAAAATACCGTTTACTGAGCACACGAACATTTTTGTTTACCATTTTTATAAAAACTCTCGTAGGCGTCTGTTTTCAATGGCTGTCACAACAAACTATTTGACAGATCTGTCTGAAAATGTGAGTGCAGTATTTTGGAAGATGCCTTTTGGCAAGTATGTATTGTTAGAATTTAGGTGGCAATACCATCTGTTTCAATTTCCAAAGACTTATTAAGCAACCCTTATAACTCTTCTTCTATAATTCGTTTGTACTTATTTCTTTTTCTTCCTAGGTCGGAAATCTTAATACGCACGGGAAGCACGGGTTCTAAATATTTTTTTTTTTATAAAAAAACGTAGTCACAGTCATTGAGCTAGTTTGCTAGTTCCTCGTTATTCGCAGCAGATACTTTCAGTGTCAGTAGTTTCAAAATTGCTTTCAAGCGCTCTTAGCATTTACTTTCCATTTATGCAGGGTTGCCATCAATGGGCCAATTTGGGTCGTTCTTACATATTCTTTAATAACTCCACTTCGTTTACCACTCAAACGAATCGTCAATTCTCCTCTTTTTAACACACATTATTTGGTTCAAAAACGAATGGCGCAAAAAGGTAGGAAAAAAGTGCTAAATTATATCGAGACTTCTCTTAAATTGTTCGCCTAAAAACCTTCCATTGTTTTCTTAGATATATAAAATCCAATTTGTATTGCATACTACTGTGGTGCTAAATTAGAGATGCAATTGTATTAGAACTGTATTGAATGTAGTAAAAGGTAGTCAATTGTATTAGTGTCATCGCGCAAAATCCCATTAGTTATTAGTTGCATACAGTCAGGCGCCGGCTCCCGTACAAAACTTTCTTGGAATTTTTATGTTTTGAGGAATTTTTCAAGATAAAAAAAACTAAAAGAAAATATATAATTATGATTGAACTGTAGAAAATAGCTATAATGTTGTGTTGTATCCTTAATCTTACGATTAGCTCAGAACTAATTTTACTAAATTTATTTGAATGTACTATCGCTTGCGTAGAACTAATCACTTTGATAACACATACGCGTAGTGAGCTTCCTTGGAAACGGTTTTTTGCGTTTAATTGGCATGGAACAAAAATGCGGAAAAATCATTTTTAAAGGACTCGCATTTATATTATCGTTGTCCTTTAAAGAAACCTCTATGATCCCGACAGATCTGGAAGCCCCATTCCGATTGAGTATTTACCGGCAGAAAACACTCTCAGCTCTAAAGTTCGTTTGATGATCCTCTATCAAGGACGGCCGACAACAACAATAGCAGTGGGAGATCCATTGACCTTCCGTCTAGAGGCACAGGATGGCTATAACCATGTGACGGATATCTTTGCAACAAATGTTGTAGCTAGGGATCCATATTCTGGAAGGAGCATACAGTTGATAGATCGATTTGGGTACGTATGACTTTTACAAGGGAACAAGATATAAAATATTTCATTTTTCAGATGTCCTGTGGATCCTTACGTCTTCCCAGAATTGGACAAACTACGCGATGGTGACACCTTGGAGGCTAGATTCAATGCTTTCAAAATACCTGAATCGAACTTCCTGGTATTCGAAGCAACAGTGCGATCGTGTCGCGAAGGATGCCAGCCTGCATACTGTCCGGGACCATCTGGAAGGCAAGAGCCATCATTTGGTCGCCGGCGACGATCTTTGAATGCAACAGAAGCAGCTCTAATTGCTGACAATGATGTCAGTAATACAACAACACTGAATAGCGGAGAGTTCAACCGAAGTAAGTCAAGATGAAAATATACCCTCAAAAATTTGTCTAATGGGGACGGTTTTTCCAGCTGCATCTGAGGAAAATATCGAAAATGTGGAAACGATCGAGGCAGAGGAACCAGAACAAGTTCGCGAAATGATTGAGGTGGGTATCCTTGACATTAAATCACAGTTCTCAGTTGATGGGATAGAAACGTTTCGCATCTATGTTGCAGGTCTTCGAAACTCGCGAAGAGATCGAAAAGGAATCATACCCTAGAAAGCTGGTAGCACCGGTTGAGACTGTGTGCATGTCCCCATCGGAATACCATGGCTTGTTAACAGCTGTCATTCTACTCATGATCTTGCTGATGAGCATAAGTCTTGTATCCGGATTGGCATATAGGTAGGGCTTTGTTATTTTCTTTCCGTACAATGTCGACTTATTGATGAATTGCAGGCGCTACTGGAAGACAATGTCAAAGAATCGCATTGCAGATCGTAATTCACCGGTGACATCGTTTACCGCATCCTCAATGAGAACTCATGAGCGATTCAGCGAAATCGGTCAGATGAATAATGGATCAGGCACAGGAGGACGCTCCCATCAATTTCGTCCGAATTTATCAATGTTTGGTGGTGGACTACAAAAGACTTTTGCAACCGGGTAAGGGTGGATATCTTTTTTATTTCCTTTAGATATTTCCTAATGGACGTTATTTTGTATATACAGAAACTTGGCAAGAATGTGTCAAATTCCAGTGATGAATCCAATTCGAAATAATTCCTCAAGTAACAACAACCAATTTGACGATCCCAGTGAACCCATCTATACGGATCCGTCGCTATTCGAAAGATCAAGGTAAGTATATGGGATATATAGCAAAGGATAGTAAAAGATGAAGTTCCTGATAGTGAGCAACGAACTGGCAAATTATTTCCACATTGTGGACATTGTAAGGATACTCGCATTTCTATTGATCACCAGCGGCAGTGGTTGGGTTCCAAAATCATAACCTACTAATGTCAGAGTTCAAATTCACCGACACGTATTTCTTTGCATGTGCTGGTTCTACAGTGACTACAGATATTATGTGAAGAGAAGACAAATGTCAGTCAGGTTGTCTTCGTTGACAGTGCGTTTGGGAGGTTTGAAGTTCCGATAAATTTATTTAGGTAAACTTGCTAAACGAACTTTTACCCAATGCCATTCTCTGACCCCGAGAAATTCATAAAAGAAAACCACATTGAAAGAGCAAGATATTATGACAATCTTGCTACATTTTCCTCAACAAATGTCAAATTTCTTGTAGTAAAAATGTATACAACTGTCAATTGCCTGGTAGTTGACATATAATTATTTTAAATTTTGTGTATATTGTTTTCCTTATTGGCTTGCGTATATTTTTATTAAATCGAAATCAGAAACATGAAAGTTAAATATTGAATTAGTATTAAAATCACAAATTCTAGTGTTCAAAAGCTAAAACGTCATTTATCGAGAAAAAAAAATTCAACTTCTTCAGATTGCTTCTCGTTTTATTTAACAGTTTTTTTTTTTTTTTTTTTTTTTTCTTATTTTGAAAAATATATATATGTAATCTACTTTATTTGACTGTCGGAATTCGTTATTGCATATCATACGAAAAGGTTACGTAATTGTTGCGTAATCAATGGGCAACATGTACGTACGCAGCTCTTTTTAAATATGTGGATAAGAATTTAAGGAATGTCAATTAAACAAAACACATGAGAATTTCCGGAAATACCGAGACGCGTAACTATGCGAAATGGCGTCATACCATAATATAGTATTGCACTTTTTTTTCTGTATTTATTCGATACGTACAATAACAAAAAATCTCAATAATGGTAATATTTCCAGTTCGTGAAAATAAGCAATTGTATTGTCAAACCAAAACTTTGTATTAAATGACAATTCTTTCTCAAGCAGTTGATATACATTGATACGAATTGCACAGAGTATGTATAAGGGTTCTCATCCTAAAGGCCGTGTGTCAATTGGGCTAAATAATTATCCTCGGATAATTTTTTGACACTTCTTATGAAAGTGTTGAAAGAGATGTTCACCAAACTCCAATCTTAAAACAGAGATTTATCAAGTTTAACGCTGTTAATTAATGAGAATTCATTGTTTTATTTCCTCTTCAAAAGTCTAACAAAACTCAAGCAAAAGAAAACGTCAAAAAATGATCGTATAGGATAATTTATTATCTTGCTCTCGGAGCACGATCGTTTTTTGAGAGCAGAAAATTCGTTTTCCACCACGATAGTGTCAGAAAATTATCCGAGGATAATTATTTAGCCCAATTGACACACGGTCTAATTGACAGAAAATTATGAAAATAACGAGTGATTAGTAGTTTCGTTATTATGTACGTTGTAAATTGTCATAATTTTTTTCGGTTTTACTTTAAAAACACTTTTTGTAATAGATTCACAAATTTTAATTGTTATTTACTGACAACTGCTTATTTATTAATCTAGTTAGCCGATGCAAACCCATAATTTCTAGTAAAACCTAGTCTTGAAAATGTAATCATTTGAGGTTTGAAATTGAAGTCGACTCAACTTTGGAATTTGGATTCTGGTCCCATATTTTAAGCGGAGGGCAGTCGATTTCTACTTGCACTAGGATCAAACTCGGAATCGTTTTGTTTGCGTCATACCTAACTAGTAGCTAATCTCAAATCTACATTTTTTTCCAGAAAAAAACAAAAAAGCTATAGGTAATCGAAATGTCAGTAATACGCTTTGAAGCTTGTGTACGAGAAAGAGTGATAAATTTGAGAAAAAATTATCACATTTGCTGGTCATAAAAGGGTATCCATGCAATGGTACCTTGACTGAGACGTCGTATTTCCACACATGCTTATAGATTTGTTAAGCTTGAATGATCCTTTATCTTTTGAAGATTTCAATTCTGCTCGTAGCGATAGTCTATACGCAGTTATGCTGCAATTTAATTTTCACACATATGTACCATTCCCCATATGTCCATTACATAGTATGACTTAATTTTTACAGAACAACAGAACTGTCAGAATTTGTCATAAATTGATTATTTTATACCCTCCACAGGAAGGTATATCTATTCACTTTGTCATTACATTTGTAACGCCAAGAAGGAGTCACCGGAGACCCTATAAATTATATATATTCTGAATCAGGATCACATTCTGAATCGATATAACCATGTCCGTCTGTCTGTCTGTCTGTTGAAAACACGATAGCGTCCAAACGAATCGACCTATGTGGATGAAATTTTGTGACAGGACTGTATTTTATCAACGTCAGGTTGGTATTGAAAATGGGCTATGGCGCTAAAGTAGTTCTGATACCTCCCATACAAAACCAATGTTGTACAGTAACAGTAGGTACATACTAGCTCGCATGGCAAACATTTTGCATGACTTTTATGCAGTGGAAGGTATCAGAGCATCGGCCAGGCCAGTATCGAACAAAGTTGTAGAAATAGTTGGCGCAACAGGCGTGTAGGCTTAGCTTCTTACAACAATTCGTTTGTGTGAGTTTTTATTTTTGGGAGGAATGCGACGAAATTGAGAAGCTTTTTAAGGACAATTATACTTTTGGATCAAACTATTTTCAAATCATAAACATATTTATGATATGAATAAATTGTTGGAGTGTACGATTGTCATCACAAATTTTTATGTTTTGGATGTTTGTGAGACGTTCGCGAGAGGTGGCGCAGTGGAAAACCCTTCAGATTTAATTTATGTTTTTCCGGGGATCGAACCGGGGACCCCTCCCTCGCACAGTAGTCCAGCACAATAACCACTGATCCACTATGCTGTTTAACTTAATTTAACCAAATTTGGGTAACCGAACTATTATTTGTATTGTTAATTTTTATTCTGAAAAATATAATATATTAGATACATATCGCTCATTTACTAGAAGACTGTCATAACTCAAAAAACGCGATTTTTGAGTTAATGATGCAGAAATATTCGTTTTATGATGCTTCATTATTGTGTAAAAGTTTCGTATTAATATCCTGTATACCTTCCGCGTTAGAAGAGAATATGCCGTTATTTCATTTCATATATCCTAACATTTTTTACTCATAAGAGCGACATATCTCAGTTTGCTACAGTCGTCATCGTGTGTTGGTTTGCTTTTCTAAAAAACTGGCATATTTTGTGTTGTGACATTATTCGTTAAAATGTTATGATATTTGTAATGTAGATAAATTTCATATAAAGTGCATTATTTCGTGTTGTGACTGATTTGTTGAAATATTTAACTTGAATCAAACTCCATATACTGCAACATGTGACGTTCTTGATGAAAAAAATACTTTCGTCAACTGAAGTATTTCTTCTTATGACGTTATTTTTGTAAAAAAGACTGGCTGTTTAGAAGTCAGCCGTTTATATTATAAGACAATGTGTCGTTGTTGAAGATAATTTTGTCGATGGAAACTCTCAATAGATCTCAATAACTCAAAATGAGACGAAATTGTTGATAAAAATTATAAATTTTTAGAAATAATACACAATGGCCACCGCACACGGAATGATTTCTGCCGGCATAATAAATTGTATACAGGAACTCTTTTTCATTGGAGTGCATTTTTTTCTTCGAAATGTAAGAATAGAATAGGAACTATTAATTAAATATGAAATAAATGATAAATATTTTAATTCATACATTTTCTATGGCCCGCTTATCCATTAAGTGGGTCGCGGGTGTAGGTTGCTGAAGTGGACCCTCCATACCTTTGTCTATGGTTTCGTTATCTAATTTGTCTTCAGTTCGATCAATACCACCTTGAGTTTGAACAGAATACTTCTTTTTCGAATCACAGCGTGTCCGGCTTCGTTTTTTATCCAATGATATCTATAAGGCGATGTACGACATGTTCAAGTTGATCTTAGTCTTGCAATTTTTCGTACGTCCACGTTCACGTCTTATTCATGGAAGCAAACACTCGACCGTGCGTCGATCAATAGAATTTTTCAAGTTTATTCAAATGGGAATAAAACAGTATGATTACACGATAAAACAGGGTTTTTCTCATAAACACAGGAGTAATTTTTCTACAGGATTTTCATTGAAATTGGCATGGTTAGCCATACACAAAACAAAGGAGACTCTGTGCATTCCTTAATTGAGAGGGAACGGAACGAATGCTTAAAAGTGGTCCCATTTATACTCCCGAATTATTTTTTTCAATAATCCGATCGGCGAAAAAAACAGGAGATCCATTTATTGTAAAATAGCTTTGTTTTGAGAATTTTTTTGATTTAAAAATGCTGGCAAATGACATTGCTCCGTTAAATATGGTAGAGCTGAAACGTTCACAAGTAAAAATACTTAAAATTTAATGAGAATCACCAAATTCAGTTTTTTACAAATCTGCATACACTAAAGAGCAATTCAAGTAGGGTAGTGTACTCAAAAAAAGAAGTTACGCTGAAGATATTTTCTTGTTATTGAATTATTATTTTTATTAATTAAATACTAGAAGTAAAGGGTGTTTTTCTAGAGTTTTGGTTCTTAAATTGGCAACTCTGTTTCTACAGATTGTCAAATGACAGTTGAAAGTTGATTTGTGGTAAGTACGTTTTGCCATTTTACGATGAATGAACTCCAGAACAACGAGTGCAAATTGTGCAAACTTATTTTGAAAACCATGGTTCGGTTCGCCCGAAATTTAAAAAGTAATGGCAAAAAATTATTAGCTATTAAATAAAGCTAATATCATAGACATTAATATTAGCTGGAAGTATTTTATTCCATATTGTATTTGTATACCTTTAAAAAAAACTCCCTTTATATTAAGTTCAAAAAGTTCAAATTATAAGACTTTGAAAATGAAATGACTAAGTACAAAACTATTGTTTTTTTTCTCAATAATAACGACATATTCGAACTTATGACACTCCTATGAATATAATTTTTGCAACAATAACGTCACAATTCGAAGTAGGGAATATTTTCGTTCAGGTAAAAACCATAAAAGACTAGTTGTTGTCGATTTACCTTTATGGATATATTAAATTTATAAAAGTTTACTAGTTAATTTCGAAATTATAAGATTTCTTCAGATTTCTGCAAGGCGGTAGTCAATTGAAAACTTTAAACATGTTTTCTGCAAAATCGAGTTTTTTGAGTTATGACAGTCTTCAAGTAAATGAGCGATATGTACTTATAAAATATCTAATGTTTCAACATTTCAATTCGTTTGTCTTTTTTACAGATCCCTGCGAAGTCTTTCGGTTGAAGGCGACAACAATCAAGTCTAAATTCCAGAATTGAAATTCTGTAAATAACCAAAACGAGAGAGGATTACAAAATCCTTTTTTTTACCCAGAACCAACGCGATAATATTTCAAAATTTTCAACTTAATAATATTCGTATTAGATTTAGTAACCAAAAAAATATTTTGTATTTAATCTTTAAGTATAATTATACATATTATAAGAAACAATTTAGTTAGAATTAGGTATTTTTCTATCCATGAAACCATTGGAAGCTCATACAGTTTGTATCTGTGATTATATGAAGCTGGAATCAACCAAAAATTTTAGAACACGAGTACCGCTAAATGATGGACTCTATTTTCGATTTTCTTTAATTATCGTAAGGCGTAGTGTAATTTTATATTTTTGCACCTTAAATTAGATTATTACGAATATTCTTCATGACGTATTTAGTTTAAATGCTATTTAGTTGGTGGTCAAGACTCTTTTCTCTTTGCAGTAAAATTATATTAATTCAGTATAAATCAAAATGTACTTTCCAGACAATTTTAGCAACTACATAGATTGTGGTATTTTATATAGATACATATTGCTATGAAGTTCAGGTCCAATTAAAGACTAAATTCCACTAGCTTCCCGGTTTGAAAATAGTAGTAGGTACATACTTCTTATAGCTTTTAAGATTTATCAAATATAAATATGAAAATAAATTTGCATTTACCTTTTTAAAGCGCTGTATTTTTTAATGATGTGTTTTGGACTCCAAATTTCCGTAGTAAACGAATAAGAACCGTGTGGTCGCCTTGCCAGTGAATAGTGGCAAAAATCAAAGAAAAGGCTGACCAAGAAGATCAGTGTGGAGAAATCCTTAAAATTTAGCGAGTTTCCATTCGATTTTAAAAAGGACGGAGGGCATCGGTGAATTTGCCGACTGAAATCCTTAAAATTTAGCGAGTTTAGATTCGATTTTAAAAGTACTGTTGGCATTTCTAATTTGAGGTTAAATTCGAAGGAATGTGTTATTCGTTAGTTCGCGGCTTATTGATGTAGATTGCGAACTTTAACAATTCGTGGCAAACGTGTGTTTGGGCAAAGAGGAGGATAATTAATTATCCCATCAAAATATTGTATTAAGAAAATAAGTTTATAAACAGTTTAAATAACGAAATTTCGAATTACAAACTTTTTGCCGTGAACGAAAACACCCTTGGCGCGAATTGTCAAAGTTTATTCGCAATCCACATCATTTAATTAGGGTTCCACAAACTAGCGGATAAAACATTCGTTTGAACTTAACCTAAAACTAGACATTGAGGATAAAAACTGATGGCTGGAATTCGCGAACTGCCGCGACCTATAAAAGTGTTCATGTGAACGGGCTGTCAAAACTTGCGAATAGTCGTTCGATCGTAGGTAGCTGGTCGCTCTTATGTGAATGGTCCTTTAGGTATTAGCCCAGGGGTTTTCCTGTTAAGATTGGTCAAAATTGGTCAAAAAGGAGCGTGGCATCTCCCATACAAAAAACATCTTCTATGGAGTGAATAATCGCTGGGCCAATTTTCATGATTTCTATACAGTCGGCAAGTTCCTGAAATAAGTCGGCATTTTAATGAAATTCACCCCCCCACGTCTCGAACCCTCGCTACGCCCCTGCGAGGATGCTTATTTTTTAGTGTAAAAACTGGATGGTTGTAGATGAGGCGTCTCTATTAGATCTTTGATAGACCGGAAACGCGTCTAACTTAACCTAAAAGCACAAGCAGGCTGTAGAGACTCAAGAAAAAAGAAGACTTGAGCAGGTATGGCGCAACAGTAAAGAACCAACTTTTTAAAATGACTCAACGTTTGAAATAGCATGTCCTAGGTGGCTGGACATGCACAATACAGGGAAATAGAAAACAAAAGAAAGAAAGTCAGGATTCTCTACAATAAGGCCAAAATAAAAATGTAATGGAAAAGACATTCCTGGAAGCAATTCTGCACCAGCATGCCAGAAACTACTGAGACCTTGGATTACTAAAGATGCTTGCAAAAGAGGTCAACGATGCAAGTTTAATAAAGAAAATCTATGGCAACTGGGTGGAGAATAGTCAAAAGTGTTCGAGTTGCTAGTGGATCTGGACACTCATTTCTTGGGCAACAGTAAACAATACAACAATAAATAGGCAGCCAGACGCACAGTCTAAAACAGGACCATTATCATGGAGTAGGTTAAATTGAAAACACTTATCCTAGGAAATTAGGTGAACGTCATTAGACCCATCTCTAAGTGTCCCGTCATTTGTCCTGAAGACTCTAGAGGAAAAATTATATTAGACACAAGTGAAATTATTGAAGCCATTTTGACAACCCTAAGGAAATGGATAAAGGAAAATTGACTTTAGGTGAAACCATCTAAAATAGCTTTTTTGTCTTACTAAAAAGTATAAAGTACAACAATTCAAGCTGTCACAATTAGATGGCTATCACTTTTAGGGAAAGCAAAATAGCCGAAATCATCGACACCGTGGCACTTTGGTCTACACGCACTGCGAGTAAACTTACTGCCGCTTGATAGATTAAATTCACAGCTGCTAACGCAGTGCACTGAGGCTCACAAGCTTAGGATCCTTTCACAAAAACAAAATTAGACATTTACTTTGACATATACAAAATACACGTCCACAAAACATGCATCGCTATAGGTACTCCTAAGAAACGCGGAATAATTGTTTCGATATTTTTGCGGAATAATTCTTCGGTAGTGTTGGCGCAGCGTGAATTTTGGCGCAGATTTCTCGCTGGAGGCATCGTCGGGCTTTATTTTTTACGAAAACCAAACGACTACAACTGCCGACGGCAAGCGCTACAAAGTTATACTCAATGAATTTCTTCTTCCTCAATTGGATGAATTGAGACTGGAGAACATGTGGTTCCAACAGAATGGAGCAACGGCGCATACGGGCTGCATTTTCAGGTCGCCTAGTCTCTCGTTAAGGCGATTTGCACTAGCCGGCAATATCAACCGATTTGACCGTTCTAAACTTCTCTTTGTGGGGGTTTTTGAATTCACGACCACGAGGTCTATGTCAACAAGCCTCAGACTCCTGAAGTTCTCAAAGAGAATATGCGTCAAGAATGCGAGGACCTATCGCCGGAAGTAGTATTGAAGAAGCAGCTCGAAAGTCAACGAAGAAAACGTAAAGCGCGTCCATTTTCTTTTTATGAAGCTCTTTTGTATGTAGAGGAAAAATGATCCCACTTTAAGCAACACTTGCTGTCTCAAATATTCTATAATATTCGTCTGTCAATACGAACATGAACTCCGTTGAACTGTTAGACATCAGCCAACCGCTTTTATAGAAATACTAATTTATGCGTTTCTAACGGCAATAACGCTAACGATGCTCATATTACGTGTCAGATTATGGTGCTAAATCGGAGGCGTATACGTACTATTTTTAATTTCTATTATGATAGCAGATTTGTAACAAATACCACCAAAAATGAAGTCCTTATCAGATTGAAAGCTTATTTAAATCAGCTTCAACAGATAGTAGATCTGTAATCTATTACATCTTAGCCAAAAGCTTTTTGTACTATATGTTTCTTGAACAATCGCATATCTAAGTGAATCCAACTTCCCAATTCTAATCAATTAGATTAAGACTTAGACGAACAATACCACTCCAGATAACAAAATTAAATCACGCACGATTGCAATTTTATCATGTTCAAACATAAAGCAACCAATAAATTATGATAACAAGCCAAAAGAATGCAACTACAGGTGTTTCTAGCCAAAAAAAAAAAATAATTCTGCAACGCTATTGTCTATACGCATTTACGTGCGAAAACCAAAGCAAATGACAAAATTCTTTAAGAAAACTTGCGAATTTGCACCTACAAACACATAGATGTCAACGAAACGTGTGCCACATATTGTAGAATAGAACCACTAAACTATTGTCAGCTAGTTGGTATTGGTTTGCACTGAGACAGTTAACAAAGCACGATTTCAAGACCAATGTCAGATAGATTTTCGTAATTAAATTCCAGGTCACAGTTCGAAAAGCATTATAATCGAATTAGAGCTCAGAGAAGATAGTTCACTTTCATCTTCTGCTTCGGTCCAAAATATTATTCTGTGGTTAGAAAAATATACAATATCGGGATACATGATACATATATTAGAAACGCAATATGAGATACAGCGAATAATTGCGTCAGTGGTTTTAGAATGTGTTTTTAGTGAAATATTTGTTTCAAATATATGTATTTTTTTTCTGTGATTAAAATAAACTAAAACCGACTAAAACAAACTGAAAAAGTGGATTTAAATAAGGCGTCAGTATGAGAGACCCCAAAATGTCCATACTCACGGTTCTAGTGAGTTTGGGATATTTACTATCGAACACAGTCATCGATGCTAGATACCTATCGCAGCAAACACAAATCGGAGATGTGAGTTTAAATTGCATAAAGTGATATATTAGTGAAAATTAAATAGGGATGTATCCCATCATCGATCCGTTTAGTAATAGGAGTTAAGCTAACTTGAGCTTTGCTCATATTGACGTCTAGAATAAGGATAATTCAAAATGAGCCCCATTCGAAATTCGTATGATCTACACGAGATATAATTCGACGACTTCTACATAAAGTCTGTTCCTGTTGTTCACTACTCGCTGGCCGCTAAAAGCCCAGTTGAGTTTTATGGATATCCATTATCCAATCAGGAAGTATTGATCCCTATTGGGAATCATATATTTCCCCCGAAATGTTTCTCATTCAGCAATCTGATTTACATTGCTGACAAGGAAAACATTTCCATTCGAATTCATTCACGATCCCTCTGAATATATAATGGTTACCTTACGCCTGCACCTGACTATTTGTTTCTGTACAAATATCATTCGAACAGACGCATATTTCGAGTCAGCTATTCAGCGCGATACAATTCTGGTTAAGAGCCAATTGTAGCCAATCATATTCAATCATATTCAGCTATTCAGCATTGCTCTTATCCGAATGAAACTCTTAAATTATGTTGTTTCCACAAATCACAAAAGAAGCAACATGACTTTTCAAATCTTAATTTAAGTTGGTATGTGGGCGCAGTAGCGCAGTGGTTAGTATGCTGGACTACTGTGCGAGGGGTCCCAGGTTCGATCCCCGGAAAAACACAAATTACATCTTAAGGTTTTTTCTACTGCGCCACCTCTCGCGAACGTCTGACAAACATCCGAGAGTATGACTGTCCTCAAAAGCTTCTCAATTCAGCCGTTAGGACTCGGCATAAAATTGTAGGTGCCTTCCATTCGTTCCAAAAATAGAAACTCACACAAAACGAATGATTGCGAGAAGCTAGGCCTGTTGCGCCGCCTATTTTTTTTTTTTTTTATTTAAGTTGGTAAGACATCGAAACATTTCGTTTGGATTTCTAGGAAATATTTAAAACTAATTTCAGCTATTCAGCAGTAGAGTGTGATGGAATTTTCTTCATAACTCATTATAAGTTAGTCAGTTAAAATTGTAAATCCTTTCGAAACAAAATTAAAACAAACATTTTTTCAAAAATCATCACTTAAGTAACATATTATAAATCTTCGCTTTTTCAATGATTTTGAAGAAACAGTTGGTCAGCAGGGTACTATTTTTTAGACACATATACTGTCAACAACCACATACAACAACCATCTATTATGCAATGACTTATGTGGCGTAAGTCTTTGCTTTCGAAATAATTATTTTATATAAGCCTATATTCAGCTATACAGCATAATTCCGATAGTTTTTCATGTTTTCATCAACATCTAAATACTTAACTACTTACTTTTCAAACAAATTTTACAAAAATCTATTCAGCTGTCCACAGTCCAAAAGGGTAAACGTTATTCAGCTCAAGATGTATCCAGACTTGATTGCAATTAATTTATTCGGAAATAAATATTAATCATTCGTTTTAGAATTATTCTTCCATCTATATCATTTTTAAAATAAATATTTTGCGTGTCCAAAAGTATCTAGAATAGATAAATGCAAAAAAAAACCGAATATACATTTGAATGTACTGCAAAATACCATCCACAGTTGA
This sequence comes from Cheilosia scutellata, assembly GCA_955612985.1. Classification (NCBI taxonomy): domain Eukaryota; kingdom Metazoa; phylum Arthropoda; class Insecta; order Diptera; family Syrphidae; genus Cheilosia; species Cheilosia scutellata. The sequence goes on from OY015314.1 coordinate 62,289,279, forward strand.
TAACAACAAAAGAATCCAACCATTAGCACGTACAAAGCTAACAAAACTATCAAAACAGTTATAATGCTGTTCGAAGCAATAATGTTTATTCAAATTGTAAACATTTGCACATGTAATCGTCACTTTATTACCGTTTCTCTTTCGGTGTCGTTTTGGTTTCGATTGCACTATTGTAAGCTAATTCTTTATTACCTTGACTTTGGTAAAAGAAAAAAAAAATAAACGTGCTACAGTCACACTTCCAGAAGTTTGATTACTGACATCAAATTGATTGTTCATATTTTTTTTTACAGCAATCCTCTGCTCCACCTGGAATGTTTTATGATGCACGGAATGGCGTGTATCGAAGTTTTCCTGGTGGCGGTCAACCACTTCTTTGTGACTATGTAAGTTTGTAACTTAATTGTTGGGCAAGGACAGATGTAAAAAATATTGTATTTTAGGACAAACGCTGTGCAAATGGTTATCTCGGACCGAAGGCTCATCCGGAGCAGAAGGAATACTATTATGTCTGTAAAAAGGATGCTGTAATCTTTGGAAAATGTCCAAGTTTATACGTAAGCTCATTTATGTCACACAACCAAGAGAAGACTTCAACATTATATTGTTTCTTTAGATTTTCGATGAATCTCGCAAGAAATGTATCAAGCAAAAGTTTGTGACATTCCCCCCAACCGATATTGTTCCGGCCTGTAGAGAACAAGGTATGTCACAGGCGACAGTTGACTAGTATGTGTACAACTTTTTATTGTTTTTTTTTTTGCAGGACGTTTTCCAGTTCCATCGAATTGTTCGCTGTTCTATTTGTGCGACTTTGATGGACTCGGTTTCAGGAAACAAGTTTTCTGTTGTCCCGGCTCATCGACCTTCTCTCCAATGACCAGAAGGTGTTCATACAGCAGCAAATGCATACCAACGCAGGTAAATATTCAAAAGAGGAATGCTTGAAGACAATGAAAGCATTTTGCACATAATTTTGTAGATTTCCGACCAGAGCACCTATATGTCACAGGATTGCGAAGATAAATTTCCACCATGCTCTCAGCCGGGAACATTCAGGTCACCTTTCGACTGTGCGTTGTATTATACATGCAGTACTAAGATTGATGGTGCTTTCCTTCAGACCCGATTTAAGTATGAGTTTTCTGTCCACGGCTTAGAAATAGAATTTTATATGAAATTCGTTTGTGTAGGTGTCCAGAGAATACGTGCTATGATACTTTAAAAGGACAATGTCTGCCGAGTTCGCAGGTACACTGCGATTATCTTACAGCAGCTGAGTTTTTGGATCAATCTGAAGAATCCCCTGAAGATGACTCGGATTCCTTCGAATCATCCGAGCAGGTGGAAAGCGATGAAGAAGACATTGCTGTTCCTGAGGCACCACCAGATATAGGTAAGACTTGAAGTAATACTTTTGCAAAATCCAAGATTTAGGGAGTTGTGTAGCAACTAAAAAAAATTCAAACCACTATGGTTCGTTCTCTACTTCATTCGATGTTTATGTATTGCCTGTTTGCTAAAATTGTACATAGATGGGCATAGAAGGGAAGTAAGAGCGGCCCATAGCGATTATCCTCTCACCAAAGGACAGGGGCATGGGGAGACTGGCTTGAATGCGAAAAAAGGTAAGGTTCGCAATAGATGTGTACACTTCGCATACATACAGAAGCAGACGTTGATTTACAAAAATATACTCGAAAGCCTTTAAACAAGCGCCACAAAAAAACCAAAACCAAATTCTCCACTAAAAACAACACTAACGCCACAAAGACCATTAACACTTGTATTAGCATTGAAAGCATGAAATAAAAAAAGTGACAAAAATGTTTTTCTTTCTTTGAAATAGGAATTCCAATATCGAATCCTCCTCCGCAGCCACCTCAACCCCCATCACCAGGTCCACCACTGATGCCAACTCTACCACCTCCTCCACCACCCCCGCTAACAACTCTACCTCCACCACCTCCACCACCACCGCCAACAACACTACTTCCACCACCAACACCACCACCGCCAACGACTCCAGCTCCTCCACCTCCTCCACCACCACCGCCAAGAAATCTAGTTGCTCCACCACCTCCACCACCCCCGCCAACAACTCTACCGCCAACACCTCCGCCACCACCACCACCACCAACAACTCTACCGCCACCAACAACTCTAGCTCCTCCACCTCCACCACCACCTCCAACAACTCTACCGCCAACACCTCCTCCACCACCACCACCGCCAAAAACTCTACCGATAACACCACCTCCTCCACCACCACCACCGCCGCCACCAACAACTCTAGCTCCTCCACCACCTCCACCACCACCGCCAACAACTCTACCGCCACCACCTCCTCCACCACCACCACCGCCGCCACCGCCGCCACCAACAACTCTAGCTCCTTCACCACCACCGCCGCCACCAACAACTCTAGCTCCTCCACCACCTCCACCACTACCGCCAACAACTCTACCACCACCACCGCCACCAACAACTCTAGCTCCTCCACCACATCCACCACCGCCGCCAACAACTATACCTCCACCACCACCACCGCCACCAACAACTCTAGCTCCTCCAACACCACCACTTCCACCACAACCGCAAACAACTCTACCGCCACCACCTTCTCCACCACCACCGCCAACAACTCTACCTCCACCACTTCCTCCAGCACCACCACCGCCGCCAACAACTATACCTCCACCACCACCACCACCACCACCACCACCGCCACCATCAACTCTAGCTCCTCCACCACCACCGCCGCCAACAACTATACTTCCACCACCACCACCGCCACCAACAACTCTAGCTCCTCCACCACCACCACCACCGCCAACAACTGTACCTCCACCACCTCCTCCACCACCAACAACTCTAGCTCCTCCACCACCTCCTCCACCACCAACAACTCTAGCTCCTCCACCACCACCACCACCACCGCCAACAACTCTACCTCCACCACCACCACCGCCTCCAATAACTCTAGCTCCTGCACCACCACCACCGCCACCAACAACTCTACCTCCACCTCCACCACCACCGCCACCAACAACTCTAGCTCCTGCACCACCACCACCGCCGCCAACAACTATACCTCCACCACCACCACCGCCACCAACAACTCGAGCTCCTCCACCACCACCACCTCCACCACCACCTCCACCACCACCGCCACCAACAACTCTAGCTCCTGCACCACCACCACCGCCAAAAACAACTCTACCTCCACCACCACCACCGCCACCAACAACTCGAGCTCCTCCACCACCACCACCTCCACCACCACCGCCAACAACTCTACCTTCACCACCGCCGCCAACTACTCTACCTTCACCTCCACCACCACCACCGCCGCCAACGACTCTAGCTCCTGCACCTCCTCCACCACCGCCAATAACTCTATCTCCACCACCTCCACCACCGCCAACGACTCTACCTCCACCACCACCACCGCCGACAACGACTCCAGCTCCTCCACCACCACCGCCACCACCGCCACCACCACCGCCAACAACTCTACCTCCACCACCACCGCCAACAACTCTACCTTCACCACCGCCGCCAACTACTCTACCTCCACCTCCACCTCCACCACCACCACCGCCGCCAACGACTCTAGCTCCTCCACCTCCTCCACCACCGCCAATAACTCTATCTCCACCACCACCACCACCGCCAACGACTCTACTTCCACCACCACCACCGCCGCCAAAGACTCCAGCTCCTCCACCACCTCCTCCACCACCGCCAACGACACTACCTCCACCACCACCACCACCAAGACAAACGACTTTAGCTCCTCCACCTCCTCCACCACCACCACCACCACCGCCAACAACTCTACCTCCACCACCGCCAACGACTCCAGCTCCTCCACCTCCACCACCCCCGCCAATAACTTTACCTCCACCACCACCGCCGCCACCATTACCCTTGACAACAGCTTTGCCGGTATCAGAGGAATTGGAGGAGCCCTGTGAAGATACTCCTCCACCACCTAACACCACACCATGTCCTACACCACCGCCAACGACGATGCCTCCTCCACCACCAGAGCCCTGTGAAGATACTTCTCCTCCACCGCCGCCAACTACTCTGCCTCCACCACCTAATACCACACCATGTCCTCCACCCCCACCGCCAACGACGCTAGCTCCGCCTCCTCCACCACCACCTCCTTCAACACCACCACCACCAACTACTCTGCCTCCTCCACCACCACCTCCCCCAACGACACAACCTCCTCCTCCCCCTCCACCACCACCACCAACTACTCTGCCTCCAACACCGCCAACGACGCTACCTCCGCTTCCACCTTCGCCACCAACGACGATGCCTCCTCCACCACCACCTCCGCCAACGACACAACCCCCTCCTCCTCCTCCACCACCACCACCAACTACTCTGCCTCCACCACCGCCAACGACGCTACCTCCGCTTCCACCTCCGCCACCAACGACGATGCCTCCTCCACCACCACCTCCGCCAACGACACAACCCCCTCCTCCCCCTCCACCACCACCACCAACTACTCTGCCTCCACCACCGCCAACGACGCTACCTCCGCCTCCACCTCCGCCACCAACGACGATGCCTCCTCCACCACCAGAGCCCTGTGAAGATACTTCTCCTCCACCGCCGCCAACTACTCCGCCTCCTCCACCACCACCTCCTTCAACACCACCACCACCAACTACTCTGCCTCCTCCACCACCACCTCCCCCAACGACACAACCTCCTCCTCCCCCTCCACCACCACCACCAACTACTCTGCCTCCACCACCGCCAACGACGCTACCTCCGCTTCCACCTCCGCCACCAACAACGATGCCTCCTCCACCACCACCTCCGCCAACGACACAACCTCCTCCTCCCCCTCCACCACCACCACCACCAACTACTCTGCCTCCACCACCTAAAACCACACCATGTCCTCCACCCAGCATACCAAAACTCAAAATAACCGCCATGGAACCATTTGACCTTGTTGTTCGTTTCTGTCCTCCAAAATGCGGCGAGGACCACATGCACAACTTCCCAAGAAGTAAGTTGCTACCGCTATTCCAATTATCCTCCAACTAATCTCACCAATTTTGTTTCAGCTAACAAAGGCATCTTCATTGACTGGATTAAGCCTAGCAGTTCACAAACAAAACTCACTCTTAACGCGTAGACCAGAGCAGCTCTTGTGTGCATGGCGAGTGATATCGGTCAGCTTGAATTCTGTAGAGAAACCCTTAGATGCGAATAAGGCGCATTATTAGCGCCTGGACGTAGTCTATAGAACCACTTGTGATACTAATTTTTATATTTGAGTGTTTTTTACTTAAGCATAGGTTAAGACATTTTTGTACATTTTCTTTATGAAATCATATTTATCTATAAGCCAATTTTATATTGATCCAAGAGAAAAAAATCAAGTATAACTCTCAGCACTGTTCCCAAATTAATCTTAAGTACAACAATCCCAGCATACCCTGTAGACTATCAGTCTCAATTGCTTTATTCTTAAAAAATCTACATTCTTCATCACTACCTATTTAATCCGCAATTCTCATTCTCATGTACATTATTTATAATTTAAAATTCCATGCCAAAATCAATAATCCATAACTAGTCTGTCAAATTCCAACTGTCATTTCAAAGCTTAAAACGCCAATAATAATATAATATATAATATAATGTTGCAGAATGTAGATTTTTCAAATCGCACTATTCAATTACAAAAGTACAATGTTCCTCACAAATTGCAAGTCCATTTTAATATTATTACCAATTTATTCTCATTTTGACTGATATTATTAAGAACTTAATGATTTTTTTATACTTTCTGTAATTGCAATAGTTTACATATGTAATCAAATTAATTTGCCCTTTATTTGCCATAATATACAACAAAAATTGTACTTAAAATTAGCAATCAAAATAAAACAAAAAATATAAATATGAATAATTGCAAAAAACATTATTTACTTTTTCATGTTGATGACTTGAACCAATCGGAATATGATGAACAGCAAAGCATACTCGTATCTGGCATCCGTCAGTTCATTTCCACTTATGTTAATTATTGGCAAAAAAAGTTTGTCAGTTCATTGACAATGAAATTTTGACAAGTGTGTTTGTCAATTCACTGAAAGCTATTTCCTCTTGCGCTGCCAAAAAAAAAAGTGTAAAATGATATTGGCCTACCCCTTGTATATCAAAATGAGTCTATTCATTGACAAACATGTTTCCAATTAATTTTCTCTGTCAATTAGGGACAAAGTAACATTTTGTTTGACAACTCAACTATTTCCACTTGTCCAGTGGTTTCTTTGTCAGTTATTGACAAACGCTGCAAATTCGCCATTTCCACTTGCCAAATGACCCATAAAAACACTTCAATTGTCAATTTCAAATCGGCAAGTGGAAACCCAGCATTAAGCACTGCATATTCGGTAGATAAATCTAGTACAATTCAACCCGATAAACATAAACTCGCCCTTAGAATATTTCCGAAAGTTGCGAAGCAAAACCAATTCATTATAAAGAAGTAAACACACCTTTTCCGATGACAGTTTTCAAAAATAACCAAACAACAAGCATTTAGGAATATAATTTAAATTTTGTTTTATAACAAATGGAACAAAAAATTAAAGTGTAGGTACCTATAATAATATCGTAAACCAGACACTTGTACTAACTTTATAAAATGTTTCAGTTTAGTCAGCGGCGATGTGCACGGTCATTTCAAGCAATTATTTACTCGGGTCGAATCGATTAACAAAAAAGCGGGACCCTTTGAAATTTTACTCTGTACTGGAGAATTCTTTGGCCCAAATAACGACGAACTTATTGCCTTTAAGAATGGATTTAAGCACAGTAAATATTCAATAAATAAATAGATACAATACTATGACTTATTGAATGTATTCCACAGTACCTGTGCCAACATATATTCTCGGTCCGAACACGAAGGAAACTGCGAAATACTATGAAAATCTCGACGATGGAGAAATTTGTCCAAATCTAACGTATTTAGGTAAACGTGGCCTGTACACACTTTCGTCGGGAGTGAAAATTGTTTACCTTAGCGGTGTGGAGGGATCGGGAGACAATACATTCAACAAGGAAGACATTGTGAGCCTTCGTAACTCGTGCCTAGTGAATAAAAATTCTGCAAGTGATTATAAGGGCATTGATGTACTCATCACTTCACAATGGCCTCATGGAATCGCTGGACAGGAGGTTCGTATGTGGTTTTCTTTTGAAAGCAGTACTGTAGTTGTACTTCTTTGCAGAAAAATACTTCAAAACTAATTTCGTATCTGTCGAGGGAGATCAAGCCGCGTTATCATTTCTGCGCTATGAATGGAGTGCACATAGAACCACCTCCTTACAGGTTAGCAGGTTGCTCCACTTTTACATAAACACAACTCAAATAAGTTATGTTTCATTTTAGAATGGCCGCCGATAATACAACCCAACTGGAGCTCTGTACACGATTCATATCTCTCGCTGATGTAGGCAATGCAAGCAAACAGAAGTACATATACGCACTGAGCCTTTTGCCCGTCGAAAAAATGCGTGTTCTCGATTTATTACAGAAAACTACAAACGAGACAGCGTGTCCATTTGACGGCATCGACTTTACTGACTGCAAAGGCAAGCAACAAGCTGTGAGTTAACTAACTTTAACAGTCGTTTTAGCCACAATTTTATCTATATTTCTTGCAGGACGATGGAAAGCAATACTTTTACGATCTAAATTCAAATTCAAATGACAACCGTAAAAGAGGTGGGCGCCGAGGATTCGGATACGATGGCCAAGAGAAAAGACAGCGGCCAACATTCGATCAAGAAAAATGCTGGTTCTGCCTCTCATCGGCTGAAGTTGATAAACATCTTGTCATAACGATAGGAGACAACTTTTACCTCGCTTTAGCCAAAGGGCCAATCAATGAGTATCACATTCTTATACTCTCCATCACGCATATACAATCCTCGGCTCTGCTCTCGAATGAAGACTGGAAAGAGCTGACAAAGTTCAAGGAATCAATAAGGGCGTTCTTCAAAGAACAGGGACAGGCGGTATGCTTTACCGAAAGAAACTACAAATCGTCACATTTGCAAATCAATGCGTTGGGCTTGAATGAGGGCTATGCGTGGAAAATCAAACACGGTTTTGAGGTCAGTTCAATTATTACTAAAAAAGAGGAAGTTATGTTGAGTCTATTTGAATTGTAGGACAAAGCTGAAGAGTATAACATTACCTTGGAGACGCTGCCAGAACTCGAGCAACCATCAGTGCTTCCCCAGCAGGGACCCTACTTTGTTGCTGAGCTTCCAGATAGGACAACACTCTTGACCAGGCAAATGAAACAGTTTCCACTACACTTTGCGAGGTAAGCTATTATAATGCTGCTGTAACTCGTAACTTTTCGCATTCGACGAAACCCCGTGAATTATCACCAAGCAAGCATTTGGGCGCAGTAGCGCAGTGGTTAGTGTGCTGGACTACTGTGCGAGGGATCCCAGGTTCGATCCCCGGAAAAACACAAATTACATCTTAAGGTTTTTTCTACTGCGCCACCTCTCGCGAACGTCTGACAAACATCCGAGAGTATGACTGTCCTGAAAAAGCTTCTCAATTCAGCCGTTCGGACTCGGCATAAAATTGTAGGTCCCTTCCATTCGTTCCAAAAAAAATATAAACTCACACAAAACGAATGGTTGTGAGAAGCTAGGCCTTGGGTGTCTACCGCCTGTTGCGCCGCCTATTTATTTATTTTATTTAAGCAATTTGCGTAAAAACACATGGTCGGAGCTACATCAGTTAACTAGCAGAAGCACTGCCTTTTTGAATGTGAATTTGTCATAAGATGACTCAAGGCTCCAATAAAGACCTCATCGATGGAGTCAATTGTTTTCTGCCAGAAACATACGCCCTTGCCGATTCTAGTGCCAACTAATTTACTTACTAAACTTCGACTTTCTTACCTTTTTACAGGGAGGTCTTCTGCTCCGAGAATTTACTAAATTGTGATGAGAAAACCGATTGGAAGGACTGCAGCCTCACCAAAGATGAGGAAATCGAGCTAGTCAAGCAATTTCGTGAGAAATACAAGAAATTCGACTTCACTCAGTAAGTCGGGCTCGGTTTCGCCATTCAAAATGCAATAAAAAAAAAGTCAGACACGCACGAGTTCATGTTTTTTTTTTTCTTTATAAACATTTTATATTGAGAGTATTTTTAATTAAATTTTATAAATTTAAACAAACAAAAGTACACACCAAGAAACGTATGTATAATGCTCTATATAGTATAATTATGTACGTAAATATAAAAAAGAAGGAAAAATTATTTCGATACACGTTACTTATCTAATTCTGTTCTTCCCTTACTTTGATCACAATTCAATTTCGTTTGTTAGTTTGTTCTCTAATACCTAAAATCCTTCACAAAGAACAAAGCAAATATGTATAGAGTGTGTGTGTGATAACACCTCTTCTGATCCGCTCCTTTCATTCCATTTTTCTCGATACACAAACAAGTCTACTTCTAGGATAAAAATGGGCGAACAAGGGGGTTAATATATGACTACGATTAATTATGATGAGAGTGATGGGGTGCTGAACTCTTCGCCTCTGAGCTGCCTTATTGTTGTTTGTTTGAAGAGTTCAGACCTTCAGTCTGCGGGTGGGGCATGTGTGCTTAGGAGTCCCTGTGATAGATCTTGTTCAGAACTTGCAGGAACAGCTCGTGTGGAACACCGCGTGATGTCTGTTGAATGTGCGTTTTGATCATGTTGTAGGATTCCTCTTCGTAGGTGGCATAAGTGTTGGGCAGGCCCAGTTCCTTGTACAGTTGCTTAACTCGAGCGATCTTCACGGGATCTGTAAGGAGGACAGTGGTTTATGACTATTCAATGATGGCTTTGATTTTAAACTTACCATTCTGTCCATAGCACTCGGCCATGATTTTCTTCTGAGCATCGTTGGCACGCTGCATGCAAACCACAGCCAGCCAGGAGCATTTGTTGTCCTGAATGTCAGTGCCAATTTTGCCAGTAACTTCGGGATTGCCAAAGCAATCGAGGAAATCATCTTGCACCTGGTAGAAGTGGCCCATTTCGAGAAGAATTGTCTTGGCCTGTCGGAAGGCTTCAGCGTCTTTGAAACTATAATCAAGAAACCCATGAAGGGGACATTCCTCTTGCTTATGTCATAATTCAACTTACCCAGCCATGTGCATAGCCAAAGCGAATGGCAAATAGAACGAGTAGTATGCAGTCTTATTTGCCACAATCGACTTGTACTTGTCCATTGTAAAGCTGGCAATGTCCTTGTTGGCAGTGAGCAGATCCAGCGATTGTCCGCATGTGGTAATGAAGATCACTTCATGGAACAGATCGAGCAGATCTGCGTAAAAATCTGTATGGCGGAAATGTTTCTTCAAAACGGTAAAAATTGCATTCTCAATCATGATTGCATCGTTGATAGCAGTCAGACCGACATCATCGAGCTTGTGCCAGCAAATTTGACCGCGACGAGTCGAACTGTTGTCCATAATGTCATCGGTCATTATGAACATGCTTTGTAGCTGTCGGAGGTGAGAAATAGTTAATAATGATGGTCCAACATATGGACAATTGGGATTTCTTACCATTTCAACACACCAGCCCAGGTATTGGGCCATTTTAATGTTCTCCGGGGTGAGGTGTTCCTCGCGAACGAGCTTCTTAAATGTAAGGACGGTGAGGAGACCACGATTTTTCTTTCCACGTGGCACATTGTATTGAAGTGCCTGGTGGGGGGAAATAACAAAAATTTACGACATTGATATGTGAAATGTTTTGATGCTATTTACCTTGGCAAACCACTTGGAAGCTTGATTGGCATTGTAGTCGTTGGCCTTTTCGGTTAATTCTCGTACGAGATCTGCAAGGATAAGATTGGTTGATAAATATGTTCCAAACATGTAGTGTATCTAAAGCTACGTACTGATAGCAAAATTGATAACTCAATCTAATCAAAACGCTTTATCACATAAGGTGCTTGTGAGCCAAAGTACAAAGTGTGGCACAACGAGTGTGACGTAGATTTGCATTTATCAGCAATCGCACAGAGGATATCGTTTGCTATACATTTTTCTTACATAAGGGCCTAACAAAAAAAAAATGAGGGAGCAAACGCCAATTCGTTTTTCTTTGTGAGGAGCTACACCTTTATTTGGTGTAGCGGCGGAGGAACTTACTATATTATTTAACAACAGTAGTCATGATAACAGTTGTATATACCCAGCGCACAAAACTTGGCATAACTTCTGCTAACAAGACAACCAGTCAAAGGTTAAGGAATTGTGCTTGTTTGAGAATACATTCGCATGGAAATGGAACAGAAAGCGAAGACGTTACATAAACGTGCGTAGATACAAGCAACTTGTATTGTTATCATCTTGTAGGGCTATGCGATTATAGAAGCACCTTCTGTAAGCTGTGAAAAATGTATTTGTGTTCATATTTCGTAAGCTTGAGTCCTAGTACCGCATGAAGATGAAAAAAAAAACGCTGTAGCGAAGCTCTTTGAGGACGCTGATCTTGCCATATTTGACGTGTGGTCCTGCAATGATATTTACGAATTGACGATAACGGCCTTTGAAGGAGTAGGTAAAATGAAGAACTGAATGGTACACTGATATGCCACGTAGGTCACGTCAAGAAGGTTTAAACGTCGATAACTTCATGCAACTCCTACATCTTCCTGCAATAAGAATCAACTACTTTCAGTATGTTTATGAATTCGTAGAAAAAAATAAAAACATGGCCATATGAGCATGCAAAGTAGTAGACAACAAAATTATTTCTCTCAGTTCCACTTAATGCCCATCTCTATGATGATGAGTCATCATCAATAACCCTGAGATCATTGTTGACACGAAAATGTAAGGTCCAATGGCCGCAGTGACAACGACCGATCTAAATCATCCTTGACGAATAAACATAAAATCTATGTACATAGTCTCTAAGCCGCTGTAAGAATGCATTCTGTCTATAGATAGAACAAGTTGACGAAAACCCTCTCTTGACCTTTAACTTTGTCACTAATAACTAGAGGTTACCCCAAAAGCTTAATTTGTCATTGTTCAACAACACTTTAATGACTTCGGTTAATCGCTGTGGAGACAAAGTGTAGTCGTTATTGCCCATAATTCTTTAAAAAGTAGATCGTAAACTACTGTATTATATTTTATGAGCCTTAAAACCTATCGCGGACTTGGTATTCAGTTTTGTTTTTAGATCCACAAGTTGCTAATCAAAAGATTATTGTAGCAGTGTCAACATCACCTGGTCTAAGTGCGCGCCACTGTTTATTTCTCATCTCAGCGGGCCATCCAAAAGTTATCATCACAAATTCTCCAACCCCAGTCAAGTTGTGCAAATTGTGTTGTTATCATAATTCCCATCCACCGCCGGCCCAACTGTACAAACATTTTTAAACCAACTTAGTAAATATTTTTCGCCCGATAACTTGAAAATTAGCTACAAAAATATTTACCTTCGAAAGAGAGATTTGCAATATTGGTTTGTTTTGAGGTTGTAAACAGATAGGTACTCGCTTAAGCACTTAGCAACGAGAATATTATGTACTATAAGCTACTTTGAGACAGTATTATTATTTACCTGGAAATACGGCCATAAAATCTCGGCTTTCATCCTTGGAAACGGTGGCGCGAGCTGCTAATGGCAGTGAGTGATTGAGAGTCGATAAAGTTCTGGAAATAGAAAAACAAAGTTACACAAAATATTTACTTGGGCGCACTCGGTATCAGTTGCATTGTTATGGAAATTTAATACCCGGACAAACAATATTAGGTTTCCAAAGAGCACGCTATTCAGATAATTATCATCAGCTGAATAGAGTACCAAGCTTTGTGGACAAATATAAATTTTTTTCTAAAAATAACGCATGCAAGTTGCTTACGTGATCACGTGGAAATTGATAAGATTTACTATATGTACGTAGACGATGGAGGGTCGTAAGCAGATAAGGAAACAACATCGTATGATCGAGGAAAAAACTTCTTTGCAGGGGGTACCTGCTTGAGTATTTTTTCAAAAGCAAAGTGATAATGATAACTATATTTATGATCGTTTCACTTTTATATTATTATTCGCTGATAAGCAAGACATTACGTGGTCTGTGAACCTGTTTGCCACAACAAAAACACCGATTTAAATGTACCAAACCAAGCGCGTGTCACGAGGATAGTTTTATTTCCTATATAAACGAGTGAGTTGTGAATTCGCAGTACCGAAAATGTTTGAATTCAAAATGTATCGTAGAAACGAAGCTTTCAAACTGCGGGTGCGTTGCTCGCCATACACTCCGAAGTGTGTGCGTTGTTCACCATACACTCCACGTGACCTAGCCACCTCAACCGTTGTACATATTTGAAGCTTTTTGACGCTGAGTCGGTGAAGCTTATAACCCGTAAGGCTCGTCGTTGAATCTTCTTCCACACACTCCATCGATACAAACTAAACCGAAAATTACACGAGGAATCTTTTTTTCAAAGCGTCCCAAAGGAGTTTTTCGATCCGCTTTCGATAAGGTTCATTACCTTCACCATACAACAGAAAAGGTTTTGTACAATATCCCTATGAGAGAGTGTTTTACTTTTTAATTTCCGAAGAAACATCTTCGCTGGATATCTGCGCTCCCCCTGTGTCATTTTGGAAGGTAATTGTAGAGTCTTAGTAGTTTCAATACTTGAACGATATATTCTCCCGATAATATAAATATGATCATACCTATCGCTTTTCAAATAAAGGGACTAGTGCCAACATCTCACACGACAAAGTTAGTGAACGCTTTTCAAGTAATTCATGATTTCATACTACATTATAAAATGCAACGTCCGTCTGTTAGTCCCTCCATAACTCGAGAACCATTCGTCCGATTTTCATGATATTTTTTTTCTGATTCATTGATGTGTGCCCAAATTAGGCCGTAGGGCGGGCGAGGATGATATGAAAGTTTGTATGTTGATACATAAGGCAAAGTTATTACATACATGCCTCATTCATCGTTTTCCAAAATTAGTCCTATAAGTGTTGAAAAAAAGGGGATGAAAACATTTCTATTTCGACCTTACTACGCTTAACTTAGGTCTATTCAAGAAATGCTTTTAATTGTTAGGCAATACTTCATCGAGTATTTTGAGCTAACATTCATCTTTCTGGTCCATCCAGAGGGTGAGATATAAAAAATTTAAAATATTTTGATTTTATTACAAAGAAAAGAAACCGGCGGCGGGCGGTGCTAGTCTATGATAAATGACAGATGCATTTTGGTTTCCCATAAATTGCAGTATGAGATGTGACAGTTCTGTTTTTCAATTTATTGGGTTGTGATTGACTTTAGCCCGAAAGGAACTAAAGCCTGAAAAAGTCTAAAGACTTTAGCCCTTGTAGTGGTAAAAAAAGGTCTTTAAAGTGTCTGATAAATGAGAAGAGTTTGCTAGTTTATTAACAACATTTTAGCTGGTTCATCTATCCACGAAAGTGGATAATGAAATCAAATCACAAATGCGAATAGTAACTACACGCATATATGCCAAATAGGACAGAACATTTCAAATCATCTGATTGTCAGGTGACTGGTAGCTTTTTTAATTTTTACTACAAGAAATTTATTGAGTAAAGTAGTAGTAAGATTCTAAGTGGAGGGGTAATGAGCACGTTCAAGAATCTAGTTTAGTATGTCTGACAGCTATATTATTTGAGGCGTTTCATTTTACAAGACTCATGTCCTCCATCTAGACCGCTGACGGATAAATGGCGGTATCAGTTTTTTTGTTAAATTTCTCTTTTTCGAAAGAAAGACCAAGTCATGATACAATCTGATCTAGTGATCTCCTTCGAATCCGGGAACAGATAACAGTCAAATCCAATCCATTTTGATCTACCAAATATAAAGTCATTATAATAAATTTATAAAAAATTAATTTTATAAATTATTTTCAGATTCAAAATGTTTTGTTTTTTTACAAGGTGGCGCAAAAATAACCTTCCGATGTTTTTTGGCTGTAATTTAAAAAAAAAATGAAAAACTTTGATTCTTCTTGTGGATTATTTTTATTTGGTCTTTTAATTTTTTTTACATCAAGTCGAGAATATGATGTCATGTAAATGGCCGCCGCCACAGTTGATTGTCATTTGAGCCCTTTTTATGGCGTTTTCCATCACTTTGGCCAAAACTTAGGGCGATAGGTCCTCACATTCTTGACGGATATTGTCTTTAACACGTTCGCGCACATGACGTGTATACACGTCTTCGTCGGCTCTCTCGGTGGTGCATGACGTGTATACACGTCATTTAAAAATCTCCTTTTTTCAGCAAGACGTGTATACACGTCTTAAATCACATTGAGTTTAATGGAAACCTTACTTTATACGCACCAGCAGCAGTAATCATATCCGTTCTACTGCTGATTTTAGCGATATTATGCCGGTTTGGGGTTTGATGGGACATGAACAATCATATTTGAACAATTTAACGACATGACGTGTAGACACGTCATAGCCACCATGCAAAACGCATTAGTTGATTTTTGAGTGTCGTTGTGAGTGGACGCTCAAAAATAAAAATTAGAACGAATGTTCCAGAATTTTCTTCTTTTTAGCAGTGATCCCAAATAAAAAAAAAAAAGGTAATACGAACTATTTAGTAGGTAGAGCGTATTATATTTGTATATCTAATAATAATAATAATTATAATCATAATAATTACAATTATTATTATAATAATTACAATTATTATTATAATAATTACAGTTTTAATAATTATAATTATGATTATAAATATTATATTTACTATTTATTTGGGCACTGGACGAGTAATCACGTGTGACGTCTATAGACGTCATGTGTCTGTGAGTAGTTTTTGTACATCAATACGCGCAGGACGTGTATACACGTCCCAAGCAACAAATGGTAAAAACTATAAATATTTAACAACATTACTTCAAAAGTCATTTCAGTCCAATCGAAATGTTTCTAAGTACAATAGTTCTTGAAATATTCAAAATGCACCACCGCAAGTCATCAAAAATAAATACCGTGCGCGAACGTGTTAAGAGCTGCAAGAGTCTGAGGCTTGTTGACATAAACCCGCGACTTCAAAAAGCCCCACAAAAAGAAGCCTGGAGCGGTCAAATCAGGCGATCTTGCTGGCCAGTGCAAATCGCCAAAACGGGAGATTAGGCGCCCGGGAAATGCATCCTTCAGCATATCGGTTGTGGCACGTGCAGTGTGTGCCGTTGCACCGTCCTGTTGGAACCACATGTTTTTCAATCCCAATTCGTACCAAAATTCGCTGTAAAGACCGTCGACTGATACCCATTTGCGTGGCACGTCGTCTGGTCGATGTCGACGGCGCTTCCATGACATCTTCGGCTACAGCAGCAATATTCTCTGCAGAACGGCTACTCCGGGGTCTGCCACGCCTGGCAGCATCTCGTGTTGTGCCAGTCTCTTCGAGGCGAGCGGCTAAACGTCGCAGTGTTTCACCAGTAGGCGTTGGACGGCTAGGAAATCTGCGACGAAATTCACGTTGTGCCAAAGTCACCGACCGATTATTGCTCAAATAAATAGTCACCAATATTCCGCGTTCTGGAGCAGTGTAGCGTAACATTGTTTATTAACGTGTATTTCGCATGTGTTTACTACACAAATGTCAAAACAGAACTGACATTAGGGGCCAATCGCAAAATTTATAGCATTTTCTGATAGGAGGATTACTTTTGCGCCACCTTGTAAATGTCTAATGAAATTGAACGAAAAGTGGAGGTTTAAACACCGTTTAACCAGATATAAAGTTTAAACCGACGTTTAACACGAAAAGGTGTATTACAGTGCTCGTTTAAACTTAATCGAGAGTTTAAACTGAGTTTAACTTAACCGGCCATGGATGGGGATTTAAACTGAGTTTATTTTCCGGAATTTCGTAGTACGATTTCCCCCCCCCCCCCCCCGGGGTTTATGACAAAACGACATTGCATCTTTGTTGTTTTTATGCAACCAATTAGTTCGTAAGTGCAATCCCTTATCTTTGATTGTACTCCACTGTTAGAAAAGGCTTGTATACTGTCTAAAAACGAACAAAGCAGCTGGAGCCGATTGGCTACACGGAACTTTTTAAAAACGCTGGAGATGACCTGGTCAGGAGCATACACCAACTCATCTGCAAAATGTGGTCGGATGAAAGTATGCCCGAAGAATGGGATATCGGTACCGGTGCTTTCACTATAATGGAGTCAGCAGCAATCAGAATGGGACTGACTAAACACGAGGACAAGACGAAGTATATGCTTTCATCAACAAAAGCCCAACCCCACTACCGACTTTGTCAGAACGTGACAATTGATAGATATAACTTAGAGGTAGTCAGCCATGTAGAAACATGTCAGCCATGTAGAGCGGATGAACATCCATGCTCCAACGCGTAAGGACTTCGACTTCGACGCTATACCAGAGGGAAGGAGACACCAAAGACCTCATCTTCTATAGCGACCAGGTAGAAGGAGACCTCCGACTGCTTGGAGTACCAGCTGGAGGGGCATAATAAGTAAGCCCCAGGAGTACCACGTTTTGTAGCGCCATCAAAAGTAAAAGTAATGTTAAGTAACTATTTCCTTTTTATACCCTCCACAGGAAGGTATATTCACTTTGTCATTACATTTGTAACGCCAAGAAGGATTCACCGGAGACCCTATAAAGTATATATATTCTGAATCAGGATCACATTCTGAATCGATTTAGCCATGTCCGTCTGTCTGTCTGTCCGTCTGTCTGTCTGTTGAAAACACGATAGCGTCCAAACGAATCAACCTAGGTGAATGAAATTTTGTGAGAGGACTTTTTTTTATCGTCGTCAGGTTGGTTTTGAAAATGGGCTATGTCGGTCAAGTAGTTCTGGTACCTCCCATACAAAACTACTATTAGACCTATGTGTCTCTCTGTCTGTTGAAATCAGGATAGCGTCCAAACGAATCGATCTAGGCGAATGAAATTTTGTGAGAGGACTTCTTTTTACCGTCGTCAGGTTTGTATTGAAAATTGTCTATGTCAGTCAAGTAGTTCTGGTACCTCCTATACCAAACCAATATGGATGGCAAACATTTTGCATGACTTTTATGCAGTGGAGGGTATCAAAGCATCGGCCAGGTCGATGATAAAACTTTTACTTGTTTAAATTGCCAAACTGACACAAGAAATAAAACTGATGGAAATTTCAAATATGTACACAATCATGAGTTCTTCGTTTACAATGGCGTACAAAACAGGCGAGAAAAGTTAAACCGAAATTTAACTAAACGTTCGTTCAAATTTCACTGTAATACACTCACGGTTTAAGTACTTGGTTTAAACTTGCTTGCGAGTTTAATTATTAAACCTGAGTTTAAACTTGCACTGTAAAACCGGCTAATAGAGAATCCAGCAAATTTTAATTTTTTGAAATAAAGTAAAAATTTAAATATAATTTTTAAATTTTAACTTCAGTTCATTAGAAAACTCGTGAGAAATTTGTTTACAATCAGTGGTCGATTATTACTAATTCAAACGGTATAAACAAGATTTTGTTATGGAAAAATAACATTTGGTCTTATGTCTCTAAATAATTTGGTTTTATGTCGCTTTGCGAAATGATAGATAAATCAAAGTTTGGAACGGACTTATGTCCCTACGCCGATGTTTCCTTCTTGCCAAACTTTCACTTACCTACCTACTAATCAAATGACCTCAATTCTTACTCAAAAATGATTACCATGTCGATTTAAAGAACGTTAAATTCTTCTGTAATCTTAGAAACGACGACGAACTTGGTCTTATTACTCAAAAGTTTTTGGCGTTATTGCACTTGGCAAAAGTGAAATAAGACCAATTGTTGACAGTTGGTTTTATTACAAATTTCCAAAAGTTGGCCTTATTGCACTTGACGTTATTTTATGGCACCGAACAGGCCTAGTGTGTCTTGACTATGTCGAGTGCGAGACAGTTCCCTAACCTAACCTATGTTTTTAAGTACGACTGTAGAAAAAAAAAGTTTAGAGTAAACATCGCATCTAACTATCGTCTTTTCCGATACAGATACATCTATACATGAATAAATATTCATAATATATACATTTTGGACTTCATTAAAGCCAAGCCGTTCAATTAATTCAAAGTCCGCCAAAATACCGGCGGCGGTGGCGTGGCGTAGGTAGATACGTACATACGATGATCGATAATCGATGATTTCACTTCAACCTGATTTGTTTACAAGATTAATTCAAATAAGCCAACAGACGCTTTAATGTATTTCGCTTGACAATATTTTTCATAAGATATTCTAAGCACAAATTCTGAAAAAAAAAACATATTTATATGCCTGAAGGTATGTATGTATGTAGACAGTCGTATCTATTGTAAATAAACAGCAAGAAATTCAATAAATCGGTTTGTTGACATTTTATATTCTACGCATTAACACCTAATGGTGAGCAAAACTTTGTACGCATTCTATTGCAAAACATAAGATTGATGTATGTGCGCTGCGCAAAATCGATGACTGGACAACAACACAAGTAGATAACCGTGTGTAGTAAATTGCTTTAAATTTTTGTTTATTCAAATGAAGAAACAAAATAGATACCAACTAGTCAGAAGCGCACGCGTCTATCTAGGCTAGGCTAGTATCTAATATGTATAACTTATTGGCGACCTAGTTCCTTTTAGATTTATTTTTATCTTTTCTCTCGCGTTTTACATCTTTTTGCTGACGGACTAATTCTAGCCGATGATCTTCAATACCTTGGACTTGGATCTCACATATTAGGGTCAGAGACCAGAGTTCTCATAAATGTATACGTAAATCGGTCAAGTTTTTCCATAAACAAGTCAACACTTTAGTTGAATTTGCTCGGATCGGTCTCGAGAGTTCATCCGGAATCTGTATTTTTTTTTTCTTGCATGAATTTGAAAAAAAAAAGGTACTTCACGCCCACCTCGTTATTGCGTGTATAAGGGTAAATCTAGTCCACATAAATCTACTCGACTTAAGGGGGCTAGTCTTTGGAAAATATCCAAATTGATATCTGGTCAACAACTCTGTGGAATCGAAAAGCATATCGTAAGTGTCGAAACATGCATTTCGCGTGGCGCTAAACTAAACGTGGACGTGTGATTTATAAACAATTTGTATCGTCTTTATTGACACTTGTAAGTATGTCAACATATCAAAGCGGCCATTGTGTTCAGTGAACAGCGTCAACAGAACGGAAAATTCTTTAGAATATCAGAAAAATATGTAAAGTAATCCCATCGAACCAAGGAGATTACAAAGAGCCTTAGTGATCACTGTTCTGCTTATTTATAATGCTGCAGAAACATGGACCCTGTCGAAACCTCTTGGGACGCTTTGAAAGAGAATATGTTTCGGTTGATTAACAGTCCAGTTTTTATCGATGGACCTTTACTAACTATGCAGGGATGTTAAATTGGCCAAAAATCTTCAAATACAACGACTGAGATGGTTGGATCACGTGAAGAATATGGACAACTGAAGAGCGATGTCAACCAGAGGCAGCTAGCTAGGGACTGAGTTGGCTGTAGGTGGGATTGTTGGTTTAAGTAGGTCTCCCCTGGGGGCTGTAACCGTCATCTGAAGTAAGTAAGTAAATCCTTAAACGATGAGGTGGACATAACGAGCAGCATTTTCAATCTGGAGTAGGTGTAGGTTTTAGGTATATAAATTTAACCTATTGATTACATTTTTGTAATATAAACCGCAAGCGCAAGCTATTAGCCAATTCAATATCCTCACTCCGTGATTTCTAAATTGAAAGCAAAGGAAACAGACTATCACATTGCAACCCAACCTCGACGTTGACGCGTGTATTAATGTTGCTGTTTCTACTGATGTCAGTGTCAGATAGGTTTAGTCAAAAAAAAAAACGAACTGCTCTTTACTTTGACCTGCGTTGTGGTTGGTTTATATTACATCACAGCGCAGTTAGTTACGCTATGACGAGACGATTTGAATTTGTTGAGTCGCTGTTGTTCTTATTACAAAAAAAAATACAAATTCTTTCTACAGCTGCCAAACACAGATAAGAAATATTATGCAAAGGTCGCGAAATGTTACGTGGTTTGAGTTGCAATTGACGCAATATACCTACTACTAGATTGCGCTTAACATTAAAGCCGGCAGTATTCGATTCGTCGACCAATCTTGCAAATAGGTTAAGTGACAGCTTACAGAACACTTTGGCGCTTTAATTTAGACTTGTGATGAAGATACATTTTTTTCTAATAGCAAAATATAATTAATCACAAAATCAAGCATTAAACTCTTGGCCTGTCTTTAGAAATCATCAAAAATCCAACATCAGATCAAACAAACTTTGTAAGTTGGAAACTAATCATAGGCACATTAGTTTAAGAATGACTAATCCCTGTCACTTATCCCTCTAATCGTAACATTTTATTTGACAACATGTATTTGGTTTTAACTTGCCCACCGGCCGACTCCCTCTTCTAATTTTCGAAATTAGGGCGTCTCCCATGGAAGCAAGATTATTGTACAAGCCATTT
Source organism: Cheilosia scutellata (assembly GCA_955612985.1). Lineage (NCBI taxonomy): Eukaryota > Metazoa > Arthropoda > Insecta > Diptera > Syrphidae > Cheilosia > Cheilosia scutellata. The sequence continues at coordinate 62,310,902 of OY015314.1, forward strand.
CAGTCTTATTCTTCTCCTGTATGCATATGCATAATTCCCCCTTATGCGTGTGTTCGCATTTGTTCTTCCGCGCGAGTTTTGGCGAATCGCAGGGGATACTTTTAAATACATTTGCCGCGATATAAACCATTTCGGACGAAACATATTGGACTATCAGCTCCATATGTCGCATCCTAAAAAAGTGATGTCTTGCTAGATCTATCGAGGCATATATCTGCTTAATGTCCCATTGAAGAACGTATGAACGCCTCAAACCTTTTTGTAGCACACTAATCGGCCGGATCGTTGATAGCCCAAATTTTCACCTTTTCAAGTCAATACTCGCCGACTTTTCATCGACTTTAAAGCTGTATGCGGCGATGAGAAGCTCTGGTAATAGCCGATTTCTGGGTCGCGGCAAAATTAATCTAGCAGCTTTTCCGAGGCAGGCCTTCTAAAAAAATAAAAGTGCTTCGATGGATTTTTGGTCTTGTGTGCGAAGAGATGGCGAAAGACACTACCGCGAAGAAATACCAAAACTTATTTCAACTAACAGTGTTAGTGGCCACTCCCACCCACCAGGTCTTATAGCAAATCATAACGTCATTGCAAAACAAAAAGCCACACGGAACGAGAAAGCAATTGGTACAGGTAACCCAAAAAACAGCCACAGCCTCACCTTAGAGCAAACGCGAAATTGATTTATAAATATTTGCCGTACTTCCGCGAGAGATAAAAATACATACAACACAAAATGAACAAAACAACTGCTAGTGTAAATTTAGTGCACTAATTAAATTGATCACAAAAATAATAACAACACATTCCTACCAAATTTATTTACAAATTAGTCAAGCATGTGGCAACAAACTGCAGCAGTCGGTTCTATCCAGTTCCACTTTAGTTTAGGTGGATTAAAATTTTTAGCTCGAATGTGCAAATTGAAAAATATTACTCAATTGAGTTCGAACAGGCTCCCTCAGTCCCTCCCTATACCCAACCCAACCCCAAGCCAATGAACTCGCTCTCTCTCCGGCCACTCGCTGTGTGGTAAGAATTTCTATTTTTAAACCCGTTGTGTGAAACAGCCGAAGAAGCGTGGAATTGCAGAGCAGAGACTTTATTGCATGGCTTATATTTCCAGAATGCGACGTTATGTTGATCACTAGGGTAGCGCATGATTCAGGAGTTCAAGATCACGACCGTTTCTGTGTTTTTATCTTTGTTTCGGTTGATTGCCGCGACTAGTGCGCCAGTTGTTTCGTATGTGATAATTTAATCGGTGGCAGCGCGGATACCAAAATATAAATGACACACAAATTTTATCAGTAAAGATACGAAGAGTAGCACCTTTGGGCTTTATTAAATGCCGGGTTACCAGGGATGCTATTTTTGTGATTGTGTGCCATTCGTTTAGTGCGCGTGTTTAGGTGGGTGGTGGGTAAGAGAGATAATGTGACTTATACACAATTTCAAAGTGCATCGTTCGATGTGTCTTCTGCCTACGTGCTGAGGAAGACTTTCGGTATGAGTTCTGATTCGGTCTGGGTCGGTTACCATTACACTGATCTCTCACGTCTTAATATATAAACTTAATAATATAGCTTTACAGCGTCCTAGTTTTCATTGGGCTCTTGATATGGGACATATGCACAAGCACATATAGAGAGAATGACACTCGATTCTAATCCAGATTGTCCACGCAGTAGAGGAAGACCTCACCCATGGTAGCTCGTACGAGTATAAAACGACTTCAACCAACTAGAAGTGCGCAATTGCAGCCCTAACCAGTTAGTTCGGTCTTTAGCCAACTGCCCTAATATTGATCATGCTAAAGGTAGGCTAGGTAAGGCTGTATGAGGACAATCATACAACCCTGAACATAATGGCCCCACCGTGAACTCTAAGGAACCAATTGAAGGTAGGAGGAGTAGACCACATGCCAAGTGGAGGTGGCTAGACGACTAGTTTCCAAATCCTGGAACACTCAGACTTGGAATTCGATCCAATGTATTAGTGCTGGAGGACAAGAATTTGCGCGGTTAACCTTGATTCTTCATTCAAAGTAATTTTTACTGAAGCCTGCAATCATCAATTAAGTCGAGCGGTGTTTAAATCTTACTTGAAAATGTACCTATAAATTGCATCGCGGAATTAGACTCTTCAATTACCGAAAGACAAAACTTTATCCACTCCGAGGAGATAGAACCTACTTTAAGATGTGATGCGACAAAAGATTGGGAAGGCACCTAGATGGTGCGGTTTCAGTCCTGGAAGTAGGTGTAACTGTATAAGATAAAGACACCCAGCATTAACACACGAACACGACTCTTTCGCACATTTGGTTGTTCTGGTTTGAGATGAAACAAAATAAATGTGTAACATACTATATCTCTAAATTGAGGTAGGTACACACCTCCATTTCATGAAACACAAAAGGAGGAAGGAGCTATTGTCGGGTGACCGTCATGTACGTACAGGTAAATGGTCGGATAACGCTTTGTTGTTTTTATTGGATTACTCACGTATTCGTACGAGTATTCATCTCATTAAGGATGGAATTCCCATTTTCCACATATGACCAACTTTCCAAGTACCTACCAAGTATGTACTTGTTTGTACATATGTACATAAAAAATCTCTACCCTTTTTATGATAATATGTACTTACAATAAATATTGACATGTTTTCCTTCATCAAACTCATAAAAGAAAACTAATCCTTCACGTAATCCTTAAAACCCGAAAAACTGCATTTAGCACGCAGTAAACCCATGGAGATCTATAAATAGATTCAACTACGTAATCAAATTTTGAACTATGGCTCTTGCAATACGAAGTTGCTGTAATCTGAGAGGGTTCCTTCGCAACGAAACCGGTTTTGATGACGCAGATAAAACAGCGACGACTCGTATTTTTTTATCATTGATTTTATTTGTAAACAAAAACAAAAACAATCCTTGAACCAAATCAAGAGAACCACAAAAAAACGGTAGCAGTTACAGTTACCATTATGTATAACACTACTACCGTACCGAGTGTCGACCACCAGACAAACAGAAACAGCAGCAAGCCGGTCGTTTGCATTTGTTTACAAAATTTCTCAGAGCCAATGCCAGACAGACGAGAACGAGACTGGAATTGGAATTCCACAGCCACCATCCAGCACCACATGTAACTTGAGACTAGCCTGTGTATAGTACAGGTGTTCATTGGCCTCTGTTTGCCCTCTAGCTAGATTATGTTGGTAGAAAATAGAGATATGTATGTGGGATGACCATAATAAATGTTCAAATCGATATTTTATGCTAAACAACAACAAACGAGAGAATCTATCTTGTTCTCGTTTCAACTTCCTCTCTACAAGGGAAAAAATCTCTATCCATACGCCACGGCACGGCGTACGTGACCAAATTCATGCTTCAAATGGAGGGATGTAAACAAAACTGATGTTCATTTTTACTGATAACAATAGAGTGGGGTAGGTGGGCTATATATGTAGTTAACTTTACATACCTGAGGGTTGTTTTCATCTTCTTCTCGTTAACCAAATCACTTGGCAGTCCACCAATTTTATCAATTTTCGTCATGTGTTCGGAATTTTGGGGATTCTCGCTGGTGGAAATGTGTCTACTACCTTCATTTGTCTTCGATGACGACAATGTTGGGGCGGCCGTTTTTGCGGCTACGATTGGGCGCACTACTTGTCCAAGAGGCAATTTACGGATGAGAGAAAACATTTTGTTCGTTTAATTTTATTGCGACTTTCAGTTATCCACTAGGCTGATTTTTTGTCTATAAGGTGTGTCGATTTGATTTGCAGTTGAATTTCACCAAGACTTTCCAAAACACTGTGTAGTTATAGAATATTCAAAAACTATTGACACAAGAAGAAAGTTTTCGAAATTCACTAGGAAAAACACACGCGAATGAATGAACGATTTTCACTTTTTTTTGGGTTCTCTTGAGACGACCATACAGTTCGACAGATGATTTGCTTATAAAATTTCAAGTAATTCAACTACCGAATGTTGACTGCTAGAAGAAAGTTTCAAGCTAGACGAACAAATTCAGTTGAATTGACAGCTAACTTAACGTAATGTAATGGCAAACAGAAAGAACGAAAATGGCGATCAGCTGTTTAGCCAGGTATGTGCTATGGTGATGATTGAAAATTGTAATGGAATAAATCAAAATTGTAATAGATTACGCGAAAATTGTAATGATAGGGTAGTGTAACACTCTCCCTCATTCAAGCAAATATTGCGTAAAAATTAAGGACTATCACATGAGAGCGAAAAACTACCTACGAACGAACGAATATTCGCGTTTTTTGACAGTCCGTTCACATGAACATGACAATGGCTGTAGTTGGTCGCGGCAGTTCGCGAATTTCAGCCATCAATTTCTAATTTGAGGTTAAGTTCGAATGAATGTTTTATTCGCAGGTTTGTGGAACGTATAGTTTAATGCTTTAGGTTGCGAATAAACTTTGTCAATTCGCGCCGAGGAAATCTATATTTTGTTGTTTAAAATGTTTTTAAACTTCTTTTCTTAATACGTTTTGATGGAATAGTTATATGCGCAATTTTCTTTTTATAAATGCTTAAAAATTCGTTAATTCGTTCGTTCGCTCTCATGTGAATGGTCCTTAAACCCAGTATCCTGCTCGCGCTAAATTTTATCTCCCATACAGAAATGTCTAGAGATAAAATTTAGCAAGGAAGTTTAGCAAAGCAATATCCTGTTCGGCACGCTAAATTCTTACTTTCATATAGATGGGACACACTTAATGTCAGTCCGGTATAACAATATTGTGTGTTATACGCACTACGTACAATTTCGTTATACTCGGCCAAGAAAATGTCACCACTGATTTAGCTCGCGAAAGAATTGTCTGGTACATTATATCGGCGATAAATTTTTTTGACTTTTCCGAAACAAAACAAATTCTGAATCAACTATTTCACAGAATACTTGAAAATCGATGTTAGTGAATAGGAAAAAAGTGAAAAAATAACAAAAATCAAAATGCATGTGGCAATAAAATATGGGTGTGTGTCCTATCTGGGCTTTTAACACGAACATTTTGACATTTGCTTACTCGCTAATTTGATCAAGATTAACATAACCAGGGGCCTGTACCACAAAACTACAAGTATTGTACAACAGGCGACAACAACAGGTTTTCTTGTACAAAACCCATTGTTAATTGTTAAAATTCGCCTGTTGTACAATACTTGTAGTTTTGTGGTACAGGCCCCAGACGTCAATCTGTGTAATACATTACAGAACGACATAGATCTATAATTACATATGTCAAGAATTTTCACAGTTCACAGCGGGTTGTCAAAATGATAAAATCCACGATATAATTCTGAAGCAAAATGGAGTGCGTTAAATCTAATTCAATTCTTGAGTTACTAGGGCGAATCTAAATTTTTTAAATGAAGGCTATTACAATTTCAATGTACAATATACAGAGATATTATGGGTATTCATGCAACGTCGTAAACTCGTTGTAAACGTAGTAATTAGTAAAAAAATGTTTGTATTTAAGTCCTCTACATAAATCCGTCATTAGTTTTCATCGCCAAAATTATTTTACTGACCCCAATTTTTGTCCTAAAATTTCAAGTTTTTTTTCAAAAACTATTTAAGGGAATAACTTGATTTAAAATCATATTCTGGGCTTTCTAAAATGTTATAGTTTTTTATTATAAGTGTTGCCATTGTTTTTTAATGTATTTTTTTCCATTTAAAGTATCATATTCTTTGAATTACCCCTCCCGCCTAAACGGAGTAAGATAGACCCCCCCCCCTCCCATAGTAAAAAGTGCTTGTATTTAACCCCTCTACAAAATACCGTTATCAATTTTTGGCGCCGTAGTTATCATACTCTCCCCCGCCGCGCATTTGGGAATAACCTCCCTGACTTCAAATCTCAGAATCGACAGAAGAGTATTTTTTTGCGCCAATGGAACGGTTTCAAAAGTGATTACGGACTCTCCCGAGCGCTTCCTTTTGCCCAATGGAAAACGACTTCTTGTTCAATTCGTAGATAAAAATTATTTTATATTTTAAAATTAAATTTAAATTTACTGGTTTCTATCTAATGCTGGAAATTTGCAAAATCGATTTATTTTGGAATTTGTAGTTCTGAAAAATCTAAAAAAAATAACTTACCCATTTAAACAACTTCGTTTTCAAATGCTTTGTACTCGGATAATTCTTTTTACATTTATAATGTTATTATTTGTCAAATATATAGATATATAATGTACATAGATGCATTTAATACACAATTTTCTTATATTTATATCTTTTAATTTTCAACTTATAGACTGCCACAATGTTTTATATTTACAATTGTCATCCATTTGGCGTCTTATTTTAGAATATATTCTACCTATGCTTCAAACTGACTACCTTTTGCATTTACATGGCTGTCAGTATAGATTTTAACAAAGTTTGGTATTATAAATTAAATTTTCTTAAAAACTAAACTATAATTTTACTTATAATATCTATAAATATTTACAGCAGTGGCCGTCTAAAATGGCGTTTAATTTTATAAAACATAAGAATATACATTCGTAGTCACGTGGAATTAACACTGTGATATGATATCATGAAACTGTATGAAACTGGATCACAAATTTGGCACAAATGTTAATGTATTTTAATTTTATTGTTGTATACAGTATGTATACTTTAAGTGGACGGTCGATTAAAAGATTCTTAGTATACATACATATAATGTTTGTTTGTCTCAAAGTTAATCATTTTCAATTATACAGGGTTTACTGTCTGCAAGTGGATGTACTACTTGCTATTTTCTTTATACATACATAATGAATTAAATGGACTCTTTATACGCTTTTAACTTATGTACTCATTTACAATACATATTTTGTGTATTTACATGTTTTTTGTATGTACAACTTAACCTAAAGGATTTTGTATGTCACAATTTTCATAAATAGGTAGAGGTACTTAAGTAATAAATTTAGTTTAGTTTGCATTTCTATAAAAAATATATTAGTGCTAATTCCAAGTCAACAAAATAATATTCAATTTATTTAAAAATTAATTGATTCAGTGGTGAAAATCCTAGTGCTAGGATGCAGAATGAAAAGGACTAAGCACTGCCCAACCTCCCTAATCAACGGTTTTATGATGCTAATGGATGACTTGCAACCAGTGGATGTGGATCGGATGCATTCAAACGGAAAGGGCCTTTCTGAAATCAGGTTGCAAGGAGTATTCGTACCATGTTTTGCAGGGATCTGACATGGATCAGACATGGTAGACAATTATTTCAAAATGACTCCAACAAAACAAACAAATGCATAATACATTTTGGAAAATATTTCCCAGACCGAACCAAACAAAGTAACAGGACAGCACTGAAATTAGAATCTGACGAAGTTGAGAAGTTTATAAATGGCGCTCTTTGACAGCTCTTTTATTTACGAACGATACCGTTACTGCGTCAAACGCTCGAACGATCACTTAAGAATGCAATAGAAAAAGAGAGTATAAGATTGACCAGAAAAGAATAGAGACGTATTTTATTAGGCCCTTTGTATGGCCTGTATTGGCCATTTTTTTAATTCATAATTTATCATTAGTGAATGGATAATGGATTCATCAGTTTATACATCGATCGTAAGATTATAAAATTGATAATAAAATCGTGTGGTACCCTGTGCACATAAAATCGAATAACGTTTCAGTTCATAGTGTACACGGTACAAACATGTAGAAACTTTAATCCTCACCGCATTCAACAACGAGACCAAGGATGAATTCGAAACGCCTGCAGAAACTTGTTGTTTATTTTGATAGTGTATTTGGTTTTTAGAAAGGTCGTAATGTTCAAGTATATCACCTATATAACATAAGAAAAATTTCTGTAGTTATGCCATGCTCCCACGAAACGTAAAATTTCTCCAAACCTCCAAAGTTTCGCCATATATTTTTGAGGTATCGAAACCTCGCGGTTTCAGCGAAATCTATTTGAAACCCCTTTGAGTTCATCCTTCCGTGAGAGGTTGTCAAATCGAACAAGCCTACAGCGTGAACTTTGGTTTATTTTGTGTTCATTTGTAGATGTCAAAATATTAAACGCCAAAACAAATGTGACAATCTTGCAAAAAAAAAAAATCTGTGGAAAAAAGAATCTGAGTAAAAAAGGGGTAAGTAATAATTTCAAGAGAAATATTTATACATTTTTTAAATGTAATTTGTTTTTATTACAGATAATGCCAAAACAATATAAGAAAAGAAAATTGTGGACGCAAACGGAGGAAGAGGTCCTCGTGGAACTTTGGGGGGACAGAATTACCGAGCTCCGTGGCAATAGGCGGAATGGACACATTTATGCCGAAATGGCCCAAAACCTTGAAGTGATGGACATTATTTTCACGCCAGAGGAAGTAAACATGAAAATACACAACCTCACAAACCGATACAGGTATGAATGCCTAGTTTATTAGCAATAAGAAGGGAAACTACACCAATGAGAGGGAGCTCTCAATTGTTCACTCATCTGCTCTTGCAGCTATTCAGCGAGTAGCCGCGTATCCTAATGAGGAAGAATTTGCCAGCAAAGATAGCCACGACTTACAAGTGCGTATAGAACGACTCGAGGATGCTTGGGTGCGATTCAACCGCATTCACGAGGAATTATTAGAAAAAACAGCCAGCAAAGAGCATGAGGTCTGGGATTTAAGACTCATCAAGGACGAAACGTATTACTACGATGCCAAGGCAGAAATTCGGCGGAGAAGAGCAGTGTGCAAGGAACAGGAGCAAGCCGAACAACCAGAGCCACCAGCGCAAGCAGTGCTAGGTACCGTGCAGCCGCAGATAGCTGTCCAGGTTCATTTGCTAGTATATGTCCAGGACATAAAAAATTAATGGGGAGAGTTTGATGGAACTCTCATCAAATGGGTTACCTGACCGATTTGTGGCAGCGGTACATGATAACAGTCAAATCACGCCAGCCTACAAATTTTCGTTTTTAAAGAAGTCTCTGACAGGGAGAGCAGCGCTTATAATGGCAGCTGACTGATGGAAATTATCAGTAGGCATGGGAACGCCTCAATTAGTTGTACGACAGAAAGTACACTACATGCCGAAACTGTTGCGCCAGTTCATACGTTTGCCCGTACTCCAAGGGAACCCAAGATCTGACGATTTGCAACGCATGTCAAATGTCACCCACAATGGGACATGTTCATACTAGTTCACATGCTCCATATGAACGTCTAGACAGTGAGACCGGGAAGCAGTGGGAGCTGCAGAGACAATCAGAAACTCCTACAGCGGTGCAGATGCTGGAGTTCCTTGATAGGCAGGCGGCAGCCATCAGCAACCCGCCAGCAGGACAGCGTTTCCGAGCTATGGAGTTAGCAAGTGGACCAAGGTCCAGTCATCTCGATAATCGATTTAATCATTTTGATCAAAAAAAAAAAAAAAACTTCCTTTGAAGACGCCACGCTACCCACCTTACCGTTATACCACGTGCGTATTGAAGCTGCACTTACATAACGGGATAAACACAAACCAACACGCACCAGAATCCAGTTAGAAACCGCTGCATCTCAACATGTGTTCAACATAGTTTTTATCTGTGTATCTTGTAACGTTTAAATGTAATTTTTCTTGTCGTCCTTTAATATAAGATAAGTTCAAAGTGATCGAACGGAAGAGGATTTTTCCACATTACCTTCTTTCATTAACCAATATAAGTTTGGTTTTTCCATTTTCGTAGATTAAGACGAAGCGCAAGCCAATATTTTGTTTGACCTTGACGCCTGAATTAACGTAAATCCAATCCTATTCGATTGCCTTCTGCACCGAATGGATTTATCTTTAAATTTCGTTTATTTTTGAGATACATTACCTGATTGCATTTAAATCAGAGACGTAATTTTTATTGCCTTTAATTAGGGTACATAAATATATGTGGGATAGGGCCTATCCAACCGACCAACAATACCCTACGAACTAAGACAATGTACATGACAAATACTCAGACGAACGAAACGAACGGAAGACAACTTACATAACACACATAGCCGAACAAGACGAGACATCAAGCAACGCTACCAACACATAGAGAACGAACAGTACAAAAAGAACAGACGACACTTCCATCGTTAATCGTCACCAAACGTTCAGTGGAATAGGTTGCAAATTGCAAGTAAATCCGATGTACCTAGTTTTTTTTTACGCGAACTGAAGTGTAACAAAGAAAGTGGAATAAAGAAACAATATTACTAATGTGGATATTTAGATAAGTGCATGATCGTACTTTCAATTTAATATGTGCATCTAGTAATCGTTAAACTCATTTCAGACTACCAATGCGACGTCGTACATAATTTCCATCAATGACTCAGATAAGCCACACATTCCAGAGGTATCCCGTATCAGAATGACCCATTAAATGAAGTAGATATAAACGTAGCTGTGCAACGGTAGAAAGCAATTCAACACGATGGCAGACTGGAGGAAGATTGCGCTGATCGTCGCTGGGGTATGCGGAATTGGAGTCGTGTACTCTTGGTGTGCAAGGGCGTGGGCCTGGTACAATACGCTGAGTGGACTGGGTGTTTGGTGGCTGGCATAGTACGGCGATACGAGACATGGACGGCATGTGAACGAGTGGGCAGTTCTTATTAAGCATTCACCGGGTTTGGTCGGAAAAATCGTCGCATTGGTAGTCGTAAAGATAGTCCTAAAAAAAATGTAAAAATAAACATCGGAAATAAAGTAGTACTAAGTAATTCATGAAAGCGTTTATCTTTATTTGGACACCATCTACACTAATAAAGTGGATTCTAGTGTTTTATCTAACCGGAATCCCACATATACATGTATATAAGTGCGGTTCTTGGTTTTTAAATGTCTTCCTTTTAGCTAGTTCAACATATCCTCGACGGCAGGCCTACCTTCGGCGGAGTCTTGATTATTTGGTGAGTCGTATTCTTTTTTTTTTTTTTTTTTTTGATAATATCCTTATGTAGGAAACACCATCACTTGTAACTGATTTTTTTCAAATCCGAAACATCATGGCGTAGTTATAGTTGTAGAACCTGTGGTGCAAAGCCAACTTCATTGGAAACATTCCAATCCCAATTTGGGCGGCCATATTTTTTCGCGCAAATTATGGGACGATTTTCGTCTGGCTCTAGCACCTCCAATTTAATCAGACATGGGCAAATTAATTGACCTATGCTATGAAAAAAATCGAATTTAATTAATAAAATGTAAATCAGAATTTTCTGATGTACAGAAAAAAGATATAGCGCAGTACGGTCGTCGGGATAAAACAAGTCTTAGGAAAAATTCGTGTGCGGTCCCGTCGTGTGGGCAAAAACGTGGTTTGTGCGGATTTTCAAACCGATTTAATGGGAAAGGAATCAGTAAAAAACTTCCTAAACTTATCCCTCGGTGTGTAAATGACGTTTTTTTTTTCGTTTAGCCAAAATGCAATTGCATTTCGTCACGCCATCGTAACCCTGTTCCACACGTGCGCGCATCGATATTTAATACTTACCCGCTTCCTCCCCGCCGTAATCATACGCTAAAAAAGGAATTAAAACGTAAAAAGAACATAAAAACATCTGAAAAGACCAAAAAGTGCATATATATATATATATATACTCGTCAGCATACGTGACGATATTTTTTCCGAGGTTATCTGGTGTTCGTACCATACACATCCAGTGCTCGAACCCAAGAAACCGTACTCATCACGCTAAAAAGTGAAATAAAAAAAAAACCAACGAATCAGTTGCGACAGCGCATGGCATTTCGCCAACAACTTTTCTTTTCGGCGCGGCATAATTAATTGTGTTTGATTCGTTTGCCAACAAACAAAAAAAAAAATACATTCAGTGTCAATTGAAAATCGACCTGGGGTTAATTCGATTCTTCGTTATCTCGTGTGTCAGCATAATTGCACATGTGGAGAGATCCCAAGGAATTGGCTAAGTCAACTTACCTTCGACAACCACCCAACGGAAATCCGCTGCACCTCAGACAGCCACCGATTGATAACATCGCAACTCTACACACCCAGGACACCAATCATCTCTTGTTTCCTATAGCCCAATATATGGCGCGTAATTAGTATTGTAGATTAGATTGATTGCTTTTTCTTTCTTTTTTTTTCGAATAAAGTAGTGGTCAATTTTTGGTGATAATTCATTTGTTTTGTAATCTCTTGGATCGAATAAAATTTGATTTTTCCCAGCGATTTAGTTTCGTCAACTAAGCAAATTTGCTTTCGGGATTCGCCCAGGAAAGGAAGGCGGTGCACCCCCCCCAGTCCATCATCCTAGGAAGCAGTTTCATCGTAATTTGGTAAGTCCATGTTGACAGTTGTCAATTTAAATTCATTTTATTTGAATCCTTGATGAGAATTGGTAATGGTAGAAATTTTGACCAGTAGTTTTAGTGTGAATATGGTAATTTCCAAAGCGTAAATTCATCACGAGTATAGAGGAAAATTTAATCCTAGTGATCGTAACAATATATATATGTGGGATAGAAGCCAGACAGACATACGAGACAAACGGACAGTACAGTTGTAGAACATACGAAAGACGAACGGTACAATAACAAACATGAACAACGATGACGAACAAACAACACCAGGTGCGAGCATCTACATCTACACGACAGCTGCCCACCCCAACGCGACGACACGACAAAACAAAGAGCCTTACGAAAATATATGTATATACCTACTCATGTAAAGCAGCAGGCAGGACATTATTTTATTTTGCATGGAGATTCATTCTTCACTTGGGACTCGTGCGGAAAAGGTCTTTGAGTAATAAAGAAATTTTATAACGAATTACGGTGTGTGTCGAGTTTTTATTTTAAAAGAAAATCATTTCGTAGATCCTACAAATTGGGGGCTCGGTCCGGGATAAGTGAACGAAAGTGATCATCAAATCCGGAAAAATTAAATAAAACAAATAGAAACGTGCACAGTGTCGAATATACGCACAACGGAGAGCGTAGCAAAAAGGTGGTTGGAATACGGCGACATCAATCCCGTATAGTCAGTGGCTGTGGAAAAACAGCGAAAAGAAGTGTGTACTGTGGAAAGCAATAAAAAAAAAAAAAAGCAAAAAGAGAAGTGTGTGCATACACAATAGAAAAGTGAAGAATACGGCGACATTAATCCCGTACAGTGAAAAAAAAGAAGAGACAATTAAAGGGCAACAACGTGATTAAAGTGAATACTTTTAAAATAAAAAACAACAAACGGCGTCATCAAACCCGTTCCTAAAAAAAAAAAAACATAAACATAGTTGTTGTGTGCCCCAACGAAATTTAAAAATTAGCGTCCACTGAAAAGACGAAATTTAGCGTCCACTGAAGAGACGAAGAGGAAGAAAAACAACAAGGAAGAACAACAGCAGCAGCAACAACAGAAATATAGACTAGAAGTAGTTGGTTCGTAGTTTTTATTTATATATATTCCTGCTGCTATTTTTGATTTTTATTATTATTAAATTATTATTATTAAATTAAAAAAAAAAAGCATTTAAAATGGATAATGTACAAATTATGGCTATGACAGTTCAGGAATTAAAAGACAGACTGACACAGGCACACTTACCGACGACAGGTTTAAAACGAGACCTACAGGACAGGCTTCTCGAACACTTTGGGCTATCGCGTGGTTTAGGCGACCAAGTAGAAACGGAAGACAGTTTCGAAGAGGCCATTGGTAGTGATAGGCCAGAGCAAGGGGCGTCGACGAGGGCAAGCACCTTCACACTTCGAGATATCGAAGATGCGGTAACGCACTTCGATGGGACGGGCACCACGGACGTCAATCTGTGGGTGCAAGAATTTGACAATAATGCCGTGATAGTCGGTTGGAACGAAGTCCAAAAATTTATCTACGCGAAACAACTGCTTAGGGGTGCTGCTAAAATGTTCCTTAGAGGGGAAGCAGAAGTCAGGAGCTGGGGCGCTTTAAAGAAAGCTCTAATTAAAGAATTCGGAAAGAAGTTGTCGGCGGCAGAGATTCATCGGCGGCTACGAACAAGGCAGAAGAAGCCGTCAGAAACTCTGCTGGAATATTTGTACTGCTTGCTCGAGCTAGGTAATATGATAAAGCTCGACGACGAAAGTATAATCGAATACTTTACTGAGGGTATTCCTGACGCGAGGAACAACAAGATGGTGCTATACCAAGCGAGCTCTATAAGCGAGCTCAAAACACAGTTGGTTGTGTATGAAAGAGCAAAGGGTCACCTCTCGCAGTCTTCAAACTCGAGGGGAAATTCTCGCACACCAACCAGTGGTAGAGCACAGGAGGTTGTTAAAACTGAAGCAAAAGTTAGGGCATGTTTCAGATGCGGGGAAACGTCGCATATTGCGAGGAACTGTAGTTCACAAGCGCCGAAATGTTTCAGATGCGGTCAGCCGGGACATAGGGCACGTGAGTGCAGAGCGGAATTACAACCGAGAGCACGGCGTTCCGAGAATAGGGATGGTCACACTGCACCAACAGGTGGCCAAACCGAATCTTGGCCGGAGGCTAGAGTTAGTCTAGCGATAGGTTCAAATCGCGTATTCAAAGATATCTTGGTGGGAAGGGCTGAAGTATGCGCATTGTTAGATACGGGTAGCGACTTATGCCTATTGCGATATGACAGCCTAATCATGATCGACTGTCCAAAGTTGAGCAATGATAAGAGAAACTTGTTGGGCATTGGTCAGCAGAGGGTAACGACCCTGGGTAGCGTTTGGCTGAAACTCGAGGTAGATGGAATTTCGTTGGAACTGAATTTCCACGTGGTGAGGGAGAATGATATGTCGTACTCGGCAATAATCGGGAACGATATCCTCGAACAGGTCGACTTAGTCATTACGAACGAAGGGGTCGAGTTTCAGGTCCAGCAGGAAAAACAGCGTTCAGATGAAGTGAATGACGTGGGGTTCCGCAATAAGGAACGTGGTGCCACCGTAAGCGGGTTAGTGTTAATTTATAAGGATTGTGGAAGCCTCTTGGTTGTATCTTCTTCAGTAAGAAAACAGGTCAGCTTAGTATGAATAATAGTAATGAAGTAAATTTTATTAAAAACTAGAAAGACATGAAAAACTCTAGATTGCTTGAATACAAAATATTAATTTTCTAAGTGAATATTAGAACTCCAACACTCCCGCTAAAATTAATATCTATTTAGGCCCATGGCCTTCAAGCATTTGTTGAGAATGTCTTTGTTAACAGCTTTGGTTAGAGCATCTGCAATCATCTCCTTGGTTGAAACATGTGCTACTTTCAACGAACCATCAGCTATTAGTTCCCTAATAAAATGATGACGAACATCTATATGTTTTGTTCTGGCATGAAATGTATTCGCAGATGCCAAGCAAAGCGCACTTCGATTGTCACAATATACGGTGATGTTGCATGATTCTATCTGTTCAAGTTCTTGTTGAAGTTGTTTGAACCACATTGCCTCTTGAGCTGCATTACTTAGCGACATATATTCTGCTTCTGTTGTTGAGAGTGCAACAGTTGGTTGTCGCCTCGTTCCCCAAGTAATTGCACCTCCTTGATGCAAGAATACATTTCCACTGACCGAACGCCTTTCATCGGGATCTGATGCCCAATCAGCATCGCAGAAACCATGGACTGTAGTGTTAGCATCCTTTACATAATTTAATTTGAAATCCAATGTTCCCTTCAAGTACCGAAATATTCGTTTAACAGCTTCCCAATGTGTTTTGGTAGGGTTATTGCTGAAGCGACTAACATTATTTACAGCAAATAAAATATCCGGTCTGGAAACCTGTGATATGAACAAAAGACTTCCAACAGCCTCGCGATACGGTACTTCTATTATTTTTTCGGACTCTTCAGCTGTACCCTTAACCAACTTCTGACCAGGATCCATAGGCGTAGACACAGCATTGCAATCAAACATACGGAATTTCTTTAACATCTCTTCAATGTAATGTTGTTGGTCGACGGTAATTCACACCTTTGAGACCCCAATTGAGCAGTTTGGACTGAACTCAGGTCATTCCGTTTTAATGGCTGGATGTACTTACAACCCAACGCTACAGTCCAGTATGAAGCAATCCCTTGGGCCGATGACGGTGGCGATAAACTTGTGCATGCAAACTGACAGAATTTATCAGGCTTCATGGAAACAAACGTTTGTGAGCGTGTTCAAATTGTATCCGTTTGTAAATGAGATTGCTGACGCTTTGGCTGGATCGAGGCAGAGTCAGGACGCCTTATTAAGCTTAATAGCAGACATCGCACTTTGGAACACGACGAGAGCTTCAAACAAGGCGTTCTTCCCTGTCTCTTTCTTCCTAACAGTAGCACACGAGAATACACAGTACGCCAAATTCTTCAGTGGTTCGCAGACCCCGAACACGGCAATTGTGGAAGCCTCTTGGTTGTATCTTCTTCAGTAAGAAAACAGGTCAGCTTAGTATGAATAATAGTAATGAAGTAAATTTTATTAAAAACTAGAAAGACATGAAAAACTCTAGATTGCTTGAATACAAAATATTAATTTTCTAAGTGAATATTAGAACTCCAACAGTTAGGCGATGGGGCGAGTGTCGCCGAGGTGGACGAGATCCACGAGGAAGCGGCCGGATGTATTGGTAGCCGTGATCCAAAGTTCTGTAAGGAACGTGAAGGGGCGAGTGTCGCCGAGGTGGACGAGATCCACGAGGAAGCGGCCGGATGTATTGGTAGCCGTGATCCAAAGTTCTGTAAGGAACGTGAAGGGGAGAGTGTCGCCGAGGTGGACGAGATCCACGAGGAAGCGGCCGGATGTATTGGTAGCCGTGATCCAAAGTTCCGTAAAGGAAAACGTGTAGGGGCGAGTGTCGCCGAGGTGGACGAGATCCACGAGGAAGCGGCCGGATGTATTAGTAGTCGCGATCCTGAGGTATTCGAGCTGGCCAAAGAATTCGGAGAGATATGCTTGGCAGCAGAGGAAGCAACATTCGGCATGGAGCCGGAGTGGGAGCTGAATCATTTAGACGTCGATATCCGAGAGGAGCTGTTACGAGTCGTGGAAGGTTACCACCCAACCAAGGGGGCACCATCACCGGTCGTCATGAAGTTGATTCTCAAGGATGAGATCCCGGTCTTCCAAAGACCAAGACGGATGGCGTACGCCGATCAAATTGTGGTGCGCAAGCAAGTGGATGAGTGGCTAGCAGAAAAGATCATACAGCCAAGTAGATCTGAGTATGCGTCGCCGATCGTTCTGGTGACCAAAAAGAACGGTACCAAGAGGCTTTGTTGCGATTATCGGAAATTAAACGAAAAGATCACAAGGGATAACTTTCCGATGGTACTCATCGACGAAGTCTTAGAACGATTACAAGGAGAAAAGGTGTTCACGACGTTGGATTTAAAGAACGGTTTCTTCCATGTTCCGATGGATCCAGAATCACGAAAATATACGGCGTTTGTAACGCAAGATGAACAATACGAATTCTTGTACGTGCCATTCGGAATATCGAATTCTCCAGCAGTCTTTGCAAGGTACATCAATGCCATTTTCCGGACATTAATCCAAGCAGGTGTGGTAGAGGCGTACATGGACGATCTGATTATTCCATCGAAGGACGAAGTAGAAGGCATCGATAAATTGAAGACAGTCCTCGACGTAGCGGCCAAGCATGGGCTACAACTGAATTGGGGAAAATGTCGATTCCTGAAGAGAAGGATTGAATTCCTGGGGTACATCATCGAGAATAACACGATCCAGCCATCGGAAGAGAAGACGAGAGCCGTGAAAGAATATCCAGTGCCAGGGGACAAGAAATCGCTTCAACGATTCCTGGGGTTAACATCATACTTCAGAAGGTTTGTAGAAGGGTTCGCAGTGGTCGCTAAACCTCTGTCGGACTTATTACGTAAGGATGCGAAATTCGTGTGGGGAATCGACCAAATGACAGCATTTGGCACATTGAAGGCAGCGCTAACCAAATCGCCTGTCCTAAAGTTATTCAACCCCAAGGCAGTCACCGAGATTCATGCGGATGCCAGTAAGTCGGGCTATGGGGCTGTACTGTTGCAGAGGGATGAGGAGGACCAGCTGTTTCACCCCATCCAATACATGAGTCGGAAGACATCGACGATGGAAGAAAAATACCACTCGTATGAATTGGAAGTACTTGCTATCATCGAGGCGCTGAAGAAATGGAGAGTGTACGTGACGGGGCTGAAATTCAAAATC
This sequence comes from Cheilosia scutellata, assembly GCA_955612985.1. NCBI lineage: Eukaryota > Metazoa > Arthropoda > Insecta > Diptera > Syrphidae > Cheilosia > Cheilosia scutellata. Next base: position 62,329,143 of record OY015314.1, read on the forward strand.
GTCACAGACTGCAATGCGTTCGCGATGACCATGAAGAAAAAGGATGTTCCGTTAAGAGTATCCAGATGGGCCATGTTTCTTCAAGAGTTTCAGTATGAAATTGAACATCGGTCGGGCACAAAGATGAAGCATGTAGATGCTTTGAGTAGAGTGTTTTGTCTCATGGTAGAGGACTCGCTCAATCACCGGCTGAGAGAAGCACAGCTGAAAGACGCCTGGATAAGAGCAGTACGGACGATCCTGGAGAAAGGGAGCTACGAAGACTTCTTCATGAAAGCAGGGATACTGTATAAGGACCCAGTCAACGAGTTGGTAGTAGTTCCAACGGCAATGGAGAAGGAGATAATAGGCATCGCGCACCAACAAGGGCATTTTTCCGTTAAGAAAACCCAAGATTTGGTGGAGAAGACGTTCTTTATCCCAGAACTAACCGCGAAAGTCAGCGAGGTCGTCAAAGGATGCGTCAAGTGCATCATCACGGAGACTAAGGCAGGTAAAAAGGAAGGGTACCTGAAACCCATTGACAAGGAAGATAAGCCGTTGGGGACGTACCACATCGATCATGTAGGACCAATGGAGCAGACTCACAAGCAGTATAACCATATCCTTGTGATAGTCGACGCGTTCTCCAAATTCGTATGGCTTTATCCAACGAAGAGTACGGGGACAGCGGAGGTACTGGATCGACTGAGGAAGCAAGCCATGACGTTCGGTAACCCAAGACGAATTATATCAGACAGAGGCACGGCTTTTACGTCAACTGCGTTTGAAGACTACTGTAGAGAAGAAAACATCCAGCATTTATTGATCGCAACAGGAGTTCCGCGAGGCAACGGGCAAGTGGAGAGAATCCATAAAATTGTAGTGCCGATGTTGGCGAAGGCATGCCTCGGAAGCCCGAAAAATTGGTATCAGCATGTGGGACGGGTGCAGCAGCTGATCAACAATTCACCGTCCAGAAGCACAAGGTTCAGTCCATTCAAGGTATTAACCGGTTTGGAGATGCGTTTCCCTGATTACCCCGATCTTCGTGAGTGGTTGGAAGACACAGCGGTCAAGGAATTGGATGCAGAACGTGATTCCATACGGGAAGAAGCTCGAGAGAACATCGCAGTCATTCAGCGGGAGAACCAGAAGACGTTCGATAAAAATAGGAAGCCGGAGCAGACGTACGCCGAGAACGAGTTAGTCGCCATCAAGCGCACTCAGTTCGGAACGGGGATGAAACTGCGGCCGAAGTACTTGGGGCCGTACAAGGTGTTGAAGTGTTTGAATCACGGAAGGTACGAGGTGCATAAAGTTGGTGACCACGAAGGCCCTTTGAGAACAAACACCGTAGCAGAGAACATGAAAAGGTGGAATCCTTCATTCGGGACGAATGAATAATCAGGATAGCCGATTGTGGGATAGAAGCCAGACAGACATACGAGACAAACGGACAGTACAGTTGTAGAACATACGAAAGACGAACGGTACAATAACAAACATGAACAACGATGACGAACAAACAACACCAGGTGCGAGCATCTACATCTACACGACAGCTGCCCACCCCAACGCGACGACACGACAAAACAAAGAGCCTTACGAAAATATATGTATATACCTACTCATGTAAAGCAGCAGGCAGGGCATTATTTTATTTTGCATGGAGATTCATTCTTCATTTGGGACTCGTGCGGAAAAGGTCTTTGAGTAATAAAGAAATTTTATAACGAATTACGGTGTGTGTCGAGTTTTTATTTTAAAAGAAAATCATTTCGTAGATCCTACATATATATATCTTTTGTAACTTGACGCTTCGTTAAGAGCGATTTCCAACGAATTCCTTCAGAATCGTTTGCATCCACCGGATAAAGGTGTGGAAAAAAAAAATGCATACATTGTATGCGCAACGAATAAAGCCTTCAGCTTAAGAATCTATACCCAAATTGGTATAAAAATCACAGCGTTTCTGTTTGCTGTAAATTATATGCTCATCCTTATGATGATGCTTTGTTTAAGCCTACAATTAGTATTAAGATCTCCTTTTTTTGTTATAATAAAATGCGGTATGCTAGATAATAGCAAGTAAGAAAATCCCCTTTCTTTCATTGCCGAGATATTCGGTATACGATGGAACTTTTTCTTCTTTTTCAGCTGGTACTAAGTAGTTATTCAATTATGAACCGGAAGTAAGTAGATTAGGAGAATGTGCTGTGATGTAAACGAGGGGCATAATAAGATGCCAGGACGTAGTATCAGGGGGTATGTAACCTTGTATAGGTTAGATATCTCTATCGTTAAGGGGCTATCGCAGCAGAGCGTAGCGGTAGCCACGGATGTAAACATTTTTGTTTAGCAAGGGGTGGGACAGCTCAAAGGGGTAAATTACATCTAACTCCCCGCCTCATCATCGCTATGGAGGCATTCCCTGGTAATGAAATAAGACAAAATTCGGGCCTCGCAATCTTTTGGTATTTGGTTACGGTTGCGTTCGGATTCGACCTTTTTTTTTGAGTACGCAAAATTTTCAGGCATTTAAAACTAATGTGACCCCAGTCCAGTACTTGTGGCAAGATCCCATACCCATCGATGAGCTACCGTGTGGAAGATAATGCCTGAGCCGCAAGAAGTTTGGACACCCCTCCTTCTAGTCCGCCCGGACTGACTCAAGGACCTGTGAGTTTGTGTCACATGGGTGGAGGAAGAGGTAGTAGGAGGGTTAGCTTCTGGAAACGATCAAGGGGGCCTCGATCACCTCTGGCCTTGGTTGTGGTTGATATCTTCGTCGATGAACTTCTTCAGTTAATCTCACTGCTGGTCATTCAATTGGGCGTTCGATACAAGTGGTGCCCAACGTGGGGCCTTGAAGGACGAACTTATCTGCGGTCTTTATATTTTACCCACGATTGGTCGTACCATCTGTACATCCGTTACAAGTGGTGCCCAACGTGGGGCCCGAACAGGTTATGCCATATCAGCAGGCATAATTAGTTTACCCTTACCCACGATTGGTCGTTCCATCAGTACTTTCGTTACAGGTGGCACCCAACGTGGTGAAGGTAACCCTCGTCCGGAGTGAGATGGAAAGAGTCCTGTCGGCGATAGTATCATTCCTTTACCAATCTACTATATAATATTTTTCCCACATTGATCGTACAACCAGAGCGTTCGTTACACTTATATATGTATAATCCGTAACTACATATTTAAGATTCAGAATAATGAAGTATCTCGTTAGTATAGGTAGCTTTTACTTTTATCTTTCTTCGCGTTTTGGTTTTAGAGATTATTGAATTGAAATCCTGAAAGAAGATGTTTGTGTCTATCGTTATCTTTAGTAAAGATACTGTCATTTAGCTATTAAGACATAATGGAATAAATTATCCAAATCCATAATGGGGCAATAAGTAAATAAGCGTTTTAATGGGTGGAATGATCCCTGCGTGCGTCGCTCGAATTTTATCGGCGGTCGTTAACAAAATTTAATTTGTCCGAGCGTGTACAACCGGAATCAAAATTCCACGTGTGCTAAAAATATATCCTTCTTTTTACTCGCCCCTGGTAGACTCTTTTAATATCCCCAGTGGAGCTGAACGTGCGTAAGAACATTCTTACATTTAATTGTGGGCGAAACGAAACAGGGTGGGAAGTCCTCCTCAAGGATTAATGTCGAAGGACATTTAGTTATAAGTTGTTACCCCCCCACTTGCTTAGGTTGCATCATTAATGCTTTCATTTCGAGTGAAGTAACGTAGAGACAGGATAACTACTCCAAAAAGGGAGTTAAGTTTTATATCAGGGTTACGCAGTAAAATCACATTCGACAGCGCTATCGATAGTTATTTCGTAGCTAGGTTTTTTTTAGTTGTTTTACTAAATCTGTGGACAAAAATATCGCTCGTAAGCAGAGAATAATTTAGATACCTAAACTAGGCGATTGCCTTATTCTTTCAAAAATAATTGCGGCGAGAAATCGCCTATCAATTCAGCGTGGTACGCTCTTATACCAAAAGCAGGAAGTAGCGATCTTTAAACACTACATACGTATGGATGCGTATGTTCGTGAATGCATAATTCATGCATCTAATTTCAGATATATTTGAGTGGTTGAGTAAATTCCCTTTTGTATGCAATTCGATGCAACAAATTCCATCTCTGTTGTATAGGCAACATGTTTGCTAGTATTTTGCGCATTGCGATATCGTGCAAATAGTTGGTAAACAACTTGTGTACCAACTAAGTGCGCTGCGGTATTATTTTTTTTACATGCTTTTGCATGCATGGCGCGTTATTTTTGAGATGTTCGTAAACATGTTTACGAACTATTTCAACGATTTTTTGGCTTGGCTAATTTTCCTGAGGAACATTCGAACAACTCAGAGTCAGTCAAGTTTTGGGTCTCACAGCGCGTAGTAGCTCTCGTATTTCACGGGCTAGTCCCACAATTGTGGTGACGCGGCACAAAAATTATTTTTTTATAATAATTGCCGGTACGGAAATAAAATTTGTACGCGGTCGAAAAAGTAAAATCGGTCGAGAATAATCAGTACACGCATGATTAAGTAATTCTATAATCCCGTGTAATATAAAATTAATTCCGGGTACGACAAATTTATGTCATCCGAAAAATCAAAGTTTTAATTTTTCTCTCGCCGTTCGCTTTAACCCCAAAACTTAATTTTTGGTGCGTCGAATTTTGTATATCATTGATACGTGCTCCGCCTAGAAAATTCGGCAGGACAAAAATCTGAAAAGAACATTAAAAGTGCTGCGAAAAAACATATAAAATTAACATTTTTTGACGCGAAATAGCGATTTTTGCTTTGCGACGAAATTCACCGTTACTCGTGACGACAGTACGGTTAGAATAGAACCTTCTAGCGTGTTCGGAAAAGGAATTTTTTTGTTCCACGGTCAGCCTATGTAATTAATTTTTGGGCCTGTACCAATAACTTGTGTGTGAAACTGTACTCGAGTGAGACTTCCAATTGGACAGCTTGTGTTGTACTTTGACTCCACGAAATCGTGTTCCGGTTAATAGGCCGATGATGAATTAGATATTCTTGTAGACATTAAGTGGATCCACGTGATCAGTAAAAACTAAATTTTTAAGACGGTTTGTCCAGGATCGGGCCTACTGAAGAGGCTAGTCAATGCAGAGAAGCAAACCTGCACAACATTAGAGCCCACAGAAAAGGCTAGAGAAGAAGGAAACATCAGCAGAATTATCCGAAGCAGATAGGCGATTCAAAAGTTAAAGCACCTGAACGTTAAGGTAGTTTCCAACTGGTATTTTTAAAATCGTAGGCATCTTCTATGCAAAAAATTTAGATATTTTTACTTGCGCTAGCATTTGAGCTATGCTTTTTAATAAAAATAATAATTAACATTGTGGTGTATTATATTTGACTGCAATGTGACAGTCGCCTTAAGCTAGACTATTCATACTTCCAGTTGGGTGTGGTCACTGGAAGTGATTTCTTGTTGGAATGTCATATTTTATGTTAAGTTATTATTCGTGTCGAGACAAGCAAGAAAGACGTAGTTGATTTCGATTTTGTAAAACCATTTCACTTTTTAATTTAAATAAAGTTGTTAATATTTCGTCCATTAAAACATAAAAATTATTTTTTTTTGAGAAAAGAAAAAGATCCAAATAAAGTATTTACTTTCACCGTTGAACGTAATGCAGATACGAATTTTTTTTCGTTGATAACGTTAGTACATATTAAGATACTAATAGTAGATTTTAAGTGAGATATTTATATATATCGAGACAAGCATAAAATGCTGTATTATCTTTCCTGAAGTAACGTAAAGATTCATTTTTTTAGATACTTATAGGCATCGAATCCCATTGAAGGATCACTGTTTGTACAACTTATCGACAGCCGCCGACAGGTTAGGAATTTTAGGTTTAGGTTGTAGCTTTGTTTGTAATATTTACAAAAATTAACGTATCCTTCGGAGATACAAAAGAAATCAGACGAAACTTCACGAGAAGATAATTATCTTTAGTATTTGTAAGATAACTAATTTCGTTTTAAAATTAGCGTTAAATTACACAAAAGAAAGTAAATAGTTTCGTTTTCTTTTAATTTTGTTTGTTTTAAAGCAAAAGAGAAATATGATAATGAAAAATCATATCAAATTAGATTTAAGTAAAATTTGAATAAATTATGAATTTTGTAACCGAATAACTTAACGTGTTGTGGTTTTCATAGGGTTGAAGATAAAAAGGTTTAGAAACAGGTAAGCTTTTTTATTGATTTTAGGGGTCTTGAATGTTTTTTTTTTTTTGTAAGGGAGGTGCCACGCCCCTTTGACCAATCTTCACAGGAGCACTCTACGGCCAATACCTAAGACTATCTGTATTTGTGTGTATTTCTTCATCACCACATATATATATACATGCAGTTTGCAACACCGTAATTGCGTCGATAAATCCGCATTACTGGTACATCACAGTGAGAAAATTCTGTTAATTCATCACGCCCTCAATTGAGGTAAGTTTAGGAATTTTATCCAAAAAGTGCGTAGTGAATCAGTGATTTTTTTTTTTCTGTAGGGGGTTTGTACGGGGTTAAAACCTACGTTTTTACGAAGTTTAATTCTACGTTCATACGGAATTTAAATCCACGTTTTTATATATAGGGGAGAGGGGGGCACATTTGAACGTGGGGCACCTTTGAACAGCACTAATAAAATCTTATTAAATAAATATATGAGAGCGTAAACCAAATTTTTATCCTGGCAATATTGTTTTCTATAACCGTCAACAGCTTTCGGTCATCTTTTCAGTAGGTACTCACTTGAAATTCGCTCGTGGATGTGTTTATGCTGGTTTTCCAACTTTTTTTTTTTCTTTGTAAGAGTATACACAATTTTTGGTGCGCTTTTTTTTTTGTGAAAAATAATTTTCGAATTCAAAGGTTCAATTAGAGCCATATTAAGGTAAGTTTTTTTTATATATAAGTACAACAAAATTTTTAAAGCTAAATTGTTCTTGACAACACACGTTGGGGCAGGTTTGAACAAATCGGTCGGGGCAGGTTTGAACATGTTCAAAGGTGCCCCTACGTGTTTTTTTGTATATTCCTTGTCATGTGCATTGGAATTTGTTGGTGTTGTTTCTATCAAGTTTTAAATTATTTTCAGGTGAATACAATGGTGCGTAACTATAAGAAGAAAAAAACCACAGAAATTAACGAAGATGACGTAAAGAGTGCTATCACGGCAGTTATAAATAAAACAATGACCCTTAGAGGTGCTGCCAGTACTTACGGTATTCTGCCGAATACTTTATTTTATAGAATTAAGAACTATAAACAAAACAAAACTCTCCAGGGTCAAGATTATTCAAGCAATTTTTCTACAAGGCAAGTTTTTACCACCGCTGAAGAAGACATGCTAGAGAAATATTTACTTCGAAGCTCAAGAATGAATTATGGATTAACATATGTTCAAGCTCGAACATTAGCATTTCAATATGCCACCCTTCTAAAAAAATGCCCCGATATTTGGACTGATAACAGGCAAGCTGGGAGGGATTGGATGAAAAGCTTCATGAAGAGACACTCCACCCTTTCTTTAAGGAAGCCTGAAAATAGCTTATCACGATCAACAAGCTTCAACAGGCACAGTATCGAAGAATTTCAAACCAATTACCAAAGAGCACTTGGTAAGTTTAATTTTAGCCCCGACCGAATATTGAACTTAGATGAAACAGGGGTGACTACAGTGGTCCAAGCCCCAAACGTAATTGCACCAAAAGGGCAAAAACAAGTTGGACAGTGTGTTTCTGCTGAAAGAGGCCAGTTGATAACTATGTGCGCTATTGTCAATGCAGTTGGTAATACAATTCCTCCAGTATTTATTTTCCCGCGAGCTAGATATCATGATAGTATGCTTACTGGAGCCCCAGCTGGTAGTGTAGGTTATGTTAACAGCCCCACAAGTGGTTGGATGACGGGAGTGCTTTTTATAAAAGTTCTAGAACACATTCAAAAACAAACAAGATGCGCAAAGAACGATATGATATTACTTCTAATGGACAATCACGAAAGCCATTGTACAATAGAAGCTATAAACTTTTGCCGAGAACATGGTATCGTTCTAGTTACATTCCCCCCTCATTGCACTCATAGACTTCAGCCCCTCGATGTCGCAGTACTGGGACCATTCAAGCATATGTTATCCGTGGCGCAAAATGACTGGCTACTAAATAATCCTGCAAAAACTATAACAATACATGATCTTTCGGGTATTGCTAATACCGCTTATATTGCTGCATTTACACCTAAAAATATAGTTGCAGGGTTTTCAAAGCCAGGAATTTATCCTTTTTCAAGAACTGCATTCACTGACGAAGATTTTGAGTGCGCGGAGGTCACAAATAGAGAAATAGAAGTTCCAGTTGCGCCAATTATAAATACCGAAGCATGTGAAGCACCACGAGATGTTGAACCCTTATTATGTTCTGTAAATAATGGATCAGGTGTTAAGTATTCACATATGTGTTAGAGCACATAATATAATTTTGGAGCACCCGACTGTGTTTTACGCCTCTCTTTATGTCTAGATGATATTATGACTAATTGCATGAATGGTTGCATTTGCATGTGGAGTGGTGAGTGCAACTCACTCTCGCTCACAAGAATATTGACTGAGTGGAAATCTGTGAGAGCTCGGATCGTCAGTCGATCTAGAGGAGCCGTCGCGAGCTTGCGCCACAGAATTCGTGTGGTGATCAATTTTTAGAGAGAATGTTCGGTGTTCTCTATTAGTGTTCTCTATTATCAGAAGTGGGATAGCCCGTGTGCTATTTGAAAAAATTAATATTGTTGAAAAAAAAAGAAGAAAAACGAGAAAGCTAAAAAAAAAAAATGTGTCACAGAAATTTCAAAAGTGTAGAAATTAAATGTAATTTGTGTTTCTGTTTGTGTGGTACACATGGTACATCGGTAAATCGGTTCGAATCCAGTCCGGACGTTCGCGTGTGAGTTGGTATTTGCGCGGATCAATCTGTTTCCGGTATTCAGGAGCATCGATGTGTGTCTCGAGCGGGTTGAGCTTTGCGCACTGCAAGTGCGTCTGTGGCTTGCTGTGCCATGCGTTTTTTTTTTTCCTTCGTGTTTGTGAAGTGCGTGTATGTGTCTTATTTTGCCACATATTTATTTTTTTTCCACTGTGTTCCCTGTCCCTGTGGCTCCCAAAAAAAAGAAGGGGAGGAAAATTGGATGTGCGTCTGGATAGGATGGGTACTAGGATGCTAGATCCTGAAACGGTGAGATTTCCTGGTGGATTTTTGGGGTAAGTTTTGTGTTGGGAAGGTATTTTGTGACAGGATGCTGCCTCGGATGAAAGATGACGCTGAGTGAAGGCGGTCCAGCATTTTCATGATTCGTCTATGTTTCGGAGTCCGAGAGGGAGCGCCGCTTCGGTTGTGTGGGTCCGTGGCATTTCTGGGGTTAGTGTAGTTGCATTCGCCGGCTAGTTGAAAGTGTGTTGTGCGTCGTGTGGGCCTTCGTTGCAATCGGGGCATCTGTTCTCGGTGTTGTGATCTGGGTTAAATGTGTAGCTATTTAGTATGTGCATGTGGCACCAGCCCAAGTGGAGTTGGGCTAGAGTTGGGCGTGGAGGTTTCTCTTCGGTGGCAGTTGGTGGCGGTCTGCCGCCGAGCACTACATTTGCTTTATAGCTAGCGATCGCATTAGCTGCGGAGATCTGATGGATGTGCTTTATGCCTTCTGTGTTGAAGTTGGGTTGTTGTTTGTGGTGGTTGATATCTTTCTTGGAGGTCTGTGATGCATCTTCGTGTATTGCGAGGTGGCTTGGGGACAGAGATGAGATTGTGGTTGGAGTGTTCTGGTGGATGACAGGCTAGTGGAGGTTGTTGTGAAATCATGTTGTTACGTGTTTTTTCTGGAGCATCATTGTTTTAGTGTGTAAATGGTCTCCGTATGCCATGAGGATAGCATTCTGTGATGGTTCGCGTGCTTGTGTTGTGGCTTGTTTGAGCGTGCTTCCAGTTGGTGTCGCTTGATTGCGGGGTGCAGTGGAATCAGCGTTTGAGCATGAATTGACCGATCGCTTTGTACGTGGTGAGGAGCGTTTCTTTGTCTTTTCCCCATGAACTCCCGACAGGTGACTTGATGATGTTGATGTCGAGAGGCTGAACATATTGTCAAAAGTGACTCCCAGGAGTTTGGGGAGCGCGATGGTGGGTATGCGTCTCCCTGCTATTGATATCTCGAGTTCGAGTCTTACCTACTCCTTTCGCTCATGATGTGAACAGGGTTGCATTGGATTTTTATGACGAGAGTTTTAGACTGCGATCGTTGACGAATGCTTCTTCTATTCCTAGGTATGTGTTAATGGATGTGCAAAGGTCTTGTATGTTAGTGCCTGATTCTAGGATTGTGCAAAGGTCTGCATAAGAGATTAAGTGTATACCTTCCGGAGGTGATGGTAGCTTTGCGATGTAGTAATTGAAGAGAACAGGGAACAATACTCCGCCTTGGGGCTTTGAGGGTTTGGTTTTTCTGTGTTTTGAGTTGGAATTCCGAAATTCTAGGTATGGCTGACTGCCGCTTAGGTAGTTTGTGGCCAGCGCTTGATGGAATTTGGCAGGGTTGACTCAAGGATAGGGAAGAAAAGCATGTCTCACTGTGTCAAAGGTTTTGGACAAGTCTAGATCCACTGCTATGTTCCTGTGACAAGGCCTTGGTTGGTTTAACCCATTGCTGATTTGACTGGTGATTGTATTTAGGGCTGACGTGGTGCTGCGGAGTTTGCGGAATCCATGTTAGAAATTTGTTTGGTCATAGACAAGCTTAAGATTGCCTCTGAGCTATAGACCTGTTCTGGTTTAGAAATTTCTTTGGTTATAGACAGGCTTAAGATTGCCTCTGAGCTATGAACCTGTTAGAAATTTGTTTGGTCATAGACAAGCTTAAGATTGCCTCTGAGCTACGGACCTGTTTTAGTTTAGAAATTTGTTTGGTCATAGACAAGCTTAAGATTGCCTCTGAGCTATGGACCTGTTATAGTTTAGGAATTTCTTTGGTTATAGACAAGCTTAAGACTGCCTCTGAGCTATGGACCTGTTCTAGTTTAGAAATGTCTTTGGTTATAGACAAGCTTAAGATTGCCTCTGAGCTATGAACCTGTTAGAAATTGATTTGGTCATAGACAAGCTTAAGATTGCCTCTGAGCTATGGACCTGTTTTAGTTTAGGAATTTCTTTGGTTATAGACAAGCTTAAGATTGCCTCTGAGCTATGAACCTGTTAGAAATTTGTTTGGTCATAGACAAGCTTAAGATTGCCTCTGAGCTATGAACCTGTTAGAAATCTGTTTGGTCATAGACAAGCTTAAGATTGCCTCTGAGCTATGGACCTGTTTTAGTTTAGGAATTTCTTTGGTTATAGACAAGCTTAAGATTGCCTCTGAGCTATGGACCTGTTCTAGTTTAGGAATTTCTTTGGTTATAGACGAGCTTAAGACTGCCTCTGAGCTATGAACCTGTTAGAAATTTGTTTGGTCATAGACAAGCTTAAGATTGCCTCTGAGCTATGAACCTGTTAGAAATCTGTTTGGTCATAGACAAGCTTAAGATTGCCTCTGAGCTATGGACCTGTTTTAGTTTAGGAATTTCTTTGGTTATAGACAAGCTTAAGATTGCCTCTGAGCTATGGACCTGTTCTAGTTTAGGAATTTCTTTGGTTATAGACGAGCTTAAGACTGCCTCTGAGCTATGAACCTGTTAGAAATTTGATTGGTCATAGACAAGCTTAAGATTGCCTCTGAGCTATGAACCTGTTAGAAATCTGTTTGGTCATAGACAAGCTTAAGATTGCCTCTGTGCTATATGGACCTGTCTAAAGAGAGAAATTTGTTTGTTCTTAGTCAGGCTTGCTGTTGGCTCTGAACTGGTTCCGTTGTAGTTGGGAATTTGGAATTATTACAGGAGTGTTGCTGTTGCTCAGAAAATTTGCGGTGTCAGATGAAAGCGGGATTGTCTACGGACATGTCTAAAGCTGTAGGTTGGTTGCGGAGGAAGTTGTCGCAAAGTAATTTTTTTATTATTGTTTTTACTTTGTGATTGTATTGGATCGAATTGGTTTTTGTTTTTGATCCCGGTGTTGTTCCTTGAATTTCCAAGGAAGGAAAGGGAGAAGGAGTGTTTTGCTTCATCGAGAGCGATGAATTCTGCAGGATGGCCGTGTTAGAGCACATAATATAATTTTGGAGCACCCGACTGTGTTTTACGCCTCTCTTTATGTCTAGATGATATTATGACTAATTGCATGAATGGTTGCATTTGCATGTGGAGTGGTGAGTGCAACTCACTCTCGCTCACAAGAATATTGACTGAGTGGAAATCTGTGAGAGCTCGGATCGTCAGTCGATCTAGAGGAGCCGTCGCGAGCTTGCGCCACAGAATTCGTGTGGTGATCAATTTTTAGAGAGAATGTTCGGTGTTCTCTATTAGTGTTCTCTATTATATGGATGATCGCGATACTTTCAAAGGAAATTTTATTTTATTTTTTATTTTATTTTATTTGCATCACCTGAAATCGCTAGGCCTTTCCCGAAAGCTGGTCCAAGACAAAATTCAAATCGAGGAAGAAAGAAGGGAAAATCACGGATTTTGACGGAAACACCAGATAAAAATGAAATTGAGAATGCCTACAAGGAACGACAGCAGCGCTTAAAAAAATCAGGAACGCACTCTTTTAACAAGCGTTTAAAGCTAGATCAAGGAACTAAACGGGCAATCAAAGCTAAAAAGCCAAAGGAAATGGAATCGAGTTCGGACTCTGATGAGAGTTGTTCGTACTCGGTGAATGATGACACAGATCTAGATTTCAACTTTGCTGTTGATCTTTAACTTTGTTTTTGAAATATCCTTATAGTATATCCTTTAACTATATTCGTAAGATGAAGTATCTCAATAGTTTAGGTAATATAGATATTTATCTATCGTCACATTTTAGTTTTAGGGATTCTTGAAGTTTAATCCTAGGACTAAATGTTTCCTTTTAGTATCTTTTCTTATTTCTTTAAAGATACCTTTAAGTAGTTATTAAGAAACAATGGAATAAGTCATCCATGCCCATAATGGGACAATAAGCAAAAGCAAGCGTCAGTTTATTGTGTTTAAGGGGCCATTCTCTTAATTTTTCAGGAATTTCGAATGTGCCAAGGATGGGAGGGCAAGGTAATTCACCAACATCTGGATTACCATATAAGCCTCCAAAGAAAGAACACTTGATACGGAATCTCTATCGTTTTTCTACCCCCAATATCGAGCATAATTTTTCTTTGTATTCAGGGAAATAATAAATCTGAAAGAACCCCACCCCAGACTGAAGCAGCCGTAGTTTGCCAGTATGCTCGAGACAGCAGATGAATAGAGGTAAATAATTTTTATATCAGCCTTTTTAGGTTACCTCATCCCTATATAGTACAACATGACATGGCCAAAGCCATTCCTAGTTGCGGTGTGTATTCTTCCGACTGTGTACGTCGTGAGCTCAGGCTAGCGACTCCTACCCTATCGTCGTGGTCACTCCTGCACTTCCCGTAGAATCATTACCCTATAATCGCTTAAAAATATGAAACGAAGATAATTTGAAAATACAAAATTAACAAATCGTTTTCTTTATGGTCACCCTGTGGCAATATTTTTGTTTTCCAGTCAACGCGAACCAGACTTCCACCTCTTTCCTTTCGCTGTGTTAGTGTCAGTTTTGCGCTCTGTCAACCATCATGCTAAATGTGTAGAAGAAGAGAGAACAACAAGAGAAAGAAAAAAAAAAAAAAACTATTCGCACGAAATCATGTGTGGCTATGGCCAGCTGCATGTTCAGCAGTACGCATTGGTGTTGGAATTGAAATTTCCGGTTGGTAGGCTGGAGGTTGTGGGTAAACTCATTGGAGTTGTGAGGGAAGAGAGCAGGACAGGTAGTTGATAGCATAGGGATAGGGAATGGATCGAGAAAAGGTATAGATGTAGGTAAAAGAACATTTGCGAGGGGTCGGGTGAGTGCATACACATGATGGGTAAAGGGTAAGTGGTTTCTTGTGTTTGCGTGCAGCAACCAGTTATATGCGCCAAGTATAGAATTGTCAGGGGGAGAGGACGAGGTAAAAGAAAAAAAATTATATGTGGCGTTGTGCACCCACACTACGCCGGACCAAACAAAGGAAAAATTGTAGTGCGCGTCAGCAACCCAGGTTTGGTTGTTGAAGAATTAGAGTAGTCAGTGAGTAAGCAGCGTCGTTAGCAGCAGGTCGTAATCGGGATAAGGATTGGCAATAAACGAATTTTTATAAATGGGGAACCTATCCTACTGAGTTCGAGAAAGATTACTCCCTGTGGGGAGAGGTGGTTTTTGGGAAGACTCTAGAATATGATCTCAGTCCTGACACAACAGAATTAATAAAAGACTCCGCTGCAGCAGAAGAAGATCAAGATTGGCATGCTGAATATGACACCTGTGCCTTCCATCATCTTTACGGAAAAAGGAAACCAACTGTCAGGTTTGACAAACCTTCTACGAGAGTAATGGAGAGGTACTTAACAGGTGACGAGTTTGATCTTCCCAAGAAGTTATTTGAAGTTATGTTGAATTACTTGGACCCGAGAGACAGAAACGCTTATCTATGTCGCAAAGAACAAGAAATGAAAGAAGAAGGAAGGTTATATGTTAAACAAACATATCTTCAACGACTGATGCAAACTTCCATTGAGAAAAATGTTGCTAAGTTTATGAGGTATGTCCCAGAACAAACCATGATAATCGGAGAGATACAGTTGATGCGAAGAATTGCTGAAGCTGCCAAGAATCAAAAGAAAAATAACTACGAGATATTCAATCTAGACCTAAGTAAGTGGAACATGAGGTTCCGTCATGCGCTTGTCTATTGGTATGGTGCAATTCTCGATGAACTATTTGATTCTGGGGATTTGTACAAAAATAATCATCTATGGTTCTTACAGGCTAGGATATTTTGTAATTCCAGGTTGTCTCCTCCTGATTATGACGGGAGCGGGAATCCCATCTCAGGCGAGTTCTATTATGATGACCACTTAGGAGGAATGGAGGGTATGCGTCAGAAACTTTGGACAATAATAACTATAAGCTTGATAAAATTGGCCGCTGAAACTGAGAACTTGCCAATAAACATAATGTGTCAAGGAGACAACCAGGTCGTAATGGTTACTTACCCTCCCTGCACTAAAGAAGAAAAACTACAAAAAAGGATGAAGCTGCTAGAGAGATTGGAGTCCACCTTGGGCTCAGTTAACCTCGTACTTAAGAGAGAAGAAACTTGGTTCTCAGTACGGCTGTGTGAGTTTGGGAAAGTTAGATATTTAGATGGAGAGGCTATTTCCAACGGAGATAAAAAGATAAATAGGTGTATACCAGATATAAATGACGGGGTTTGCTCCCTCATGTCTTCTTTATCAACCATAAACACGATAACAGAAGCCACGGCAAAATGCGATTATAAACCTGATTCTGCCTTTGTTATAAATCAATTTATGGTCCTTAACTACTTGTTTAGGAAAGGAGCATTAGATCACTGCAATAACAACTTTGAAAGAATGGCTTATCTTTATCACCCAACAGATTTCGGAGGGATAGCTCTGTCTACGTATTTTTCTCACACCATAAGAGGCTATGATGACAAGTTAACAATATGGATATCACTACTAAAGACTTTAAAAGAAGAATTTCCCCACGTGTATTCTCTAACTACTCGTATGAACAAGGCTGACCCGAAAGTCGGAGCTGTCCAACATTCAAAACTAGTAGAGGATATATTCTCCTTAAATATCGTAAATCTTCCTTCAGTTGAAAGAAAGATGAAAAATCTAGCTCTGGCCTATTTACGGTCAAATCAAGTAACAAACCCAGAAGTTGTAAGAATATTCTCTAGTACTTCTTCAAATACAAAAGAAGATATAGTTGCTAACCTCGTTACTATGGACCCTTTTATACCTTCCCTGGCTCACGAAATACTAAGAAACTCTAACATTGGTATACTTCTGTCTCTTAGGAATCAATTCTCCAATCTCAGTACTATTAACAAGTTAATTCAGGATATGCCCGCTGGAACATTAAGAAAAATCACCTTTGACGCGTCTTACCTTGTTAGTGACAGTTCAAATGACAAGAAGTTTGATTTTTTGGAAATAGCAAACCAAAACAACCTCAGATGTGTAGCTATATTGAGAAAAAGAATAAGGAATCCTGAGAATCCGTATCTCCACCCTTATGTAGCAGAATCTTGTCCCGTTACAGCCTCGGAAAAATTAAGGAACATTCATTGGGGTCTTGATATACTAGGAGCCTCAAAACCCTATCCACCTTGCCAGTTTCGATTAGCACCTCTCGATAATTGCTCAGAGTTAGAGCTAAATACGTCAATAACTGTAACCTTAAGCAAAGCGTTTGCACAGGTTATGTCTATAAATTATTTGAGAGATGGTCCTTACCCTGCATACCTAGGCTCTGCCACAAAGGAGAAAGTTAAAAAGCCAACATTGGAGATTGCATCAAAGACAAGCTTTACCAAGGCCCTTCAACAACTTCATCTAATTCGGTCTTGGTGCGTAAGGCTACAAGCACTAAATTTGGTTAAACTGGTTGACAGCTTGATAGATGAGAAGCAATGTATTATCCCTCAAGAACTTGAGGAGTACGAGATTGACGACTGGTGTGCAATGGTCTGGGGAGGTAATTTACTACACAGATTTCGTTCTATGATAGAAAAGGATGCCTCAGTTGTGAATTTCTTGTCAACTCAAGCTACACATGTTATACAGTCCACCAACAATCTGTCAAGTATCACTTCTGGTGGACGAGATTACACTATACATTTCCAAATGATTCTTATATATAACATGGTTTGTATAGCTCTTATGAAAAATTTTACGTATTTGGATGTCCCTCAATTCTGTTCTATTTTAGTTTGCTCAGGATGTACGAAAGAGGTAACCCTACTAGAATTTGACACAAAGCCTAATTTAACTTATCAACCTGAGACTGGAGAGATAAAAACAATTGAAAAAGTTTCTATACAGGAATTGTCTTTCTCCCGAGAAGAACTCGTCTTAGCCATATCTACACACTTGGGAAGAAGTTTCGGAAACTCGTGTGATGCTACATTTTTCCAGTCCTACATTGTTGATAGAGTTTCAGGTTCGATAAAGTTAACCTCAGAGATCAGTCAAGTAAGCATCAACGATCTTAGGTATGTAAACTGGGATTACTTCCTTACAGCCATGATTTCTAGCTCAAAAATACTCAAAAAAAAAAAAAAAAAAAAAAAAAAAAAAAAAAAAAAAAAAAAAATAAACGAAAGTGTTCGGGTGTAGGCGGGGGTCAAAGCGCGCGGAGATTGAACTCCGGTAAAGCGAATAAATTTCGATCTAGTACCGCGTGTCGCTAATTTTCCGCGGATAAAGGCGAAATAGCCTCACGAACCAAAGTTAAAGTGCGGGTTGCGTGTTAAATCGAATAAAAGAGAGAAAAAAAAAAACAAACAATATAAACAAATCTTTTTTTTAGTTTTTTTTTTCAACCGCACCCAGACTAACGGTACCGACAATTGTGCCTCACTGTGCTTCATCGTGACTCCAAGTGCCTCTAAAGCGTGTTTCAAGTGCCTCGAAGTGCCTACCCCGTGCGCAAGATAATCTGCGACCTAAAGAAACGGTGCTAATGCGTGCCTAAGAGCGCCTCATCGTGCCGCTACGAGCATATCTGTGCGAAACTGTACCCAACGGTAACACCTACCTTGATTCAACGGACCTTCACGTGCCTCAAGTGCCTATCGGTGTCAAATTGAGCCTACCACAATTCGGCGCTTCGCCAGCGCAAAATGTTTTTTTTTTTTTTCATGTGCGGGGGCGTGGTTGATAGACCACGGACCATCCGCCACGGAGATCACCATCGAGCAGCAAGCCATCATTTCCACCTTAACCAAGCATTTTTTTTTATTCTATCTTGGTTTGGAAATTGTTTTGTTTTGATTTTTTCTTAAAAGTAAATTTGTTGGTTCTAGAGTTTTTTTTAAAGTAATTTAGTTTAGTTTGACCTCGGGTCTGCCCAAGTGAAGAAAAATAAAAAATAAAAAAAAAAAAAAGAAGAAGCGTAAACCAAAGTTTTTTTTGAGCAGATTTGACTTGTGTTAAGAATGACGTAAAATAGTATCGCGGCAACCCTAATTAAAGGACCTTCAAAGGAAGGGTAGATATCCCAAATTTTTTTTTTCTTGTAGATTATCCTGAGGCTGCACACCGTCCGGAGGCGTAAAAAAAAATATTTTTTTTTTTTGCCTTGTGGAAAATTCCATAGTGGAAAGAACAGTTTTTTTTTAAAGAACATGTGCATTTGCATATGCAATGCCAAAAATAGTTGAATTAAATTTAAAATCAGTGGTCCTGAAATAAAAGAAGCTGAAAACATAAAAGTATATGTCCGAAGTGGATTTAAACATTCTGGAATATTTTTCATCCCCCTCTCCGAGGTAAGCGAGTGCATATATTAAGTGTTTTTTTTTTTCTCTTTTGGTCTACAGCAGGGTTCTAGTACCAGGGCCCTAGTACCAGAATTGTTAACACCAGCGTTTTCGTGCCAGATCTTGCTGCACAGAATTTTTGTTGCACCAGATTTGCAAGCAGAATTTTTGTTGCAAATATAATCCCGGTTCATTACGGCAATTTGCCATGTGCCGCTATTATTGCGGTTGTGTGAACACGCCACATCAACGCACCAGTGCATTATTCACCGTGCTAAATCGAGGTACCGTTGCTAGATAACCTCTACAACGTGCCGAAAAACTGCTCGAGCAGTGTAGCACACAGCTAACCCAACAAACACAAAAAAAAAACAGCAGCACTGAAGGAGCGGTGCATTGTGATTTCTGAGCAGTTTCGAAAAATCGTGTGTGCTGAAGCACGCATATCAAAAAAAAAAAAAAAAAAAAAAAAAAAATAGCATCGAAGCAGCGGTGCAAGAAAAAGGAAGGAGACGAGAAAGCTTCATTGAAGCAGCGGTGTACGGTGTACGTATTAAGAAGCAAAGAAGAAGAAGAAGAAAAAGGTGAAAACTAACAGCCTTAACCTTAAATTATTAATTAGAATTATTTAAATTTTAAATTGTGAGGGGATGATTTACGTGAGAGGTTGAGGGCTGTAGGGTTACCCACGTCAGGTGACAAGCAGGAACTGCAAACGCACGTTAGTGAGGGTGCTATGGGGGTATGCGGAGAGGATAGAGCATGTGCTTCGGTCTTAACTCTTAACTCGAGGAGCGCAAGCATCAATTCCTTGGGAACAAAGGGCTGAGCAGCGAACAACGTTTTGCTTCAGGGGTTTCGAAGAAAGCTTACAGGCATTCACAGGCGAACAATCGCAAAACATTCGCAAATGGATGGCCGAGTTCGAAGATATCAGCCAGTTGGTTCATACAAGGCCTTGATCAAGGAGTTCGGCGAGGGAGTTAGTTCGGTAGAAGTACACAAGCAGTTGAGGAACGCGCGCATACAACAGAGCGAAACACTTCGTGAATTCCTGTATAGGAAGACTGAGATGGCCAAGCCAATAACCATCGAGTAGGAATCCATCATAGTACTTTGTCGAAGTCCTTAGGGACGACAAGGTCAACAAGATTGTGCTATACGAGGCGAGGACGATTGATGAACTCAAGGGGAGGCTGCGAGTTTACGAGAGAATAAAGAGCCAGACACCTTTCGCAGCACAACGTCCGGCAGTAAGGATGCAACCAGCAGAGAAGATTATGGCACGGCAATGCTACAACTGTGGAGAGGCGACGGTGCAGGACTTCTAAAGTATATCTAATGACAATGGCCAGGCAATAAAATAAAAATATTTTATTATTAGATAATTAACGATGTAATCGATTTATGGTTGTACAAACAAATGTGCGCAACATTTGAAAGAGACTCGTCAGCATAAGTCCATAAGCTCATCCACGGAAGGTACGAAGTTGAAAAGAACGGCAATCACGAGAGACCATTCAAGACGAACATAATCAAGGATTCGTCATATTGATGAAAAAATTAAGTCAATTTTATATTCATCATATAGATATAGACTTTAATTGTTTTTAAGGAGAATGTGAGTTGATGAAAGCTGTCATCTTATTGAATTAAAATCAACCTCTTATTAATTAAATTGATTAATGGATTCATCATATTGACGAATATTTTCACTTATATGATGAAAATTTTACATGAATTTCTTCAACAATGTGATGAATACATGTGCTGAACAAATTCATCATATTGATGAATACATTCATCATATTGACGAACGTTTTCACTAATATTATGAAAATTATACACCATATTGATTATTCATTATTTTATATTGTAATATTCGTTATAGCTTTATTAATTAATTTTTTTTGTCTTTTATTAGCTGAACGAGTGTCATCCAGATGTTCAACTCCTTTTTCATCGCCGGAGTCAGCAGAGACTGTCAGCGTCGTTTTATCTTCTATACTCGCTAAGAAGAAGCATGGGCAAGCAATCCTGGACTACTACAAAAACAACAACAAATTTGAGACGGAGCATCGGCAATTGTTCATAACAACAATTGCGGAATACTTCGAAGAGAAGAGCATCCCGATGACCCTAAAAACGAGCTACCGACTGGAGGAGGAAATATTGCAACTCTTTCCAAAGGAGTCGTTGGCTTTTTACAGAGCGGAAAGGAGAGGGAAGATATACACCAAGCTGCACAATATTAAGAGGCAATACAAACCCCTGCAACATAGGAAGAAGAAAATGTCTCCAAATAAAGGTCAAAAGCCGAATCAACTAATTTAAGTGAGTAGTATAAGTTTTTAAATTAAGTTTGTATAAGTTTTAAAAATAAATGATTAAATCATTAAATTAAATGTTTGCATGCTTTAATTTAATAAGTTCATTGTGGTTGGTTTCTGTTTCAAACTTTGTTTTACTAAACAAATATTTTTTTTTGTTTTTTCTGTTTTTGTAATGTGTTTGTATCGTGTTGGCATACCATACGAGTTTATGATATAAAAGAACTTGTATGTAAATGTACACAAATACAAAGAGAGTATCGTCATACTACAGCGCGTACGACTGTACTTCTCTCTGCGTATCACTTCTCTTTCGGACAAGTGGGTTTTTTCTGAGCGTAGCTCTTTTTCCTACAAAAAAATATCTTGCGTTTTATTTTCCTACATTTCATAAAAGTACAGTTCATTAATATACAGTGTTTATGAGAATATGAATTTAAATATTTGTATTTTATATTTTGTATTTTTGTGTCAAAACTAAATTTTTTCATACAATTTTAAATAAAAACATAAATTTTGAAAACATTAAAACATAAATTTTGTCTTCTATATATTCACAGTTTGACTTTTGCAGAAGCTGCAGAGACGTTGAAGAAATAGAATCTGTTCGTCATCTGCTTTGCGAATGCCCAGCCCTTAAAAACAGTAGACAGAGGATTCTCAACAGCTTGTTCTTCGATGAACTAGAGGACCTGGTGGATGTCGATCTAAAGGAACTCCTGAGATTCATACTCAAATCGGGGTGGTTCCAGTAGTTCGACAAACTCCACATAACTTCGGTGCTCCTAGGACAAGCTGGAAATCTGGATACAAGAGCTTGTGAATACCTGTGATTGATACCAAATCTAGGTGACTCAATAAAAGCGGTATATTCTTTGTCTCCAACAGGTATGTAATGGAAGGTTCCCGTGACTGGACACAATGGACCCAACTGATGGTCTACGTGAAGCTGTGGCAGCCGCCACTAGAGCACCCAACTACCTACCTACCTACCTACCTACCTGCTTCCAACAAGGCCATTTGTTATAAAGTCTTCAACATCAAAACAGAAGTCATTTCAAAGGTTCACCATCAAAGACTCACAGCAGGCCTTTATCTTTGAGGCAGACAGCGTCCAGAAGATCGAAGACCACCTGGATTTTTTAAAAACGAAACACAACTCAATTCAACCATTTATATTAGCCCTGCTAAAAAAATACTCTCAAGAAGAGTATTTCGTGTATCTAGATGGATATAAATTAAAATTTAAAAAATTATTGCGTGCGTGATACATAGTATCTTGAATACGCTTTCTGCATTTACATTTATGTAGTGTAATGGAGTAAGTATCTAAATGATGACTTTCTAATGATGCCTTTTCTCTTTCTAGGTGAATTTTTTCCTCGGTATGATAAATGGTACTCACTAATGCGGTGACACTACTATTCATCATAATGAAAGATGTCTATTCTTCGTACTGATGATCTAAAATCATGAAAATGATTAATAAATAATCACCTAATTGATATAGAGACTCATCATTTCTCGTAAGTCATAATGGACCATGACATGGACCAAGGGGACTTACGGCAAGAAACACCAAAATTTACATTACCTTTTTACCAAATCATAACGTATTTTTACCAAATCGCATTACACATTCTTACTCTTCTTCCCACGAATTAATAATTTTACTATCGTGTCTCATACGCATATCTCGCTTATCTATCTTATGTATATCTACCTTTTATCTATACTAATTCAAATTACCTGAGTGAACTGGTCTGGTTTCGAGGATGAGTAACACTACTCCCGAAAAAGATTATCCAGAAGACCAACCAGGAACATCCAACAACGAACCTCCGCAACTATCCCAAATATCACGAGGACAACCACCGCAATCACCCCTACCAGTTCTATCCCCAAGAAAGCTGCGATCAGGAACTGTATTGCCGACCAATAACAGTGTAAGTCTAGTGCACGAAATAAAGCGAAATATTTTACAAATCATACAAAATATCAAGGTTAAATACATTTTTCCCACCCCACATGGGCGGGTGTGCCGTGGAAATAAAAACAGACAAAGATGGCCGCAAAGGCGTCGGCAGAAATTCTCAACTCGGCACCCAAAGGGACATAAAAGCTGTGCAGATCGTATGGCACACATACAAACACGTGTAAAGCATGGGAGAACTTGTTTCGTTAATAGTTAATAATAATAATTAATAGTTCTTAAGTGATTTAAAAATATTTCGACTTCCGGATAATGAAATGGAACTTTCCCGATTTTTTTTTTATTATCATCATAAGTCGTAGTGCGCAATAAGCTATTTTTTTTTTAATAAAGCATCAAAAGTGAACATTTTTCGTCAATTCTTTAATCAAACCCTATCATACATATCGCAATAAGTCGTGGATATAAGCCGATTGTGTTTTAATACGAAAGTAAAATTGTATTTTATATATATTTCGTCAGTGCGCAAAAATAAAACAATTCAAGTAACTTTTATCGCACCTTAACGCAGTAAGTCGGATATGTCGCTATAAGTCGGAAGAAATCTTACAATAATTTTATTCAGTTTACCGTCGTTCGCCATAATACGCTTTTTTATTAAGACGCCATAAGTCGAATGTGTTTTATTCAAAAGAAAACCAACAAAAATCAAATTTTTATCAGTGTCGCAATAAGTCGATTAATTCGCAACATTATTTCGAAATATGTACAATGTACATACATATTACCAGAATATTTCCGACACAACACCTCATTCAAAAATGGATCTCAACTCAGCCAGCGGATGTACTTCGCCCACGATTGCGGTTATGTCTGATGTTGGTTCATCGGTCACAACGGCTACAGTGTACCCCAGTGGTCAACAAACTTGGCACAACGTCACCAGTGCAAATAAACCGAAATCTGGATCATTGAGTCCAGCATCCTCTAACTCATCAATTATCCCAGAAGACACAAACCCGTTCGCTATCCTGGGCGATATCAACATTCTTAAATGCCAGTTCTACGATGTCAAAAAGTTCAATAACAAAAATAACTCTATCCCGGAGCAAATCAATTTTAGACTGGCCACCGTTGGACAATACTAAGAACACTGCAAGCAATTCATGCGGAAGGGCTACAGACACTACCCTGAACCGAACCGTGGGAGCAACTGCCGACAACCCTGAGATAATCAACAATCCAAGAAACTCGACGACAGGGACCAGCCAATCACTCCCGACGAAGGACCCATCCTCGGTCCCCAATGACGGCAGCAGTAGTAAGGGAGTGAGTGGGCGGATGTACTTCGCCCACGATTGAGGTTATGTCTGATGTTGGTTCATCGGTCACAACGGCTACAGTGTACCCCAGTGGTCAACAAACTTGGCACAACGTCACCAGTGCAAATAAACCGAAATCTGGATCATTGAGTCCAGCATCCTCTAACTCATCAATTATCCCAGAAGACACAAACCCGTTCGCTATCCTGGGCGATATCAACATTCTTAAATGCCAGTTCTACGATGTCAAAAAGTTCAATAACAAAAATAACTCTATCCCGGAGCAAATCAATTTTAGACTGGCCACCGTTGGACAATACTAAGAACACTGCAAGCAATTCATGCGGAGGGGCTACAGACACTACCCTGAACCGAACCGTGGGAGCAACTGCCGACAACCCTGAGATGATCAACAATCCAAGAAACTCGACGACAGGGACCAGCCAATCACTCCCGACGAAGGACCCATCCTCGGCCCCCAATGACGGCAGCAGTAGTAAGGGAGTGAGTTTTGTCCACAATTCATATTGTACAATGTAGACACTAGACAGCCTTCTGCTGATTTACAAGACAAAGCAAAAGTAGCAAAGTTCAGTTATGAGTTTAGGGAGGGCAAAAACAACTCTTGCAAGTTGTACGTATGCGAGTTCCATAATCACCCTATGGAAATTAAAAAATACAAATTCCTTCCTGAAAACATCAAAATCTCCTACAGGACTAAAGCGAGGTGGCAGAGGCGGCTCTAAACAATTTTCCATGCAACATATAATCGTCTCTCTCCGGAGTATAAAGCATTAGACAATAAAATTTCACTTCTTAAGAAAATCATCCAGGATAAGGCTAGGATCTGGATCAACAAACAATTCGAGGAGAAGCTGGCTAAGATCAAACCTAGTCCGCAAGCATTCATGGAAGCACATAGATTCCTGGGAAGAAACCGCAAATTTGCCTGCGCAAAACTGTCAGTCGACGGATGATCGACCCGTGGGGTTCACAATATTTGTTACGAATGGCAACACTCGTCATTCGAGTTTTTAATGTAAAACAAATCGTATGGATCAGTCTTGCTTCGTCTGTGGAGTGAGAGACAGATCGAGTACTGAGCGAACGGGAGATTAAATAAATGTGGGGCTTTTAAACTTACATATTTTCCCCACAATAAATGTAGGTCAAATAAGATAAGATAAGTTATAATGTTTTATTTCTTTTATTAATCATTTGCATTTCCAGACCGCCGACGCATCGCATTCCGAAATAATATATCAGCACAGCACAACCCAACGTAAAGACACCGTCACCGAGTCCTATATTTAGATATTGAATATCAAGTGAGTGCACTGACACCTAGTAGCGATAACGCGATGGCACACGGATCAGGTTGCGTTCGCCAAGAGGGATGACCTGATTCGTGTGCGGTTAAATACCAGACGGAGATGTGGTATTCGTAGAATAGCCACACGATGTCGAAGCGAATATTGGTCTGTGTTTTCGTAGCTGGAATGTTGGGGATCGGATGGCTGGTGAGCTGGGCAACGAAGGCGCGGGGGTGGTACAGACTGCTGAGTCGTGTGTACATCTGGGAACTGCTGTGACTGGTAACGGTGTCTCGGGCAAGCTGTTTTTCTACGAGTTCTCTTTAAACCACGACCGGCGGCGGTCACGGAATTTGCTTTAAGTTAAAATTAAATGTATTGATGTAAATTCTTTTTTGTAATAGTACTTGCATTCAATAAATATCCATTGTTATTTACAACTACATAAAAGTCTAACTCGTTTCATTTAAATCGGTACTTGAACATTATGGTCCTTCGAAAGGCGGTCAACAAACTTGGCACAACGTCACCAGTGCAAATAAACCGAAATTTGGATAATTGAGTCCAGCATCCTCTAACTCATCAATTATCCCAGAAGACACAAACCCGTTCGCTATCCTGGGCGATATCAACATTCTTAAATGCCAGTTCTACGTTGTCAAAAAGTTCAATAACAAAAATAACTCTATCCCGGAGCAAATCAATTTTAGACTGGCCACCGTTGGACAATACTAAGAACACTGCAAGCAATTCATGCGGAAGGGCTACAGACACTACCCTGAACCGAACCGTGGGAGCAACTGCCGACAACCCTGAGATAATCAACAATCCAAGAAACTCGACGACAGGGACCAGCCAATCACTCCCGACGAAGGACCCATCCTCGGTCCCCAATGACGGCAGCAGTAGTAAGGGAGTGAGTGGGCGGATGTACTTCGCCCACGATTGCGGTTATGTCTGATGTTGGTGCATCGGTCACAACGGCTACAGTGTACCCCAGTGGTCAACAAACTTGGCACAACGTCACCAGTGCAAATAAACCGAAATCTGGATCATTGAGTCCAGCATCCTCTAACTCATCAATTATCCCAGAAGACACAAACCCGTTCGCTATCCTGGGCGATATCAACATTCTTAAATGCCAGTTCTACGATGTCAAAAAGTTCAATAACAAAAATAACTCTATCCCGGAGCAAATCAATTTTAGACTGGCCACCGTTGGACAATACTAAGAACACTGCAAGCAATTCATGCGGAGGGGCTACAGACATTACCCTGAACCGAACCGTGGGAGCAACTGCCGACAACCCTGAGATAATCAACAATCCAAGAAACTCGACGACAGGGACCAGCCAATCACTCCCGACGAAGGACCAATCCTCGGTCCCCAATGACGGCAGCAGTAGTAAGGGAGTGAGTGGGCTGTTTAAATGAACAGAATTCTTAATTTTAAAGTAAATATTCTTTGACTCTTTTGAAAATCATGTCTAAACTAGTACGAATTGATGATGGACAGGAGTTGTCTATTCAATTGATGAAGTCAGGTCGATCAGTGGATTATCCTTCTGCATTTTTTACTCACAAATTGAAACCTGCTATCACAGTTAAGTCTTTAGGAGTCGATATACCGACGCTGAGAAATGTCATTTGGTCAGGATTGGAAAAGGGGAACTTGTTAGTAGATGATGCCATAGCGTATCTCTACCTATTATTGAAGGACATAAAAAGTTCCATGGAAGGAACCTGGACTTCTTACGGAATCACAATTTCATCTAATAAAGTGTCAAATTTCTTTGACACTCTTTCTGTAAAGGAGGAAAACTTCGATACTACCGACAGATCCGAGTTGAACAATCCCCACACGGATAAAGTTTTGAGTGTGATGTGCACACTCATATACCGAATGTGTAAAATTTCCAACGCTGACTATGCTCGAATAATCGCAAAGAACGCAGAAGAAAAAATGAGCGTGCCGGCCGGCATTGTTGAGCAGTTCCCCGGCAAGTATTTCAACTGGATGGACAATCTTAATTTCACTAGGATAATCGCAGCAATAGATATGTATCTATACAAATATTCTATGGGAGACTACAATTATATCAGAATGGGTACGATTACGGCAAGATTTTCAGATTGCGCAGCGTTGAGCGCATTTTCTATGTTGGCAAAACTCATCAACGACCCAACCGGAGAACAACTAGTCTCTTGGATGTTTACTAGCAGTCTAGAAACTGACGTTTTGCAGATTATGAAAGGAAAAGAGGAATTAGATAAGATAAGATAAGGAGTTTTCTTATTTTCCCTTCCAAATTCCTCTAGGCTTGTTCATAAATCGGCTTATTCTTCTGTTTCTAATCCGGCTCTTTACACATTTTGCCACATCACATCCGTGTTGTTAACTAGCAGTCGGTCTTTGAACGCGAGAATGTTTTTAGAAACTGATATAAGCAATGTAGTTGCAAATGCAAAACTAATGGGGTTTGCACATGAGATTTCTGATACATTTGGAATTAAATTTTGCGTAGTGCCAGATGGTCAAACATACCGGAAAGATAATTATGTTAAGGTGAGCGAGGTTCAGAAGGAAGAAGGATCATACCCATCAGACCTAGATCCTGTCTCATGGTACAACTGGTTCGAGAGCCAACAATTCAAATTTACACCTGACATGAAGGATTATTATGAGCACATAAAATCCACAATAATCATTCAATAATATTAAACATAATTAATATTAATATCTATCATAATTCGTATTTACTCTTCACTTTTCGTAGAAAATGCGGTTCTTTCAATTATTAAGAGCCTGGACTGTTACCTGCTTCCAACAAGGCCATTTGTTATAAAGTCTTCAACATCAAAACAGAAGTCATTTCAAAGGTTCACCATCAAAGACTCACAGCAGGCCTTTATCTTTGAGGCAGACAGCGTCCAGAAGATCGAAGACCACCTGGATTTTTTAAAAACGAAACACAACTCAATTCAACCATTTATATTAGCCCTGCTAAAAAAATACTCTCAAGAAGAGTATTTCGTGTATCTAGATGGATATAAATTAAAATTTAAAAAATTATTGCGTGCGTGATACATAGTATCTTGAATACGCTTTCTGCATTTACATTTATGTAGTGTAATGGAGTAAGTATCTAAATGATGACTTTCTAATGATGCCTTTTCTCTTTCTAGGTGAATTTTTTCCTCGGTATGATAAATGGTACTCACTAATGCGGTGACACTACTATTCATCATAATGAAAGATGTCTATTCTTCGTACTGATGATCTAAAATCATGAAAATGATTAATAAATAATCACCTAATTGATATAGAGACTCATCATTTCTCGTAAGTCATAATGGACCATGACATGGACCAAGGGGACTTACGGCAAGAAACACCAAAATTTACATTACCTTTTTACCAAATCGTATCGTATTTTTACCAAATCGCATTACACATTCTTACTCTTCTTCCCACGAATTAATAATTTTACTATCGTGTCTCATACGCATATCTCGCTTATCTATCTTATGTATATCTACCTTTCATCTATACTAATTCAAATTACCTGAGTGAACTGGTCTGGTTTCGAGGGTATGAGTAACACTACTCCCGAAAAAGATTATCCAGAAGACAAACCAGGAACATCCAACAATGAACCACCGCAACTATCCCAAATATCACGAGGACAACCACCGCAATCACCCCTACCAGTTCTATCCCCAAGAAAGCTGCGATCAGGAACTGTATTGCCGACCAATAACAGTGTAAGTCTAGTGCACGAAATAAAGCGAAATATTTTACAAATCATACAAAATATCAAGGTTAAATACATTTTTCCCACCCACATGGGCGGGTGTGCCGTGGAAATAAAAACAGACAAAGATGGCCGCAAAGGCGTCGGCAGAAATTCTCAACTCGGCACCCAAAGGGACATAAAAGCTGTGCAGATCGTATGGCACACATACAAACACGTGTAAAGCATGGGAGAACTTGTTTCGTTAATAGTTAATAATAATAATTAATAGTTCTTAAGTGATTTAAAAATATTTCGACTTCCGGATAATGAAATGGAACTTTCCCGATTTTTTTTTTATTATCATCATAAGTCGTAGTGCGCAATAAGCTATTTTTTTTTTAATAAAGCATCAAAAGTGAACATTTTTCGTCAATTCTTTAATCAAACCCTATCATACATATCGCAATAAGTCGTGGATATAAGCCGATTGTGTACATATTACCAGAATATTTCCGACACAACACCTCATTCAAAAATGGATCTCAACTCAGCCAGCGGATGTACTTCGCCCACGATTGCGGTTATGTCTGATGTTGGTTCATCGGTCACAACGGCTACAGTGTACCCCAGTGGTCAACAAACTTGGCACAACGTCACCAGTGCAAATAAACCGAAATCTGGATAATTGAGTCCAGCATCCTCTAACTCATCAATTATCCCAGAAGACACAAACCCGTTCGCTATCCTGGGCGATATCAACATTCTTAAATGCCAGTTCTACGTTGTCAAAAAGTTCAATAACAAAAATAACTCTATCCCGGAGCAAATCAATTTTAGACTGGCCACCGTTGGACAATACTAAGAACACTGCAAGCAATTCATGCGGAGGGGCTACAGACACTACCCTGAACCGAACCGTGGGAGCAACTGCCGACAACCCTGAGAAAATCAACAATCCAAGAAACTCGACGACAGGGACCAGCCAATCACTCCCGACGAAGGACCCATCCTCGGTCCCCAATGACGGCAGCAGTAGTAAGGGAGTGAGTGGGCGGATGTACTTCGCCCACGATTGAGGTTATGTCTGATGTTGGTTCATCGGTCACAACGGCTACAGTGTACCCCAGTGGTCAACAAACTTGGCACAACGTCACCAGTGCAAATAAACCGAAATCTGGATCATTGAGTCCAGCATCCTCTAACTCATCAATTATCCCAGAAGACACAAACCCGTTCGCTATCCTGGGCGATATCAACATTCTTAAATGCCAGTTCTACGATGTCAAAAAGTTCAATAACAAAAATAACTCTATCCCGGAGCAAATCAATTTTAGACTGGCCACCGTTGGACAATACTAAGAACACTGCAAGCAATTCATGCGGAGGGGCTACAGACACTACCCTGAACCGAACCGTGGGAGCAACTGCCGACAACCCTGAGATAATCAACAATCCAAGAAACTCGACGACAGGGACCAGCCAATCACTCCCGACGAAGGACCCATCCTCGGCCCCCAATGACGGCAGCAGTAGTAAGGGAGTGAGTTTTGTCCACAATTCATATTGTACAATGTAGACACTAGACAGCCTTCTGCTGATTTACAAGACAAAGCAAAAGTAGCAAAGTTCAGTTATGAGTTTAGGGAGGGCAAAAACAACTCTTGCAAGTTGTACGTATGCGAGTTCCATAATCACCCTATGGAAATTAAAAAATACAAATTCCTTCCTGAAAACATCAAAATCTCCTACAGGACTAAAGCGAGGTGGCAGAGGCGGCTCTAAACAATTTTCCATGCAACATATAATCGTCTCTCTCCGGAGTATAAAGCATTAGACAATAAAATTTCACTTCTTAAGAAAATCATCCAGGATAAGGCTAGGATCTGGATCAACAAACAATTCGAGGAGAAGCTGGCTAAGATCAAACCTAGTCCGCAAGCATTCATGGAAGCACATAGATTCCTGGGAAGAAACCGCAAATTTGCATGCGCAAAACTGTCAGTCGACGGATGATCGACCCGTGGGGTTCACAATATTTGTTACGAATGGCAACACTCGTCATTCGAGTTTTTAATGTAAAACAAATCGTATGGATCAGTCTTGCTTCGTCTGTGGAGTGAGAGACAGATCGAGTACTGAGCGAACGGGAGATTAAATAAATGTGGGGCTTTTAAACTTACATATTTTCCCCACAATAAATGTAGGTCAAATAAGATAAGATAAGTTATAATGTTTTATTTCTTTTATTAATCATTTGCATTTCCAGACCGCCGACGCATCGCATTCCGAAATAATATATCAGCACAGCACAACCCAACGTAAAGACACCGTCACCGAGTCCTATATTTAGATATTGAATATCAAGTGAGTGCACTGACACCTAGTAGCGATAACGCGATGACACACGGATCAGGTTGCGTTCGCCAAGAGGGATGACCTGATTCGTGTGCGGTTAAATACCAGACGGAGATGTGGTATTCGTAGAATAGCCACACGATGTCGAAGCGAATATTGGTCTGTGTTTTCGTAGCTGGAATGTTGTGGATCGGATGGCTGGTGAGCTGGGCAACGAAGGCGCGGGGGTGGTACAGACTGCTGAGTCGTGTGTACATCTGGGAACTGCTGTGACTGGTAACGGTGTCTCGGGCAAGCTGTTTTTCTACGAGTTCTCTTTAAACCACGACCGGCGGCGGTCACGGAATTTGCTTTAAGTTAAAATTAAATGTATTGATGTAAATTCTTTTTTGTAATAGTACTTGCATTCAATAAATATCCATTGTTATTTACAACTACATAAAAGTCTAACTCGTTTCATTTAAATCGGTACTTGAACATTATGGTCCTTCGAAAGGCGGTCAACAAACTTGGCACAACGTCACCAGTGCAAATAAACCGAAATCTGGATAATTGAGTCCAGCATCCTCTAACTCATCAATTATCCCAGAAGACACAAACCCGTTCGCTATCCTGGGCGATATCAACATTCTTAAATGCCAGTTCTACGTTGTCAAAAAGTTCAATAACAAAAATAACTCTATCCCGGAGCAAATCAATTTTAGACTGGCCACCGTTGGACAATACTAAGAACACTGCAAGCAATTCATGCGGAAGGGCTACAGACACTACCCTGAACCGAACCGTGGGAGCAACTGCCGACAACCCTGAGATAATCAACAATCCAAGAAACTCGACGACAGGGACCAGCCAATCACTCCCGACGAAGGACCCATCCTCGGTCCCCAATGACGGCAGCAGTAGTAAGGGAGTGAGTGGGCGGATGTACTTCGCCCACGATTGCGGTTATGTCTAATGTTGGTTCATCGGTCACAACGGCTACAGTGTACCCCAGTGGTCAACAAACTTGGCACAACGTCACCAGTGCAAATAAACCGAAATCTGGATCATTGAGTCCAGCATCCTCTAACTCATCAATTATCCCAGAAGACACAAACCCGTTCGCTATCCTGGGCGATATCAACATTCTTAAATGCCAGTTCTACGTTGTCAAAAAGTATAAAATAACTCTATCCCGGAGCAAATCAATTTTAGACTGGCCACCGTTGGACAATACTAAGAACACTGCAAGCAATTCATGCGGAGGGGCTACAGACACTACCCTGAACCGAACCGTGGGAGCAACTGCCGACAACCCTGAGAAAATCAACAATCCAAGAAACTCGACGACAGGGACCAGCCAATCACTCCCGACGAAGGACCCATCCTCGGTCCCCAATGACGGCAGCAGTAGTAAGGGAGTGAGTGGGCGGATGTACTTCGCCCACGATTGCGGTTATGTCTAATGTTGGTTCATCGGTCACAACGGCTACAGTGTACCCCAGTGGTCAACAAACTTGGCACAACGTCACCAGTGCAAATAAACCGAAATCTGGATCATTGAGTCCAGCATCCTCTAACTCATCAATTATCCCAGAAGACACAAACCCGTTCGCTATCCTGGGCGATATCAACATTCTTAAATGCCAGTTCTACGATGTCAAAAAGTTCAATAACAAAAATAACTCTATCCCGGAGCAAATCAATTTTAGACTGGCCACCGTTGGACAATACTAAGAACACTGCAAGCAATTCATGCGGAAGGGCTACAGACACTACCCTGAACCGAACCGTGGGAGCAACTGCCGACAACCCTGAGATAATCAACAATCCAAGATAGATTATTCCAAGTGCTTAGGAAAATGTACGAATGAGGAAAGATATGACGAGCAAACAATATGTCAAAACGTTAAAATGGATAATGAGACTTTTGAAAACTTGTTAACAGCGGATCTAATGCAAAAAGTTAAACAAAATGAAGAGCCTGATGAGTGAGCAGTGAGCTCAAGAGCTTACGAAAGCTTTGGAAATATGTGTCTACGAAATCGAGCATAGAAAACTCAGACTTAAAAGCAGATAACAATAATTCATACGAGAAGGTCTGTTTAGATGTAAACGCAATGCTAAGAGGAAAGGAAGCTATAAATGCATCAGACGAATCTCTTATCCAGTCGCCTTTTGACATAAAAACAATGCCTATCATTTTTCAGAACGAGTTACCACGCTCAGAAGAAGTTATTTTATAACCTATTGCCCAGTCCAGCGTCGCAGGTTCCAGTTTCATCCTAAACTTAGATTTTATTCTTTACTTTGTATGGTTTTCCGATTAATTTTAATTATAAAATTCTATAAATAATTATATCTTTCTCAATAGATAATTTGTGATTGCAGAATTTCTTTTATAGTCAGACATCCGCCAAGGGATACAATTTCTTATTTTTTATTTAAACCCAATAGTGAATCAACGAGTCAAGATGGTAATGCCAGTCCAGTATCTACATAACTGGAACATTCACACATCATTACCTACACAAAGGCAGCTGTTGAAGAGTCAATTACTGCACATCACCAAAACTAACAATGCCCACACCTATCCATATAGAGCTACACATCCTCGATGACAGACGAAACAAATACACCAAAAGACAACATATATTATGTCAAAAGTCACAAATTATATTGTAAACAATAAACATAATATACAAATACTTTTACATGTACCTAAATTATAACATAAAACAATATACATAAATGTCACTAGTGTACGAAGTAGTGTACAATCACTTCTCATCGAAATTCGAATAAAACTATTATAACGTTGTGAACGTCGTGTCTTTCCTTTTACATTTTGGTTTCTTTATTTGTCCAATAAAAATACATGTCGTAACATTTGGTCCTTCTCGGTTACATTTGTTCTTTTTGCGTCTAATTTAAATGTTAATTGTTAATTGTATCTGAACTTTGACAAAAAATTCAATACAAGTAAATTTGACAAAAAAAAAGTGGGGTTAGAACGTGCAATACAAAGTGCAATACATTTCTTGACGTGTAAAAACTAAAACTGTATTAAATTTAACTTAAATTATATTAAAACTTAAATCTATTGACATTTAGTGTGTGTGTTAATCGTTATTGACGCGTCGTGCAAAGAATAAATCGCCAGATAAGTAGCCAGCTGTATTCAGAATCCCGAGGATTGAGGAAAATTGATCTGTGACGCCTACAACAACAATTACCACCATCCAGTCTGCAACAAAAGCAAGTAAGTTTTGCTTTTTATTACTTATTTTGATTTAAATCATATTAAAAACTATAAATAACTTATAACTACGTGCTTAAACATAATGGCTCAAGGTAATTTTAACTGCGGTATGTTGCAAAAAGGCGTTTTAACCATGGTAGTCAATAGTTTCACCAGCTTTAAGAACTGCACCAAGAAACGTAAGCAACAAGCATATGTCTCAAGTCGTCTTGATATGTTGGAGGAGAATATGCGAGTCGCTAGGCAATATCACGAGGCAATCGTCGGGGGCGGAAGGCTTGAAGCAGACCTGAAATTGGAAGAATTAGTGGTTGTGTACGAGCAAATTCAAGAAATTTACCTGGAGTATCGCAGCGATTTGTTGGAAGCGTTGGAGAAATTCTCCCAGGCAGCTGCAAGTGTTGCTTCAGGTGAAACGGCGGCATCCAGCAGTAAAATTAGACTTCGCGAGATCGATATTCCGAAGTTCAGCGGCTCGTACACAACATGGAGGTCTTTCCAAGGTCTGTTCGAGTCCATGGTCCATCATAATGCATCTTTAAGCGACATCGACAAAATGCACTACCTGAAGTCGTGCTTAGTGGGCGAGGCTGAGCGACTGCTGCAACATCTTCCTTGCGATGCGGGTAACTACGCAAAGGCATGGGAGCTGCTTACTTCGCGCTACGACCACAAACGCGTGCTGGTCAATGCACAGCTGAAGTTGCTTTTTGGACAGTCGTTATTATCCAAGGAATCAGCGAATGGACTGAAGGAGTTGCTGGACACATCTCAGGAGTGTGTTCATGCGTTGGCGAACTTGGGGTTGCGGGTAGAACATTGGGATGCGATTTTGATATACGTCCTAATTCACAAATTGCCGAATTCTACCCAGCAGCTATGGGAAGAGAAGTTGGGGAACCTCAAGGAGCTGCCAACGTACAAACAGTTCACCGAATTTTTAGAGACTCGCTTCCGCACTCTTGAGGTGGTCGACCAGCGGGACCTGAAGGGGAGTTCCAGGCCTTGGGTAAGAGGTGACTCAGCTGTCAACACGAGGAACCGGTCGTACACGGAGGCTCCACGAGTACTCTTAGCGAAGATGTCTTCTAGAGAGGCGTTTTCCTGTAAATTATGTCACCAAGGGCAACATGCGCTGAGGAAATGTCAAAGCTTCCTTAATTTTAACGCGATCCAGCGAAAACAGGCAGTCAGGAATGCAAAAGTTTGTGACAATTGTCTTGGCTATAGCCACATGGTGCAGGAGTGTCCAAGCACGAAGTGTTGCTACTTTTGCCAACAACGTCACCATTCCCTTCTGCATGTTAATGATATGCAGAGTAATAATAGCCACCAGAACAGCAACTACCACGATAATAATAACAACAACAACTACCATCACAACAACGACACCAGCTACTACAGCAATAACACTGAGGGTAACAATATGCAGCCAACTACAGCACAATGCTCACAACAGCCCAGATCCGGATCTCAGCAGTCATACCAGGTCGCCGCGAATCCAAACGCACCTGCCTTTCGACCTTCTGATTCGTCCGGACTTTTGGAGGAACCGCAGCCATCGACGAGCAGGCACATTAACACCTTTTACTCACTATCGCAACGCTCAAAGGTACTTTTGGCAACAGCAATGGTAAGGGTAAGGTCAGCTGATGGACGTTTCCATGAGCTGCGCGCTTTAATCGACCCCGGATCGGAAGCCACATTTATTTCTGAATCTGCGGCACGGTTGTTGAGGTTGAAGAGGCATCATGCATTTGTCGAGGTATCTGGGTTGGGGATGGTCAGCAGCGGCACAACACAAAATTATGTCGACATAACGTTTGCATCACGACATTCGACATTTGAGAGCGCCGTTAGGGCGTTCGTTTTCAAGTCGCTGACTGGGCTTCTTCCGACCCAACAAATGATACCTCACAAATGGCAACATCTTTCCGGTTTACATTTAGCGGATCCTGATTTTTATGTTCCTGCACAAGTGGATTTACTGTTTGGAAGTGACGTTTTCGCTGAAATACTCCTTCCAGACGTTATACGCTGCGAAGACAAAGTGGCACCGACAGCACAAAAGACCAGGCTAGGATGGATAATCTTTGGTAAGGTTCCAGCTGAAAATCCGCAACAGTTACGCAGCTTTGTACAGATTACGGATCTGAGTTCCCAGCTGCAAACATTTCCTGAAATGAAAGATGAACCGTTCCAGACCAAGGGTCCTGAGGAAGATGTCGTTTGTGACAAACTGGAAGTGCGAGCTCACAGGAAACACGATTTGCGATTCGTCAACAACTGCGAAACCATACAAAATAAAAATGAGAAGAACTCCCAGCCGCTAGGCCCACAGGAGTTACATGCGGCAACTGTGCTCACAGTCAATTTGGCACAAAAGAAGATGTTCCCAGCAGAGCTGATTCAGATTGAGCGAACTGGCAAAATCAAAAAGGATCTACGCGCATTAAACGCATTTATCGATGCTGATGGAGCACTGCGTGCGGAAGGCCATAAGCAAAACTTGGATCTGTGCTATGAGGAGCAGCATCCAACAATTTTATGTGAGTTGTTACGGAATGCTCACCACGTTTGGAAGGAGGTCGCTGGCACATTGGCGAATTTGGGTACCAAATGGCATTTCATTTCCCCCACTTCCCCTCATTTTGGAGAACTATGGGAAGCCGGGATGAAGTCGGTCCAGTACCATTTGAAAAGAGTTGTCGGCAGTGAGACTTGCCTACGATGAATTCGCCACGTTTCTTACACAGACAGAAGCGTGTCTGAATTCAAGGCCTTTATGTCCTCTCTCTGACAACGTCGAATGACTTGGAAGTCATCACGCCAGCACACCTTTTGCTCGGTGAGACACTCCAAACTATACCCCAAGGGGATAACTCACTGAGGAAGTTTGGTTATCTCGATCGTTGGAAACGATTACAATTGTTCATAAACACGTTTTGGCATAAATGGAACAGCGAATATCTATCGCAATTCCAACAATCTTCAAACGTAAAAACAAAATCAAGCCTACTACAACAATTAATCGCGAAAATATGCTCTCTGCCAACAATTGCAACGAGGATAGCACACTTCTATACATTGAAATATCTTAAACCTAAAACTCTACAGCAAAACAAAAAAAAATTATTATAATACATAATACATACATAATAATATAACTAAATAATAAAACCCAAACCAGTAACCTAAACACATTTATATACAGTCCACATTCAAACAATTCAAACGTTCACAACAAACTCAAACGCATCGTAACAAAAACATGCAAATTAAAATCATATTATAACGAACAACAAAATAAAAATATGAAAACGCATCGTAACAAATAACATGCAATTTCATAATTTTATATACCCAAACATCGCGTCGTATCCAAAACACGCAATACAAAAATATTTATCAAATAATTTTATTGAACTAAATAGTTTTTTTACACTTTTTTTCAAAAAAAAAACATTCAAATAGCATAATAATTATAAGAAATACATCTACATATATCGAACACAACTATCGTTGTAATCGATTGTTATCGATAGTTATCGAAATTTATCCCATCACTACCACAGAAATCAACACAACAAGAAAATTATGCAAAACAAATGCAAGCAAAACGTCAACAAAACTAATTAAATTAAATTTTTCCGCGAATACACACACACACACACACTAATATAAATTCTAATCTAATGCTAAATCTACTAATTCTAAAATAATATAAAACAAAAAACATAATAATTCATATGCAATTAATTTGCAAAATTACCTGGAACACTGCAGCAGCCATCGTCATCAACATCATCGACGTCATCATCAGCAAGGTCATGCATCAAAATGGATTAACAATATCACTGACATAATTTATTGATTCCATTAAACAGAAAACGATATGGAATTTCACTATTTTCACGGAACACAAACGAAAACATAATTTTATTATTATTTATATAATTTAATAATCATTTAAAACACCGAATGAACTTAACAAATAAAAAAAAAAATAAAAATCACCGCACGATCGCCATTCATAGCGAAATTTACACACGGAACTGGATTTGGAGTGGAGTACGAGACATAAGTGCAAGAGAGATGCACATTGCACATGCACTTAAATGTTTATATTTTCGTTGTACTTCGTATTTATGTTTGTCTTTGTCTGTTTTATTTGGATAAACGTATTTTTGTATGTCTGAATATTAATAGTCTCTCTCTTTACATGTCATGTCAAAGATCGAAGTGAAGAAGGTCGGCAAGGTAGTCAAATATCGACTGGGATGTTATTGAGGTCGATGAATTTAATTTTCGTTCAACAAGCAAGTCAATGAAGGATGTCATTATCAAGTTATGATCAAAGATTATGAAGGAGTTTGCGAACTACGTTCACGGGCGGGGAG
The DNA here is from genome assembly GCA_955612985.1 of Cheilosia scutellata. Taxonomy (NCBI): domain Eukaryota; kingdom Metazoa; phylum Arthropoda; class Insecta; order Diptera; family Syrphidae; genus Cheilosia; species Cheilosia scutellata. The sequence continues at coordinate 62,368,298 of OY015314.1, forward strand.
AATGTTGAAGAGTCAATTACTGCACATCACCAAAACTAACAATGCCCACACCTATCCATATAGAGCTACACATCCTCGATGACAGACGAAACAAATACACCAAAAGACAACATATATTATGTCAAAAGTCACAAATTATATTGTAAACAATAAACATAATATACAAATACTTTTACATGTACCTAAATTATAACATAAAACAATATACATAAATGTCACTAGTGTACGAAGTAGTGTACAATCACTTCTCATCGAAATTCGAATAAAACTATTATAACGTTGTGAACGTCGTGTCTTTCCTTTTACATTTTGGTTTCTTTATTTGTCCAATAAAAATACATGTCGTAACAGCAGCAGTCCCATAATCATTAAGTACGGAAATGAAACTAATAACGCTATATTTGGTCATTGCAAGGGTCTTTGGGCAAAACCTGCAAGACTGAAAACGGATTTATGGTAACGAAAACAGAAGAAGTATTAATCGTACAGAACTACACAAAAGTAGCACATATCGTTAGCCTCACCCAATATGCTGATATAATAAGACACATTATACAATAATCTTAACCAACTAAAATTAAGTATCGATGACATCAGCTACCAAATACTGCATAGAGAAATTTCTACACTACATAACCATTTTAACATTTTAGTACCTAACGTATTCAAAGAGAGGCGTAGTAAGCGGGTAAGCTTAATAAATAAATACTATATGTTGAGATAACATACTTATTATAATTCGTATTCTCTTCGTTATCTTATACCTTAAACGTAAAAGCTACCTTAGCGTGATAAAATGCAAACACCCATAATAGTTTTTTTTTTCTAATTTAAAGAAGCAATTAATAAAGTAACGAAATAGAATTAGATTGTTGGAAAATATTTAAGGATTTGAATCCATTAACGTAGTTCCTGGAGAAGATAGTTCATGTTTTTTCTTTTATTTTACTGTAGTGTATCCACTTGCAGACACCACTGTCCACAACATATTTGTAGATTAGATTACGCATAATAACAAAGTGACGTAAGAATGTATAGTTCAATCGAGTACATTGTACACAATGTGTCACACAACTAGATGTGTCATGCACTCAATTGAACTGAATGTCACTCAATAGAAATAAGATCCTATTGAATGGCGCATAGCCAATAGGAATTTAGAATAAGTTATTTGTTATCGCTAATGTAAGTAGAAATAAGATAGAAAATAAGTATAACACTTGCTGTAAATAGTATTTAAGTAATGAAATTTAAATAATAAAGAAAATAATGATTTAGATGTCAAAAGTCGGCAGTTGCCTTTTTTTCTCAAAGTTGCGGCGAGTAATCGCCTACCTATTCAGCGTGGTACGCTTAAATACCAAAAGTAGGGAATAATAAATATTAGAACCACTGCATGGCGATCATGCATAACCTCTGATTGTAATAATAAACCAGATGTCTTTGGAACAAATAGACGACATAGCAAATAAATGGGAAGCATTTTTAAAAACAGGGGAACTGCTAACGGAAGAATACATCCCCGACATTACCAATAAAGACACATCCCAGTAAACTCCAGTCAACGCCGGACCAAAACCAATAAGCAGCATAACAGAGTACGGAAGACGACAAGAGCGAAGTAACAGCAGATCAGAAGACTACGAGAAGAAACGACTAAATTAAAACCAAAAAGAACGCGTGGAGGAGAACAAGTCAAACCCCGACAACGAATTGCGGATCACATTACATTAATAGCAATCACATTACTTAAAATGGTTGATGCAAGAACACCTAAAATAATAATTAGTCGTTTGAACTCCTTATAATAAAATCGTTTAATCTGAATGATTGAATCCTAAAATGTATTGAGTTGTTAGTTCTTTGATGGCTTTATATAGAAATGAGGTAAGCCCAGAGCTCTTTAGGGGCTCTCAATAGAAGCCATTTTGCACTATAGTTGAATTGAATTGAATTGAAATCAATGAATAATATGCAAGTGAAAAATTCCATTCATGGTAGGGTAGGGTAAAGACCGGTTGACCATTACATCTCGGTCTAACCAAAAAGACGAGTTGCAGTATTAACTAGGGAAAAATTAAACGTTATCCATGTGCACGTAAATTTATTTTGTAATTTACCCACGACAAGAAATGTCTGGAGCTACTTAGGTGACAACTCTTGAACTCCCCCAGCCGCAGCGTGGCCATGGTTCGCGAGACGTGTACCAGGTTTTGAGGAACGTTGAGTGAACTTTCGAGTCGAGAAGGCGTGTTACAAAGTTCAAGCGAGTAAAAACGTAAAAAACCACAGTCGTACTTAAATGACTGATTTCATTATTTTTTACTAAAAAGTGCTAAAATTAAATTGCAAATAATATTTAATTTAAGTAATTTGATAAAGCGGCAGCATTGCCAATACCAATACCAAATATGTAATTGAGTAAAGTGAGAGTGTATTATGACGATGAACACAGTGCCAAATTGTGATGAATGTGCCAACACCCTCGCGAGAGGTGAGGTTGGAACAACATGCTCTGACTTCTGCACAAAAAAAAAATTTTTGTAAAAAATGCACTGGTAAAATTATTCGTTCTGCTCGATGTAGATACAGGGTGTGCTATCATAGATAGTGTTGCAACCAATATACGTATACCAATGTTTTTTTGTCTACACGCAACCGTCATCGACAGCGGAACTATTTTCTTCGACTCTTTGCAATAAATCGTTTTTGTTATTTAAAATTGATCGTAGTCTTTTCTTTCTTTTGGAACTCAATCTTTTTTTATCGTCATTAGCACGAACAGATAGGACGCACGATACGGATCGTCGTACCGCTATATATATTACAATTTACAGAAGGATTTTGGAACGGAAGAGTTCGTGTCATTCTTCGCTTGTGTACAACACGTTGGCTTTTACGCCAGATAAAATTGCATATGCATGGATTATTTTTTTGGTCAACATTTAAGATGGTTTTTGGAGTCCAACATTCTTGTCGTCGATTTTCACAAGTAAATTTCAAATGTTAACCGATGATCAGGTTCCGATTCCAAAAACAAACTTAGCTAGCCGTCAATCTGGCATGTTAAACTACTTGTATGCGCTCATTAAATCTTTGGAATCGGGACCTGAGCCGAGAAATTTAATAAAAAAGAATAAGTTAGATCTCCAATTATTCCAAATCCAAAATTCGCTCTGGTTCTACGTCCATTGGCATTGGACATTGGAGGGTGACAGTCCTTTTTTGCACTCTAGTTGAATTGGAATCAATGAATAATATGCAAGTGAAAAATTCCATTCACTGGAACACTGAATTTAAGAGCACACACTAACAGCTACTAATAATAATTTGTATAGAAATGCAAACTGTTTCTTACACATCTAGATCTTATAGATAATGAATTTAGGTAAAAATATATAAAACTATATAATATGTATTTGGTTTAGTTATTTATAATAACTTCGGCTGACTATTAGTGGTTTCTCGTTCAGACTCACCCACAAATATGCAGCTGCTTAGTCCTCGAAGAAGAGTATCTCAAGGATTCGTTTTTGCACGGTTTTCCGACGATCCTTGTTCATTTTGAGCAACTCTGATGTTACCAACTCCCCAAGGAGATGTTCTGAGCTCCTCGTTCCACTCGTTGAGGCGGCATTTGAATTTCTTTCTTGTTGGACAGCGGCTGCTGCGGCGGCTGGTGTCATCTGCTGGTACAGTGAGAATAGGAAATCACTGTTAGACGGAAACAATCCTCCTGCTGTCGATGGGGCGTGATTCATGTTGTTCATGTTTCGAGCTACATTGCTTAGCATTTTGTTATACTGTTGCTGCTGATGATGGTGATGCTGGTGATTTTGATGGTGTGACTGATGCGATTGTCGCAAATGCGTCGAGGGGTTCTCGTTCAACATATTTGAATGGTTCATCGTAGATGCCGGACTTGTATTGTCATCCGAGTCGGATGTATCCACGTATTGGCTGGTGGACATTTGAACGCGCGGTTTCTTCATGTTATTACTGCTGTTAGGAACAAATTGATGATCATCAATTAGCTCGCTGTTTGCTATGGGCGGTGGAGGAGGAGGCGATGACGAGAGTGGTGACTTCATTGATGACGACGGCGAGGACGCTGTTACACCATTGCTAACTGCAGCTGCAGTAGCGCCAAGGCTATGCGAATGATGATCGGATTCACGATATTGATCATAGCTGTCGACAGCTATTGGATGTGCTGTCATGCCATTGGTGGCCGTCGAATTGAACGCCGGATGATGTGAGCTCATCTGCTGCAGATGTTGCGATTGGGATTGAACGGCGGCGGCGAAATCCCGAAATGTCTGATCTGCTTCCGTTTTAATAACACCATCCTGTTGGTAGCCGCCAGTTGACTGTGATTGTTGTTGCTGCTGATGCGCAGCCGTGTACGAGGAAAGATTTTTCACAGAACCATTTGATTTTGACGAATCCATGTTGTATTCGCAAAACGAACTGCTGGCATTTGGTGATGTTAGGAAATTTGACACATTGCGATAGGATTTGCGCGGCTGAATGTGCTGATCTAGGAATTTCATTTTCTCGAGATACGGACGCGAAAGATGTTCGTAGACAGGTGGATCGCCTTGTTTACGTTGCGACACATAACGTTCACGTAGGTATTTCCAGCGTTTTTTGCATGTTTCCACTGAAACGAGTATACGTGTAGATAGCTATTAAAGAATTGCAATTTTCGTAAGAGTATTAAAGGTGCAAATAATATCGATGGACAAATTTCTACGATAAACTGCCGGAAATATTGTGTTGTAACGAATTTTTACGACACTTTTGTATGTATCAGATTTTATTTTGATGTCGACTTTGAGAGCGTTTCCTTTTCCAGGCGATAGGAAGTATACGCTATAGGTGACAGGTTGCAGAGGTTCTCTACTCTCCAAGGAGGAGTCATGACAAACTTTTGTTTGAAAGCGCAGATGGCATTAGGTGTGAAAGTCGATTTATGTAGTGTACTGAGGCGAGACGAACCTTTTATTGGTGATTCAGTTCTCAAAAACAAAGATATGAATATACTGCAGCTGAAGGTTAACCTCTATGTAGTGAAGCACAAACGCTCGATGCAGTCGAAGACATTTGTATAGCTGGGTCAATTTCCTCACCTCAATATTTAAAGGATTTCACTAGATAAAAACCGTCCCCCTCTTCCATGTAATTTCTTTTATAATTATGTACCATAAACTAATGAATTAGCTGTTAAAATATGTATTGTGTCCCAAACCGGATCACTTGTTTTCTTAGACTCAAAATGCTTGCCCAAGAGAAATTCGATCGCGCTTGGCACTATCTATGAATCATGGATTTAGCAAGCGTCTAATTGCATTTGTTTCTTTTAAAATACAAATCGGTACACAAACCAGCCATTTTAACATTCAAAAATATATAATATAGATGTAGGTATACATGAGCACAATACGCGCCACTTTGTAGTAAAATTAAACATCCTGTCATGTCAAACGGAAACAAGATACCTACCTACATAATAAAATACTAATCACAAGTTACTCAAAGGTAGTTAATTATTGCCACAACCTCCCTAGATCGACTGACCAAAATAACATACAATGCATATACGTATGTACATTTATTTGCATCGATTCCCATCCCCCACCGAGTAGTTCTAGAGTGTAGATACAAAATCATAGATTATACCTCCTCAACCTACAGCAATATTGAAAATATAATGTTAAGTACAATAACATTATGAAAAATGTCAATAAACTGATCACATATGCTCTACGTTTTGCTGAAGCCATCCAGCTGCATCAGATTATGCAATTTCCCTAATTACATTTTAATTAGTGTTCGCTTCTAACCAATAATTCCCTACAGACAATAAAGTGGAAAATAATGAACCTATGAAAAACTCGCTTTAGAGCAACAGTAATAATAAAAAACTCATATATATTTAGACAGGAAAAACTCACCATCGGATCGTAATTTAATAGCAATTATTTGCCATGCCTCGTCTTTGGTTTCGTACTTGTTGACTCCACCACAATTGCCACCACTACCACCAGTGGTGGTGCCATTGCTGCCTCCGGGAACACCCATATTGTTGATGGAATACTTTTGTCGATTGTAAATAACTCCATGTTGCTCAACTTCAGCAATTAGCTGTTCGTCCATCATCTTTTACAATAAAACAAGCTAAACAATAATATATAAGAAAATATTAGCTAAATAAACTTTTATAATGAGATAATACAAGATTGCAGAGGAAGATGGAAAATTTTATTGGGGAAAAAAATTACCAGAACAAGTCCACAACTGCGCGTTACGTCAAAATCGAATAACTCGAACACTTTTTCCGAGAAAACATACACAAATATTATATGTTAATGATTGTAATTAAATTAATTGCACTTTTTTTTCAACTGCTGGAGCAAGTTAGTGAGAAAATGCGAACAATATTTTACCAAATAAAACAGTAGTGACGTGCCGCTGCTGAATTCGGCCGGACTTCGCAAAATAAAAAGAAAAACAAGCCGACAGCTGCTGTAGCAGACGAGTGCACGAGAGGCGTCGCAGTCGCAGCGTCGGCGACGGCGCTCGCTGAAAATCTGGTACGAACAAACAGTTCGAATTTTAGGTGTGTTCGATTGAAATTTTCATGTTGAATTTACTTCGGTGTTACCATGTATAAATGAAATAAACAAAAAACAGTTGGAAACATGAAAGGTGTTCATGCAATGAGATAGATAATACGAACTGCTTGTTTGTGTAAATTTATGCTTAATTTTGTATGAACATAAAGCAATATTTGTATATCGCATACCTACACGCTCACTCTGTTTTCGAAAAGATTTGCATAAGTATTTATTGCGGATCAAAATCATCGCGCAAACTTATCAGTCCTGCGAATATAATTTTCTATACAATTTTCGACATTTGATTTATGAGGTGGTAAACTTATACTACGTTTCCACCAAACATATTAACCCTGAGAGTCAGTCGAAGAGATTTAAAATTGAGTTTCCACCAAAGAAAACAAAATCAATTGATTAATTTGACGTTTCAGTTACTGGTTATAAATTTGGGCACCAACAAGTTTGACAAAAAATGATAAAAAAGGAAATTTATTCTTTTGAAATATGTACATATAATGGTAAAAAAAATATGAGTGGCAGTAATTAAAAAAAATTATTTATGTATCATTTTCTTCTCCAAACTAAACTTTTGTGATAGGTTAATAGTTCATAGTGACATTTGGGATGAAGTCATCCAAACGTTTATTTTGTTGTGTGTCTCGACTCAACTTAAATGTCCTAGTTCTAGCTAGAATTAAGTGGCGCAAAAATAACTTTACTAGAATAATTTTCCTCTGTATCACTTTCGAATTTTGATCTGAGTGATTTTGGCGAATCGCTGACTGATTTTGTATATAACACTTTTGGCGCAGTGTTTTGTGATCGTACAAACGCCAGGTTTTCTATTAAACTCAAAATACGATGCCAAAACCTGTTGGCAATTATCATATTTACATTTGAGTGCATTTAATTAACGGGATTCCAAATTCTGGAGCAGTCAGACCAACACCAGTCCATTGCCCTATTGGTTTTTTTGATGTTCGAGTTCACTTAAATTTTGTAAGCGCTGTAGTTACATGAGGAGCATCAGTGCTACCGCTGCGTTATAATGAACAGAGATTTCTTTCCGGTTTTAATTTATGGTACCTATGGTGAATTTATGTTTATGGGAAATGGTTTGAGCCTGAACTGAGAAAGGACCGTAATCTACTTAGAAGCCAAGTTGTAATTTATTTTGTAACTCCGTAATCGCTGCGCAGACAGCAGTTGCTGCAGCATTGAAAAAAAGAAAACACTCATCCTCTGGTTAGGTAATAAATATTTAGTATTTTTTTTTTCTTTTTATTTTCTCCTATAAATGTGCAATAATGGTAAATGTTAAACGAACAAATCGAAGCAACAGCAAACTATGTAGATAGGTATTCACATCTGCTCTCTCCCCACCCATCTTTTTAAACCTTAGTTGCGTCTCCGATTGCGCTTTATAAGCGTGAGAGGAGTTTATTCTTCCTTTCGGTTTACATTGGCTGAATAAGCATCAGAAGGTCCTCCTTTAGGTAGTTGCCATCCGATAGCATTGTAGATGGTGCGATGAATAGAAACATAACGCTTGGAATGAGCCTGCAGATCGATTCAAATAAACATATAGAATATCAGGTAAAGCTTCTCTTAAACCCACCTTAAGTCATAGAGTGACTTGTCCATATCATCTTCAGAGAATTGGCTGCCACTAATAGTCAAGTTGAACTCCATGGCTTCATCTGCCAGGCAAGACTGTACAAACTGGTAAATATCGCAAAGTTTCTCATACACATTGAAGGTGCCCTAGGAAAAGAAGAAGTAAGTGCCATCAAGTAGCCCTTGGTCAGTTGGCATTCAAAAACAAACCTGCAAATATATGCCATTGGGGAACTTGATTCGAATCAGTGCGAAGCGATACATCCGTAGATTTCGTTGTTCTTCACGATCGCGCATGGCTTTCGTCTTTAATATCTGAGCGCTTTCAATCGCCTCGCTTCGCAGTTGCTGTTCGCGCTTTATCTCTTCTGGGCTGATGCGGAAGAAGTCGACTGGCAGCTCTGTGCGTTTTGCTTGCATTGGCAGCAAAACCTGAATGTTGCGATCCAATTCTAAATGTATCGGTTCGGCATTGTGCAGAGCATCAAGAAGAACTGTAAGATCGGTATCAGGTTCAGCATTGTCCTTGCACCACAGAAGGAATGGCTCGTCGTCGATTTCTTGTTCCTTGAATCCGGCTCCATTCAGGAAATCTAACGCACCTTCTACGTATCGCACTTTTTCGCAGAATATTCTAAAAGTAAACGGTTCCAATTTTTGCATCTTCTTGAATGAATTTTGAGTTACCTATTGGTCATTCGTATTTTACAGTACTTTTCCTCATCTGGGTGATTGATTAGATTTTCAATGTATTTGGATAGCGTGGCAACGCAGTCCTCAGCCTAAAAATCCCAAAACAATAAGAAATCGTCGACAAAAACGCAGAACCCATGGGGCTTATTCCCAAATGCGCGGCGGATCGCTTTTCATGGCGGATTGGTATTTTTGTATTTCCAAAAGCGATTCGATCCATTCGTCGCAAGAATTTAGTTTATTTTTTATCCACAATAAATCCGCCAGCAATCCGTCGCCTAAATAGCTATCGCTTTTGAATGGATAGAATCGCTTTTTGGAAATACAAAAATACCAATCCGCCATGAAAAGCGATCCGCCGCGCAATTGGGAATAAGCCCCCATACCTTTTCTTTAGTGTTACAGTTGTATATGATCAGGCATGCGGTAAGTGCCCTTTCCGTCTCCAGCTGCTGATAGAGGAATTCCTTGATCTTTACTTTCCACTCCTTCTTAGGGAGAATTTCCTCTCCAATCAGAGGACATCGGAAGAATACTCCATAACAGGCTAAATTTTTATTCTCCAGCACTTCCTTCGATGTCTCTGAACTACTACCTCCAGCCGGGCTACCCGATGTCTCCTCTTGTTCTGCTTTAAGTTTTCTCTCCGCTTCGAGCTCGCGTTTTGCCTGCGCTTTTATTGCAGCCAGTGAGGTGTTGAACTCCTTTTTGTCTTTCTTTTCAACTCGTGCAAGTGCGGCGGCAGCTGCTGCCTTTGCTTCGTCACTCAACTCTTGTCGTTTTGGTGGAACATAGGCATCCTTTGGTGGCGGCCGACTAGACGACGCCGACGGGGCATTCAACTGGTGACCTGTACCGATGTTACCTACTTTTAACTAACAAAAGAAAAATGTGTTTGCATGATGCAATGACTGACGAAAACGAGACACACCTTGAATTTAGCTTCTTCCTTCTTTTTGGAAAAGAATTTCCTAATACGATTGGACATCTTGGGGCCTACTGGTGGTTGACGACGAACTTGGGGTCTTTTAAATCCTCGGTGAGTGTTCCTTAGGAAGTTTGAGTTTCGCAACAGAAAGCTTCAATTCCTCGATCTCCTTCAATGTGCCTAAAAAATGCAAATTTCCAAACATATACTTTGATAGTGAGAGTTTTCATTACTTACTTGGTTGCACAAACTTATCTGTTATCACTGTGCCGTATTTATGCCAATAAAATCCTATCAAAAGCAAGTTGGTTACCAATATAAACAGCAGCACCTTGAGCAGAGTTACTTGCAATGCGCTAAACTCAATTGGACTCTGAAAGGTGGCAGTTGCTTCGGTAACTTGCGAACGCAGATGGAGAGCAAATTTTACTGATACATTTATCAGTTTCTCGGTGTAGATGGCGAATCCTTCTAGAGAATTGTTAAAAGTTTCGTAAAATTTGTCAGCAACATTCATTTGTTACAACTGAGCTTGTTGCTTGAGAAAACAAAATTGTTTAAAAATAAAAAAAAAATAAAATGCAGAGATTTTCACTTCAAAGGGACGATTCTATTTATTTATTAAAGATAAATAATTGTATCTGGTTTTCTTTTGTATAAAAAACTCAGTTCGGCTGATTCAACCTTTTAGTGACACTTTTTCCCCTTTTTCTACCTGTGACGTTTCGTTGTTGTCATTTGCTGTTTCATTTCGCAAAGGAATGGATTTGAATAGAAATCGATGGACAAAGAACTCCAGTGTTCATAGATGTCGAAGAAACTAAAATGTTAGGGAAAATGGGTTATTTTATGAATAATGGGTCCCATGTGCCCAATGCTCGCGTTGTATTATTCCACACTACATTAGGCGTTTTTCTTTTTTAGTTCAGAGCAGAGCCTAAACTGTCAAAAAAAGTTCGTGAAAAACGCCTATGAAATCCTCTTTACCTATTCCAGCGTTGAAATTATCGGGGACGATTTTAATGTCGTACTTGGGGCATGCTTGTATGTTTGGTCGAGAATCTCGTAGAATCAGTCTTTGGCATTCCTTCATTCATTTTAAATGGTCCGCTTGTCCATTTAGGGCCGATTTTTCAATAGTCAGATAAATCGGCTGATAGCTAACTAACGATTAAATTTATTTCACTCTTTATCTGCTAGATAGCAGTTTTGAATTTTTCAATCATAAAATAAGAGCTAGATAACTATTCGACGGTTAAGTGGGTGTGAGAGAGACAGATTGATTGACAGTTTGTTGTGTGTAAGCATATAAGATAGTCAATGCCCATAGCTTGACGTTTATCTTAGTTCGAAATCTGCATTATCCCATTCATTGTACATAATGGTTAGGTCTCTTTCCATCTACTCTTCCTTGTTGGGTTCAAATAATTATTTCCTAACTCTTCTTCCTCAATAATAAAATCGTCGATACAATCGAATAGATCCATTTGTACAATATACAATACATATTCCCCAAAACTAGAGAGTTATATTAATTTATCCGCCTCAGAAACGGGCAGATAACTTTATGAGACTGTTAGATGTTATATTCTTCGAATAGCTGCTATTCGACTAATGAAAAATGGGTTTATGTCCTATCTGACAGTTAACCCCTATCTGACAGTTAACCCCTATCTGATTGGCTATCTGACTATTGAAAAATCGGCCCTTAGTAGGTCGCGGGTGTAGGCTGCTCAAGTGGACCATCCACAGCTCTCGATTCTCCGCCATCGACTCTAAATCATCAAGGGCAATCCCAATACGGGTGTAGGAGAGATTATGGACTTGATCTAATCATCTCATCCTTGGTCTACCTAGAGGACGCCTGCCTGATGGTAAGGATTCCATAGCACGTATTTGGCATAACAAGCATAATATTTTTCTCTATGACGGCTTGAGTGTATATCAGGTACACGAATTTCGCCTTATTGCCGATTGTCAGTAAAGTCGTTTGCTACAATGCCGGAGATTTCTTGCTCTTATAATTTGGGAAGGTCGAGTTCGGACCAGTACCACGGGGAATATTAAGCACAATTGATGTTTAAGAAGTAGTTCCAACTTCCAACAATTGGGCACTGACTAGTGGGATTAAGCAAGCGTCAAATATGATTTAAAGTCCAAACAAGTTCTGCCAAATTCTTCAAATAAGACACTTAAATCCTATTATGGCTCTCTCTATATTCACTTTTATGTTAGTATAACAAAGTTCAACATACCTACATATTTTTCTATGTGAATGAATGTGTAGGTAGGTAACCTATTCGAAAATTTGCAATTGTTTTGCTTTAACTAATTTATGAACGCATTCCGTTCCGTTTTCATTCATAGCAGTCCTCCGCCATCACACCATTGCCAACATAAGAAGTCGAAAATATTAATGTATATTTTTTTTTCCTTAACAACTGTCACATGATTTTCACCTGACTGACATTTTTCTTCACAAATTCGAACTGAGGAAAGGCGATTAATTGAAGAAATTTTTTCTTTTATTCGATTTGTTGGGGAATTATCCGTGTGTACAAAATGAAAATCTGTGGTCCAAAATTGTCCCTATGCGGTCTCATCATCTCCGTTTGGGGAATTATCCAATTGGTAAGTTTACGCCAGGAATGAGTGTGTGAAATCGATAACAGAACTTGCAAAATTCGCCCCGTGACTTGAGAGTACATAATATTCTATGCAAAAACAGAAGAAAAAACACAGACTCCAATATTCAATTTACTTTGCACTGTAATTTAATGTATATTTTATTTGTTTCTTTACAGACTCTAATGGGATTATTCTTCTACATCCATAGTGTGGCGTTGATTGAGGATCTGCCACTTGAGAATTACGCGACTATTGAAGAGTTTTATTCAGCTGCAAATGCTGCCTACAATCAGGTGAGATTTTAATAATTTTCATTAAAATTCGTAAAATGGGTGGAATTTGCCTGCTGACCATGACCAGAAACGGTTTTCAAGGTCACATTTTTTTCTTTGTTTTTCATGTAATAGATTTTGCTAATTTTTGATCTTAGAGACATCAATTAAGCAACGCCCAGCCATAAGATTTGCGTCGACCTAGTTGCTTGCATCCAGCCGTCATTTTGTCTGCAAATTAGAGACCTTTCAAGATTGTAATACTTTTAGTTTACAGCTGATTGCTAGACATAACTCATTTGTTTAATATTGTTTCATAGTTGACCAATAAGCTGAGTGATTTATTTAGTAATACATAACCTCCATCAGGATATACTCCGATTACAAGATCACACGACCCAGATGTCACCATTTATAACGAGTAGGTATGCAGCGCACATTAACTTAAAAGCTACTTCTCTTAAGTCTACTGCCCACGTAGCTGCGCTTCATACGCACGCTTTCCTCATATACAGCTTTTTGTACGCTTGCCTGCAGACAGCTCTGTCCATCGAACGGCAAAGTCGCATTTTCGTAGTCGCAAATGCGACTTTGCCGCTCCGTGAACAGACCTTGGTTTGTTTATATGCAGCAACAAGCTGCAAGGAAGCTGCAAGCAAGCGTACAAAAAACTGCAAATGACGAAAGCTTGCGTATGAAGTGCAGCTACGTGGACAGTAGCCCTTAAGCGCATATCTTAAAGCCAGCTTCTGAGATGTGGCATAGAATCCGTGCCATCAGATATACGTTCTCTACATAGAATAGTTGGATTGGCGATATCTTTAACCGCCATACTTATAATAGTATCTATTACTAGCACTTTATGGAAACCTACGAAACCTAATGGCTTGCAAACCATTCCGAGGTACATATTTACAAATTTAAGTAGCTCATTTTATGAACCTGTCGGAAGCTCTTCTGGAAGCAACAACTTTCTTCAAAGATTCTATTTCTCATATGGCAGAGTGATGTGGGCAGTGATGAAAAAAGTTTGAAGTGTCCTCATGTACCTCTTCGTCACTGTATCCTCCACACAGGTGTGCTGATTCCCATTTTCTTGTTTTTGTATTTTAGCAGATTGTGCCGGGTGAAAACACCAACGAGAGGAGTTCACTTGTTCACTTGTGGGTCTCTCTGTGTTCTGTTGGTTATAAATTGGACCCATGGATGCAAAAAATGTTTCCACTTCAACTTCCGCTCCAGGACAACTCCCAGGTGCTTGGTGTTATCAGAAACTGTTAGCGGAGTCCCCTCAATTGTAAATCGAATAAATTCTGTAATTTTCCTTTTATAGGCAAAAGGAAATAACTCCGTTCCTCATTTCTCCTGAGCTATTGACCATGTATAGAACTCTTTTTATTAGGTCACCGGATGTCAATTTTCTAGTCGCAAGCAGTGCAAGGTCATCCGTATAAGCAACTGCTTCAACTCCACTAAATTTTAACTTTATCAGGATCTCGTTTAAACTGGTTACCCAGACAAGGGGTAAAAAAGTCTCTACATGCTGGTACCTTATACACCCCCTAGTTAAAAATTAATTAGTAAATTTTCAAACGTGTTTTCCTCCTCCATGCTGGTGACCTTATGGAGTGTCTTTTCTAAACTTTTGTATATATTGAGCCCTCTATATGACTCCTTCTATAGTCGACTGGTCTTCTTCATTGTCTGGTCTGAACGGATTGGCCATTTAAACCCTATTTCCTTGATAGTGAGGCTGCGGAGATTTTATTTTTTAAAGCGAAAGCAACAGTAGTTCCACGTATGACACTGAATTCACTGGCAAGCGTAAATAATGGCATTCTGTACATTTTTAAATTTACTTTGGGAGGTTAGAGATTTTTTGTGTTTTAAAAACTGTTTATTTGGCTACTTAAATGGACACTACAGTTTCAAAGGTAGGCAGTATTATGTCTTGATCGGAGGCTATTGCCTATAGAACTGTGCAGTTCGCTGCCACCTGATGCCTGAATAAGTCACTCACTGAGGGACACTCTTTCTACTACCGCTCGCACCACAAACCAGAGAGAATAGACCACCAGCTCCGCCCAAAAATGAGAGATCCATAGAGCCAGTTTCAAAAAGTTATTAGGTGGTTAAGTATGTGTGCCATGCTAAAGTAAATGGAGGGCGAATTGGTCACGCATACACTGGCACCTAATAACATTTACAGTTATTTCTGTGGTACAACACGTATTCACAGATAGAAAAAGAGGCGGCGCTACTCATTTCAAAACTGGCTCTATGGAATTCTCTTTTTTGCCCGAAGCTGGTGGTCTATTCTCTCTGGTTTGTGGCTCGCACGTTCTCTCTTACCACTGGTCACTGAAAATAGTTGTATCCGCAATTAGTGACTAGGTTGGCATTTAGTGAACTTTGTTAATCCCAACCCATCTTGGAATATCATAACACTCGCGTTTGCCTCATAATAAACACCATTTGAGTGACAAAGCCCGTCATCATTAGCAACATATTTTCTTCTATGTACCTATATCTAAATTTCCTAACTCGTATTTTTATTTTTACAGAATGCCTACAACTGCTGGATTGCGGCCTGCATCTACGTGCTGACGTTGCTGTTCTCTGCTCAACAATTCTACGCCAACAGTCGGGTGGCTGCCAACTAAGCCAAACGCCCAGAACAATGCGCTTATAGTTTGCTTAAATTTATTTCTTTATCGTTATGTTTTTGCTCTCCTCTTCCCCCTCCCATAATGTCCCATTGTTCACACTTATATTTTATCCTCCTAATTCGTAAGAATAAAATAATTTACAACGATCGCTGAACTTGTAGTTTTAAATCTGAGTCATCATTCTGAGTCTAGAATTTGCTGAGTTAAAATCGTATTCCTTTCAAAAAATTTGATTTCTTTTTGTAAAGAAAAACAAAACTGCTGTTGTTGCGTGTTGTGGGCTTTGTAAATTATCACTGTGCACACACGGGAAATGTATTTGTATACTAATGTTGTGTGTGTGTAAACATTCCTTAATCGTATCCATAACACGCAGTACAACACCCCCCAATAGAGGAGAAAAATTCAAAGTAAATTTTTATTTTTTATTTTTTTTTAACATCACTGTGTATAAAAGAATTATTTTGTAATTAAAAGTATATAGCAAAGAACCATAATAATAACCGTATACATATACAAAAAAGAAAAATTAAAGAAACATTTAAATTAAATTAAAAAACGTTCTGTAACTGCGGACGCAGAATCTATTAGTCATTTAAATTGTAACACTCGTCAACATGTTCCCCCTCAAATCGTGTGTGTAATAACTTTTCTTTTGTTGGAAATAAATGTTATAAAGTATTATTAAAATGAATTGTTTTATTTAAATAAGTGTTAAAGAGTACAGTACAGTACATTCTTTAAGCGTTCTATTTCAGAAAGTTGGCCTGAAAACGAGTGAGGAATATGTACATATATGCAAATAGGAAATGTCTCAAATTAATGTCTCAAAACTTTACTGTCAGAATTCAAAACTATTCAAACAATCACTTGGCCACTCAACCATCGAATGGGGTAAACAACTTTGGGCTCACTTCCGACTGACGAGAGCGATCAAAGAAGGCCTACAATCTATGCATACACTACTTTTCTTTAACACTTGATCACACAATCCTCCGCAAAATGATTGACCACAACAAAAGGCGTCACAAAACGTCTCACGCAATCACGATCGTCGTCAAAAAATATAATCCACATCAGTCGTGGTTCGTGACGACAACAACAATAAGGGTGCGTTATATCTGGGATCAAAACGTCGCATACGTGGAGGTGGATCGCTCTCCAATCTCTTATCACCATGCCTAAAAATGTCTAAATTATATGTATATGAAAAATAAAAATGAGTCTTTGGAGTCCTCGCTAAAGCTTCCTAACAATCAATAAATACATGGTTGCCACTCGACTGCAAAGTCAGGGAATGTCAGGGAAATTTATTTTGAAAAATAGTGGCAACCCTGAAATAGAACCTTGTCCAATTTGTGTGTAGTCAGCATGTTGTCGGTTTACAAAAAAATTAATACATACATAGTAGATGCAACAAGCATCTAGAGCTAGACCCTTATAAAACCCATTCCTTGCAACATTTTACTGTCCAGGGTGGACCAACAAGCTGTACCCAGTTTCGCACGCTAATTTGGTCAATCTTGGCTGTTTGACTTTTTGCTCGCTCTTACTGCAGTGCAAGAGCAATTTACCTTGATGATGGACCGATGCACTTAATTTCCATTGTGGTTTGGTGTGACAGCCTTTCCTTACTGATATTAAAGACACGTATGTTTTGTTTACTATACTCAGAACTCACCAACCAATTATCAAATTCGTCACCTTTATTCTTCGTCAACAATTAAAAGAACCAATTTATTTATTTATAACATTATTTTATTTTATTTCAACTTTTTTCTCTCTAAGCAGAATATTTTGTGTTTTGTTTTATTGCATATTTAACTATTGGTATATTGGGAGTTTTTATATTTATAAAATTACAATACAATAATTTAGTACTAAAACAAAAAAACAAACGTTTGCTGCTTAAAAAGAGAAAATCAAAATACGCGCATATAAATTTACAAAATAATAACTCAACAATAGTACAAAACTACTTTACGCATAAGCATCATAAATATAAATAAAATTTAAAACAAAATTTATTGAATAAAAATGTACACAGTGCCACTTATGCGAATTATTATCTTTTTTTTTTCTTTTCAATTAAATAAATTATTATGTAAAAAATATGTAGTTTCAAGAAAATACAATTCTTTTCTTTAAATTCATATAAATACTTTAAACATAATTACAATAATTATACAATCGACTTAAGCTAGACTTGGTAATAAATATTAGTATTTGTTTTATACTTATTGCTTACAAAAATTACATATTTGTATAAACTTATAATTTAGAAAATTTATAGTAGATATATATTTTTTTATACAAAAGAAAAAACAAAATAGAGTAGGAGTAGAAATTTAAAAAAACGAATGCGGTTCGAAATATTTTTTTTGTTTCTAAGAAAGACTAGAAGAAAAGATTTCGTTTGAAGTGAAATCGATTTTGTAGGTTTTTCGAGTTTTAAAGAGATTTTTAGTTTTGTTTTTGTTTTGTGTAGGCAGGTTAAATATTATGGATAGAGAAGGGGTTGAATTTGCATCATTTAAGTTATTGCTATTAGATTCACTGCTCGTTCTTGATTCCGACTCGAACTTCGAGATGATTTTCGATTGATTGATTCCAAGTACGCGGCTGGGGTCCAACCTTCTGAATTGGTATCTGAAAGTGTGAGAAAATAAATTGAATTAAAATTGTCTTCCAAATGGATAGGGTTAAATGAGTTAAGAAAAAAACATGCGGTTTTTGGTAGGAGGACGAGTGGGTGTGTGGTTATAAATTGTTTAGATTTTTGCCAGTGAATTTATAGCTTGTAAGTAAAGTTTTGGTAGAGTAATTTTCTGTAGAATAATTCTTACTTTGAGATTGGATCTGTATAGGCCGCAAGTTTTTGAAGTGATCTAACTATCCCAATGATTGCAATTGGTAATGCAAATAATATTTTGGAAATATGTATTAGGTTAAGGCCACGAGGAAGTGAAGTGAGATTACAAAATCGAAGAATGCAAAGAATTCAAAGTGAATAGTTAGTAGAAGATCCGTCTTGCAAAAGGCAAGACACTCTAGATCAAAACAGCTAGAGAGTACACAACGGCTTATGAATAGTAGTTTTCAATCTATCAGTCAGTTGAAGAAATAAGAAAACTTAAGATATTGGCCATTGGTCTATCCCTGTCCCGTATCTACTTCCTATAGGCCAATACTGGCTGAATGTTAGCTTTGCGTCAATGCGAGAGAAAACTCTCACAATGATGGAAACTAATCAAAAAGTACGGGAACGCGTTAAAACGCAATCTGCCAAACGTGCAGTTATAACAAATTAACCTAAAGATATATCTTGGCATAACATTTAATTTTTTTTCATAGGTTTCCAGAGTATGAGGGTCATAGACCCATAAGGCATCACAACGGATCTAAATTGATCTAAGTGTGGCACGTACAGATTTCTCAACGTCCAGTGGTTGCAGTGGCTCAGTGTCAGTGGTTAGTGTGCCGGACTACTGAGCGAGGCTGTCTCAGTTCGATACACGTCAGGAAAAACACAAATTACATCTTATCGCAATTACGGGTTAATGTGTCCACGTTTTTATTTTAATAATAGCTTCTGATTATTACTTAACCCGCTGACATTAGCGACAGAAAGTGGCCCTTGGCAGGCAGCCAAATCGAGAAGTGTGCACTGCCACCTGTCCTGCATGATTTCTCACAAGAAAACAAACCCTTAAAGGGACCCAGATATGTGTCATTATTATTTTCAAGTTTTTGATAAACTAATGCCGTTTTCGATTGGTCGCCCAGAACCGTCCGGAAGCAATCCGAACGCTTCTGAAAGTTCTTCTCCTGAAAAGAAGAGAAGTTTGCTTTTGGATTTGAATTCAGAATCGAGGAGAGTTCTTCCGGACAGTTCTGGATGGACGACCAACCGAAAACGATATTAGTTTTTTACTTTTGTTTTTATTTTCTAGTGTTGTCAAAATCGGTTGAGTTGTCAAAGTTGTCAAAAATTGATTGCAAGATTTGAAGTCTGTTTGATTTGTTAGGGCGTAGTAGAGCACAGTGTGTTAAAGGTGAGCTTTCAGGTGCCCTAGTTGAACGCTGAGCTCAACACAGGTATTAAGTCGGGATGAGACTTCAATGCTGCATTTTGCTGTCAATCGTAGGCGTAGCTGTCATTCGGGTAAAGCCCCGAAAAGTGCACTTACATCGTTCATGTCTTTTGAGACGGCAACGTCAGTCCATTTGCCCCATTTGACCGATCAAAAACATTAAGACAGTCCTAAGGTAAATAGGTGCACAGGGGGAAAAAGACTTATTTTTAGTTTACGTAAAAATTACGTCAGAGCTACAAACGTATGTGGCTTGCTATATGCCGTGTACTATAGCCTTAAGTTATACATCTTTTCAAAACTTCGCGTTTCGGTAAACAATTTGTCATTGTCAATATTTGTTCATTGCAAAAGGCTTTATATGTGCCCAGTATTGCGTTCTGTAATTAAGTCAGCCAAGAGCAAACAAAGGCATCGGTGGACATTGCTCGTAAGTGGTAATAAATAAACTCAGCGACGAGTGATGCCAATACATTTCTTTTGAGTCAAAATGCGTGGCTAGATGTAGAAAAGCTATAGGCAAAAGTGAAATACATACCTAATTAATTTTAAATAATCCGGAATTTAAAAGATGACAAATATATTTTGAAATTGAGATAAAAAATTAAAACAATGAATGACAATAAGCCGTAAGAAAAATGTAAAACCTGACTAAACATAGAAACATTGACTTAACATATTATGGCAAAAGTGACACTAGACATTAGAAACTATATAAGAAAGCTGAATAATAGTGCAATAAAATGAATATTATCTGACTCTGGCAACGTCTTTCACAAGATTTGAATTGTCTTGCTGTCTTAAAATCAAACTAAATAGCTGTGATTAAGTTCGAAATGAAATAACATTGAAAACATTTCAGTGATTTATTTTAAATTATTTTTAAGATTTCAAAAGAGATCTTCTAAAGTCCTTCTAAGACTTACACACTTTGAGAAAGCAAAATTAAATTTGTTTTATTAGCTATTTGCAAACAAACAATTTTTGTGAATAAAAATGCAAATATGTAGCGACTTTACAAAATAACATCACAAAATATAAGAATTTCTACAAAGCAACAACCCACACACCAAAATTGAAAAAAAATGCGTCAAATTTTGAAAAAAATAATGATACAAAAAAATGGAAAAGAAAATATTATTTTAATAATAATTTACCTAAAATACGAACAAACCACCATCCAGCACAGCCGACTTTAAGCAATTCAACTGCATCACCTTCACGCATAGATACCTCAGAGTGACCCATAGCATTATAGTCAGCCAAGGCAATAAACTTACTTCCCTGTATTAGTTTGGTGTTAAGAGTGAATATATTTTAAACAAAATATTAGTGTTATTTTTTTTTTTAACTTAACAAAAACTATAGTGTTAATTGTGGTGCTAGTGTGTGTGGTAGTTATGTCTTATGAAAGGTTAGAGTTAGCGATATTAAGCGCAAAGGCAATTTTTTTTTTCGATTGTACTAAATATAATTTTATTTAATAACAATAATGAATTGTTGTAATTAAATTAAAGAAATTAAGGCTTTTAAAAATAAAGTCAGGTAAATACAAATTTCGATAGAACGTGCTATGCTTTGAGCTGGTAATGTCACAGCCAAATCTATTTGAAATACGTTTAAATATTTTAAGGCTTTAAAGCGACAAAGAGATGTTAATAATGAGGACTGTATTTGATACTATCGTGATTAGAATGAGAGTGCACGTCATTCAAAAACCTATACATACTAACTTGAGATATGGTTGTAAATATAAATATAATATAATTGAGACCTTATTTCGGAAGTTTTGTAAGACTCACAAAACTGCTCAACTTGATTACCAGAAAGTTAACTAATTTCTTTAACTTATTGGACTTCTGAAAGTCTCTTCAACACAGTGCATGTGATGTCTCTTGTGACCTCTCAAAGATAAAAAAATCCGATAGCCTGAATGCACTCATAGAACTCATGTGAAGATGTCTATTGGCTTCCGCGCTATCTTTTTTTGACTTGTACAGACGAGTGGATTAGAGGTAGCGTAGCGACCTTGTCAGATTTTATGACATCAATATCAGTGTCAGTAATAGAATTTGTCACAACAAAAAATATGTGAATAATATGTTTCCCCGTACTTCCAGAACCCGTGTTATAAAAACTAAGCACTCACGACTGAAGGACTTACGATGAATGGTCGTATTCGTATTTAATCTTTTCAGTTCGACTTTCGTTTGTCGGTTCATATCTAATAGTCCTGCGACATTGCTCTCTATTTCGTTCCGAAATTAAATAATTTCCTAAATTTCATTTGGTTCGGTACTTTGTAGCACTTTCAAAATGCAAACAAATAGTACTAAATACTTTTTTTACTTTCGAAACGAAATGCACAGTATTGACCCTGAAAAGTGGCCCATTACAATTCATTTGGAGTGTTCCTTTACTTACGAGTTTTCAGTCAATATGCAGTTCCCTAGCCTGCCAATTTCGTATAAGAGATCGGCATCGAAAGAGTCCCTCCAATGAGAATCTTCAACTTTTACTTCTACAAATTGGGCATGCGCATGACCAATCTAGTCGAAAAAATTCGACCTGAGTACTTAGTTGACTTTTCGAATTTTATATAGACGTCTGCCCCATTTCATATCCTCGTTATTTACTAAGGCCTTGTTGTCAATTTTCTGACACCTGAGTATTGAAACCAAAATTCAATCTAATTCACATAGGCAGGGACGGTGAAATGACGTGTACTAGTTTTCTAACCAGCAATTTTTTGATATCTACAGAAGAATGGAGTAGAGGTAGGGACGTTGTCAGATTTAATGACATCGAATCGAACTACGGTGTTGTCTATTTTTGGGCTTTAAATTTCAATGAAGAAATGTAAAGTTTGACTTTTGTAAACGTACGAATAAGGCAACTGAACTGAAACACTTAAATCTGTCAAGTGTCAAATGTGTGACATTGGCCGCATTCAAGAATCTAGTCATAGTAAGCCGATTTGAATTATCTGGACTCAAATATACCTGAACGCGAAAACTTAGTTGAATTGTCGGTATGTCACTTATTGACGGTGTTGAGTACATAAACGTCAACTGAGAAAACTGTTCACAACACCAATTCGGCCCAAAGAAAACTCAGCAACATGAAGTTAGAGAGCTGTCAGACTTACTAAATTAGATTCTTGAACAAATTCTGTTTGCTACACAATAATGTCAAAAGTAGTAGACCTACCACATATCGTGCCCATTTTATATTTTACACTAAGTTCATTTCAAATGTGTTATAATTATTATTGAAAGCACTACCACCGTGATTGTGTATCTATGTAATTTGATCGCTTGTACAAAAATAAAATGAGACTAGCTGTTTTTAGTATATTATTTATTTGCATGAAAACACACACTCGCAAAAGCATATACCTAATACCTAAATACTAAATATGATGGTTAGTAAGTTATATGTACATACATTGTCGCTGTGAAATGATATTGTAACAAAACTAAAACTTACGTAACAATAACAATGATGTCAATGATGGCCTCCAAATTGATGCTTCGATGGAGATTGATTTATAATTTTTATATTTCTTTGCTATTTTTTTTAATTTTTATTTTGCCCGAAATTGACTTGTACAAATACACAGAGTTTTATAGGCCAACAAGAAAGCGTATATTGCACCCGATAGATAGTTCTCATCCACATAATTTTATTTGCTTCATATTTACAAAATGTACACAAGAATTCTTTATTTATAAATTAAGCGAATTATTTATATGCAATATTATATAGATGGCAGCCCGAAATATTTGTTTGGTTTTGTACTATCAGTATATTTATTTTAGTTTCGTTTTAATGCTCAACGGAAACATAAAATTTTGAATTCGATTTACTTGCACGAGGATATGAACCACTATCATGATTGTAAGCCCATTGTGCCAAAAAGTTCAGAAATGTCTGAATTTGGAAAAATAGCGCAATATTTTGACATATATATTTTTTTTTGTATTTTTTGTTTTGTGCATGAAAAGTGAAGAGGAGTCCGAGAATAAATAAAAATAAACAGAAAGAAAGATAAAAAACAAATGAATAACGAAAAAAACAACAAAACACCAAAATAATAAAATCAAAACAAAACAAACAAAACTCAATAAGCAAGGTGTGCGAAAACGTTTACTCACCGGTGTGGAGTTGTCCTCGATCATAGACATTTCATCCTCACTGTTGGAGTAGTCGGAACTCCAGCCGCAGCCATCGGGGTTTTCTTTGTCTGTCGAAGAAATGGAACTAACACCGGGTGTGTGAGGTGGGCAGCTGTCATCGCTGCTGCAGTTCGAGTTGCGATTCGACTCGGAGGACGCATCACAACTCATTGTACGCTGGGGTGTAGAGATGATCGAGTTGGGGGTGTCCCAAGATCCGGTTTGATGTAGGACTCGATGATTGAGACCGTATTGCTTGATCTTTTCTCCCTTTAGCTCTTCGAGTTGGTTGAGGAGGACACGTTTGATCTCGGCCACCCACTTGTTTTTGACATCGATGGTGGGTGCTTGTAGGGTGTGAACTTCTTGGCGACCCTGCAGCCAGACTTCGAAGCGTTTGGCATCACCTCGAACGGATTCCGTGAGACCAATTTGTGACATCTAGGTAGGGAGAGATGAGTGAGTTAATATGACCTATAATGCCATCTATTGGACTTACCTTAACGTAATGCTTAAATTGGTATGTGCTCTTGTTGTGGCCTGTTTTCGAGGTTTGCTTACAAAACAGCATCGATTTTTGGTAGAGGAATATATGCCTCTGCTGCGGTTTGATCCTGAGACGGATGTCCTTTTTGCTCTCCGTCCAAATCTGGAAGGAGTCTTGCAGCAGTAGCTCACCTTGTTGTGATAAATCACTCTGCGAAGGAAACGAATCAGTAAAGCAAATAAAACTTGGCAAACCAATGTCCCTACAGGAAAGCCGGTGATAGCAATCTGATGCATTGAGTCGTTGACGCACTTCAACACAATAAGCATACAATCCAACGCCTTTTGGAGCTCCTTTGTACAACTTCCACTGTCACTGAATCGCAACAGATCCTTCAGCAGCAGCTGATATTTGGTTATCCGTTGAACGGGTTTCAAAAGATACGCGGCCAATGGCAGTTTGTGGCCTAGTCGCTTTTGGCATTCCTGCAGGAAGAGGTGGGTATCGACGAGCGTCTCTCGCAGACGCTCCGAGCGGGGGATATTTTGGCAATAGAACGAATACAACCGATAGAAGGTGTCGCGCTGTATACAAATAAAAATAAGTGTCATGGAAAGCCTAGCATGTAAATCGCATCCAACTCACCCTTTGAACAAAGCACAGTGCTACCAATTCAGTGGTGGAAATGCAATTTTCCAAGTCCTTGAGGAATATCTCGCTGTGGAAGGTGTACAACTCGTGCAGATTGCCAAAGAGAATATCTTCTTTGCCTTGTAAGCTCGCCGGTACCAGATGCATCATCTCCTCTGACTGCATTTGGTCGCAGTAGCCCTGAAATCGAAAGAAAAGAAATCACTTATTATCCGCTGAATGCGAGCTGAATAGCTGAAATGTTACAAGAATAAAGTTATCATTGCTTTGCGAGGGACGCCGACGTCCACCACTGCTACCGAAACTATCCAGCTCCATGTTTATAAACGACCCGAACTTAGAGTCCACATAAGATCCGATTGATGGAAACCCACGGTCTGTGACAAACTGCTTCATAATCGTAAAGTACTTGTCCTCAGTATACGCTGGAAGTTCCATTAATAAAACATCCTTTTTGCGATTATCTTTGAAGCTCTCTTCGAAGAAGTCCAAACAGAACTTATAAATATCCTTATAAGCCGTCAGGAAAGTCTTCGACTTCCCCTTTTCATCGTGTTGAGTCCTCTTCTCACCCAAATCATTGGGTCGCCACTTTCTAAATCGTGCCTGGCAGGCATCACACAAATGCGTACACTCGTCTGCAATCGGCAGCTCCTTAGGATTCGACAGCTTTTTGGTATTATTCAGCGAGTTCTTTCGAATTGTCGACGCAGAGCTGCACCTCTCGTCCAAGTACTCTAGGATGTCCACATAGTTCTTCCGCTGCAGGTAGTCTTTGAACTCGGAATCGTTCTCAATCTCCGAATACGAGTTACACTCCAAGTAGTCCTTGACCAACTGATACTCCAGTGATTCATCGCAGCTAGACAGCTCTATGAGCTCCTTAAATATGGTCTTCCTGTCGTCTTTCATTCGCTCTAGACTACCACTGTCTGAGCTGACTTCGGTGAACATTTTTGTCGACTTGCCAGTCAGCACATTGCCCGAGGAAAAATTCAGCAAATTCATTCCAAACACATAGTTCTTGTCGGCAGCTTCGAATTTCGGTCTAAAATCACTTGGACTGTAGTTAACTTGAGGCTCTTGCAAGACCTCACCACCCGCACCACCAATGTCCTCCTCAAACAATGATCCCTGGAACGACAGTGGAGACTCACAAATCGGCCGGAAGCGATTGAAGGTGCCAATTTTCGCATTGAACCGCCCGACTATGTTGGAAGCGGTGTTTTGGACTTTTCGCAACCGGAACGAACGTCGGGTTTTCGAAGCTTTTCGCAAATCATAGCCGCCGTAACGCATTTTTTTATTCCCCAAACTGAACACAGAACTTTGCGCGAATAAAAACTTAACACTTCGAAGGAAGATCAGCGAATGAGATAGTTTCACATATGATGTGACCATGTAAGTCATATTTCTTGATGCACCAGTTAACTTGAGGATGCAGCCAAGCATTGGAAACTATTAAAAAATGCGCATAAGCAATTGCTGTTCGGTCGTGAGTGGGTTGCAGATTATAAAACCCATCGATGCATTACAGTTTGATGATTCACTGACCATTAATGGGCTTTGGACGCAACTCGGAAGCAAGTACACAGTTACAGTCGAGGAGCAATGGACTTGCTGGTGGGTTGGCTTAAATTAGCATCTTTGGATGCGATGGACTACTAATTCAGTTAATCATTTTAAATGAGAATATGCACTTACCTTTAGGATTGAACTCATTTCGGTGACATAGATTCTTTCGGTCTCCAGGAGCTCCGACAGTACGTGACCACGTTTGAGGCGACGCGCTTCTAGGTCCTGAAATGGCAACATTTTACAAAATTTGAATACATTACGAAGTTACTGTTAAAAGGTTATTGAAAGAGCAAAAAACCTCTGAAAACCTGGTATGCGTTTGCGGCGATCCCAAGGTGAACCTTTACTATGCTCAATAACGCAAACACACTAACCACTACACCACGGCCACTGCTTGCCATAATTGATTGATATCTGAACTGATGCTCAGCGATGCAATGGAACCAGATTGCACTCTGCATCAGTGGGCCTCTCGAAAAAGATCCAATAATGACTTAACACTACCTATAGCTTGACTTAAGTCGAAAATACTGGAAATAGCGAACGTATTGTCTGGCGCAGACTTAATATAGCTGGCTCATATGGAGCTTTTATTAGCACCCAGAGTGAAGATATTTATTCAAGGGTTCTGTTTTTTCAACTGAGACTTTCCTTCGCCGACTGGGCAATCGTTAAACTGCACCAAACGATAGATCAGAGGATGGTCGTAACGCTGAATAATCAGGTAGTCATTGAACCGCCTGAAACTAATTGCGACTGAAGGTGAGGTTATGTCTGATTAAAATAAAGCTGGTGGGGTAAACAGATTGACATGGCAACAAACATGAAGATCCTCTAAATCTAAATTAATTATTTTTTAAGGCAACTATCAACTTTTTAGAGCCTAAAAATTGCAGTCTTGTGGCCTAAGTCCACTCTTTAGGAAGCAACGACTATTTGTCTGCAACTCTGGACACATCGCTCTCAACTATAGAGACTGAAAGACCTTTTACTGCATGTAGAAGCTGGGACGTCTTATGTGAAAACCCAGAACCCTACAAAGGCTAACTATTTTCATACAGTACGAGTGTATAAACTGCAACTTGATACACTTGTTTCCATCTTTCTTATTCGACATCTTGTCCAAACTGTCAAATTTCCTTGCACTACACAACTATACGATCATATCGAATTATACAAATTGGAAACTAAATCTCAGCAAAAGCTTACCCGTCCGGAGTCCGGAAGACAAGGCGCGTCTTGCATAGTTGATCATAAGTCGTATCTAATAACCAAACAGCAGCGAAACGTTCATAATCGAACTCAATGGTTACAAAGCACTCCTAAAGTGCAAAACAGGCTCATGAAACCAGTCTTCCATCTCACGAATGTCCGATTCACATAAATTATTTGCCAGCGTCATCAACAACGATGGAAACTCTCATATACAATGAGTCCAATACATATCTTAGCGATAATAACTGATTTGGTGTTAAATAGCGCTAAGACCGCTCCAGAGCCACACACACTTTCAATCATTGCGTGTACAAAATGCCGGTTTGTTTTCGCGTACAATGTTCCAAGCAATCCAATAATTTATATCCGAATCGAGAAAGATCGTATTTCATCGGGCACTTTGCACAATGGCACCAACAACAGTGTAATGTAGACCCACAAAAGGCTTACGCGCCAATAACTTGGCAATACCATACCGCTGGCTGTCATCATCATCGGCGGCAATCGTTAACACTGCACAGATGTATTATTTAGCGGAAACTTCTCTAATGGCCACTTGCTGCAATCACTTAAGGAATCACATACCTGTACCTAGTTTGACTTACCTGTTGATTTTGCATGTGCTCACTGTCGGGACTAGAACCGGTATCGCCATTTAACGAGACTCCCGAGTCAACGACTCCATCCATAGATCTCGGTCTCATATCGTGTATTACATCAGTCTGGAAAATGTGAAAAAAAGAGAAGAACATGAAAAGAATGTTTCATTGGATGGAAATCTTGGAAAAAAAATATTTCCATCAAGGTTCAATAGTGTCGCAAAAGATACTTTTCCCCAGATAGTACCTACTCTCGTCGTTGGGGGTAATCAAAATTTATTGCATCTGATTATGGTGAAAACTTTCTTCGAATATAAACAATTTTTATATACGTTTCGTGATTTGATTTTATTTTACTTAGTACCGGATCTTGGACCAGAGAAAAAAGGGAAACAACCTGAAGTGAAGCATACCAATACGAGACGTCTAAACTAGACTTGAATTCGCAATTAATGTGTTGATCGTTTGATCTGTGGAATTGCATAAAATACCATAAATTAGACAACATGATTAGATGAAAGTGAAATGAAGACAACAAGACGTGCAATGTATTTGAGTAGTTCTGAAGGTGGACGGTATTTTGGTTGTATTTTCATTTGTCGCTGAATTTTTTTAATTTCTTAGACCTTAAGATTATCTACAAGAAATTAAAAGCTGAATACCAGTGACTTTGTTAACCATGCAAAAGCGATGTAACAGTGCGTTACATTTTATAGTTTCATCGTTTCATATACATATTCCAAACCTTGGATCAGTCATAGAAACGAATTCCAGGGCTCCCGGAAATTACGCCAGATTATTTTTTCGGAAAAAATGCCTGAAAATGTTCTATACAAAGTCTGGCCTTTTTTTCTGAGAAATACCAGTCTTTTCTGGCAATCTTTCCGAAATTTTAGACATTTTCTCCAAAAACCTTTCAGGCGATTTTTCCATTTCTGAAAAAAGAAAAGAAAAAAGGTGCAGTTCCGAACTGCCCCCCTACCGCCCTGCTTGGGGTCACTATAGGATTTTGAGTGGGTGCGAGGTTTTTTGTATGTGAAGTTCGAAAAATTTAAAATAAATAATATTTTCTGACCTTTTTTCCAAAATTAGTTTGGAAATTAGGCCAGAATACGAGTTGCCTATGTTTATTATCTGGCTTAATTTCCATTTTACTTTCTGGTGCTTTTTTTCACATCTGTCTGGCATAATTTCCAAATTTCTGGCATATTTTCCAAACAAAATTCTGATAATTTTTCCAAATAAAAAAAAAAAAAACATTTTCTGGCTTTTTTTCCAAAAAAAATCTGGCGTAATTTCCTAGAGCCTGTACCGACTACCAAGGAGAATCCTCTTTTTGGTCTAGTAGCACTGCTCTGATATTATTAATTTCTCTTTCTGTTTGTAATTCTGATTATGCTCGGGTCAACAGAAAAAACTGATTTCTTGTTCTTTTCGTTACCTTCTTTAAGCTCATCTCATTTTTGCTGTTTCCTATGAATGCTCAGAGTACGTTTAATAAATCGACTTTAAGAATGTATGCCACAGTGGGACTCGGGATCTAATCTCGTATATGCTTTAACAAAAAGAAGGCTTTTAAAAATAATTTGAAAAAGCGGTAGGTGCAAGTAAAAAAAGCAGGGCTATCACAGGGCTGCATATTGTCATCACTACTATTGCAGGTGATCAATATTTGAACGCTAGCTCTCGTGGTTCAGAGCAGAATAATTTGGAAACTGTTACTGTTTTGAAGTGACATCTATTGTAAACAATGACGCAACAATTTGAATTTCAACCGTTTATCTTGCCAAATTGACTTATCCCCCAATAGGTGTCTCTAGCATTCTATGGAGAAATCCAACGACATTAAAAATGAACATAATTTTAGCTCATTTAAAAGAAAATGTATTGAATTTGTAAACAGAAATATTTAAAATTAGTAACTGCAATAATACTGAATTTGAAAGATTATAATTTATAAGATCGTAGTTTTTATAAAGTATTAATAATACTAATAAAAAATTATACTACTACTACTATAATAAATTGGACTGCTAGCAGTCAATTTTTCGTTGAAGCAAACATAAGCACTAGATCTTTTGGTTCACGGCGGAGAGAAACGAAAACACTCAAATGTTATCGAACAATTCGTGCGATTTTCTTTCAGTACTGAGTGTGCCATCTGTTATAGAACGTTCGAAATAATTTGAATTAGTCTTTATTTTGCGCAGTTTCAATGTTTCTACAATGGATGGCACTATTCTATGTAAAAAATAGCACTGGCGCGCAGAGTTTTCATACTTTCGCCGCATGTGTTTGCATATGTTTGCTTCATTTTTCCTCGCAGGTTTGTATGAAACTGACGTCAAACAGAGAGCTTCTAAAAATAAGATTGGGGAAAAAATATTCTTGAATCAGTTCAGCTTGAATGAAAAAAGTTCGGACACAGCGAACTGGATGCGTTTGCGACTCTTTCGCTTCAAAGACAAGTTCGTACTTTTCTACCGATGCAAACCATTAATTAAAGAAATACAACATTTTGCCATTCGCATGATTCCTTGTTGTTGTTGCAAGTTTTGAAAGCTTGGCGATACCGAAATGAAGGCCCTACGATATACCTAAGTCCCAAATAGTTATATGTAACTCTCATTAGCCAACATGAACTAACTCCCACAAAAGTTGGGATCGAATAAGCACTCCTCTGAAGAATTCAAGATCAACTCTAGTCTAGACACGGTCCGAAAAGTCAGCTGATCACAATCATAAACAATCATATTTTTTGTCATAAATGTCGGAAATTCCTTGAAGTGACTGTAAATGACGTGTACACAAAGAAAGCATGAGAAAAAATTGATTCCTTTATTTACGCACCACATACACCGCGGCTTTTGTGGTAACTCTCAAATAAAGGTTATGGAGAATTCATAGTTACCTACAATGTTTATTTCTTCGACCTCATTTAAATCTATAGCTAGGCTAGGCAATACTTGGATCAATTGAATAAACTGGGGTTAAGTATCACGGTGTTGTCTGTTAGAATATCTCTTTCTGCCGGCTGACTTTTTCCCATCTCAAATGCCATTTGCCAATTCTATTTACGCGGTGAGTGCATGGGGAATACATTGGGAAAATACACCAACATCACCATGACAGGGATGCACTCCAACAATCCCACAATCCACCAATAAACTTGTTTAGATACAAAAAATAGTCCACTCTAGGGTACAAGTATACAAATTAAACATTGACTAGAGTTTTCTTCCCAGATTTGGAATGCAACCAGAAAATCAGATGCTCTTCTTGACTTAATAGAATACCCCGAACTAATATCCAAGTTCCATACTATGCCTCACTAAAAAATGACATCGGATAGATCCAAAAGTGAAACGGTGACATACAGGTACAAAACGTTAAGCAATACACAAAAGGTATTGAAGCAAATCAAATCGCGTTCGTTAAAATAGCAAGCAAAACAAATAGCGACCTACTGCGCACAAGCTTAATATACTCATACCCATCTACCGAGACAATTAATTTTACTTTTGGTATACTAAACCTCAAAATAAAAATAAACCTAAAAATTAAGATCGCGGAACACGGTCATCTTCAGTAGCCACACTGAAATGTATAATTAAAACGACGAATATGGCATAGACTGGAAGAATGGATAAGATAATTGATAGGTTCCACTCCTATTCACACTAACCGAAATTCCATTGTGTGAATTTATTCATTTTGCCGTGACAGTTGACACTTGCCTCAATGATATAAGAGATAATGCGCTGATTGCAAATGTCAAATCATTGCTAAACTCATTATCATCTTCTTGACCGCGCATTTTTGCAATGAAAACTATCCAAAAAATGAACTAATTGTGTCACTCATTGACCCCACCTAATTGACAATGACAAGTGATGCCAATTGGGCAATATTTTGCGCGTCTAATTATTTAATTTTTATCTGACAACAACTGTCATGTATGCGTAATTTATGCAATGATCATCCGATTTGTTATCTTTCTCACCTAAAAAAATTGTTTTTTTATGTCTTTCATTCTCTAGTGGTTTTCCACTTTTCTTATTCCCACTTTTCGGCCTAAATCAACTTTTTTTTCGGTTTCATTTTGTATGTAGAGCATTGCAAGTGTGTAAAATGAAGCGTCGTCGTCGTTCAGATAGCCATTTGTAATGCAAATTGTTATGAACATTAAACACGTTTTAAATTTCGTTCTTGGCGGTCGGTGGCGCACAGGAAATTGAAGAATATAATGAATAGAAATAGAAACGAAAAAAAAAAGAATGCATTGCTCACTGTAAATGTGAGATACTTAAAAATGAATGCACTAGCTTATGTTAATTGGAGCTTTAACTCTAATACACTGGACTTAGTCTTTTGTGGAGGGAAATTTACATGCACGGTCTTTCAAGCGATATTAATGAACTGACATTTTCGGATGCTTAAGTTTGACATTCGGCGAAAGGAATGCCAAAGTTTCTCTTTAAAGGTGAAATGTTCTACCTTTCAATAGAATGAAATCAATTTAAATACAAATGAGGCTTGAAACAGATTTAGCTGATGTGGCTGGCCACTTAATTGGTGTAACTTACAAAAGAGTTAAAAATGCAAATTTACTGAATGCATTCAATTAGTTTTGAGGTTAAATGAATTCATTTGAGTCGGCTATTGGTTTTGTTGCATTAACAACTAATTGCGGACTTAATTTATGTCGCTATTTAGAACGTTTACTGCAGGTTCTGCATATAGTGAAAGTGGAAAGATTTATTACAAACAATGGGTGGTGACAATGTGGAAGATATGAGTGGGATGACTTGTTGTAGAAGTAGAACGACATCCAAATTCATTTTCAGACGTTTATAAATATGTATTCTTTAGGAGCAGCGGTAAGAAAATATATGGTGATGATGAATTTAGACGGGTGGGACAGAAAGAAGACCATGAAATGAGCTCAGGAACTGTTAACATTGTAAGAATGTAAGGCATATAAGGATAGCTGTAAGTGGCCCATCTAAATGTAGGGTCATTTTGAAAAGCAGAATCACACAAAAGACGAGGTCTACGATCAAATTCATAGGGTTCTAAATATAACGCTTAAAAAGTGCCAAACACCGTTGAAAAACAGAATGACAGAACGAAACGGTGCTAGGGTAGAATTAGTAATGTGTGTTGTGGGTTAGCTCGTCAGTCATTGACATAATTGACAGAACGCCACGAGCTGTCAGTGGTGCGTTTGCAAGTACTATAGCGCATAGAAGCGGCAAAAATGGATGAGGGCTAAACAAAATATATGCTGTCAACAAGAAGGGACAGGACACACAACATCGCCGAATCGGACAGAACGTGCCGATAGACAGCTACTTACAACTTTGAGGTGGTTAGGGACTTTGTCTAGCAGAAATCAATCGAAGAGTTACACTTGCCAACCGCTTTTTCTTAGGCCTAAGAGGGCAACTGACTATAGTAATGCTTTGTCAAGAAACACTATCACACTCATCCCAGTCTTGCTCTATGGCGCAGAAGCACGGACGTTATCAAAGGCGGATGAAGATCTTCTTGGTCGTTTCGAACTTCCAAATTCTTCGAGTGATTGTTGGTCCATTTGCGTTGACGGGCTTCGGAGGAGGAGATTACACTTGCCAACAGCGAATTCTTCGAGCTGTACAGCGGCATCGACCTGGTCAGAAAAGTACCTATCACTTGACTAAGATGGCTAGGACATGTACACTTGTACAGCGAATGGATAACAACGCTCCGGCCCGAAGAGTATTCGATTCCAACCCGAAGGGATAACGCAATAGAGGAAAACCTAGCCTTAGATAGCGCCCACAAGTGGAAGGTGATCTCAACCAACTTGGAGTGCGCAACTGGAGGCGTTTAGCCAAAGATCGGGTTAACTGGAGAGCCGTGTTAGTTGAGGTTCAGATCCACCCCGGGCTGCCCGGAGCAACGACAAGCTCGCCTTGTGGCAAACGGCTTATGTCAGTGCGAACAAACGACATTCCTGTCTAATGATGACGTACATACCGATCCCGAATAACGACAGGTTGACCTTGTGTCAAGCCTGATAAACAGCAGATCTGTTTTGCGAAGGTCTGTCAGGCAAAATTACTAAGAAATTATAGGCACTCCCGATCCCGAGAAACGGAGAGTCTATTAAGTATGAACTACATCCAAACAAAAGTGGAAAAAGTACAAAAAAGTGAAAATATCGAAACTCATAGAAAACACACGCATATTTACGTGACATCTATGAGTAAAATCTGAACTACTAAAGCTCTGAGCTTTTTATTGTTTATTTCATCGAAAACACATGACTATTGATAAAACATCTATGAGTAAAATCTGAACTAATAAATCTAAGAGCTTTTGGTTGTGAAACTCATAGGAATTATGTGATTTGAACGTGATCTGGCGGGAAGTCCGTAACGATTTTGTTGATTGTATTGGTTATAAGAACTTTGTGAAAATTGAAAGCTGGAACATGTTCAAGCTTTCAGCCACACACAAAATTTTAAATTGTTTTAAATTGAGAGAAAATATACAGAGTTTACTATATGATGAAGTAGGACAAAATGATTTTGTTTACTTTTTTGTACTTTTTCCACTTTTGTTTGGATGTAGTTCAGGCTTTACTGTCCAATTTGTCTTGTAATAATCTTGAAAATCGGTAGAAATACTTTGAAAGTCTGGTTTTAGATATAACAACCAAATCCCAATAACCAAGCTACCAGCTTTGTGAAGATTTTTGGGCTACACAATTGACGAAAACGCTAACAACGACCGGTAACCTAGAAAGATGCCCTCGTTTTTTTTTTCGAGTTTTAACCTTAAATTTCCAAAAATTCTACACATCAAAACCCAATAAATTTAGGCCTGATTTCTTTGACCTTACCAAAGTTAGTAGGTATTCAATCCGATTTCGTTGACCTTCTATAGATTCGGAAATGAATTTTATTCTTTGACTAAAAACCCGTTTTTAGGCATATGGAATATTCATGATAAAAACCTTTTAACAAGATAATAGCATCACTAATTAGCAAATAAGATTTAAATTCCAAATGTATTCGTAACATTTTTAGGTCACAGCACATAAGAAGAAAGGTTCTAAAAAAGTCAAAATTCGTTACCAATTCAATTCCGTTAACAAAAATAAATATTTCTCCACCATAAGCCATAAATAACATTCCAATCTATTTACATAATAAACCCGATGACGATGTTGACATCAAATCAGAAAAAATAAATAAATAAATAAATAAGTATATCAACTGTGCATATGATTATCAAATAACGGACCCATTAATATGAACCTAATGACAAAAATAAAAACAACCTCAACTTCAACATCGATAAATGTAGTAGAAAGTCAACAGGTTAAACCTGACCGGACTTTGAGCGCTATATGTGCAATCAGACTATCGCGAGATGTTTAGCATTTAAGATGCGTTTTGTTGAACCGATTTGAGAGACACAAGCTCGAAAATTACACTTCAAAAACTCGTTTCGATTGCAGCTACCTGTATGTGTAATTTATGCAGTCTAATTGCGATGGCCAATTATTGTCGGTGTTGCAAGTTTTGCTAAATGGTTTGGCCAATCGAAAAGTAATAGATTGGTTTCAGTTTGAGTTCATAACCACTATTGTCGATGTTGCCAAAAAATGTAAAATCCCATTTCGATTTAATGATGGGATTTTCACACGTCATGTCTCATATCTTTCGACTGCATCGAAACTCTATGTCAGTAGAGAAAGGAGCACTGGTGGCCTGTGTGCAAAATGCCAATTTGAATAATTGCCTTACACTGTAGTCAGTAGGTTCAATACAGTTTGGCTCACATCGATGTCTGGGCTATAGCTTTTGCACAGTGGCTTCACCTTCAGGTGGATCGCAAAAACCACTGTTACGTGCGGTCGATGTGAATTTTTGATTAATTAATTGCGATTGTAAAAAACAAAACAAAAAAAAACGAGAAAATATGTATGGCTGTGGGTTTTTAAATTATCGGGGAAGTAGCCGACTGAGACGTTCATTCAGTTATTGTTGGAAGGAACATTATAATTGTTTATGGATATGGGAAAACAAATTCGATGGTATAGGAAGTTGGTTTTGTGTCAAATAAGATAGGATTAATTATGGGAAGGATTCACAATGCAGATGAGTGGAGCGTTCATTTTGTTATCCGTATCCGTAAAAAATGGATGACGTGAGATCAAAAATAAGAGCCGCGACAAAAGTATAGGCAGGAGAAAATCATACATCATACATACGTTGGAAATCATTTAACCCGCCCCTAAGCTCATGCAGATCTGTATCGGTGCGACTAACTAAAGCCAAGCGATTTCCTTATAGTCCTAAATGCAACATCTCGCTTATGGCCAAGTCTGTATGTGGTATTTCGTTCTATGTTTGATAAAAAATCACTTAGAGCCTGTAAAAGCTGAAATGTGGAACATACCGCTTTGTTGTATTGAACAACTATACCAGCAAGGTAAAAAAGCAGAGAAAAAGTCAATAAAATAGACAAATGAATTTGTAATAGATTATTGTCATTTCAACACGTAGCAACCCATCGTTTAAGAGGTCGCTGTAACTCTTTCCTATCACAAATGTATTCAATCCCTTTTATACTAACCAACAAGTGTCCCTTTTTGTACCAACCCTTCACGAGGTAAGACCTATGCCTACGCGTCCGAATAAACTTTGAGAAATCTAATTATGACGTTTCTTTCTTGTCTACAATAAACCTTCACGAGGTTTTAGAACCAGCATATTGGGCGATTTCAAACGCACCCGAACTATGTCTAATTTGGACTTAACAGAAGAATCCCAAAAGAGTAATGCCAACCATTGAGGTTAAGTTCAAATTACTGAGGAAAGAACATTTCCAAGTTCATCCAATTGAGTTATTTATATGTTTACTAGCGGGCCCGGCAAACGTTGTTTTGCCTGCTCTTACATTTTCATTGTACTTCAATTGTTCTGCTTCCGTTTTATTATTTGAAATTTTATTTATGATTTTTTGTTGGGTGTTTATTATTTGAAATTTTATGGAATCGGATCGCAGCGCCACCTACCGGATCCAATTGTGAATCTAATCCATTCAAACACACACACAAAATTTCATTAAAATCGGTCCAGCCGTTTAGGAGGAGTTCGGTTACAAACACGTACAGAAGAATTATATATATAAAGATGTATTTTGTGAATGTATTTAGAAGAGTTTCGGACTAGGGGGCGTGGCATTTTCCATACAACAAACATTTTTAAATCGCTATATATCTTTCCTAATGAAACAAACTATGACACACAAAGTTTAGAGGCTCTTTCAAAAACATTTGGCAAGAGATACAAGATCGGTGTATGGTAACGTAACGCTACATCTATCAAATGTATTCCAAGATGTGGATTTGGTCCAAAACTAAAAAAAAGAGGACTTCATTGGCTTCCAAACATTGATATACGCATTAGACGATAGTTCTCTAACCGCTTTAAGAATCAAGTAAAGAGAGGGCCATCTTTTGGTTTATTTTTGAATCATATGTTATTTTGACACTGACAGCTCGTTGAAAAAAATTTAAAATTGTTTTGTATAGACTCTTTAAGGCTCGCCCAATATAAATAAAAAGCAGGAAGTTTTGGCATACAACTGGCAAAGAACGTGCCAGAAATCTACAAATTCGAAATTTTTATGAATAGGTAAGTTTCAATAAAAAGATTTGTGATTGCGATATCAAAATTGAAGGACATACACAAAATAACTGAACATTGTGACCAGGAAACACGAACGCAAATTTAACAGTTTTTTATTTATATAACGCTACCTTTCAAATGTTAGGCATGTGTAATAAAATGTTCGCAAGGTAGGAACGTGCCGAGAATACTCCTTCGAAAGTAGGTACTTCCGCAATAAAAGCGGCAAGGTTGTGGAGGTCATTAATGAAGTGCCAAACAATCAATGCAGTGATATTGTCCGTATTGGCCTTCGGTTATAATTCTGAAGACGAACAGAAGGATTATTTTCGCAAAAGACGTCAGCATAAATTTACAATACATATCCGGTGTTGTTCCCAGATTGCAATCATTTAAATCGCACATCATCAATGACTTGGATTGTCGATACAAGTATCAATATAACGTATCGCCCAAATGCAATTTACCGTGAAAGTCGTAAATAATTTTTTTTAAAAATGTAAGAATTCCGAATTTGAACCACGTTCTCCAATTTTGAATCAACTTCCCCCTGCGCGACTTGCATCATTTTGTGGGTAATTTTCATATGTCAGAGTAAGGTTTTGGCGAAATGGTCTAGAAATCGCTGGGAACTTCTGTCAACCTATCTTACACACGAGCGCCCTAGGTTGCTTACCTTGGAGAAAATTTCTCTTATATCACATGTCTTTGTACTTTTATGCCGCGAAGTGGCGAATCGGCGAATTACAATATTTTGTGCAGTTCAATGACGACGTCAGAATGCATCGAAAAAAGGGACTGATTTCATTCTTATGAGAAACGATGCCAACAATGAAGGTTGCGTCTCCTCTGCTATACAGAGTTTCTTAACACACAACAGATGTCGCCACTTATTTCTCAAATCTCGGCATTTGCAATTTAACTCCCCAATTTGTTGAAAAATCATTTCTCTTGTAATTACAATTAAAGAACGTTCGTTTTCAATATCATGGCCCATTTTCCGGAACAACACAAAAATTTCTATAACAGGATCATATAACAGATACAGTTAATAGTGATGATTTATTGCACCGAAAGTGAAGAGTCTCAATCAATTTTGAGAAAGTACCACATTTCGCATCAACAAAATTTGACAGAATTTGCCTTTCGGCTATTTGTTCAATAATGCATGGCAATGGATAATTTGCTGTCTTTCTGACAGTTGTTAGTTTTTTATTATTGAAATTGACCTGAATGGTGTCGAAAGTTTTATGAACGTTGCCTAAGGCTTTTGAAAGAACACTTTTTTATCATATTTCGGAAGCTTCATTTAGTAGTAGAATAATTTATTCTTTTGCGGCAGAATGCTTTTAAATTTTTGTTTAAACGAAAATGATAAGATGACAATTTGTTAATCTCGACGGTGAAATATGGAACTTCTTTCGTAAATTTCAGTTTCAATTTATAGAGCGCAACAAATTCGTCTATTCAGTACGTATTTTTGTGAAATGTTTATTGGCAAATTAAATTATTAAATGAAGAACAACATTGGCCGCGTTCAATGTGCTTATAGGCACCTAAATATTCTGATGACAGTTTATCATAGAACTTAGGCAGAAAATATTATATGTCAAATATTATGAGACAAATGACAATTGGAAAAATTGAAAAAGTTCCATTTAATGACCCTAGGTCTAGAGCATATAAGGATCCTCCATTACTATGTAGATTGCATTTAAAGAATATCCATAAGAAATTCATCCATAAAAATGTTTTGCTAAAACCAATTCCATGTAGTGCACATTGCAGTAAAAAAATATATACCGCAAATGTCCTGCTTTACTTTTTACACATTAAATGCGAAATCACTTAGAACCAGTACATAAATATAAATTCTCAACAAAAAGTCAAACATCTGCATCTGATAAAATTTACAAACTCAAGAATATATTTACTGGGAATCATGGTCTAGCCATACCAGGTTGGCCACAATCTACCTAGATTCAATGGAATTATAATACCCGCAAATATTCATTGAAAACTCGTTCTTTAATTGGGATTATGCAGACGATGACCTGATTGTGAGCAAAAGTTGATCTCAACCAAACGATTTAAAATCGTATCTGGAATGTGTGAGATACACTAGAGATACACATTCGTAAGGTCGAAGACTATTATATCCACCGTGCTTACGATTATGTTTCATTTTTTATTCAAATTTTTGTATAGTGTCATTAATTGATGTGGATTGTTGTCCGAATTTAGATTAATAGTGCGTTATGAGGAAGTGTTACGCTTCCACATAAAACACAAAAACACAGATTGAAAGCATTGCTTTGCGAAATGTTGAGACAACATTAATATTGTCAACAAAAAAAAGAAACAAAGCATCTTGTAAAACGAGGAACTGCAGTCTAAAATAAATTCATTTGTATGACAGTTTTGTTTTTGTCAGTGTTACGTGAGGAGCGAGAGTTCCGTAACAAGGAAATTAGATTACGAGTACCAACTATCTACTCTTAACTTTTTAATGTATAGTTAAGCACTGATTGATGGGGGCAACTTTGAATGGACTGACATATATATAAAACGAGTAAATTTGCTCTTGTATAATTTTGAGACACTTACACTTGAGAATTTTTCTACTCTCAACAGAAAGTAATTGAAAACGCACCGATTCGTTATAAATTCTTCGATTTATTTAGGTTAAAATTTTCCGCCAAGAGTTGGCTTCCATAATTGACATTTGTATGTAGGTACCTAGCAAAATTGACAATGACAGAATAATTAATACAATGCTGCCAATATGTAATTACAAACAGATTTGTTTAGAAAAAAAGTACTCGATCAATTATTTGCACACAATTAATAAATACTTTTTGTGAATACATAAATTCAATCTTTAACAGCTCTAGAGTTGACTTTTTACCAAGAAATTGTTCCCAACTAGGTACAGCATCTACTACAGTTTTTTTTTAGAACTAAACTCTTTTAAAATGAAATAGAACACATCAAAATCTGGTTTGCTGTCATTATTACTATTTAAGGCATACAGGCTGGGCTGGGTACCTAATATAAAGTGCAATTTGAATGTCTAATTTTTTGAGCAGTCGTGTATCTTGTCTATACCAACCGGCAAACTAAAATAAGCACAAATTGCCTGCCACCTGTCAAATTGGTGTTCGCTCGAAGAAGTGTTGCCAATTAGTAAAACAAACCTCTAAAAAAGAACACAGAAGTGAACTTCTGGCTTTTTTTTTCGCAGTTACGGCCCAATGAGCAATTAGAAAAATAATTTGTAGTCACACATGCATCAATTTTTGGCAAACGCATGTGTGTCATGACTTCTCCTCATGTCATAGCGAAATTCGAGTTTTTGTCAAGACAGCAGGGCATTGGATAAAGCTAAAAAGTATTTGAAATCTTGGAACGAATGACGCCCGGTAGTGCCTCTAGTGGCTTGGGTGTATAAACGTTCTAAACCGCCAACATAGACTCGGACCACTACCTAGTAGTAGCTAAACTACGGATCCGGATATCCACCACAAAAAAACATCCAACGGACGATGTTAAACGTCATACATTTTGTTTACCACGTTTCCCTTAATGTCTTAGGAAATACATCAGCAGCAAAGGATCACACTGTCAACGTGTCATTAGAAGTGCCGCCATTGATGTTCACTAGGTGACCACAATGATGAACATCCACCTTTGATATCGAAAAAGGTTTAAGACAAGGTGACGAGCTGTCATGTAACTTCTTTAACTTCTTCCATATGCCAGCCAGAAAATTTTTAAAAGTACATATAAGATATAACCAACATCAAGGAACATTGTCTACTATAGGGGTGGTAAAAGGGAGGAAAACTACACTAGACCCAGCAAATCTAAATAATTTTCGCTTTGGATTCTAAAATACATAAGCCACCTAGAAAAGTGTATTTTCACTAAACAATATACACCTTGAAACCAACTCCATAAGTAACAATCTGTCGCAACTGCAACCGGTCACGTAAAGCCATTAATACTCCCATAATGACCACAATGTCTAAATGCATTAACAAAGTGCAGCACACAATTATGGCTCGTAAAGCCCATTAGACCATGAATTTGTCATTACCCTCCAAACATAAAGACAAACCAAAACCAAACCATCACGTATCGATGCAGTCCAAATCGAAAAACCTTCACAACATGAAATGACCCACAAAACCAATAAAGTAAAAGCGTATCTATTGCCTAGATACTTTCTTCCATAACGTACACATACCTTTCTGGGGCTCTTCTTATGCTGCACTGCAGCTTGCTGTTGGCCCTTTTCACTACGACACCCATCCACTTGATCTTCCTCCTCCTCCAGATCGTAATACGGACAATTGTCATCGTCACAACTGATCGCCGAACAGCAATAATTACTCTTGTCCGCGTCGTAGAAATAGCAATTGTTCCAGAAAATTCCTCCGTCACATCCGAAATCGGATGGCGGAAAGACATTTTGAATTGTCGTTCCCGTTGAGGATGAAATTGTCACCGACGCACTGCAATTGCTGCTACCATCCGATTGGTATTTTTGAAGATCACCAGACAATGCACTTCCGGTACCATCGTCATCGTCATCTTCCTCTTCGTCGTCCTCATCGTCTGCCACCGAGGAGGAAGACAGTGTGACACAACTTGACCCACTCGCTGTCTGTTGACTGTCGTAGCGTTTGATCAAATTCCCAACACCACGGCCGCGATCATCGGCATCTGATAGAGAGTTACTGTCCGCCGATGATGATGAACAACTAACGGGATAATTACGAACGAAGATCTTGACGCTGTTGGCCAAGTGGTCGCCGCTGTGAGATCGGTGATGATCGTCAGTCTCGGGGTCAACCCAATGATTGATATTCTTTAGATCGTTGAACTTACGATTTTCGATATTTTTCAGGTTGACATCTACATTACTGATCTTCGCTTTCGATGATGACTTGATCACGATCGTATTGTTGAGGACGGAAGGCGCTAGTAACTCATCTGTGGTGGCCTTTGTCAAATTTTTATTGCTAAAGTTTTGTACGTCATTAGGGTCGCTCTGTTGTGATCGGTTGATCACGATCGTGATTTGATCTTTCAGACGGTGGTCCTCATCGACTGCTGAGAGCTTCTTCTTCTCAGCCGTTGGGGAGTTTGAGATGATCTTGTCCGATGGTGGAGATGGAGACTTTTCCTGATTTTTTATATTGTTCGCCTTGACAAGTTGGGTTTTCGTTGTGCGATCTCTGTCGGAATCGATCTTCTTTGGAGCATCACCCGGCGGTGACATGGGACAGTTCGAAAAGGTGCAGTTTAAATATCCACAAGTGTTTTGTGCCTTTGAAGATTGGTCGATCTCGGCATAGTGGATGTGTGCATTCGATGGCTTTTCATGATCAGCATGATGAGAGCTATGTGCCGACTCCGACAGCTGATTGATGATCAGAAGTGGTTGGCGTTTCTTACGAATGTGGACACGTTCCACTTTGATTTTGTCGTTTCGTTTGCGCAGCATCTTCGAGTCGATTATCACTGGTAGATCAGTGTCGGAGATGGCGATAGACTCTACGAACTTTTCGGGCAAAATCTCAGGATGCGGCTGACTGATCCTCACCTGCTGGACACTGCATGAAGAGTTCTCATGTGGACTTTGAAACATTTTCTTGATCTGCCGATTGAACTGCTCATTCGATTCATTTCTGGGCTCTGTCGACTCCTTGTGAAGCTTGGAATCTGTCAATTTCTTCATCTGCCAGCTGGTAAGCTCTTTTGGTTCGTTCGAACCACCGAACATCTGAATATGTCGATTGGCAGTCTCAATGTCAGCCTTGGAATCCTCGACTTTTTTCGAGTGCCGTCTAAACTGCTCATTTGACTCCTTCTGAGCCTTCGACTCTCCGATCTTCTTGAGTTGACGACTGGCAGGCTCCTTCGACTCGGCATGAGACTTGAAATCAACCAGCTTCTTATCTCGGCGGTTCAATTGCTCCTGAAGCTCGTTGCGAGCCATGGATTCCTTAAGAAACTGACGGCTTGTCGGATTTTTCGACTCAACTTGAAGCCTGAAGTCCACCATCTTTTTTTCCCGCCGATCGAACTGCTCCTGCAGCTCAGTTTGAGCTTTGCAATCTTTTAGAAACTGTCGGTTAGGAACCGATTTTTTGCTTTGCTCATTGGGCTCCACTTTCTTGGGGATTTTCGACACCGGCTTCGGTTCATTCAAGGACTTTCTACCATGTTTACACTCGCAGCAGTCCGAATCGTAAGGCTGCTGCCCATCCAGCCGCTTGATTCGTTCATCGCTCCCTGCTGGCGAGAACGTCCTTCGACGTGGCGAATCAGCCTGACGTGAGTTTGCCGTCCGCAAGGGCCCAAAGTCAATAGACTCCCTCTTGGGGACACGATCTCTCTGCTGTTCAAACATCTGTTGGATCTTCGAAACGTCCGAACAGGATT
This sequence comes from Cheilosia scutellata, assembly GCA_955612985.1. NCBI lineage: Eukaryota > Metazoa > Arthropoda > Insecta > Diptera > Syrphidae > Cheilosia > Cheilosia scutellata. The sequence continues at coordinate 62,412,669 of OY015314.1, forward strand.
TCGTCGCCACAGGCTGTCGCTGAGGTCTCATCTGTACCTCTTCGTGGCTACAATCGATTTTGTCGATTTTTCTATACCGTTCCCCTCGGGGCTTGCTGCCCAAATCTAACTTTTTAGCCGCAGACAACTTTGTGCGATAGTTCCAACTGTGACTCTTCTCAACCGCAGGAGAACAGCACAGTGAATCCGCTGTTGTTGAGGAGCAATCAGAGCACTCGGAGCAACAATCCCGGCAGTCTTCACAGGCTTTAGACGACGGCACCGTTGGTATGGCCCGTTTATTTTGCAGAAAATCCCACGACGCATAGTGCGATCTGTCTGGGTCCTTCTTCGACATCTCTGGATGGCTATTGGGTCTCTTATAGCCCAGATATCGGTACACACGACTTGGATCGCTCTCTATCCGGGGCTTGGATGATGATGACACAATTGGGTCTGACGATCTTGATGATGCTGATGGCGACGATCTGGTCGCCGATATTCCCTGTTTCGACTGGCTGACGTAGTTGATTTTGAGTAACTCCATTTTGGGTATATCATTGCTAGAGATGCGCGATTCTAAGGTACTATCCGTACTGGAGAGCGTTTCCAAGGACGACGGTTTACGTTTGTTTGGGTCTAGTTTGCCAATTGGCATTTCGTTGTGGCCGATTGCATAAGTCAAGGAAGTCACTAGAGATTTCTCTTTTTCTTTTTTTTTTTTGTCAACTTTAAACTCTACACTAATTTTTTCGATTTAAATTTTTAACACATTTTTCGATTTCGATTTTAACATCATTAATTTTTTTTTTTTTGTTTTTCGAATTTTTTATATCGAACACCGTTCACTGACAAATATTTGCATAAATTTTGGCAATAAAAATGCCTTTCACTAAAGACACCGATAAGCGATAATAATTAAAGTGATTTTTATTCCTGTTTGGGAAATGCATCGCGCATGCGTGCCGCGATTTGACTCATCAGATTCGAATGAGCATTCGAGTTCGAGATTTATTTAAATGTGCGGGCCATTAAAATAAAAAATTAAAAAACAATTTGTATCTACGTTAGAGATACTTTCTTCGTTTTGAAGATCGACAATAAGAACGGGAACGCGCGCGCGTAAAGACGACGTTTACATTGGCACGGTTCGGAATGGACTAACCGAGGAAAATTACAGTAGAGTTGGTAATATGTTTGGATAGTTGGTTTGGTTGGCGTCGTCGTTGTCGGTTTGGTTATGTTGGTGGCGCGCGGTATGCTGGTGCTGGCTATTGGCTTGGCTTGGCTTCCTCTTTGGAGTGTATTTTTTGTTTTCCACTTTGTCTTCGTTCGTTGGTCTGTACTTCGTCGTTGTTTTGTTTAGTGGGCAGTCGATGCACTTGGGCGGAAGATAAAATTATGACTTGGAGCAATATCCGCGGGATGCATTTGGATCGTGGATGTGCATTGCGTAGAGTGCGCTATGAGATAAGAGCTGCTGCAGTGGGCAGTACAGTGGCGGAGATGCATTTGGGGGCAGTGATGTACGTACCAATTTAGGACCAGAGGTTTACATTGATGTTGGCGAGTTTTGAGTTGATCCCATCTTAATGGATTACCGTGATCTCCTTCGTGATGATCGTGAACTGATCTTTCAAGGGTGATCTTTCTCGATTGAAAGAAGATCTCTCCCAACAGAGAGTGAGTTTGGGATGGATAGTACTTCAAAGATTTGGCATGATCACCTTCAGGGGGGATGCATTTTTAACGATCATCGCGATCAGATTAAACAATTGCACAGGGTGTAGTTTTAACATCCACATGAGTATCGTGGTTTTATTAAGTCGATCGGTCTGTGAGTATTTTTAAAATCACCACGATCGCGAGCAATTATAGGTTAGGGCAAGAAAGTCCACTCCGAAGCCTAGAGTGCCTTCTTCATGCAGACTAAAACCCATGTTGGAGCAAGTTTTCTGTTCCAAAAATGATCAATCAGTTTAGGTATAGTTAGTGTAATAGATTTCTTCGACCATCGATAGCCTTGATCGTGAGTTTGGGTAGGTTGCGGTAGCTGAATGTTAATCAGCAGCAGTCTAATGGTCGTTCGGCATGAGACCAACCATGCAAAGATAACCTTTTATGTGGTTTAGAGCTTGATGTCAAAACTGAACAAATCCTCTACCTATATGTGACAAACCAGTGTCGCAAATAATTGAAGATCAGCTAATGACAGGGACTGGACACCTACATATTTATTAGAATTCAGGTTTCGCGATAAGTGCTTCATCACTTTCGATTTCAGTAAAGTGCGATCAGTATGTTCTAGATTTTAAACCTGATCTACCAGCTTAACTTCTTTTTAATCATTCTTGTACAATATATAAAATTCTTGTTTCGAAAAGATCTTTATGTCTTTATTATACAAAAATTGATCGACCATCTAGATCAATTTTTGTATAATCCTAGTGACTCATTTTCATGGTGATCGTGATCATGTATGAAGTATGATCGTTAATATGATCCCAATATACAAGATAAATTTCTTCTTCAATATCAACATTTGTCTCTTTAAATCTGTCGCTTTTTAGGCGAAGCACTCTTGCATTGATCATCGATGGTAGACATGACGTGTCTCAAGTTAAATTTCTTAGGATATACATATTTCCGATCTGCAAATCAGGGTTGAAATGATCTTTGGAAAATCACCATGTCATATGGTAAAGTTTGAAAAAGTTGTTGTTTCGGCTTTATACATTTTTATGATCATCGGCATTCATTTAAGCCCATTCTAGCATCATCATTTCTATTCGAAGGTAATATATTTCCTTTAGAGTTCTACAACTGCTTTCCAGGATCATGTTTCGATCATCAAATCTAGTATTTGGACACGTAGGAGTTTTCGAAAAGGTCCTTTCGAAATTACCTCAAAAATTGAGGAATCAACTAATAATACGATAAAAGACGAACCACGTCTTTTATGAATCTGGAACATGTCATAGCAGTCCATTTGCAAAAACTGCGCAAAATGTAGATAGCTCAACTCATTTAAGTAGGTACACAACAGTAATTCATTTAGGACAATGTTATAAATGTACAGTTCATCTACGTAACAACTAAAAACATGTTCGGCAGTGTCGCAAAAGAGCATTATAATATCCGCCACTTGAGTCAAAAGCTGCATTTTTGAAGCTCCATTAAATACCAACACTGTCTCTGCAGCAATTTAGAATTTACGCACATGGATGAAAGACAATATTGGCTACGTCACTGGCTTTTAGGACAGCGAACAAAAAATCGCTTTTCATCGGAGACAATGAGCCAATCTCAATTCTCAACACCAGAGACGATACAAGTAATACAAAGCAACAAAACAACCAAAGAGACTGCTCTTAGCAATAAAATTGATGAGGCATATGATCGTGTAGCATAATACGAGTCAACGCCTGCGCTATGGCTGTGTTTTGTGGTATGATAGCTGACGAGAGCGCGCGCGCGCGCAGTCAACAGACCATAAAAAGAGATGAACAACAATCGATAATGCCAGACGATCGCCATCGGAGGAGCTGCACCACAAAACACAGCTCGAGTCCAAGTTTAAGGTTGTCCAAGACCTTTTTCGATTGCATAGCGGTGTATAATTATTTCTGTACGATGCAGCTTAAAGGGAGGGAATGGCATTTCAACTGAATCGACAATGTACACCATAGCCGAGTATGAAGTATGCACGCATGTACTCCTTATCTGCTGTACTTATATTAACCAGGATTGGGTTGACTTAATTGACTTGGGCAAATAACATCAATCTTAAATGTTTATTGTTCAGAGGAAACGACGTGCCAAGAGTGGGTAATTCGCAATCTGTATACCTCTGGCTGCTGTCACTTTGACAGATTTAATTGATCTGTATTTTTTTGTTGTTGCATGTTTTACTATTTTTGACAGCGAACATAGCTGTCTATGAGATTGAGTTTTGGAATTTTGAGCACGGCTTGAGATAAAAGAAAACCGGATATGGACTTTAACGAGGTGTCCGGGGTGTAATATAATTGAAACGGAAAGTTGACCAAAGTGGGGGCTTCTCTTGTTGTTAGTAACATTTTAATGACAGTGATTAGCAAGGCGATCGCGTGTCTTCTAACAAAGTCAACAATGGCGTCATCCAGTACCTACCCGTTAGCCCCCAGTACTTTATGGTTAGAGCATCAGGGAAATAAGGAACCAGCTGGGAGTAATGCAAAAAATGTCCCAGCGAACTTTAAACCGCTAAATCAGGGAATTGGCATTCATTTTATGTCACGATCAGTGATCTTGTATTATTTCTTACTTATTTTATTTTTTTTATTGCGTTGCAGTCTTGAGTGTCAACTGTGCAAGAAGCTTTGAGTGGCATTTGTACTTGACTTAATGACATCCACTCCACTCACGCCTTTTAAACTTCATTACCGACATTATGTGGAGATGTATTGAGTAGCTGACGTCAGTAAAACAAAATTCGAAAAAGAAAGACCAAAGGATGCAAGTTGTTGTAGCCTTTCGAGCTTTAAGATGGGTTTCAATGGGTTTGGCCCAACATATTAAAAGAGCATAATGTTAAGTTGGTCCTAATCATCATGGTGTACATCAAGTTAGTGATTTTTGGGAGATCCCCCACATTTAAAAATATATGTGGCGGCAGGCCCATAAAAGCTTTAGTTGCTTGTGTCATTTTTTTGTTGTTAAGTTTACGCATGCTTTGCAGACTTGGAGAAGGCATACGACCGAGTCCCTAGAGGTAAAATCTGGAGGGTATTACAGTAGTATGGAACGGGTAAACGGGGTTAAATCAATACCTTTCACCGTGGGCATTGGGCTTCGCAAGGGATGCGTTTTGTCTCCTCTCCTTTTCATTACTTATATGGATTGGATGTTACCAGCGCAGTCTTGACAAAGAAAGTTTCGAATTGGGAGGTCTAAGCATAAATCATTTGGTCTTCGCTAATGATTTGGTCATCCTTATGGGTTCTCTCAGACTGAACTTCAACGCGCACTCGATGGATTTGTAAACGCTTGTTTTGAAGCTGAAATTAAAATAAACGTGAACAAATCTGAAGTGATGGTCGTCTCCAGAATGCCGGTTTAATGCACTCTGCATGTAAATGGAGTCCCATTGAAACAAGAGTGATGGTAGAAGCAATGATGAGTTTTTCTGCAGGCTGGGTCAACTTAAAGACAGCTTGGTCATTCTGATATTACGAGGACTGCACTTGGTGTCAAAGCTAAGTCGTCAGTCTTTAATTCGGTGTTTGTTCCAATTCTATGGTCTTGATCATGAGATTTGGGTAATGACCAAAACAATAAGATCTCGGATACAAGCTGCCTCCGTTATATTGCTGATGGTGTGACCCGCAGGGATGGTATAAGAAACAGCAGAATACGTGAGGAATTCAATGCTGAGTAGCTACTTCTCCGGACGGAGTGGTCCCTGTTTCGGTGGCTCTATGTTCAGAAAGGTGCACAATGCGACCTATTTACAACGGTAAGCACTTTTTTATTTGTATTGTTAGCTTGAACGAGGGCTTGCTGTTGCTGGTTAGTACCGACTTACCCTTACCCGTAAAACCTGCTGACTAAAATTCAAACTAAGCGATTCACAAGTTTAGTTTGCCACCAGAGCGAGCTAGGTTAATGCCACATCAGACCATTAATCTTGTCATAGAAATAGTCAACCAATTTGAAATTTCTTTAAACGACATCAAGAATGAGAAATATCTCAAAACGAACGCGAACTTTTGGTTGGTGAACACGACAATCTCTATATATGTGCCCTAAATTTCGGCTAATTAAACAATCGAAAGTATCTATATGCAGCTGTCAGAAAGGCAAATACCTTCTGCCACCAAGAAACCACCTGCAATAACTTACATTGCGGAAAGTCTTCTCTCGCGCTTAGCAATTAGCTGAGAATTCACTACCAACCATTCACCATAAATCACTGAATCTTAGACGAAGAAAGATGATTCCGGTAGAAAGGCATCATATAAGCTATATGTGCAGAAAAAAAACCAGCCGACAAAATTGAATTGACTTCGCCATTAGCTGCATAGCATGACTTTGGTTATATATGGTTTTTGGTCAAACACCGGTGTGGGAAACTATTTGTTTCCATTACTAAAACAAAAGCCCAATGCTTTGGGTAATAGCCTGATCTCTAATTGCTCCTTGCTATCATTAAACTAATGAAGTTGGGAGTACAAAAAAAAATCACTACTGCGTATACATAACCATCGATTAGCGAGCAAATCGTCATCCTACTCATTTCGTAATCCAAAGCAACAGAAAAAACTAAAAAACTGAAAAAAAAAAAAAAAAAAAAAAATTATTGGATCATTTTGGCTCGTATACCTAGTTTAAGTTTCCATAATGGGCCACTGCATGGTCAGTTGAAAAAAATTACGAAATCAACGGCAAAATAAACAATTAAAACAGCCAAATGGCAGTTGTAGTAAGTGCAACCAAAACCTAATTACGACGACAGTTTTCGCGGCAATTTGAACATTTTCTACCCGCACGCTAAAAGGGCCATTCATGTCCCATTTAACGTCAAATCGGTGCTCGTTTTTTTTTCACTTTCTTTTGTAGGAACAGTCAGTCCTCCGTTGGAGTTTCTCTCGGACCGTGCGGAAGCCATCAGCGATACGTTTTGTCTTTTATAGTACCGCGATAATTATGATGGTCTTGTCGCAGACCACAGTGCGATTAAAATTACCCACCCGGCCAATAATCACCGGAGAAAGAGAGTCAACAGCAAGATCATTGCTCGTTTTAGAGCGCTTAGAGGTTTCCAACATAGTTGGCTGAGGAGGGCGGTCGTTTGTGTTCCACGATTCATTGTTTAATTGCTTGTAATCTTTTCTACAACTATAATAGTGGCTGATTTTTATCAGGCTTACAATGGAGAAAAGAATATGGCTTTTAGGCGACCATTAAGTCATTGTCAGTTGAAAGAGTTATGGCCAATTGTATGTACGATGTTCTGGCTACCATATAGTTTCACTTTGTTTAGGGGCTTATTGGACACAATGCTAGAATGGAGTGTTTGTACTTGGTGGGATTAAGTTTGATTTCGTTGGAAATTCGTTGAAAGAATGCTTTGTTTGGAAATGTCATTGCCTCAAGTTGCCGGTATATGAAAGTGGTTTCCAAAGTATAGAAGAAGTCTATGACTTTTCGGTAGAGTTAATGTAAAACTGAGTTGAAATACGAAGATGACCATCATTTCAAATTTGACAACTTTACCCTTATTCGAGCTTTAACACAGACGTCTACAAACCTATCGAGTACCCGCTGAAGTTGCCTGACCCTGACCCATGTCATCCTCTATGCCCTATACTGGTTTGAGCAGCTTAGAAAAGTGCTCACTCCATTTGGAGGAGAACTATTTTTCTATTTGGTTTCATCATTGATAAGAGTATTCCACTTCCGCCTCTATGACGATGGATAGTCTTCCAGAACACCTTTCTCTCAGATCTGTGAATGTGATCACGGTCTAACTTTTCGCAAAGCTCATTCTAAGATTATGCTTTGGATGCTTTAATCTATTCTCATCAGTCAGTTTTGCTTTTAATGACCAATACTAATCTCAAAACCTAGACTTGTTTGTTGGCAGGGCCTTCCAATGACACACATTTTTGAATGTTTGCTATAATTGACTTGTCAAACAAATTAAAACACCATTCCACTGATTCGTTTAAATGATGCATTTGAATGATAGCTATAACTAGCCACTAAGTCTGCAAGTTCTTTTGGGCCTCCGTGTACCTTTTTCAAAAAGACGAGGCTTCAAGCGAAGCCGTAATTTAAGAGCTATAGACTTGAAATTAGGTACGTAAGCTTTTATCCACCAAACTGAGGCTAAGTTCGAAGATGAGCAAGATCGGATGAAAATTACTACTACCTCCCATACAAAATATATAGCTATTTGATGTTAAAAATTAAATTTAAATAGCTACAGTACAGATAGCAAGTTTAAACTTTGCACATATTGTTTTAATAATATTTAAAATAAAAAATGAGTTTGATCGAATAAAAACTACCCGCATACCTCCTTACAAATATATAATTTTTTAGTACTAAAATATTTTTTACAATAATATAGTACCGGGTGTTTGAGCTTCGGCATAGTCGAAAATAATTGTCTTACTATCTTTTATTACTAATTTTTAAAATGCGGCCATTGTTTTCGAGAATTTAGTTACAGAATGACAACTGAAATGAAATATAACGTCTCGTTTTTGTTTCATTACCATTTTGTTTCTCTTAGCTAAACTTTAGATGAGCGAAATTTTAAAATCTCTTACTTTGAAGAGAATTTTAAACCAGGGGCATAAATTCATAAACATTGACAGGTGACAATTCTACAAAATTGTCGCACTTGTCTGACAAATTTTCATTTCATAAAATATTGATAATTGTCGGTTAAATACAACGACAAATTTGTCATGCCTATTTTGTCATATTTTGACAAATTCGTATTGACAATTTTGTTATAGTTATAAATATTTTGACAAATTTGTCGTGGGTCTTAGAATCAAGAGAGTAATTACTTTTTGCGGCATGCTCTAGATGTCCATACATTTTTTAACAAAATATACTTCGGTTCTGATTGCCGTAAATCAAATTTTTCATTAAATTTTAAATCGCTTAATGCATTAAAATTATTATTTATTCTTTCTTTTAATAATAAATAATAATATTTCGCTTTTTAAATCATACATACTTGTCACTTCACTATCAATACTTGACTGAAAATTAAACGCCTGCCGGAATTGTCAATTAAATACTGACAAAATTGTAAAATTTTGTATTACCCATACAAGAATTGTCAGTACAAATATGTCAGAAAATACATGACAATTCTCGGAAAATTCCTTACAATTCATTGTCACGAAAATTTTTTTTTATAAAAACCTTGACAATTGTCGGCTATTTTTCAACGACTCTACAAAATTGTTTAATTGTTTATGACACAGAAGTTTAACAATTTTCCAGTTGTCAGTTTACAAATGATCACCTGTCGAAGTTGTCAATTTGTATGAAATAAAAATATATCACTATATTTAGATTGGACTGCACTAAACAGTGATAGTGCTGGCTGCCACGATCATTTTATAAAAAGGAGAGCCAGATTGATAAAGTCCTCTCATAAGCCTCGTAGGGGAGATGTTTACGTCACTGACTGCTAATTGAATATTGTGTTTATGCGAATTTCTCACGCACGAGCGAAAGTCAAAAATGCGAACTGATTACATTTACGTAAAATTTGGAGTCTCCATTTAAACACATTCCAAACGTCACCGCTATACAACACATCAATATTTAACTTATACTGTAAATATTCATATATTAATTAGGGTTTCTCTAGAACTTAAACCTTAAATTAAGTCTTCTTAATTGTTTCCCTTAAATATTTTAATTTTTGCAAGTAACGGTTTTCATTTAACACATACTCAATAAATCATTCAATCTGTTATGACCCCAATTAGTGTGAGGAATTTCTTGAAGCACGCATCAGGCTCACAGCTTGTGTTCAAGAAAAATCATCGAATAACTAAGTATCAAGAATACGACAACGTATTTAGGTTCTTAACGGTTTGCTAATTGGTCAGTTTTTCGTATGAGATTAATAATTATGACCAGAAAGAAACAAGAGAAATTATTGTAGTGCGTCTGACGAAGCTGAGTTTGCGAACTGTCAAAGGAGAGATATTATTCATTTCAACAACTCATGAGGATGAGATACATTTTTCTGTGACTTGAGCAGATTAAATTTCTCATCACCAGAGCAGGTGTCTTCTTTTTTATGGATGCACAATCTAAATTTAGATACAATTTGTAAACATTTATTTTAATGTGTTAATTTAAAATGCAACATTGCTGAAATAAGTCATTGAGTTCGTCATCGATTTTTTTTTTTAATTTTAAATAGGCAATGACAAAATTCAAAATGAATCGTTGCTTACTCTGGGAAACTGTTTGGCAAACAAATCGATTGTTGTTGGGTCTAATTTTTAACATATCTTTTGAAATTTTGTGACAAATTTTTAACTTTGTGGAGTAGGTACATTGGCCGCAATGGGGTATTAAAATTTTAACCAAGGTTAAGGGCAAAATATTCAATTTAATAGCGTTCGTTGGTATATATTAGCCATTATGGTGTGGTGAAAGGATTTAACTGCTAAGAGGTCAATGTAAATGTTAAGAAATCATAAAATTTATGTTTAACAATCTTGTTTGCAAGATGTGATACAAAGTTTTTTTGTTTTATTTTTTGTTGCTTGCAGTCCAAGATGAATATACATTTTAGACCACCACCCGGAAATTTAACACCTGGCAATGTAGTAAATAATATCAGTCATGTACATGTCATAAGAGGACACCATTTTTAGAGAGGGATAATAAATTTAACTAGTACACAGATAAAGTAACCCCGTTGTCAGTTAAATCTCTCAAGAGTTAAGACTAAATGGTTGGACTATGTGACATTCAAAGAATGGACTTACATTTCCTATATTTCTCCACTTCATAATTTAATTTAACGAAAATAATAGATTTCATTGATTACATCTAATGAGCGACAAAGCGGATTCCGATTTGGCTGACTTTGTTAATGAAATTTTTTTGATAATGGCTGACATATTCAAATGAATTTATTTTGACTTTACATTTACATCATTCAACTTGGTGCAAAGAAAGAGAAGTAGGTGGTTTAGTATTATATTGAAATGTATGCGGCATTTTTGGATTGTAGTGTCACTTCAGATGTTAAATTCAATTTTTGTGTTCAGTTAATTTAGTGAATTCTTGAATTCTTTTTGGCTACCGACAAAACGCCGACACATTTAGACCATTATAAGGTCACTTGTGATACCACATGAATCTAGAAGAAGATTCGTCCTACTCGTTGAATCAGTTTCATCTTCTAATCAGGTTTGTCGAGGTTTGTAGATTTTAAACCACTGTAATAGAAGGCTCCGAAATAGAGTTTCCGTTTTCGGGAGAGACAGAGAAAGTGAATCAGCGACGCTTTTCAAGAGTCGGCAAATCAAGGAAGCTACATTTATTAACTTGAACAACTAAAAAAAAAATCGGCAAAAACGAGCAATTTTCAAAAATTAGCTCGGAACAAAATGTTCAAAAATAAGAAATGAGTTTGGAGTATATAGGTACAGGTATAGGTATAGGTTTTCAAACTTGTAAATGTATACAAGTCGGCATTTTGACAGGTTCCATCTTTCGGTTGGCATCGCCGACTGAACAACTTAAAATTTAGCGAGTTTCGATTCGATTTTAAAAAAGTCCGTCGGCATCGGTGAATTCGCCCACTCAACTGCTTAAAATTTAGCGAGTTTCAATTAAATTTTAAGAAGGACGGTCGGCATCGATGAATTTGCCGACTGAAGACCTTAAAATTTGAAAACAACTGGACTACAATGAAAGTCACCCCCCCACGATTCGAACTCTCGCTACGCCCGCGCCCCTGCGAGCCACACATGGCCAGTTTTATCGTGAAATTGTTTTGAGACTAACAGCTGCAGATGACGACTCAATAAATGTTCGATGAAATAGGTTGTCAAGTGCAGCGAAAGGTGTAGTGCGAAATCAAAATCAAAATCAATTCTTTGTCTGATTAAAGTGTTGCCTAGAATTGGAAAATATTTGACGATTCTGTGCCATTTTCATTATTGAGGGTAGATTGGCGGCTTTAGTTACTGCTGGGACAAGTATTTAGTTTCTAATATCAGTATGTTAAGTTCTCCATTATTCTACTTGCAAAGATGCAATTAAAGTTGGCAGTTGGCTGCCATACACTTGCCATCACAATTCACACGTCGAGCTTAGTCTGCCTAATTACTTTCTTCAAAAAGTCCTTTCTAACTGAGAAGCCCCTCGCATACACACGTCAGAGTGACATATTACTCATAATCAAATCTTACCGACAGCGTTTCCTCTAACGCCCACTGAACTTCCTCAAAATGAATTTTCCTAAAAACAAGATTATGTAGTTTAGTTGTACCACATTATAACGAGTATCTGAACGGTGTTGTCAATTGCTTTAATTTTTTTTGTCGTCACCGAATCTTGTTCGCTGGGAAATAGTTGAAAATCAAGAGTGAATGGAGAGCATCTGTGCCAATTACTATTTTGTTGCCTATCTGGTGTAGAGCAACATATTAAGCGAAAAAATTGCGCAACGAGGTACCGGCTAGGTTAGCAGCACTGTGTGCTAAACGCTTCCGTTTCCTTATACGTCGGGTGGAACTAATTGTGCTGTGGGACAATTTTCTGCTTCTAATTGCATCAGTAGTTTCTGTGTAACTCTTCCTTGCCTTTTACCATACAGCGCTGAGTACCCTTCGTATTTTTTTCTACGCAGATAATCACTTTCCCTTACATTTGGGACACAACAACTAAATTAGAGAAAAAATCCCTCTGCAAAGTAATTGGAAATTCCCACAACCAAAAGCCCTCACGCACTTCCAGCTCAGGCAGCATAACTATCCGTATCCGTAATGGATGCTTTCGCCAAACCAGTGTCATTGCGCCAAATGAAAACGAAAACAATGAATGAATGGAAAATTAATTAATTACTCAAGTGGATTGCCCAAAGGGGCGCAACTTGTCCGTGGCAGAAGCTTTATCGCTACGGTCCAAGTATCTGCCCTAGCCATCCAATCGACGCATACATTTTAACCCAATTCGCGTGGTGAATCGAAAGTGTATCAGCATACGTTGACACACGTTCCACGGAGTAGAAGTGTTGCTTTGCACAATTTCTCCACATACCGCGCACCGATTCCGATGCCGTTTTAATTAATTAATAATTTCAGTATTGTTTATGTGTTATGTGTTGTGGGGTTGAGATTTCTTGTTCGATGTCAATTAAAAATGCTGCGTGAGCTGGGGACAGGTTGTGGTGATTTGGCTTCGCTTGCATGCGGCATCGGCATACCGCAGCCGCAGACAAACATCAAATGCGTGATTGAAATTACAAATTAATTCGAGTAATTATGCGCACATTTCAATGAGTGTGTTTGTTGAGATGCATGGCAACAAATGTTTTGAAATTGCGAACATCGAACATGGAGCTTTTCATTCAGTTGCGGTCTTAGTTAGCTTAGTTGGGAAAGTGTGAATGAAAGTGTTTCGAAAAACATTGTCTTGTGTTGTCTAGCTAACTCACTAATTAGTGACTGAGTTTGGTTGTTGGTTATATTGAATTGAGGCTACATACAGTATTGGTGAACGACGCTGAAAGTTATATTAAAAGAGTCGTTCGACATTGACCGTCATCGCAGAGGTGCTAATAAAATCCTGAAAAATTTATGTAGATATTTTAGAAATTTCCGTTCGTCATGGTGGGTGCCGTTGCACAATTGCTAGTGTGTTGGACTACTGAGCGACTGGCTGCAAGTATGCAACTCCCGCAAAAAAACACATTACATATAGGTAGTATAGTGTCTGGAAAAATTACATTTACATATTCCTCAATCATAAGGTTCAAGTCGACTTGAGTGCTACAAATTTAGTTCAATAACGAGGGCGTATACGTAACCTTTTCTCCTTATAGATAACTTTTCAATAGGCGTTTTATTTTCTCATTCAGAGTACAGCACTGAACAGATTTACAGAGCAAGTTCATCGATCTGATTTATTTATGAAATACATTGGATCACTAGCTGTCGTTATGACTATAAAATGTCATCATTTAGAGAGTATTTTTTGGATTCTTTAGTCTGCTACATTTTTTTTAGCTACTATTACAGATTTTGTCTACACACAACTTTAAGATAACATTTTACGCCATGTTCACGTTAGCGTGTCAAAAATTGACAGGGTTTTTTGAAATAACACGATTTTGGACATGAGTGTAATGCTAGTATAAAAAATTGTAGCAGATTTTGTCTACACACAACTTTAAGATAACATTTTACGACTTATTGGCATCAGCATGTCAAAATTGACACGATTTTTGACATGTGTAATAGTATTTTTATAACCTATTTAAATTTTCTGCATTTCTGGTCAGCAATCTATAGTTAGTTGGCAAAATATGCTGTGTTCAAATTTTTACTTAGACTGCACTCAGTTAATCTATTCTAAGCTCAGATCATGCTCTGAACGAAAAAAAAAACACAAATTCACAGGCCGGAAGTGTCTGAGCTAAAAAAGGGACAGTTCATAATCTGCTCTGAATTTAAAAGGAAACATGACCAATATGAGGTGTTTTGTCGTTTTTTTTTTGTATAATTGGTAGCTGAAAATATTACAATCAAATGTATTTAACGAATTTCATTCAATCAATAAAGTATTAACATATCAGCAATCCAATTTTTGATTTTCCTTGTGTGCCATATTGAAATCGTGGTAATCATTCCTGTGCTGAATTTCGACCGAAATTGAATTCGTGCAGATTTCGGTGTACCCAATTTGCATTTCTGTTCACCTGCGGACTCATTGACTTTGGTGTTGTAATTCCCTGCCTCTCAATTTAAACAAAAAAAATGTAATTAAAATGGTAGTAAGAAATTGAATATTAATCGAACTGAGCGCTCCGAAAATTCGAAATCCGCGCACGAATTCAAATTCGGTCGGAATACAGCATAGGGGTTAACAAACCGATTTCGTTTGCACGTTTGTATATATTCAACGCAGCCATATTGTGGGAGTTCTTTTTTTGCCTGTACTATAAGGACGAATATTTTATTGAAATTTATAATCTCCTTAAACGCAACGCAATTTATTTCGAACAAGAAAACTGTTCTAATGTTTTATATAAAATCATTCATTGTGACTTAAAAAATATTTAAGGTGTAGTATAGTCAAAAGCCTAAAAAAAAACAGAGCCATGAAATGTTGTCCCTTAGTGTACGATGTACACTAGAAAATGATAGTTGTCGCTCTCTTTTTGTGAGTAGATCTCATAGAGTTTTTGTTTTAAAGGTGTTGCTATGCTATAGTATTCGGCCGTCGTTCGGAACACGACTACGTAACGAAATGTCAAAGTTTATATTGCGTCAAGTTGGGGTATGTGGCTCGCTACGCTCGCGGCAAAGACTCTAAACTCCAGTATAATCATTTTCGGACATTATGCTGTACGTTTAGGATCCAACTTTTATCTTTATAAAGAGTTTTTAATGAAAATATGATTACGTTACGTTGATTACGTAGTCGTTCCCCGACCATCGGTAAACGTCAGTCAGTACAAAATCTGTCAAAATCAATGGCCGAATAGACACTTCGTTTTTTTCATCGTGCTGCCGATGAGGAGGTAAAATAAAATAAACTAAAAGAGTGACAAAAAAAAACTAAACCCACAATAAAAGAATAATAAATAAACCTACTACAAAGGTTAAGGTTAAAAGTGATTATTAGTAAGGTCGATTACAGGATTGGAACTTTCGATACGAGTCTTCCATATACATCAACCTGTTGTCACTTACAAAGTACAGATGCCATAAATGCACTTAACTGACCATCAAACCACTATTGTTCTGATTGCATTACGGTCCTTTAGTGTATTACGCATTTCCTAAGAAACGCTAACGGTGCGACCAGCCTTCCTCATATGGCACCTCGTTTATATGGTACATCTTCTATCAGAAGCTCAAATCGAATTGCGCCACTACCAAGCGCTGGCTCTAAAAAAAACTTCCTCTTATTAATCAAAAATCACTGTTACACTTTTCTTTTGGCCAATAATTCAATTTTCGCTTCGCTTCTTGATGCCCCGGCGAATGTTTCGTGCTGTGTGAAGGTTATGCTCTTTGCGTTTTGCTGCGAGCGTGCGTATTCAGTTGACCAATACTTCTGGGTAAGCGATTTCCATTCTTTGCTCTTGTAACTGTAACCGATATAATTGTATTTTTTTTTTCTGTTCTTTTCTTTTTCTCATACGTCTGCATATAATGATGAAAGCGCAAACAAATTATAAAAATCACTATCAGTGTGCGTTTCCGCAACAATGGCTGACCCCTTATATTGCAACTGCACGAGTTCGACTTTTAACGGTGCCAAAGGGAGGAACTCATTCCACATACAAGCTGCGTGCGATACGGTGAATGTTTGAAAAAAACAAATAAACGTCGACCAGTATAGGAAATGAAATTGATAGTCGTTCTGGTTTAATGCAATTAAATTGTTTACTCACGCGAAGAACACTAGTAGCGTGCGATCGACACTTATGCCGTGCTCCCTGTTCCCTTATATCTGTGTATCGATCCCGGAATTTCACGGAAGTTGGAGAATTGCTCTGTTGGATCGGTAACGTTATGAAATGTGTCACAATGCAGAGAGATACATTCATAAATTAAACTGTCAAACGCAGATGTGATGTAACTCAATGCGAATTAAGTTTTGAAATACACGAGTAGTCTACACATAAGTGTAGGTCAATTTGAGGGGTCATGGGACGAGATGATGTTCAGTTCACATGGACCGATGTTGAGTTCATTTTGGTCGTTTGCAAAAGAAGATGTGAACAGACTTTTGATCTGCAACTTTCAAATGACCGGACCGGTTGCTATTCCACGGAAGTTGTTCCGTCTTTTAATAAGTGCAACGAATTTTTTATGATTGCACTTTGTTGCAATATTTTTCAATATTTTTGTGTGTGAATGGCCATAATAAGTACAGCAAATCGAATTGGTGAATCAGCCTGAAATTACCAAAGTCACCGATTCAAATGGAGATACGTATAGCTACCGTGCGCATCTATAGTGAAAGTGATCATTAAATCCAATGAATCGATGTGATTACTCAGAAGTATTCCAGAAATGTTCATAAGAGTGTTATGTCATTGGAAACTGATTTGTGGTGTGCGAGTTGAATGTGTACCGGATATTTGGCCAGCTATTGAGCTATACCATTTCCTTATTGCAAAGTTTGTATAGGCACGCTTAGATTGAAGTGGAGTTTTCGATGTGAAACCTGATGGCTTGTAGCAACTCTAGAAGGTAAAGAGCTCTTGCAGTATATTCGAATTGTAGACTTTTAACGTTTGAAGATAGATCTTGACGTGATATCATTGAATATCCGCTGCAACTCGATAATGCTACGAATGTCAACATTTTCATTGTTTGACAGATGTGGCGCTGCAGATCTTTTAGGTTAAAAACAATGAACATTGTAGTATTCAAAACATTGACGAAGAAGGGGTGTTTTTTGTAGACCACACATTTCCACCTTTTACCACATTTTGCGCTGTCAAAGAGTCTTTGACAATTAATTCGTTCCCGGAAGTGGTGCCATTTTGTGCCAAGATATCGTCTCTTACGGTTTGGTGTCAAAATTTCCAAAGAGCGATATACACCGGACACCGCTCTTATCGTACAACTACGTGGAGCTCACGACTTGTTACCTGACATAATGGTATGTCAAATAGTGAAGCCGTATCTAAATAGCTTTTTTAAGGGCTTCCATTCCACTAAATGTCACAAGTAACTTACCAATAACAAGGAGGTAAGTTTTGATGGTAGTCACGGAAGGTTTTCAGAGTGACACTAACAATATTAGCAGACTCCTACAACCACAGGTAGGCTATATTTATAGAACGCTTGGGATGTAGAGAATTTAGTCTTATGGAGTGCGTGTCAGTATTACGAGAAAGCTGCAACCGTTTGTAAATCAAACGGCTCCTTCAATCGCTCGTGAAAGAACTCCTAGTTAAGTAATAAGTATAGTGGATACCCATCTAAATAATTTTTAAAATTAAAAACCTCTAAACTCTAAAGCAAGGCGCGCACATAAAGTTGGAGCGACGCAGGTGACATTTTTCAGGTGGCGACGTGGTCCCAGTGTGCTACCACTTTTCGAGCACTGACAAGCGTGTGGTGACGACGTGGATTTTCGCATTACAACTGCGTATTTTTGTTTACCCGGAAACTAAAAACATACGAGACGACCAAGATGAATCGGTGGCACCATATATGTTGTTTGCCATTTCAGTGCGCGTTAAATCACCACTTCATACCACTTCGCCGACATTTCATCGCCACATCACTCTTATGCCCCTGCCACTTGGTCACCACGCCACCGCCACGCCACTGCCACACCACTTCGCTGCGCGCCTTGTCTAACAATTCATTTCGTTAACTATTCTTGGTCAGGCCAGTTATTTGATCCTTTGGGTACAATTTACACAACACCAGGTGGTGATCCGTTTGCAACTTCAATGTTCAATCCCTTACAACACGCGAACATCATAAAAAATAATTTTTATAGAAAACAAAAAAATCATTTTTATACACTAAGAAATCTATCAACGACTTCTGCAAAAGAATACGACGGTAGCCATAAGAAAGGCGGTCTCCAGGTTCGCCTTCTGATGCAGATCACCGTTCCGCACAACCACGTTGTCCTCTGTTATTGCACCCACATCTACGTTAGCATTGAACTCACTCATTAGAATATTAGAATTCATATCTGCAAGCTTTTCAAGGTGTTAGATACTCTACACTTGATCTATAGGGCTCACCTTTCAAGCGTAAGCTTTAAGGTGGTTATACTGCCTCAGCTTTGAGCAGCTATTTCTCCGGACGGAGCGATCCATACATCGGAGGTTTGGTCACGTTAAACGCATGTCCCTAACTTGGATTCCAAGACGTTCTATGGAATCCGTTCTAGGAAATAGTTAGAGCAAGTCCGAAATCTGTATACTCTACTAGCATTGATGATCGGTCGGTGGCGAAAAGATCGAGAGTTATTCGGCATTCTAATGATGAGTTCAACAATCCGCAAGGGCCATGCAGCTCTTCGCCAATTTACTTTGTTGAGGTGAGTCGATCAGCCTCCCCAATAAGCCCCACGTCTTTCCTGTAAGCGAATAAATTATTCAATGTGCCTATTACAGGCGTAGATGCCACTGTCGAAAGACCGTAAGGTGCATCTCGCATCCACTGTCTGACTTCCATAGTGGTTTGCAAGACCATGGAGCTCGTAGTCGTTTCAGGTTAAACGAAGTTTCGTCCACTAGATACTCGAAAGCTGCCACACTTCAGATCTGACCCCAAAGAGAACCTAATTAAATAGGCGTGGCAATATCCGAGGTTTGCATTATTCGACTAACTTGTCATTTTGTAAATGTTCTTAGTTAGCCATGATGTCATTAAAAATGATGCTTGATGAATGAAATGTCCAAGAGGACATTAAATGTAATGTAAAAAAACAACAACCTAAAATAAAATCAGAGTTCTACTGCAATTCCGAATACAATTCTCCCGAAATATCATATTCAATGGTAACGTTAAATTTGAAGCGAAACACAAGCCCTCGAAAAGTTTAATTAAAAACGGTGTGCGGTATTTCCTACCTGTCCACCTGTTAAAAGAACCCTATCCACCCGCCTTATTTAAAGTTTCTCTTCTTCATAATCATAACTATATGTAAGTCTGATGGTAAAAAACAAATTTCCTCCATAAATAACTCCACAAAATATATGTATGTTTTTTTTTAATTTTCTATCTTTATCTAAACATCTTAATTAATACACAAAATTGTACCAAAATTGTTCTCACGTGCATTACCTGTGCACTGGCTATCTATCTGAAGCATCTATATTTTTTCAACCGAAATTAACCCAAGTCCGAAATGAAAAGATACTCGCATCGCAGTACTCGCCGTTCGCCGTATATCAAGTGAGATGCTCCACTTTTTCGCTTGCCCTTTTCTCTTAATTTAATTTGTTGCTTGCGCTCGCATCAATTTTTTTTTCTATTTAAAGAAGATTTTCTTTTCTTAGTATAATTGTTATTGTAACCGAAAGTACAACAAAAACTATGTTCATGCTGATAATGACTCTGACATAGAAAACGTTGATCTTATTAAGCGTGAGCTTACTGTTTGTTTATTTGTTGTTAGAGAGTGAGTAGTGAAGATTGTGTGTGTGTCTGTGTTGGTGTTTTTTTTTTTTAGTTTTAGAAGAGCAGTGAACTATGGCGCACTTGAAGATGAGAGTATCTACAACAAGAGCTCACAGATCCATCCACCTACCTTATACCTACCCCTCGGTTGGATGGAAATTTAGATTTTTCTTTTCGTTTGACGCGTTTAGGTCACGGCCATTATAGCATGACATGCAAAGTGGACTTTTATATACGATGACCGACATGTCTGGCTGTAGGTATACAAATAGTAGTGAGAGGAAAGTATCTTGCACTTTTATTTTATATTTTATTCTAATTTCATAATTTAATTAAGATGAAGCGAGTGAAACGTGAATATGAAAGAGTCTTATCTTATAATGCGACTTTATATACGCGTACACCGTTGTGTATGATGGAATGTTGACGAAGTGGAAATTTTAGATTGAAAGGTTGAAGGCTTGTACGTTTTATGGTCATAAAAGTTATGGCTTTCTGCGGATCGTGAGGGTAAAAGAAT
This sequence comes from Cheilosia scutellata, assembly GCA_955612985.1. Lineage (NCBI taxonomy): Eukaryota > Metazoa > Arthropoda > Insecta > Diptera > Syrphidae > Cheilosia > Cheilosia scutellata. The sequence continues at coordinate 62,433,045 of OY015314.1, forward strand.
TTCTAAAAATAATTGCCTATGGATTCGATCAGAGATAATAAGTTGAGTTATTGAAACGGGTTTGTGAACAATATGGTAGAAGATCCCAAGATAACAGTTTGATGGATGTCTATAATACTAGTGGTCTTATTATACCTTGAATAGATACCGCATTCTTTGTAGGTTCCTTTCATTCATCTTATGGCATAAAAACACAAATGAATGGGAATGGTTGTGAGGAGCCAGGCCTAGAGTCTTACATATATGAATCTGTTTTCTTGTTAAGAAGTTTCTTCCTGGGCAGATCACTATTTGTTGTTTAGGTATAGGTCTAGTTTAGCAGAAACTTATTATAGAAGTACAAGGTTTGGGTATGCAGAAGGTTATAAATGGAAGAACTATTTAAAATAAAGTGCTACAGGGTTTTTAGACATTTTTTAACAAAAGTTGGTAGAATAAGTCTGTTAGTTACACACTAAAGTAAGGCACTAGGACTAGACTAGACACTAGAGAGTCCCGATCCAAAGTGTTTTATTTTGTTTTTAAGTATATTCCCCTTGGTCGAAAGGCGAACTAATAACACTTCAACACCACTGTGGGTTGCTTGAAAATAGATGTTAGTTCTGTACTTGAATGTTTGTAAGTTTAGTCACTATCGGAGCGCTCTGCAGTTCTAGCCCTATCTAGAGTAGAACTGTGTAGAGTTGGTCCTCTCTTCAAAATAGTTCTCTTTTGAAACCGGTCTGTAGTACGACAATAACACTGGCCACAGACATTTGTAGCTCTTGTTATTGAGTGGACCAAAATCTATCTAAAGAAAGAGATTATTCGAAGAATGCGTGTCTGCTTACAAACGTCCTACGGTGCAAAACACTACCATATCGCTAAGCCGACGTCACATCTCAAAGGTAAGTATTTTAGTGAAGTTCCGAAAAACCAGAATAACAAGACCTACGTATGCAGCCGCCGTTTGGTGGTATAAAGCAACGCAGAGGTCAGTACTGGCTAAGCTCGACAAAATACAAAGACTAGCATGTGTCTGTGCAACAGCTGCACTCGAGGTTAAACTCCAACATAGTCCACACTGATATCCTACAAGAACTCAGACAAAATGAACTACTTGGAATACACTTGACAGACAAATGTCTACCACGCTATGACTTCCGACAAAACTTCAAGGTCTCATTCCCAGACCGTCTAAACTGGGAACAGAACAAACCAACATTTGCCAACGGTTCACTTGTATGGTATACATACATATGGATCCAAAACAGGTGAAGGAGTTGGAGCCGGAGTATACGGTCCGTGCACTAAAACGTCCGTATTCGCTAGTATGGATATAAGCAGTTCCGTATTTCAGGCCGAAATACATGCAATAGAACTCTGCATTCGAAAGAGTCTAAACCAGGGCTATAACAAATAAGAACATTTACATTCTCTCTGATAACAAGGCAGCTCTACTTGCAATTGACGCCTTTGAAATAACATCAAAACTAGTCTGGGACTGCCTCCAAATCCTGCAAATACTGGCTGATTTCTTGCGCACGGTGCCGCGTGCCGCGGCTTTTCCTGTACACTCTAATGGACCGCGGCAATGCTCTCGACGAATCTGGACTTGCGACTTCCTTAGTTAATTTAATTAGCTCAGTTTAAATATGATTTCAGCTATCATTCCCGAAACTGACATCGACATTGAAGTCTTATACTATCCATTAGAAGCTTCTGTTGCTGGGCAGTAAACCGATACAATACCGAAAGACTTCAACGGCGTTAGGCAATAACGCCCAAGGAAATAACACCCAAATCGATTCGGAAATAACGCCCAAAAAATGCATACTTATTCCATTTTTTATGCATTTCCACTTATTATTTTGGGCTTTACTGCTTGTCATAAAAACCTGAAAATGAAATAGCACCCAAAATGAAATTTTGCAACAACAAATTGTACGAGATTTTTTAGGGTTTATTTCCAAACTGATTTTGGCGGCGTTATTTCCTTGGGCGGTATTGCCTAACGCCGCCTTCAACACCCTTTAGGTCAACAACCACAATGAGAAGTCCAGCGCATGTGAATTTAAGGCCACCAATAAAAAGCTGCAACTGAAAAAGTTCGATAGAACCTGGGGATACCTGGAGTTTTTGTTTTCCGGTGCACTTCGAAATGTTGTGGTTGCATTTTCCATCTTTTATGAAAGCGGGCTTAAAAGTTCGGTTTACGACGTATGGTCCCAGAATAGCGCTTTGTAGTATTTATGTACTTTCATCGGGAACCAGCTTGTAAATGGGTTTTTGTGTCCCGTCTGTCGCCAATGTTATGTTGAGTTGTGCCCCGTAATGGTTTCTGTTCGATTTAAGACTAATGTCAAATATAGTTCGCCATCTAGGGCTACTATTACACACAACTTTAGGACAAAATCTGACGTCAGCATGTCAAAAATTCACATGACTTTTGGCATATTTAATAGTAGCATAAGACCTAACGAACAACGTCCTAAGGTTTTATAGAGTGACTCTCATAAAATGTTTTAACTAACCTAACCAGGGTCCAATTTGTATGACAATTATGTTCAGCACGATCGAAATAGAAATTCCAACGGAAAACCCACAATCAAATTGAAAGAATAACCGTTTTCCTCTTCACCCCCTCGAGATACGTTTTAAAATCAAATTTGCAAGTGTCAACACTTTTCCCGTAGGTGAAATGTAAACAACAAGAAAAAAAACTTCAAATGGCTTTGAAGTTTATCTAAATGTGAGTATCTCTCGCCTTCCGTTTGTCAGGTAATCTAAATCTCCTTTCCCACTTTTAAGATGATTAATGTCAACCAGAGGTGTTCACATTATAAGCTGGCTTCCAGGCAAAAGACGAGATTAATAAAAAAAAAAAACAAGAAATCACAAAATGTATCTCTAAGCCGGGACGGGCACGGTATGTTCAGTTCATGTTCATAAAGTTAGACAAAAAAAAAAAAAGAGAGAAAAAGATCTACCTCAGCGATTTGTTTCGAGTTTATCGTATGCCACCATGTGACCGTAAAGAAAATCATCAGAAAAGATACAACTGCAAAACAATTGGTGCAATTGTGCGAAGTATGCTAATGAACGTGTCGGTGTCGGTTGTTTGGCACATGAGGAGACACTTCACTTCACGGGACGATGAGAGCAAAAGTGAAACTCATTCAGTTTCAGAGAGGCTCATTCTCCTCTCATTCTGTATCTTTATCTGAATTTTTTTATACTGCTGCTGTTTTGCTATTTGATTTGAAGATTAACGAGGAGACGTGAATTAGACAGTGATACGTTTTATTATGCCATTGTTACAAGGGTTTTACATCTTTCTTGTGGCCATATAAAAAGGGGAGCCCGAGCCACATGCAAACCGACAACAACGACGACGAGTAATTGAAATTAAACGAAAACGAGAGTAGGGAAGGGACCATATATTCAAAAAGTGGACAAATTGGACTGAAATTTAGGTCAGCAGTTGAATAAACGAGTTGTGAGACAAAAAAGGATGAATCATCATTCCTAAATATTGTAGATATTTTTTGCAAAGAAACTTACCTTCTTTCGACGCAGGAGATGTGGTGCTCCACCTGGAGGTTGTAATGGCACGGCTGGTTCTGGAGTCACTGTTTGCACTGGCCGTGGTGGTTTCAGTGTGAGTTTCTTTAGGCTTGCTATACGCTTATCACACATCAATGACACATCGTCGATTCTTTGTAACACCTGCAAAAAATTTAAACAAAGGTAACTTAATGTGCATTCGATAATATAAACAGAGAAGAAAAGTCATCGGAATATGGGTGGATTTGGGCAATAATGCAGAAAGCGTGTCATATAAAGTTTTATGCGGATCGACGTTTTCGCAATAGTCATAGGTGATTGTTAAATTGAGGATACAAAGTAATTTTTTATTTTTTTTTAAATGACGCATGGAGGGATCGTGAAAGACTAAAAATGTCTCAATAAGTAAACGACTTCCTGAATTGTCATCATCTAGTAGTTGATATATCATCATAGTTGTTTTTTTTTTTTAATAAGACATCGATAAAAAAGATACAAATAATTTGCCACCAAATGTCATTTATGTTGCAAATCCAATTTGTCTCACTTCCCCAATTGCACGCCACAAATCAGTTGAACAATTTAGAATTTCAGCAAACAACGATATTGAGTGGAATTTCCGCAGTCTCTTTCCTTCTTCTGTTGTTTGTAATGGAAAAGTTTTGGCGTAAGTCCTTACAGTGTCAACTTTTCCGGTAATAAACACATATATGTACTTAGGTTAAAAAAATCATGAAAATCGGACTAATGGCAAGTTGTTCAGCTCTAAAAAAAAAGCTATAGACGATAGAAGTGGAACCTTATGAACTTCAATAGTTAAAATGAGGATGCTTACCCAATATCACAAGTAAGTATTTAAAAAAAAATTTTTTTTTTCACTTTGTTATGTCCTTTTTTAACACGTACCTATTCGATTTCTATATACTTTTCACGACCAATTATTTCACTTAGACATGATTTATACATATAATCTCCACACTATTTAACCTCAAACTTCGCAACACTATATAAGCTCGGTACATAACAAATGGCGTACAACTAATAGTACGGAGATGAAATGGGGCGTCGCACTCAACCACGACGCACCCTTTAACGCTCATGGCTCTTTTCCCTACTCGGAGTCTGTCGCCTTTTAGTTTCTCTCCCATGTCTCTTTCTGCTCAAGCTGCCTCACTACACGCGCTACCCTCTCCCGTTTCCTGTCGCTTTTTCGTTTCATAGGAGCACGGAATTAATGCCCAACGAGCCATAAGAAGTTTCACTCCCTCATGTATTGTTCTTCTCGAGCTGCCTCAATACACGCGCTACCCGCTCTCGTTTCTTTTATCGTTACATGGGAACTAAGTCCACTTCACGAAAGTGGTTTTATTTCCCACTAGGTGGGGTCCCTCAGTAGACTTAGTTCCCGGGGACTTATTTCCCTGCACCATGTCAGATAGGATCTTGTTAAGGAGACAGACACATTTGTAGTTGGCGCGGTTAAGGGGTCATTGGACAACTGATGCCCAGATTTCATTTACCATCACCAGGCATACAATCATGTGACCAAACTTAAAAATGAGTTGCTGTACAACTTCTGCCAACCCATTTGAAGGTGCTCCAAAACGGGTGAGCCGTCATGCTCAGAAGAGTCTGCAGAAATGTCCTACCAACGACACAGTTGGTGCTGAGAATATGGTAAGACATTTCTTTGGTAATTTTTACATCAGTCTACCTGTTGGTGGCACTGCTTTGCGCCGTACACTGTTCCTAGAGTAGCATCTCTCAATGTCTTTGCTGAAAAGCTGAACGCAGTGACTTTTCCAATCTTCGCATTTAAAAGCAGTTATCTTAATTAAGAAAGTCTTTTCAAATTGAACCATTAGGACCACCAACATCTTCATATTTCCGATTATTACACCAAACAAGCATCAATTCTCTTTTCCATTACTGCGTGTGTGATATATTACCCAATCGTCGCGTAGCGTCGCGTCACTTGCCTCCGGCCGGTGGCGGCATGCAAAATACAATATCCTCCTTGACAATGACAGTTTTCACTTTCCATTATCAAACCAGAATCCCGTAAGTTGAGGAAGCGATTTCCCCACGCTGCTCTGGCAATAATAGTAATGTTCGTGTTTGCGTTCGCGCGTCCATCCACATAACATCCACACTGATGTCGTTCCTCACTCGAGTGCAAATGTTAAATTTATTTTCCAAACTGTCAATCGAACTTGTTCTCCCCTACTATAATCGGCCATCGGAGCCATCTGCTAAAACCAACCCTAGTCCCAAACAGGGGTCATCGCTATGATGCCAGACAAAGTATCTACGGTAAGGCACAATGCATGTACGGCTCATCCTACACACGATAAAAATCTTCAAATAGCTATTCAGATGCTGAGCACGGTCGTGTGCTCACGACTGCAGGCAGACACCTTCCTCTTGTCGTCGACAATAACATGGTCGCAGGTTTTTCCTGAACGGCATCAGCAGATTTTCTGCACTTTGACTTTGGCAGTGATAATCGTTCATTGGTCATTGGCATCATAGCCAAACGAAAGGAAGATGCTCCATGTTGTGCTTTGGATTATCTCGTAGACTCCGATGAGGATGGCGGTTAGTTTTGTGGTTTCCTGTCGGCAAGTCTTGGCCGAAAAAATAGTGAAAGTCACCGCTGGATGGCACTATGTGAAAAGTGAATTTAAACGTTTGGGCGCCCTCACAAAGCGAAAAGGCAAGGTGCCCCATGGCTGGTGGTTTATACCCAGGATGTCTATTTGCATATACATTGTTCGGCGAAATGCATCTACGTCTTTCGGTGTGATGAAACCGAATCGTAGATCTTACTACTGGTGGTGTGTGGGACGGGCAATGATCCCTGATAGTGATAATGCTACAACTGCATTCAGTAGCATGCGGTTTTGATTAAGTACGTTATTTAAATTTGGTATCAGATTTACGTTTAGAGACCAGCATCCATGATGGAAGTCGTAGGGGTTTTTGGTAGAAAGTGAAAAGATTTAATTTCCTAAGAGATAGACTTGTGGTCTAAAAAATTTAAAATTCGAAGCAGGAGATGGAGAGGAGGAATACTATGATTCCGCAATAAGATTTGCAGTAAAAATTGCAAACAGGGAACTTAGAGCTCCCACCCCTAGGTCAATGATGGTGTCATGGTTCTTAACTAACATAGTCGCAAGATACTCAGAGAAAAGTTGTATCTGACGGAGTTCCACAAGAGTCGGCACTGAGACCTATGCTATTAAAAGTGGTGTATGATATTGCTTTAAGGTAGAGATTATAGGCCTTGTCGATGATACATTGGCTGTTTTGGGGGTCAAACTGCTCTGGAAGAAAATATGAATGTGTCAGAAAAATTAGGCGATTGATGACAGCAGTTAGGCTAGAGCTTATTGAACCTTGAACAGGAGTAAGAAAAGAGAGACAATCACAATCAGGGTAGACGAAGACTTCTGCCATGTCTTTCGATGTTTTTATTTCCAATTGATCCTCAAAAAGCCTTTTGGTGTGATGATCGATTCTAAGCTCGGTTACAAGGTACAAAGGAGCTCGGCTGAGTGCAGAGCTTTCCACAATAATGATGAATATTAGAAGACTCAGGCGACAAAGGAAATTGGGAGCGGTGTACTCCTTCTTATTTATTTAGGAACTTATTTAGGCAGTGATAATCAAGCCCAGCCCAGAAGGATTAACTTTGACAAGTGACTTGGTGCGCTAAGGCCGCTACCTGATTTGTCGGTGCGGGTTTGTTCCTCTCGGTGTGCGCGGTAAATATTCGGTACCGAATACCCACATGGATTTTAATGAGCCCCTCCTGATTTGATCTGCATGTGCGGGAGCGGGACGGTAAGGTTACAACAAACCGAGGTACGAGCTATAAGTAGTAGATCGGTATCAACCGCGTGTAATGCGTAAAAAATGACATTTCGGAACATGCTTTTGCGTCGGTAACTTCAGTTCTGCAAGGTTCTACTTCGAAAATATACCGACAATTAAGGAAAGGAAGTCTGCATCGGTATGCCATCGATAAGGCATAAAATACGAACACAGATACCGCACCGACAAATAACGGAGCGGCATAAGTGCTTGGCATTTCGAAAGAAGTCAGATTATGGTGTACCAGCGAACTAAAGAAAACCCAGGATAGCAACATTGAGAAACAACGACCTTCACATAAAGACATCAAGTTGAAAGAATGGCAACGAAGCTTTGAAGGAAAGATGTCTAATGAGAAGATTGACCCATAAACTTTTGATCCGTTTTTCAATCCTTTAAGTTTGGGCACACTGTATCTTCTTCGGGAAATATTTCCCAGACCGGATCAAGTAAACAAACTGACAGAACATATAGTTCTATATCTATTAGGAATACTGCGTCAAATGATCCAACGATGCTACCACCTAAGAAGCAGGTCTGAGCGAATGCAATAGCTTACAGGAAAAGAAGAACAATATTCCAAACTCTTCGGTAGCGGTCTCTTGGATGCAATCAAAGAGGAGTAAAAATGCTGCTTCGTAGCTTAAACTCATAATTCATCACAGACCGCGGCAATGGGGCGTGCAAATCAGCGGCGAGATATTGGGATAACTGGGAGATATTGGATATCTTAACCTTTACCTGATGTCTCAGAGCAGGACTGAAACCGACGTGCCCCTGTATAGGTGCTTGCACCATGGGGGCTATCCGCTGTTTGCCGTAACGACGATAACGCGTTTATTTTGATTAAGACCGCAGTTGCCGGCGGCGTGGCTAATCTGTGCGAGGAAGGATGAAATTCCACTGAGACCAAGGGCTCGAGCTGGAGTCCCCTATGGTTCTAAGACTTTTTGATTCGGGATATCAGAACACAAAAGTCGAAGGTAGTGAAGGCCGTGAAGGCTTCAGGAAGGTCTATCGCCATTCTTTTAGATTCAGAATAACATACGTAGACGCTCGGTATAGTGAACCCTCTGTATAGTGAACTATCCAATATAGTGAACCACCAAAATTTTACACAGCCTACTCTAAATAGTGAACTATGAAAATCTCGATATAGTGAACTCAGATTTTTTTCGCAAAAGTCAAAGAAAAATGTTCCAGTTTAGCAATGCGCCTACATGTCAACAATTTTTTAGAACAATTTAGCGTTCTTTTGTGTGTTATTTTTGATATTTTAGTTATGAAGGTTAGGTTAGCCACCTAGACTGTCCCAAAAACAGGACACAGGAAGTGGCCAGAAAAGTTATGGGCCGGACATTACAGGTGGGAACTCTATTGCTACCTACGAATTTCTTTTAAAGAAAGGTATCTCCGTACATCTTACCGTGATGGCTGAAACAGTCAACTCAGTTGGTTAAACATGTTTGAATTTAGCATCTCCTGGTGGCGGTTTGTCTTCGGGTATAGACGGAGGGTAACCGTAGCAGTCTACCCCCAGTCTATTGCCTCTGACAGTCCACCACTGAGGAGAGAGAGAGACTGATACATGGCAGAAATGGGTGGTTGAATCAATCTGTTCTTCTGCTTGACCAAAAGTCAGTGGATGGATTGTTTACTGGAAGAAAAGGATGGAGTAACCGTAGTACTCTACCCCCCGTTTATTTCCTTTGAAATCCCGTTTCCCGTCCACGAGACAAAGACTGGTGTTGACCAGAAGAGCTTGATTGAAGCAAACCACCACGCTGGTTGGTACCCAAAAAAAGGGTTAGAGTTTCTCCTTCAGGGAAAGCAAAGGCGAATGGTGACCGAAACAGTTTAACAGTCTATTGCCTCTGACGAGATGTTTAGAGTGTCGAAATGAAGTTGACTGATGTAGTCAGCTCCTACAGGTGGCGGTTAGTCTTCGACGATGGCGAAGAAGACATTTATTGAAGGTGACAAATTATTTTTTAAAAATTGAATTATGGAAAAAATTGATATTTATTTCTGTGTTCCTCAAAAAAAATGTTTTCATCTCAGTGCTTAAAGATTAATACATTTTTTTTGTTATTTGAAGTGTTTTGTAATCAAAACGTTGGTATGTGTTTATTTATATCAAATTAGCTTATTTGAACATTTAAAAACTCCCGCTCGAAATAGTGAACAATTTCGATATAGTGAACAGGCCTGGTTTTTATTAGTTCACTATATAGAGCGTCTACTGTATTTCCATTTCCACTACTGAAAATAAAACCCAGTCCGAGTTACTGGACATATTCTGGGTCCATCAACCAACTATGTAGAAGTAGAGATCTTTCTGGTCGCAATGCCCTCTGCAATTGACGGATAAGACCTCTAAGAAAAGAGCGGTCTCATCAGTAACAAAGTTCATACTATAATCCTAAATCAAAACGTCTGACAAACATCACAGATTATAGCTGTTCTGAAAAAGCTTCTAGTTGAGTCGTTTGGGTTCTGCTATAAAATTGTAATCCTATTCGTCCCAAAAAATAAACTCTCGTCAACTATTTGGTTTTTGTTCTTAGATTTAGATATTTTTGAGGATCAATATCTAAACCAAGTATATCTACCATCGCGAATTCTCTCCAATTGAGGTGTGGACTTAAACAATTCGAAACAACCCTTGAATATTCGAATATTATATGACAACCAAACCAATTGACTTCAATGGAAAAGTGCACAAATATCTGTTATCTCAACACCTACTGCACTTTCATCTTTAAATTTCTCAGATGCACCCTCGCACAGTATATGAGAGTGTTTTGTTGTATGTAGTAAACCGCATTTCATTGAATCGCCTTCTGATTAATCACCTAGTCAGGCAATGAGATACTTTTCCCATTCCCAGCGCATTCCCTTCCACTTTCAATGAGCTCATACCCAACCCAAGTCGTCGCACTGCAACTGAAGAATGATGATGTACAATCATCAAGAGATTCCCTCCAGATACGGTTACCGCCAGGCTGACGAGATACGCTGCCAAAGTGAAAATTGTTTACACCATGTTGTATATAGATACAATTCATTTTCACAGATTTATGTCATCGTTATTATGTTTTTATTAAGATGATTGTGTATCTGTGTATTGTTTAAGGCATGAAATACATTATCAGAGCGATAATGTCGCATCTGGAAAATCCTAAGATTTATTTACGCTCAAGGTAATAATAAATAAGAGAAGAAAAAAAAAAACAGGTCGCTGAGAGAGAAATGGAACAAACACTATTCTGCGCGACGACCATTTGTTTTTGGTCTCTTATATGGCTTTTTGTCATTTTCCTAATTTTCGTTAAGACGAACCACTTTCTCTGTTTTATGGGCTTTGTTCTGTTTTCTTATTGTCTTTATACGTAGTCTTAAGTAATTCTAAATCAGAATCAGGAATTCGGCCAACGACAAGACTTGAATTTATTTTCTTTTGCCGGACAAATTCTTAAAGGTATTCCACATAAATTTATATGTATAGGGAATTAGTTTATGAATATTATAATACGAATGGGACCCAATTCTGGTAAATATGTGATAAGATTAAACATGTAAAGACGACATGTATCGCAGTTGAATGGCTTCGACCGGATGGTTGGCAGCGGACGAATTCCGAAATTCTGGATTTAACGGTTGCGTTTACCAGTTCCAGCTATAGGTCGAGCTATTAGTGTTATCCCTATACGAACTGCTTCGAAATATTTGAGTCCTAAGTCTCCACGGATCTCCCATACTGGCGCCTGGGTGTTGGAAATAAGTTGGTGGCAGATGAACTCTTAATGGGGCAGGGCTCGTATTCCAGAAGCGGGCTACTGTCCCCTAGTACTAGTGCTTAAAAGGTAACTGGTAACTGGCCCTCCGCATGTGGCGGGTTATTCCTAGTAAAAACAAATAGATATAGGTTGGAAAACAAATATTAGTTCCGAAACCCTAACAAGCCTTGGACATGGATTACTATACTGTTGACGACAAAAGCAATCGAAACTTGTAATTAGTAGAGGCCTTAAACTGCTATATAAAATCAAACTTGAGACACGTGAATGAGCGTCTTACGACAACCCGCATAGATGCTTTGGTAGGATGATAGGCAAGCACAGTCTTCACGACAGTAATTCAGGAAACGGACTTAGGCTTACTGAATTCTCTAAGGGACGAAATTACACCATAGCAAACGGTTTCCTCAGCTCAATTTTCAACAAGGGATCATGGCTGTGATTGCGATCGACGTAAGCCTTGTCGATCTCAAAGGAAGTATGGACAGCAAAATCAAAGCTAAGGTCCAACAAAACTGCTGGACCTGATGGCCTATAGGCCGTGTTAATTAAAGCAGCTGGATATGGTTTGGTAGAGAGCATATTATACCAACTCATCTCTAAAATTTGGTCAGGCGAGTGTATGGCTGAACTTCAGCATTTTCTCCCCGATCCACAAGAAAGGAGGCCACCTGAATTGCGCCACTTACAGAGTTTAAATCGATACACCCCATCTTTTTATCGATTTCAAACCCCCGTATGATGGCATTCATAGAGACGAGGTATACTGAGTCTAGCTTTGTCACCCTCTCTCAAACTCATTCGCCTGTTCTAAATGAGGACGAAAAACGCTCGCTGCTCCATCAAAAGAAGATTTAGACAAACTGACGCGCTGTCATGTGACCTACATATTAGAAGGGATTGTGCGCGAAAATTACAAGTCAACATGAACAAGTCAGCTGAACCTGACCGGCTTTTTGTATGGGGATTGCCATGCCAACAATTTTTTTATTAAGTGTTCTTCTTTGTTGGATGTTGCTACTTGCTACTATCCGATGGAGCACTCAGACACAACTATTGGTCTATTGTACTGCCAAACAGACACCTTACTATACTGTACTTAGTTTTCCCGTCTTTCGAAGAAAGATGAGAACGAGCTTCAGTGAAGAAGAGCTTAGATGTTCGGCACTCATCACCTCCCAAAACATCCGCCACCTGATGTGAGCATCATCCTGAGATGTGCGGACGCAGTCGTTTGGTCTGTCTACACCCGCCATGCGCCTTGCGTTTACGTCCAACAGATGTCGTTGTTTTTTTTAACATTGGATTTCTAACTTCTGACTCAACTTATTCAAATGTAACGTTGTGTCATATTTCAAAGCAATCGATGAAGAACTTTCAGGATTTTGAAGGAAAAAACATTTACATATTTATTTTTATAAATTAAGCAGCATTTACTACAAGGAAGCGGTTAAAATTAAGAGCCATTAAGAATGTATTATTCCCAAAATTGTGTGGAGTGTAGATAATCAGGGGCCAGATTATGTAAGACGAAAACGATCGAACGTTTTCGTTTCGACAATAGCAGTCTCTGTGAAAACGAAAGCGGTTTTCGGTTCGTTTTTTACAGAATCCCACCCCAGGTTTCATTACTAAAACGCCCTCAAGAACAAAGGAAAATATCCCTGGAAGCAAACACTTCGAGGCCTTAAAAAGCCTCAAAAATAAAGGAACACAACCAACGATTTAAAGTTCATATGAGAGGTAAATAGTTTAAGATTAGAGCTTCGTATAAAACGCTTCTAAACAAAAACGAGTCTAAAATGAAAAAATTTACAAGTCGCTAATCACAATCAGTTGTCTAACTTCAAAACAATTAATGACAACATTTCTATTTACATTTTCATCAAGACTGTCGAAATTGGACACAAGTTCACTTCAAGCCCATTGATTATTTCTTTTCTAACCACACACATTTATGGTGAAGTGAATTCTTACCTGTCACTGTCAAAGCGATTGCCACTTTAAACGAAAGTGAAAACACTGATATCCATAAACACAATATTGTACACAAGGTAAATTTAATTTCACATCCTCAAAATTACAGCCAGGTTAACCAGTAATTTGTACATCAACAAACGATCACGACACAACAACTATAAGCGGGGTCAGAGGACTGTCGTGATCGAAATTGCATATGAGTTGCAGAGTAGGAGTTCCATGGCCAATTAAACTCAAGCTCAAGTTGAAGTGTTTACATTAGTTCGCATATATGAGAAGCGGCGCAAAGTTCAATTATATGAACTTGATCCCGACACGGCCGGCGAGTAAATAACAATAATTGGAACGAAAATAAGTCTCGACCTCACCTACGACAAGCACACTACAAACTACAAGTCTTAGATAACACGATCGGATATACCAGTTCATTCCACTTGACAGACCATAATCGGAACTTTTGAATCTGAATAAAATTGAACACAAGTGTTAATTGACAGGCTGATGGGCATGAATACAAACCGACTCGTGGCTTCGTAAGATATTTTCTCATTATCATGTTTTAGGTGAATTATTATTGATTACGGGCTTCAGATGAAGTAGACTCTTGAATTGGGATTCCTTGAGTGGGTTATATAACGAGGAAGTTAAGTAATGTCACAAAGATGAGGTGAGCAACTAGGAGTGAGAAACACCTTCTAACGTATCAATAAAACCAAAACCAGTTAACTACTGTGCGATCCAACAATCAATCGGTCACAACTACGAGTCCTCGAAAGAAATTTGCCTTTTATTATAGTTCCTCTGTTTTTCGAAGACTCTTTAAAATTGACTTTAGTGATGAGGAGACTATGCCCTATAATTAAGCATTCACCACCAAGGATCGGAGACGTGAATAGACATATGGCAGGACAATAGCAGAGGAAATGTTCCGCTTTGTCGTCGTTTTCTTCGCAGAATTAGCAGATTTCAGCACAACACGTTTAGGTGTTTGACGAAAGTCAAGTGGGCCGAGAGGACACGAGTCAGTCGTCTACAGTCCTTTCTACTATGGGACAGAAGAAAAGTTGTAGATTTCTTGAAGAGATCCGGAGAAACCTACTCGTTAATGTGTGGTGAATTCATATATAAGTGACTAGATGCAATGAAAGAGTGCGTCCAGAAGTATGTGACACAATGGAACTCCAAACTGAATGCTGACAAGCCCAGCCTAAGTTCGGGGTCTCCGAAAACGTTCTGTAAACAAGTTTATCCGCGAATGGGAGTCCCAGAGCTGTAGTAACGAAGAGGAAGATGCTCACCTCCTTTGCCGGTTTGTTCAAGGTTACTTTGGGAGATTACCTACTTTTTTGAAGCCCTGAGTGAGGAGGCATTATCGGAACTGCCTAGAACTGACTTCATTACAGAGACCAAAAATCATCGTCGCAATGAACGTATACATCGACCACCCCAATAATTTTTAGTGTATACGCAGTAGATTGAATCCAGTTTGAGCTAATATCCAGGACCAGATTTAGGGAGTTCCTATGCACCAGTTTCGAATTGGTTAAGAAGCTAAACAGCGCCTTAAGTGTCACTACATATGGTTATGTTTCTTCCACTTTACCCATTTATACGAGGATTGCGTGATGATTCCCTACGTTCCCACGGCAATCCACACACCACACCTCTGGCTAATTCTGAAGCCATCGATACAAATTCGGTGACACCTCCTCCCAGGCTCAAGTTCCGGCCGGAGTCAATCCTGTAGTAGGTACTTTCGGTATCATAGCGTGAGTAAACAAATTAAAGAGACAAGGGTCGCGGGATGCCATCTTTTCTCTAATGTGAGTATCGACTACCAAAAGCCTCTTTGGACAACAATAAAAATCATACAAATTGGAATAGCCTCGGCGGACCTGACCCATTTTCTGTTTCTCTCAAACCCAATCATTTCAACGTTGCACTGCTGCAGCATAGTGATAGTAAGTGGTCACGAAATCATCCACAGAAACAGTGGAACCCCATTACCCATTAATCATTGCCACTTCTTTGTCATACCAATTAATCTTCGGCACTCCGTTTGGTAGATACATTCCGACTCCAGTGTGCGTAACAAAACTCACTTAATCCCCAGTAGCGTCTTTAAATCCAATTAAATTGAAACAAATGCAACAATCTAACAAATGACATCCACATACTAGTATGTGCGACCGATCGATCGATCTTTCATCATTTGCTCTTGCATCCATCTCGCACAGTTATATAACCTCGTATATCGGTCGCTATTATCGCACATCTGGATGAAGTCGGCTATGTAATCAACAATTACCATTGCTGGATTTAGTGCTCCCCAAGAACCAGCTACAGTTCATCGTATCAACAACATTGACAATGACAACAACAATCGCATGCAAGTTTCTAACTAACCATCTTTATATACCTTGCTCCAAGGTGCTCCACTGCGCTGCTGTAGACTTTAACTTGAACTTCTGACTGGTTCTATGTAACCAACTGTGAGGTTTGAACTTGTATTTCTGGTTCTAATCTCCCGTCGTCATGAGTTTCCGACGCAGAAATCCAGATTGTACCGATATTGACACAGTGAGAGCAAGTCATATACTGTGGTGGAACATGGAACCCACATTTGTGGAGAACCTCGTTAGCTGATGGATTTGCCAAAGAGTGGCCGACTCAGGAAATAATGTAGTTGGCGCTTGCCATGTAATTTTGGTGGTGAATGTTGCTTCACTGGATTGTTGGTTGGCGTTTGTCTAGCTAGGGGTACCGTTGCATAATTGATATGGGTATATAGGAATGTGTACTTCGGTGGCTTGTAGAACTCGGTAACTGGGTCAAGAGGACTAGTTTCGATGGTTCTTAAAAAGAAGAAGAAAAAGTTTGGAGTGCGCGCCTCCTATCATGCAGCCAACTGAGAAATTTATGAGCAATTAACATGAATCCATTGATGAAGATGATGACGGAACTGGTATGTGCCAAGTGCATCATCAGTTATTGATGCGGTTCACCGGTAGACATCGGGAAAGATTGGCTTTAATTGGGAGAAGTGCGTCAATTCTGTTAAAACGGGATACGATTTGTTGTGCTTATAACATCTTGATAACTCAAGAATCCTCGACATCTATTTTCAAGGTGAACAAATGGGGTCTTGTTGGCCAAGTTGATGTTCAAATGGGGATGTACTTACTTTTCCTGCTTATGTGACAAGGAGGTAACCTCTGCGGAGCCATTAAAATCGTTGTTAAATTATATTTTTTTTGGTATCACGGCTGCAAGGATCAAAAGATCATAGGGTCTCTATTTCTTACTTAAATTAAATTGAGAGCTCGACTGTCCAACGAAAAAAAGCTGCGAACCGCCCAGAAGTAGAAATTCGACGTTGGACGCCTTAGCACAACTGGGAGTAGCCTACAGGGGGCGCCTGAGTATGAAACTCTCCTCTGTGCACTTACCTACCACAGACGCCAACAATCAGTGTCATCATCAAGGCGGTGGTAGCCGAAACCACTGTAGGGTACCAGCCACTCCAGAGTAAGAGCCCGTGGTATGATGATGAATGCGTGTCCAGGAAAATGGTGACCAGAAGATGCTCACAAGAAAACGCTGCAGCGCAAAACAAGGCAGCGAAGGAAGAGTTATCGAGCCGTGAGAAGGGAGAAGAAGATCATGTATAGAAAGAAGAGGGCTTACGCAGATTTCCAGCTCAAGGAGATCGAAGAGTCTCACGATTGTAACAACATTCGGAGGTTCTTTAAAAAAAGCCAAGTTACTGGATATTGGCTTCAAAACCGGAACGAAGGCTCTTCGAAATAGCAAAGAAAACCTAGTCACCGAAGTGCAGGGAATAGTAGATTTGTTTAAGCATCATTTCCAGCACCTGCTTAGTGGGCATCATGTAGAGAGTGATAGGGCAAGAAGAGAACCCACGTCCAGTCAATGAAGAACCAGTTCCACCACCCAGTATAATAGAAGTTGGCTTAGCTATAAAAAAGTTTAAGAATAACACAGCCGCAGGCTCTGATGGTCTACCAGCGGAGCTCTTTAAATACGGTGGTGATGATTTTGTAGGGAACATGCACCAAATCATTAACTCCATATGCCCTATCTAAAAAAGGCGATCCTATGTCTTGCAAGAACTATCGAGTCATATCCCTGTTTAATGTCGCATATAAGATCCTATCCAACGTACTGTGCGAACGTCTTAAACACACTTATCGGCTCGTACCAGTGTGGCTTCCAGCCTCGTAGATTATAGACCAAATTTTCACACTATGGCAAATCCTGAAAAAGGCTTCAAAGCCGCGTATGATAGCATACATAGTCAGGAGCTCTATATGGCGTCGTCCGAATTCGGAATCCCAGCCAAACTGACAGCTTTGTCGTGACACTGAAAAACACGCACTGAAATATGCAGTTCGTCCAAACTATTTCAAACATGCACCGGATTTCGGAAAGGACACTCGCTATCATGAGACTTCTTGAATCTCGTACTGAAGCAGATAGTGCGCAGGGCAGGTGACAACACCGAAGGCACTATCTTTAATAGGTCCCGTCAGCTGCTGGGGTATGCGGATCATATTGACATCATCGGTCGTTCCTCTGTGATAGAAGCTTTCACGGCGATTGAAGAACCAGCGACATCTGTTGGCCTTGAAGTACTTGTCCTGTCCTTGAAGGACAGGACAAGTACATGCTATCAACAAACAAACAGGCATCCGTCCACAGCCTAGAACAAAACGTCACAAAACGAACAATAACAACAATTTCGAAGTAGTTAAGGAGTTCGTCTATACCTCGGAGTAAACATGAACTCAACGAATGAACCCTACTGGAGATCCGGCGAAGAATTACCCTAGGAAACGGCTGCTACGTCGGTTTGGGAAAACAATTCAAAACTCCTAACTCGAAGGACGAAATGTATGCTCTACAAAACCCTTATCTTGTCAGTTGGTCTTTATGGCGCCGAGTGGTAGACGATAAGCAAGAAAGAAGAGCTGATACTGGGCTCCTTCGAAGAAAAAATTCTTCGGCGGATTTTTGGTCCTGTGTGCGAGAAAGGGGAATGCAAAAGTTGGTACAACCGCGAACTATATGAGCTGTACCAAGGTGTGAATGTACATAGTCCTAAAAGCTATGTAGGCTCGGGGACTTGGGCAAAATCCTCAGCTTGTTGTTCCTTCCCGCGGGCGCCCGTCTGAAAATGGCCAATCAGCTTGTCTGGTTGGTGTCAGCCAAGGATTTATGCTTACGCTTTAATCGTATGTCGTGATCCATTAGTTGAGGTGGGAGAAAAACCCTAAAATCGAACCTGATACCAGAGGTGGAGAGAGCGTATAGCAAACCGTGCTTCTGGTTGCAATCGGCCGGGGGTAAAACCGGCTACTAACGAGCTCCCTCAGACGCCTTGGCGCGGGTCTGTTGTAATTAGCCTTACCCAGGTATAGCGGCGCTGCCTGGGCTGACCTTGTTTTTTCCGGCTCTACTCGTGGGAACTAAATGGACACAATTAACGTTAAAATCAAAAAAGACAAAAGAGGATTTGAAATCCCAAAAACCAATAGGGAAGATTCTAGCCAGCCGGCGATGGAACTAGGCGATGACTCTAACGAGTCGGAACCTCAGTCATCCATCTCCGGCTTGGAAAAAGATCTGGAGGAGGTGCTGCTAGCTAGTGACAGTGAGGATGCGGATTGCACACTCACTGGCACTAGTATGGCCTTTAGTGAGGTGGCTGGTACTCTCACTACTGTAGACAAGGATAACGGTGGGCAGGCAGGTACTCCCACCAATATAGTGCAGGGCAAAAGTGAGCTGGCTGGTACACTCACTCAGAAAGCTAGGGGTGGTAACGAGGTGGCTGGTACTCTCGCTAACACCGCTAAGGGTAGAAAACCGACCAAGAAAACCGGGGACGCAGGTGGCAGGTACTCTGCGGCCTCCGGGGACTCTAAGGTCGGACAATTAGGGAAGGAGTTGAACGCTCATCAGCTGAGCAGGATAGCAGCACGCAACGCACGACGTAAAGTCGAAACTGCGAAGCGGAAAGTTGACCAGTTCAGCGGATGTGATGTCAAGGCTTTAAGTGCCTGGGATAGAACCCAACTAGAGCGGGCGAAGGGAACGTTGACAGCGGAGGCCGCCAGAAAATCGGTAGCCGAAGCGGGCAACATAGCCAGGGCAACCAGTCAGGCGTCCACTAGTGGACAGAGACCAGGCAATAGTCAGGGAACAGGTAAGGAGTTGGCCGTTACTGCGGAAGTCAGGGAGAAGTTCCAGAGCAAAAGGAGCAGATCTGATGACGTCGTCGAACCGAGCGCAGCAAAAAAAAGGTGAAGGCTGGTACTTCGCCTGCTGCGCACCCGGTCTTCGACCCAAAGGACGAGCTCCTTGTTGCCATCGTCAACGAGCAGGAACCGAGCGGTCGCCTGACCATGGAACAGTGGATATCTGTCGAGGAGAAGTTTCAGGATGCTCTGTGGAAGAAGATGTCCTCCACAGAGGATTGTGATCTTCAATTCGATGGCGCTGGGTGGGAAAGCGGTCGCAAGGTTGTTGCTTGTGGGAACAACGCCTCTGTTAGCTTCCTCAGGGAGTTTGTGTCGGGAATAGGTGAAGTGTGGAGCGGGGCTCAACTCAAGTGCGTGTCTGTGGCGGATTTGGCAAGGTACAATCCGCCCAAAGCTTGGGTCTGGGTTCCGCTTCCCTATACTTACCCCGAAAAACTTCTCGGTCTCCTCCACATGCAGAATAGGGAGTTGCAGGCCAACACATGGAAAGTGTTGAAGACAGGGCCCAGACGGCAATTCGGCCAGCACTTCTTGCGGGCTGATGTTCTGGCCAAAACCGGAGCAGAGCTTCCACCTAATGAAACAATTGAGGGTATAAGACCACCAATAGCCGTGGCCAAGAGAATTATTCTCGAGAATACTAAAAATAGGGCAGATCAGAGATGGGCGGATATAGTAGGGCACAGGGTCTCAAAGGCTCTGTGGCCTAAGCTAGATCGTAAAAAATCGGCTGAACTACTTAAGCTTAGTAGACCGAGGCTACGGATGGCAGTAGGTGTGCTCTCCGGGCACTGTCTTCTAAGGAAGCACGCTAAGAGAATAGGTCTAACAGATACGGACATATGCAGGTATTGCGAAGACGTACATGTCGCAGAGGATATAACTCATCTCCTCTGTGAATGTCAAGCTATTGCACGGTACAGGAGGAAATACCTTGGCAGGTACTTCTTTGATAACTTGGAGGAGGTTGGCCTCGGAAACAAAATTGCAACAATTTTCAGATTCTGTAGGGAAATTAATTGTTTGGGCGAAGTGGTTTAGGTTTTTTGACCGTTAAGGTTCCCCAGGGATGGCGATGGGTCCAATATGGTGCCTAGTCCTATGTGATGAACTCACACCCTATTCAACCTAACCTAACCTAACCTATGTAGGCTCGGGCCACATCGAGCGAATGAATAATAATGCTCCAGCTAAGAGGATCTTCGAATCCCAGCCACCAAGTTCGAGAAGACTAGGAAGTGCAAACCTCCGTTTTAAAGATCAAGCCATCGCGAATGCTAAAGCGCTTGGTTTGCATGGATGCAGCGTTCCCGGGATCGCAGAGGATGTAATCATCATCGCATTTCCTCTCGCAAATGTCCGACAAACAGCTGAGAGCGTCATAGGGAAGGGAAAGTATACACACATGTAAGTTGCTTAAATTTGCGCCTAAACGAATAATTTGTACACAGGAATGACTCGAGTACTAGACCATCTAAAGCCCTCTTCAAATATACGACTTTTTATATTTTCCACTAGAAAACGCTGCGAAGTATAGTCATCTTTTGACGTTCAAACGAAACCTTGTCGCAAAATATGTCATGTAACTAATATAACTTACCAAATTTAGCAGCCGTGAGCCTTACCCGAATAAAAGACTAAATTCAAAATATGTAATTAGAAAGAGATCATCATCATTTTGAGTGAAATGACCGATGGTCCACAGGAGACACGACTGTTCATCATAATCTAATAACAAATTTTTTGATTTTTGACTAAAATGCACCACTTCACGCCCGCCTTTTTCATAAATCTTCAAACTCTTTCACTTTAAATCTCGGACTGAGTAGGTACACTTGTATAAACAAAAGAATTCTTGTTGATAACCAACACTGGAACAGAGCGCGTGAATTCCATTGCGAATTGTTTAATTTTACTAAACTGCGTTTCAAATTTAAAAACCATTTGCCAATTTAGATAATGCTTGGCAGCATATTTCCTTAGAACAACTTTATCACTTTTCATATGGCACACAAAACAATGAGTCATTGGATACATACGCGGGAACGCGACTATTTTTTTTTTTTCACTCGGAAACTACGCTCCGCTCCTTTAATAGAAATCTCCAAGCCCCAGAGATCTTATCACACGTAAAACACAAGCAGAAGAGAGAAAAAAAAAATTGGAAATCCCAATAAAACCTGAATTCCTCTACACATGAACTCACCTCAAGTTCGAGGTTCACATTGGTGGAATTTTGAAAACAATAAAACAATGCAACTGGGCTGGACCACCGCCGAATGCACTTATTAGAGGCAGTGACTGCCATTGTACGGTGTACGGACTGGACACAACAACTGAACCACTTGAATCACAATCTACTCCAGATTTGCATTTATGTTAAATTAATCATTCACTCGTTAGAATGGAAGGGTCCACGTCCACCAACGGCAGACCATTGTAACACAACAGAAACAGCTGTCGCAGCAATCAGTGAACACAATTATTATTATTATCATCAGTGTCGGGCACAATCAGCATCCAGAGCGGGGAAATAGAGGAATTCTCATTGTTCCACAGAATTCCCCAGTCCAAGTCCCCATTGTGATAAGAACTCAAACGGCGATGTGGGTATGGGTATTTATGACACTTAACCAGACACTGACTGATGATTGCCATTGACGATGTTATTACTCATGATGGCACAGGGGTGGAGAAATATACAACTAGCTATCTGTGGAGAGAAATATATATTATACTCACTTGAGTGACTAGGGCTTTGGTCTCGGGTGTTGTACTCTCGAGGAAGACATTCTTAAATTCTCTAGGACTAGACAGTTTGAATTCCGATGCTGAGGCAATGAACGATTGAAT
This sequence comes from Cheilosia scutellata, assembly GCA_955612985.1. NCBI lineage: Eukaryota > Metazoa > Arthropoda > Insecta > Diptera > Syrphidae > Cheilosia > Cheilosia scutellata. The sequence continues at coordinate 62,455,387 of OY015314.1, forward strand.
CTCTTGCAGACTCTGTTCGGCAATCTCCGCTGACACTGAACACTTTTCGATGCGTTGTGTGGCGAGGAGTTCCACACCATTGGCACACCATTTATTAGCCTGGAAGAAAAAAAACCAATTAATATAATGTGTCTGTGAAAAATGTAAAGGGAAGGAAGTTTGAGTGGGGTTTGCTGTTTAGGTTATTCGAAACGATTTGAAAGAGACAAAGTTCTGCCGACAGGGTATCAGTGGAAGAAAATAATTTTGTTGAGGGCACTTTCGAAGCACTTGCTTAATATTGAATTCAATTTACTGAGCTGTATCACTCGCACGCCCAAATCATGTGTTGGCTCCACTCGACCTGAATTTTTCGAAGGTGAGTGCTCTGATGGGCTGTATAATAGACGTCTAAATAAGAAATTGTAAGTGGTTATGATTTGATCACACCCTATTTCGCGAAAATACATTTTTTGTAAAATATGCCACGCATTGGAATCCAATCAGACATATGAGTGGAGTCTTGAGAAAGAGTCTAAATTTTTGGAGCTGTTAGCCCACGAGGGGTCAGAGGATTTTGAGAAGAAGAAACAGCAAGTTTTAAAATGAAAACGATTGAACGATATCGTTTCGACAATAGCAGTCTCTGTCTATTACCAGAGACAGGTTTAGTGAAAACGAAAGTGGCTTTCGTTTCATATTTTACAGAATCCCACCCCTGCTTATTTAAGGGGGAGAGAAAGAGAGATAGGTGCTTTAATCTCCAATATAAACCTGACCGACTCTATCGGGTTAATACCGACTCCAGGCGAGTTTATTGTACGACAGTACAATTTTGAGTGCCCTACGTCCTCTTACCATTTCTCAGTAAGCCATAACCCTGAGTAACAAACTACTTATGACCGCTAGATTTTCGTGCATTCAGTATCTCCTTTGTGGGATAATACAGACATACCGTGTCGTTTCAACACTCACCTTTTCAACTCTCTCCATGAGTTCTCGATTTTTGCTTAGGATCTCTAGTCGCTTACACAATCGCTCATTGATAATATCACATACGCGGGCAAGTTCATCGCACTTTGGCTGTACAATCTCCCAGGGATACGCTCCACGTATACCAATCAACTGTTGTCCAGCAGAGATCACCTGCTCTGCTCGCTCTATATCAGTTTCACACATTTTCTGAAAAGTTTTCGTCTCCTTGATGAGCGTGTCTACCCGGACGACGGTTTCACCGATTTCTGTCATGTCTGCTACGGTCTTTAGATGGCCATCAAAGTTGGTCTAAAAGAAAACGCATTCCATTAGAAAATATACAAGAATCCACTAAATGCAATCAAACTCACCTGCAATTCTCGAAAGTCCTGCTCGAATCGCCTCAACTCTAGACACTGCTTTAAGCGATTCTTGTGTGTCTTCCAGAATTCATCGAATCGCCGTTCGGTCTCCTCCAATTGAACCAAAAGTCTGCGATAATCGCGACAATCATCAACAACATGTTGTGCAATATTTTGTTGATGATGCATCATCATATTCCCTGCACTGGGTCTGTTCGTTTGTTTGTTCGATTATATTCGATTTTTTTTGTTTTGTTTTGTTGGGGGGTATGTTCGTTTTATACATTTTTTTTTTGTTTTATTTTTTATTTTTTACCGCGGTGTGAAAAAACCCGACGAAAGAATATTGTTTTTTGTCGAAACAGAAAGAGAAAGAGGAGAGACAACAATATGGTCACAATGAGCGATGAATGTGTGAGACTAGCAGATAAAATCGAAAAGCGGACCGCAGGGGTCTACTTTCCCAATATAGATTTTGTAGTGTTATTTATGTTCTGTGGTGTGGAGTGAATTGTGGAATGTGTTTAAAGTGTATTTTTGAGGTTGATGCTGATGAACCTGATTAGATGGATTTAATGATTAAACAATGTAAACAAATCACACTTATTGTCTGAACGAAGCCACATCGAATTTTTACATTTAAATTGGATAACAAAAATAAAGCGCTCACTAGTGCCTCCCCCCATGAAGCGTGTGGAACTTTTAAAAATGGAATTGTATGAATAAGCTGTGCATTGTGTGTGGAACGTGAGCAAGTTTTAACGATGAGTGGTGGTGCAATGCGAAAAGGTTTGTTGTATAAATTCGAATTTTGAAATCAAAACTTGCTCAGCAAAGGTATATAATTTTGAAGTGAGTGTCTGTGTGTGATCAATATTTGTGTGGAAATTGTTTAAGCATTAAACACTGTAACTTGTAATGTTTTATACACATCATGCACAAAGCAACGTTAAGAATTTTAACAAATGAACATTTCTTTTTTCGTCAAATTTAAATTAAAATAAAATTGAAAAGGAAATTATGAACCGCATGCAAAACCGCAAAAGGCTTACTAGAGCATCTTTTAAAACATCTAAACGAAATATATATAACAACACGAACGAATACATGAATGTAAATGTAATTTTTACGATAGTTTTTCTTTCAACAAAGGGTATATACATTTCTTAAGAGAAATTTTGTTTAATTTTACAAAACCAGTGCAGAGCTATATGTATAAGAATTTTAAATGAAGGGATGACAAAAAGTTGTTTACGGATTTGTAGGGGGCAATAATTTGCATTTTGAGGTTTGATTGTAGGATGTGCAAATTTACACATATTTAGGTTTAAGTAGGTTTTTTTTAGAGCGATCATCAGGGAAGCATTCACAGCATGGAGTGCACTTACTGTATATGTATCTAAATAAAATGCTTTGTTTGAAACCCAGTTGTAAACACCAAAAACCGGTTGTGGATGCAGTATCGGGAGTCATGAAAGAGATATTCCGCTCAATATTGGTACGAATGTACGATCAAGTTGTAAGCCTTCAAAGGCTGAAGAAGTTGTCATAGTCAAAAGTAGACAGTTGACAAAATAAAATAAAGAGTCTATACCACTGGCTCTATTAGAAAGCCACATTGTTATCTTTTCATTTACATTGGAAAGTAAAAATGACCTAAATAAAAAACTTTGGCAGCTAGCTTGAACCGTGGAACGTTAGCCCTTTGAAATAATGTCGAAGTTTCGAGGAATTTTACTTCAAGCGCTGAAGTTGGCAGCAGGAAGACAAAATTAGTTATAAGTGCAAGACGTAGTTAACATTAAAAGGTAGGACACATGCCAAATAACGGGATTACCGATGTCTTGACAGACCTGTAGAACCATACTCCTGCTAATGTCCCATTACATTATCATATTAAACGGACTGTGAGAAATTTGAATACTCTCCTATATACGTATATTCATTGTACACCATGTTTACAGTGGGTTTAGAGGTGAATGAGGGCAAATCAAAATACATGCTGTCAACAAGAAAAGACACACAACCTCGACCAATCGGACTGAACGTCACGATAGACAGCTACAACTTTGAGGTGGTTAGGGACTTTTGTATAAGAAGGCAACTGACTAGTTAGGCCACATCAAGAAACACTAAGGAGACTCTATATAAGACCCTCATCATCCCAGTCATCCCAGCTCTATTGCGCAGAAGCATGGATGTTAGCAAAGACGGATGAAGATATTCTTGGTCGTTTCGAACAAAATATTCTTCGAGTGATTTTCGGTCCCGTTTGCGTTGACGGGCTTTGGAAGAAGAGATTTAACAGCGAACTCTACTAGCTGTAGAGTGACATAGACCTGGTCAGAAAAGTATGTATCAGTCGACTAAGATGGCTAGGACATGTAGAGCGATTGGACACCAACGCTCCGGCCCTACTAGTCATCGATTCCAATAACGCAGTAGAGGAAAACCTCGCCTTAGGTGGCGGGCACAAGTGGAAGGGGACCTCAACCAACTTGGAGTGCGCAACTGGAGGCGGTTAGACAAAGATCGGGCTAACAGGAGAGGCGTGTTGATTGGGGCGCAGATCCAATTCGGGCTCTAGCGCCATCTAAGTAAGTTACAGTGAACTAACTGAAGATTACAAAGCCTACAGATATAGAACATTTTTTTCGATTTTGCAAAAGTTGTTGACTTCAATATCCTATCACTATGACATGGCACATATTAAACAAACGAGACGAGAACTATTCAGTCATCAGAAAGGCTAATATAAGATACAAATTATTTTTGCTTTACAGGCATTTGCAATAAAGTTTGACATCAAACCCTCTGTGCGTAGATATGAAGTCAACGAAATCGACAGTCCAAGTAAAATCTTTATCATCGACTCTCGTTCAGAAATCATAGCATTGCTACCACCTCCAATCGAATGGGTCCCTACGCCGATGACTTTTCACTCATAAAATTATTCAACAACAGCCGCCATGAAAATGAATCATCTTTGGCATCAGTATCACCCAAAGGGAAATCTGAGGAACTTTTAATTCTCTTGAAGGTGTCGAAGTTAGAGCTATATCTAAGCTTAAACAAAGTAATAGATCTTCCAGGTCGATGTGCTATTTATTGCCTTGGTAAGTCTGGCGTTTTAAAGTCATTTACTCGGGTGGTCTAGTCTATGAGTAGAGACTTTGCTGATATCATTTGCTTCCTAGTGTTTCACTAATTTCACACAATAAAACAGTAGTGAAGTCTTGAGGCACGAAGGCAATATAAATCTCATTTTTACTTCCCTCAAAAAGCCTCCTAAAACTGTGATGTAAAATTCACATAGTTAACCACTTATCAAATAAAATTTACAAACTTGTTGTCATCCCTACAATCCATTAAAATAGAAGATAGGCAAAGAAACCAAACCAATGCCTTGGATAGTAGAAAGCAAAATGACTACGAAAAAAATACGTTACCGCTCAATGGAGCTGACATTGCCGGTCCTTTCGGAAAATTCCTTGATTTCATCATTCGACTTAATGTTGTTGAGAAGACTTTCACCGTGTTTCGCTGCGGCTAGTATTTCCTCCTGAAAAATTCGAAGAAAAAAATCCATTAGTCGAACTTTTGACAGTCACATTTCATTCGTCAAACCTTTAAACGATCATAATCAGCGCCCTGATCATCTAATAGTTTTTGGGTGGCATCTACAGAATTTGGAAATTCTGTATCATGAATTACTTGAATGAATATGTCTAGCTCATTGGACACCTGATGCGTTAGACTGGAGAACTTTTCCAATGACTAAAAGAGAGCAAAAGTATTACTATACAGAATTGCAAGAGACAATTTTTTACTAACTATTCTCTGTTGAATCCACTCATGATGCGAGTATACCAATGTTCCGCCCATGTCCGTGGTCAGTTGTGATTTCTCCAGATACTCGTGCAGATCGGTGAGCGCTGAACATATGACTAGACGAAAGCGGTACTCATCTTTGGAAAATTTTGTACTGACCTGAAAAACAGATTTATACATTAAAGGGACAACAACTACTGTGAATGGGGAATTGTTTTACCTCGGATATTGCTTTTTGAAAGAGTCCTGCGGGCCGCAGAACATAGACTACGTGCACTATTCCCGGAAAGTAGATGGAAATCTTGTGTAAGACTGCCTTGACTGATGTCCATTTGTCTTTTCGCCTGTCAATGATTAGTTGATATCCAAGATCGGCGTCTTGCATACTGGAAGGGGGAAGAAATTGGGGTTGTTATTAAGTTGGGTGATATGAAGTAATATTTTATGTGTCGCGTGAAGTTAAAAAACATGAGGTTAAATGTTAGCTGAAATATGTAGCCGAAATATTTCAATTATGTACCGGACTTCTGCAGGGATATGCGATAGCATGTGACTTCATCAATCTTGTTCTGGAGAAGACAGTTCGCAGGACAGATATCAAAATGAAAGGCACTATCTTTAAGAGATCCGTTGAAACAAATAAACATCTATCCAACGTATAGTACAAGACGTCATTATTGAAGTAGTTAAGGAGTCCAACTACCTCGGAGTAAATAGCAACTGCACAAATGACACCTTAATGCTAGAAAACCGCTTACACTTGGGTTAAAAATTCCTGACTCGAATGAGGCGAAATGATCGTGATCTACAGAGCGCTTGGTTTATACAACAGGAAGCTAAGTAAAAGGGAACGGTAAGAATGAAAAGCTGCACAGTTCGAGAGCCCATTCAGTATAAAACTAAATAACATCGAACTACCTGTGGTGTTTCTTCCAGCAGATCGTACCTAAGTCTTCGTCAGCAACCACATTATCATCAATGAACTGTTGTTGAATAGATAACAGAGAAAAAGCAAAATTACAAACGTGTCGTTAACCGCTCTCTAGACACCAACTAGCGAAAAACCTAAGCAAATCGTTCTTTGGCAAAAACGAAAACACTTCTTCCCTCCTACCATTAATAGTCAACGAAACAATTTCAAATTCTGATTTCAATGTATGTCTGCGTACAAAACAGATTTTGCTCGATTTTTCGCGTGCAAGGATTAAGTCATTCTAACCATATATTTACATAAATACTGAATTCTACAGAGTACAGTGAAGCATGGAGTAAGTAAAAAATAATAAATTACTACCTTCCATGCAAAGCGTTTATATAAACAGGGAGGGTACTTAAATAAGTGTCACATGAATACACGACATCACCATTAACCATTAACTCACAGTTAGGGTGGTAAGGAGCATTTAAAATTAACACTCCGAATTCAAAGCTATATAGGAGATATTTTGGAAGCTTCCGATTATCGATTAGTTGTTGAATTATTAAAAAGAAATTATCGATTGTTTTGGCAGGCGGTATTATTAATAGATTAACACTATCGATTGTGTGCTACAACAACATGCTTTGAACCAATAAAAGTACACGACCAAATGGATTGGCAAACACGTGTATACCTGCCGCTGGTTTCGTCAATCCTTCTATTTTTTAGAAATGGGCTCAGGGCAATTAATATTAATTGACATTAAGTCAATAATAGAATCCTGACGGACCATCACTTTCAACCACCAATGACATTAAATATTTGGAAGCCTGGCGAACTGCTCATTTCCGTAAGCTTTTAAGCAAGTTGAGTGAATGTTTTGGGGCTGTATTAGATGCTCTGTCTAGCCTGTGGTTTATAAAAAAGGAGGATTTGCTTTTTGGCTGAAATACCTCCTTTCTATTAAACTTAACTTAACTTTGAGGACCCTGATCTTGCGATATTGAATAATGTGTTCCTTCCATATTATTTACGGAATCGACTGTGACTCTAGAAAAGTGATCCACTTCGACTTGTGGTTTAGTCGATGCATCAAATAACCATTTTGGCGTGATAGGTACCGATTAGTTCACTTGGAATAATGGACTATGAACAGATTTTGCGTGTCGATCAACTGACCGGATCTTAATTTCTTTTGAGGAATCAATACAAGAATCGCACAGAAACATGGATTTGGTGTGTTGCGACCAGCATTGTCTTCTAATTTACCAAAAGTGAATGTAACGATGAAGACTCATCCGACACCACACAATGATCCTCATTTTTAAAGACAGCAAAAAGTGTAATATTACATTTCTAGGTGCGGCATAAATTTAAAACTAGTCTGTGTTTCACTGGGCGTAACTACACATTCGTTTCGCGTAGAAGCTGCGGAGATCGTTGTGCTAAGAATGTAATAGACAAAGGCAGTTACATTCAGTGAGTATCACGCACAGAATGCCATCCATGCATTTCAAAAATGTGGGCCAAAGAATATTTAAATGGCTTAGCAGCTAATTGAAAGGAATACGCTTGCTCTTTGTTGTGAATCCTCCTGGCAATATGTTCAAATACTTACGATGGCACAGAAGTTAAATATAAAATTAGTTTTTGGTAATCAGCTTCCTCCAGCAAATGGAAATTATTATTGTCTGGAAATATGATTAGAGGACATCCCTCACTGGATCTTCCACCTAAAAACAAAACAAATATTTTTAACGTGTTCATTTGCATAGAATATTTCATTGGCTCACCTGTGATAATGGCATGTTGTGGGTGTAACAAATCTGCAACATCACCAATATTTAAAGGACTTTCACCTCCATTCGTGCTACTACTCATGACAGCTGGATTGATTTGTTCCAAAAATGAACTTATACTATCCGAAGGATGGTGGTGTAGTAGCTGATGCTGTTGTAAATGCAATTGTGATTGTCCTGAGCCGTTGCTTATTGTCGACGTCTGTAGCTGTGTTATTGATGTGTGTAATAGTCCATCTGATTGATGTAAAACTGTTTGTATTGATGCTGTGCTATTAACCGATGACTGTGATTGTAGAACATGTTGGCGAGATGCGCTCATCACCATAGCTTTGGATTCGGCGAGTGCGAATTCGACATCGTTATCTGTGGAAGGATGAGAAGGTCAATATGAATGGAAATATTTAATACATTGGAAGGACAATCATATAACTTTGTAAATTGATGACAACGAAGAAGATGTGATAGAAGCACGCGAATTTAGCGTCACCTTAGTTCCATAATATTCCAGAAACACACAACATTGTCGGCACCTCATGCCCTACTTAAGTTTATACTCATTTTATTACTCTTTCGCTTCCCTCATTACCGGATTTAGAAATACGCTTCGTTTTTTTTATGAATTTGACCCAATTCACCTCACGTTAGGGTGCTTCCGTCCCACATAGCACTTCTTCAGAGAGTATAACCTCGCATCCAATTACAGCACCTAACCACAACAAATCTTTGTTCTCCCAGTGCATAACAAAGTGTAGAGGTAATCACCCCAGAGAAGCCGGGAATAAATTAAAATGAGGCACTCCTTTGGTGCACTACAACGGCACAGTGGTGTGCGTTCATTATGTGCTTGTTGTGCGGTGATTTTGTAAGAAAAAGGAGGCCTACCTCATTGACGAAGAAGGTGTGAAAAGTTCTGCAACAAACAACAAGTTGCACAATGAGCTACGGTCAGTGATGCCAACTGAGGCATAATTATGCCTTTTAGGCATAATTCCAATGCTTGAGGCTTTGAGGAATAATTTTGAGAAAAAAGGCATAATTTTTTGTGAAGTTCTTTATAATCTATCCGTAAAAATAAGTTCTGAATTTAGTAAATCTGCATTGATCAAAGTCGCTTCACTAATTTTCATTTACCACTGTTCGTCGTGCTTATTTTCCAATTATCTACGAAAGTCACTAAACCCAAACAAGAAATGTGGTAAGGGCGGCCGCACATTGGATAAGAATTTGTATCATAAGTAAACGTACGAATACTGGTCGTACGAAATCAGTGCGATTTTGTCACTATCGTAGAACCGAATAATTAATAAGAGATGAATTCAGTGAATTTCATTCATGATATTACGGAAGACTTAGGTACTTATAATGACCCCATACTGTCCGTATAAAAACCAACTTAATATATTTTCACTGCTTCATTTCAACGCACGAAAGTGTTTAAGAATTCCAAACAGTTCGGATGGTTTTCGACTTGTCGGAACTACACGTACGTATACGTACGACTAACCCGCGGCTCTGCGAAATAAGGCCCCAAAAAAATATGAAATAAGGCCCCACAAAATTATACAGGAAACAACAACAACGATTTTTAATACAATTTGGGGTGTTATTTCCTTTTTTGGGGCCTTATTTCCTAATGAAATTTGAGGTATTATTTCATTATGAAATAAGGCCCCAAAAGAAGAAATGAAATAAGACCCCAAACGAAAAACGAAAATGTATGCAACCTGCAACCTCCCTGCCTGGGTTTACTGTCAAGATTTGGGGCCTTATTTCATCTCAGTGGGGCCTTATTTCATATTTGAAATTGGGGAATTATTTCATTATGAAATAACACCCCAAATTTGGGGCCTTATTTCATTTTCGCTTTTGGGGCCTTATTTCCTGCAGCCTTAACTCGCATCCATGCGGGCTCCCATATCCATAGTACTACTTAGAAAGTCGGGATCGTTCGTCTGTTTTCATACCTGTGGCCTATTTCACCAACTTACAAATTTGTATTTGCAATTATTTTTTGACAATTTTGCTAGACAAAGAGACAAATTCTGTTTCACCACAATTATTCTTAAAGCAAATTTATAATTTTTCTACAGATTTTGTGAAAAAAATATGTACTTGTAAATACAAATTTGTAAGTTGGTGAAATAGGCCACTGATCGCACGAGTCAAATTTGTACGAAAACACGTCCAATAGGTCTTTAAGTCTTAATTATTGTTTTTTTCTTAACTATGTGCCTACTAATTAAAGTTGAACACATAAATTGAAACTTTATTCGTTATTTATCTTTTTGACCAAAAAGGCATAATCTGTTTGAAAAAGGCATAATTTTTTTCGGAATGAGGCATACAAACTTCGATCCGGGTTGGCAACACTGGCTACGGTACACTGTATATTTATGAATGGATGGCGCGAAGCGTTAATGCCCTCTTATCAAGAGCGTGCCGAGAGAGAGAGATTAGAAATTCTCGGTCCGCTTTGTGTTGGGTCTTATTTCGAAACTTGAAATTCGAATAATGATAATTTAGTGTATTTCACGCATTCATCACTTGGCTTCTTATTATGCCGTCACCTAGTCTGACTGTCAGCCGGCGTGCCGTGGAGCTGGATTACAGAGGTGTGAAAGAGGCGCGAGAATGATTGTTGTTTTTATTGGTTTGTTGTCAGTTTTTTTTTTTTTCTTTTCTCGGAAAACTGTGGAAGAGAACCAAATAATAAGTCTTGTGGGTGTACAACAACAAATTATACGCATTCGAAAGTTTATGATGTTTACAGCGCAGCCGACAGTAATTGTCGACTGATTGAGCATAATAAGATGAAATGAGAGATTAATTTACAAGATTCGATATAGACATTGTAAAGTGAAATGTTGTACTTGAAAGTGATACAAATTCATAATGATGTCTTTCGTCATTACAGATCATTCATTATTCGAGATCGTCAGCGAAAATTCAATTCATTAAGCCCGCGAAGCCAAAAAAAAAAGAGTCCTTAATGAAAATACTGGATACCCAAGTGTGGCCCATGGACCATCGGTTTTCCTTTTTTTGTTAAATATTTCTTTTGGGAAGGCTAACGAATAAAAGGCTTCAACAGCTTCTTCAGAGATGCTTTCAGCAGGTGTTAGTTCTGTTGTAAGTTATAGTCTTCTGAAAATATGTCCACAGGAAGCGAAATAGGAAATTAGCTTTTACTGTAGCCAAAGGATTTTTGGATAGTGTAGGTACTAGTAGGTGGTGTGCATCGGTTTTCTGTCTTTAGGATGATAAGGAGTCGCATTTCAAGGAATAATTTCGTAAAGCTCTTCTGAACATCTGCAGTGGTTGTACCTACAGAATATAGACATAGGTTAGTGAAAATTCTTCTGGGCGCCAGCGGTTATAGATTTGATGTTAGTGTAGGATCTTAGTCGAACTGCTCGTCTCTGTATGCTGTCAAGTAGATGATTTGGGGCCGACCTTCATATTTGAGAGCAATATTCGAGAAGGAGGAGTTGTTTTGAGCTCAAGTACCTCTTTGTCTAAATAGGTAACTTAACCTTACCGCTGATCTTGGGATATTGGATAAGGGGTCCTGCCATGTTATTTCCGAACGAACTGTCACTCCAGTGCATGGATTCCTTGGGATAAATGGACTGGTGGTCCATTTCAATTTGTGGTACAGTCGATGCATTTTTCTTTGTAAAAGAAGTGAGCTGAGTCCTTTTCCCCGCTTTATGATTTTGTTTTATTCCCAAAAAACACAAATTACAACTTAAGTTTCATAACAATAACGTGTTTTTACGTGTCCCGAAAAAAGCTTCTCAATTCAGCTATTCGGACTCGGCATAAAATCGTAGGTTCCTTCCACTGACATAATATTATAATAATTATGGATTGAGAGTCGGCAACATAGCGCTAGCTCTCGTGGTTCAGACCGGAATAAATTGTAAACTCACGCCCAGGCCCAATAGGTGTCAATTTGTATGAACTGACATTTCACTGGCAATCCATTAGTACGTTAATGGTCTCTTCTACTCGCCCGATGCCCATAAAATAAAAACTCACACAAACGAACGATTGTGAAAAGCTGGAAAGCTAGGATCGTCTACGGACCTGTTGCGTAAATTTATTTATGTATTACGTGTAGCCTTCGATTTTTGTTTTAGACCGGCGGAGTTTTATTTAAAAAATAACACTTTAGAACACTATCGATCAGAATACGTATAGGTATCTCTGAAACACGCAGCAATATTTACGTTCTATATAAACGTGCAAACATTTTCAAAGTAAATCACGACGATAATTGGCTAATTATTCGCAAAGTTCCACATACTAATGACATCTGGGCACGAACTTCTTTATTCGGCGAGTATAATAATAATACTAATTAACTACTGGCTGTGGTATTTTTGTGTTCTTAAAATCACGAGAATTGAAAACACTCAACTATGGCAATTCACTATAATTTGTAGTTTTAATTAATATGCGAACTGACGTATATATGTTTTCTCAATTAAGAAGAAAGAAGGTGATTCGCTTCAATAATTACTAAGCAAACGAGACAGTGGTTGTCATTAATAACTATTAGTGCAACTTAAGCGAGAAAATATTCCAACACCTGACATTTCGAATACAGTACAAAAGATAAGTATGATTGGAAAATAATTAGCAGAGAAAGACTACGATTAATAATAAAGAAGAAAGAATATTCAGCCCAGCAAGTCTCATATTCTTGTCGTTTTAATAATAAATAAATAGGTGGCGCAACAGGCGGTAGACACCCTAGGCCTAGCTTCTCGCAACCATTCGTTTGTGTGAGTTTCTATTTTTGGGACGAATGGAAGGGACCTACAATTTTATGCCGATTCCGAACGGCTGAATTGAGAAGCTTTTTCAGGACAGTTATACTCTCGGATGTTTGTCAGACGTTCGCGAGAGGTGGCGCAGTAGAAAAAAACACTAAGATGTAATTTGTGTTTTTCCGGGGATCGAACCTGGGATCCCTCGCACAGCTCTTGTCGTTTTCCATTGGTCAAAAAGAATCGTCCGGGAGCGTCCGGAATCAAGAAAATCGCTTCTGAAACCATTCCATTGGCGGAAAAAACACTCTTCTGTTGATTCTGAGAAGAGAATTTATGTCGTTTTCGATTGGTAATCCAGAACCGTCCCGAAGTAATCCGAACGCTTCTGAAAGCGTTTGATTGGCACTCAACTGACAGTTCTTCTACTGAAAAGAAGAGAAATTTGCTTCTGGGTTTGAATTCAGAATCGCGGAGAGTTCTTCCGAACGCTTCTGGATTACCAATCGAAAACGACATTAGCTTCTCGATTTGAAGTGAGAATCCACTTAAGAAGCACTTACACAAGTGCATTTATATATTTTATACAAGGCAAATGACAGCAGCCTTACATTAATTTTTGACATTTCACCAATACCTGAGTAGAGTCGACCAGAAGCAGTTTCCTTCCCTTGTTCCATTGGATTCTTTTTGCCCAATGGAAAACGACATTAAAGAAAGACATCCCATCTCTCATCAAACTTGGGAGCAGCGTTACCGATGGTCAAAATAATAAAGTCGCCAAAAGTTTAAAAAGTGGCCTAATACAAATAAAACTTAATACTCGCTGTATTTTGAGCAAAACCTGTTTTTCTTTACTTTTGTCGTACGAATAGAGAAGACTGTGGGATGAATTCTTTCTCAGAGAGATAAACTTACGAAAAAGTTAAGGAACGCTTTTGTAGTAGGTAATCCATGAAAAATGACAGATGCATTTTGTATTTTCGTAAAGTGCAGTATGTGATGTGACCTTTTTGTTTGTCAATTCATATATTGCCAGTGGTAAAATATTTGTAATGTCTGATAAAGGCGAATAATTTCCTAATTTGTTAGCAATATTTATCTACCGCGGCGAAAGTGATTCGGAATTAATCGAACATCTTTTTGATGAAGTCAAACCACAAATGAGAATATTAATTGCACGTATTATGCCAAATAGAACGACAAATTTTAAATCATCTGTCAATTGTCAATTGTCAAGTGGCTGACAGCTTTTTCAATTCTTACTACCAGAAATTGGTTGAGTAAAAACTAGTAAGATTCTCAGTGAACGGGTAATATCTTGCTCTCTCAAATCCGCTCCCTTTTACGAATTTGGGGCCAAGGAACGTCATTAAGCAAAAAATTCTTAAAATTTAAAAGTAAAGGAAGAGAACTATTATGTAGATATTTATTCTTTTAGTAACAAAATAGTAACAACATGACAAATATAAAAAAAGAAACAACAAAAGGTAGCAGTTGGCTAATCTTAAACCAAAATTCTTTAGCATTTGGTTCTTCAAAGTAGTTAAAAAACGTTCATCACTTGAAACTTCCTTCAGTAATTTTATTCAGTGATCATTTGCTCTGTGCATTTATGGATACAGAGAATATTTGTTTGAGTTGTTTTTAGGATTGCTTTTATGGAAATAGTCGCCCGAAAGTCGCCAATATTGTAAAAAGGGCCCAAAACAGAGAATTTTCGAAAAGTCGTCGCCTGGGGCACAGAGATCAAAAAAGTCTCCAAATGGCGACTACAGTCGCCCATCAGTAACGCTGCTTCGGAGATTTAGATGTCCATGCTTACAAACAGCGAAACTCTTCAGAACGGGGTTATTTTCCCTCTGATTCCGGTTATTGTTTTAAATGAATTCGTTCTGCTCCATAGAAACAGCGGCGTCATCAAAACCACTGCTGTTGGGAGCGGATAAAGTCACCTTAACACTCAGCCCTTATAAGAACGCCGACAACCAGGAACTGTTTCATGCAGAACCTGAGCTACAGGTCATAGTCTTACTTGATCAAATGAAAACGGCTATACTTTGGGGTAGTGGACACAAATCAAAATCACATTTATTTGAACAAAAACTATGTTTCGTTTTCTTTGTTGGAACGAAAGAGAAGCATGCCATGTGCAAGTGAAAGCAATCAACAGCGACTATGTTTTCCGGAGGAAATGTGCAGATGACTAATGAGAAACATAGACGTGTGGCTGTGGCATCATTGTGAATACAAATTGAATGCAAGTAATTCTAAGTAAGAATTGCCTTTGTCAATATGATAGCGATAGTCTATACTCTATAGTACATAATCTATCCAAAATTCTATTACCGCATACTTGGCAAAATAATGGAGCTATTCAAATACACAAACCCATTTCATCTAAATAAGCACAGTTTATTTTATGCCCCTATTATGTAAGACAACTCAACTTAGTTGAGTTGAGTTGTCTTCAATTCAACTCAACTTTCACACAACCCAAACTAACTAACAACTTATAGATAACCCCTACCATCTGTGTTTTGACAGACAACTTTTCTATCAAGGTTGTGTACTACAATACGGACAATACCGAATTTTGAATTAAATAAAACCAAGTGACAACTGAACTTTAGTTATAGTTGTCTTACATAATAGGGGCATTAAATGTAGACCCAAGTTTCTGCGAGCAATCAGAAATGTCTAGTTCCTTCGGGCCCTCGCCTAGATATCGACATATAAATTTGCAATTGTAAACTTTTCGCTATGGTTTTAGCTATGGCCCAGATCCATCCCGTACTCTAGCGAACCTAACCTAATTTAGTTGTATAACTTTCCGCACAGAAAAATCAATCTAGTTATCTATACACAAACATAACCTCTAAAGCGCTTTGAAGCTAGTTTTTAAGAAACAAATTGAAATCGGATACACAAGTATATGGCCAGCATGGAGTTCGTTCCTCATAGCAAACGCAACCAACGCCCTTTTCGGAGTACTGGATTCCGTTCACATTTTTCAAAGATCTCCATTGAGAACAGCTTGTCTTGACTGGTGATCAACGTCCAGCCCAAACGGTAAGAGGTAAGAAGCTGAAATTTCGATTTGGGAGAATTCGAACACTAAAAGGGGTCAAGTGATTCTTATTTTTCATCTGATCCACTTCAAACTCGGTTTATGCACTCGATATAAGAAATAGAGAAAACCTATTTCTCCGATTTTGGAAAGTTTGCTTTGAGCCCGAGTTATTTATTAGCGATGGGAAAAGGGAGTTTTCAGTTTGCAAGGGGGACATTTTTTCAACCTATCGAGCGAGTAGCAAAGCACACTAGATACTTCTGAAACGACAGCGAAGCCACTAATAATAAAAATGCTAGTATACGTTTAAAAACATTATTATAAACACCAACATCATAATCACTCTTTTAACAGCTCATTGCCTTATTCCGTCCTAGTTAGTGCCCCACCTGGCTCGTTCGTTAGGCCCTAGTTATAGCTATCATTGAAATGCATCATTGAAAATTTAGTTTTCCGATTTTAAGACGAATAATCAAAAATTATTGCCTTAAGTTGGTATCAAGATAAAGCTAATCAATTGTGGAATTTGTTTACGAAAGAAATTACTTAATTCTGATTAAAACTTTTCTTTAAATCCAATTTTATTATTTCACTGATCGAAATCGATTTCAATGAACAGGTGATTCTCGTTTCTCTAATTTGGAACCCAATCGTTTCACTGATGTGTTCGATTTTCATTCTATTCTCAGCTGTCAGTTTTGCTTTCAATGATCAACTCTAACCTCAAAACCTAGACTTGTTTGTTGAAAAGTCACTGACAGGTACTTCCACTGACAGGAATTTTTCAATGATTGCTATAACCGACTTGTCAAAAATATGAAACCACCATTCCACTGATTTGTTCCAATGATGCATTTTAATGATAGCTATAACTAGGGCCTTACCCTCTATCTTTTTGTTCTCTACTCCGAGTCTATCCTGTTCCTATTCGTATTCGTTCCTGTTCCATATTTTTCATTTTGTTTCACCATACGCGCGTTTCCTGTCGCCTTTTCGTTTCATGGGAGATCGGAATTGTAGGTACTGACCATAAAATGTTTCACTTCAATAGAATTTGCGAACGCATTACAAATTGCTTTTGGTATTATAGGTTCGACTGTTTACATGGTTAGGTCACGATATAATTAGAGATTAGAGACTCGCCTTCGCTATTGTTCGAAATTTTGCATCGCATTTTCCAATTTTTAATAGTAGTTGTGTTTTGAGTCATTAAACTGACCAGTTGTATGTATCTACACACGGACACGTTATTAAATGAAATATGTGGTGTGGATGCACGATTAAATGCTACTTTTCTTAGAACTCCCGATCGATAACACTCCGCAGTATAAGATAGCACTCCAATAAATGACATATTGCATCGATGACTGTATCCACTTTTATGTTTACCTATGGCTATGGGCTACAAATGCTAAGCCCAATCCTTGCAATTTCTGGAACTGCAAGTTGAAATAAACTGAACAACAAAGTAAAGTTAAACTCACTACAAACATAACAAAACAACTACCATAAACCTTACCGCAGCAATAGCATTTAAAACGGCCTTCCGTTGCAGACATATTCGAATAGATTTACTATCAACAAATATTTACGAACAGCTTAATCCACAGTAAAAATAAATTGTTTAACAGGAAAACACTACCATATGGCAATTTATAATATTAACCATGAATTTGAATCGCCACTGGCACTGGCACACAAAAAGGTAATCAAAACAAATCTGAACCAAAACACAAATGAATGCGACCCGACCCACGACCACGACGATTGCGACGACACACAAAATCCGGATGAGCAACAAAAAACAAATAATAAAAAATCTAATTTATTATATAAGACACAATAAAATTTCTAACTTTGTTTAGATGTAGCGAACGGATTTAGATGACACTTTAAAGAGAGTTAAACGACTCTAAAACCGCAACACTAAGTCCAGAGCACTATCTGAATCCAACTAACGGCGTGTATCTAAATTGATTCTTTCAACGAAAAATCAACTTTTTTTTCTCAGCGATAAGGAAATTATTTTCTTTTCTTCTTTTCGAACGAAAATAGAAAATGAGGGAAATATATTCACACAAAAACCAGATAAAAATATATTCATACCGATGCCAGAATAAGTAGCAACTTCCATACTAGCACAATATAGTACCGCTCGCTAGGCACAGTACACGCTGACGATAATATCTATAAAAGTATCTAGATATAGAGAGGGACTACCGCAGTAGGTAATTGATTTCAATTAATATCTTTTAATGCGATTGGGGAGAGCATCACGAGGAATTCGAATTATATAAAAAATTATGATCATATTCGATCATCAACTCGAAACATAATCAGCGGTCGTTACAGATAAATGTGGATGTATTTTGTTCACTAGGTATAGCGCGAACGCTTTTGAATCATATGCGGCGAGCAAGTGTCAGTGTCACTGTCCACAATCAATTACAACTGTCACAGCGATTATGACTTTTAATGCAAAATTTATGATACCACCGGGATCGGGAACGCTCTGTCGTTCATAGACAATAACAGTAGAGAATAAAAAAAAAACACTTCTTCACTGGAAGCACTAACGTACACTTGTAAACTGATCGGATGTAGCCAACTGGCAAAAGCGCAAAGCACCTGAACTACCTTTAGATACATTTGCGCGAAGCACATAAAGTACCGGGTACGAGTAGACGTATTCGTATTTGTATCTGCAATTATAACACATGAAGTGGCGTTTTTTTTTTTTTGTTTAGTGATTCTCTCTCAATTTTTCCACATTTTCTGTACATTTTTGCGAATTTACTTCATCATTTCGGAATTTCTATTATGCGATGTTCTTTTCTATGAATTTTTCTGTTTTGACATGCGTGGACTCTAAATCAAGTACATAATGCATACACCAGATGTAGTACTTGTCCAAGTTGGTCAATGTCAACACAGTAAAACAACTGCTGATATAAACAACATCAAAGGCTGACATTTTGTTCTGGTTCAGTGGAACCCAAAGAGGAAAGATACGATAACAATAACACAAGAATAACCGCCACAGATGGCGAACGTAAAACAAAACAAAAGCCAAGAATGGAAGACCAAGTGGGATGCAGCAACACACTTGATGCTGTCGGATTGGTTTTGATGTGCGGGACTAGAGGGAGCTGGTTGACGTAGGTAGTGTGTGTCTCTCTATATATGGGGAAGTGAAGATCGCCAGTAACAGGTGAAGCGGCATACGTAACCCGATTATGGTTTCTAGATTGATTGACGTTTTTATATAGTAACTTTATATCTTGTTTTTATTTCTAGATGAAAAAAAACGCGAACAACTCGTGTCAACATGAAGACGTCAGATGATTTATTTTGCGGTGCATATAGAGATTAAAATTGTTGTCAAACAAATTTACGATGGCGCTCGGCGGCCACGGCACGTGCTAGTGAAATCCACAATACAAAAAAACCACGTGCGTAGGTGTATATGCATCTGTTGAATACATTTTTGAAAATTTATTTGAAATGCCAGAATTCCATGAAGAATTTAGTGATGGGAGCAATCATGCACCCGAAACCAATCACATGCCGAAAGTAGAAAAGTTTAACAACTTTTTGTTTATGCGATTTGGAGCACATTTTTCAAAACGGTTTCTTATGAGAAAATATTTGGCTAAATTTAGCAGCTATACCTACATCCTACATATATTGGAAATATTTAGAATATTTTGAATTTGTTTTCCATTAGGCAACATCTACTTCTTGTTCCTTATTGTTCGGCGGGGTTATAGAGTTATAGGAATCATAATCCTCCCACTTGTGGGGTTCGCCAGGGCTAGGTCGGAGTGGATCAGAGAATGGTCAGTACAGGCACTCTGTAATTTTTTGGACTAATTCGATACCCATTTCCCTCCAAAACATCCACCCATAAATCAAGTGCTTGTTGCAGGGACGTTTATGCTTACTTCTGATGGGCATCGTCAGCAAAGAATAACTGACGCACTTTGGGGTCCGTCACTTTCATAAGAATCATGATTCATCTAGAACCGTTGTTTCTTATCTTTTTCCAAAACTCAGAGGGTAACTCGTCCGGCCCAAATGTTTTTTCACTTTTTGGAGGATTTGACCGCTTTTCCAACTTCATCGACTGATATGTCATTTACTTCTTCATAGTTAGGAACGGCTCTTGAAAAATATAGCCGGGGAAACTGTTTGTTTAAAAGTTCGTCACAATACTATCGCCACATTTGTATAGATCTTTTTCGTCGTCCACAAGGAGTTGGCCTTGAGGATTGGTAAAAAACTTCGGAAAACGAATTTCCTGAGCATTTCCTCCTCTCTGGGTGGTTATCTTGAAGATGGTTATACTTGTACCCTTGTTTCAGTTGTTATGTCCCAGCTCGTGGACAGCCTGGTTGGAATCAGTAGGAGAAGAAGATATTTCATCCGACTATTGATAAAGCCCTTCCATACTCTTTGCCCGAATTTGGAGACACTTCTCCTTCACGATACCTTTGCAACGTTTATATTCCAGTTCGAAGCGAGCTTCATCATCTCGCTGTTATTATAGCAGGGACTTTGACCAAGCTTCAGCCATCATAATTGACGCAAGACTTCAACATTTTGAAGGACGTTTATGTGATGTAATAAAGAGGCTTTCTAATGGGAATGATAGTTTTTTTCTTTGGTTCCTGATAATATGTAGTATTCGTGTCAAGACAACAATACGAAGATGACGAAGGAAACCTTGTAGCCACAGTCGGTTGATTCGGGCTAGGTAACTCCAATGACAACGGCAAGCGATGGGAAGGAACAAGATTCGATACGGTTTTTGACATATCGACAGACGTTCAATCGGGTTTAGCCACATTGCACATTATGTATCTGGCTTGCCCGACTCTGATTCATAAACTTGTATATTCACAGCTGAATGATTTAGCATAAATCTGTCGGCAGTCTCAATGCACAAGTCATCATAAGCATATTCTATGCCTTAGCTTAGTTCAAGTCAAAATGACAAAGGACCAATTTCTCAGTAATAAAAAAACTAGTCCAACTTACTGTCTAACTCAAAATCATGAATGGAATCATATAACTCTCCTTGCGTATTAGTCCGACGTACAACAAAACGCATTCCCAACAAACAGTCACCTACCATTACACCAATCCATGATGTAAACCTCACTCCCTTGGGTGATATATAAAATGTGCAAAGCTCATTTTTAGATCACATGATCAAACTCCGATAAAACTGTCAAATGGAATTATAGCCACTTAGATAGCAACATTGTTTCTGCCATTGTTTGCGCTGAACAATTAATGTCAGCTTGTGGGATATTTGTCTCTCATTGAATTAAATAATTGAATGTGTCTCCGCGCACGTCGGTCGACATCATGTAGGTACCCGCACAATATCGAAGTAGCAAATAGAATCCTCATGTCATGTCGTAAGCGATTACAGCATATTCGCAGCTGTCAGTCAAATGCATCATGGTAAAAAAAAAATCGCAATCCAAGCGAAAAACTAGAACTCAGCTGTGTGGTCTCTGTTCCGCATTCTCATAATAGTCGCGCTGACAGCGCTGTAATTGTCACTGAGTAATAAAAGAATAACGGCAAAGAATACAAGTAATAAGTCCAATTGAGAACGAACGCACGCCCAAGCCCTGAAGTAAGTCTTTTAATCGCTCGAGGCTTTGACAACATGTGCTTAAAGGGATTTTACGTAACATGAGATTGTTTTCAAGCTTTATGCTATAATGCTTGGATGACTTCGTTGACGATGACAGGGACTACGTCAACATAAGGGGCGCCTAGATAAAAAAAAAATAATAAAAGGAATATGCCCAAGTAACTTGAGAATGATTTTGCGAAAGTGGTATAAGCGCTTGAGTCAGCACTTCGCAGGGATGGGTATAGTGGGTGGGGTGCATATGCCACTATTCATAGTTTCGTTTATTATTCCACCCTCAGGTGTGGGGTGGCCGACCGAATGAGTGGGTGGGGGTTGATAGGTTGAATGTACACCTCGAGAACGGTACATAGTTGTCTAATGAATTCTGTGCTCAAGTGGACAGTAGACAATGGTGCTTGAGTACTTCTCTACATGGATGGGCCACTTCAGAGATGCTGGGTGTGTGTCGTCTCCTCCATCATCCACATGCATTGACACGACGAGTGAGTCGGCAGCTCAGATAGCTGCTTGCTACTTGTTTTATAATTTTGTTCTCTATATGACGTCTGAGGGGGCTAATTGAGAGAGGCATACATATATGTTACGTATACGCGGGCACGGAAGCGTTTCTATAATGCAGCGCAAATGTCAAAGATAAGTATTACTTATAAGGCACACAATTGATGCTT
Source organism: Cheilosia scutellata (assembly GCA_955612985.1). Classification (NCBI taxonomy): domain Eukaryota; kingdom Metazoa; phylum Arthropoda; class Insecta; order Diptera; family Syrphidae; genus Cheilosia; species Cheilosia scutellata. The sequence goes on from OY015314.1 coordinate 62,477,445, forward strand.
CGAAGGACGGGGTGGTAGGCTTTGTTAGGATGATTCATTCAAGAAATACTAATTTTAAACAAAAAATTTACATTTTGGCGAACATCGTCAGGCCCATTTTCGTAAAAATCATAGAATATCAAGAATAAAACCAAGACGTTTGATTGTTATCGAACGGGTATAATGTGCTAGTCGCAAGCTTTGGAACAAAAAAAATTTTGTAAATCTTCGAGATAAGTGCATCCAAAGAATATTTATAACTAACTAGCGGACCCGGCGAACTTCGTCTCGCCCCAATTTAACGCCTTCAAATTGGTGTTTTTTCTAAACACAGATAGTGGAATCGAAATCCGTAGAGAGCGATGTGATAAACAATGTTTTTCAATTTGTTTTCCGGCGCAAAAACAAACAACGAAGACGGTTTGCCAACACGCGAACAGGCAACGTACAGCTGACCGTGCGAAAAACAGGGAAATTCGAGATTAATCCCACAGACTTCCAAAGATTGGTCTTGCGATTATTATTGATTGTCATCGCAAAAGCCAATCGAACAGGGAACTGAATCCGCTTGAATTGGAATGGAAGATCAGTTGGAATAATTGGAATTCGTGGGATAAGGTCTTCCTCTCCTTTGAATTTACTCTTGATGATCGTCGCTTGAATCAATGTGATTCATCAGTTTCTTGAAGGACAACCGCGTACCGTTGCACAATTTCGGATGATTCAGATTTCACATGATTATGATCGATCCCACCTTCAGCTGTAAATTATGCGGTGGAGTTCCTGGCACATCAAGCGAGTTCAAAAATTCCGTCGGATAGTTGGTCGCTTCATTCTCGTCGGTCACGCTGTCAACCGATTTGTACGAATGCAGTTCTCCAGCGATTTGACTTTGAATAAAGAAATTCAAGCTATCGACGTCTTTATTCTATAATTTTGCCCGTTCACTAATCCAATAGAGATTTTTATAATTTTGTGCAATTCCGGGGAACATTTTTGTAATAAGTTCCTCCTTCGACGATGTGAACTCTTAAAAAAATGTCCGGGAACGATATCAATCCAATCGAAACATCAACGGGAATTTGGCCATTGACAAGCGCAAGCAGGTTAACTTCTCCACCCAAAATGCACGCAAAACGTCTTTTATCACTATGAATTTCACAATTATCCGAAATTTTCCAAGCTTTACAACGAATTTTTCGCCTTCCTACATCATTTTCCATTCGAAAATCCATTCCGGAACAAAATTTCCATACAAAAAATCAATTTTCGATTTTTCCAATTTCCCGACTTTTCCGGAAGGTTTTTCCAAAATTTTCTTTCGGAATAACCTTCTCCTGGCAATTACGAACAACTGAAAAAAAATTTGAGCCAAATCGGTCCAGCCGTTCTCAATTGATGAATTACTATACATTTTTGCCACCATTTTTATATACAGTGGCCGGCACAGGTATTTTGACAAAACTAAAGTTAATTCTGGTCATAATTTGAAACTTACTTCATGTAAATTTTAGCACCAATGATAAGGTCATTTAAATTTCGTTTGAATTCGTTTCGTTTCCTTAACCCATTAAGTACCCATTTAAACATTTTAGAATTTACAATTTTTGACCACTTTTTTGGCTTTTTTCCTCGGTATCAAAAAATGCAAAAAGTTTCTCCAAACAATTCTAATAGTGACTGCAAAAAAATGTTTTCAAAAATCCCTTCGCTAATATTTTTTTATAATTTTTTGAAAATTGCTAAAAACGACTATTTTAGCCACTTTTTCCTCTTTTTCATACAAAATTTTTCTGAGATCATCCCATTCAAAAAATCATAAAAAATATTAGCAAAAAGATTTTTGAAAAAAAAAAAAAAAATTTTTTTTGCAGTCACTATTACAATTGTTTGGAGAAACTTTTTGCATCAAAACATTTTTTTTTTTTGACCGAGGAAAAAAGTCCAAAAATTAGACTTTTACAAAAGTTCTAAATTGGTACTTTATGGGTTAAGGAAATGTTTGTATCATTCAAACGGAATTTAAATGACCTTTCCATTGATGCCAAAATTTACATGAAGTAAGTTCAAATTTATGAGTAGAATTAACTTTACTTTTGTGCAAATAATTTTGCCACTGACTGTATTATTTTTTTCTTTGGTTTCAGATCAAACTCTTGTATTAAGGGAATTTTAAAAATAAATATGTAATTGTTTCTTGACTTTTTCTGATGATAAAATCATCGAAAGGAACCGATTAAAATTCCCCCATTTATATATGTTAGGCCCTTATAACACAAAGACCGCTGCGACGATTTTAAGGAAGTTTGGAGTGCTCTATTTTTTCTATTTTACAGACACTATCTGAACGGATATATTGTTTTAAAAATAGTTTTTGTCACAAAAATGTTGTCTGAATTAATTAAAACTACTATACAATACTGAAATATTAATGTTACTTCTACATTTAACCTCTTTCAGAACAAAACCTCGTTTTAATTAATAGATACCACAATAAATCACAAAGAAGTAAAGTAAGCCAAATTGATTTGCCCAGGCCCACCCAGCCATAGGCAATTGAGTGAATTTTTTTTTTTAAATAAAACTGCTTCACATAGAACGATGTCATAAATTATTTGATAGAAAAGTGAACGCAAACAATGAATTACTAAATTTATGACTTAATAAACTGACAGACTTACAACACTTCACATCACAGCACTTAAACCATTTTAATTTCGACCTCAGATAACGCTTCATGTTTGTTTGTTTTTGTTATAATGTATTTTAAATAAATTGTAGGTAGATAATTCTTGAAAAGTATATTTCACTCTTAACAAAAGACACTCTGTTACTAAACTAAGCTCCCGTCAATGATGAATCAATTGAAAAATATTTCTTCACTCTTTTCAATGCAATTTTTTGCATCCAAAAAGAAAATAATATCAAACAAAATTATTCGCACGGTATGTCTTAAAATCATTCACGTCAGCCAAACCTGCTCCGTTCAAAAGTGCTAGCGATTTACTAATTAAATCTTCGACACCTTCATTAGCTGGCTTAAACGATCCTCACATTGAAGGGAAAACGATTTTAATTGTTCGCTTTATCTTGCGGTGGAGGGTATTCATTTGCATGATAGCTTGGAGTTGGCAATTACTTAATAAAATATAAAATAAAAATAGTTTCAAAATGAAAAGCCATCGGAATTCTCTTCAGATCCAATTGATATGCAAAGCGTCAATTTATGACAATTAGTGACTGCCAACAAGCATTAGTGGGGAGAGTTTACTGACATCCGTTTAATGGCGGAGACTCAAAGTCTCTGATAAATCGGTATGCGATTGAAACACACAATCAGCGTTCCCTCCCTTTTGGTTGGGCAGAGTTCTCATCTCGGAGGAAAATAGTACTCAAATGGCTTCCAAGGTAGTACGTCTCACAATGCACCTAAACTAAAGTGTGCTTTCCAGTTATAAGTATAAAAGTGGTCAAAACTAGAATTTCTATCAATTTCCGCAATCAGTAATCTATTGACGTAATAACACCATGTGACCGTGCTGATTTTGACAGACAAATTTGATAAATATAGTGCCTAAATGTGGTGTGGCGATGTATATTTTTTTTTTATAGTATGATTTGTTTTTCTATAAATTTCTAAGGTGTAGTTTTATTGTTTTTGAGACTACATTCTTTAGTTAAAAAATATCATAATAAACTGAGCTGTTTTTTCCAAGCGGTTAGAATTCGTATATTCAAACAATAACTTTTAAGGCTAATAATGTATTAGGGACGTTGTTCAAAAAGCTATAATTCCGACCAATGTGACTAGCTATATGGTATTTTCTTAACATTCATTTCTAGAAAATTCGACTTTAATTTCCCAATATAAATTGTTTTCTTACTTTTACAAATTCACAAATAAATAAAGACGAAGTTAGTTTTCCTTTATTTCATAACAATATGTATGTTGTTTCGCATAGCGAATTATATCTGATTTGTTAAACATCAAATAAATTTGTATGAAAACAAAACCATTTTTCACAGTATTCTTTAAAAACGTTTGAAAAAGTGAAAAATACGAAAAGCATTGCAAAAATTGCGCAAACATAGAAGTTACCTCCCCAATATGTAGTATGAAAATAAATCAAAAAGGCAGTGGGCAGGTTCACCAGTCAATTCTTGGATTTAGCTGAAGCTTTGACTTAGTTCCAGTAATCCAGTGTATACAGAGTCAACTAAGTTTCAAATAAATAGTTGAAAATCGAAGAAATCCTCATTATTCCTGAAAGTTTTATGTAACGGAGTTTACTCTACTCAGTGCGTCAGTGCTTGACCATTCTAGCTCCATTAGTAAATAATATTTATTGAGTAAGTTACACATCTTCTTTAAAAAAAATTAGGTACATATAACATTAGAATTCACAGCTTACAGTTTTAATTGCACTATAATGTCCATTGTTCTTTTTCGTACTATTATTGTATTATGCACATTTCAACAACTTTTAAAGAAAACAAATCTCTCACTATATAAAGTAAATTTTTGTTCTCATATAAAACGTGATTTGTGATTTTGTGTTATAATTGGGCACTTTTTAATCTATGAAATGGACAGTTCATACTAAAATTATATGTGAAAGTAAAAAGGTCCTTATAAGTAGGTAATTAAGTACTCCTCAAGTTTCAGCTTTAGGAAACAAAAATATTATGTACATATTTCGAAAAAAATAAAAAATGAGTTATGTTTATAAGTTATGAAATAGTAGTACGCGACGGCTTTAAAGTAGTATCCGTACTCAGTTCATAAAAATGTACTCAAAATCAGCAAATGAGTACAATAGTAGCACGGGAGGGAACGCTGCACACAATACGAGTAGGTAGTCGGTTCGGTCGGTGGTTTGGTTATGCAAGTGTTTGAGGCGATATGAGGAGAGGCGTCTGATTGTGGTTTCACAGGGCAATGGTTGCAACAAGGTGATTCCTTTTTTTCACTGTGGTTTGCCATTAAATTGTGGTTCAACGTGAGACATGATAAGAGATAACTAAGAAGAATTATGAGAATGGATAAGTTCGCTATAAGTTTAACTATAGTTTTGATGGAACTTAAAATTCCCAAAAAACATTTTGGCTAACTAGATTTGACATGTGTCATACACTCATACTCATACTTGATTTTTTTTAACTAACGAACCAATGCATAGCGACACCTCCACAAGGTAATGCCACCTGGTGTTGGGTGTATAAAACTCATACCCTTTCTGGTGACACGTTTAAGGGGTTATGGGTGCAATTTTTTTGTACTTTCGACACAAGCTATAGGAAGGGAAAATAATGGGTTTTCCAAAAGGACGCGGATGGGTAGATTTTGATAGTTCATGGCGCCATGTTGTTTTATTAATTTTGCTGTTTTTTTCAGACACTATAAAGGGAAATCAACATTACAAGTAACAGCGTCGAACAAGGGACAAGTTTATTAACAAAATGAGTGTTCCATTTGGTGGCAGCGATGGATGCGTTGTGCCCATTTTACGATTTATATGGTCGTCCTTTCCAGTTGACTATTCAACTCTTGGTGGACAAATTCAAGTCGACCGATTTAGTGAACAATCAGCCAAGACCCGTAAATCAAGGAATCGCAAGACTTGCTGTAAATATCACCGCTGTCCGTGAGAGTATGTACGGGAGAACCAGTGGCAGTCAATTCCGCGCCATGCACATAAGAACTAGGCCTTTTCTAGACAAGGTAACCCAAATTTGCTTATATGGATGTGGTGAACAACAGGACGTTCTATGCAGCTGATGCAATAATGAACATTCTGCAGGAGTGGTTTGAGGACATGGTTATCTCAGGCAGATTTGACGTGAACTGTACGCTTGGACCGAGCGATTTGACCCCGTTATACTTTTTATTGTGGGGTTTCCTTAAGTCGGAGGGTTATGAAAATACGCCGCAAACGACCGGTGCCTTCGAAGTCAACATAATCCGTGCCATCGCTAAAATTCAGCTTTATCTATGTGTCAGAGCAATCGAAAATTGGACATCTCGGATGGCGGCGACCATTTGAATAAGCTTCAAATAAGTTTCAAATAAAACAAAAAATTTGTTTATTCATTGGTCAAGGAAAGGAAAAGGAGTCCTATCGCCAGCTCCACTATTTCGATTCTACATCTATGTGACTTACCTTCCGCCTTTGACTTTAAGTTTTGAGCTCAAATTATTTGTTCTGTTTAATCAATTTGTACTGTGCTGTCGCCTGAACCAGCCCTCAGCAAGATTTGCGATCTTTTTACTAACTCAGTTGCAACTTCAACATTTTCCCCAGAGGTGGCAGCAGGTAACTTCACACAATCGAGTTCAGTCGATACAATCGAGCTCTGTCAGCACCTAATTTGTCTCAATCGATTATACTCGATTGATTATCCTCTGCCACCCCAGGATATTTGCTGTCGTATTCTGCTGGGAGTAAGAATTTATTTAACCAATAAATGCCGTTGTTGTTCAAGCTCCAGAAAATGTATTTGGTTGCACAAAAGTCCTTTCGGCGCACTCGAAAACATTTTATCCCATTGATGATTGATTACTGATGATTTTTCTCAACGAATCCATCAAAAAAGCCAACGCCATCCCCTACCCCTATTCCATTCCTCTTTATGTGAAATCGAATTTATTAAACTGAGTATTCCCTTGATATGCATATTTGATTCCTCAAGCACGACTACCCTCTTCCACTCTGGCTTAAGAGACAATTTACTTCGCAAAACGATCCTAACTTAACGAGTAAATCTTTTAGAAATTCAAATTAAATGTCAATGAATGAACTATCCCAGTATCCACTTGCATGTCCTTAACCTCTTTCAAAGCTGTGCTCATCAAAAGACTATCACTTCGAATCCCAAGTACCGTCATGTATGCAGTCTCTCCTACTTTATGCCAGTCGCATTTGAATGACAAAAGATATTCATTGTACTTCTCTTCCATTTTCTTGCTATACCCTTGACTAAAAGTCCTACAAACTGCTCTATATTCCCCTACAAAGGATACCTACTCTCAGAACGCAGCACCACTGCAAATCATAAAATAGCACACGCTTTCTGCTTAAAGCGATTTTCGACGACTGACCTAGTTCACCATCAACGTCGGGTGATAAAACCCGAACATGACATCGACTTATGAGGGCGTGACAACGGCCAGTTTAGTTCTTTAGTTTGCGCACGAATTCATTTGGCAACAAATTGCTGCAGAATGTGCGACCAATTACCATATAGGCAGATAGTATACACGCGCCGCCAACATATTCTAGTCGCCCCCAACAGACTCCACAAGAAGCCCAACAAAATCTCCATTAGCCGTATGGAATAGTTGTCGCAACTTACACCAGTATTTTGTTCTAGTCTCCCGAAGACCTACAACAATTGGCAGCGAATTTGTGCACTGCTGTAGAAATGCTTTCCAAGTGGATTAACCTGCGATGGTATACGGCCAAAGGATCATGGCCGTCCGTTAAATAGTAGTGGTGCGGGTTGGTTTTGATTAAAATTCCAGCCGGCATGTCGGCATGTTTGGCTGTGTGGAATTAAAATGAAAAAAAAAAAACTTAAAAGCCCGCATGTGGGTGAAGGTTATAAGTTGGGAGAGGCTTTTAAGGCGAGGACTCTATGAAAATAAATAATCGCGACTGAGGACGGCAACAAGTGCATCGGATGTTTATTGAAAAAGTCGACATCCTCCGAACAGTGACTATGACTACCGTTGCAAGTGAAAGAAGCTGAATAGATAATGAACTGTGGGACTTAATTAACGACAGGTCCGCCACGGACTGATGCGCCATCAAGAGGAAAATGATGCAGCAATATTAATTCACTGTTGACAAGCAGTTCCGACAAATTGTTCAATATGAATCATTTTTTTAGAATCAGATGCTAACCATTAACAGATTACAAAATAATCGACATTAAAATAAATATCAAATTGGATAGGTAACCACAAAAAACTCTTTGGTTACATTAGGGGGAACCTATCTGAGATTAGGAACCTTCAACTGATCTGCTTGTTGGCACATAGATATATTTGGAAGCCTCTTCTCATTAAACCCATTTCAACCAAAGAAAAACATGATTATCAGGAAAGACATAAAGAAAAAGTATATTTCTCATGCGACCTTGTCATCTTGGCTCCACATGCGATTATACTTGTGCCTTATCTACAGAAGTTCATGAAGTAGGTACCTACCAACTATCTCGTCACTTTTATCAAACCGAAGAACATGTGTGTCTGTGCATTCATATTGATATCAGTACGGCTGAAGTTCCGAACATGTAAATGCCCATTTTCCAATCCGAAAGTTATCTGACGATGGCGATGTGTTAGTCAGCACTTCAGCAGTTCCAAAGATAATCTAAAGAAATTATTCATGCTCACATAAACTGAAGCCGCTCCCACGACTAACAAACTGGCCAGAGTAAAACTGCAAATGACCCTGAGGTCAATATTGCAATATTTTTGCATAATCTTCAGAAAGATACTTTGTCGCTGTCCAGTGTCCACTGTGTCCAGTTGAATTCATACATCATGTACTGCTTCTTTATTTTATTTCAAGAACCGAATCTTTTATCAGAAGAACAACCGTGTCTGTCTGGTCAGAGAACAAAGACTTTTCTAAAGAAAATCAATAAAATCCCAAGACCAAGAGATGACAAAATGTTTTATGTTTTTTTTATTCTAAAGTGAAATTAATTAATTTTATCAGAGCGCCAGACTGATGCGTGAAATTATTATCAAATTCAATTAAGAACAATAACAATTGATTCTCTTTTGTAAACAAATTAAATAAATTTACCTCTTAGTGTATTTTTTTATGGAAAGATGTTGGCGAGTTTTTCTTGTTTAATCCAAATAAAGTCACAATAAAATATTCAAATGCACTTTTAACCACAATTTTTTTAAAATTAAAAAACAAATTTTCATTGATAAAATTCTTTAGAAAAATATTGAACTTCTTAAATCCAATTTGCTCTGTCTGTCTCAAAATTACGCACTGCAGAAAATCCATGCAAAATGACAACTAAAAAAATTTCTTTTATGACAGAGAGAGAGAGAACTGTCAGATTTTTAAGAGCGATGGAATGAAAAATAAATTAAAGGGGGAAAGTTATATTTGTACTAGATTTGCGTTTGAGAAGAAAGTTGAAATGAATACGGAAATCTACTACAAGTGTATACAAAAAGTTATTCTCTTTCAAAACTACCGGCGTAAATTTGAAGAGAAAAATTGTGAAACATTTCTTTTTATTAAGAAGAGTAAGAAAAAGAATAGTAGACTGAAGAGTGGAGTACCTGTTACAGTATTGCTCAAAAGTAAAATGCCTAAATGGCATTTGTAGTTGAATCGCATTTTTTGGACGGTAGAAATTTACAAGCCAGAAATTCATATGAAAAAAAAAAAAGAAAAAAAAATGTAAAATATTTTTTTTTACTTAAAACTATTCAGAAAGTTCTACAGATAATATATTTATTAGATTGCTTTATAACGACTTTACGATGTTGTTTAGTTGAACATCGTGTTAAGCCCTTAGGTAGCTTTTCCGAAAATGTTATTTAAAAAAACTTTTGTATACCTTGCACAGGGAGGTATAGCTATTCACTTTGTCATTATATTTGTAACGGCAAGAAGGAGTCACTGGAGACCCCATAAAGTACATATATTCTGAATCAGGATCGAATTCTGAATCGTGTCCGTTTCTCTGTTGAAAACACGATAGCCTACAAACGAATGGACCTAGGCGAATGAAATTCAAAATGGGCTATTTCGGTGCAGTAGTATTTCGGACGAATGGAATGGATTTGATGCTGAATTGTGAAATTTTCTCTGGACAGGACAAACCTTGAAGTGTAATTTGTGTTTTTTCGAGGGTTAAACCTAAGACTTTCGGTCAGTTTAATCCATCACAAGAACCACTGCATCCAGGACATCGAAGAACATAAAATTACCTTGATATCAGATTTTGTAGGTACTCGAAAAATCTAATATTCGCAAACAAGGATGTCCCTAATATATTTCCAGAATCCTTATACGATCTGATATCCATAGACCGTTAAACATCCGTGGGTCTATTGAGTAAGTTTTAAACACTATATAAAGGGGTTCGGACTGCATAAAATGTGAGCGCGATTAAATCAGTGCATGGCACATTTAATGTCTAAAATTATTAGACGGTAAAATGCATTTCTTATAAAGCCGAAAAACAGTACACTGCGACCCTAAAAACGCTGTTAAATCTAGCAGCTTTCAATATTCCCGTCTATAGTATCTATTCATAAGAGCTCCAGCTACGTTCTTTCTTTTCGTTCTTCTTCCTACAAGTTGAATGCCAACTCCAACACAATCCGGCTGGATTGAGAAGCTCTCTCAGGACAGTACTCGGATTGTTTGTCAGACGTTCGCAAGAGATGGAAATTTATTACCCGTCTGTGGAATCATATCTTTAATATTTGCGGACAGTGCCACAAGGCAGTATCTTTTTCTGACAGGATGATCTTATAATTTCGAATGTTTTATCTTGCTTTTAAACTATATCCTTTGCCTTTCATCTAAATCCATATAATCTGTTTTCCTCCTTTCGGTCGCATTTCAAATAATGTTTGGGATTGGGACCATGTTTGCATAAGGTTTAAGAAAATGGTCAGAAACGCTGTTTCTAAAAACATTTCCTATGCTCCGCTTTTAAGAATTCCAACTCTACGCTTATAGCATTTGTTAGTCGCATGGGGTCGACCCTTCCAAAGGTACGCGAAGGTACATATAGGTAGGTGCAATAAAGTAAGGCGCCACACTTGGAGTAACAACACTTCAGACACCGATGGATGCACTTCAACCCACAACAAATGTAGATATATCTCACTATAATTCTTAGGGTAATGAGAAAATGCTTACGTACCTATATCTACATGTCTTTACAGAATATAAAGAATCCCCTATGTCAACATCATTCGGCATGCATTGGCTTACATTTAAAATAAAAATAAACATTAAAACACCAGCCTTGTTTAACGATGCGGAAACTGATGGAACGAAAGCATTATGCACGAATATATGGTACCTACTGAGTATGAATAACTGTGAGGGGATTCTTTTTGTTTATCTGCATCTGAAATGGAAATGATGATGCCACGAATAGCATTCGCAAACATATAATGTAACATGTAGGCAAAGTATAAAAGGGTGATAAAACAGGGGAAGTCTTTTCGTTGAGCTACTGGAATCAATTGAATAAAAACTTGAACCTCTTAAGATTTATCTTTATCAGTCTTATAAGTAATGGAACTTTCGGTCTGAAGATATTCAGAATCATTTCATTTACCTTGCATTCGAAATGTGTGAGAACAGTCACTTCTAAACCCTAGGTAAGTTACAAACGTGTCTGTAAAACACATTTCAGATATTAGATCTAGTACCTACTTCTGCCATTCTAAACCACGACTGGAGATTGCTAACTTCACAAATGACATAAGCATTGCCCAAAATTTACATTTGTCATCAAAAGTATGGTGAACAATACGATAACAATTTTGCGATAATTTTTAGGAATTCGCTTTTTCATTTGAACAAAAACAAAACATTTTGAGCTTGTTTTGCGCTTTTCAATTGAAGGTTTCGTCAGTTTGCAGATTGTAATGAAGCTGTAGGATTTTTGTTTGTTGCTATCAGACACAAGTTAACAAAAACAAAAAAAAAAAAACAAGCTTTTCGAATAGATAATATTTTAAATATAACTACTAGCACTCCCACGCAAAAGCTGAAATTAATATAGGACTACAACTCGGACGTATTTGACAGAGCGTTATGTTATCTAAAAGTAGATAAATTGCTATCAATATTGATACCGAACAACAACGTGAGTAAACAGTTCTGCAATGGACTAGTATTTTTTTTACGATATTCATAGTCATAGCAGTGCAAATGGTTATTTTAATTGGATATACGAAATCTCTTATCTAGCTGAAACTAACGAAGCAGAAACTCGTTTGGATAAAAGATATACAGTCGAAAAGGGCTCGCTTTATTCGCACTTGGTGTGAATAACTAGGCCTGTTCCTGCACTTAAATTTTTGGAATTTTTAATAATTCTTACGAAATTTTACTCAATGCCTCGAGAAATTCGTAAAAGAGAGGGTCTTCGAAAGAGGAAGATATTACCCCTACAGTGAGTAGGTATCTCAATACTTTTTACTCAAACAATTTCTTATATAGTAAGAATTGAAAAAAAGAATTGAAAAGGTCTACCTACTGATTAAACGTAAAAATACTAGTTTTGTAAAAATATCTGAAACATTGAAAAATGTTGAAAAACGAGATTTTCGTCGCATTTGAGTCGCGTTTTTGAAGTTTGTTGTTTGACGCGTTTTTAGACACCGATTTAAGTGATAAAGTGATAAATTTTAGCTCCCATACAAAAATATCCACAAAGATAAAACCTTTCGGGGCAGTTTAGAAAACTGAGAACTTAGCCTTGCCTCAGCAGCATGTTTGTGTCCAAAAACATGGCTCTTCTTTGGAACTCAAATCAGGAGAACCTTGATCAAGCGAGGCCAGCTCATTTCGAAATTCTAGCACTAATTTTATGGTTATATTGAGTGAGGCGAAAGCCTTGATAACAGCTTGGCTGTCAATGAATTTGTCTGTCTTTCCCTCGGGGTTATATTTGAGTACATGTAGTTATTTCCTTTGACAGCAGGCCTCGCGGATAGCAAGTATAGTTCCGCTTGAAACAAGGACTACGGATACTCGGAATTTTTAGGTATTTAGGGGCTCAGAAAATACACTCGCACCTAGGTACTCAAAAATCCATTTTCCACAGTTTCCACAGTATGTGGAGTGTAGTTTGTTAAATTCCTAGTCATTCGATCGTCTTGCCAATCAATTGACAAATGTTTACTCAAAAAAGTAAAAATACCCTTTGGGAGTTATACAAATTTGTGAGGACGAGTTCTCATGATAGGAAAAGCAGAATATTGATAGGTTCCCAAAAAACTCCCTAAGTCTGATCGCACATTAAGATGTGATGTTTCTAATGTAAGTCTAGAGGTAAAATAAAGTCTAAAATGGTTTTACTTTAAGTTTTATGAACCATACGTTCTCTGCACCCACCTCTTAGGTGGATTAGACTCATCAAACGTGTCAAATGTCAACCGTTAGCTGACGGCTGTTTTATTTGTGTCAGTAAGTATATTTTGCCGTATATGATTGCCCAGAGAAAGATTGAATCGGTCCACTATAATATCCTTATAGAGGAAGTTAGAAAATGTTGACTTTAATATTTTGACAGCTGAAATGAAGAACATGCTCTTTCTCATAAAAGTTAAAGCTGTTTTGTCGTATAACTTATGCTGTTAGCATACTTATTATGAAGAGCTGTTATTTTTTTTAGCTGTTGATTTCACCTGCACAAGTATATGTAGCACAAATTAGTCTTTCAATCCTTAAATCATTTATTCATTCATTTTCAATGGCCGGCTTATCAATTAAGTGGGTTACGGATGAATAGGTTGGTCAAGTGGACCCTTCATAACTCGATTCACCACCATCGACTCTAAATCATCGACTGCGCTGTAACATCCAGTACATACAAGTAATGAAAAGGACAAGAGACTGCCAATCGGTATGGGTGTTTCGCAGCATTCCCATCAGGTCACTTTAATGACACGAGTGACGAGACAGCTATTTAACTCCCTCTTAACGAATTTCATATCCACTCCTTCAGATTTGCCAGCTTTTAGCGATTTGATCCTAAAACTGACTTCATCTACCGTGAGCCTATTTGCCGCCCTGATTAGGCCCGAAATACACATGCGATTTCAATCGCGCGACTGTTTAGTCGCGAAAAATGAAGCACACACATTTCAATATGTATGCGCGCACATAAAATCCAAAATTATGTGTTTCGGGCCTTAATGCGATGGATATGTCATCCTCAATGCCATGGATTGGATTGAGCAATTCAGAAAAGTGTTCGATCCATCTGCGAATGATGTCCTTCTTATTGCAAAGAAGTGTACCATCTTTGGATTTGATTCTTTCAATAATATTCCACTTCCTTCCTCTAAGACGGTGGATAGTTTGCCAGAACACGTTGTTTGCAGATCTATGATCAGTGATCGCTGTCTAATTTTTTGCCAAAATCCTTAACTAATCAATTTAATGCTATTGCAAGTACCCAGGGGCGTAGCGAGGGTTCGAGCCGTGGGGGGGGGGGGGTGAATTTAATTGAAATGCCGACTTATTTCAGGAACTTGCCGACTGTATAGAAATCATGAAAATCGGCCCAGCGGTTATCGAGTTATATCTAACATGAACGAGTTTCACTCCATAGAAGATATTTTTTGTATGGGAGGCGCCACGCCCCTTTGTCCAATTTTGACCAATCTTAACAGGAACTCCCCTGGGTTAATACCTAAAGGACCATTCACATAAGAGCGACCAACTACCTACGATCGAACGACTATTCGCAAGTTTTGTCAGCCCGTTCACATGAACACTTTTATAGGTCGCGGAAGTTCGCGAATTCCGGCCATCAGTTTCTACAATGTCTAGTTTGAGGTTAAGTTCGAACGAATGTTTTATTCGCTAGTTTGTGGAACGCTAATTAAATGATGTGGATCGCGAATGAACTTTGACAATTCGCGCCAATGGTGTTTTCGTTCGCGGCAAAAAGTTTGGAATTCGAAATTTCGTTGATAAACTTATTTTCTTAATACATTTTGATGGCCCAAACACACGTTTGTCGCGAATTGTTAAAGTTCGCAATCCACATCAATAAACCGCAAACTAGCGAATAACACATTCCTTCGAATTTAACCTCAAATTAGAAATGCCAACCGTCCTTTTAAAATCGAATCGAAATTCGCTAAATTTTAAGGATTTCAGTCGGCAAATTCACCGATGCCGACCGTCTTTTTTAAAATCGAATCTAAACTCGCTAAATTTTAAGGATTTCAGTCGGCAAATTCACCGATGCCGACCGTCTTTTTTAAAATCGAATCTTAACTCGCTAAATTTTAGGGATTTCACTCGGCAATCTCACCGATGCCGACCGTCTTTTTTAAAATCGAATCTAAACTCGTTAAATTTTAGGGATTTCAGTCGGCAATCTCACCGATTTTAAGGAGTTCATGTGGAACCTTTTAAAATGCCGACTTTTGTATAGGTTTACACTCCGTCTTCACCTAAGGCCTTCAGCATTTCTAAACCGAATTTCATCCACTCCTTCAGATTTGCCAGCTTTTAGCGATTTGATCCTAAAACTGACTTCATCTACCGTGGGCATATTTGCCTCCCTGCTTAGGCCCGAAATACACATGCGATTTCAATCGCGCGACTGTTTAGTTTAGTCGCAAAAAATGAAGCACACACATTTCAATATGAATGCGCGCACATAAAATCCAAAATTATGTGTTTCGGGCCTTAATGCGATGGATATGTCATCCTCAATGCCATGGATTGGATTAAGCAATTCAGAAAAGTGTTCGATCCATCTGCGAATGATGTCCTTCTTATTGCAAAGAAGTGTACCATGTTTGGATTTGACTCCTTCAATATTATTTCACTTCCTTCCTCTAAGACGGCGGATAGTCTGCCAGAACACGTTGTTTGCAGATCTATGATCAGTGATCGCTGTCTAATTTTTTGCCAAAATCCTTAACTAATCAATTTAATGTTATTGCAAGTACCCAGGGGCGTAGCCAGGGCCGTAGCCAGGATTTTGTTTCGGGGGGGGCTTGCTTCCAAATCTTAGATAGGAGGAATTCTTTAAACAAAAAACTATCACCCCTATCGTGGAATCCGCCGGGGGGAATTATTCACGGAAAAAAACATTTTGGTATCGTCGAATCCGCAAAGTGAACAGTTCCCCGTGTGGGTAATGTGAATGAGTTTCACTGTATCGTTGAAAACGTTCAAATAGAATTTTTCCCGAACAAAATGACATTTCTTACCCGCAACAAAATCATTGCGGATTTCATAGGTTTTCTTACTTGCTGCAGATCGTGAGTATTTTTTTTTTTAAGAAAATGTACATGTAAAAAAGCTGCGTTATTAAGCCGAACATTTGTAATAAATCTGTGCAATATTGAACTTTATTAAAACAAAAAACACATTTCATCCGGTAGCTCAATGAAATCATTCACTGCTCCTCTTAACCTGTCTCGTACTCTTCTCTGAGAACACTGCTCATTTCTTTCTTCCTCTTATGCTTCCAAAAATAGAGCTATCGTATCAATTATTATATCAAACACTTTATTTTTTTATTGAAATCACTTTTAAAACACACTTTTTATAATGCCTCCGGTGAATGCAGCTACACAGCTTTGTGTTAACAAATGAAAGACAGCCGTTTGACAGTGAAACTACCTTTCCCAAAAACGTGTCGATAAGGAAACGTTTCCGGCGGATTCCACGATAGCAGTAGGAAGTGAAAGGGAATCGAATAGGTGAAGTGAAACTCAATTACGACGGATTCCACGATAGGGGTGTATATACAGGGTGTCCCAGTTAAGCAGTATAATCCTTTAAGGGAAGATTCGTGAAGTTCCGCTGAACAAAAAATTGTATGGAAGGGGGGTCTATTTTCACCATATTTCCCGTTATGGCTCTTCAAAGCATGTGAACTCTAATTTGGAGGTGTTACCACTTAAAACGCTATAACTTTTAAACTATTAGAGATACAAAAATTGTTTTCTGCATTCTGAAAAGACAATTTAGAAGCGCATACAAGTCATATGCACTTCAGGTACATATGTGCAGCTACAAAAAAGTTATGGCTCCTTAAACTCAACATTTTGAAAATTTGTTGTTAGGTTAATTTTTTACTTAAAATGCTTTTTCTCAAAATGTTTACTTAGGTAATAAATTTTTTTTTTTTTTATGAAATTTTTTTTCTACGATCAACAGAATTTGTTGTAAAAGCCGTTTTTGTCAACAAAAAAAAAAAATTGTCAAACAACATTAAGTCAGAATAATAAACTAACGTAATTATGAGCAATGGTTAACAGTTAATTGTCGAATATGAAAAAAAAAGCTTAACATTGATAATTTGATCTCCGCCTTGTTGATACCGGGTGAGGTCCTCGAAATAAAAAAATCGACGTTCAGACGCAGCGGCGGTAGAAATTGAGGATGGGATTTTGCGTGCTGTGGAAGTTAAGTCTTTAATCAGGTCCGAGGTCTAGCTGTGCAATTGTAACTTCCCAGAACCAGGATTCACAGAACTCTCCAGAGTAATAGGTTACACCCTTTCCATTTAGCATCGGTACGGACACTTCCTCAAGAACATTCTGTGGACTGACGAAGCGCAATTCACAAACAAAGTTATAAAGCTACAAACCACCACAATTTGCACCATTGGCATTGGTCAGACCCCAATCCCCATTAAATACACAAAACATCCTTTCAAAGGTAAGAATTTCATTATTTTGAACAACTTCTTCAAAATGTGTGCTTATTTCAAAGGAAGTTTAGCGTAAATGCTTGAAAACACTTTAGTAGGTCCTCACGTTCTTCCACAAACAGTTAATTCCATTGAATTTCTTAGAGAACGATTCCGAAGCTCCTTGAAAATGTTCTTCTTTTTCAGAGAAGAGCGATGTTCTTTCAACAGGGTGGAGCACCTTGTGACAGTAGCAGCGGGGTAACTCCATTCCTTAACCATACTTTTAACGAACGGTGAATTGGTCGATTAGGTCCAATCCTTGGCCACCGAGATCTCCTTACCTAACACCCAAGGGTTTTTTTTCTGGGGTGCTGTGAAAGAAAAAATGTATTTTAGAGAAATATCGAGTCTCTTTTCGACCATTTTTGTCTGACAAAAAAACGGCGTTTACTACAAATTCTGTTGATCGTATGTAAAAAAGTTGCTTAACATAATTTTTAAAAAAATTCTCAAGGATAAAAATTTCATAAAAAAAATAAAACGTGAAATATGGTGAAAATCTTCCCTTAAATGATTATACTGCTTAACTGGGACACCCTGTATATTCCAATTCATTGATTTTTATTAGTTTTTAAATCGTATGTAATGTACCTAAACGAACATACTAAAATTATTTTTTTCAAAGCAGAAGACGTCTTGATTTTTTTTGACATGACATGATGGTAGAACGTCTGCGTTGACCATGAATCTGTCCGTAAGATTTTGTATTAACGAATCTATGCAAGGAATCAGTATAGACACTCTAAAATAGGCTTCAGTAGAAGAGGTTTCTGGATTGGAATGCGTTGTTTGTTTCAATGAAGTTCTTGGGGCTCTTAATTCAACTTCAAATAAGTCCTCGGCAAGTTGGGAATCGGATTAAAAAGCCTCTCTGAAAAAATCTTCGGCATTTTCTCTGATATTCTTAAGAGAATTCAGAACTTCTTTTGTACGGTCGATAGCAGAAACGAAATCTAAGGATTTGGTCTGTGGGAAAACTGATAGGGGTAGCGTTAAACTGAATAGTTTTTCGCATACAATGAGGCTTACTAGGAAATCACTTTTTTGGATCGCTGCCAAAAGTGATGCTTTCGAAGACATCGCCCACGTTCTGCTGGTTATTTCTTAGACTTAATGAGATGCATTTGAAGAGCTCTACAAAGGGTATAATACTGTCATGCCGTTCAATGAATCTTGTTTCACAAAGGCTTAGAAGTCGAGTTTTCCGTCTCTCTGGTGCGTGTTTTTTAATGTCATTTTTTTTAAAAGTTATATTTGCATTTGAATGGTTGCAGGAGTTTTAGTTTCTAATTTTTTTCTTAGCGTTTCGGGGGGGGCTTCAGCCCCTCAAGCCCCCCCCTGGCTACGTGCCTGGGCGTAGCGAGGGTTCGAGACGTGGGGGGGGTGAATTTCATTGAAATGCCGACTTATTTCAGGAACTTGCCGACTGTATAGAAATCATGAAAATCGGCCCAGCGGTTATCGAGTTATATCTAACATGAACGAGTTTCACTCCATAGAAGATATTTTTTGTATGGGAGGCGCCACGCCCCTTTGTCCAATTTTGACCAATCTTAACAGGAACTCCCCTGGGCTAATACCTAAAGGACCATTCACATAAGAGCGACCAACTACTTACGATCGAACGACTATTCGCAAGTTTTGTCAGCCCGTTCACATGAACACTTTTATAGGTCGCGGAAGTTCGCGAATTCCGGCCATCAGTTTCTACAATGTCTAGTTTGAGGTTAAGTTCGAACGAATGTTTTATTCGCTAGTTTGTGGAACGCTAATTAAATGATGTGGATCGCGAATGAACTTTGACAATTCGCGCCAATGGTGTTTTCGTTCGCGGCAAAAAGTTTGGAATTCGAAATTTCGTTGATAAACTTATTTTCTTAATACATTTTGATGGCCCAAACACACGTTTGTCGCGAATTGTTAAAGTTCGCAATCCACATCAATAAACCGCAAACTAGCGAATAACACATTCCTTCGAATTTAACCTCAAATTAGAAATGCCAACCGTCCTTTTAAAATCGAATCGAAATTCGCTAAATTTTAAGGATTTCAGTCGGCAAATTCACCGATGCCGACCGTCTTTTTTAAAATCGAATCTAAACTCGCTAAATTTTAAGGATTTCAGTCGGCAAATTCACCGATGCCGACCGTCTTTTTTAAAATCGAATCTTAACTCGCTAAATTTTAGGGATTTCACTCGGCAATCTCACCGATGCCGACCGTCTTTTTTAAAATCGAATCTAAACTCGTTAAATTTTAAGGATTTCAGTCGGCAATCTCACCAATTTTAAGGAGTTCATGTGGAACCTTTTAAAATGCCGACTTTTGTATAGGTTTACAAGTTTAAAAACCCATACCTAATGGAAATCCAAACTTAAGACCTAATTTTTGAAAATTGATCGTTGATTTGCCGACTCTTGAAAATCGTGGGGGGTGCGACACCCCCCCACGCCCCCCCCCCCCTCGCTACGCCCCTGCAAGTACCTAATTAGTATATTTTTTAAAGATACAGGTCTTGGGGTTACATGACACTGATACTTCTATTATCTTCATTTTGGCCTGGCCACGTCAAGCAATCTTACTCCTTATTTCTATAATTCTCTATCGTTAGCTGGCTGATTGTACAGAATCGTGCTGAATGAGCGATTATACTGATTCCATTTTGACGTCTCTAGGTCCACCCTATGATAAATCAACCGTTGTATAGCGTAACTAAACAATATATTACACGAAATTAATTCATATAATCTTATCCGTCAGATTTACCCATTTGGAAAATTCTGCATGCGAAGTGGGCGTATACGGGCAAGTTTTAATTGAGACTATGCTATCAGTGCTTCTTTAAAATTTGCTCTGCGTGTCAGAGTTTGCCTCAAGCTGAATGATTTAATTAACTGAATTAACACTAGCGAAAACAAGGCGCTGCCAATTATGATATTCATTGGCTTATATGCGGCTACAATACGGAAGGTGTTCCATTCATACACGAGCTACTTTTGTTATATATCATTATAGCTAATGTTAGTATGGCAACTATTTTTAAAGGCTAACTCTTTGCTATCCACTATGGTTCTTGCTATTGCATGAGAGTCCTGATTAATCTAGCCCTACCCATCTCGTTGTTCTAGTGAAAGTTATGGGGGTTGCAGAGAGCAATGGTTCTTTTTTATAATTGGTTTTCCAGTGACTTTTAACCATTAATATTTGAGTCATAAACCTCCTTTTCACCTATCATTACAAAGAACCTATTTATCTTGGATTACTTAAGCGATTTCATCTTCATAGCCATTTTCGCAATCACTCAGTAGTCGAATATTTCTTTAAGCTAAATACACACGCATCGCGGCGGCACTATTTTTCCTGTAATAAGCGCAACCCCGGCGATGCCCCCAATTACCTCTAAAGAGCTTCACAGACATCCCAGTCCCATGCTATGCCGATGCAATAAAACTGTCGTCGCTTGGATTTCCTACTTTTTCCATTTCTGAATAGTTTAGCCCCTTCCATTGATATATACCACTGCATACACTCCATTCGGAGTTCTCCTTCTGTGAATGGTACCATTTGGGTTCGTGATCTGATCCAGTTTCGCCGCATTATGGGTCATTCCCATTCCAATGCTGTAACACTTAAAACGCAGAATCGAAAATGCACTCCGACTTGTGCATTTCGTTTCAAGATACCAGTGATTGAGGACGGGCCAACAGTCAGCATAATGTCCTTTTTATTCCATCGCAACAGACAAACTTCCTTATCTCCATCTAAATGAGTTCTGCTTGCTTTATCTGCCCGCAGACGAATGAAAATAGCACCACCCGGATGATGGATCCATAGGTACTCGTACTCGGAGTTCGTTCATTTAGTTTGACATGATTTCTGATGCATCCTTTGCATTGGCTGACCCATTTTCTGAGACTAATTTTAAAATTAGAAAGAAATCATCGCATCTAAGATGAATGAAAAGTATTTCAACATACCAAACAAATTCCAGATGATATAACGTTCCATTTGAAAGTGACAGAGACTGTTTGACTTTGGCACGCGCCGAAAGGGTCTCGGATTTCAACTGACGACGGTGAAATGTGGAAAATGGAAAATGGAAAAGTCTTCACCGCACACACATTCGGGTGAGCATCAGCGGTTTTATTAGACAATCTGCATACGATATTTTTCATCTCTGGCGTTTTACATGAAAATAAACAGTTGCACGCCAGAGCAAAAAAAAAAAAGGAAAATTCACTTGGTTATGTTTTTAGATAGAGATACGTTCCTATTATCTACTTATCTACCAACACGGTGCCTATAGTAAATATGTATCAACTTGGACAATTTATTGACGCTAAATGTTTGGACGATTAATTCTAAAAATGGGAAACTCAGATCCACACACATAAGTGGGCTTCTAATTTTGAAATTATTGAGATAGGATGGAAGGATTTGTTAATCTAAAATGGGAGAGAGTAAAGCTACTAATAGATTTTTCAGAATAGCATTTGGTTTGTTAATGCGCTTCAGGGAAACAGCCCACAACGTATATAATCTGCTCCCATGGGACACTATGGCGCCCACATTCTATGGGAAAAACATTCCTTTGATTTGGGACAGCGTTTTCGAAAAAATGCATTAGGAATCGAATGAATGGAATGGGTAGGTATATGTATTTAAGAATTTTGACTAAAAAAAAACAACACATTTACAGGTAAATCAAATAGAGTAGTAAGAGAGAGAATGTCGATGTCGAAAGAAGACCTAAAAAACTCTTATGTAGTTTACGACTTATTTACTAGAATAAGCTTTAAAACATCATGTTTTTGACTTTGGAATGAGGTTTGTTACGAATAGTCGAGGTATTGTTCTACTGAAAGCATTCTCTTGTTTAGATATTGCATTGGCTAACAGCTAAATTTTAGGAAGTTTTTTCTTAAATAAAAATCATATTTATTCTTCAACTTAAATATTTTGACGGTCACAATGGATAATTTTATATTGAAATTTTCGCCATAGTGACTTCGTAAAATTTAGCCTGGACACTAAAAATGATTATTAGTACCGCGGAAAGTCATGGTAATAGCCATGGTATTGTCTTCATTATAAAAATAAGTCTATGCCATTACTGTTTATGACTTTGGCATATAGGCGCGGTTGCTGGGTTAAAAAAAGCGCAATATAATTTTCGGCTAGTGATAGACTAATGATGAAAATATAAGTCTTTACTCATGCGTCAGTATCGTAAGAGAAATCCGTACTAACCAGACGACACTCAAGCGGTCTAAATGGAATATCAATAAGATAGACTAAGATCTTCTAAGCTAATAAGTCAAAGTCTGCATAAATGAAGCCAGAAGTACAAGAAAATTCGTAACACAGGTATCACGGTTATTTTTTTTTAAAGGGGGGCTGTACTACGATAAAACAAAAATTTGGAATACATAAAATCTAGAATTACAAAAATCCCGAAAAAAATTACAAAAATCTCCGAATTAATTGAAAGTTTGGGGTCTGATTTGTCAATTTTTAAAATACCTACCAAATGCATTTCTGATGCCTAAACATTGAACTATGTATGCAGGCCCCCTGCTTAGGATCACTGTTGAATTTGGAATAGGTAGCTGCAAGTGCAAGCTTGGGTATTAGTGCAAAGTAATATTTTTTTAGCATTTTGAGACTTCTGATAAGAAAACTTATTAAGTTTAGGTACATCTTAAAAACTTAAAAAATTATTTATTAAGAAATTTCGAAATTTTTTTACTTTCGAGATTTTTTCGAGACTTCGTATAAGTAAGTAGCTATTTCGAGATTTTTGTTCTTTTCAGATTTTGACATTCCAGATTTTGTAATTCGAGAAAATGTCATGATATCGCGAAGGAATTACCATCATTCCCGGACTCGGAGCCGGACTTCGATAGCCGCAATGCACATGGAAAAGCGATAACACTTTTAAATAAAACAGGTCTAGAGTACATTTTTGTTTCAGAACTCTTTTCGAAAAACTACATAATGACGTCTGGGGTACGTAAAGTTTACTAAATCGTATCGATAAGGCGTAAGGGTCCCCATATGAAATCGTTAAGATGCTATTTCCTGGCCAAAAATATAGCGGACTGGTCAATCAAAGTGTTCATGAGTAGGCTTTATATCCATGATAATTCGCGAAGAATTATACTCGAAGTATGAAAGTACAGTCTGTCACGAAATTGTTTTTACAAATTTCTTGACAAGCTCATTTTTACGTATATTTTATTACTTTCATAATGTGGTATTTTTTGTTACTGTTCGTAGATATATTAATAAAAATAAATTTATTAAACAAATGAATTAAAACATCAAAGAAGCTCTTTTGTTTTATAAAGAAACTGTATAAATTACCAGATGTTTTCCTTTGTAAAAACAATTCCTTGACAAACTGTATGTATCCGAAAGAAAGGCTTCGGGACTGAAT
This sequence comes from Cheilosia scutellata, assembly GCA_955612985.1. Taxonomy (NCBI): domain Eukaryota; kingdom Metazoa; phylum Arthropoda; class Insecta; order Diptera; family Syrphidae; genus Cheilosia; species Cheilosia scutellata. The sequence continues at coordinate 62,501,323 of OY015314.1, forward strand.
GGAGTCTTATAAATCACTACCTACAAAATATTGCCCGACTTAGAAGCCGAAATTTTTAAATAAATACTTTTCCTGGGAAAGGCGAACCTATAACGCTTCAACAGCGCCCCGAGATGCTTGCAGATGTATGTTAGTTCTGCACTTAAATTGCTGCAATTTGTAGTCTTCTGGAAATATATCCCCAGTAAGAGAGTTCCAAAGTTTGCTTGTCCTGTAACAGAAGAAGTTTTGGAAAATTGATGTCCTCGCAGTTGTCAAGTGTATGGTCATGAGCATTAGTTGCCTGTCTTGTGGGGCGCCCAAAAGTTGCATTTCGAGGGATAATGTCTTTGAGTTCCACGGAACATCAAACATCTACCATGGAAGTACCTATAGAACAAGCATAGGTCAGCGACTTGTCCACTAGAGGTATACAGAATCAAACACTGTGCACCAACGGTTGTAGATTCCATGTGAGTATAGGGTCTCCAATAAGTCGAACTGCTCGTCTCTGTATGTCAAGTAGGTTAAGTGAATGTTTTGGGGCCGAGCTCCATATATGGGAACAGTATTCCAGGCCTGGTCTAACCTGTGCTTTGAGAAGGAGAAATTACTTGGAGCTAAAGTACCTCTTTGCTCTAAATAGGTAGCTCAATTTAGCGGACGCCGATCTTGCGATATAGGATATGTGGTCCTACCATGTGAGTCCTGAATTGACTGTGTCTCCTAGAAGTACGACATGCTATAAACAGCTTACATAGTACAGGTGCAAGTTCTGGTGCACAGCTCTTGAGTAGGTACTATAGCCGGGATTCCGTCGGGTCCCGTTGCCTTATTGCAATCTAGTTCTTTAAGGATGCGTTGAATTATTCGAGGTCGAAATTTCATTTCTGCGCACATATTGACATCGGTATCTCTACTAAAGCACATGGCAACGAAGCGAAGAAATTTCGCAGCTCGTCCCAGTTAGATTTACTATAATTCCAAATCGAACGATGGCGATCCAGGTTCGCTCCTATTGGTGTCCGTATAGAGAGATCAAATTCGTCGGTTGATTCTATACAAGAAATACATATCTACTATTTGCTAAATGTCAGCGAATAAGAATATAACGTGAAAATGTGTAGACTCTGGAACCTGATCCAGAAATTCATCAATGAAATTCTATTTCTGCATGAACTTGCCCTTATTTTACCCATAACGTTATCCAATTTTCAAGTTTTTTTCTCAAGTATGTTGTGTACTTCCACTCAACCAAAACTAGCAAACGAGGGTTTTAAAATCACGGCCATAGCTCTTAAAAAAAAGTTCTAAACTCTAGTGCCCGGCAGCATCGTTTATTTGCTTTTATTTCTAATTCATTCCTCTTGCAATCTCAAGGTCGTTTCGTTGATGAAAAGAAAATAAAAACCTGCTGCCTGCTCCGCTACGAAAAAGTAAATTCGACTAGATGCGTCCTCCCTTTCCTGTTGCCTTCCTTACCCTCTTCAACCAACCACTATTTTCCCGCGCATTTTATTCATCGTCGTAACACCATGCCACTGGCATTTAATTATCCTTCGCAATCTGCATTTATCTCTTTTGCGAACAAGTTAATTGCGCTTTCAACAAGTCTCCATTTCCATTCCCTGACTATGACTCCTGCTGCATAGAAAAATGATGAAGAGAAGTCATATAATCAGAATCCCGTAATTACCCTTACAAGTTTCATCCACCCCGGTGTGAATCGATTTTTCCCACCACCACTACCCCCGACCCTGCCTGCGGAATGGGCGGCAACACAAACGCGACAAAAGGAAAAGATGATGGCACAGCTCTGAGCTCAGTGCCAGTTGTAGATTCACATTTCTATGCGTTTTTTTTATGTCAAAGCAAAACACCACCACAGGACACTAACCCCTGAGGGAAGGGTGGTATCCGGGAAATGAAAAAAAAAAAGACTGAGAAAATACAAAATAAAAAAAATGTCCTTATCCTTCTAACGAGTGCTTTTTAGTTGGCGTCAATGTCATTTAACAAGGAACTAATCGATACCTATAGACGGACTACCAATATACTTATACATAAACCACTTCTAACCTGATAATTCCGTTACATCGAGGCAACTTGAACGGCTTCTGGTTTTAGTTAGATTTCCGAAACTTCCTCCACCACCGCCCACCACCCAGTCGGCGTCCATAGCCTTAGAGGCGCTACGTTTGAAATGCTCCAGGAAGCTATCTATTTGCATTTCAATGGAGTTTGGAGAATTTTCCATTTTTTTTTTTTACTATATTGGAGTACACTTTATACTTCTTTTTTTTTTTTTTTTACTTTCTTAAAACACCACCCCCTTAGATATTAGATACACACTGTTACACTGAAAATTTGAAACATTTTTCACAACGGATTTAAGTAATTAATTAAAAAAAAAAACACTTTTTAAATATAATCTGCAATTTTTTTTGTTAACAATGCACTACCAAATTTGTTAATTTATTTTTTTTTATATTCAATTTAAAAACAGCTGAAGCCCGACCCGATGCAATGTTAATAATACCACTTGCCAGAATAGATAAACCGCAACTGTAGAAAACTGGTTCTGGAAATTCTCTTCAAGCCCTTTCTTTGCCGAAACGAAAGCGAAGCAAATAGATATAAAAAGAGCAGGCCAGTGCATTTGAAGTTCATTTAAGAGAATTGATTGCGGCATAAACAGCTGTTTGTGTTTTTATTAAATAATGGAATAATGCTCAAGGTAGTACAATATAATTGTAATAGAAGAAGAGGTTTGAGCAGGGTTGTTATTGGCAGCCATTTTAACAACACCCTTATTTTAAACGCTTTACAGAGTCGATTGAAATTGGCAAAGCACTAGTTAACACAAATTTAAACCAATTGCCAAAATGTACTCACAGAAAAAAAAAAAAAAAAAAAAAAAAAAAATCGGAAAGATGTCGTCAATGTCAAAAATGACATTTAGGCTTATTCGGCAAAATCTTTTATTATATTATGAATTTTCTGTTATGAATCATAAAAGATTTCGGTCATAAAATATCTTTTATAAATCGTATTCAGGCTTTCGAACTTTTGTGAAACTCTGTTATGGAACTTCGAAAATTAAAGTAGATAGTTATGTTTGAGCTTACTGGTCGATGGTTTCCGAATCAAAATAAAACTATTTTATTTTTTCGCTTATGTTTTTTCAACTTCTTCTGGGGATTTTGTATTTTATTGGGTTTTTACACACTTTAGTTAGACTTTATGTTGTCTTTTTGCAACTTAGAAATATTTTTTTTTGAAAATTGAAAATCTTTTACGAAGCTGTCAAAACAAACTGCTAAGTTTTTTTTGTATACATAAGGCGTATTTTTTTGAGAATCTATAGCTAGCTCACTTTTACTTTTACATGCAAAACTGGTATACTCACTTTTGGTTTTACATGCAAAACTGTTATACTCACTTTTGGTTTTGTTATACTCACTTCCCAAAAAAATACGCCTATAGTCGGTCGGCACCTGATCAAATTTCTGCAAAAAAAAAAAACATTTATTAAAAAGCAAGCTGAAAAAAGTAAGTTCTGAATTATTACAAAATAATAATTGGAGACTCTACACTAACTTCAAATCTACAACCGTTGGTGCACAGAAGACAAGTCGCTATAACCTATGTTAGTTCTATAGGTACTTCCACGGTAGATGTTTTGAGGAACTCAAAGACATTATCCCTCGAAATGCAACTTTTGGGCGCCCCACAAGACAGGCAGCTATTGCTCATGACCATACAGTACACTTGTCAACCACGAGGACATCGATTTTCCAAAACTCCTTCTGTTATAGGACAAGCAAACTCTGGAACTCGCTTCCTGGGGATATATTTCCTGAAGACTACAATTTGCAGCAATTTAAGTGCAGAACTTACATACATCTCGGGGCGCTGTTGAAGCGTTATAGGCTCGCCTTTCCCGGGAGAAGTATTTAAAAAAAAAAAAAAAAATTGATGTGAATAATTGGTCTGTATTTTCCAGGATTTGAAATCCCTTTTTAGAGAGACAAAAGCCCGATGTGTTCCAGATCACTTTGGATCTGAAAATATACCTACAAAAAGAATAAAATACAATAATCCCCAGTTTCACAGTGAAAGTGGTGGAAGTTTAAACTAAAGTTCAACTGAATTTTGCAGCATTGTACAGTACTACTTAGCTTTTATACGACTTTTCCAAAATCGTTCCTTGTCTTTTTTTTCAAAGAAGACGCAAAACAACGTCAAATAATTGTGTTTTTGACAATCGGCAGCTTTGAAATTGAAACGTCACTGTGTAAAATGATCTGAGATTCAAACGGCAGAATACTGTCGTTTGACTTAAGCTACAGAATGAACTCTGTTCAAGGTTTAAATGAAACTGTGATACCGAATTAATTGTTGAACTGAACTTTAAACTAAAAGCGTAGTTTAAGCTTCCATTGTGAAACGGTGGGTAAGGAGCTCAGGTAGGCGTAGGTGTACATAGATTTTATTCTGCATAATATCCTGGCCTGATACTGGCAGGTGTTATTTTGACTGTCCTTATCCTATTTAAAAGAAAAAGTTCTTTGAAGATTCATTATCTATCTATTAAATAGTTATTAAATTTATCAATCAACAACTTTTATAAGATAAGGTATAATTTGTTAACTGCTCGCGATAAAATGTGAACACCATTTATTAATTCACAAGTAATCCATTTGTTTGTCTGATTTATTGAGAAATTGACCGTGAAAACATAAAATCGGCACGCTTTTTTATTTTCATGGAATTATTTTTAGGAATACAGTTTATCTTCTTCTTACCTCTGTATAAGTATGTTTTCCTTCACATTGAACCATGTCTACTACCCACTAGGTTATAACTAATAACTATCAACGACGCACGAAGCAACAGCATTATTGTGTTCCAAGAATATAATTAAATATCGCGAATCATATAAACACATTCGAAAACAAAATGTTATACATTTTTATTATATGACGTCATTTAAATTGTTCTCTGAAATATAATAATAGTACATGATTCTTGTCGTGATGATATTTCTCGCAAATAAAATAAATATATAAATGAGTTAAATATAAACTTCTCTGATCGTATTTTTGTTTTTAGAAATATTTAAATAAAATATAGATGCAATAAACAAAAACTCTGCCTTTCTCAAATGTTCCATTTCATTTATTTTTGTTAGTAAATTTAAAAGTTTCCATATTTTTACATGCAGCAATTTGGCACTTGGTTATTATCCCCATGGTTATTATAGGTATTTGCCTAATTAGCATGCATCTATTCTAATCTTATGTTGTTTGAAATCCAAGTTTACCTTCACCTGTGGTTTCATCAAGAGCAAAGTATTAAACGTATTGTTGCGAAGCTGCTAATCATCATTGTACCCGAAGCTATGACGTAGCAACCACCACGACCTACTCTACAGAGCAGACCTTGTTATTTTCCTACGGAACACACCTTCTTCTTCTGTCAAACTGCCCAAAACGTCAAGCAACCACATGGATTATTAGCACAGAAGAGCTGTCACAAAAAAAAAATTTAGAAAAAATCCTCTCGGGAACCAGAAATTAAGTTAAGGAAATAAAGTCTCCAATTAAATTGAAACTTGTGCAATTAAATTGAAACAAAATGCACAAGTTTCAATTTAATTGGAGACTTTATTTCCTTAACTTAATTTCTGGTTCCCGAGAGGATTTTTTCTAAATTTTTTTTTGTGACAGCTCTTCTGTGCTAATAATCCATGTGGTTGCTTGACGTTTTGGGCAGTTTGACAGAAGAAGAAGGTGTGTTCCGTAGGAAAATAACAAGGTCTGCTCTGTAGAGTAGGTCGTGGTGGTTGCTACGTCATAGCTTCGGGTACAATGATGATTAGCAGCTTCGCAACAGTATCTACATATTTTGGTTTTTAGATTGTTCTAACGTTTACTTGTACTTTGTACAAGTACATGTATACTTTTTATTTGTTTTATGAATTTTGACAACAATTTGGACAATATTGAAGTTTTGTCTTTGCTATTTTTTATGATTGTAATTTTAATTGACGAAATTTTCAATAACCCTTTTACAGTTTGACAATTTAACGACTGGGACTAATTGTATCTTTCAAGAGGCTGGAGATAACAGAATAGGAAGAGGAAGATCCCGCCATTCTTACAGGATTCCGCTTGAATATCTTTGGAGTACGTACGCTGGAGTTCGCCCCAAGCAAAAAACAAAATCGGAAAGATTGATAGTCTTTATTTCTTATAATAGACTACACAAACCGTGTACAAAATTTGCCCCTACAAACCTTGATCACCCCTTTTACCCCTTTAAGGGTTGAATTTCGAAATTGCTTCCTTATTCCTTATATACATCATAAAGGGAACCTCTGTGCAAATTTCTGCTTACAAGAACAAAGGGTTTGGGCTGCGCGTTGATGATCAGTGAGTCGTAAACTCCATTTTTACATATGAGAGGAAGAAGAAGATGAAAATTTCTCAAAAGAATAACTCTCGCGATCTACACGTAGGTCTCCCAGAAAAATCACAGTTCTTTTATGCGGGAAACAGAGCACAAACCGCAAGATAGCATATTTAGACGTAGCACTTCTTATATTAAGGCGCCGGTTATATCTAGCCAATAGAAAAGTCCATCCGTAAAAAGACGAAACAGAACAATACTGAAGCACCCATAGCATAGCATAGGAATTCACAGGACTGGATCCTGTTGTGGAATTGGCAGAGAAGTTGAACAGAAAAAGTTTTACGTACGGAAAAATTAATAAATTCGTTTTCTAGAATATTTAGAGACCAATTGCTTGATTTTTTTTTGTGAACTACTTTTATAATTCACCAGCTGTACCCGTCCGGCTTTGCCCGTGCACAGGAATTATATTGCTTAGGTCTTACTTAGATAATAAAGTTTTTTTTTTGTAAAATGCGAAAATCAGAATAAATCGATTTTCTGGAATTTTCTTTCCACACCTGAAATACAGCAATACGAACAAAACAAAAAATTTAAAATATGTTTTTACGGGAGGTGCCACGCCCCTTTGTCCAATTTGTCCAACCTGGTATACAGCAATACCAACAAAACGAAAAAAGAATCTTGAAAATCGGCCCAGCAGTTATGGAGTTATAACGTCATCGAGACAAAATTATCATACCAAAAACATAAATGTAAAAAAACAGCCAAATTCTTTTATAAAGAAAAAAACAAAAAAATAAGTGTGTAACTATATGACAAGTTCTTAGTTTAAGAAAGTTAAATGTTAAAAAATTGGTGGTCAAGTTTTAAAATTCTAATAAATTGTACAATATAATAAAGTTATAAACGAAAAACTTGCCAACTAAACCTACCAATTTGTTTTTAACTTTTAACCTTCTTAAACTTGGCGTATACATTTAGATCTCAATACTTTTCGTGGCTGACTAGTTACAGACTTATTTTTTTTCGTTATAAAAGAACTTGGCTGTTTTTATATATTTATGTTTTTGGTGTGATTTCACTACTTTCTGCGAAGTTTATTTTTTTTATTAGATTTCACAAACAACGTTGAACCGTCTTCTATGTCAACCGTCACTTTGGCTTTCGCTTTCTTTCTCATAAACTACATACCTATTCATTAAAATATCATTCACCAGGTAAATTAATTTCTATTCATATTTTAAGTGGACATATACCACGCCCCCTGAATCGAAAATATCAAGTTTTGGACTTTTCCCAGTGTATGCACCACAGGATCTAGCATTATGCCAAATTTCACGATTCTAGGATGGCCATAAGTGCTTCATAATTTTGATGATCATCATCTAAGTGAGTGAGTGAGTAAGTCAGTCAGTTACGGTTTTTGCGATTCTTGAAGTCCTGTATGTTGAGTACTACTAATGCTATAGAGATGGAATTTGGTGAGGTGGACCTTTTTAATGACCTTGGACTTGGTGAATGTTGCAAGTTTTAAGTTTTTGGCTCAATTGGTTCCAAAGTTATAGGGGGATCGAAAACAGTCTGAGTTTGTTCTTGTAAAAAGGGTAAGTCCCTTTACTATAGAACTTGACCCTTTGTTATATATCTATAGATATAGAAGATAGCAACATTTTAAGACCAAGATTGAGTTCAACTACATATTATAATATTTAAGTGCACTCCAAAAAAGCAAAAAAAGAAATTTGTTTTCGGTTGCATTTTGCTGATAGCTATAACTGGGGCCTAAGCAGAATGTAAATCGTTAATTTTTACCCCTATTAAAGGGTATTTGAAGAAGCATCTGAAACACTTAAAGTCAACGCTGCCATGGTTCGTGCGTTATAGATTCATCATTTAATTTCACTTATTTATTTATTGAATTTTACAAAATCCATATTGAAACTACAACAACCAATTTAAAGCCAAATGTCTTATCTTGTGTTATTTGTTCTTTAAAAATTAAGGAAAGTGGTGTTCGAAAAATTCATATGTCCTTAAGATCTCTGCCAACTTGGTATCTCTATTAATTTTTCAAATAAATATTCTTCTCTCCTCTAACGTGTGTGTAAAACTTAGCAAATGTTTCGTCCATTTTCTCTTGAAATAACCTAACTCTCTTCTCTATTAATATTCAAATGTATACTTACATCCGTGACGTCACGCATCACCATCATCTGCTCTTTCCTGTCAACAACATTTCTTTTTTTTCGTTTAACATTTTCACTTTAATAAAAAAAAAAAAAAAAACACCACCCCTCTGCGCACCTCCCCCAAACTAAACATTCACTTCTTTTGCTTTGCTTGTTCTTCATTTCTATTTCCATCTTCTCAAGTGCATAGCAAAGCATACCCGCTTAACGAACGCTTCACGCAAGAAATTCAGTTTCTCGCCGTTCGTATTCCGAGCAACATCTGAGCGCTCTTTCTCCATAATATTTTAGTGAATCGGGCTACCCTAACCATACGCACTTTCTTTTTAGACCCTCCGTGTGTGTAAGAAGAATTTGTGGTGTACCCCTTAAAAAATAAAAAAATCTAGTGAATTTTCCAACAACAAAAATAAAAGTGCACTAATTCAAGATGAGCAGTAAGTTAAAAGAGTTCTCTTAACTATAATTAAAAAATAAATTCAAAAATAAAAAAAATAAAGAGAATTTTTTTGCAATTTAACTTTTATGAAATTTATTTAAATTAAGTGCAGCATGTACATGAGCATTTTTTTAAGTTAATTTAATTTTTATTATTATTATTATTTTTTTCACGCCGCCCAAATATGCATTCAAGAAAAAAAAAACTCTTCTTCATGTTGATAAAAAAAAAAATTACCTATGTAAAAGAATTTCGCGATTCTTTTTCGTCGTCTTCGTTTTGTCGCGCCGCGAGAATTGTGGACGACCTTAAGTGACCTTCAATGTGTTTTTCTCTAAAAGTTACTGAGAGACGTACCTACGTTTCGTTTCTCCTTGCACTAGTTTTTCCCAATAAGTAAAACAAGAAATCCTGTTGGAAGTTGTAGGTCGTATTCGTATACGACCAACCGACCCCAATGACTCTTCCTAGTCTTCAACTCTTCATTCACAAACTGCCTGCTTACTAACAGAGTATGAGTAGGTAACTGGTTTCGGTTACGAATTTTCTAGCTGACAGGTGAATAAGGAGGAAAATCGTTTCTGGTTCTGGCTGACTGACCGACCACAATGTTGTTTTGAGTTTGATGTGCAAATGGTGTCCCCATTTCACCCCTAAAATGGGGCTGGGTGGGGCGAAGTTTTTCACCGAAATTAGCTTTTTATCGGTTTTCCATCCTTGATTATGAATAAGTATTTTTAGATATAATATGGAAAATTCAGAATGAGAGAGAGAGGAAAATGTATGCGAGTGTGTCGTGTTTGAATACTTAACTTAGTCCGTGTGGAATTAATAAGTCAAACGGCGGACGCCCCCATCCCCCATGCTGAGATTGAAAAATTGTTTTTCTCTGCGTTTTGTGAAACAATTTAGTTTTTTTTTTGTTTAAATATTTTTCATCTCGCGGGATGTTGAGACAGATACGATTTTTTTTTCTGTTATTTTTAGATTGAAATCTGTACGCTCTGTGGCATACACCAGTCAAGTGTATCTGTCTTCTAGCGTGACGTTTGGTAGTCTGCTTCGAGATACTTTTGTTGTTATGTGTAGGTATGTGTACATAATGCACTGTAGCAGTCGCATACGGCATAACTCTGATAATAAGTCTGGGTGCCGGCAAATTGCCGGCAAAGCGTGAATTTTAGTCTGAGCATCAAATTGGCTGGAAGTTCAACTCGTATCTGAGTGGAATTTGGTTGGATTTTGGGATGCTGCGTTGTTAACTGAGGATAGATTTTTATTTTTTTTTGCAGATGTCATTAATGAAATTTGTTGCGGTTAATCCGTTGTGAGGCTTCTGCGGTAGTTTTGTTTTATTTTGTTGATAAAAATAGGCAATGACACAGAGGTGTCTATATAAATTATTACACATTGTTTGTTAGCCAGATTATTGTTTAGAATTTAATGCCAAGAAGTGGGTAGATTTTATTTTTTTAGAAATTTTAGTTAAATATTTCCATTATGATGCGCTGTATTCGCATTTGGTTCGCATCCAAATTTTGATTTTTTGTTTATACATTTAAGATTGAATTTTATTTTGGGAGACTCATGTTGGGCGCCACTTTAATTGCCACATTCTTTAAACTTTCATAATCCTACTTTTGATTGCGGGATGGACGTGGGCAATATTTTAGAATCATTTAGCAAATGCCTTACCACATACTTGTAGTTGTAGGACCACATTTCTTATGACCAGATTTAGAACAAAATGTGAGACTTTACTAAATGACTATAGAAATCGATCTGTAGTTATGAGAAAATCACATCGACCACATCTTAAAATTTACGCAATTCACAAAAAAAAAGTGAAATTTCTCTCATCAGTGAATTTGCAATTTTTGAAATGCTTCATGAGTGCCGTGAAATATGAGAGTAACGAAAATTGAAACGCGTCTTAGAGACCCATGCGCATCAAACCTATACAATGGAGTGAATTTAACGTGTTTCATTATATCTTCCGCTCTTACTCTCAGGGAGGCATAAGTAAAGCGAGGCTTCTTATATCACGGTATTATAAACTAGCGTGGTGGGCAATACTAGCGTAACGAGAAGTGAAACGCCGCAGATTGATTAAAAATAACTATCTAGTACTAAATCAAAGCACATTTAATAAATCTAGTACAATACCCGTAAATAAAGTAGGTATTTTATTAGAATGTGTTGTTTGATTCACTTTAACTGGTTAACAAGATGCGATTATCTCTGAATACCTTTAAGAGTTTAACGCAGATTTACAAGCGCTTTTCTGTTACACAGTGTTACAAGTATTGCTGTAATCTAACTTAAGTCAGTGGGTAAATTACGTGGATATAAACGCTGCTTTAAAAGTTTTTAACATTTATGTACTTTGTAGTAGCGTAGGTATAATTTCAGAAGCGTATAATTTTCGCATGCTATGTGACGTTTACTGACTAAGTAACAGGAGAATTACTATAGGGTAGCGTAGGAGTTATTTAACTTGAATGATTACCTATACTGAAATTGTATATCTTCTTGGCAATAATAGTAATTCAAGCATTTGCCTGAACTTAAATGGATTTAAAAAAAAAAATACTAAAAAAAAAAACAATTGTGTGTCATGACACATTATCAATTTTGAGATTAGCTTAATTATGGTTGTTTCTTAATTTTTGAATTCATTCATTCATTTTCAATGGCCCGTGGGTCGAGGGTGTAAGTTGCTCAAGTGGGACCTCCATAAGACTCAATCCTCGGCCATCGATTCTAAATCGTCAAGGGAAATCCCCATACGGGTATAGAAGAGAGATTATGGACTTGATCTTACCATCATCTCATTCTGGGTGTTGGGTTTACTCAGAGGACGCCTGTCTAATTGAACGGATTCTATAACACGTCTTGGGATCCTTGTTTTGGGGACTTGGAATGCAATGGAATTTGTTTATGACAGATGTGCTTATTGGCTCATTAAATTACATAATTCATTCACTGAATGCGCTCGACCATGAAACTCACTCGATCATGGAAGAATGCATTCACAAAATGTCATGCAAGCGGTTATTGGGACCAAATAACTGCATCAGTGATCGAGTACATAAGCATAAGCTCATTTTACATAAATTATGCAGTTGATTGAAGAGACACTTAAATTAACTGATGTGGTCCTTCGCTATAATGTTTTCGGTTCATCAGTTGTTCAACTTACATAGTTTGAGCTAATTGGTTCCTTCGACTTCTGCTCTTTTGATGTCCGTCTCGTCCAGCACGTATAGATATTACATAGAAATCGAAGAAACTAAGATATTGCATAAGTGCATGGACACACAGGCCTTCCCATGAAAGACAGGTCGGGAGAGACAGGTCGATTTTAAGTGAATAGAAAAGGAAAGTGATTTTCGGTGTAATCTACCCTTCCTTTTGCTCAACTAACCTTAAAACTCTACTTGTTTCGCCTGAAAAGACTTAAATCGGAAGGCATGTGTGTTCATGCACTAAGGCAATGATCTCAGTGATCATGTTGATCTCATGTGAAGTTTAACACTGTTAAAATAGCTGATCGTCTGGTCCACATCAGGTCGTAGCGCCACCTACCGTTAGAACTAGCATATCTACTTTAGTGGAAAACAAAGAACCATAAATTGTGCTATAATGGATTCCACTTTTTATATTGAAACGGTCTCTCTATATACAAAGATGCAAAAGTCTGCTGTTTGGCTTGAAGCATTTTAGAGCCCAATAGCAAAAAAAATAAAACTTAGCAAACTGTCCATAGAACTCGGTTATTTCGGTTTCTGCCTTCATTCCAACATTGAATTTTGACTCGTATATTCTTTCGTGGTCAAAATAGTAGTTGGAAGAGGAAAGGAAAAGGAAATCATTTTACTGTCTTTGACAAGCCACGTTCCAAGTAAGACCTCCCACTACGAATGTTTGGTAGAAGATTTCTTTTGGTCGATAACATAGAAGAAACTGGATTCGACGGATTGTTTTTCGTAAAATTGCCTAATTGAATTGAACTCTTTCACAGAACATACTTTGAAATCGTTGGAACTAATTACAATTCCGCAAGTCTATTTTTTAAAGGCTACAATAATTGAAGTAGAAATTTGCAGCAAATTAAAGCAAAAGTTGTTTTATTTATTTACATAAATTTCGGCTCCCTAAGATGCCCGGCCACGTGCCAAACACGCATATTTTCCAGGTAATAAAGGCAAAAACAAACTTTTCATGCTAATTTACACCACCCTGACCCAGTTGACGAATATTACCAATAGAATGCCCTTCCGTGTTCTGACTTTATTGGGGCTGTCTAACTCGAAGAATTATAAATAAGCCTTATTATGACGTAACTGTTATTAGCACGCATAGCTCCTCAAATCCCTAATGATGTAAACCAATCATGGAAACACACCTTCGAAGATGAAGTCTCCAATTTTATATGAAATCACCTGCGTCCTTGCTTCTTAAATTTCGTGCCCACTTAGAGTAACGTGGATTTCCATTATGCTTACCCGACAATGTGATTAATTTCATTTAGCTCTAGCCTAAAGAAATTAGCTACTCAGGGAATATATAAAACAGTAGAAAACCGCAAACTAATGAAGCGAACACCTATTATGACTTACACAATCAAAAGCCGGGTGGGTATACAATTACCCAGCATCACAAACCAAACTGTTGCACTGGCTAATAGATGAGGGTACTTGCATTATTCGCAAACTATGTTCCTCATAGAAAGTCATAGCGTGTCAGTGTCACCCCTATTCGAACAGACTACAAGAGTGCGGGATGAAATTATTTTTGTACTGTACATGATTATCTTGTTGTGCATCGGATATTCGCACGATAATAATAATTCAACAGCTTAAGCAGTAAATACGTTGACAAAATGATTTTTTTTTTTTAATTTTGGCAACGCAATTAGAAAAATGTATAAAATCGAAATAATTTTAATTTTCTTAAAATCGCAGGAAAAATTATGTTTTTCTTGTGTCGATTTGACAGTTTATTTATAGTTGGCAACAAATTCTGAAAAATATGAAAGAAACAAATTAGCCAGTTTAAATAAAATTAGAAAGCTGTTGACTAAAAAAAATAAAAACAAATTTAAGTTATCAAAGAAATCTATTAAATACTTTATGCCTAATTTCCGTTGTTTTTTTTTAATATTACGTTTGACACATTAAATTTGTTCTTTGTTCTATTTTGTTGCACAATATTTAAGTTGTTTATGAGACTATATCTTGCGAAGTAGGAGTTTATTTATTGTGGTCAGCTGTTGAGACAAACTTTGATGTGATAAGTATTTTGGAAAATTTTCAAATTTCACAAATATTTTGTTGATCAAATGAAATAAATGTACTCGTATAATGAAAAGAAATGTTCGCATGGCGTCTGAACTCACTGTTTCAAGGACGATTTCCAAAATGCAGATCAGAAGTAAAAATCCACTAAAAAATGGACGTGATAAATTATTATTGGCATTTATACAATTAGCTAAAAAATATGTTCTCCACAAAGCTTTATTCATATTGCAAAAATGCTAATATTTTCCTAATTTTTTAGTGAGTATAATAAATAAAATCCTTTGTGAATCTTCTGTCATGTACTTACAAAAATAAGTATGACAACTTCAACTACTGAAATCGCCACGTCCAAAATAAACTCGAAATATCAATAGCTCTTTAAGTAAGGAGGACGTTTGCTACTTGATACTGAGTTCCGCGAAAAACAAAAAAAAAAATATGGAAATGAATACAAAGTGACAAGTTTGGTAGGTGCACATTTTTATCCCAAAAAGATGCGATTGATAATACATTTTTGACAAAAAGCCCCACGCCTTTTCATAGCTACAGGGCTGATCCAAATTCTGTGAAATTCTCCGCAAAATAGGCGATTCTCATTTCGTTTGGCTCGATTTCTTCGGAAGAATATTATTTCGTTGGCCTACGGATTCATTTCAGACTCCCAAGTGATTCAAGAATCGCCGGCAATTCGCTAAACTCTACGCGAAAGAACAAAATGCGAACATCTAGAAAAAGTTGATGAGAATGATATGCAAATTTATAGATGTGGTTCTGGTGGTCAGCAGCCTGATGTAGGTTTGTTGAATTTATTTTGCACTGTACAAATAAATTGCATACTGTAACGCAAAATTTCGGACAAAAATACGGCCTTAAAATAATGGAGAATATATCTTACTCCCACTCGTACAAGTCTTCAAATGTTTCCAAAACTAGCTACACTCAGACCAAGATAGATCCATTGTACTGCCACAAGCAAGAACAGATGGGTCTCAGTTTTCGGGCTTACAAACAACTGTTTGTGAAGCTGTTGATTTTCGACGTACAGGTATTACTTAGATCTGAGAAAAGGTAATGACCTACTGCAGCGTTCCGTTTACTGGAGAGCCCAAACACGTCAATAGATAAGGCGGAATTTTCTCCTAATAATTTCATAGAATGTCCATAAAATGTGTGTTAAGTCTGTCCATCACGAAATGTCCGTTTCTAACCTTCGGTTATACGGTTTGAGTATGCCTCTGCTGTTTTTTAAAGAGTTTTTTGAACCTTTTTTCACTTTAAGTTAGACAATATTTTCTTGGAGGTGTTACATCGATTAAAAGAGACTCATCTATAGGGTTGCTCTCCACAGCATGTCGATATTGATGAGGTATTTAGGGAACAACATTGGAGCTGAAATGTTAGGTACGTTTGTATTATTTATATAAAGGGTAAGCCTCGTATCTAGCCATTTCACCAGCTCTACGAAAAGAAGACTGTTTTAAGTGACGTGCTACAACCAAATCGTAGTTCAATCTACCAACCTTGAAGCTTCTGTAAGCTGGCTTTTCAACAGATTATTTTCAATGACCATTATTTTCAGTGGCCATTTCAGGCTATACTTTATGAAGCCATTTATCTTAAGAGCTCATCACATAAGTCATTAACAGCTTTAAATTTGTGGCCTGACATATTTTGGGGAATTCTAAGAACCCTATACTATCAGAAAGTCTAGTCGGCCAAAGATCCTCATCCCACCTTAGACGAGGTCTACTTTTACTGCAACAAAACGCAAAAAAAAATTCTTATACGTGCCTTTATGTCTATTTCGTAAGGGCGTCTAAAATGATAAGTCATTTCCACATATTAAAAAGGTTCCAAGGTTAAAATGGTTTGTAGCTTGACATAATATTTTATATTCTCAAGCCGTTTAGTCCTCTTAAATTCACATTCCAGTTTAACATCAACTCTCTGGTGTATATAATATTCCCGTACTTTAGCTTTCATTTAACCTTCAAAGCTCTTACCCCAATATGATAACAAACATTCACATGTAAGTGTCAATTATACCAATAACATTCTCACATTGTGTCCTTTCATAAGACATCCCTGTACAATGTTACGGCAGCAATTTGATACATATTTCATTAATTTGTTTGTATCCTGGTGCGGTATAGAATTTCTACCATTTTTGGGGTGATACTCGCATGAAATGTTAATAACCTAGGTCAGGTCGATTAGCCTTTTTACTTACTTATATTGACATATGACATACGTATCTAACGGTGCCTAAAACAGACTAAATCCATGTTAGAAATGTTTAGAATGTAATCCTGGGACGCATTTTATTATTCCTCCTTAAAAGCCATTTGCGTTCATTTGA
The DNA here is from genome assembly GCA_955612985.1 of Cheilosia scutellata. Lineage (NCBI taxonomy): Eukaryota > Metazoa > Arthropoda > Insecta > Diptera > Syrphidae > Cheilosia > Cheilosia scutellata. The sequence continues at coordinate 62,518,012 of OY015314.1, forward strand.
TGTCTTGTTCGAGGGAAGGACAAACATTAGTGTTTGCAAAACAACGAAATTAGTTAAGTGGATTTGGCATGATGATGAAGAAACAAACAGAGATGTCATATTATGTACTTTTTAACCCGCCAATGGTGACGCAAATTTGACTTTGATCAATGGTGACGCCGGTCTCACAGACCGGGTTTTTCAACTGAGATTTTTCGAAACGTGTTACTAATAGTTCATGTTTTTTTTTTATTTATGCTCTTTGACAATAAAACAAAGACATTTAATCAATTTAAGCTCTTTTATTTCAATATTACAATTCAAAAAACATTTTTAATTAGAGCATTAAAAATAACAATGTTTTTAGTAATACATTTTTTAAAATTAAGAAAACAATAAAAAATCACATATTAATAAAGGAAAATAACGTTTTTTAGTCTTTCGACATATGGAACTTTTATAAAATGAACAAAATACACAATAAAACAATAAAAAAAAATAATCAAGGTAAAATAATACGAATAATAAAAAATTATTTTACTTACATAAACGGTGACGCACGGTCTCACGCACCGGGTTAGTAAAAAAAAATACACAAAGTGTGCTCACTACTCAGTTTCGACGTCAACTGATGGTGGGGGACGTGCAGTGCATGTGCAATACGGCAGCTACTCGAAATTGCAACAAAAAACAATGACGGAGAATAAAGTTATTCGCATTTTTTAACACACCCGGTCTCACAGACCAGTACGTCACCATTGGCGGGTTAAAAGTACCTACATACATACCGTGGAATGTGGATAGTATTTTATCAGTCCTTCCAATTGTCATATAAAATTTGAGATTTGACCTTTGAATGTCAACTTTAATTAGGTTAAGAACCTTTGTATATAAATGTCACTCTCAATTTGGGACTCATCATAATATGCGACAGTTGCACCTACGTTAAAAAAATTCAATTGGATGTCAATTAAATAATTTAGCGCATGTAGGTTATAGTGATGTAGGTAAATATTTACTCAATGATATGAACAATATAGCTATACATATGTGTGGAACAGATAAATCGAATAACCGCGCCTTCGGAATAATTATTGCTCAAATCGCAATGAACCCCAGCGATTGACATATCACAAAATTACAAACAATAATCTTGAGATGAACAAAGTACGACTGCCTATACATTATCTTGTTTTATTGATTATTGCACAACACGTTTCTTGTAGTATTTATTTCGTTTATCTCGGCATTCGTGCCAAGAAGAAAGAAGGACAAAGAAAAATCTGCCAAATTTGTGTCTGCGCAGAAACCGCCAAATTGAGGTGTAAATTCTTGACGTCATTATATACGCCTCTTCTTATCAGTAGCAACAACAACAACAAGTATTTCGTTGAATGTTTTTGATTAAAACGTAACCGGTTCCAATTTGTGAGTAGATTAGGTACTCTTTATCATTATTATGTTTCACAGTGTTGCCACTAAAAAAAAGTGAATCCGGTCAAATCTGACCGAATGACCGGATTCTTATTTTCTAAATCCGGTCAAAAATTCCGGTCAAAAGTTAAAATGAGAATTTTTGACCTGAAACCCGGTCAAAAAGAGAAAATACACCTACCTATACAATTTACGAATTTTTATGTTATGTTATGTTTAGAAAAGGTTTTTATAATATGTGCATCTTGAGTTTGTGAACTTGTTTTTTATTTCGTTTGTTTAAAATTTACTGAAACTAATTTTTAATTTTATATGACATGTTTTAAGTTCTGAAATACACTTTTAGTGCATGGCCATACACGCCTTCCAATTCCAATAAACGAGGTGTTCAGCGACACAGGTAAATTTTGAGTGAGTAAAGGAGAAAGGTATATAGCATAGAAAATCTACTTTCAGAAATAATTCTGGCACGTTCTTTTTCGCACCATTGTGCTTTCTATACAAATCTTTATTTGATATTTGCGTTGATAGAGTGAGGACGTCAAAAACGGGCGTCCGCTTCGGCTTAACCATAGAAATTGTGTGTGTTTTCAATTTCACTATTCTTTTACCAGCCAAATTTTATTTCATTGCAATGACGCCTGGTTTTTGTGTGTAGCCAAATTGTTAATGGAAATAAAAGTCATGGGAGGACGTGTATGGCCAGGCCATGTACTAAGGCAGTGTGTCAATTGGGCTAAGTAATTATTCTCGAATAATTTTCTGACACTTGAAAAGAGTAGTTCACCAATCTGAGATTTATCGAATTTCACACTTTAATTAATTGAAATTCAATATTTAATTTCCTCTTAAAAATTCTAGCAAAAGAAAACGTCAAAAAGTTAGCCTATAAGATAATTTATTATCCTTCTCCCTGAGCAGAATTTGTTTGAACTTGGGAGCATGTTCGTAATGTATGGCAAAGTTATATTCAAATTATAGAAATCTATCTTTATTTATAGTCAGTAGGGAAATTTTATTTTTCCGGTCAAAAAAGGGCTTTCCGGGTAAAAACATTTTTCGTTCCGGTCAAAAAACGGTTAGGCCGGATTTCAAAATTTTCTCCGGTCAGAGTAAACAGATTCCGGTCAGATATGACCGGAATCCGGTCAGAATGGCATCACTGATGTTTCAGCATTTTCTTTCAATGTGCATATTCTTCTCTTAAAGTTGCGAGAGAGCGAGTTTGTTTTATTATGCTTTCGCATTGTTTGTTGGCCTGCGCCTGGCCTTTCTGTGAGATTGATAGCGAAGGGTAAACCTAAGCGCATACTGTATTTCTATCTCTAGAGGTAGTGGTGGTGAACAGTGTTCCCAGTTGAAAAAATTGAAAATCTTGTTTTCCCAAAATAAAATATCTTTTTTTTTAAAGATTTTTCCAGAATATAGAAAAAAGTAACTAAAACGGAAAATTTTAAAGTGCATTAAAAAAACTGGTGCTCATTAATTGATGCTATAATTTGTTTGTTAATTTTAAAAAATTTTAATTTATATCTACTCATTCAATTAAATTTATTAAAATTTTCAACTGGTTCAGGTAACTTATTCCCAAGGAACAATGGCATCCATTTTTTTTTATCAAATTCTCTTCGAAATTCAGAGAAAAACCGAAAAAATGGAATCATATATCGCATCCTTCTGTTACAGGACAAGCAAACTTTGGAACTCGCTTCCTGGGGATATATTTCCAGAAGTATACAATTTACAGAAATTTAAGTGCAGAACTAACATACATCTGCAAGCATCTCGGGGCGCTGTTGAAGCGTTATAGGTTTGCCTTTACCGGGATAAGTATTTAAAAATAAAAAATAAAGTACGTATAAGAAGTTAAATATGTCAAAAGTGGTTGGTGTGGTTCCTGGACCTCTAGTTTCTGGACAGAGTTTCTGGATGGCAGAATGTTATATAGGTATGTCTTCTAGCGGTGAACTCTAGATACCTGGCGATGGCGACATCTAGTTCCAATTCAATTCCCCTTTTCGGTATATAGGGGGTGAGTATAGAACGACCTTCCCTTCCCTCCTACTTCCTCGTGGGTCCAAAATAAACAAATTACTCAAAACAACAAGATGCATATATGAATAGGGCACCAAGACCTTCAGGAAAACCGATTCTCAGACAAAAACGACAGAGGAGGAAGGAAACCTCTTACTCCAATAACCGTCAACAAGTACCTAAGCCTGCTTCGGTTGGGGGAAGCGAGGGAACGGTTGATCTCGGACTTAAGAAACTTTTTCTTTATGATGATGACAATCGTTCCATCGCCAGCTCATCTAAATTCTCTATATCGTCATCAGTTTCAATTAGGAAAAAGGTAGTAAACTGCAAAATGACATGTGGTAACACCCTATCAAAAGCCGGCTTTCCTGAAATCGAGAGCGAGGGATAGCTTTTACGCGCCCACCAATGCCTGTGATATGCCTTAGCCTATTAGGGCACGGGTCTTAGGATCATTTTTATTCTTAATTTCCCTCAGCCAATTTATCACATTTCAAGAATATTTTTCAGTGCTGACGGAAACGTTAGCATAACAGAAGCCGTGCATGAGTTATTCTTCCCTGACAATAATGGAATAGAAAACCACTTTCTTCCATAGAAAATTTTGTTTTAAATTGTTAGACATAGGAATTATAGTTCAATACCAAAAATCTTGAAATTCAATGCAATTAAGGTAAAAAGTCTTGCAAATATGTGGAGCTTAAAAATCTTAAAAAAAAAGATATGTCTTGTAGGTAAACTGGCATCGCTGGGTGGTGGCAGGACTAGCGGTTTAGAGAGCACTTTCAACCATTGTTGGCAGTTCATTTCTTTATTTTTGAAAAAGGCGGGATTCCAAATCTTTGATCAATCCTTAGACCAATCTCGGTCTATTGTATTACCGAGCAGGAACGCCTTTTTAGTGTAATGGTAGAGAAATGATGTAGTATTGCAGATTATTGCTGTCCCGAGGTGGATCGTATCCTCTCTACACCGTTGCCACCATGCATGGTGCAGCGGTTAGTATGCTGGATTATTGAGTGAGGGGTGAGACAATCATCCGAAAGTATAATTCTCCTGAGAAAGCTCCTCAATTCAGCTGCTCGAAAAATATTTAGAACAATTGCTTAAATATCATGAAAGACGAGTAGAATTTTAAGTACTTCTCTAGGAAAAGGAAAAACTATAAAGTTTCAATTCAACAGCTGTCCAGATGCTTGTAGGCTTAAACTAGCTCTATACTTAAAATGACTTCAGGAGTTCCGTTCCGTTAAAAATTAGTGCCTAGTTTTATATGTATATGCAATGGCTTTTGTTAGCTGATCATATTGTGCCTCTGTAGGCTCCCATTGAATGTATCAACTTTTGCGCATCCACATCAAAATTTATATAAAAAAGTTAATAAATTGTCCGTCCAACTAATAGCATTCTGAAAAATCTAAGCCATAAACACAATTTATCCACCGCCAAGAGTTAGTTCGCCGAGTAGGCGTCTTATAGTGATCATCAATAAATGTTTCACACATCAAAACATAAAAAAAAAAAAATAAAAATCAAAATGTTTGAATTTTAAAATTTCTCCAAGAAAACATTTTCGAATGAAAATAATTTATATCCAGAGCAGACACACACATGCAGCAACCTCCCTTCTCGCTCGAATATAAGGAATTTCCAAACCCCCCACAATGGATCGAGATTATTTCATACAGATGTCTGCATCCGTTTTTATATTTATGTCTCCCCGAGATACAAGAAACGTTTATATTGTATCCCCAATAATGTATTTTTATCGCGAAAAATTCGCATTAACAAAAAAAAAACCGACAAAATTTATTTAACACATTTTGCGAAACGCGCCTGCAGGATGTTGTATTTGTTTTAAAAAGAAGATTATTCCAAAATTAGAATACAGCATCTCCTGCTGATCATTCTCGAATGATTTTTTTTTCTCCTGTGAGTTTAAGGTTATACACATAAATTGCATTCAATAATGTATAAAAAAAATACATACCACCGAATTTGGTAAGTTTTAAAAATGTGGTTTCACTTAACATCACATAACACAATTACATGCACTTGTTTTTTTTTTATTTTTTAGGTTTCTCGAATAAAATAAAAAAAAAATCGCACTCATTATGATTCAATTAAATCCGTATCTACACACTCATCGTCATCATACACACATGCGCCACTGGATGCCTTGTTTTATTTAGAAGGTAGATTTTTTTTTTATAAAAACAAATTTAATTTCGCTTGAAATTCTCGCCAACAATCTAACAGCTGCTGAATTGTAATTATAAAAATATTTCCTATAAAAAAACAACAACAAATAGTGCAAAAAAGTAAATACATAAATTTACTCACTAGAATACTATTAATCTCTTTTTTTAATATTTTTGATTGAGTTGCTGATTATGCTTGCGAAAGCACTTTCAAAACATCAACATGCTAATTTTTCTATTTTTATAGGAACTAAAACTGAAAAAAAAAAAAAAAAAAAAAAAACAATTTTTTTATTTATAAAAAAAAAACTCATCACTCAAAACGCATGCAGAGATATTTTGTTATTTGACACGCCCTCTCCTTTCGATTGTCTGCGATTGTAGATAATGCTGAATAAATCGTATAATCCTTCTTCAAAATTGTAAATATTATTAATTGTAATAAAAATAGTGGAATTTATTTATATGTTTGTTTATGTTATTGAAAATTATTTTGTAAATATTTATGTTTATCTGAATTATTATTTTAAACAACTAATTATATATTTTTTTAGTGATTCTTCTTAAAACATTTTAAATATATGGCATTTATACATTTTTCCATATAAAATGCTTGTATATGGATTTTTTTTTAATCGGATGCATGCATTCACCTACAACAATTTTTTTTTTGGTTTAGGGTTGTCATTATTTTTCAAAATAATTTCAATCAAGTTTTATCTAACCCTGCATTTTAAAATTTTAGAAAACAAATTAAAATAATGCAGTTCTATTGAAGTCTATTAAACATTTTATTATTTTGTTAAAAATGAGACTTGACTTGAGTCAGACTCTGACTTTAAACTAGCAACTTAAAAGAATCGAGAAGAAAAGTAGGTAGAAACTAATCAGTAATAACATATGGGAACGCTGCAGCTTAGTATAGTTAGTGCGATGAACTACAAAGTGAGGGTTTCCAAGTTCAGCCCCCAAAAGAACACAAATTCCACCTTAAGATTTTTGTCTATTGGGCAGACTCGTCACAATATAAAAACTAACTACGTCACAATATTTCGATGTCCGTAAGCCATTAAATTTTGCATGTCAATATTCCTTCGATGCAAGTTTATATGTAATTAAAATCACAATAGTTTTTTTTTTTTTTTTTTGAAAAAAATTATTGATTTTTGTTTTTAAATTATTGAATTTAAATGGCTGGTCATAATGATAATTCAATTTTGCTGTTTATTTTCTATTTTTCAACAATCTCTGGATCAATACTCGTATCATGCTTAAATGCCTGTATTTTCCGTAGATTGTCACATTGCACAAAACCATAAATAGGTTAACCACGTCAAATTGCAGTTACAGTAGAGTCAAATGATTGATTACCCGAATATTAAAATATCTGTTAAAAAGTCAGAAATTATTCTGTCAACTTTTTTGAATCTAAACGTGAAATACTGAACCATTGTGGTACCCACCTATAAATCATTTCTTCGGGAAAAAATGTTCCAAATTTTTTTAAAAATTGTTTCCGTCGAAGATTTTTTAAATCGCCAACACTAAGGGTTAGTAGGTAGATATATTCTTACACACCACTTTTCTGTTAAATAGGACTAGGCCCTTTGAAACGCACGAGCGAAATAAGGACTAGCACTAGTAAAAATAGTAATTAACACAATGTTTTTATTACGTCCCTTCAAAAAGGACAAAGTTTTAAACTGTTTTTCGCAAGTAGTTCTACTCTTAACACAAAAAATAAACATATTCTGAGGGGCGTATGGTGGTCGTCTGGTCTTCTGATCATCATTTTTATTTTATTTAAAAATTCGATGTCTCAATACTTATTTTTTATTAAGTTTCAAGCCAAGCGTATTTTTTAATGACCACAAGTGTATAATTTATGTAAATATTTTTTCCCTACATCTTTTTGTTTGGAATTATTTTATTTTACTCTTCTACTCTTTGTGATTCAATTGACTAGTGGACAAAATGCAGGTTTCTCACACGTTGAGGACGAGATGTGAGTTTGCTTCATCATATATTGGTATGTAGTGGTGGATCAACTCTCGAACTCTTTTGTTGTTCATTCAAACACCCCTGTGGGCAGATAAGCGAAAGGATTTACGCTTTTAGTGTAAAAAGTACTTTTGGTCAAATTTAGAACATCCAGTGTTGGGCGCCACTTAGACTTAGAAAAAATCGAGAGGGAAATAAATTGCCTTTTAATATTTTAGGTAATATTTATTGAAATTATGGTCTCTCCCTAGACTGTAAATACTTTGTATTTATTGTCAGCAATGTCTTTTTAAATTCACGACAACAGCTTGCCAACATTTCGTGATATTTTCTATATACCTGACATTTATTACTTTCAAATCGTTTCCCAATCTGTAGAACACATTTTGCCACATGATCGCGAATTTAGTTCTAAACATATGCAAATAACTTTGGAGCACAATATAATGTTGGGATCAGCAAAATCTCAACAACAAAATCGGATGTATATCGAAATATTTTCTAGGTCCTTCTCAGAAACTTGGTTTTTAAATCTTCATGTAAATGATACACCATGATTTAGTTCTGAAAGAATTGGAAAACACTCTAAACAACATCACATAATGTTTGACTAATCATTATTCCTCTTATTTCGCACAAGCTTTGACTTTGTCAAATATTGATGTTAATTTTTGTTTTGAGGGCTCAACTATGAAGAAGGCTTGAATAGCTTATAATTTTAAAATCCGCCGTACTGGATAAAGTGATCCTTTTAACACATCATCTTCAAATCATCTACGTCATAATTATATATTATCACAATTTAGGTCTTATATTCCATAGACCATATCCCATTGTCTTTTTAAAACTATGAAAAGATAGATAAATACGGTCTATTGGGGTAACAATAAGAAAACTAAAACTTTCAACATATGTATGGTCCTTCGAGCCGCATTTTACAAGCAATTTGTTTTTCTGCCACATTCTTCTTCGCAGGAATGTTTGGCAATAAAAAAAAAAGAGTATCACTGTCTAAAAATGGAAAATGTGGTCATCTGCCCATTTATCATTTAAGACGTCCAAAGCACTTGCATCATTAGTCATGGTATCTCTGAAAACAGTGAAAAAAAAACAATAAAATGTCAGAGACGGCTCCACCCATTCGTAAAATCTCACGCCTCGTTCCGAATTTATTAATACCAAGTGATTAGGGGAAAATGCGGCCAACCGTCCAGAAGCTTCTACAGATTTTTCTTTTTTTTCAAAATTCTTTTTACTCGTATATGCAATTGCCTCCCCAGAGATGTAATGATGTTTCATCCAAAGTAGGTGACTGCATGCAACAGTGTGAAATAACACATTTTGTGCTTCTGTCCAAACAAAAATTATATTTATTGGAAAATTTTAAGAAAATTAAAAAAAAAAAAAAATTTAAAAATAATTCAAACAAAATTTCATTTCTCTGTGTTTGTTTTTTTACAGATTTTGCGTGGGTGACGTTAACAACAAACGATGCATATTCACTGGGCGCTCTCGTTCTGGCACACTCACTAAAGCGTGTCGGAACTGTCCATCAGCTGGTGGTACTAGTGACACCAACTGTATCAGAAGCGATGCGCAGCAAACTCCGAGAGGTCTATAATGTGGTGCAAGAGGTCAATGTACTGGATTCACAGGATGCAGCCAATTTGGCATTGCTTGCTCGTCCCGAACTCGGCGTAACATTCACAAAACTCCACGCCTGGAGACTTGTGCAATTCGAAAAATGTGTGTTCCTTGACTCTGATATTCTTGTAGGTGACTTTGAGACTTACTACCGTAATTGCAGAATTATATAACTCCCTTTTAGGTCTTACAAAACGCCGATGAATTGTTTGAACGTGAAGAATTATCAGCGGCGCCAGATGTATCCTGGCCAGATTGCTTCAATTCGGGTGTCTTTGTGTACCGGCCAAATGAAGCAACCTTCGCCTCGATCATAGAATTTGCTCTGAAAAATGGCAGTTTCGATGGCGGCGATCAGGGTGTATTGAATTCATATTTCTCCGATTGGGCACACAAGGACATCAGCAAGCATTTGCCATTCACATACAATACGACTGCCTTTGCTACATACAGCTATTTGCCAGCATTCAAACAGTTAGTTGATTGTCTTTACCGTGTGCATTGTGAATTACATTTTTTTTAATTTCTTTACCAACAGATTCAGAGACAAGATCAAGATCCTTCATTTTGCTGGAAAACTGAAGCCATGGTTGTTGAATTTCAATTCAGAAAGTAAAACAGCATACGTACCGTCAGAATTCCAGCATGCAGCTGATCTGATTCAACTGTGGTGGAACATTTTCTGTGATAATGTGCATCAGAGTTTGTCTGACCAAATGGTAAGTTTTAAAACGTTTACATGTTCGTCGATGTCCTATATAGTTTTTGCTTCCCAGTTTGATTTTTTGTTTAAATAATATTAACAAATTATTTAATTTTTTTTTTGTGAAAATCTTTTAACCCCAAAAATTGTTGTTTCGTTTTACAAGCTACCGCAACAAGAGTTTTGTTTCGATGAGGAGGTAAGATTGAAAGTCACTTTTTTTTAAAGTGGAAAGAAGGTTATTGTTTTGTTGGTAGTGGTTTTCGGAAGGGTGCTTCTTTTATTAGTTTCGACAGTTTTTATTTCAAAGTGTAAATAACTTTATCCATATTTTGAGTTGTATTATAAAATTCACGCGATATTTAGTTGAGCACTGTACAAATTATTAGAGGTGTGGTCCTTCGAGCCGCATCATGCACTTAAAAAAATTTTATTTTTGTTTACCCAATGCAGTAGGTACCTAATCTCATTACAAAATTCATCATGAAGTTGTTTTGAAAATATTGTTTAATAGTCTAGGAATTTAAGGATCAGGTCTTGTCTTTGTTATTACGGATCGAATTTGTATGAAAGATTATTTTCGAATTACATTCATTTTGTCAGTAATACCATTTTTTGTGGAGTCTTTAAGTTTATATTTTACCGCTTTTGAGTGTCAAACTTATGTGCTTCAACCCAAAATATAACTCAATAAATATTTTTGCACTAGGAAATCACTTGTAGGGTCGCCGGATAATAACTTTTGTTCTAATTCTAATCCGATTTCCCACGACGAATCATCATAGATCAACATACCTGCTCTTTTATATCGTATCTCACGAATGTGCCTTATACTGCGTGAGGATATATCAAGATTTTGAGTAACTCATCGTGTAGGAGCATCAGTCCACTATACCTTTTTTTGGAGTTCCATAGGGTGAACAACTGATTGTCAGGGGCTGCTCCCAAAAAAACTGTTAGATCTTTATTATTAGGTAACGTGAGTTCAAGTACATATCTGACTAACTTTTTTTCAAATCTAAAATTGTATTTGTATTGAAAATATTGTTAAAAATATAGAATCAGCACTGGAAATCCGTATTAATACTGTGCTTACACTTTAGCGTCGTTAAATAAGAACTCTATTTAACTAACTGACTCACAGAGTCAATAGAATCATTTATGATTTATGAATGCAATCAAAAAGAGTCCCAAATAAATATTTAAGTTCGGCACATATATGTACATTGTAATTTGTTTAAATTTTTCTACTTATTTCTCTAAAACAATGCACTTCCTAATATAAATATTGAACTTCATTGATAACGCAAAAATGTCAATGTCATAATCATGCCCGCAGCACAGTTCCTATCTTTGTTTGTTTTGACTTAGTAGTATATTTTGTTAGATTTCAGTTGGGTATCAAATTCTGCGTCTATTGTTTTTTAAATAATCAGTTCTTATCTGAAAATTAAGCCGATATATTCCACTATCACATTTCGTACGCACTAATTGTAAACAAATATTTTTATGCTAATTGCAATGGAATAATCTTGAATGGCAGATTCATGGTTGATTGATTTTTTTGACTTTCAAAATAAATCAAAACAATGCCAAATGTGTGCGCAGTAGCGCAGTGGTTAGTGTGCTGGACTACTGTGCGGGGGATCCCACTATCCAAGGTTCGATCCCCGGAAAAACCCAAATTACATCTTAAGGTTTTTTTCTACTGCGCCACCTCTCGCGAACGTCTGACAAACATCCGAGAGTATAACTGTCATGAAAAAGCTTCTCAATTCAGCCGTTCGGACTGGCATAAAATTGTAGGTCCCTTCCATTCGTCCCAAAAATAGAAACTCACACAAACGAATGGTTGCGAGAAGCTAGGCCTAGGGTGTCTACCGCCTGTTGCGCCACCTATTTATTTTTTTTTTTTTAATGCCAAATGAAGATAGACGAACAATAAGCATGATGTGCATGAGTGCGTGTAGGTATCCATATCTTGAGCTCCAAATCGGTTCATCTTTTATGTTCACATTTCTATAGATTTTGAGATTATTTATGTCTATGTTGACTATGAATGACTTAGAATTAAACGGCAGTATGATCACCAGTTTTGAGATCTGAAGAGCAATAAATGCACACATTCTATTAAAGATAGGAATCACAGTTCTGCTCTAGATCCAATTAAGGTTTATTCCACAAAATTAGTAGAAATAAATTTATATGGCATTGGGTATTGCGGGTGTGGAAATGTTTTTTTAGTACGAAAGCAAATATGTCAGATTAAAGATTGAACGTAAAATATACCTCAGAGAGTTACCCATATTTTTTGACATTGAGAAAAACAAAATTTAAATTCGTAATGTCGATAGGAGTGTGCCCTTTCAAGTTTTGCAAAAATGGTACTGCCACTAAAAAGTGACAACTAAGACACTTTAAAGTGCTTATTTAAATTAAAACCGCTCTCTAACTTCATGTTGCTAAGTTTTCATTGGGCAAAACTGGTCACGTGAACAGTTTTCTCAGTTGACATCTATGTCCGCAATACCGACAAATCAAGTCAAGAATTTATCGACTTACTACTAAATTGACATCTATTTGTAACAACATTGTGTCCGGAGAACTCAGTTTTGACATTTATATTGGGTCATGGGAGAGCGCAGTTTGACATTTCGATTGCCCTGACGTATAAAGTACCAATTAGAAACTCAAAATACAGGAAAAAAATACAATTGTCAATAAGTTCAGGTAAATTTGAGTCCAGACGATTCAAGTCGACTTCTGATGACTAGATTATTGAATGCGGCTATTTGTCTGTTCATCAATTATTCTTCTAAGATATACACATTTTTCACACTTCGTCCACATGCAACATGTGAACTAATTTTGACAAAACGTTATAGCTAAGAAAGAAAATTAGTGTTGTCTGACTTGAAAAGTGCAGGCGTCTACAGCTAAATCAACGAATCAATTTACAGATTTAGATAATATAAAAAAAAGAGGAATCCGAGCATAAAACGAAGCAATTTGGCCATTAACCAAAATGGTCTTAAGTCTGACAGCTACTTATCACTAGAACACTTTGATAAAGATAGTATGAAGAAACCCAGCAATTTTCAGTTTTTGCTTTATTATGATGCCTACACCATTTTACCGATGTCTTTCCTCACATTAATGCCTATTGAATAAATAAGCTATCCTCATTTCTCCCATGCCTGATCTATACTCCGTCGTTATGACGATGTTATAGTTTTGACAGGCACACCGGCTTTTTGGATCGTAGCATAGGGCTTTACTAATAATCATTTTTAATTCCGATTTTTTAAGAAGTTAAGTTCACAATAGCTAAACCTAAACGAGTACCATTCAAATGTCGCCATTGTGAGCTTCCGTTTAAACATTTTAAGTTGAGAATAAAATTTGCTGATACTGAAATTTATGTTCAAGAACTGTTAACTGCTCTGATAGAGAACATAGCTGGTTTTGCTTACCTATCTAGCCACTATGGGTACGATTTTCGATCTGACCTTGCTCATCCTTAACAACGTGAAGGTGCCAAAATATGGAATTTCCTTCATTCAAGACGTAAGACCCTTTATCAGGGCCCCCAAGGACTTTCAGACATAAGTTAAATGTTCGAGACTTGTTGCAGTATCTGAGCCGTTGCATTGTGTCAAAAACTGCACATTTACAAATACCTAATATGAAAAATTTTGAATAGCTCTTTAAAATTTTTTTTTTTCGAAATCCACTATCATTTTTGAGTTATGGCTAAACTTTAAAATATTATCCAGTAGAAAAGGTCTAAACTCCCTTTAATTTTTGATTTTTTGTTTTTTGTTTTTTATTAAAAAATTGAAAATATTCTTCTTACAAAATGCACTCTAACCTTTTAGGATTCTCAAGCAAAGTACATTCTTTGCAAATATTTCAAATTTTTAAGACTTAAATTCAGCAAAACGGTACAGAACTATAACTTTCAGAGTCCATTGGCAGATGTATTACAGTCTTTACCTTAAATTTATTGTAGGTCACAATACCTACATACTTTTATAGGCAACATTTTTCAAATGCAAATTGAGAAAACTTAAGTTGCATACTTAAAAATATTATTAGTAGCGTGGAATCCGTCGTGGGACTCCAAATATTAATTCATATTTGTCCCTCACAGTGGGCCTTATCAATAATCAGTTTTCACCTTCATCGTAGGTCACTATAGAAGATTGTATATGAAAAAATTCGCTACTGTGAGTTCGTAAAACTTAACCTGGACATTTCACCATGTATCATATTAAAATTACAAATAGGTAATTTTTTGTGTCCACCTTAAGTTTTTCAAATTCGTAATGGCCGCATGCAAAACCAGTCATTGTGACTTTGCAAAAATTAGATGAAGTTTAGAAATGTTTACAATAGTTATTATGGCCGAATAAGTTTTTTATTTGCTGTAAATTATTCAATATAGCCATTGATAATATTTTTTCAATTATTCACTTTCCCTCTAGATGTAACAGCTTTTTACCGCACCTCATTTATTATATAGATAGATCACAGATGCAAATTTTACACAATGGGCCTTACCAATAATAATCATTTTTGTCTTCAACTTAAATATTTTTACGGTCACAATGGATAATTTTATATGGAAATGTTCGCCATTGTGACTTCGTAAAAGTTAGCCTGAACACTAAAAATGATTATTAGTACGGCGGAATATGTATAGAAAAATTGGGACGGCTTTTACACACAGTTGAGTCAGTATTTTTTTTTTTAATTTGCGGTACGAATATCCTCTAAATTGCCTGTAGCTTTCTTTTTCCTTTTGTATCAGTTTTTGTGCTGTATTAAATGTTTACAATGATTATTCTGTCACGTCCAATCCCTCCACGAAACCTTTTGTAATTAATTTGCATTTGTATGCTTAACTAACAACTAACGAATATATTACCTTTCTTTTCCAACGAAACGGAAAACTCTTTTTTCCAAATTTGCCCAAAAAAAAACTGCTTAAAATTAAACAGCAGAATTATTGGCCAAAAACGGAGTACCGAAATGTAACCTCGTGGACTGAAAATCGTCATAACACATCCGATTCGTCTCCCAATAATAATAATTTAACGAATTATAATAGTGGAAATTTCTATGATGATATTCAGCCATACCATGATCCTTGGGAAGATTACTATGAAAAATTGGAAAAACTTATTGAACAAAATTCTAGCAACAACAATGCAACCACAGACAATACACAATCACCAATTCCGCCTCAAATAGAATTCGTCGCGGAACCAAATGATTCGAATTCAAATTTTATCCCAGATTCTGTGCCACCAGTTCAGGAGTCTTACCATAATCATCATCATCATCATCAACATCAGGACGATCATCAGGATCCGGAAGTGATCGAAGCTATTTTTCATGACAATCTAACAGCGCAAAAAAATGCAACGAATTTTATAGAGAATCTCGTACAAAGCTTTGATAGTCAACAGCAGATCGCCATAGATAGTACAATGAACAAGAACATGAACAGTAATAAGCAAAGTCACCTCACCCCAGACACAAACCAGGCTCTTTCAGGAAAAGAACTAAATATAGCGCTCAATAATGCACTGTTGGCAAGTAGCGCCGAACGGGAAAGTAGTAACGAAACAGACACATCGAATTTAGACTCGAATTCGATATCGAATTCAGATACAAATTCCACTGAAGACCAGGAAAAAGAACTTATCGTGGCAAAAACAACTCACTGCGATAAGAAACTCGACGCAAGCGAGGTTGGTATTTTGTACTAGAGCACACGTGCAAAATTCATCAATTTTGCATGTAGTTCTGGGGATAACATTTTCCAACAAAGTGGTGTCTTTCATCTCATTAAAGTACTGTCGCCACATACAAACATTATTTTACTCATACTTAGAAAAAAAAAACCACGTTGTATACGTTTCGTCTTATTTTTCGTGTCTGCCTTTACTTATTATTATGCTCTATTGTCTTACCCATAATTTTTCGGTTCTTCATTTAATTGTGTTATGTATCGTCGAGGTATTATTTTAATCATTTTTTTTCCTTTTTTGTTGCATGTGGGTCTTATTTATAGTTATGCAGGTTAAAACTATGTTTTTTTTAAACTTATATAAATGCAAACAATCGAAAAAATTATAATTAAGCGAAAACCAAGCAGTTTCTAGTAATCTTCCTAAAGGTAATGGGTCATTTTTAAACCTTATAATAAAAACTATATTTTTTTGTAACTCTGTTGGTTACTAACAACTAACTCTAATTGTGATGTTAAATGTTTTTAATTAAAAAATAATATACATACTATTTCCATTTTAAATATAATATAAAAGTTTATTCAAATATTGCATCAACAGGGAAGATTTTTGAAGATATTGGACGTTTTCAACTTATTTATTTGGTAGAAAAACATTCACAGGCGATGCAGAGCTGAATGAAATAGAGCACCGAGCTATAGAATGCTTTGGTTCGTGTACACACTTATGAAGTAGTTCAGCCAGCTATGATGAATTTTAATTGGTTAATGTATTGGGTCAGATTTGATAAATTCAACAATAAGTATCCGTTCTTCGGTACATTTAAAGAAAGGAGTAAATATTCAAATTCCTTGTTTTTCACAAAAAAATGTAGAGCCCCACGTATAACAGGAAGGACAAAAATATATCATAAATATTTCGAGGATTTTAAAATGCCTAGAGCTTTTGAAGCGTACCAAAGAAGTTGTTCATCTGTCAATACCACATTGAATTGAGTAAAATGATTTTTGACAGCTCAAGTTGTAAAACTCGTAAGATGAGCGGTTGAAAAAATAGAGCTTTTTGGGTCTAGCACTAGAACTAGAAAGTTGTATCTTGAGAATCAAGTTGATTTCAGTTCCTTTTATAATAGAAAAAGGGTTTCGTTGAAAACAATAAGATAGATATTAATATTAGTAGAGGATTGACACTTATTTGAAAAATCTAGGGCCTATTTCTCGCAATTCGTATGCTTGCTTAATTCGTATGTTTTTGTCCTACCTAGTTTTGGACAAATAGAACGATCAGAATTACAAAGCTTTCTTATGATTGTGGTCTTTAATATTTGTGAAGAAAAAAAAAAAAAATATTGGGATGTTTTTTGTGTCGTCCTCAGTTGAGGCTTGAACCATTAAGCACATTTATGTTTTGTCAAAGCACTGAAGAAATTCAGAAGAGTTTCCAGTATTTAAAAATTGAATCTCATACAAATTTCTAATTTATTCTATGGCTGGGTCATAACAACAGCTTCTTATTAAAATGCATTGTCTATGTGACAATGGTGCCGAAACTTGATAATTTCATCAAAAAGCTAATTTTCAAGCCTTGAAGTCCTTGTCAAGCCTTGTGTCCATTTTAGAAATATTTTTTCGGCACAGTTAATATACTTGAACTACTTTTATTTTGACGGCAATACAGTCCGGGTCGGACCTGGGCCTCCAGCAATATGGAATGGCACAGTTAGTGAACGCTGTCAAAAGTATAAATAGATGTAATAGAGAACTTTTTCTGAAAGAGTTTTTGAATCTCAAATAGGTAAGACAGAAGATTCCAAAAATGGCCGACATTTTCCAAAAGAAAAGAAAATTCTCTCTATAAAAGACTGCACAGAAATTTTTCCGACTGCAGTTTTTTAAAGGCGGTTTTTATGTTTCGATTAAAAATTGCTACCTATTCCACATTCAAAACTGACTTAGACCGTAATAGTTAAAAATCTGGTACTATAATTTGCACATTCCTTTTCTGTCTCCCTATTAACACCCATGAATTCAATGCGTACATATATCGTGTAGATTTGATCCACATTTGTTTTACCAGATAGTTGTTGGCAAAATATTTTAGCAAATTAAATTGTCCAAGTACCACAGTCACACTTTTTGCGCATTTTTTGCTCAATTCAATTAAAATTGAATGTATTGCATCTTTACTAAACTCAAGTTTGGTAACACTAGTCAATAAATTTAACTGACGCTTGTCAATAATTGTATTAAATAATAATGCTCGGCTGAATTTCTGACACTTGGCCATTTTTTGACACATAACAACTGTTATTTTCGTACTTCATATCTCACTTTTTCCTACACCTTCAATGCAATATTTCCAAGCTCAGTTTAACCCTCTTTCTTCTTTTAATATTTCATCTAATTCTATTCATTTTACCTCCATTGAATTAAATGCGCACATACTGAATAATTATTGGCAAAGACTTTGAAATTATTTCTATTTACGTGATATCCACATCATGACTAAATCTATTTGTATATGTATGGAAAATGCAATTCCTCAAATGAGATCAGACTAGATCAGTGTAAGTCATTTATTTGCCGTGGCAGATTGTTTAAATTCGTTTTTTTTTTCGCATAAAAAAAATAAAAATACATACCAAATGTCAAATTCCAATGAACCAAATAGTCAGGTTGGTTTAAAGTAACTTTCTACCTATATAGACTAGTACTAAAAAAATCAGTGTGCGATAGACCATTAAGTTTGTTTAAAATCAATTTAACAATGACGTTATAGCGTCATAGATAATTAAAAATAAACTTGTAGACAGTGAAACGTATTGCAAAAAGCGAAAGTAGCTATTTGTGTACAAAATGTCAGATGTAGGAACTAATTTTGCTCGAACAAAATATCTATGACGTCTGATGAGCTGTGTTGCGATGTTATTGAATTTTTGTTTCGACATCAAGAACAAATTATTGAAGTTTAAAATAAAATCTTTAAAATAGCATGGCATATACAAAAAACTGGAAGAGATGTAGTAAACATTAAAATATCATGTTCGTGGTATTGACAAGTGAATGGGCTTACAATCACCTCTTTTTGTGGGGATTAGTACCAACTAAGATGGTCAAACAAAGCTATCACGGAAGATGAGTAAAATGCTTTAACATTTTTAACATTTTTATCCACTGACACCAGTATGACAGTATAAAGACAAAACCATCATAAGTTTGCCTGAGAGTAATCCAGCTTATGCCAATGACAGTGACAATAAATGTATAGGAATACTATGCGCGCGTATGTGTCATGGACTGATAATTGTGTTTATCTCTATGAAAAAACTTAGCGAAATCGTTTCACCAGAACTGGGAATTACTGCCCTGCGACCTGTCGCTTTTCCGTTTCATCGTATAGTTCAAAATTACTTCCCAACGAGTTATAAGAAGTTTTGCTTAAAAAAAAAACTAACAAACGAATGGTTTCGAGAGCTAGGCCTAGGGTCCTATATAGACTTGGTTTTACAAAGAAATTACACACACAAAATTTCTCTGTGTGACAGGCAACCTGAACTGACGTTTATGTATTTAGGGTTGTCAAAATTGACAAATGTCATTTAAAATTCGACGATTCCATTTGAGAAGTCATACGGAAGTTGTGTATTACCTATTTTCGTCGATCAGATTGAAATGTTATTCTTCTTATTCGATGTTGTGAAATAGAAATACCTTCATAAAAATACTTCAAATGGAAAGCTGTCAATTGCCTAGAAAATCATATACGAAAAGTATAATGAAGAGTCTACATGCGCTGAATATGCTCTAAGGGGCTGGTTTTAGCTGGTAGCTATTTTGATATGTAGTTCTTCGCTTAAGGGATAACTTATTACAAAAATAACTTCAAAAACATTGTCCTCGCTTTTTATTTATATTTTTGAACCGAAAATCAATTGTTTGTTGTAGAGGTGACAGTAAAATTATTAGTTTTCTGTGTTTCGTGTATCGCTTACATACCCATAACCCTAGCCATCCTTTACCACAATTATGTGCACTTAAAATGTAGGGAAAGTTTTAGGAAACAAGTCCAATAATTCTGTCAAAATATTTGGTTTTAATTTCAGCTCAAATGTTTTTGCACTCAATCAGACCCTTACATGTACAAATTTCGCATTTGATCGTAGTTAGAAACCATCGTATTAGAGCTACTCTCAGGCCCTGAATGCGATCGAAAATTTGTTAATTCTCTAACTCCTAGCCCTCCGGTCTAGATCAAGGCGACTGGTCCTTTTCAATCTTGTTCAAATCAAAAATATGGGTACCATGCATTTTTGACTTATTTTTGATTTCACTCAAATTTAGTGAATCTAACCAGTCCAAATTATTGCGCTCAGATCAGGAGCCGTAAATTGCCGCATTCGTGAACGAGCTATACATTAACAGTCAATTAGCTATTTGATTTTAAAAGAGAAATAGGTACGTTTTTGGGACTAATTTCATGAGCCTAAAATTTTGAAATCGAACAGCTGAATTTTATGACAATTCAGACGTTCGTAAGAGGTGGCGCAATGGAAAACATTATATGGGGTATTTTGTATTTTCTAGTCATTGAATTGAGAAGTGAGAACCCTTGATCAGTAGTCCACTTACTTGCGTAACAGGCTTTCAACCTGTAATGTAAATACTGAAGAGTGAATACCCTCTGTCCGTAACTCTGTAGTTCTTCAGTATAGAGGTATAGAGCAGTGGCTTGATGTTTTAAAAATACCAAGGCATTGAGAAGCACTTCTGCCTTCAATATGCCACAACTTTTGACATTTACGACCCGTTACAATTTTTACATTTTATATTTTATTGTGCGTTCGTCATACATAACTATTTAAGGAGGGGGTTTCTATACCAACTTTTATTGAGTCTGAATTACTAAAACAGCTTCCAATCTTCATTTTTAATAGTCTTGCGATTTATGTGGTAACAAAAGTCTATATAAACGCTAATGACATCTTTACCAAAATGTCATCTATTTGACTAATTTAAATTTTCTCTGATACCTGGTGGCAAAAGTTTTGAATTTAGAAACTCTTTTAGTTCACTTTCAGAATGTGTAAGTGTAGATTTATCGCATCCATAAGTTGCATGATCATTTTGGTTGCATGGTTTTTTAAACAACCATTTTTAATCGAACTCTAAGGAAAATCCCTCCAGCCATTTGTGGACTAGTGAATTTCATTCTTGATTCAATTCGGGTTCAATTCAATCAATATTTTAGTCCAAATTTCGTTTAAAAAATTAAGAACTTTAAATAAACCAATTCTTCCAGGTTTAGATGATTTTTTGCACCGCTTTTTTATTACATCTCATCCTCTTTCTAAGAAAATTCTTTTTCATTTTCAATTCCATTCAAAACCTCGAGAAAAAAATAAACATGCACATCCTTCATTCCATCCAGCTGTAAATTTAAAAATACTCATACATATTTAGCATAAGGTGATACGTTTTTCTTTGTTCTAGCTTACTAACCTTCTAATTGGATATGGTATTGGTGGTCGATGTAATACTAAAAAATTAACCAAAAACAAATCCCATACTAGAACTAAAAATATCATTAACTTCCTGAATGTTTCACTATCGGGACTCACAGTATAACAAAATTAAAATTTAACATCTCTAGCGCCGCACAAAACATATGAATAATAATTTTCTTCAATTTTATAGGCTGGTTTAGCTGGTGCTCTCGCCAAGGTACGTCTGGGTGAACCACGTACCTCCGAACAGGAAGCATATGAAGCATCAATGAGACGCCAATGCTGGGAATCCGGTAACATTGACTATGCTGGCAAGGACTCCTTTGATAATATCTGGAAGAAAATCTCACAGACTTTGGATTCAAAGCCAGTTGCTGACGCGGCGCCAAAGCCATCTGGTAGTAATTGAGTTAAAAAAAAAAAACAAAAACATCTCATTAAATGAAAAACAAAAAACATTTTACACACACAAATACGCACACACTCGCTACATTATACATTTAAATCTATAATATTGCACGAGCCACTGCATTTCGATGCATGTGTACACTGAGAGAAAATACTCGGGCAATTCACATTTATCATAATTTTTTTTATACATTTTTAAATCGAAAAAAATCAATCACCCATGCAATGTGTTATTCACATTTTTTCATAAATAAAATATATATATATTCTTTTTTCGATTGTCATTCATTAAGTAATTTTGTTTTTTTTATATTATTTTAAAGTTTGTGATTGTAAAAGTTTTTCTTTCGAAGAATGAGAATAGCAGGCCATATCAAAACATCACATCATATTTTATTATTGTTGCCATTCATATTGTTATAAACATAAAAAAAACATCGCTCTATGATTATCATAAGTGAAGTTGGAAAAAAGAGAGAATAAATTAAAAACAAGAAATCATTGTGTGTTCCTATAATTTTGGAATTTAAGTGAACGATAATATACAAATATAAAAAGGTTTTTTTGTAAAAATAATTTTTTAAAGCATTTTTTTTATTTCATTTCATTTTTAAGGATTTTTTTTATCATTAAAATAATAATTTGTTTTCTTTTCAGCACAATACGATTTATGTTATAAAAATGTTGTTAAGTTTCATTGATTTAGTTGGCATGTTGAAATGAATGGGAAAGCTTATAGTATTTTTTTTAATCTTCATCGATTTTGTCTCTCTTTCATCTTGTCATAGTGTGACTTTATGGTGCAGTAAGAGCTTTGGGATTTATTTATTGTTTCAACTATGAGTAGCGGGGGGTGTATAATAGTTATGATGCATCACATATATATTTTTGGCACTTGACTTTTCGGGTCGTAATGTTAAAATAAAAGGTTTTTATTTTTAGGACATGTTTGTGATTATAAAGGCTTTAACTAGCTTTGTCATGGCGTGGCGGTCCCTAAAATAAATCAAAACATTTTATGTCATACAAGATTTGAATTGATGTCACGAGTTTTTTCTGCCAACATTTTAGAAGCAATTTTCATTATTCGGAAATGATCAACAACTCTTTTTCGATTTATTGAATCGAATATAGCCAATAAACAAAGGGCGCTTTTATACGGTAAAATGCGTACATTTTCGGTATGAAAAAAGCAAACCAGGTCGTCTATCAATGACAATGAGCCCAGCCACCATACCGAGGCAAAACGATCTGTAAAACCATGGAATAATGACATTTAACTCGGAGATCGTTCAAGATATCGATCGCTAAGCGAAGGACATTTGTATCGAGAAGCAGCTGAATAAAAATTACATGCTTATATAAAAGATGTACTTTAGTACTCCTTATGACATTTACGAACATTTTTCATCTCTAGAGAAGCTTTAAAGGCATTCTAACTGAATATATGTAATTGTGAAAAATTGAAACACTACCTTCCTTGTGTATCAAAATGGGATACAATTCCGATTTTAGAATTTAGACGAGTAGTCAAAATTATGTAGAAATGAAGACAGTCATCAATCAGTCATATTCGAAAAAAAGTGCAAATCATTTTTATTGCTACCTCCTTCGGTATTCGACCAGTGACGACACATGATTTTTTAGGTTAGGTTAGGTTAGGGTGGTAGGGCACAACGAATGCAGCCACATTTAGACCACAGAAGGCCCATTGAGATATTGTGAGACACCACAGTGGTGACACTGACAAGTTCCTCGAAAATTTGCTTTTCTGACAAATTTTTGAAAATTCCTTAACTGGCGCCCATGCGCAATACTAAATATCTACTTGCCTTCAGTCAACAGCCTATAAATGATCAATCAGTTAGATAGATATGCCAATGGCCGGTTAGTGTTTCAAATAATCATGGCGATACACTAATATGTAAATATTTTTACTGACACGCTATATTTTCCGAACTCGCAACGACCTTAAATATGTACAAGTATATACAAGGTGAACACTAAATATGATTTTTAATATGGGCAGTAGTGTCTGGATCATGTTGATTTATTTCTAGAAATGTTTTAAAAGTTATACAGTTTAATATTTTCCCAGCTTTGATACCCAATTTAAGAGTCAAACTTAATATAATTAAGTTGGCTTAAGCTAGAGTGAAATGCGAGTGGAATTTACATGAGAACCGAATTAAGAATAGTCGAATTGCGAGTATGACTGTTTAATGCTTTAGAAAATCTACACAATAAATGTCACTCATACGAACGGCTAAAAATGTCAACTGGTGTTGGGGCAGCGCTCAGTGGACCTCACTATGCAAACTATCAGTCGCCATTGGGCACATAAGAACGAATTTTTAAGCTGAAGCCTTTGCTATTGAACTCTGTGCTAGATAATGCCTAAGACAAAATATCGGAAGATCAAATATCGGCATACTGTCAGACAGACAAGCATCGCTTAAAGCTTTTGACTCAAAGAAATTAAATTCCATTCTAATCTAGAACTGTCTTAAAACTCACAACAAAGTTACTTAGGTACTCTCCTATGGGTCAGGAACTCATGAGGGATTCAAAAGTAAGGAAAAGGCTGATGAGCTATCTCGCAAAGGCTCAACAGCTCCCTTAATTGGTGCACAACCTTTTTTGGGTTTTTTGGGTTTATGTGTGGTTTTATGTAACTTTAAAAAACTGAACAAAAATAGGAACATCCATAAATAGAATACTAATATACGACACTTGCAAAGTGATTTTGTTTCAATTTATTATTTTTGTGGACCGTAAGTACTTTATTATTATTATTTTTTTTTTTTTAATTTTGTTGTTGTTGTTTAATTTTCAACCGTTTTGATACACAAAGCACAACACAATTTACTCTTTGACACCAAACTCTCAACACAATGGTCACTCACTCAGTCACTTTTCCACTTGAAGCCTTAA
Source organism: Cheilosia scutellata (assembly GCA_955612985.1). Taxonomy (NCBI): domain Eukaryota; kingdom Metazoa; phylum Arthropoda; class Insecta; order Diptera; family Syrphidae; genus Cheilosia; species Cheilosia scutellata. Next base: position 62,542,615 of record OY015314.1, read on the forward strand.
TTTTCCAAAACCATACAGACACACGACACTCATTCTCAGTGTCATGTCTGTATATTAAAAAGAAAATTAAAGCTTCCAAAAAAACTGCTCAGAAAAACACATAATGTACCTAAAGGTAAACAGCGACATGAAGTTCAACACTTTTCTTTTTGCAGACATATCCGAGAATATTAGCCCGCTTCCATCTGATCTGCTTGCAACTAAAAAACAGCCTAAAGCATCAAGTGTAACAGCTCAAAAGCCCGTAACTCCCATTAACAAACCAACCCCACCACAGCCTGCCAGGCAAAAGTCCAGAAAGTCCAAATAGCAATTAATTAACAAGTGCTATGCATACTTCTATAAAATAATAGCTCATAAGTCCATAAGCCAACATTAAAAAAAAAACTAAAAAAAACAAACAAATAAAAAAACATAACGTATTAACAAACTTAACAAAACGTACAACTTAGTTTAGCAAATTAACGGGAAATGAAAAATTTAACGAATTTAGAAGATATTTAGAAAATATAGCAATTGGGAGTTTGAAAAACTACTGCTTAAGGGTGCCTGCTAACACAACCTTTTGGACGCACAACAATAAAAAATTAAATAAAAGAAACAAAAAAATTTTAACGCTCATGCGGGGAAGCAATTCTTTCCGTTATATCATAAAATTAACTGTATGTAACTTGATTTGGAATTTTATAGCACGTTTGACATCCGCCGATATTGAAGATGGTAAGATCGAATACGATCCCGTGACCAAGATCAGGGTTCAATATAAGCACATCGAGGGTGGTTACGAAGTCATTAGTACCATTCCCCAGGAGAATGGCACGGTTAAGACTCAGGTGAAGACTTTCTACGATCCTAAGCCGGTGACAGAGGAAGAGCTCCTTCAGCAGCAGAAGGACAAGAAGACCAGGCAAAAGAAGTCAACCAAGGAGGTTGTGCGAATTGACAAGAACACTACCATGATCACCCGAGAAATTCCCGGTGGCTATGAGGAGGTGTACACCACTGTCCATGATGATGGCTCAAGGAGCACCCGCACCAAGACCTTCTACGATGCTGTGGAGGAGGAGGTTACCGATGAGAACACCAAAGTCCTCCAGCAACAGCCAAAGAAGAAGTCAACCAAGTTGACCAGGACCAACACCGAAGAGGAGGAGAAGAATGTGAAGAAGACCAGCAATCAGTTGGTACAGAAGAACACCCGTCAAGTCGACGACGATGATGAGTACAATGTCAAGCACGAGTCTACTGTGGAGGAGACACGTCGTGTTACCAAGAAGACCGAAATCTCTGGCAAAAAGACAACTGTTCGCAAGGACTCATTGCAGGAGGAGAGTGTTAAGGCAATTACCACGACCAAGGACAAGAAGAAGAAGAGCAAGAAGGCTCCTCCACCACCAGCTGATTTTGTTCAAAACGATAGTACAACTGTTGTCGCGAAGAATGTCCCCGGAGGCGTGGAGTATACCTACCAGACCACTCTGGAGAATGGCAAGACCATTACCACCAGTAAGACTATCTACGAGGAAGAGGAAGTCGAAATGACCGAGGAGGAGATCCAGCAGTATAAGAAACAGCTAAGGGACGCTGAGAAACACAAGAATGTCACCACCACTAAGAAATTGAAATCGGAATCCGGCACCAAGAAAATTGTTCCATCGGAGAATCCCGGTGATGTTACCACCGTTGAGACAATTAAGATCCAAGGCGGTACCGAGTATCATTACACCACTGTGACCTCGGAGGGTATTGTGAAGAAGGCTGTTAAGACAGTTTATGATCCCGTTCCAGTTAAGAACAACCCAGATGATACCGACGAAGAGGAAATCATTGAGGAGTACGAGGAGGAGATCATTGAGCCGGGCGAGCAAACCGTCAAGACCATTGAGACCACAAAAACTTTGCCACAGAGATTCGAGGGTGAGTTAAATGTTGTTTGCTGTGGTGTGTTGTCTGTGAATTGTTTGATTTTTTTTTTTTGAATGTAATTGTTTATTTAAATGAATGTCCTGAATAAGTAGCTACAGTAGTTGGCATGATATTTGTATTTCGGTGGACCTCTAAGGGGTTTGTGAGAAAATGGTTCTCAAAATAATATTCAAGAGCAATTCCACGATAGACTTGTTTTTTCATCGAATGATAGATTGATAGGTAGACGGTTTCGAGTATTAAAATTGAAGATGCAACAGATGAAATAGCACATAGAATAGACCGTCGACTCCTCCCATATATCGGACTTTGCCTACAAGCTCCCTGCGGGCCCAGGATTTTTCATGTATTGGTGCTGTACAAAATCAAAGGAGCGCCATTAACACACGCATACTTGAAAAATCCTAGGCCCATGGTATAGCATGGAAAATCATGGTATAGCATGGAGAATCGGGTAGGTGTACGGAAGTCGACGGTCTTGTTCTCTGTGGTTTGTGTGAAACAGTTTAGAGTATCAGTGAAAGGATGATCAAAGCCTGATTCTGACTTGAAGCCCAAACCAACCTTCACGGTTTTAACGTAGCGAACAGTCCAAAAAAAAAATTTGCTGCATGGAATGTTTAAGGAGATCACAATAATTATATTTTCCATAAATAGTAATTGTGAACTTCCTTAAATTTAACGTCGAGGCTAATAATTATTGCGAGGTACTAATAGTCTTGTTTAAAGTCCATGCTAATTTTTTACAAAGTTGCAATGATAGAATATTCCATATAAAAGTATCTATTGTGACCTACAAAATGTTTAAGCTGAAGGTTTGAAATGATTTCTTGATTGAAATTTAATTTTCAACCTTAACCTTAAATGTGTTACAATTACAGATCACAATAAGTAATTTCATATTGATAATCTCACCTCATCTCAAGCGCGAAAAGTTGACAGATTGCACAAATATTTCCAAAAGTTAGTCCGGTCAAAATTAATATGAATAATATAAGAAGAGTGAAAATAAATATGTAGTACTAGAATCTCTGCAATCTTCTGCAATTGGAAGTGTCTTAAAGTAGCTCGAAGTGTCTATGTAAAATTACTTTTCAGTAAATGCTCCGCTAAATGAGTGCATTCACTTATAGAGTTCAATCTCTCCGACAGCCGTCTGAAAGCCTTTGGGTCGTATGAATAAAAACTAGCATTTGCTTTAAGTAATATGTTGTAGCAAAGTAAAGGCACTTAGCAATTACGTTAAATCAGTATGAATAAAATCTTACTTTGCTAAAGTATGTTCGAAAATTCGAACAAAGCATTTACTTCACTGCATGTATCCTTCCCTTGCAGTTTCTCTCAAAATTTCCAAGCGACACTGTCATGTGGTATATTTTTTTGAATTTTTTTATTTTGAATTTGAATTTAGAATTAGAAAAACGATTTTCGGTAAAGAGTAAATAAAAGCTAAAGTAATTTAAAGTAAAGTAATAATCATTTTTAGTGCCCAGGCTAACTTTTACGAAGTCACAATGGCGAAAATTTCCATATAAAACTATCTATTGTGACAGTCAAAATATTTAAGTTGAAGGTTAAAAATGATATTATTGGTAAGGCCCAATGTGCTAAACAAACAACGTTTTATTCCTACCAATCTGAGTAAAGGGTCAGTGGCGCTGCTTTTCGAAGATGTCAAAATCAGATTTTTCATACGAAGCTTAGCAATTGTTTTAATTTAATTACAAAACAATAATACAGATTGAATTATGTAATATGTGTATTACTGGGAAAGAAATAAATGGCGATGGCAATATAGCCCACCGTTTCCCGCGCAAAATTAGCTCTCGCTTTCGCATTTTCACGTTGGTTTGAGCAGACCTTTGGATATGTTACGACGCAACAAAATCCACTCCATTCTAGTCAGGGCTGACTTCGAAGATTTTGAAAAAGTCGCAAAAAAAAGGGGATTAGAATACAAAAAGGGGCAATACTAATCTGCCCATAAATGGCACACAAAAAAAAAAACGCAAAACTAGTTAAATTCACTAAAGTTAAAATGGCTTACGCATATTCTCCTCTCGTTCTATCTTATTGTGCCTTGAACATGGAAGTTATGGCTATATGGCTAAACTTATGACAATAGGAGAATAGCTGATAGAAAAAGGATGCATTCAGATCCCAATTATTTGTGAACTAGTTTCGTAAAGTAGGTATATTAAAGTTAAGGAAAGTTTTGTATCATTCAAACGGAACTTAAATGACCTTTTCATTGATGGCAAACTTTACATGAAGTAAGTTCAAATTATGAGCAGAATTAACTTTAGTTTTGTCAAAATACTTATGCCGGCCACTGTATTTTTTCAAAATACAGAAAAGGGGCAAATACGGACAATTTTGGAAAAGTGGTCTCATTGGGGATAGAAAGAAAAAAAGGGGCAAAATGCAACTTTAGTCGCATAAAGTCAGCCCTGATTCTAGTTAGCTCTTTATGAGTTATCGGATATCGGAATTCCATTTATAATTACGGCGCAGAGATAATGTTCATAAAACCCCGGCTTTTAAATAGTTGGTGACGTCTAGGGTGACGGATAATGTTTAGTTTTGGTATAATAAAATGTGATTATTCATGAGTTTTGTTTATGTGTAAAGCGGCCCCTAGACGCTCAATATTATTGTGAAATATATTGCACAATATTATTGGCTGAGCGTCCCAGACGGTGCAATATTTTTCCCAATAATTTAGTTGACTGCTGATATTTGTGTAGACAACATGTTTTTTGCAGACATTTTCACTCGCGGATATGTTTCTTTATCGACACTTGAAACATAAATGAGCAAATATGGTGCAATATTACCCACAGACGATACAATTTTTCTAAATTGCGCAATAAATATCAAAAGCATTTTGATTTTCTACAATATATTGCACAACCCTACAATATTATCTACAGACGAACAATAATATTGTGCAATATCAAATATTGCACAATAATATTGAGCGTCTAGGGGCCGCTTAAGGTGTATGCAAAAATATAACGTGGGCGCATTGTTAAGTGGTTAGTGTGCTGGCCTACTAAGATTCCTGAAAATAATTAGAGTTTTTTTTCACTGGGCCACAGCTCGCGAACAGCTGACAAATATTCAAAAACTCAATTCAGACTTTCGGACATTCCATAAAATTGTGAGTACCTTCCATCAATTCCAAAAATAAAAACCTACACGAAACTGCTGCATTAATTTGGCAACACTGGGACATTATTAAACGTCATCTTATGACAAATGTTATTGTGAGTGTTACAGTTTGGCTAGTGGGCAATTTTCCTATCAGATTTGTCAGTTCTAATGTGACTTGCTCCCTACATAACGACCTACTTTTTTCGTTTCTTTCATTTTCTATGAGAATTTGGTTGCGATCAATTTAAGTCCATCAACCCATTATTGTTTTTGGCATTTTATTTGACGTCTTATATATATGTTGAATAAAACCTCAATCTACCCACGACTTATAAGCGGTTTAAATTCTTTAAAATGTTAATGTCATTCTTGAGACGGTAGTAAAATTTAAAATAGAAAACACGTACATATCTAGCTACACCATTGACAATTTGTCGGAACGATATTCGATGTCGTATTCAAAGACGAAATTGTCATCGTGCGTCGCTGAGAACGTGTCGCGCGGGTTTGGGAGAGCCTTAACAATAACATTAGTAGCTAGTTTATTATAACTTATAAGTTAGCTAAAGTTGATCAGGGTATTTGTATAATGAATATGTTTTTTTAACTCTTAAAAAATAATAATTGTGAATAATATTTTTATTTTTTTTTTAATAAAATTGTAAAGACAAACCTTACATTCCCCAAGCATGTGGTATAAATGAATAATGCACGTAACTCACATGTACAGTAATGTAAAAAAAAAAACATTAATACACAATGTAAATAATATAGCAATAAGAAACTGAAATTAAAATGTAAATAAAAACACACCACCACAATATTTTTAACAGTGAATGTACATCGGGAACAAAATTTAACTAAACCCCATTTTAAACAAACGTTAATTTCGCAGAAATTGTTGAGGTGAAAACTCCAAAGAAAAAGTCAACCAAACTCTCTAGAACCGACACTCAGGAAGAGGAGACTCGTATGGTTCAAAGGACTAACAACGAAATGGTATCAGTGAATCAGAAACAGAGTAACGTCCGTCAAGTTGAAAAGGAAGAGCACACTAGTGCCAGATACAATGTTCGACGTGAGTCGAAAGTTGAAGAAACACGTAGCATTACTCAGCAATACAAAGTCTCTGGAAGCAACTTTTAAAAAGGACTAACTACATACGATCGGAAAAATATCTCTTTTTTTTATCCATTTCACACATTATTGTAGTACTTTTTATTTTTTTATTATAAAATATATTTTATGCGTGCAAATATGTTAAATTATCACTGACTAGATTGCTTGTTGTTTATTTATTAAAAAAAAAAAGAATGTATTATCGAGGATGTCAATTATGCTATACGGTTTGTTTTTTTTTAAATCTTTTCTTTATAATTTTGTACAAGACCCATCACTTAATTAAATGGTTCCTGTTCTTTTTGTCGTATTTTTTTAAAAGTTTGTGTTACATAATGAATAATAAATAAACAAATTATATTTATATTGTTGTAAAGGGTGTTTTTTTAGAGGTACATATAAAATTAATAAAAATAATAATGTTGACAGCTATAAATGGCGATATGGTATTAACTTTACATTATTACTTAATCAAAACTTCGGACATGAAGTCCGAAATGCAAAATACATTTTTGACCACATCGAGCAGATAAGGCCGCGAATCGTCATTAACGCGGCGAATTTTGACTTTCAAAAGGTTTATCGCCATTTATCGGTCTTTAGATGTCACCACAAAAAAATCCGTCTGGAGGTATATTATCAAGAATAGTAGGTATGCGTTTTCAGAAAACGACCCATCGTTTTTCGAATAACTGATTCGTACGGACGATTATATCGACCGTAAATGCACGGTAAGTTTTGGCGAACTGAACCATGATCTTTTAAGTACCTTTTATAGTAAAATTGCAAATTTTACCGACTCCAAATCACCTGTCAAACTAGCTGTCAGTGCTGCCAAAAACCTCTAAGAAAAATACTCATTCAAAAGATTTTGTTTAAGATTATCTATTTGGAGGGCTACATATTCATATTTCATATCTTGTAAAAGTATACTGACTACATGTCAAGTTAAGGAGAACAAAAGGTCTGTTCGCGCATTTCCAATAGTTTATAGGTAATTTTTCTTTCAGTCAGTGCCAGAGAATTTTCTGACAGCTATGCAAAACAAGTAGAAAATGTGAGAATACTTCGAACAAAAGATTCAAATTATGTATTAACTAACAAAACGAAATTTAACTAAAAAGAAAGTAAAGGCAATTGGTAACTCCAGCTAGTTTGTATAATTTTAATAATTACTGTACAGATTGTAGTAGATTACTCTAAAATATTATTAGACACGAACCAGTTGAGGTTTTGGACAAACTACATTAATCTTCTAATGGTTGCATTCAGACAACATTACCAGAAATTAATTTAAAACTGAAAGATGAAATGAGGGTAGCTGTTTAGATTAGAGTCTGCAATGATATAGGGTTGTCGAAGAAGACATCGTGATATGAATACCACATACGTGGTACAAAGTTTTGAGAAACTACTTCTTTAACAACATAGACGAGATACGGCTTGTCGACCAAGCCAAGATATTTAAATTCTGTAGGAAAATAAAACGCTTTAGGGAAACTGCGTAGGTTTTTCCATCTATAAAATGAAGGTTCTCCAAGAGACTGCAATGGAGGACTTGTGATGTTTCTCTTCATAACCTTCATACAGCGACTAAATGTCAACATTTTTATTAAACGAATCGGTGTTCATAATTATTTGTCGAAAGAACGAAATTATGTGAATAAAATTATCGTAAATTTCGTTGAATGGTTGAAATGAAAATACTTGAAAAATGACGTTATCATTTTTGGAACGAGTGCGATACAATTTTTTACTTAAAACCGTAGCTTTAATAATTATTTAAAAAAAAATGCGACCCCTCGGCTATTCTGTTATTAGGAATTTGGTGTCAAAGCTAAGTTCCCAGTCTTTAATTCGGTGTGTGTTCCACCTCTTAACTGTGGTCATGAGGTTTGTGTAATGGCCGAAATGAGATTCTTCCGTTTTATTGCTGGTGTGACCCGTAGGGAGAGCATTCGAAACACCAGAATAAGTGAGGAACTCAATGTCGAACAGCTACTTCTCCGGACGGAGCGGTTCATGCTTCGTTTGTTTGGTCATGTTAAACGCATGTCCCCAACTAGGATCCCACGATGTGCTATGAAATCCGTACCATCAGGCAGGTGTCCTCTAGGTAGACCCAGGATGAGATGCTTAGATATAGTTCATAATCTCTCCTCTACCCGTATGGGGATTGCCCTTTATGATTTAGAGTCGATGTCGGAAAATCGAGAGCTATGTAGGGTCCACTTGAGCAACCTACACCCGCAACCCACTTAATGGTTAAGCGGGCAATTGTAAATGAATGAATGAATGAGAATGCTACTTAACACTCAAATCTTAAATATAAAAAAACTGATTTTCTATTTTTATTTTTTTCATGTTTTCAGAGACCATTGAAGATATTGCCACAAGGAAGGAGAAGAAGACCAGGAAACACTACGAATATTAAATAATTTCCTACTTTCACGCCAGCATTTAGTATTTTAGTTGCAGCATAATTAATTTTCATAAAAAGCATTGCTTAAGCAGTAAAGTGATTTTAAAATTTTATTAATTCTTTGCTTACAAAAATGTAAAAGAAATAAATAAAAATATGTTCGATTTATAATGTGTTGCTTTTAAAATGACAAACGAAATATAGTTGAAGTTACATGTCCTTCCCACGTTAGTCACGTCATTGTGTTAATAAATCTGAAGAATTGTTTGCATTAGGCAACGTTACATGCTATTAGATATAATAGGTTAACAGGTTTAAAGCTACTAAAATAATAATAAATAAAATCTATTCAAAACTACTATTAATTTTACTTAAATTTGCCTGCAAAGCAATACGTACATTAAAATACCAACTACCTACCTTTCTCGACTTACTACTAAGTTGACGTCTATTTGTGTCAACATGAGTGTCTGAAGAACTCAGTTTTGACATTTCGATTGGGGCATGGGAGAGCACAGTTTGACATTTCGATTGCCAGGACGTAGTAGAGCTCCAGTAGAACACTCAGCGCCCTGAGAAAAAAAAATACAATTGTCAGGAAGTGACATACCGACAATTCAATTAGTTTTTGCGTTCAGATAAATTTGAGTCCAGACAGTTCAAGTCGACTTACGATGACTAGATTTTTTATTTCGGCCGTTAGTAAAATACGAAATTTCGTTTGTTACTGTACAGCGGTAGAACATTTTTAGTGGAAACACAAACCGTTGGTGAAGTGACAACATTCACCACGATATTAAAGAAAGTAGAGGAAATCATTTCAATATTATTAAAAAATGGTGTGGCACTTCCCACACAAAAATTAAAAAAAAAAAAAAAACTGATTTTTAATTTCTACAAATTTATTTTACATAATTATTCTTTAAAAGTAATAATCGTCTCTTAACTTAACTTCTCTTCTCCTTAATTGTCCTTTTGCCTAATAAAACCTTAATTGTCATAAATATACTGGCAGCTACAGCAGTTATTCCCAGGAATATCAGTCCGATTACGTCCAACAAATAGAACTGGTACCATTCGAGATCAAGACCAGCTGAACGAATATGAGAAGCACCCTTATATCGAATCACATAGTCCACCCAATACATTGCAGAATCCCTTGGAGTCAAGGGACGATCCCTGAATATTTGCGAAATTCGTTGGACATTGTTTTTATAGGATGAATTTTCTATAAGATCCGTGAGAGATTGTTTAAGATTATCCTTGGTGATATCAGGAAAACTCATAGTAATTGCGTAGCCCGCCTTTGTTGCCTTGTTCATATTGAGGTACTGCAAAAGAAGAACAAATCAGTATTTCGTACACAAACCAAAAATTATTCGTAGACACTTACCTGATCGCAATAGAAAGGCATACCGAGCATAGGTACTCCATGGTAGACACCTTCCTGACTGCCAAGGAGGCCGCCATGAGTTATGAATACCACTGTATTGGGATGGGCAAGGATATCATTCTGTGGAAGCCATTTCTTGACCATAACGTTTTTCGGCAACAGATGTGAAATTTTGTCATCCTCGAACTTCCAAATAATTCGTTGTTTCATGCTAGCGAACACGTCGAGGAACATTTTTAACTTTTCCGTGGGCATATCTGAGCTCTTAACTTGGCTTCCTGAAAATAAAGTTACACCCTTGGAATTTGAATAACACAAAAAATACCAACTTTTTACCCAAACTAAAGTAAACAACTCCATCAGTAGCTTCATCTAGGAACTTTTGTATATCCGCTGGCAACGGCTTAGGTGGGTATATATGCATTCCACCGACCTCAACCATACCCAACATTGTTGGACGTGCTGTTGTAAGAGGCACCCAACTGTTTAATAATATCGCAGATACGTTCTTTTCCATTTTAGATACTTTCGGGATTTCCACTAAAATAAAAGAAAGGAAGCTGTATATTTATAGACATTTCGACTATTCGTCGATCTTACCAGGCAAATGTGACAAATATTTTTGTACCAAAGCATCCTGTTTGGGAAAGTATACAAACTCCCTGTAATAATCCTCATAAAAGGACGAGAATGTGTTTTGAAGTCGTTGCCATAAATTCATTTTATCGTCGTATGGTTTAAAAGCATGCGGCACAAATGACCAGGGTGTGATTACACCCATCATTTGGCTCATATAGTTGGAATAACCAAATGTGCTCGCTGTAATCACTGGAATATTATACTTTAGGCCCAGAACTAGGAAAGCCTCTTGGAAGAATTGTTCAACTATTAGGAGATCATAAACATTTGTAGTGTCCTTTCGATTGATAATTTCCTGAACTTTTGGATGTTTGAGGGCGTGTTCCGTGGTCGACACTCCAATGATTTCCGACATCTTTAGGAAATCTTTTATTGAAAGACTTGTCAATTCGAAAAGATTGCCAGTTTTAAAGTGAGCTTGAACTAGAATGAAAACGTTCCAATTTGAATTGATGAGTATAGGAGTTATATAGAGATGGACAGATGGTATGTAATGTATAGGTACTTACCGTCAGCCCAGAAGTTATACATTGGTTCTATTAGCACTTCGGTGTAGTTTGCACCGAGATTCTTTTCCATAGGGATACCAGTTATAAAGGTAACCTGGCAATGTTTATAAATTAGGATGATGTAGAACTATTTTAAGAAACACTTACCTCATGCCCTCTGGAAATGAGCTCGTTTATGAGAGCCTTATGCATCATAAAATGACTCTTTCCAGGAAAGACAAAAGCCGCCAATATTTTGGCTGCATTGCCATATGAAACTGTGAGCAGTAGACCAAAGGTAAAGCAGAGGAATTTCTTGATGTTCTAGAAAGGTTTCAAATAAAAATTTACGTGACTCAACGTGTTAAATGAGTATACAATTGTGCGGTATATGATTAGTCTGCATAATTTATTAACTCAAAAAAGGACTGTCCAAGACCTAATACTATAGTTATGATTCGTTGGATTCACAGGAACATGCCAAAGGCTGTCCAAAAAAAAACCTCTTCTTAATAAAATCAAATTGCGGACAATATTCTCGAAATAATCTCATTTTGGCAGCTTGTCTCTGTGATCTTATTCATAGGTAAGAACAGTCACCAAATGAATGACCGATAACTTAGCTTTGGCGCTAAGCCCGCTGCTCTTGATAACACAGCGACCTTTAGCTACCTCAAAATCATAAAATCATAATCATAAAATTTTCAAATGTAAAATCCGGAAATCCTAAGATCCATTAAGAACATCTGATTGTAAAGACAAGTAAGTTAGCACGTATTTCTTATCAAATCACATCCATAACTTTTGGGGGTGTTATCAGCAATCATATATACGAATGTATGTATATATTATACAGATAGTAAAATCATTGACATAAGAACAAACTGTTATGTGTGAAATGAATAATTGAATAGTTTTTTTTTCGATTTCAATTTTTATTGCTTGGAGTTTTTAAACTCCTTACACAAGGCATTAGGTATTTTTAACTTTTCACCAAATAAATTATGTATTTACATTCGAGAAGAAAAAACCGGTCGATAGTGTTTTTTGGCAAGAAAATCATCCAAAAAAAATTATCCACTTATTATCGAATCAACCAAAAAAATGTTATCGAAGACAGCTTATTTTGAAATCAACTAGAGGCAGTTGGAAATCTACATAATTGAATAGCAAAAGACACGCAAAAAACAAAAAAAAAAAAAAAAAAACACTGCCCGGCATGTGTACCGCATTATAACGGCCAATTATAACCACTCGAGCGGACTATAAAAAAAAATTCGTAGAAATTCATAGCAAAAGTTTGGCGTTAAGTGATAGAAAGTTCCACTTCGCGAATGAAAGAGGCATCACAAAAACCCTTATTGGCCATCAACTCTCAGGTGTATTAATTAGAGGTGTACTCCAAAGATAACAACAAACTTCACCCCAAAAATGAAATACGGAACTTAATTTTATATCGACATTCCGCGAAAAAAAAATACAAAGAAACTTACAGTCGAAATGAAGTTATCAGCCAAAAGTTGAGAGGTTCTTATGAATAAATAAAAAAAATCTATCTTGGCACTTTTGTGTGACTTATGTAAAAATAAGACGCCACTCGAAGGTATCTATCTACTAAGTTACGAGCAGTTTTAATTCAAAAAATCGGCAGTTCTTAAAATCACAATCAAAATATTTAGTTAAAAAAAAATATACACTACAAAGTCAATATTTACCATTTTGCTGATATTTAGACTCTAATTAATATTCTAGGAAAATATTCAGTTAAGAGCGCACATTTGGAGAGCGTACGGATCAACGACCTTAATAGCACAGCGAATAGTCTATTACTGAACTGACCACTATTTCATCGGCTAGAGATAGATACAACTACAGTCTTCAATCTACAAAGTTGAGAAATAAAAGCTTAATTACAAGTATTTTCTGAGAGTATGCTATAAAGTGAAATAAACTTTTGCGACTATCAGTTGAATAGATGAGATTTCTCAGAGCTGATTATATGCCGTATAAATTGTTTAAGAAACATGCTTTTTAGATCTTGATACAATTGGGAGTGTGTAGACACTAAATTAGTGAGCAGTTGAGTGCCAGCGGCCTTCATCCAGTGCTGTCGTTTTGCAATTTTTATTTGCACATACAGTACGAGGTATCATAGAATTATTATTATTAATAGAAAAACCCAGTGGTCAAAATTGCACCACATGCAAGGGAAAAGTTAAAAATTATTATTTTTGGGCTTAGACTTGGTTAATGGAGGCACATTTTGGTTGCCCTTATAACAATATACTTAACGTTAATGCATTTTATCGCTTTCACGCCAAGTTCAAAATGTGTGATATTCAGGAGATCCGATCCGTTTAAAGTATAGCAATAAAACAATTTTTCTTGTTAACTAAAAAAATAAAATAATAGTTTAAAAAACTAATGAAACGCTTTTATAAGTATCTACTGCACTGAAAAGCAAAAAAATAAAAACTAACCAATCTATTTTTAAGGTTTATCCTGGAAGGGTTAGAGTAAGACATGTGTAGCCTGCACTGAAAGTTCTAAGTTTAGAGGAAGTGGTTCAAATTTGGCTTGCAAGATTTGAGCATAAGGAATTTTTCACGAAGTTAAGTAAAAACATTTAAAATCCAGTATACAGAGTTCGTTTAAATAAAATTGAATTATTTCAAATATGGTATAATATATAAGGTTTTGTAAAAAAGGCAATACTTATTTAGAAAAATCCTTCAGACTTTGACTTTTTGCCAAAATAAGTTCTTATATTTTAAATGTTTTTTTATTACGTTTATTTTTGAGAAAATATAAGTTTAACAATATTGTTTGAATAAACATATAATTAGGCCTATTCGGCAAAATCTGTTATTCTGTTATGAATTTTCTGTTATGAATCATAAAAGATCTCGACCATAAAAGATCTTTTATAAATCGTATTCAGGGTTTCGAACTTTTATGAAAATCTGTTATGGAAGTTCGAAACTTGGAAATCTGTTACGAAGCTGTCAAAACAAACCACAGAGTTTTTTTTTTATACATAGACGGTAGGCAAACTGATAAAATTTGTGCAAAAAACATATTAAAATGCAGTCTGAAAAGAGTAATTTTTAAATTATTACAAACTATATAATTGTGTAATAAATAGTGGAACATCTTTTTAGGAAAAAGACAACAAAAAACAACAAGGCAAAAACAAATATATTGCCCTTACATGGAGCAAAATCACATTAGAAAACTCTATTTCAAATCGAAATCAGTAACCAACTGAATCGATCTGGATGTACTGGGCTGCGATAAACCAAAAATGTGTTCCTACTGATGCGTGATATGAACTGTATCCGTGAAAATGTAGTGTCGCGAGAAACTTGATATCCAACTTTACATCGTCATCATTAGAAATACAATTTACTTGAATTTGAAATGAAATGTTTGTATTCGTGTTTTGTAAATTGTTCCAATCCAAATTAAAGAGCTGAATAAAACTCATACATTATAGGAAGATCAAATGGATTACTATTTATTCTTAGTTCCAGCAAAAGTGATCGGTGTCTTCGACTAAACAAAAAATATTCATTCCATCATTTTCAATGGCCCGCTTATCCATTACATAAGTGGGTTGCGGGTGTAGGTTGCTCAAGTGGACCCTCCATAGATCTCGATTCTCCGCCATCGTCTCTAAATCATCAAGGGCAATCCCCATACGGGTAGAGGAGAGATTATGGACTTGATCTAACCATCTCATCCTAGGTCTACCTAGAGGACGCCTGCCTGATGATGGTACAGATTCCATAGGACATCGTGGGATCCTGGTTGGGGACATGCGTTTAACATGACCAAACCACCGAAACATAGGCCGCTCCGTCCGGAGAAGTAGCTACTTATTTTAGATTACATACCCACTAGTTTATGCACAATTATTACATCTATCTTCTTTTGTAAACATTTCGTTGACGATAAATTATATAGATTATCCCTTTCAATCCAAAACTTTCTAATTAATAAAAATCTTTTATGATAAAAGTCACAAAATTCTGTCTTTTATTCTGTTATGATTTATAACAGATTTCATAAAAGATTTTTGCACGCAGAATACCAATTCTGGAGATCGTAAAAGATTTTTTGACAGTTCGAACTTTTGTATGGAAATTCATAACAGAATAACAGGAAAAATGGATAAAAGATTTTGCCGAATAGGCCTAAATGTTCACTTTTCAGAGCTCAGAGATTTCTTGTAATTTCCATGTTCAGGTATAAACTGGAACATAAAGGGACAATTGCAAAGCAAAAATGTGTGTACGTTCTCTGACCTTTTGAGCTTGGCTCAATAGCCTAATGAAATGGAGTCGAAGCCAACTCAAATTTAAAAATTTGTGATGACAATCGTACACTCCACCAATTTATTCACTTCATAAATATGTTTATGAATAAATAGTTTGATAAAATGGTATCAATATTTCTGCAATGAGGGTTAATATGTTTACACATTTTATATACGAAAATAATATACATACGAAAATTAATTTTAAAATTCCCAAAAGCATTTTAAGTTGCTTTTTCTAATCTTTTATATTATCGGTTTTTAAGATCCGTTTTTGGTGAAACTTTTTATTATATTTTAACTGCATATTCAATTATTTAAAAAAAAAATTTTAAAATTGTACACTCCATTCCTGAAATGTCGGTACAATTCAATATGGTATTTTTGAAACTTTGGGGTGTGCCCTGCCCAGGGAAGAGAGCGCAAAATATTGCAGATTTGAGCTCAGTGCATTAAAGCCAATTGGATAAAATAAGTGATTTTTTTTATTTTGTAACCTAACATTTTCTTCTCACTTATTATCAAGCAAGTAGGTAGGTAAGTACCTATGTATGTACTTGGTTATTTGAAGTTATATGTCTTTTGACGCATTCAGTTTAAAATTCTCCTTGTTGTGGAAATATAAACAATACATTGCTGCGAAAGTCATGTTGCGAAATTTGTAATAGCTTATCATGTAATAGTACCTAACTCGCACTTGACTAAACTTTTTTTGTTAACTGAGAAAATGTTCCCATATATGAGACCTAGCTATAACGATCTTTGCCCTCGCGAACCCTAACTTATATTGTAAATTTCATCAAAATCCTTAGAGCCGTTTTCGAGAAAGTGCCTACCTACAAAGATAAACACATATTTTTCTGAAGAATAATTTTTTTCAATATACATAGTAGGTTATTATTTTTTTGCATTTCTTCGAAGAAAGCTTGGCAGCTTGAGTAGCTCTAAAAATTTAAATTCGATCTCTAGTTTTGGCATCACTTCCAAACTCGTCAGTTTTCGAACGATAGTCTTTGACTAAGTGGATAGGTACTGGTTATATTAAGGTATATGTCTAATATGAATAAAAAGAGGGTGTAAAAGTGGGTGTTATTTGCTTAGAAAAAGTTTTTTTTTGTGGTTTTAAGCTTTACAAAAATATACCGTGTGGGAATACATATCGCGATTTTGGTAGTCATTTTAGGGAAACATTTATAAAACGTTTTTATTTGAATTTTTTAAGAAACACCAAGTACCTACGTGATCTTGATTATGTTGTCTTAAATATGTATTTCGATCAAAATCGTTGGAGCAATTTTTGTAAAACTATATAAAGAAAATTGTAAAAATAATACAAGGTTTGGTTCGAAAATCACTGTTCTTCAACTATTTAGGGGTTTTTTGAGATATGAACAGTTTTTTTTTTAAAGTACGACGATTGGCGATTGGGTGGAAATCGAAGGACGCAGTCATTTTAGAGAAAAAATTAATTTACTATCTAGTTAAGAATAACAATTGCACATAAAAATGAGTTTCTGTTAAATTTTTATATATCTACCTATAAAGTTTTTGAGTAAATGCCAATTTTCAAAAGTACCATTACTGAACTGTTTGGCAAAAAACTGGGTATGCAGTCATGTTAACCATGCGTGCATTAAATCAACTATAAATTTTGTTTCAAATCGTTAGAGTCATTTTCGAAAAAAATCAAACTTGTTTAACACTTTTTAAAATGTTTATATGGAAAGCACCGTTAATAATATGGTTATTCTAAAAAAACGGTAACCCAAATACTCTACATATGAAGTTATAAATAAATCCGTCCAAACGTTTAGGGTGCAGACTTATGGAGAGACCGATGGACGAGGGGACGGAATTGTGAGACCTGCTTTTTTTAAGTTTCCCTATCATCGTAATAATTATAAGAATTGATCAATATCTCGAGTTCGAAATTTTGCACGAAAAATAAGATATCTCCCTCTTACTATACGTATACGAGAAAGTAAAAAAATTCAATGATAAGCATAACTTAAAATTCAGCTGAACTAACAATTTTTGTGTGCAAGGTTGACCATGACCAATATTCTTCTCCATATTTTCATGGTTGGAAGATGGTTTTGAAAGTTGGGTCTTTGGCGACATAATCGGAAGAAAAATCATCACCTGAAGATGACAAAGATTCATGAGTTAGTCACACTAACAAATGCCTAACCTAGGTAGTTCTTACCAAGTTGACAAGTAGTTTGGAATCGTTAAGATAATTTTTCTTGCTGCCTCAGTGCGGTTAGTGTGCTGGACTACTGCGAGGGATCTTAGGTTAGACCCCGGAACAAAATTTTTTTCACTCCGCGAATGTCTGACAAAAATCCAAGGGTATAAATGTCATGGAAAAGTTTCTCAATTCAGCCGTTCGGAATAAAATTGTATGTCCTTCCATTCGTCCCAAAATAAATAAACAAACACAAACTAGTTTTAGTTTCACTTATATATTTTACTAAATAATTCCTTAAAAAAAAAACAACTTAACTAATTAACTTTACTTAATTACTCTTCTCTTTAATTTTTCTTTTACCTAATAACATTTTAATTGTCACAAACATACTGGAAGCTACAATAGTAACCCCCAGGACTATCAGTCCGATTACGTCCAACAAATAGAGCTGGTACCATTCGAGATCAAGACCAGCTGACCGAATATGAGGAGCACCCTTATATCGAATCACATAGTCCACCCAATACATCGCAGAATCCCTTGGACTCAAGGGACGATCCCTGAATATTTGCGAAATTCGTTGGATATTTTTTTTATAGGAAGGATTTTCTATAAGTTCCGTTAGAGACTGCTTAAGACCATCCTTGGTAACTTCAGGAAAGCTCATAGTTATTGCATAACCCGCCTTGGTTGCCTTGTTCATATTGAGGTACTAAAAGGAGGGCAAAATCAGTATTTTGGACAGGAATCAAAAACTATTCTCAGACACTTACCTGATCACAATAGAAAGGCATACCCAGCATAGGTACTCCATGGTAGACACCTTCCTGGCTGCCAAATAGGCCGCCATGAGTTATAAATACCACTGTATTGGGATGAGCAAGGATGTCACTCTGTGGTAGCCAGTTTTTGACCATAACGTTTTTCGGTAACAAATGTGAAATCTTGTCATCCTCGAACTTCCAAATAACTCTTTGTTTCATGCTAGCGAACACATCGAGGAACATTTTCAACTTCTCGATGGGCATATCCGAGCTCTGAACGTTGCTTCCTGAAAATTATATAATTAGACCCCTTTCTTTACATAAAATACTAACTCTTTACCTAAACTAAAGTAAATGGCTCCATCAGTAGCTTCATCTAAGAACTTTTGAATATCCGTTGGCAGAGGTTTAGGTGGATAGATATGTATTCCACCGACTTCGACCAAACCTAGCAAAGTTGGCCTCGGTGTTGTAAGAGGCACCCAACTGTTTAATAATATCGCAGATACGTTCTTTTCCATTTTTGATACTTTCGGGATTTTCACTAAAGAAAAATAAAGAAAATGGTTTATTTCTAGACATTCAGACTATTTCATCTTTCGTCTATCTTACCCGGCAGATGTGATAAATATTTCTGCACCAATGCATCCTGTTTCGGAAAGTAGACATATTCCCTGTGATAGTCCTCATATAGGGATGAATAGGTGTTTTGAATACGCTGCCAGAAATTCATTTTATCATCAAATGACAGAAAACCATGCGGCACAAATGACCAGGGTGTGATTAAACCCATCATTTGGCTCATATAGTTGGTATTACCAAGTGTGCTCACTGTCATCACTGGAATGTCATACTTTAAGCTCAATGTTAGGAAAGCCTCTTGATAGAACTGTTCAGCGATGAGGAGATCATAGACATTTGTGGTGTCTTTTCGATTGAAAATTTCTTGAACTTTTGGCTGTTTGAGGGCATGTTCCGTCGTTGACACTCCGAGGATTTCCAACATCGTTAGGAAGTCCTCCATTGAAAGGCTGGTCAATTCGAATAGATTGTCCGTTTTAAAGTGAGCTTGAACTGGAATAAAAATGTGCGAATTTTTATTGATGTTAATTTTTTATAGATACTAGGTACTCACTATCAGTCCAGAAGTCATAAATTGGTTCTATTAGCACCTCCGTATAGTTTGCACCGAGATTCTTCTCCATGGGGAAATTTGTTATAAATGTAACCTGGCAATGGTCATAAATTAGGATGATGTAGAACTATTTTAAGAAACACTTACCTCATGCCCTCTGGATATGAGCTCTTTTATGAGAGCCTTATGCATCATGAAATGGCTCTTTCCAGGAAAAACGAAAACTGCCAGTATTTTAGCCGCATTGGTATATGAAATAGTGAGAAGTAGGCCAAAGATGATGCAGAGAAATTTTTTAATGTTCTAGAAAGGTTTAGAGAAATTGTATGTAAGTCAGAAAAACATGATAAAATGAAACATATGGTTGAGTTTATTGAGGATTGTGCTATAATTTCGGGGCAAGATTTGTCGTCTGGCTCTAACAACTTGCAGAAGGTTTATATAGGATTTTATGTTTTATTTACAAGGATTGACAAATGCTGTCCAAAAATAGGGATCTTTCTGATAAAATAAACAACTTGTGGAACATACTCCCTTTTCGCCAGAAATTAAGGACATCAGACAAGGCTGTGTACCAAAATGTTTCTTGAAACTTACAATTATTTACAAAATTAAAAGAATGTGTGTCTGTGCCTGTCTATAATTTTTTAAAACCTAAACTGAATCTCTCTCTAGACCGAAGAGTGTAGACACATATTTCTTATTATCATAACTTCGGATGATGTTTTCAGTATAATCAGCTACAAAAGTTTGTAATTCATTTATTGAACAGATAATAAAAATTTAAACATTGACCTAAAAACAAACTCTTTGGTTAAGAGAATGAATCAGCACTTTTTTCGTACTTTTACTGGTTAAAACAAGTGTATAGCTATGCCTCGCAATGGGACTCTCGCTTAATCTAGTTAAAGTAGTATTTTGTAGTTAGCTGTCGCCCCCTTCGTTCTAATAATCTAATCTAATAGTTTTATCCATACATTTTAATTTTATTATAACACTTATCTAATAAAAGGAAACCGTTATGACTCAGCATATATTTGAAACCTTGGCCCTAAATAATTTGTAGGTAGCAATAAGTAGAGCTACCTACAAAAAAGATTCGCCATTGTGGGCTCTTAAAATTTAGCCTCTATGTTAAAAATTATACCAAAGGTATACCATACCATTTAAGGATATTACGTAATATGGTTCAAAAGACTTGACGGTAATCTATTACAATAAATGTGAATGTAATTCGTCTATTTGTTTGTCTTTTATATGTTTTTAAAAACTTTATTTGATCTGTTATCCATAAACGGTGGGTCTCCGGAGAGTGCTCCTAGCACTATATAGAAAGGGTTTCAAATTAGGGATCGTTGGACCCTCTATTCAACAGAGTCTAATTTGGCTTTAACAAAAAAACTATACCCTGGAGCCTATAGCATAGTTTGGTAAATGCACGTATATGACTATCTGAAGCAATATACAAAATGGGGGCCGGGATTATTCAAAGGGCGTGCCAAAAATCTATAAATTCATGGTCAGTCAAGCAGCTATAAAGGCCCTTAGCGCATTATTACACATTTTCAACACCCTTCAAATACATAGCATGAGCAATAGGACCAAACTATGGCGGCTTCCCGGGCATGAGGACTTCAAGGGAAACGAAAAACCGACGTACTTGTCAGGAGAGGCTTGGAAACTCCTTCCACAGGATCGGACCCCTTCTTCCTTTCCAAATGGAACATAAATTCAGCCAACAAATTCTGGTTAGATATATACGAAATGAATCTTACATTGAGAGAACATCACAGGTCTAAGACTGGCCAAACGAGCGTTTATGCCCTTCAATATCAATGCCAACAGATCTTAAGACAGATAGTCTTCAGGGAACAATGAGTCCCCAAAGAAATGAAAAGAAAAAAATTCTACCTATGCTTCAATCCATTTTCAGACCGTATATTAGGTACAATAGATTTTCATCTTCAGCTCGACAAGCTTTCTAAATACAAAACATAAAATCAAATAGGAAAGCTGCACTTACCCCCAGTTTCACAGTGGGAGTTTAAACTACACTTTTGGTTTAAACTTTAGTTCAACAATTAATACTGTTTCAGAATTTCGTTTAAACCTTGAACAGAGTTCATTCTATAGTTTAAGTTAAACTACAGTATTCTGCCGTTTAAACTTCAGATCAGCCGATTGTCAAAAACATAAATATTTGACGTTGTTTTGCGTATTCTTTGAAAGCAAAGACAAGGAACGATTTTAGAAAAGTCGTAAGTACTGTACAATACTATCAAATTCATTCATTAAATTTAGTTGAACTGAGTTCAATTGAACTGAAGTTTAGATTATATTGTGAAACCGGACGAGTTGAACTTCAAATTTAAACTCACGTTCAGGTTCAGTTGAACTTTAGTTTAAACTTTCAGTGTGAAACTGGGGGTTAGCCCTAAAATCGTTCATTAAATCTTCCAGCTTACGATTCCGATAGTCCCGTCTATTGTATAAATACGAGCTCTGGCTATAGTAGAACTTTTAATAGATGCAAAGTTATATTGTATGAGACCACAATGTATGACTGATAAGTAGCTTGAGCACTACTATCTCTGCAAAATATATTTGTCACTTTGCCAGTTGGGGGATAGTACTTACTGTAAGATTTCATATAGGATTTTGAGACTTGTTTCTTACAACCATTTTATTTCTGTGACTTTTTTAAATCCCTTAACAACCTTAAACCTTAACAAAAAAACAGGTAATTAACTATTTAGTAGAAGACTCCTGCTTAGAATGTCCTACCATTTTAATAGATAGAAAATTAAGATCTTTTTCTAAGCATTTCTAACTTTTACGATTTAAGAATAAATAAAAATATGTAAATAATTCTAAATGGGAACACTGCTTTCGTTTGGTAAAATTCACTTTAGTAATGCGTGCAAATAAATACAAAGTAATTTAAAATTTAATTCAAATGCTATTTTAAATGCTGCAGTAGTGATAGGTACTGTATGAAATTCGCAAGTGTAGTCTCTATTCAAACTTAATAAAACACGAACAAATTATTTTAACAAAGGAGAGTTTTTTTTTTTGCAAAATCCAATTTAATTAGAACATTTCAAAATATATTCCCAAATTTAAGCCGAAAAATCTGAATAATTATAGCCCACTTAGCGGCACGCAACAAATTGTCAGATATTCCAAACTTTTGCGTGCCGGTTGAAACTGTGTTTTGCGCATCAGAATTTCGTTTATAAGAGTACTAGCTGTACCCGCCCGGCTTTGCCCGTGCACATGAATTGTATTGCTTATATGTCTTAGATAATACCTAATGTTCTTTCGTAAAAATGCGAGAAATGAGAATAAATCGATTTGTTGGAATTTTCTTTCTGCCTATACCTGAAATACAGCAATACGAACAAAATATAAAGAAAAAGATGAAAATTATGGCCTGGAGGTTATCGAGGTATAAAGTCATCGAATTTCACCCCATAAAAGATGTTTTTTCTTTAGGAGGTATAAGATTTTAAATGTTTTTTCTGTATGAGAGGTGCCACGCCCCTTTGTCCAATTTTGACCAATTTTCACAGGAGCACCCCAGGGCAAATAACTAAGACTATTTGTCAGTTTGAGCTCAATAGATTTGGTGGTTTTCGAGATATACGAATTTAAATGTCTTTTTGTATGGGCGGTGCCACGCCCCTTTGTCCGATTTTGACCAATATTCAGAGGAGCCATCCACGTCCAATACCTAAGATTATCTGTAAGTTTGAGCTCAATCGAATTGGTGGTTTTCGAGATATACGACTATGAATGTTTTTTTGTGTGGGCGGTGCCACTCCCCTTTGTCCTATTTTGACCAATTTTCACAGGAGAACTCCAGGGCCAATAACTAAGACTATCTGTGAGTTTGAGCTCAATCGATGCCCCTTTGCCCGATTTTGACCGATTTTCAGAGGAGCCCTCCACGGCCAATACCTAAGATTATCTGTAAGTTTGAGACCAATAGACTTGGTGGTTTTCGAGATTTAAGATTTTGAAAGTTTTTTTGTATGGGCGGTGCCACGCCCCTTTGTCCGATTTTGACCAATTTTCACAGGAGCACTACAGGCCAATACCTAAGACCAATAGATTTGGGGGTTTTCGAGATATAAGATTTTGAAAGTTTTTTGTATGGGCGGTGCCACTCCCCTTTGTCCTATTTTGACCAATTTTAAGAGGAGAACTCCAGGGCCAATAACTAAGACTATCTGTGAGTTTGAGCTCAATCGATTTGGTGGTTTTCGAGATATACGATTTTAAATGTTTTTTTTTGTATGGGCGGTGCCACGCCCCTTTGTTCAATTTTGACCAAACTTCACAGAATAGCCTTCGTACAGAAAACAAAGATTTTCTCAAAATTTGAGCTCAATCGGTTTTGTTGTTTTCGAGATATATCTACCACGATTTTTGTATGGGCGGTGCCACGCCCCTTTGTCCAATTTGTTTCACATACAAACCTGCTACAAAAGAATACCTTTCCAGAAAAAAAAGAATCATCAAATTCGGTGTAGCCAAACTCGAGTTATAAACGGACAAACATATTTTCAACTTTCTTTTATATAATATATAGATGGTAATTATTATAAAATGAGATAACAAATGTAGTGAACCTTATACCCGCTTTTTGACAATATAAGTTAATTTTTTTTTGTCGAAGAAAGGTCTTTAAGGTAATTACTTCCTCTTTACATATTATGTGGAAGGGTATTGCTGTCCCCGCCGGAGCTTAAACATATACAATTTTTACCACCGCCAAATATATTCTTTGACAACAAAAAAAAAAAAACAACATATTATGCGATTTTATTCAGATAAGAAAATTCAGCTTTTTATTTTATTGTTTTTTTTTTATTTTTGTAACAAGAACAAGAAGAGACTTATGTCGTTTTTTCTTTTTTTTACTACCCTTAGAGATATTGTAAGTCGACCTAATTCTTCCTTTCTCCTGGTTAGTGTGCTGGACTACTGGGCGAGGGGTATCAAGTTCGATTCCCGGAAAAACACGAAATATAGCTTAAGATTTTTCCACTGCGCTACTTCTCGCGAACGTCTGACAAACATCCGAGAGTATGACTGTCCTGAAAAAGCTTCTCAATTCAGCCGTTCGGACTTGGCATAAAATTGTAGGTACCTTCCATTCGTTCCAAAAATAGAAACTCACACAAAACGAATGGTTGCGAGAAGCTAGGCCTTGGGTGTCTACCGCCTGTTGTGCCGCCTATTTATTTATTTTTTTTACTCAAACGTACTTGAACATAAGCAATTATGAAAGTTCAAAACATATTCTTGACTGTGTTTTGCTATTTTCAATTCAAATTCTCAATAAGATCCAATTAATTAGAAAGGGAATAAAAGTGTGAACTGCAACGTTAAGTTAGTTAAGCAAGAGAAATCTCTCGGTTTTAAAAATAATTCACAAAGTATTTAAGGTTAGTATTGAAATATGCAGCAATGTCTAGTCTATCCTCTTCTTCGCGCCTTTTTTATCTCACTTATTAATAAGAGCTTGTCCTCAAGTGATATTTCGCACTTACAACTGAATGCACACGTGAAAAAAATGCAAATAATACTGATGTATTGGACACTCATACCGGGGTTTTGATAATCTCTTTGGTGTCCAGGTTAAGCTACAAACTTCCACTGTAATTTGTTTAAATATTATTTTAATCAAATCAGATTTTTTTTAAGATTAACAATTTTTCCTATTTAAGTAAGTATATTTATTCAAAATTGTTATTATGTATTTGTATGTTAACTTTAGTAAAAGAGCAAAAACGTTCTCAATTATTGTGCTAAAATGAGCAAATTTCAAGCACGCACTCGTAAAATGAAATAACTACATAATTATGAAAGTATCTCCTCCCACTGAAATTTCAATTAAAAATACTGCAATTTGAAAAGTCTAAATGGTATTATCTTCCGATGTTTTCGTCTTTTCGATGTTAATATTTGAAAACATGTTCTAAATGAACTTAAATAAAACAGCAATTTGTACATAGTAAGTCACAAGTATTGCTACTAACATACACCCGCACTTTTAAAGAAAATCCACAAAATTTTAAAACCACATCAAACTACTATTTAAAAACAAGCACTATTAATTATTTACCATTTTGCTTTGATAAAAAAAAAGTTTAAACTAATAATTCTAAGAAAACATTAGACAGAAGAATTCTCATTTAGTTAGAACACACTGAACGATCTTAATAGCACAAAGAATAGTCTATTACTGACCACTAATTCAACGGCTAGATACAACTACAACTTCGGCAAACAAAACAATTATCCCTGCGACCTGCGAGTATGTGTTTGGCATATCTAAAGTTGACGAAAACTATAAAAAAATAAATTACTTTTTACAACAGTCAATTGTATGTATGAGATTTGGCATATGTATTGTTATGTAGTACTTATAGACAATTTTTATATTAGCTTTCACCACTAATTTAGATAACGATGATGATTGATGATTACAGTAGTTTTTTTTGAGAAAAAATCGCTCCACAGCTATCTGTTTTTTTTTTTTGGGAGAGTACGATAACTGTAGCGCCAAAAATTGATAACGGTATTTTGTAGAGGGGTTAAATACAAGCACTTTTTATTATGGGAGGGGGCGGGGGTCTATCTGGCTTCGTTTAGGCGGGAGGAGTAATTTAAACAAAACAACTTAAAATGAAAAAAAAAAACAATGTTGAAAAACAATGGTAACACTTACATACAATAAAGGACTTTAGGATTTTTGGATGCCAGGAAGCCACAGTTATCGTAGGTAATCGTGCCTTTTTCTTTTCCAAATCCACAAATTTGAATTGACATAGAGTGAAGTGCCAATAACTTTGATTAGCATTTGAAAGCGCAAGTCACTGTATCGTCATCAAAAGATTTGACTCAATGAACTTCACCTTACACAATGACTGACTGTTGATAAATCTGTTGATAAGAAGCACAAGAACGTGGGCCTTTCGCCCACGATACAACAACAAAGGCTGCGCACGTGTTGAAAAACAAATTGAGAATTGTGTCACTTAAAGTTTTTTTTAATGATTCCTACACATCTCATGCAAAATGATTTCTCCCCAATCAAGAGATGCGGTTAATTCATAATACATATATGTGATAGTGATAGTACATTTCTTATTTTATGGATTGGGAAAAAGGAAGACACCGAATATGCTGCGAATACTTTGGTGGAGGGAAAAAGCCCAAGAAAAAGTAAAGAAGTGTGTAATCCAGCATGGGACTGTTGAACATAGTAAGGTCTACACGTCTATTTAGATGCGGCTTTGTGATTAGAGAAAATACTTAGTCAAGACTTATTGGGCTTGTCTGATTTATTAAGGAACGCTATTATAGAGGCAGTATTCAGAAGTTCTAATAAGAAGATACAATTCCCAAACAGAGTGGGAGGGAATACGGTGTTACATATTTTCACAGTCAATGCAGAGGATCAGAAAAAAAATTCGGGTTGTGGTCAAAATTCTGGAAGGGTCAAAATTCTTTTTATAAAATTTTGTTTTCAAAATTCTGCTTCACAAAACTCTGCAAATAATAAAAAAAAAAAGTTTGGAAAATGTTAAATGTGGGTGAAAATACCTTGGGACATTTTGAGAAAAAGATTCTTTTTGTGATTTTCGGTCCTGTTTGCGTTGAGGAGACTATTCAACGGCGACTTTCACGGGCTATTGTGACGTTAACCTTGTTAAAAAGCCCAAAATACAACGGCTGTCGTGGTTAGACATGGTTAGACCATATGGAGCTTATGGACAAAAACGCACCACCCCGACGAGTTTGTCCAAGACTATCGAAGGTAAGAATTAACTTGTAAGGAACTCGATTCATTCCGTCGATCGATCCATTCGGTATGGATCTGTTCATGACACTGACACTGGAATCCAGTGAACTTATTTTAACGATTTTCACATTCAACTAGGAAACTGAATTAAATTCACAGTCGAACCACTCGAAAAATACCAGTTTATATACCTTCAGACTCAGAATGATTTTATTGGGCACTAGCGGGCCCGGCAAACGTTGTTTTGCCTGCTCGTACATTATCATTGTCCGTCAATTGTTCTGCGGTCGATTTATTATTTGAAATTTTATTTATGATTTCTTTTTTTGAGTGTTTATTATTTAAAATTTTATTCATGAGTTTAATCTTGCTTTTTAAATTTTTTGTATTGTTGAGTGTCTATTATTTTTATAAATTGTGTGGAATCGGATTGCAGCGCCACCTACTGGGTCCAATTGTGAATCTAAACCATCCTTAGACCCATTCAAACAAAAAATTCATTAAAATCGGTCCAGCGGTTTAGGAGGAGTTCGGTTACAAACACGTACAGAAGAATTAATATATAAAGACTAGCTGTACCCGCCCGGCTTTGCCCGAGCACAGAAATTGTATTGCTTATAGTTCTTAGAAAATAATATAAAATGCGAAAAATGAGAAGAGAAAAATCGATTTTCTGGAGTTTTCTTTCTGCGTAAACCTGAAATACAGCAATACGAACAAAACAAAAAAAGAATCATGAAAATCGGCTCAGCGGTTATCGAGTTATAACGTCATCGAGTTTCACCCCATAGAAGATGTTTTTTGTATGGGCTGTGCCACGCCCTTTTGTCCAATTTTGACCAATCTTACAGCAACACTCCTAAGCCAATACCTAAAATTGTCTGTAAGTTTCAACTCAATCGATTCGGCGGTTTTCAAGATATTTTTTGTTTAGGCGGTGCCACGCCCCTTTGTCCAATTTTATCCAGTCTTCACAGCAACACTTCTGGGCCAATACCTAAGATTGTCTGTAAATTTAAACTCAATCGATTTGGCGGTTTTCGAGATATACGATTTTGAATGTTTTTTTGTATGGTAGTTCCTCGCCCCTTTGACCAGTTAACAACTTTTTTATTTATTCACCATTTAAACCTTCTCTGGACTTCCACAAATAATTCAAGACCAAAATTAGCTAAATCGGTCCAGCCGTTCTCGAGTTTTAGCGAGACTAACGAACAGTAATTCATTTTTATATATATAGATTTCTCTTTCTTGCCTTGCTTCGTCTTGCTGTGCCAATGTGGTGCCAATGCCAAGTACCAGTTACCAAAGTGGAAGTATGGTAACCCTACTGCTTCAATTGGTTCGTGTACCAGCTGCAATAATTTTATATTTTATTTTATTCATTACTGTATGTACATGTATATGTATTATGGTGAAAGTAATAGATTATTTTTCGATAAAACAAATTCCCGACATAAACCCTTTAAAATTTTAACCCCCAGTTTCACAGTGGAGTTTAAACTACACTTTTAGCTTAAACTTTAGTTCAACAATTAATTCTGTTTCAGAATTTCGTTTAAATCTTGAACAGAGTTCATTCTATAGTTTAAGTTAAACTACAGTATTCTGCCGTTTAAACCTCAGATCAACCGATTGTCAAAAACTCAAATATTTGACGTTATTTTGCGTATTCTTTGAAAGAAAAGACAAGGAACGATTTTAGAAAAGTCGTATAAAAGGGAAGTACTGTACTGTACAATACTATCAAATTCATTCATTAAATTTAATTGAACTGAAGTTTAGATTATATTGTGAAACCGAACGAGTTGAACTTCAAATTTAAACTCACGTTCAGGTTCAGTTGAACTTTAGTTTAAACTTTCAGTGTGAAACTGGGGGTAAGTGTTAAACTTTGAATTGTGTACTAGGAAATGACAGTAGCTCGTGACCCACATTTAGGTGGGGACGGACTCAAATTTAAAAATTAAGAAAATTCACACTTAATTTGTTGAGAAATTGATAAATCATTTTTTGAGAATCTATAGCTAGCTCACTTTTACTTTTACATGAAAAAAATGTTATACTTACTTTTGGTTTTGCATGTAAAAGTAAAAGTGAGCTAGCTATAGATTCTCAAAAAAAAAAATACGCCAATTGTTACCTACTAATACCTAACTATTTATAACGCTCTATTTAAATATATTGTAGCTCACATTTTCTATGAACAATTGCACCGTTTAAAGCTAAGTATGCTGCTCGAGCGAATCTAAGTTTTAGCGGCTTTCCAATCTTTATCTAAAACCCTAGATAAACTTTGACATGGAGTGCGTTGTGGACATAAGTGTCACAGAAAACAGGCGATAGTTGAAAGTAATTTCCTTCAGAAATTCATCGACACGAAAAATGTTTTATTTTCGTTGCGCTTTCTTTTATCCTTGTCTGCTATTTTTTGATCTCAAATATTTCATTTCCAAGGTACTCCTCGTCGATGTATTAAATGCAAAAACTCATCCTTATTTACTTTTTCGTAACACAAAAAGACAACAGAAAATTTAGGTTGATGTTCCGATCCATAATAGGCGCGCTAAATTTTGACAGATATAATGCAGTACAGTCGGAAATGAAAATTTGATTTTTTTATCGCTCTGCTAAATGAATTCGCTTAAATTTAGCTCAGCTCAATTTTAGAGAGAATTTTGTATTGAAGCTAAAATTTAGCTCGAGCAGCGTACTAACCTTAAAATTACTTTTAGTACTGTGCACTATCTTTTGAATCTTTTAAAGTCATTCCTAAGAATTTCCATACTTAGAAGAATACCGTCCCAGAAAAATAAACACTGAAATACCTACCAAGTTAATCTGTCCTTCGGTTACTGAGTAGAGGATAAAATCCAAAAAATCTACCCATTCAAATATACATAATTATTTTTTTTTAAACCACAACGATTTTTCGTAGAACTGGCAAGGGCAACCCCAACCACATCAATATAAAAACAAAGAAATCTTTAAATACGAAACTGGAGTAGCCATTTCCGTAGCGGGGAGTCCAAAAAATTAACCCTCTTTCTCACATAACACGACTAAAAGGTCCACGCCACCATCTTTACAATTCATTTTGTGAGAGCTTTCTCTAACTTTTGTAAAAATTATTTAATTAAACTCGTTCCAGCATCACAACAAAAACAAATCTACTAAAGTAAACACATTACATACCTACGTATGCCCTCTATCCTTTACAGACTCTTGAACAACAACCGCATCCCTTTAAGGAAAGGGATTTTAAAATTCCCCAAATTTCGATGGCATAAGAGGAATGCGTCTGGAATATTTAAAATTAGGTTTTCCCAACGCCACGTAGGTACTATATGCGCTAACATTCGTCCGTGATCATACAGCTACAGCCATCGGGGATTTGAGTATAGAACAGCTTTTCATGCGTCACCTTCTGACGAGCTCCACTTTTACGCACGCACCAAATCCCGCGCGCTCCAAAGATACGTGTCAAAAAAACATTTTGAAGAAGTATGGCGTGACGTTGAAATAGGGAAGTGGTTGGCTTTGTTTTTCCGAATACCTTTTGTTCTTTGAGATGATTAGAAGGCCCAGGACTCCCTAAAAAGGAGCCACCTGCATCGAAATGATTCAAATAAATATAATATGTAGTCTTCATTTGATCCTTTTTGATATATTAAAACGCGATGATGGCTGGTAGTACATACCGGGCGCCGCCGGCAGTCGCCGCCGAGGGCTGTCATGCTTCGAGTAGTTCATTTCATGTGATTTGCATAGCTAATTAAAATTGCCACCCTTCCTGCCCACAGTCTGTAGGACGTAGGTACCTACTCGTGTACATTCATTCATGATTTGGGAGAGTTTTTTTTTTTTTGTTTCCGGTGGCGCTAAACAGGATTTTATATTTTTTTTGTAATTATGGTTATGTGATGAGGGCTGCGTGTGAGACCGTAACGACTTGTTGAATATTTAAATTGGAGTTTTCCATACCCCGAGTGTGTTGGTGTGTGTGAACAAAAATTTGTGCTAATCAACATACATTATAGAGGGCAGGTGTTGGTGTGCGAATGAAGACACAATCCTAATTAACCACATCTGGACTGTTTCCTTTGGAAGGAGAGAACAACTTCTGTAAAACGAGAGGCGAAATACATAAAAAGGGTTTTAATTCTTCGGGGTAGCGTTTCGAGTTGTTCTATGACTTAAGATTAAGCCCTGAGGTGTCCTAAGATTTTCAGCATCGAGAGAATCGGAAAATGTTTCTGCGAAAATTGAGAAGAAAATTCTGAAAAATGAAATGAAATGAATGAAATGAATGAAATGAATGAAATGAATGAAATGAATGAAATGAATGAAATGAATGAAATGAATGAAATGAATGAAATGAATGAAATGAATGAAATGAATGAAATGAATGAAATGAATGAAATGAATGAAATGAATGAAATGAATGAAATGAATGAAATGAATGAAATGAATGAAATGAATGAAATGAATGAAATGAATGAAATGAATGAAATGAATGAAATGAATGAAATGAATGAAATGAATGAAATGAATGAAATGAATGAAATGAATGAAATGAATGAAATGAATGAAATGAATGAAATGAATGAAATGAATGAAATGAATGAAATGAATGAAATGAATGAAATGAATGAAATGAATGAAATGAATGAAATGAATGAAATGAATGAAATGAATAATAAAAAAATG
Organism: Cheilosia scutellata; assembly: GCA_955612985.1. NCBI lineage: Eukaryota > Metazoa > Arthropoda > Insecta > Diptera > Syrphidae > Cheilosia > Cheilosia scutellata. The sequence goes on from OY015314.1 coordinate 62,574,692, forward strand.
AAACTAGGTGAATACTTTTGGGGTTTGAAGATGAAAATCTCGAAAGACACAATTCCTAGTTCGAATGATACTTTCTAGAGCCTAAAAGCAACCAACGAAATCAACGTCAATATTGAAATTGTGGAAGAATTTCAAGGTGGGCGCAGTAGCGCAGTGGTTAGTGTGCTGGACTACTGTGCGAGGGATCCCAGGTTCGATCCCCGGAAAAACATAAATTGCACCTTAAGGTTTTTTCTACTGCGCCACCTCTCGCGAACGTCTGACAAACATCCGAGAGTATGACTGTCCTGAAATAGCTTCTCAATTCAGCCGTTCGGACTCGGCATAAAATTGTAGGTCCCTTCCATTCGTTCCAAAAATAGAAATTCCCCAAAACGAATGGTTGCGAGAAGCTAGGCCTTGGGTTTCTACCGCCTGTTGCGCCGCCTATTTGTTTTTTTTTTGTTTTTGGAAGAATTTCAAGATTTATCTGAAACAGCAATCCAACATAATATGGTATGGAATTTTGTACAAGTGCGTGTCAGTAAAATTAATTTAATTATTTTCTGTAAGTTTTGAGATTTTAGGAATTCCCTTTATATACTACCTACAAATTGAATTTGTGTCTCCACTTCAAAGCAGTATCCACTTTAATGGACGTACTAACTCATTCTTTTATCTTTTACTTCAAAAGCAGCACAGAAATATAAAGCCTTTTCTACCCATTCAGTAACATCTCGAATGTGCGTTCCAAACATTTGGCATACAATCCTCGCTCCGCACACATTTGTAGAAAGTACACTTGGAAAACCTCTTTATGGTCTTGTCAAGGCACTTCCACTCAATTGCTTTCTAACAGTCGCACACTATCCCTCTCCATACAATAGTGACATTGTCAATTTCATTCACTTCCGACTTAAAATGTCCACTGCCTACAAGTTCCGCTTTACGTTCTACTTTCGCTGTGTACTATACGTACACCATGTCCATCCACCCTGTCAAGGACTTTATTAGTAGATCCGAAGAGGAGGCAAACTGTTCCTCTTGGATACCCCAAAGAATCCGCTTTACTCTCAGCCGACAGATGATGAACTCAAACGACCCAAATCACAGCCTTATCGTTTCACATTCTAGCCCGACACAATTAAAATGCCAAAAAGGAATAGCAGAAAGAGTGTCAGTGCACACAGCCACTGAATGACAGCATTTTTATGGACGAATCAAGGCAGTTTCGAAATGCCTCTGATTTGAAATCTCATCAAGGCATCCCTTCATCTTTAGTGCTTCTGTTATCCGGAAAAACAGTCCATGAAAAAGGTGTGCAAATAAAGGCTCTCCAAAAATTGAGAGCAAGTGTGAAAGGAGATTCAGGGAAATATAAAAATATAAAAAAAATGTTAAGTATACGCCACCGACATCCTCATCTCTTTTGTGCATGTGATTAATCAGGCCAAGAATTGTTGTTAGTCCACAGACATCGGCGACGACAATGAGGGTGGCAGTGGTAGTGTGTTTGTGCCGGCATTTGACTTTTCTACGAATACTACGACTGTACTAGTTGTAGACGTGTGTAGAACGTCATGGATTGCCTATATTTACTCGAAGTCGAACGTTGGTGAAGTGCCTTCTTCTTTTGGCGGGGGAAAAGACGTCACCTGATATAGGGGTTAGCTTAGAGCTTTTTCGGAATAAAGCTGCGCAGAGCAAAGTTCTCGCCTGCGAGAATCAACAATTGGTGTTGTAGGTACGAGTATGTAGACGGATTAGAACAGAAGAAATATTTTTCCCTTATTATAGCCGTCATTTGAATGGTTGAAAGATAAGGCAATTTCTGTTTGTTTCCGAAAACTCGAGGCAAACATAAACATCATAAACTTGGGAAGGTAAGGTATTGTTTTGCGCTCAACCCTCGGAGAGGGAGAGTGTAGTCAAAATAGTAGACACATTCATATGAAATGCTATTTATGATTACTGGAGCTTGGTAGGCAATGTACCGTCCGATTAAGGGCTAATATACAGCGTTTTATTGTTTCGCATAGTTCTTTGTGATGCCAATTGGTTTCTTCCGGGGATTCGGTTTTTACAAGGAGTTATGAGGGTTTTGGTGTTACCTACAATTTTTGATGTCAAATATTTTACATGCAACATCTTTTACTTGAGATGTATAAGTGTTATAAATTGCTATTCAAGGCCTTTATATATCGCAGGCAGTGTAAGAAAAGTTATCAGACATTATAGGAGTGGTAAGGTACCTATATGTCGGTGGCTCGAATGGGAAAGGACTTTAATATAATATAAGGTAACAGATATATGAAATATTTACACACCACTAGGCGCTAGCACTAGTACTGCGTACTGATGTCATGTATTATAAAAGAATTGGGGAGTTTTGGAAAGCTCTGATGGCTCATTTTGTTATAGTGTTTTAAGAAAGTGATGCACATTATGGGATGTGTGATTTTAATGTATTCGTAGGAGTGGATATGTAATGACAGCTTTATTGGACGGAATAGTCAACCCGACCGGAAAGAAGATAAATGTATTTGTCCCTCACAAACATTTCCATAAATACGCATGTTACTGCCGCAGTCTTCAACCGAAGTCGCTGATAGATGTCCTTGTAGTACCGTCGTGTATTAAGAGGATGATTTGTGATGTGATGAGAGGTTGAACTACCAACTGATTACCGCCAGGTATTGTGTAAGATATCTGAAAGGAAAGGACTAGTGGCACGACATATTTGCGACAAAATAGATTTGGCCAAAGCTAGATCTCAAACGTTCGAAGAATTTGATCTCTCTTGACAGAACGCATATCAGCGCCACAATAGGTGTCATCAATTCATCACGCTGTCTTATATGCAGGAATGCAACAAGGTTTGGCATATTCTCCAACAATTTTTGTAGAAGTCGTTTGGGCGAAGAGGGCGAGGAGATCATTCTCTACTTTCTCTGTACTTGTTCGGCTCTATCCCAAAAACGGAATCTTCATTTCGGAGCCTTCTGTTCTGGCTTCTATACAATGATCTAAATATTCTAACAAATCTAGATTAGAAGCTCATACTGGTTTAACGAGTAGGACGAAACTTATTTCTAGATTCATGTGGTATCACAAGGAACCGTACAATAATTGTAGGCCTCATCTTATAGGTGATTCTAAGTAGATATACAGTTGAACTGAAGCCATAATTCAAGGATATACACATACATACTTCCTTGGAAGTGGTGATTTGAAATATGTATCTCACGGGCAGTTGCAGTATTGTGCTTGGTTTGCTTCATCAGATACCGCTTGCAGTTCGAACCTCAACCAACAAGGCCCTGCAGCCAGCTCGGTCCTAGCTAGCTGCACACCAATTTAGTTAAGGTACCTATTGTGTTTTTCGAAGAAATGTTTATGAATGAAAAACGAAACAATTTTAAGAACCACTGGAATAATAGGGTCCATCTAATAAATCCAACCTTCTTCATAGTAAAATATCTCATTTTGCGGGCAGGTTCTGCCGCAGCACTCCATACTCCCCAATCTGTATAAGTATAACTGATATAAGGTACTAGTAGTTTCTTTTTTAAACACTTGGAATGTACTATCTAAAGACTCGTTATGCTGTTCCACAATGCTTTCTTTTTCTAACTTTTCTAACAAAAATATAATACAGGACAGCAAGTGACTAGTCTGAAAAAAATGTTTAGGCTTGTACTAGTCTCTATGGGATACAAAAACAAGGAAATACTGCTGGTAACTTACTCATATTTAAAAAAGCCCATTTCTGAGCATCAGGTCGGCTTCGATTCATCACCGCAACGGCCGCCCTAAAAGTCGATGACCTAAATGTTCACAACCAAGGTTATGTAAAATAAAAATAAACCTCAACCACTCCACATCTGCTTAGTATGTTTCGGCTTTCAATTTTAATCCAATATTACCTCATCGAACTATCGATCACGGGTTCGCTTTTCGTTTCGAGTAAAGCTCTTTGAAGTACCGCCATATGTTTATGCAAATCCTCACAATCCGCCATACAACCTAAACCATATGCTCCACTCGAATAAGAGTGTGTCGGCCTTCGCTTGTGTTCCAAAATACAGCCAGAAAAATAATTCCAAAAAAAAATGTACATACTATAAATTCACCCGCCGAACATTTCGCCCCCGATTTCAACACTTTCTTTCTCGATAATCGCGTGAAAGTTGAAATATACCATAACGCAGCATCAGCACTATAAATTTACACACCATATAGCTGGTCCGACATCAAGACTGAAGACTGTATGAAATACGTTCTCCTTTCAACCACCCAAAAATAGATTCATTTTCGGAATTGTGTCACACCAGCGTAAAGGGGGAGGGTTTTTGAACTGAACGAGAGCTTTCCCCACCAAACAAGCCAGTTCGCTCTCTACAATGACGTCATATGGTAGAGACATTTTTGGCACACGATACCGGTCCGTGTCGTTGTAGCACATCCTCGCCTTGGCGCTAGCGAATCAGTTCAATGCATTCGTCGGAGCTTACAACATCCAATCAGTTCGTCCACATCGTCGCGTATAGAAAGTAGTTCGGTCTTCGGGCCTTTGAATATTCAGCGTACATTTGAAATTCGGTTTCTCCGTTGGAAAATAAAAATACAGCCTTTGCCCTGTCCTAGATTTTTGTGTGCACAAAAATAATTTCAGTTCTTCCTTCCTGCCGCTACTGGAAAAAATTATTGAATTTTCCATTGAACGCAAAGAGGACCCCCCATTCTCGTGTCCTTTCATCGATTGATTGTTGCGCGCGGGAAATGAATGAAATATCAATCTAGTGGTGTGCAACGTGAATGTGTTTCAGTTCAGAGGAATACAACAACAAGACAAGTGATCATTACTTCAGTCTTCAGTGCAGCAGTTTCGAGTCTATGAAGTGAGGCAGAACCAAAGGATTCCTGTTATGAACCAGGTTCGATTTATTTACTCTCATTGCCATACCCATACTGTCCTATACAACCAACATATCGAGTCGATGTCCCTTTTGTTTGTCCGTTTGGTGTTGTAATTTCCTTTTTTTTACGGCCACTGGTGGATAATCTGATTCCTTTCTAAATTGCTGATGGCGGCTAGATAGATTGTCCTTTATGAGAGAATACAACTCTCCAATGGAGTGGCACAGAATATGAACAAATAAAAAAATAAAGGATATCTTCTGGTCATTGGACTCAAATAGCCGCCACACGGACATGGTATCCCTATGGACGTGATTTTCTTTTGCTGTTGCTTTTGTTTCTTTTAAATAACAATTTGTTATATTAGAAGATGGGATAATCGCATGTGGGATAAGGATTACTCGGCATATTGCAAGTCTGAGTAGAGAGATTTATTAAAAGTCGACAGGACGGGGAGGGTAGGTACTTGAATTTGATTAAGTGGAAGATGGCGTGTATCTAATGGAAAATTGGGACACAAATAATATTCCCGTTTACGATGTGGTTGTTGCCTTCGTCGCGACTTTACATTTCACATTTGTGTGTGTGTGTGTGTGTGTGTGTGTGTGCGGCTCTATATTTGATTAGGAATAAATGTGCCCTCAGTTTGGGGTAGTAAATTAAGCTAAGGAGAGTGCCAGTGCACACTTGTTGTGCTAATGAATTTCAAATCGGGCCAATTACGGCAGGCAGGACAATGCTTAATTCAATTAAAGGAATTGTCTAATTAAATTTTTTCCTGCTAAGTGAAGACTTGGGCAGGTAGGATGTGTGATGGAAATATCGATTTAAATTGTTGTTTTAGAATGTCTATATTGATAATTTGTTTTACTTAGCTGACTACTATATGACTTATGACGACGACTTATGCTGACGACTTATAGCTGTTTCTGACAATCTTCTAGTTCTAAAAATAGCATACTTATATGAATTTATTATCGCTTTGAATCGTATAAGCAAAATGGCTTTAATTATAGCATTGGTAGGGCCTTAAAGGTGTTAACCTCTATTTAGGTACACCTTATAGAAAAGGAGTGATCGCTTTAATTCCATTAGAAGACCAGTTTTCATATAAGTATTTACATAACAAATATAACAAAAAATAATGAAATGAAATAAAAAAAAATGTTTGATCAACCCATTTGACTAAAAATGCTGACGATAAGCTCTGGCACAGTTAAAAATTCAAGTTTTTCAATTAATTTTTGTGAACTTCTAAATATGCTTGAAACCCCCAGCAAAGTCCCTTTATCGTTGCGTTCTTGGTAATAGCGAAATTGCAGAGATGAATAATTTGGCAAAATATTTCACCTTCTACGGAATAGCTGATGACTCTGAATCCTCGTATTACAATAATTCATGCGAATTAGGCCAAATCAGCATTAGTTGACTTTGTCCCTCTGTACTCGTAGGTGTATTCGTTTATTTAAATTTAAAATTCAAATTCAAATTCATTTATAGCCGACTAATGCAGACGGAATTATTGGGAATTATTTTGAAGTCCGATTGTACTTTGATTCGTTTTATATAAAAGCGAAGTCAATTCAACTGAGAGGAAAACTCCTGAATCAGTGTTATTTATTTATTGAAGACGTTAGGTCTAGTGTTGACAAGTCGTGGGAAATTTATCTACATTTTTGTGGAAATTTTGATGATAATAAACCGTCTCATGGGAAAAAGGAAAAAAAAATTCTTGCAGTACAATTCCTTGGGAAATTTCATCATCTTAATGAAAATAACAAATGTTCCCTTAAATTTAAAACTCAAGTTCTCGGAACACCATGTTTCCTTCTTAAATGGCATTTATATAAAATGTATTTTAAAAGAGCCTTAGAATTTTTGTTTAAAATAATAACGACAGGAATTAAGTCCCTAAATTCATTACCATGAATGAAGCGCATGCCATCGCCCCTGAATAATTTCCGGAAATCGAATCGCGTTAAATCGCAAGATTTCGGTGTCAAATTCACTGAACCATTTATTTAGTTTGAAAAGTTGCAGAACAAAAATATAAAAATGCTCGTTGTAATACAGCATTTGTGTACAAAGCTTGGCTAACTTCAGTGGCTTTATTTAAGAATATATTTTCTTGACTTTTGTTATAAAAAAATCCATGCTGAAATACGGGGAACTTTAACAATGTTGAAATAAAATCGAAGCTTGTGAAGTCCTGTCGCGAAGAACTCAAGGTTCTCGGTACACAGCACAAGGTATCGCTCTGCTGGGTTCCGGGACATGAAGGCATTCCAGGCAATGAGAAAGTAGACGAATTAGCAAGGCAAGGTTCGACAGCTGTTTCAGAACAAGCTGATCCCTCTGTGAACATCCCGCCTTGCACACTCAAGCTTGAAGCAGGGAAAAAAGCCGCAAGAGAGGTGAACGCAAGATGGGCCACCTTAAACACTTGTAACACTACAAGAATGATATGGCCGTCCTTCAACGAATCAAAAACCGAGAAGATAATGCGGAAGGATAGGAAATCCCTGTCCACCTTCGTAGGTATCATAACGGGGCACAACACCCTGCGGTACCATATGAAGAAAATGGGCTTAACGGAAGAAGAACTTTGCAGAGGCTGCGGTGATGAGGGAGCTCTTGAGGACACAACCCACTTCCTATATCACTGAAACAGGATTGAAGTAAGATTTTTTGGTCTTGAAAAAACGAGCTCAAAATAAGATTTTCGTACTTGAAATAAGATTTTCCGAGATTACCATACTTTCGTCAACGAACGAGCTTGATCTGACACTGATATTCTTGATTTTAGCTCGTTTTTCCTCTGAGTGTACTCACCACCATTCGACTGTGAGAGTTTTTTTTTTGTAATTTTATGACGAAAGGGCCTAACAATTTTGGGCCACCTTAAACACTTGTAACACTACAAGAATGATATGGCCGTCCTTCAACGAATCAAGAACCGAGAAGATAATGCGGAAGGATAGGAAATCCCTGTCCACCTTCGTAGGTATCATAACGGGGCACAACACCCTGCGGTACCATATGAAGAAAATGGGCTTAACGGAAGAAGAACTTTGCAGAGGCTGCGGTGATGAGGGAGCTCTTGAGGACACAACCCACTTCCTATATCACTGCCCAGGTCTCCAACACACCAGGTATAAATTCCTAGGGAGTCACTTCTTCACCGACCTAGACGAGCTTTCCAGCACATCAATAGACCAGATAATGAACTTCGTCAAATCAACAAGATGGTTTGTATGTAGCAGCACAGTAATACAGCACAGTTTGTATGTAGCAGCACAGAATACAGGGTTATAATGGGTAAGGGACGACCTCTTTCCCCCACGGGCATCACAATGGGTCAGTATTGACCTGAGTGTGGCACGGAGAAATCCCCGCCAGCCCACAAACCTAACCTAACCTATGGGATAAATAGTTGGCACAACAAATCCGTAAAAGCATCTTAAACCTATCTTAGCTATACCTACACTCAGAGAAAAATCGCAAGCTAAAATCAAGTATGCTCAAGCTTGATTTTAGATTTTTTCATTCTTACGTGCTAAATATTAATATGACACCAATTGTTCTTGAAATAAGCCGAAACAATCTTAAAAGAGGACATTGAAACACAAATGAGCTCGCAAAATCTTGAGTTAGGTACTTTTTTTGTTCTTGAAATAAGCCGAAACAATCTTATTTCAAGCTTGTTCATGATTGAAACAAGCGCAACAATACTTAAAGTGCATGCGCATGTACTTTATTTTGATTTCTATTCGTTCCTAAAATTCACACTCACTTACTGAGTGAATTCTCATAAGGCAACATTGAAAATTTAATATTATTACCTATGTTATCTACTGATGTGAAATGTGAATGAATGATGTGATGATATATTATAAGATGGTAGGTAATTAAGATCTTAGGTTTAGATCTTGAATACCCAAAATACATTTTTTTCAGGCATCGCATAATGTAAGAACCACATTCTTAAATCAATCCCGAAACATCTTGAATACCGAAAATAAATTTTTTTCAGGCATCGCATAATGTAAGAACCACATTCTTAATTCAATCCCGAAACAGGATTGAATTAAGATTTTTTGGTCTTGTTTTAAGAATTTTCGAGCTTAAATCAATCCCGAAACAGGATTGAAGTAAGATTTTTTGGTCTTTAAAAAACGAGCTCAAAATAAGATTTTCGTACTTGAAATAAGATTTTCCGAGATTACCATACTTTCGTCAACGAACGAGCTTGATCTGACACTGATATTCTTGATTTTAGCTCGTTTTTCCTCTGAGTGTACTCACCACCATTCGACTGTGAGAGTTTTTTTTTTTGTAATTTTATGACGAAAGGGCCTAACAATTTTCGGCCACTTTTTTGACTTTGTTCCTTGGTCCCAAAAAAAAAAATGTTTTGTTTCTTCAATAATAGTGACTGCAAAAAAAAATTTTTCAAAAATCTCTTCGCTAATATTTTTTATGAAGTCACTAGATATTAGAATTGTTTGGAGAAACTTTTTGCATCAAAACATTTTTTTATTTGACACCGAGGAAAAAAGTCAAAAAAGTAGACATTCACAAAAAATTTAAATTCTAAAATTTTTAAATGGGTACTTAATGGGTTAAGGAACGTTTTGTATAATTCAAACGGAATTTAAATGACCTTTCCATTGGTGCCAAAATTTACATGAAGTAAGTTTCAAATTATGAGCAGAATTAACTTTAGTTTTGTCAAAATACTTGTGCCGCCCACTGTAGTTAAGGAACTAAACAGCTTAGGGTTCAATCTCGGTGTCAATGCCTATGAGAAGGATGTAGCGATTTTAGTTCAAGGAAAATTCTTAAACACTCTGAGAAAAATGATGGAATCGACCTTTAGTGAGCTCAAAAAAAAAACACAGAACAGAGTAGCACAAAGTACAAGGTACCACCCTTGAAACTGCCTATGTTTGCTGGAGTGCAGTTTGTTGAATTTCTCCTCCATACTGCATCAATTCAAACTGATTCCAAAAGATTCATTAACTGCGACACGTATCAATAAAAAAAATCCCAACAAATAAAATTCTTGTAATTTGTGTTCAAGACGAAATGTGTACGTTGTCCCTGAACCCTTCAATTCAAAGAACCACTTAGTCTACAAAAATTCAAACAAAAATGTTTATGCTGCGTCCTTTCTTCGACGGTCTATTTGCGTAAATTAATTAAATATTATTTTTCGACAGTGCCATGGAGGTAAAAAGGTCATTTAAACAAAATGACACCTGGCAGGAAAAATCACAACTAAATCTATAGAAATAAACGCAACGCTGATGCGAACCCGCGAAACCTTATTAAGACTCCAACCCTTTAAACGTCTTCTTCTTCACCTGTGTTTTTATAGGGAAAATTTCAAAAAAAGAAATTAATTAAATTATTCATTCCTCATTATGTTCGCAAAGATAATCCCATCCGCCCTTTCATTCTCATTATGCTAGAGGAGACAGTCGGAAAAAATAAAACTCCACATCATAAGCAATCATCATCTGCCTTAATCCTTCGCATAATAGACAAGGATGTCTTTATGTCTCGCTGGCTGCACAATAACCTCGAATAAGAAGCTTAATGTAGAATTCGTTAAGCTTTATCGGTTTTTCCTTTATTTTGCGTAACCAATCAAGGGGATGGTAACAATGATCGCCAAGATTGGGAACGGTGTATCTGAATTTATTAGAGTATCCATGTGTTAAATAAACAACGGTTCTATGTTTAGAATTTGAGAGGTACTTTTAGTCTTCCCCCCAACCAGGGAACTATCTTTTTGGCCATTAATTTTGCTTCGAGATATTGTATCTTTTTTTTTGACGGCGCGCAGCGATGCGAAATATATATGGGTAATCATTTTCGGCCCAGAAATACATATGTAGAACATGCCATGGCACAGAAAATAATATAATATCTTCTACCACATAGAGATGGCCAACACAACCCTCAACCCCATCGGAGAGTACACATTATATACAGATCTACAAACACCGCATGCTGAAGAAGCATTATTGGAGAGGTTCATCGACGCTCGAGTGTATAGTTCAAGTCTATTTTCGTCCCTTCGGGGGAATTTTGTGTTGTTGGTTGAATTTACTGAGCTACTCGGGGTTCAATTTGTTTCTCCTCGTTCGCGTGTCTGTATCTTCAACGTGTAAATATTCATTTTGTTCTACTCTCTTGGTGTATCTATGCGATGCTGTGAGGAATCTCAATATTATTTTGTAGTTTCAATTGAATTGTTTGGTAACAGCAGACAGGAGAAGGAAAGTGCTGGGATGAAGGATTTGATCCTCTAACACCATACAACTCGGAGCAATAGAAAAACGCTTCTAATTGAATATTGTTGGAGAGTGGTTGTGGGCTGATTTGTGTTTGTATTGGGAAAAGTGCTTCGCCAACAGAGGGAAATTAATACATGTCTGGTATTGTTGTTGGTCCTCAAGAAACCGCGTCTTTGTTTGGACAGTATTTTCCATCTAAATGCTGAAAGAGCGAACTGAGGCTGAGAAAATTGATCAGTACATATTTGATTTCTAGAATTTTTATGATGCCAACGTCAAATGACGAAACATGTCTAAAACCCATTCAAGCTGTTAAAATAAATCCACACTCGAATCGAACTACAATAAATCAGCAACAATCCCCTTCATTGTACTTTATCAAAGAGTAATAAATTCTCCCTACGGATGCAAGTCATCCCATAGCCCAAAATGGCAACGATATCACATCGCACATGTCGTCACTCTTATTCGAAACATTTCGCCTTGTAGATTGCTTTCATTTTATATCACTGAATTGATCAGCATCAAGCTGATGGCATTTGATTGGATTTTATTGTTTCCTTTCTTCGAAATGTAGGTATCTGCAATTTTGTTTTATATGTTCGCCATCTCCTCTTTGCAGTTTGAAGTTGAATAATCCTTGGCTGCGCGACTAAGCGTTACACACTTTCTTCTGCAGAGCCGTTTATGGGAACATTTGTGTGTTTTTTTTTTTTGCAAAAACAAGCAACGGCCGTAGGGACAAGTTGCTTCTTTTATTGAGAGAATTTATTTAAATCTAACCAAATGAATGTCGTTGGGTAAAATGGTGCGGGTTTATTTTATTCTACCAATGCGATGAAGTGGCAAATTTGGATTTTACGATAGAGAGCTTTAAAACCTTAAGAGGCATCTTGGCAAACAGTTTGCTAAAATTTGACATCCTTTTGTTGGGTAAAATTGTAGGTCATTCAAAGGAAAGATTTGCCAACAATTCCATTAAGGACTGAAAAGAATTTTTTATGACTTCTGCAGTGTCCTCAATGTGACTACATGCCAAAGGAATTCTTTTGAGATTTATAATGTAAAAACAGATCCATTAAAGTAAGAGTTGGGGAGCTGCAGATAAGGGGGCATATTTCATTTCAATGTGCAGGGAAGAATTGACTTGAGGGACATCAAAGTAACTCTTCGGAAGTGAATTTCCATCGTCATGGACCTCAATTGGGAATTCAATTTACTTTATTTTGTTTAATTATAAATGTGAGTTATTAGATATATTTCCAAAGCCAAAGTGAAGCACAATCAATAAGTAGTGATGTGCATTCAAATTACAAAGATATCTATGCGACATAGGGATGCATCTAAATTTGTATCTGCATACATACTGCAAATATTTAAGTCACAAAATCGATGTCTTACACTGTCGATTGGCATGGAGATGCATTTTCTTATTTACATTACATAGAGGGAAGATTCTGTAAAAGTCATCGTCTACCTGGCATCCTCTGGAAACCGTCGGAACAGATACACAGTCTAGCTCTAGGCAAGTATTAGTTCAGTTGCTTTAGACGCCATCATGGAATTGAACTCATTTCAAAGGAAGTGATAAGCTAACGCAAACTCTCATGAGCTAGCTTCCTCTTTACAGGACAATATAAAATCATCCAGCCGGAGATGCTACTTGCTTATAGGCAAAAAATGATTTCACTGTTCTCCCCCAAGTAAAGACCTTGGATACACATATCAAAGTTATGAAGGGGCATGAAAGTTGTTTTCATACCCAAGACGGGATACCATACTAAAATACGTCTACGACGTTTTTACTGACAACTTTGTAAAGACTGATAGACTTGTATACCCATACTAGTATATAAAATGCAACGTCCGTCTGTTCGTCCCTCCATAACTCGAGAACCATTCGTCCGATTTTCATGATTTTTTTTCTGATTTACTGATGTGTAGCCAACTTAGGCCATAGGGTGGGTGAGAATTGTTGAGGAGTAAAGAGGTCGCGGGGAGTAAGGGGGGTCTCATGAATCGTTATCCGAATGAACTTGAAACTTTGTGTTTCATTAGAAAATTAATCAAAATCATTTCATGTCTCATTCACCGTTTTTCTAAATTCGTCCCATACCGAAGGGTTGAAAACTTTTCATTTCGACCTTACTACGATTAATTTGCCATTATACTCATAAATCTATGTATGTCAATTCAAGATATGCTTTTAATTATTAAACAATACTTCACCGAGTATATTGAGCTGATATCTGATATCTTTCTGGTCCATCCAGAGGGTGATATATAATATGTAAATAGAAAATAGATCTTATTTGGCCAAAAGAAAAGAAACCGGCGGGCGGAGCCCTGGGCATGGCTAGTTCTGAATAGTATTCAAACAGAAACGCCTTCAAAATCGTAATACGCCTACAGGAAATGAATGTCAGTAGAGGCAGATCTGCACATCATTGTCATAAATACCACTTGCCACCACCATTTCACAAAGATAGCCTTTCCATTCCTAGACATTGTAGGGTCTTTCAACATTAACTGAAGCTTTACAAATTTAAAGGATAAGTCATTGGATCAAACAATTGTTAATCCAGAACTTAACTGCAGCAAGCTGAGAAGCTCATTGAAACGCTGAGCTCCGCTAAATGAAAAGTAATCCCCCACACCTTCTCGGACAGCGCGCCAAACGAGTTCATAGGTCTATTTCTCAATTGGAATCTGAACTGAAAATTAAACTGGCTTTAATGTATTAAAAAGGCTTTCGCACTCTCCTCATTCAGAAGGACCTTGAACGTTCGGTGAAATATCAGTCCCAAAATTAATTCTTCTTCTCCAGTCAACCACCAAATCTTAGCACTTATGTCAATTCTTTCCAAGAAGGAAAGGTTCCGCTTGGCTTGGATCCGCTGATAAATCGTCAGTTTGTGAAATATTTTTAGTCACAAAAACTTATTAATGACCGATAATATGGTTTTCGTGAGATCCACTTTTAACTTGATGGCTTTCCTCACCGAAATATTAGAAATATGTTATACCGCAAGGCTCTGTTTTGTCTCCCACAATATTTCCTATATTTATTAATTACTGGCAGTACCCACCGGGCTTTGTCCGTGCCTGGGAATTGTGTTGTTTAAGTATGTTTCCATGCTTCGGTGGTTTGGTCATGTTAAACGCATGTCCCCGACCAGGATTCCACGACGTGCTATGGAATCGGTACCATCGGGCAGGCGTCCTCTAGGTAGACCTAGGATGAGATGTTTGGATCAAGTCCATAATCTCATCTCTGCCCGTATGGGGATTGCCCTTGATGATTATTGAAGTCGTTGGCGGAAGATCGAGAGCTATGGAGGGTCCACTTGAGCAACCTACACGACCCTCTTAATGGACACACCAATGAAAATGAATGAAGTATAGTGGTGGAAATAATAATAGAAACAAGCTGGTTCTTCGTCGCTTACGGAAAAAATAAAATGTTTTCGGGAAAAAAGATAAATTAAACCCATACTAATAGTTTTAATACAATGTAATGAAGAAATGTAACATTAAAATGTTTAATAAAAAAAGAAGAGAAATAGTGAATAAATGTCGATTCTGGTTTTCCTTAATTTTGGCCTGGAAAAAATAATAGAAACAAATTAGTTTTTCTGTTTTTTTTCTGTTAGGAATTAATTTACAGTAAAGGTGTTTCATATCCTTTTAATACTTGGTCGTTGCGCCCTTATTTTTTATAACTGCTCCACATTTTCGTCGCATGGAATGAACCAACTTGGCACAGGTCTTGGGAGTTATAGAGTGCCATGCATTTTGAATAATTGACCACAGTTTTTCCTTATTTTGGCTCTGCAGCCTCCGATCCTGCGCATAAGGGTGTCCCATAGATGTTCTATCGGGTTAAGATCAGGAGATTGTGATGGCCACTCCATAACATTGATTTTGTTTTTTATGAAACCATTCTTTGGCCAACTTTGAGGAGTGCTTGGGGTCATTATCCTGCATAAACTCCCATTTAATAGGCATGTCCTCTTCAGCAAATGGCAGGATAACATTGTTTAAGATTTCCACGTAGTCTACGGCACATATTTTATCGTTTATCATGAAAAGTGGACCAACCCCAGATACTGAAAAACACCCCCAAATCATTAAATTTCCTCTGCCATGTTTAACTGTCTTCTTTGTATATTTGGCATCGAATTCGGAATTCTTTGGTCGTCTGACGTACATTTTCCCATCGGAACCAAACAAATTGACCATAATTAACCTTGGTTTCATCCGATCATAAGACGTTATTCCAATTAGCACGGTGGAGGTGTTTGTTGGCGAAACTTAGTCTCTCTTTAGTATTTTTACTGCTCAAGTATGGAACTTTTCTAGGACTTCTCCCAGAAAGACCTGCTTCCTTTAATCCATTTCTTATTGTACGACTTGCAACGGATGCGTTTAAATCATTTTGAAAAAAAAAAAAAATAGTTTCTTCTTGCATAGTCGTATTAACAGTTTGTCAAATCATGGAGTCTTTTTTCGTTTTCTGCATCTGGTTTCTACTTTGGGACTTGAATGGATAGCTAAGAATCCTTTTTCACATTTTCACCAAAACCACTCCCAAAAAGTAGGTGTGGCAATGAATGACATAACTTAAAGCCTTTTAAGAGTCCTGAGAATCCTTTCAAGAAAAGATTGATTGAAATCCAGTAATTTTAACATGCTCCGTGTTCAAATCTATATCCAAACTGATAAATTTTAAAATTTTATATATATCTCTTGTCTCCAACTTCAAATATTAAAAGTCTTTCACTGATGATAGCACCCTCATTTTTTCATAACCTTTTCTGATATCCGTTACTGCTCTTAGGTCGAGTGACTTTTGGGTACTACCAATAGACGAAATGCATCGACGAAACCGAAAGTATTTGCAAACACAGAATGTAAATTAAGGATAAATTCCATACATATACGAAGTCGCCAAAAAGGCAACGAACAAAAAATCCTTGAGCACTAGTGAATTAAAAAAAAAAGAAGTAAAGAAATAAAGCAGCAATTTGAAGTTCGATTTATTGACCAACTTTTTGTAAATTTATATCTATTTCTAGTTTATTTATAAATTTTTGTTGACAATAAAGACTAAGGATGGCATTGAAAATGGGCAATATCACATCGCTGCCAAAGTTATACGTTCATGGTCAGTAGTCACCAAGAACTAAGCTCACAAAGTTACAGGCTTGCTAAAATGCCTTGAGAAAAAGTGTTGCTAGCTCCTACTCTAATAAGAGGCTTGCGAATTTAGCAAGCAATATACTATGTTCTGGTTGAACATGTACATAACTTAACTTGAACAGTATTAAATTTTTTTTTTAAATTCCAGGCCTAAACATTTTTGTTTTTTTGGGAAAATGACAAAACTGGGCACGACGGAGTCGACCATTACTTCCATCTTTATCCTTAATCTCTATATATATAAAACAAAGTGGAAAAAACTGTATGTTTCCCTCTGTAGCCCGTAAATTTCAACCAATTTAGTTGATTTTTTTTATAATTTCGGTAATTACGGTGGTCGGTCAATAGGCTAAACAAATTCAAAATCGGACAAAGGGGCGTGGCACCGCCCATACAAAAAAAACATTCAAAATCATATATCTCGAAAACCACCAAATGGATTGAGCTCAAACTTACAGATAATCTTAGGTATTGGCAGTAAAGTGCTCCTGTGAAGATTGGTCAAAATCGGACAAAGGGGCGTGGCACCGCTCATACAAAAAAAAAAACATTCAAAATCGTATATCTCGAAAAACAACGAATAGATTGAGCTCAAACTTACAGATAATCTTAGGTATTGGCCCTGAAGTGCTCCTGTGAAGATTGATCGAAATTGGACAAAGGGCGTGGCACCTCTCATACAAAAAAAAATTCAAAATCGTATATCTCAAAAACCCTCGAATCGATTGAGCTCAAACTTACAGATAATCTTAGGTATTGGCCGCGGAGTGCTCCTGTGAAGATTGGTCAAAATCTGACAAAAAAATACAAAATCTGATATCTCGAAAACCACCCAATCGATTGATTCATTTTTATTTCACTAACACACGTTTACATTAAATTTGAACGACATTTTTTGCTAACCGAAGCTCATATACCGGCGTGAGTTTTTCTTTTTTGCTACTTTTGAAATTGTTTAAAGTTAATTCGAAGTGGGTGCATTTTTTGTGATATTAAATGTATGGATTTTGTGGTAATAATACTTTCTTTTGTGATTTTCAATTAGATTCCTATCTCTATATATACAAAACAAAGTGGCAAAACTATGTTTCCCTCTGCCGCCCGTAATTTTCAACCAATTCAGTTGATTTTTTTTTACAATGTCGGTAATTACGGTGATCGGGCGATAGGCTAAACAAATTCAAAATCGGACAAAGGGGCATGGCTCCGCCCATACAAAAAAAAAAAACATTCAAAATCATATATCTCGAAAACCACCAAATCGATTGAGCTCAAACTTACAGGTAATGTTAGGTATTGGCCGCAGAGTGCTCCTGTGAAGATTGGTCAAAGTTGGACAAGGGGCGTCGGGCGGGTACAGCTATCTCTATATATATAAAACAAAGTGGAAAAAACTATATGTTTACCTCTCTTGCCCGTAATTTTCAACCAATTCAGTTGATTTTTTTTTAAATGTCAGTAATTACGGTGATCAATTGATAGGCCAAAAAAATTAAAAAAATAAAATTGTAAAAAGCAATAAAAGGCCTGGCGAAGCCGGCGGGGGTTCAGCTAGTTCTTTATATATGTCAAATTCTGTTAATTCAAGAGCTAAATGAAGTCGCCTTGTGTGCTGAACGCATAGTAGTCAAAAACGATGTTTAGGCTGCAATTAAGTAGATACAATAAGCCTGGCAAACAAAAAAATTAAATAAATAAAACTGTGAAATCCTTCAATAATGGGAAGTTCTGATAACTTTGGAGGAATAAATTTAAAGACAGAGTTAGTCAGCTTTTAAAATCATCTCGCGGGGGTTTCACATTCCAATACAACTATGGCTTGTCGTAAAAGCAACTTAATTGATTTATTACTGACATGAACTAACAACGTATATTTTTCCTCAAAAATAAAAATAAGATGTCGTGCATCCTTCTGGGACAATATATTTTCTAAAAAAAAAAAAAGAAATGCTTATCTAAGTAGGTACCTATAGGTATAACAATATGTTAAGTCCACTGATTATAACCTCCCTGGTTGGTAATTAATTTTCATGTAATAAGGGAAACAAAAGAGCCACACACGCCCCAAACAGTCAATATGCTCCACTGTTGCTTATGCACACTACTTGATAATCAGTACTTTGATATTCGGTAGTCGGTACATTGGTATACCTGTGTAAGGGATGTAGGATGTATCATCCCACTGGCCGTCCTCAACCTTGTTTATTTTCTACCCCAGCTGTCACATGTGCGATATTGAAGGTATAACATTTTCGATATCCCCCATCGAATAGTGGCAGTAGCCGTATAGCGTTTCGAAAGCTACCTCCAGTAGTTGACGTTCATATCGGCGCTGTATGGTGTATATGGATCAATTTTATGTGATGTGATGGTTCTATATCTACACCCTTAGCTGGGCACAATCTGATTTCTTTTTTTCTACTCAGCAGAACCTGCTCATGTGTGAAATCTGTCCCAGATGGTTAGCCAAAACCAAACAGCAGGTTTTAAAGTGATAGCAACAACGGTAACCAAATATGTCAGCTATAGTGGCAAGGGTTGTAGGGTGGATTTGTTTAAGTCTGAGTGGGTTTATTGATGATACTGATGCCGTAATAGAAATTGACAGCCATGCACGAACTATACACATCAGTGTGCATATGGTGGGAAGGATGCCAGTTTTGTTGTCGTCGTCGTTGTCGTCATCATTATCATCATCATCATCACTGCCTTTATGCGATTATGTATTGTGATTTAATAATGAGAATATTATTTGCATAAATAGGAAATGATTGCGGCTTTATCGGATCACTGAAGATGTCATGTGATTTTAAAATCATTGTTCTCTTTCTCTCACCTTGTTGTTGATGAATTGTGATTTAAATTGGAGGTCTTATACGCTTAAATTTGTGGCATATTTTGATTGAAGACATTCCGAAGAAAGCAAGCCAACATTAAATGGTTGCATGAAACTTAAAATTTTTTGAAATGTGACCATGATGCGATTCAAAATTATATGTCAAACTTGGCGTACACAGCGCCAGGGTCAAATATACCTACTCGCCTTTCCATTCCTCGAAATATCCATATGTTCTGGCTCACAGTATAGTGTTGTCATTACAATACAATACAATGCCTTTGACTTTACTACGACTATACGACTGTCTATCTCTGCCTTAAGACCGCTGAAATTATCGCAAATTCTAAATGATTTTCGTTGATCTAGAGTTTCGCCCGTGCTTATACTGACATCCGACGTCTATATTAGAACCGTCATTATAGCGGGCTACCTCATCCTCATCTATAAGTAACCTTGTTCACGCAGTCACTTCTGTTAGAAATTCTAGTATTGAATCGCCTTTCAAAGACGCGAGTGGGCCGTAGGTTTTCTAAGCTTTGACTGCCATGCTGTTACAGTATATGTCCAGAGGGGTCAGAAGACAGATGTACACGTCAATAAGACATGAATCGCTTAACTCCAAAAGAACGCCAACTAATTGTTCAAATTTTTTGCGGAATAAATCTCGGTGGTGCTGGCGCAGCATGAATTTCGCCGCAGATTTTCCAGTCGTCCAACACCAACTGGGCCATTACAAACATTGTGTAGCTAGCCTCTCGGCTAGAAGAGTATGGGACAAAATGAGATGAGCCACGCAATTGGGCAACAATCGGTGGCCTTTACAGAGAATTTTGATGAAGGACTGTAAGATGCTCTCTTACAAAGTCTGTAACATACGTCACCTATGGAACGGCCAACCGTAGGTAAAACTAAAGGATAATGGATTATCTTTCTAAGGGTTCAGGGCTTCAAGCCCCACGTTGGTCGCCATCTGTAACGTACGTCACCGATGGAACGGCCAACCGTGGGTAAAAATAAAAGAACAAGGGATTATCTCTCTAAGAGCCCAGGGCTTCAGGCCCCACGTTGGTCACCATCTGTAACGAAATCCCTCCGCTAACTCTTCTTCCACCTGATGGACATACCCAAAACTTACAGATCTTTGGGTCTGTAGAGAAAGACTAGCAGACGGGGGTGTTCAGCCCTCTTGCGGATCAGGCATTAACTTCTCTCCCGGTAGCTCGCCGATGGGTGTAAGATCTTGCCATAAGTTCTGAACAGGGGTTACATTAACTTTTAAATGCCTGAAACGTGCGATGAGATGTAGATCTATTGCTACCGCAATGGTAACCAGATTTCCTAGACTGCGAGGCCTGAATTTCGTATAGAATATCTGGTATGTATGTGCCTCCATAGCTAAAAATGAGGCGGAGAGTTTGCTGTTGTTTCTCAGCATGAGCTGGCCCTCCCCTAGCTAAATAATTAGCAACCGGTGTGGCCTTCGCGCCGATCCATTGGTTTTTAAAATTGAACGAAAATAACGAAAATTTGCAACATTTTTATTAGGGTCGGTAAATCAATACCTGCCATTTACTTTTTAAATATTATTTCGTGTCAATGTTGACCGCGACTACGCTTCAAGTGGTCCATTCGGAATGTCCAATTTTGGCAACTTTTTCCAACATATCCAACTGGTATCTCACCAATAACACGAGTTTTGTTGTCTTCTAAGACGATAATTATAGTTGTTGGCTTATCGGTATAGACGAGAGACTTCACATATCCCCACATAAAATAGTCCATCGATGTCAAATCGCACGATCTAGGCAGCCAATTCTTAGGTCCAAAACGTGCGAGATGAATTCTTCGAAAAAAAAGCGGATATGCTTGGAGCATTTCTAAGGCCCATTCACCAAATGTTCGACGTTGTGCCAGGTCGCCTGGCTTCAGTTCTTGCATAAGCTAAATTTTGCATGGTTTTAGACTAAGATCCTTGCGTAAAATTTTCCACGTTCTCGAATAACACATACCCCGAACGGCGCTGGATGAACATTTCGCTGTCTTTATTATCACTGGATGATACGGCAGCAATATTCTCCTCTGTACGCACTCTACGCAATCGGTGGTATGTGGAATGTCCAATAAAGTGAAATTGGTACGAAATTTGGTCACAATGACTTGAATAGCCTGCTCAGTAGGACGATTACGACGACCATAAAATGGACGAAGTGTTCCAAACACATTTTTTACAAGGTAAGATTTTTGGTAATAAATCTGTAAACGTTGTTCGGGCGTAAGTCCATCTATGCATGGTGAAATCTCAAATGGCAATGCTAACTGAGTATTTTGTACTTGTACATGTTTTACACAAATCACTCGTGAACTGACAAAAAAATCAGGCTGAACAATAAAACAGCAAAAAAATCACCCTTTACAAACAAAAATTTTTTTTTTAGGCAATTTAAACAAAATTTAATATGTTTTTAAATAATTCTTCCGCAACTGACAATTTAGTACAGCAATACCTATTCACCTTTACTTTTTCTTACATTGAAAAGAGCCTATCGCACGAACAGCTCTTTTGAATTCCATTCTTAATCATACTACAACTGCAATATAATTGCTCTCAATGCTAAGGTGTATGATATGAATGAAAAATGTCCTCTAAATTAATAAAAAAAAATCAAAAATGATGATGATACTTATATACATTGCATATTTTCCGAAATAATCCCACTTGAGAAATCGTCGAAACCCTTCCATTTCTAAACATTTTTATTACGTGTCCCTTAGTGCTATGTTCAAAACACTTTCTTGCATAAATCAATGCAGTATATTCTCTAAAAAAACACGTGCTCATCAGCCAGGTACCTCGATGGCACGTTTCTGGTCTTTCTCTATATTTTTTTTTATGCATGCTCTAAGAATAAGCATGCTCTAAGAATATTTCCTCATCACCATAAGGAAAACTTTAAAGTGCAAACGCAAACAACGCCCTACGAGCACATTCAGTACCTGTGTACACTTGTTAAACAACATAGCCATCAACCACAGCATCTATGTGAACCCTACCCCATGAGGACAATAACGGTACAAGATGTCTAAATATATAGCACCCGGGCTGCCTCGTTTTGTGTAAACCTACTGTGGCGTGCGTTTGCTGCTCACTAAATTGTTTACCTCACGTCACCTTGTTCTTCAAGCAGAAGGACCATCCGACATTGCTTTAAGGCTTCATCCCTTCAACACCGCACGTTCTGTATGAAAGGTAGGTCGTGCAAAACAGTCCGTATAAGAGCATCAAGACATTCCTGCATAATTAAGCAATGATCCCTTCGCCTGCCATTTGAACGTGTATATACTCGTGCGCCAAGAAGCCGACATGTCCTTAAGCTTCATTAGAGTGTGCGTGTCTTTACATTCACCAGTACATATTGCATTTTGAAAAGTACTCCTCACCATAAGCACTTATCCCAAAAAAAAAAAATAAAGAACTCCCCCCCAATGCGGAAAAGTTGTTTATGGCCAAGAAAAACAAGAGAAAAGTCCTTATTATCCTTACTTCATGCCTCTTTGCGGAAGCAATAAACCTCGAGGATATTTCTCTCTGTCCTTTCCCACAACAAACATCAACATCCGAACTGGCCTAATGAGTTTTGTAGTTTGCCGCACCATTGAAGACACATTTCGCTACCATTTTGATGTTTTACACAAAAACAGGACAAGTAAGGATCAAAATTAAATAAGCGAAATCAGCAAGAAATTTTCTAGAAATGTAATTTCCATGGGAAATTTATGAAATGTTTTACCTTTCTTTACCACTACTGGCGGAGGTGTATGTGTGTTGGTAGAACCTTCTTAAAAACGAATTGGCTGATGGATAATTTCAGTTATTCTTTTCTGAAATTTGCATTTTTATGGTTCTCTTTTGGGAAAAATTATCCCCTTAGTGGAAAGTGTTCATAGACAATCGTGTCAGAAACTCCCAAAAAGGAGAAGAGCAATAATATTTTGTACAACTACATAAACACTTTTTGAATGAGCTTCTTCGAAGAGCAGCAGCAAAATTATGAGTTTTTTTTTCAACTAAGACGTTTGCTTGTTGGTGCAATAGCAGTGCACCTTGAGGGGAAAAAGAGGGTTGAATGCATTTTGAAAGCAGGGTTAGTTTAGTTTTATTCCGGTAGTTTGATGGCAGAACTCGTTAAAAAAAAGAGTCGACGGAGAGTTTTACCCGACAGCTTTATTGACACGGAAATGCAGTTTATGGCATGGACTTGAAAATAACTTGACTTATAAAAATAGAATCAACATTTTTATGGGTTGGGAGATATTATTCTGTTTGCTGGAAGTGAAGTTTTATGACTCTTTGATAACTTCTAATAACTGCTAGTGGATGGTGTGAGTTGTTTTTTAAGTCCCGAGGGAATTTATTGTGAATCTGCTGAAAGTATCTGCGGTATAGGACCTCGTTATTACGGTATAAAGGCAGGCGAACTATACAAACTTTATAAAGTAAACATCTTCGGGTTATAGCCAAAAGAGCTCGGGAATGGTTTTCTGATATTGATATTGTCTACAAAGTGGACGATACTTCTAAGTTGTTGATAACAATGCAGACTTGAATAGCAAATCGCAAATTATACTCGTAGATCTAAGAGGAAACGCCGCGCGCCGGCCGCTTCGATTGCGATGTTTTTTTTTTATTTGAAACAGAAAAGCTCCATTTTAAAGGGCTTACACTTGAGAAGTTGATGAATTGTTGCAGTGCACGCTGCACTTTATAAAGGGTGTCCCATAATTCACGCATAATTTGAATTTTGCGCCACTTAATAGTAGGTACAGTAATGCCAACGGACAAAAAAGATAACAATGTGACAGCTGACAGTTCGGGGTTAGTAAAACTGGAGCGCTATACGAAAGAACAAGGTACTTTCATTGTTGAGCAATATTTTAAAAATATTGAAGGTTTATAAGCTACAGTCCGCAATTTTCGAACGAAAAATGATCCTTAGTGATGAAGCTCATTTTGATCTTGATGGCTTCGTTAATCGTCAAAATTGTCGCATTTGGGGTTCAGAAAACTAACGAGTAATAATTGTTCAGAAAAAAAAATGCAAAAATGTGACTGTTTGGTGCGGATTTTGGGCTTGTGGCATAATCGGACCATTCTTCTTCGAAAAAGTAGCTGGTCAGGCAGTACCAATTAATGCTCTTCGTTATCGTGCCATTCTATCCCAGTTTTTAGTACCTAAATTACAAGATATGGATGTGACCAACATGTGGTTTCAACAAGACGGTGCCACATGCCATACAGTCAGAGAAACAGTTCAATTACTGCATGAGTCATTGCCTAATCGTGTAATCGATAGTTTTTGCGATCAGAATTGGCCATCCAGATCTTGCGATTTAACGCCATTGGACTTTTTTCTTTAGGGTTTTTTGAAATCAAAGGTCTATGCACTGCCGCGTGACATCTGACATCCGATCATCTGACACAGTATCAAACGTGAGGTCATGCGCATGTTATTGCATCCCAGAATCCATGACAAGCCCGCCTAATCATTTAGGTGTCAGAAATGAATGACAGAGGCAATAGTGAACGTCGAATGATAGATGATTGTACAGCATGACACGACTGACCCGTTTCTAAATTATATGTAGGTACCTACTGCTTGTAGCAGTACTTTCACGGAAGTTGATCGCAGATTCATTCAGCCCTATTGCTCGATGGGTTTTTTTTTGCACATTCGGACTTCAGTTATTGTGTCATGCTAGTGTTTCCACGATGAGTTTTAACTCACACATCAAAATTGATAAGGCAGACATTTTTCAAAATCTCCACCGACTCTCAAAAAAAAGAAAAAATTTTTTAACTGGATTAAATTTTAACAATACGGGTCTGCTCTGCGCTTTTGTAAAATTGAACGAGCGGTTACTTGAACGAATAGCATTCACAACAAAGAAAGAAACCTGTCAATTGTAACTAAAATGACACTGTATGAAAATCGTTCAGTGTCACGCATGAGACGTTGGTAATATGTGGCATGTTGTCAACAGCATTAACAACGTGATCATACAGTCATTCAAATCAGTCATTGTGACATTAAATATTATTATAAACATTTAAGTGGCCTCAACTCCAAATGAGTTTCGCCCGATGTGGTGGGTGGGCTCATCAGTAGACGAACCACTTATATGTTTATAATAATATTTAATTATTACTCCACTAAACTTTATTAATTTTTTGAATTTATTCTTGAAAACTTTTTGATTGCGACATTAAAGTCGTGTCAATCGTTTCATGGGGCGTAATACGCCGCATCCACATGACACGCCACATAATGACCAGAATGACCAGGATTGAACGAATTCGGATGTCATAATGCTGTTAGAAAGACACGGAATGAAACTCTGTAATAGTAGCTTAAAAGCCTTTTGTTCCTCACCCCATGTTGCTGGACGTCCTCTTACAACTTTGAGGTTAAAAAAGATCTTCTTCCAACTATGAGGTTAAAAAAGTTAATATAAATATTATAATTAGTATTAGGTAGATATAGTAAGATTTAAAACTGCTGAGATCATCTCTCGGAAGGAATAAATTCACCATCAGACTATTTAAGTATGACTTCTCTATAATGGAACTCATTTTCTATTTCGTCGCCAGTTATTTTGAAACTTTTTAAATTCTGGTAACCAGTGCGTCATTGAAAGAATCGATTTATTTCTTTTCATAAATCTATTGGTCCAGTCGATCCTAAGAACATTATTACCAGTACTCCCAAATCGATCAACTTTCCTTCCATTTTTGTCAACATTCGAACGAATCTCAAGTCGAATGGAAGCCCTCAATCGCTGACGACTGCAAGAGAATTTGAAATTGCTTAAACCACTTTATGATGGGTCAATATTCCGAACTCCATTTCGAATCACATTTGAAAACCTTGAATACGTCAGTACTTTTCCAGTTGGCTGGTATTATATGGTACACCATTCTTAAGAGAACTACAACAGCAACCAATCTTAGTAAACTGTCACTATTGTTGAAGTTATACCTATTTCAAATAACACCAGACATTGACACTCCTTTTGAGCTTTCAGTTAATCAAAATTTACCTACATAAAGAATCTGTCAATGTGGGTTTGGCAGTTCAAATCAGGCGATTGCATTTCAACTAAATAAACGAGAAAGTTCCGTAATTGGAATGGAATTGCTGCTTAGGATACAAAATTCCTTCTCAGATATTAATTAATTTCATCAAAATGACATTTGTGAAACCACTGACAATATTAAAAAATGTCATAAAAAAATCACTTTATTTCACACAAAAGTGTATTAACAGCTAAATCCAAAAAAATTACCACAAACATTACAAAAAAATGTTCGCTATATTCGCTATAAAAGTCGTAAAACAAAAAACCATTTAGTGCTAAATCCGATTTGATTCCTCGAAAAAGATCTGTTCTCCAATTTAATAAACTTTCCACACCACAAATGAATCATAAACGGGAAAACATATGAACAACATTTCACACAGATAAAAATACATTTCCCATTGAAAAGGAAAACAACCCGTGTCTATTAGCAATTAATTATGTTAAAAAAAAAACCATTGTAACTATAAAAAAAAACTTTCGGAAAATGTGTGTTTTTCCCCCTGTAGGCACACGAACAACAGCATTGTACGAAATTTGTGTCTTTTGTTCCTTTGAGACGAACATTTCATTATTTTGGTTTCATTTTCACCTAAATATATCCTCGTACATTCCGGAAAAAAAAAATAATGTGGGTCAAAGCGTATATGGTTCGATATTAATTACTATACTCTCGACAAAAGCGAAATATTCGTTCGTCCAGATTAATAGAACAATAATAATGAAACCCATCCATGGATATTGTCGATTACTATAGAATGCGCTTGACTAATCTGTTTGTGACAGAGATTGTTAATTGAAATTTGCCATCATGCATCGTCAGTTAGTCAGGAATCATACTGACATACAGCATAAAATATAATAATTGTGGCTGGCATTCCAAATTGATTTTGTATTCTATTACTTTGCGAGGATTTTTGAAATTGCCTTTTTCACAAACCGCACAAAAGCCGCACATTCCATAAAATTTGATTTTAAACCCAATTTCAGGAATTTTTTTATTTTAATTTGGAATTTTATTAATCTTTAAAGCTTATAGAAAGAATTTACTAAAAAAAAACAATTTTTTATTTTAATTTGGAATTTTATTAAACTATAAAGCTTATAGAAAGAATTTACTAAAAAATAAAACTAATATTTTTTTTCTCTCTCTTTTCAGGACTGTAACCAGAGTTAACGTAGATAATAGATTTCGGGAACAAATGCTTAAATTTAATATTGAAAACAAGTGATATTAGTTTAGTGATCGTTTAGAACCGTAGAACCGTTACAAGGAACGGTTGCAGAGTTAATTAATTTTTGTTTGTTGAATTGTTGATCAGAATGAACGACGATATTTCACCAATGCGCGTACAAAAGAAGACACGCAGTGCTTCAATATGTGCAACTACGGGCAGTATAGAGGCAGTAATTCAAAATATGCCATCGGGTAGTGCCACACCAGAGAGTGGTGGAACTCCCGGATATCGGCGAAGAAGGCCAGCAACTAGATCACAAAGTGCCAGAATAACAGGTGGAGCCAGATCGGTGAGTTTATTGTAATTAAAAAAAAAAAAATCTTTTTGTTCACTTCACTACGTAGTATAAATGAAAGTCTTCAAAATGCGTCTGTATCTACGCGATAGTCTTAACGCTTTCGTGCTTTCAACAGACAGATGGACCGACAGGCAGACATGCAGACAGACTTACAGATAGACAGACAGACAAACGGACATGGCTAAATCGATTCAGAATTTGATCCTGATTCAGAATTAAGGGGTCTCCCTCCGATGACTCCTTTTTGGCATTAGAAATGTAATGGCAAAGTGAATATACCTTCATGTGGAGGGTATAATTAACAGGTAACTGTGGAACTTTAACTCAACTTATTGGATTTAAAAAACAAGAAAATGGTTTTTAGTTAACTCACCCCTGATTCATTGAAGCTATAAGTCATCTCTTTGCATAGTCCTGAAGCTGAGCAATGCTCAAGAAAAACAATGAAACCAGCGCTTCATCAATCATGTAATGCAATTACTCCCATCTACGAGTTGTTTTGATGATCACATCCCTGGAAGAATTTGTGAATTTTTTTTGTTTTTGAGATAAATGGAAAGCATCGACTAAATTGAAAAAAAGGATCAATATCTTCTATTCTATTTGGGTATGTCATTTTATAGAAGGCTGAGGTATAATTCATCGGATCCGGAACTACTGGAGTCTCTTCAACGAAATACAAACTTTGGATCTTTTAAGTGGATGGGCATGGCTCCAATTGCTGTGCACGATGTCGAATCGAGTCATTCGGATTCTCCTCAACACTGCGCTCCACAACGGCAATAACTTCTTCTGTTCGCACTGGTTGCCGTCTTTGGGGATGCGTATTATTCTCTAGGGTGTACACGGTGCGAAAACGGTTCATGGTGGACCGTAAAATGGACGTAGCTCACTATAGGTTTGGCGAACCGAACCATGGTTTTCAAAATAAGTTTGCTCAATTTGTACGCGTTGTTCTGGCATTAATCTATTCATAGTAAAATGGCAAAACGTACTAACCACAAATTAACTTTCAACTTTGAGGGTTGACAATCTGCAGAAACAGTATTGCCAGTTTAAGAACCAAACCTCTAAACAAAAAACACCCTTTACAACTTTAATTCGTAATTTCGTAAAAACTTACTAAAACCTATGACTACCTTAACAGTGGTTCAATAGGTTAGGTTAGGTAAGGTTAGAGAGGCAGTTTGCCCATTCTGCGTTGAGTACCCTTATTATAGTATTTGACAGGACATGAAACTAACACAGCCATTCTGATCTGTTGATGAATCTTCTTAAATCTGGTAGAGGTATCGTTGCTAGATCTTCCAAGCCATCAAAGAACCGTGCTCCTATAAAACAGTGTCGGCGTTAGAGGGTATAGGACAGTGAGGCATGAGATGTGCAACTTCTGCTGCATCGTTCCCTTCTACACCAACATTTCGAGGAACTCATCACAGCTCTACTGTCTGATGGTTTATTGCTCTCAATGCAGAGAGGCACAGATTTACGGATTTCGAGTTTACCAGATTGGAGTCAATCGCTTAAAGTGCAGCTGTTCACAAAGAAGGCAATTTCCATTGCTGGTAATTACCTCGCTAAGACAATTTGAGCCGCTTTCTTAATCGCGTAGATCTCTGCCTGCTGCTTCTTCTTCTAAGAATACTCCTGCTTCAGTTCTATTCTCCGTCTTTGAGCCATCTGTGAAGTAGGGTATACGACCTTTTATGTAATGCCTGTCCGGTCTAACTTTAAATTTCTTGTCAAAGTCATACCTCGATTTCTTGTAGTCCGTGAGTGACATTCTTCCCTTCATGGTTTATGTTCACAATTGGACCAGTTAGATGGCGTTGCGACCGGGTTACAGAATTTTTTATTATTTATTACAAAGATTTTTCGCATATTAGAACATTATAACCACAAAATGTCACCCCGGCGCGCGCGGCGCAGACCCCACCACCCTTAAATATTTTTTTAAACGAAAAACATTTCAAATTCTGTTCCCTGTGTTTCGATATTGGCATAATCCAACGTTCGGGCCGAACAATGTCTGCGTGTCTGCTAGTAATTAATAAATTCCGCTGCAGATATCCCGAAGTAGATAAAGACATCTGCTATGTTGGCAACTCTGCAGTGGCAAAATCACCTTTAGTTAATACCCCGAAATAAATGACATAATTAAAGCTATTAAATTATTTAACAGGACACAAAAATATTCATAAAATATTTTTCTGTGATTTTTTTTGCTCTTATACAAAATTATGAAAACCATAAAACTTCTGTCGCACACTTTGCGGACCCAATTTGATGTAAAACGAGCCGCGTTCAATGACCTCGAAATTATTTCGCACATTCTCCACTGAATTTTATGTGCGTTAGCTAAATTTATAATATGTCTCGTAGGAATATTTCCAAAACATGCTTTAAATATCCCCCGTTTGTAAGCTAAGCACTATTTTATTTGTCTCATTTGTTGTCTATTTTTAATTGGACCCAGAGATCAATGACACCTTCTGCATGCACACCATACCATTGCACATAGCAAACGTGGCGTTGCACTCACTCGACCTCATGCTGCCTCAGAACTACTATTTATAAACTGCATTCCCATTGAAAATAGAAACACTTTCTATCTGTATTCGATTCGAATGCGTGTGCGAACGCATAAACACACCATCATAAACAGTTCATTGCATAATGGAATGGAAATGCCTATATGTATCTGCTAGATACATTTGCACTATCATCGTCAATTCATTGAAATCACATTCACATCTGGTGTATGTGGAAACTTTTCGCAATATTGTCCTTTCAAAAAGGATCTATCGCATAACAGCCCAGGTGTGGATATTCTTTCGAGAAATCCCCGCACACTATCCGTTTATCCCCAAAGGAATACAGAGCATTGCTGACATACCTAGTTGTTGCTGTGAATTTTTATTGAATTTATTCCGTCTGCTTGGTCTCAAGGATGCTTCAACAATGTTCACTGCGTCTTTAGCATGATCCCTTAAACACCCCTTAAAAGCCTGGTTAAGCAAAGATGAACGCATTTGGCGCACAAAAGGAGTCCATGGGGATGGGTCTTTGTTGGTGTCTCCATGGATGAAAGAGAAACCTCTTTATCAGGAAATTTGTATGCATATGACAGATAAAAATTGAATTTAATTGTGGAATTCAATTTGTGCTCCGGAAACACTTAGATGTGAATGTAGTGCCATCTCGGTATGAATCTATGACAACCCAGTTCCTACCTTCGAGGCATTTGGAGTTGCTTTTTATTTCTGCTCGTTAAACTTGCCATTTTTAATAAAATGCTAAAACAAATGATCTCACAGTTATGGCACATTTTTGGAACATAAAAGGGAAACTTCAAGTGGAATTCACTTGTTACAAATTGAGATGAAAACGTTCATGGTACAGTATATTTTTGTGTTTTTATTTTTAGTGAAGGATACGGGGATAAGTTGTGGAATTTGGAAGAGTTACAAATATGATAGAGGTAGGTTCATGTAACATTATATGGACGGAGAAATTGAATCTTCACAAGTAGATTTGTTTCAATTCAGTTAATGCTTGAATTGAAATGGTGTTTTCCTGTGATTTGATTGGAATTTCCAAGTCAAGTGCAGGTTATAGACAAGGGGACGCCTTTGATAACGGGGAATGATTTTGTTTAGGTTTTCGATTCCTGTAGTTTTCGAAATATTAGATTTTTAATATTTTTTTTGTTGTATGGGCTTCACAGTAATACTCCTAGGCCAATCTTTAAGATTGTACGTAAATTTGAACTCAATCGATTCGGTGGTTTTCGAAATATAAGATTTTTAATGTTTTTTTTTTTGTATGGGCATGCCCACGCCCCAATTTTGGCCAATCTTCACAGGAATACTCCTGGGCCAATACCTAAGATTGTATGTAAATTTAAACTCAATCAATGGTTTTCGAGATATAAGAGTTTGAATGAATTTTTTGTATGGGAGGTGCCACGCGCCTATAACTTATGAACCAATACATCTACAACGACCGTATACACTTATAGTCCATGGCATTAACGTCACCTTTCATGGGCAATTTCCAGAATCAAAATCGGTTTACGCATTCCAGAGAACATTAGCGACAAACACAATACAACTTCTTTTCATATATATAGATTAAAAAAAAAACAGCGTCATCTGTTGGTCGTACAAGCAAAACATAAAAATGTATATTGGTATATCTGATTGACATAAGTAGGCACCATTTTGCCGATCACCACGAAAGTTAGTACATATTATGCACTATGAGGCTTTTATGCTATTCACTTTGTTCTTACTTGTCACTAGATGGCGATGTTTATTCAATTACTTGGTCTGTCAGCCAACTATCATATTCATACAAATGATTTACATTAATAAATAAGAATATATTTAAGTACCTACCTAATTGTTACAATTTCTGGGCACGAGCAAAGTCGCGCTGGTACATCGCTATAGTCACTAAAATAGGGGTTTTTTGCATATTTAAAAAATTGTCTAGAAACTATGACCGAAAAACCAGCGGGTTTCTCATGCCATCGGCATCTGCAGCTCATTACAGTATTTGCCTACTATTTTCATTGTTTTGTGGTTTACTGGTGGTTTGAAAAAAAAAAAAATAATAATTTCAAGGTTGTCATCGAAAGCGGTAAAAGTCATCACACCTAAGCCAATAAAAAGTCCCTCGTTATACCACAGGATTACGATGCAATCGTCTGGACAGCTAGAGGCTCAGGCTTAAAGACTTGCAGAATACTCGGTCTCCTTAAACCAATTTCATTTTGGATTTAAACCATGTCTCTGGTAAACTAGAATTATTATTATTATTATTATTTATTTTTTTCGATTTTCATTTGAGGAATTATGTAATACGCTATACTGTCGAGAGCAATGATTGAGTGTTTTTGAAAAGGCATTCTTGTAATGGAAGACTTTTCGCTTTGACTTGCAAGATTATACAATGAACACAAACTTTTTCATTTTCTGACAAAATTCAAAGGGTTCTTTACCTGTCGAACTCTAAGCGAAGCCTGACTGCCACAGATTACAGAACTTGTACGTGGAGAACACTGCTTAGGGGCCAGTTATAGCCATCAGTAAAATGCATCCGTAAAAACACCTAACCCCAACATTTCATAGGAATTCAGTGGAACCTGTTGTAGAATTGACTGGGAAGTTAAGCAGAAATAATTTTACATATGGAACCAGTAAGACAATTATCTTCGACTATGCCGAAGTTCAAATACCCGGTACTATATTTTTGTAAAATAAAAAAAATATTTTAGTATTAAAAAAATTATATATTTGTATGGCAGGTATGGGTACTTTTTATTCGACCAGGCTCATTTTTTGTCAAAAATTTTTAAATATTATTAGAACAATATGTGCAAAGTTTAAACTTGCTATCTTTACTGTAGCTATTTAAATTTAATTTTTAACATAAATCTGATATTTTTGTATGGGAGGTAGTAGTAGTTTTCATCCGATCTTGCTCATCTTCGAACTTAGCCTCAGTTTGGTGGATAAAAGCTTACGTACCAAATTTCAAGTCGATAGCTCTTAAAATACGGCCGTAATCAAAAGTAGCATTTAAGATTAAGTTTAAGTGCTACAAAAAGACAAAACAATTTTTTTTTCGGTGGCCACGCAGGCCTCTGCCCAAAGTGAGCTATACGTCGATGGTCCAAACTCATATGAGAATCACTCATCGACACATGTTCATACGAGAGGATATGTCTTTTCAATGACAGATTCCATGTTTTGTCAAGTTCCTTTCGAGTTCCTTTTCCAAATTTTCACACAAGTGCGGTAGTAGAAACAACTCTGACTTCACCTACAATGCGTTTTTCAGATTCACAAATCGCACTTGTCATTGAAATGACTGCAATGAGTCAGTCATATGCATTAATTTCAAATAAAATCCGTTTCATGCAATGGAAAACAAATTGCAGTCATTTCCTTCCGACAAACTTGTAATTCAATTTCATCAAATCACACACATTTCACGGGATAATAGCCTTAATGTCCTTATGCATGCACTGCGTCTCCCACACAAAATTCAATAATTCAATTTTACCCATCACCACTCGCAAAGAGTTTATTACAATTTCACGACGAATTGCTTGCTAACACTAACACTTTCGACTTTCCCTTGCAAAAGTCAAGAGTGTCCTTCGTATATGGCATCCAAGCTACTTCAATTGTAGAAACTATACCAATATCGTTGGGTCATCAATGGAAACAAAATGCAATTCATTTGCCCAAGGACACCGCACAACCACCCCCACAAAATAACGGGAAATACCAGAAAAAAGCAGGAAACACACAAACGGAAAATGAAAAATCAATTACACTATCAACAAGGACATCCACACACCATTCTGCATCACAGTGACAGACAGAGTATAGTTGTCCATGTTAATTTATTTCAAACTTTAGTCAGGATTTTTGTGTTTTCACTTTCCCCCGTGTCCTACGAGAGGCTATTTCGCATTATACCAGGATATAATCACTGAATAACACCGTGTGTGTGTGTTCGGTAGCCGGATATGTGTGGTTTCGTACCGTAGGGTGTAATTAAATGCTTCTTCAGAATAAATTTACACCACACTCGAGGCGCCATTGCCCGCCCATGGAGTGTGATGGTCGGGCTTAATGGATGGATCCTTTTTCATTGTCTTCGCTGGACTGCTGCTCGTGACCGGTAATTGGTGTTTAGCTCGCGCTGAAATCACTTTCGACAAACCATGTGTGTAATGAGGCGGAGATTTCTCCCCCCCCCCCCAGTCGGTGGAGAGGAGAATTTTTCAAAATCCAATCGACGGCGAGTGAGTTATGTAATTAGTAACTTGCACTCATCGGAATTTCGCCAGGTTACATAGAAATTGATTTTCAAATCACTTAAAGGGTATATAGGTAGCTGTATATGGAATTCGTATAACCCAAATCAGGCCTTAATTCGATTACCAGTATGAAAGGAGTTTCACACGAGTGTGCTGCGAGCATACTTAATTAAATCTTTTCAACACCCCGTACTCGTGAGGGGAAATGAAATTTAGGTCATGAGCAGTAAATGAATTAATCTTCATTGTTGTCGTAAAAGTGTAATGCACACTTGACATCCCGCGAGAGGATAATGATCGGGTAGATACATTAAGAATTTCAAGGAAGTCCTTGACGCGCTGAAATTCAATTTGATTTCGGAAATAAAGCCAATCGCATTCGTACACACGTCTTATACTAATAAACTTTAACATTCTTGTACTTTCAGGTTCGAAGAAAAACCCAAGCCCAACAGCAACAACAACAACAGAATCTTCAAGAAACCCGATCCTACTGCACCAGTGAGCCACGACTTAGCGAAACGGAAACACCACCCCAGAGACGTAAGCTATCGCAAAGGAGACCACAACATCAGCAAGGTAAGAGACGCTAGTCCTTAATTTTTTTATACTCAAAGAAACAAAAATCGCGTTCGACTTTGCCTTACATTTCATTTAATTGTTTTCACATAGTAATCGTTCAGGCAACAACTACTATGACTGAACTGTTCCACGAAATGGCGGTCAAAAGACATTCAATTTGGTTTTAATTGAAGACCTACTCTGCATATTTGTGACAGAATGTGAATGCGGCTCGAAGGACCAATATGAATGAAGTGCTTTTTATTTTCTACCAAAGAAATCTTTTCAGGTTATAATGACACTCAAGTCGACCTAAAGGTTACATTACATCATTAGGAAAGCTACGAGCGTCGTATAATTCGGCTTATTGTCCAAGGTTTTTTTTTTTTATGTGTGGCTTTTATTGATAAGCAGCATGTAGTGAAAGAAAGCAATTTCTGAGTCGTTGTGAGTGTCATTACAGTCATGAAAGATATTCATTAAGAACAAATCATATGACATATGGTATACTTTCGATACGATAGTCCTACAGTGATAGCTTTTTTTTTGCAGCTAATTGGATCTCAAAGTGATTTAACTAGAAACGTATCTATGCAAATTTATCTCAACACCTGACCACATTCTTGGGTCATTATTTGGGATTATTTTTTCCATTGAGTATTTATTGTTGTTTTTGTTGGTCGTATATAAAATCGCCATCATTAGTACCTATCCTTTTGAAATGTTCTACATTTTCAAGGGTTGCTTGAAAACATACCGAATTTAAATCTGTGGGTTACATGGGTGCAGAATTTTATACGAAACAGTGTTTCAATCGTTGGCAGCCAGTATGTGGCTTGGTACACCGTTTATAAAAAAATAAATAGTTTGTGTATACCTAGCACTCGTTTGAGTAAGTTTTTTTTGTTTATTTTTGGCGCCTTTAAGTGTTTTGTTTTCACTGGAGTTGAACCTGAGATCCCTCACTAAGTAGAGAAAACGGATTCCCTAGCAAAAATTGGAGTATGATCAATGCTCGAACGATCTGCGGAATAGGAGATCACACCCTCAAAGAAGTATTCAGGAAACTCTAGATGAGTAAAATAGGGCTAGAACTCAGGACATGAAAAAGTAAAGAAATTTCTAGAGCAACGATTCTAAGCATGCATTGACATGAGGAGTAATTACCTTCGTATACCGACGAGCTTCATACCAGTGCATAAAGCCAATGTGCATCGGAATCTCCTATCATCGCTATCCCACTTTCTTTTACGCCCGCGCTGTATACATCACACTACACCTTAAGAGTCATCATAACCTCTTTAGCGCGTGTCAATTAAAAAAAAAAATTGACTTAAGAAGAACCTCAGGAAACATGATTATATCTGAGTCGAATCGAGTGAAATTGGAGATCACGGATCCTTTGGGTTAACAAACGACTGAAATATTTTTTTTGCAAAACTGGTATACTCACTTTTGGTTTTGTTATACTCACTTTTGGTTTTACATGCAAAACTGTTATACTCACTTTTGGTTTTGTTATACTCACTTCCCAAAAAAATACGCCTAATGTAGCCTGCTCTAATCTTTAGATTCTTAAAGAAAACTTTATTAGAGACTAGCTGACCCGTGCTCGCCTTGCGTCGCTCCCCTTTGGCAAAAAAAAAAAAAAAAAAACAAACTAATATTTGGTCCATTTAAGATTACACTTTACATGACAACACGAACTTTAAAAAAGTTTCTAACAAATGAAATGCGACAGAATTTCAATGATTGACATAATGTAACGACTTATATAAAAATAAACCACGCATTTGAATAATTTTTGTTTTTCACTTCACTTTTAGATTATTTGCTAAATGAACATTAAATATATGTATGTATTGCCTTGAAAGTTTCAACACAATAATTAACTGTTGTAAAAAATATGGCACGATTAACGAACACAATGTACCTCTCATTCGTTCTACCAAGCGCTATATAACGTATGGCCAACTCGCACATAGGCCACATCACATCATGCTTGCGATTTATGCCCACCACCCTTTTCTAATGAGGATATCATCGCAAGCATGATGTGATGTGGCCTATGTGCGAGTAGGCCATACGTTGTATAGCGCTTGGTAGAACGAATGAGAGGTACATTGTGTTCGTGGTGTGGTTTTGTTTTTGTTTTTCTTTGTCATGTCGAACGATCGCAAAAAGTATAAACATCCAATTCTAACAACAGCAAGGTATATGTATATGTATATGTATATAATTTCACTTCAAAAAATATATTTTATCTAAAAACTGTTCCAAAGGACGTGGCTATAAACGACATAGCCTATAGCAGTCCCACAGTCTTAAGAAACATTTAAAAAAAAGTTGGATCGCAGATTTCCTGTAGTTTTCGCGTTTATAAGTACAAAGGACAAAGAAAATTCCTACAGTTTTATTATATGTATAGATAGTTTCATAGCATGGATTTCTTCCACCAAGTAGTAGTATGTGTATGGAACCTTAAAGAATGATTCTGAAAGTAATCTAAGTGCGAGGAAAAATCTTATAAGGGAGCATACCTCTACAAAGTAGTAGTACCTATAAAATAGACAAAATGGTCGCAGTTTAATATACCTCATCCACAAAAAATAATAAAAAAAAAAAATCAACTGAGTCACTGCACATATAACGAGCGGTACTAGTCAGTTTAATTATCCTGGTTAAATTCTATCTAATCACAAAGGCAAAATGTTCTGTATATTTTTTTTTATTTAAGTTGAAGGCTAAAAATGATTATTGATACAGACTACATCAAATCATTAGGTCGCTATATTTAAATCTAAATAATTTTAGAGAAAGCTGCGCAACAACGTGCAAATTTTTTTAAAATCGGTCTTTATTTTTGAGAATTTTTTGAGAAATCTAGAAATAACCTACCTCAACGTTCAGAACCATCCCTTCACAGCAGATCAGACAATTCACATTTCGTTCGCTTTATGTTTATCGGAAGAGTTTGTCGGAGAATCAAATGTAATATGTGTTTACTGACATGAACACAGTACACAAATATGAGTATCGCCTGGGATTCTGGGCTGAAGTCGCAGTGAATTTCGATGCAAGAATCATCGTTTGATAAAACCCACGCGGAAGAACTAAAAGCGAACCTGTAGAGGAAGTTTAAGCGAATTGGGAAATGACACTTATAAGCTAGCTATTCCGTTTTGGGCAAAAAAAAAGTCTGAAATCATTGAACTATAGCAAGCACCATTGAGGATTACGATGACCATAAAATTGACGAATACACTGCTCTATACAATTTTTTTTTACTGATCACGATTTTTAGTAGGATAAAATTCAATGGATCTGCCTGCATCTGTGGTTAGGTCATCCATTGATACTTGGGTTTCTCGTGAACACGAGTGTCTGTGTACTGGGTGTAGACAGACCAAACGACTGCAACCGGACATCTGCAAAAGGTCCGCGTCTTTCCTTCTGTCTCTCAGGAGAGTCGACTGCAGACTGCTTGTGGGCGTCCTTTAAGTCCACTAAGCTTTTGCCAAACACTTAAATGTATTGGGCTTGAACCACATCACTATCTGTCCTACTTGTGGAGAGGCCAGATCTTTCTTCGAAAGACGGGAAAACTAAGTACAGTAAAGTAAGGTGTTTGTTTGGCAGTACAATGGACCAGTAGTTGCGTCTAAGTGCTCCATCGGATAGTAGCAACCTCCGACAAAAAAAAATTAAATCATTTTCAAACGTATTTCGGGCGTAAGTCTATCAAAGCGTTAGGCAATATAACGCCCAAATCAATTTGGAAGGGTTCGTTTTTTCGACAAAAGTCAGTATGAGTATGGCAGTATGTGATTTTGATTTTGACTATAATAGACCCAATTTTGAATTTTGAAACTTAGTTAGTTCCCAAAAATTCAGAATATCATCCGAAATCAATTTCTGTAGAAAGTCCTATTTCAATAGGAGTTTTCTCCTAATCCTGTCAATGCCAGTTAATTCTTTTGTCGCCAAGCCAACTTTACTTATCCCTGTCTTTGAGAGTACGCTATTGGCTATGATTTAAGCACGTAAAAGAACCCACTACTAGAAAAAACTCAAAATTACATAATATTAATTTCTTTAAAAAAATGGGAAAATAAAAAGAGCCATCAGGCTGACATTTATATCCTTCTTTGACTTAATATTCCGATTTCGCAATATAATACATATTATGTAACATAATCTCTAATCCAAACCACAACTATCCTTAGGACAAATCCATTTAAGCACAGCACATCCTTATTCCTTACATTACTATGAGTATATCTTGTGTAGATATAAAATCGTGTTCGGAAAACTTTTAGTGCTACCCATAGATTAGCTGCAGTCTAATAGCTTTCGCTGCAGCAAAACAATATCCCTCGATCGACTCGAAGGAACACTCTGAAAGTGCACGAATACAAAAATCCTTACCTACTCACTGTTGTGTATAATAATTGGTTTCAATTTATCTCTAGGGGAAAGCATTGCAAACAATATCCCGGATGAATAGATTGATGTAAAAGCCCTATATACTCTTGGCTACTCAAGGGAGAAAAAGCCAATTACACCGTAAAACTCGGCACAATGTCCGTACACACTCACATTGCGCTCGCAACCTAAACTCGATTAGTATAGACCATATCATAGATACGAGTAGTCCTGATGAACGAACATATATAAGAGTATTAGGGAGGTGGAGATTCATTCAATCAACAAAATTTTGATGGGGGTGGGCAACAAAGAACCCTTTTATATGAGTAGCAAAACACAATAATGCATGCACACGAGTTCTCCGCACAGACCAGGGCAAACAAATTTCGATTTTCCGACAATAAACTTGTCTCTTTAACAATTTTGGCCATATAGCCCCATGTTCCACTTGTGTATACGGCTACCAAAATGTAAATTTTTTAAAGTTTAAACCATACTGCGGAGGGACTGCTGCTCGTCCATTTTTAGCACAAGGAGAGCACTTTGTGTATATGCCATGACAATGCATCACAATTAATGGAGCTATACACCACCTATCATAGAAAGGACTACATTTTCGTGAATACAATTTAGTTCAGTGTTTATGGGTATAGACTTCCGTATACCATAACCACTCTGATGCAGTTGAAAGTTTCTCCAAAACTTCAATGAGGTAATAAATTGACTTTACAACGAAGTGTACTGGGTTCTATTTTTCAAGCCCTTTATTATAGTGTTTATACTATACTATGTATATTGTATATGGACGGTGAAGGATAGCAAAGGAAAATG
This sequence comes from Cheilosia scutellata, assembly GCA_955612985.1. NCBI lineage: Eukaryota > Metazoa > Arthropoda > Insecta > Diptera > Syrphidae > Cheilosia > Cheilosia scutellata. Next base: position 62,615,265 of record OY015314.1, read on the forward strand.
TTGGCCAATAGCCATTTTCACGGAAATTGTTTCCCCTTAGAAAACATTTTCATGCATTAAAAATGGATAGTTTTTTTTATAGGACCGCTCCGAGCCTTTATCTTATGTTTGAGCTTTATTTTGTACATACTGACTCATAGGTGAAGAGTCCATTTCTGAGCTACTTAGGTCAATGTATTTATAAATGTTATAATCAATAACATATACAAACCATGCTCAGGATTTGATGAAGACCATCTTCCCTCTTGACGTTTGAAGGCTCGTCTAAATCTTGGAAGAAGTACCTCCCAAGCAATTTATACCTGGTATGATGGAGACCTGGACAATGATATAGAAAGTTTGTTGTGTCCTCAAGAACACTGTGGTCTTTACAAAGTTCTCTTCTGTCCAGCGCATTTTGCTCATGTGATACCGCGGAGTATATCTTTAAGTCTCCTATACGAAGGTGGAAGGCCATTTTCCATCCTTCCGTTGGAGTCTCTCATTCCTGGCCGTTTTCTCGGTTTTCTTACTGCGTGGAATGCTGCCGGGAACCAGCAGAGTGATACAATTATGTGCTATCTTCCGAGAACCTTGAGTTCAACGGGACGGCCATAGCCTTCTTGTTAGGGTAGGTTAGGTTAGATTGAGAAGGGTGTGAGACTGTGAGTGCATCACATTGAACTAGGTACCATCGCCATCCCTGGGGAACCTTAACGGTTAAAAAAACCAAAACCATTTCGCCCAAACAATTAATTTCCCTACAAAACTTGAAAATTGTTTCAATTTTGTTTGCGAGGCCAACCTTCTCAAAAGTGTCGAAGAAGTACCTTCTAAGGTACTTCCTCCTGTACCGAGCAATAGCTTGACATTCACAGAGGAGATGAGTTATATCCTCTGCGACATGTAAGTCTTCGCAGTAGCTGCATGTGTCCGTGTCTGTTAAACCTAATCTCATAGCGTGTTTCCTTAGAAGACAGTGCCCAGAGAGTAACCTAACCCTACCGCTATTGGTAGCTTTGATCTACTGAGCTTTAGTAATTCTACGAGCCTTCTTGTTTCTAGGGCCAGCAGGCATTCGCCTCTCTTGTGGCTTTTCTCCCTGCTTCAAGCATGAGTGTGTACGGCGGGATATTCACAGAGGGACCTGCTTTTTATGAAACAGCTGTCGAACTTTGTCTACTAATTCGTCCGTTTTCTTATTGTCTGGAAGGAAGCCGACCGGAGATGGGAGGCCCTCACCGGTCACGCAGTATCTAAGGTACTTTGGCCGCAATACGACCGTAGGAAGCCGACCGGAGATGGGAGGGCCTCACCGGTCACGCAGTATCTAAGGTACTTTGGCCGCAATACGACCGTAAAAGATTTAGGGAAATCCTCAAACTAGGCAGGGAACAGCTCAGGACCAGTATCCTCAGGGCACTGTCTTCTTAGAAAAAATGCCAAAAGGCTCGGGCTGGCAGACTCGGACAATTGTAGATCCTGCGATGACCTGCCGAAGAGGACATAACACATATACTATGTGAATGTGAGGCAATATGTCGCAGTAGAAGGAAATTTCTGGGCAGGTACTTCTTCCAACATTTAGGGGAGATAGACAATACCAACTATAAGGGGCTACTTGGTTTTTGAAAAATTGGGGCTTTCTCAAGGGCAAGTGTTTAGGTGTTTTTCCATTGTAGGTCACTGGAATTGGTTCCACCCAGTGATCGCGATGGTGTCTAGTGCCGTATGAGACATCTCTCTCATACTCCTTTTTAACCTAACCTAACCTAACCTATTGTCTGGTATGCCTTCAGGCACCGGGACCCAGCAGAGCGATACCATGCGCTATATTCCGAGAATCTTGAGTTCTTCGCGACACAATTTCACAAGCTTCGATGTTATTTATGTCTGTCAGTAAAGAATGACTGTACTTCCTTCTGGTGGCATTATCCTTATCACACTTTCACCGGCTGCTGTTGTCACTCCCCAGAACCTCTTCTTGGAAGACACGTCGATTCGGAGAAGACGCCTGATCCTACCCCAGTGTCCATTTTTGATCCGTCCCTGTAAATATGTAAATACGGCTGTGGAATGTACATTATATATGAGTCCATTCTTCTCTGCTGGGATAGGCCCTCGTGGATGGTCTTGTGAATACTAAGTATGGCCGAAAATAGTCCGTGATAGGACCACTGGCAAAGTAAAAAGTCTCTACTGATCGTCTGATTTTAATGGCACTAATGGCTGCCATTCGAAATGCTTACCTACTTTCTACGACTCAACCAAGATGTGTCCAAATTTCGATTACGCCTTCTTATTTGTTATGAATTCAAATGCATCCCTTAGCTACTTATATTCAATATCTATATTAAAATTGAAAATATTTTACTTGCAATTGAATAACATAAAAAACATTACAAAATATCCACCGCCAGAAAGTAAAATAAATTTATATGACTACCAGTTGACGCTCGCCTCAAAAGCACTTCAACATATACGTGACTAGAATGGGAAGACAAATAAGAGTCCTTACAACATTTTAAAAATGTGTCTCCAAGAAAGCAATTTTCAAAATTGTATCAACAAATGTCCCATTAACCTGCTTTACTTTTGTCATCATTTACCCGGCATTTTGGTCGAAAGTTCATCATAACCTTTCGTAGGTTTTGCCTTGGAAAAGTTTTCGAAAAAAATAAACCGTCAAATAAATTAATACCTACCTTCCAATAGTCCGCAAAGTGAACCTTTCCATAAATTAACAACAGCACCAGCAGGAGGAAAAGCAAACCTGTCAGTCGCCTTCCAATTTATAAGGGTTACCGACCAACAGAAAACAAAATATATACCATTCACATCCATTCCCTGCTACAACTAATAACACACCGACGAAAGAGAAATATCCGGTTCACTGGGGGACTGTGATTTACACCTGGCAGAGCCTACATATTCAAGTGGGATTTCAAGGGTGAACTCTGTTTTGGTTATTCGATGTCTATTCACCTCATGAAGACTCCACCTTTGACCTACATTTGTTTCTATGCCATCTATCTTATCTATATTGATGAATAGTAAGGGAAGCGTTTGCATAGGTAACATGGGTAGAAAAGGACATCCCGCACATTTAATAAAAACAGACACCACCTGTTGAGAGATGACACTCAGTCAGACCGCATCACCTTGGGGTTGCTTGCCGAACAAGGATTTTATGGTGATGTGGTTAATTCGGTGAATGTGTATAGAGCCGTAGGGGAGGAGGAAGCTAATTTTAGACAACAATGGCGAGGGAATTTCTTTATTTTTATCATCGGTTAATTGGATAAAAAAAACCAAACAAATACTATACCACATCACAACGATATGTGACGACTGATGACCACCAAACCAACGACATCGACCACACAACAAAGGCTTTGGCTGGTTGACAGTATTTGGCCCTGACGACGAGTGATTCATATAATTATGAATAATTGAGAACGTTGTGGTTGTCGCCCAAGTGTTGCATTAATTGCTTTAAGTAATTAAGAATTACTCAACCGAACAGTGGCGATGACTGACATTATATGGTGGTGATGGTGCAGAGTTGCAGACATAAAGAAATCAGATTTTATGCACTCCCATTTGGAATGCAGAGTTTAAATAGGTACAACTGAGTTTATTGGATTTTGCATTTCTAAAGGCGCGCAGAAATGGCCAAGTGTGAACGCTTTCGGACGATCATTTAATTTTGTTTAATACACATCGAGTTGGAATGTAAAATGAAAATAACTGCAGATATAGGTACGATAGATGTTTGTCAGTATAATCACCCTTTGTGAGTTGTATGCGATTTACTATATTTTTAGCAAGGATAATGTGTCAACTACAAAAACTAGGGGCTATGGGGGACTTTTTGATACACCAAAACATGATGATAGTGGGCGCAGTAGCGCAGTGGTTAGTGTGCTGGACTACTGTGCGAGGGATCCCAGGTTCGATCCCCGGAATAACACAAATTACATCTTAAGGTTTTTTCTACTGCGCCACCTCTCGCGAACGTCTGACAAACATCCGAGAGTATGACTGTCCTGAAAAAGCTTCTCAATTCAGCCGTTCGGACTCGGCATAAAATTGTAGGTCCCTTCCATTCGTCCCAAAAATAGAAACTCACACAAAACGAATGGTTGCGAGAAGCTAGGCCTAAGGTGTCACCGCCTGTTGCGCCACCTATTTTATTTTTTTTAAACATGATGATATCATTAGTCTGAAGGATTCGTTTTGACAATTTTAGAACAATTTTTTTTTTGGTTGAAACAAATTAAGAACACTTCACAAAGGAAGATGCGTGTCAAAATGTCCCGCTCATCCTTTCTACATTACATACCTACATTTTGTATGGAAATAAATGAAAGGACGTTTTTTAAATGTAATACAAAATACTGCTAAAAAATGTCCCCAAAAGACGGCATGTGAAACAGCTTTGTATACTTTTTATTTTTTTAAAACGATATTTAATAGCCGCCCAAGTAAACCAGATTTTTTTTTCGGGTTAGTAAACACTTCACTGGAGCACTCAGAGGCAACTAGTCCATTGTACTACCAGGAAGCAAATCCAGTATTACCTATTTTACTGGAATTTCTTCGACTTTCTCGGAACCATGAATACACTTCAGCGATGAGGAGCTTACGGTAACAGAAGTCACCACATCAGCGCCAACCTGATCCGAACAAAGGCATTAGTCTGGTTTATTCTGCCCACATCCTGTAAAGCCTGTGTCCGTTTGAGACCCAATCATCAGTGGAAGCCCTGGCCGAGGATGCAGAAAGACCCAGCACAGGTTCTGGTCCAGAGAAATAATTTTTTGAAAATTGCGTAGCAATCTCATCGGATATCTCACTTTCAGCAATCCCAGTGTGACCTGGGACCCTGACAAGAGTCAAAGAGTTCAGCCTTGCGACCGAATTCAAAGAGTTCTTGCATTCCCGAACTATTTTGGAATGGATAACAGGGTTGAGCAAGGCCTTAAGCGAAGCTTGACTGTCGCTACAGACGTAGATACTCCGACCCCGCCACCTATTCTTAACAATATACAAGGTGGGCCAAAAGAAGTCATCCGATGTTGTTTGGCTCTCATTTTTTTTTTTTTTTTTTTCTAAATGAAAAACTTCGATTAAACAGAATTGATTATGTGTATTTATTGGTTATTGGTTTATTATTAAAGGTTCAAATAAACATAATCAAAAAACAGAATCGAAGTTTTTCATTTAGAAAAAAAAAATGAGAGCCAAACAACATCGGATGACTTCTTTTGGCCCACCCTGTATTTGGTAACAATGACGATAGCATAGATCTCCACTTGAAAAACAGAGGCATGCTTGCCTAACGAGTAGTGGAGTCTAATGTTGTCAATTTCCACAAAGACACCAACACCGGACCCTTGACTAGTTTTAGAGCCATCCGTGAAAATACGACTATATTCCAACCCAGGCTCAGACTCTGGCCAGTCCTGAACGCAAGGAAAGTTGACTCTAAATTTGCACAACACCCGAAGTTCCGGTGTCATTGCATCAGATGGCATATACATAGAACTAGGGTCATAGGATAAGTGTCGCGCAAGGTTGGTATGGATTACACCAACAACCACCCTGCCTGAGGCAGTAGATTGCTTTGATAGCAGCACTCATGATAAAGGTATCATATCACAGCAGAGCCCGGCGTACTCGGGCATCCGTGCAGCCTAGACAAACCATTCTATGGAGTTTTTTCAGAAGGCAGTCAAATATTTTCGCAAAAGCCTTCTCCACCAAACAACCGACGCATAGGCTAGAAAAGGCCTTATCATAGCCATATAGATACAAAGGACATTTTTAGGACAAAAAGCACCCTTACACTGCCAGGAAACTGAGAGCGCATTCGATGTCTTCGACTTGACATGCTTTGCCCAAAGAAGTTTTTTATCCAGGATCACTCCCAGATATTTCGCTTCAACGAAGATCTTGATAGTGACGCATTTTAGCATTGGCTGCGTCAGACCAGTTAAAATCCTCCGTCTCGCGAAGAAAACAACCGCATCAGCAGATACGCATCAATTGAGTTGAACTTGTATATAGAAAAATATTTTAATAAATGTGTCTATCCACATGCAGATTTCCTTGAAAATATTTCTGAAATATTCTATGAAACTCTGAGAAGGCTTTAGGCTATATAGTTAATTGCCACGCCTACTTTTTGGGAGCGTTTTTGACAAAAATGTATTTTTTTTTATTGCAATGCCTTTGACTTGCTATAACTCAAATCATTAGCTGTAACCTTGCAGATTTGATTTACAGGTCCCTGATAACGTGAATACAAATTGAGTATTTCCCCAGGTTTTTGAAAAAAGTAGATACTCGACTTTTCTGCCAAAAAAACTGCACCGACAAGTATATATCAAATTGCTAAAGGATCGGGTTAAGGCCTTTGCAAATTAATTCAAACCGAATATGTATCTTATGTCATATGAGGGAAACTCATTTTCTGTTTTTGTTGCAAATCAAATGATCTCCAATCGCTAAAATTTACAGATAAGTTGTTACACATGCTTACCAAGGTGTTGCATTCGCAAATATGCCTCTCCTATATCCTAATTACCTAATCTTACATTCATACACTTCTTCTCACATCGCATATTTCTTCCCACGAATTAATAATTTTATATCGTGTCTTATTCGCATATCTCACTTATCTATCTTATATTTGTCTACCTTTTATCTATACTAATTCAAATTACATGAACTGGTCACTGCCAGCATACGCAAATCGTATTTCGCATTCTTACTCTTCTTCCCACGAATTAATAATTTTATATCGTGTCTTATTCGCATATCTCACTTATCTATCTTATATTTGTCTACCTTTTATCTATACTAATTCAAATTACCTGAGTGAACTGGTCACTGCCAACGTTCTCAAAGGTATCACCTATCACCTTCAGTGTACTGTCACAAAATTTTGATGTTCGGAGGCAGAGCAGACAATTAAAAATTAGGAGTTGAAAAAGTAACGCGCCGGAGTAAGGGTCTCTGATTTATACCGTATAAGAATAAAATAATATTGCAATTTTATTTCTAATTATTTTGCAATAAAATCCACTTTGTGATCAACTAAAAGTTCAGTCTAATTATTTTGGTGTTAATCTTCTTCCTATCGCTATACAATACAAAATAAACAAGTTTCAAATTAAACTCCCAACCCAAGTGTGTAGTTTAAAAATCCGAAAGACAAAACACATCGAAGGGAAGTTAATAGTGTCGTGCACAACAACTGTGTCTTACTCCAATATCCTGTTCCGCAAATGTGCTCTAATTGCGTATGTTGGATTATATCAGTCTTAGTGTTTGGATTATCCATACCGCGGTAAAACCAGAACAATTTGGCGCAGCCGGTAGGATTAAGGAAGCAACAGTTTTACACTGGTAATAGCTTGAAAAGCCTTAATCTGAACATCTCATACTGGGCAAGACTACTTTACCTTTTAACTCGAAACTGAGTCTGGTTTCGAGGGTATGAGTAACACCACTCCCGAACAAGATTATCCAGAAGACCAACCAGGAACATCCAACAATCAACCACCGCAACTACCCCAACCATCACGAGGACCACCACCGCAATCACCCCAACCAGTTCTATCCCCGAGAAAGCTGCGATCAGGAACGATATTGCAGACCAATAATAGTGTAAGTCTAAGTGATTATTTAAAACTAGTGTTAGAGAAAGCCCGAAACAGTGAAGACCTAACAGTTCTGCAGTGTGACCATTTAAGCAGAGAGTTAGAAAAAATTCGTGAGCAGAGACTCAGTAAAATTAGCAATTTAAAGGAAGCTACTGCACATTTTAAAAGGGAACTGTTCGGTTTTCAAGGTCAAGCGCAATCTCTCGCTTTAGAAAATAAGTTGACTCGAGTAGATAGTAGTGCGAGTGATTCGAGGGATAACGACATTTCTATAAACTGGTTAGATATTTCGATTCCTGAGTCTGAACAGGAATTTTTCATTGAACATAAAACAAAAAAAAATTTAAAAATGTCTGTCGATGTCGACTACTGTAAAATCGCCAAGTTAACTGCGCAGTTAGTTCCAATATTTTCGGTGAACAAAACCCTGCATTGAGTACCGAACTACAGACGTTTCTAGGCTGCTGTAGGAAGGTACTTGATTGCCTACCTGAGGGAGAACACCAAGCTTTTGTTCAAATATTCCCTACAAGACTGCGAGGGGAAGCGTATTTGTTAGTCGCAAGTAACCAAATAACGTCCTTCGAGGAAGCAGAAAAGCTCCTCAACCGCACTTATTTACCAAGGGAAACTTACCAAGAAGTGGTAAATAAACTAATAACAATGAGACAGTACCCCTTGGAAGCTCTCATCGCTTTTACCGGAAGGATAAAGCAGATGCTGCAGCTTTGCAAGGAGGCGGCGGACCACAAGTATGGTTCTACGGCAGCTCCCGCTGTGAAAACACAGCTAGAAGATTTTGCCAAAAACGCTTTAAAAACTGGGGTCTCTAACCCCCATCTCTGCCAGTATCTATTAACGATAGGAGATGGAACCCTAGATCAATTAGTGCAGAAAGCGTTAGACATGGAAAGGTTACAACAAACTGTCTTTCCACCACAACAAATTCCCCATTCCACTACCCAAGTTCCTACTAATACACCCTACAATAGTTTCGCAAATCCACAGTTATTGTTCGGGAACAATAGTAGTTTTTCTCAACCGCAATTAAATCCGCAAGCCACACCGTTCGATTCACAACATAATAAATTCAACCACAGCATAATTTGTAGTTTCTGCGGAAAGACTGGGCATACTTACAGTGATTGCCTAAGTAGAAAGTATACACCTTTCTGCACAAATTGTAGGCTATATAACCACGATATTAGAGACTGCCGACGAGCTAACAGGCCAAATAACAACAAGTTTTCCAATAATAGGAAAAAGGACTTCAACCATCGAACCCCTACAAGAGTTTACGAAAATTCCCCCTCAAACCAGACGACCAACAACTCGCCGCAAAACATCTCTAGGGTTTATAACATACAAAAAAAATGTGATTTCTGTGGTCGACCTGGTCATGAAGTCACCCAATGTAGACAAAAGGTTAAATGGGAATCGGAGAACCAGGGAAACTCCCAACTGTCGAGCCCAAAACCCCCGGCTCGACATTAACTTCCAACAAAAAAGACAAAAGGTATTTCCGGAAGCCCGAACACGGTGTCCCCACAATAGTTCTTCCTCTTGACATAGGCCTAAACGGTCATGCAAAACTAATCGTGGACACCGGCTCCGAAGTTAGTTTAATAAAACAAAATTCACTTAAGCCAGATATAAAACTAGAAACCGATAAGTCATGCCTCCTACAAACACCATTCGGGAACGGGAAGAGCATCGGAGCTTGTCAGGGACATTTTGAGCTCAATACTAAAATTCCATGCACCTTCCAAGTTGTGGGTAATACGCCCACGTTTCCAGACGACGGGATACTTGGAAACGATTTTCTGTCAAAAAATTGTAACGTGGAAGGACCTAACCAACATCTTAAATTCCCTCAAACGAAAACTAATCCCGAGCTGTTTAGCTTACCTCTCAGCTCAACTAACAAAGGTAGCTCAATCCGAAATATTGCAGAAAATAGGCAAACTACAAATAACAATAGTGCAAATGTACTAATCTCTCCCTATAGCGAAGGCGGCCCTGGTATCAAACAGTCAAACATACTAACCTCTTCCTATAGCGGAGCAGACTCTAGTACCACTATTATAGAAGTAGTATTAGATAAGCCTATCTGGCTGCCTGAACGGTCACAAAAACTTATAACAGTTCCTTTGGAATGGTCGGAAGAAATGCTCTGCTTACCCGATAAGGTAGGCGATGGAGTCTTCCTATCTAACTGTATTTTTCCTTCAGGCCAAAATAAATATTTAATAAGTGCCCTTAATACAAATAACAAAACGGCAACCATACACAAATTAAAGCTGCAACTGAGTCCAGCACAGAACTATAAGATAATCCCTCTGGAAACCGAAGAGAAACATGCCCCAGAGACGACACATTCAATTCATCACGTGAAATACTTCCTACCGGACAACGAAATTCCGGACCACCCACGGCATAATCTGCGGTTAGATAACCTTAAAAAAGAACTAAATGTAGGAAAAAATCTTAGTCTTGATGAAAAACAAACGATTTTGAGTCTATGTATTGAATATAATGACATATTCCATCTCAAAGGCGATTATCTAACGCACACCGACGCAATTACCCATACGATACCACTCGTGCAGGATCAGGCACCGATAAACCAGAGAATGTACAGACTGCCCGAGACAAAAAGACAAATAATCAACGAACAAATGAAGGAGATGTTGGAAAATGACGTTGTTCAACCTAGCAAAAGTCCTTGGAACTCACCTCTCCTGGTAGTTCCCAAAAAGCCGGGAGCGGATGGTGAAAATAGGTGGCGAGTTGTGGTTGATTTTCGCAAGCTAAATGATTGCACTATAGGTGACGCTTACCCTCTGCCTCGAATTGAGGACATACTTGATCAACTCGGTCATTCCCGTTATTTCTCCACGCTCGATCTAGCCAGTGGCTACCACCAGGTTCTGGTAGATCCCAAGGATCAACCAAAAACCGCCTTCAGCACCAACTACGGACATTATGAGTTTAAGCGCATGCCTTTTGGCTTAAAAGGAGCGCCGGCTACGTTTCAACGCTTGATGAACTATGTCCTTACCGGGTTACAGGGTATTGAATGCTTTGTATATCTGGGTGACATCGTCATATACGGAAAAAATCTCACAGATCATAACCACAAACTGAAAAAAGTCTTTGATAGATTAAGAGAAAATAATTTAAAGTTGCAGCCGGAAAAGTGCAGGTTCCTACAAAAGGAAGTAATATATTTGGGACATATATGTTCAGAAAAAGGAGCACTTCCAAATCCCAGCACAACTGCCACTGTTCAAAATTTTCCACCTCCACGTACAGTTAGGCACGTCCAATCTTTCTTGGGACTCGCCAACTACTATCGTAAATTTATACCCCAGTTTTCTAAAATAGTTCGACCTCTGACTAACTTACTCCGTAAGGATGTAAGATTCAACTGGACCGACAAATGTCAGATAGCATTTCAAAAAATTAAAGAACTTTTAGTCTCACCCCCTCTCTTGATCTACCCTGATTTTTCAAAGCATTTTAATCTGACGACGGATGCCAGTGGCGAAGCCATCGGGGCTGTACTTTCCCAAGGCGACGTAGGAAAAGACCAGCCCATTGCATACGCTAGCCGCACTTTAAACAAAGCCGAACGTAACTACTCTACTATTGAAAAGGAGTTATTAGCGATTGTATGGGCTACCAGAAATTTCCGTTGCTACCTTCAAGGACGCAAATTTACTGTATATACAGATCATAAGCCTTTAAAGGGCGTATTTAATGTAAAAGACCCTACAACTCGCCTCGTTCGATTTCATCATAAATTGTCGGAATTTGATTATAAAATAGAATATAAGCCAGGCAAATACAATACTAATGCTGATGCCCTTAGCAGAATTCCACAATTTAAGGTGGCAAAATCTGCACAAGAACCCAAACAGTGTACTTTTGCAGACAAAATCCTAACATATGATGAGTACGAAGCCGAAAAAACGAAGCAAACAATTAAAGAACCTGTAGAGTGCACAATGTGTGCGAATTTAAAAGCATCTCCGTCAAATACACAAGAAACTACGGAGCCTTTTTCAATGACAGTGCAGTGAAAAATCAAAAGCTGCCATAACACCGAGCCCAACGGAATTGCCACCCGTAAATGCAAAACCCATAGAAGTAATCAGTAGCCCCGAGGAGATACAAACCATTCTCAAGGACTATCATGACTCGATTTTTGGCGGTCATCAAGGCGTAGTAAAAACGTATAAACGGATTCGCAAAAAATATTGGTGGCGGCACATGCTCAGAGACATAAAAAATTACATTAAAAAATGTAAAAAATGTCAGACCATGAAAGCAACACCTTTGATACGAATGCCAATGATGATCACTGATATCGCCGAAAAACCTTTTGATAAGGTGTATTTAGATGTCGTAGGCCCATTAGAACAGTCAGATTGTGGAAATTTGTATATCCTAACTTTTCAGGATAATTTGACGAAATTTGTAGATTGCCATGCCATGCAAAATGCAGAGGCCCAAACAGTGGCGCAAGTGGTTTTCGATAACATCATTACACGTTTCGGTATTCCTAAACGGATTGTAACTGATCAAGGGACAAATTTTCTCAGTGACTTATTTAAAGGGCTCTGCAAACTACTCAAGATAAAGAAATTACAGACAACAGCTTACCATCCCCAGTCTAATGGTGCACTTGAACGAGCACACCGGCCAATAGTGGAATATTTGCGCAGCATAACTGATGAAAACCCCAAGTCATGGGATCAGTTCTTGCGAACAGCGACTTTTGTTTATAATAATAGTATTCATGATAGTACTAAACTCACACCCATGGAATGCCTATATGGGTTCACTCCTGACATACCGTCTAATCTGAAACGAGATCCTGAACCCATATATAATCATGAAAATTACTGCCATCTTCTACGATATAGACTTCAAAAATCGTATTCCATAGCCCGACGCAACCTCTTAGCAAGCAAACATAGGTCGAAAAACTATTTTGACAGAACAATAAGACCTCATTCATTTCATGTAGGGGATAAAGTACTCGTCAAAAGCGAAAATCGAAAAGGAAAATTATCACCGATATGGAGAGGGCCTTATCCAGTAATAAGTATAAAAGGACCCGTAAACACAGCCATCAAATTTGGTAGAAAAGAAATTGTGATCCATAACAATCGATTAAAGCCTTACTACGAATAATGCAAAATAAAACTAACTCTAAACGCATTTTCCCACCGTTAAGTATTACTTTCTGACTTCTCCTTTTTCATCTCCCTACAGTACATTATGGAGCTGATGATTATTTTCTTAATAATTATGCTTCCCGTTGGTCAACCTTTCGCGCAACCATACACGGTAAATACTCTCAATAACACAGGCGTGGTATTCGAGGGCCTAGGCGACTTATGGGTGTACCACAATACATGGACCGTTTTCACAGAAATAGACTTATCCGAATTGAGCAACCAAACACAGCTGGCCGAACATGCGGAACACCTTGTCAGTCAGCTCTGTAATACCAAAAATAGCACGGATTATTGCAAACTGCAACAACGGCACATTCATGCAGCAATGGAAACGATTAAAAGTCGTACCAAAATAATCCACGAGCTACTCCCGAAATCCAGGCACCCGAGGTCTCTTTTCAACGGCATAGGAAACGTTTTCCATTACCTTTTTGGCACGATGGATAACGAAAATGAAGAGGAAATCTACAGCAAACTAGATCAACTACAAAGCGACGAACAAAAACTAGTTGAATTAAACAAACAACAAATTTCCATAGTTAGCACCACCCTTAAACAAATTCAAACACCTTTAAGAACCCTAATGGACCGACAACAACAAATTGGCCTCAAAATAAACGAGGTCATAAACCTGACTGACGATTTCGTTAAAATTCAGTTGAGGCAGGAAATAGTAACAAGTATCCTTCTACAAGTCCTCGAGATTGAAACACGCCAAAGTACTCTACTTGACATCATACTAGCCTCCAGAAACAATGAAATACATCCATTATTAATTTCCCCAAATTCTTTCTCAAATATTTATAAAAGGTCGAACCCAATTTGTGCAGACAAATGCATGTCAATGGTATACCAAACAGCAGAAGTTAAGTCACATCTCTTACAGGAAAAACTAGTGGTTAAAATTATCCTACCTATTTTTGCACTACCCAAGATGCAATTTTTTAAAATTCTTTGTTTCCCGATACACCTTTCAGCGGGACATTCTTTAGTACCCGATATAAAGTATTCCCATATAGCTACGCAAATAGAATCCCAAGAGTTTCTCCTAATTAAGGGTGAAGAAATCAAATCTTTTATCACAATTACCCGTGGGTTGAACGTTACCACTTATGTGGGAAAACTAGAGATTCCCATAACACGAGCAATAGCCACAAACGAATGCATCGTTAAAATATTCTTTAATCCCCTTAATGACAGCACCCAATGCCATTATCGAGTACAATACCCTTCGCAAGATACACTAATCAAAATGACTAGGCCAAATACTTGGTTGTACTCAGTTACCAACCCTACCATACTCCACATAGTCTGCTCGAAGGTATTATCAACCCCAAAACTGACAGGACAAGGCATCCTAACAATAAACGAACCATGTGAAGTGCAAGTTCTCGATAAAACAATCCATTATCAAGGTAATTCAAGTCCCACTTTGTTAATTGTACAACCACAATATTTCCCCCCTGCTAGTGAAGAATTTTCCAGCTTAAACCTTACTTCCCTTCTCCCCTCTGCTACAAATTTGAATCGAACGCGATTAATAATAGGTTCAGATACAAATAAAATAATTCACAAAAGCACTCAATCCCTGGAGGAAATACAAGATAAATTGAAGCAACTAAAAGAGACTACCAAAGCTACTAATCACCGCACCCTATCCATAACTTCCCTCTCAATTTCCAGTCTACTAATAATAGGACTAATACTAGCTATAGTGTTTAAAACTATACCCATCATATTAAGAAACTGGCAGAGTAAAAAAAGCACTCCTTTAAGGGACATAGAAATGCAGATTATAGAGCCCGCTACAGAGCCCCCAAAGGTTAATGAACCTTCATGTAGTGAAACCCCCAGGAAACCGTTAACTCGATCACTTACACTACCAAAATCCGTTCAGCTAGTATAAAAATATAGGTAATTAAAAAAAAAAAAAAAAAAAAAAACATTATACTATTACACTAAAAATTAATGCTTAATAAAAATAAAAAATATATTTAAGAAATGTAACATTATATATTAATAAACATAAAATAAATATTAGATTTAACTACATACATAGTACACACTATCAAACAAACAAAATCATTAGATTTTTAAATTTTTAAATCCAGTTTCAATAAACTACCCGTATATGTCATAAACATACATACCTAATGATGTAAAATAGGTTTCGATAATAAAAATAAAAATAAATGAACACAGATTCCTATTATAAAAACAAAATGTTGTTGCCAAAATAATTACATGTATGTATCTATGCACAACTAATTATGTAATCAAAAAAAAAAAAAAAACATATGTAAACATAAACCTTAAATATATAACTATTAGTAATTATTATATCATAAATTGCTATACGTTAAAACATAAAATACGTAATGATAAAAAAAAAATTAAAAAAAAAAAACACGTTGTAAATTATTGCTCTGATCTGCCTTCAAATTTGTACCGGGTATTCCAATTCTATTACATACTAGTTTCTGAGTATTATTCCTCTTCAAAGAATAATCCTCTTTTATTAAGAGGGAAGGATTTGTTGCATTCGCAAATATGCCTCTCCTATATCCTAATTACCTAATCTTACATTCATACACTTCTTCTCACATCGCATATTTCTTCCCACGAATTAATAATTTTATATCGTGTCTTATTCGCATATCTCACTTATCTATCTTATATTTGTCTACCTTTTATCTATACTAATTCAAATTACATGAACTGGTCACTGCCAGCATACGCAAATCGTATTTCGCATTCTTACTCTTCTTCCCACGAATTAATAATTTTATATCGTGTCTTATTCGCATATCTCACTTATCTATCTTATATTTGTCTACCTTTTATCTATACTAATTCAAATTACCTGAGTGAACTGGTCACTGCCAACGTTCTCAAAGGTATCACCTATCACCTTCAGTGTACTGTCACAAAATTTTGATGTTCGGAGGCAGAGCAGACAATTAAAAATTAGGAGTTGAAAAAGTAACGCGCCGGAGTAAGGGTCTCTGATTTATACCGTATAAGAATAAAATAATATTGCAATTTTATTTCTAATTATTTTGCAATAAAATCCACTTTGTGATCAACTAAAAGTTCAGTCTAATTATTTTGGTGTTAATCTTCTTCCTATCGCTATACAATACAAAATAAACAAGTTTCAAATTAAACTCCCAACCCAAGTGTGTAGTTTAAAAATCCGAAAGACAAAACACATCGAAGGGAAGTTAATAGTGTCGTGCACAACAACTGTGTCTTACTCCAATATCCTGTTCCGCAAATGTGCTCTAATTGCGTATGTTGGATTATATCAGTCTTAGTGTTTGGATTATCCATACCGCGGTAAAACCAGAACAAAGGTCTTTCGTCTTGTCTTGAAAAACTCATAGTCATGGGATAGTTGGAATTGCACTTAGATTTCAATTCGGTTAGCGGATGCTTGTTCATCATTGTTAATGTTAAGGAGTTCATACTGTCTGCCAGCGGAAACTTGGATATCATTTAAGTGATCTTTTATAATTTTCAGCAACGACTTAATTCATGTCTGAAGGCTTCATTTCAGATTTAGTGTTCTGTTTGTTAAAAAAAAAAAAAAATTAAATAAATATTTTTCGCAATATTTGCTCGATCATACCTACAGATCATCAGAGACTGTACTTTTGGCAGCGCTAAAACTAGTTTAATGCGCTTCCATTTGGCGGGATAGCTCTTCTTGAGGGGTTGTAGGAAGCACAGCCTTCAAATGTTCTGGCCATCTCTTGCGATCGTAGAATCTCAAAGTCAATTTTCCTAGGCTCTTTTCACATTTATTCGGTTCTATTCCGTACGAACAATATTCTGTTCTTTGTCATGAACCTCATTGGCTCAGTCATATATGTATAAGAGGTTTTATACAAATTTAATATGCACTGCCCACTACTCTTCAGTTTTATCCCATAGTACTAGTAGCCATTGCACTAATAAACATCGGGAAATGCCAGCAACTTTCAGTATTATTTTTTAAATGCCCAATAATTTCTGGAAGGTATATGCTACAGAATATTAACATTTTATATATTGAATTATAATAAATTGAATAATCTGTTTCTTCTCATCCTTAAAAAAAAATCTCTCATCCACAATTAACTGAAAAATCAAAGCCCCATCTTGAACGGCTGCTTAATGGTCCTGTCTTTAGTTTTATATCCTTTTTTTATTTCAATATAATATGTATCTCCCCTCAAAGAGCACAAAAACCCATCGGCAGGGAGTTGTCCCCCTTGCTAAAAAAAATATCATTAACAACCAACCCAATATTTTCACCGGGTTACCTCTCCCTAATTGACTTGGCAGAATTTCTTCTGCAAAATTTCTCTCAAAGAAACCCCCTTGGCTCCAATACCAATAACCAAATATTGATATTCTCCTAATTAAGAACTTTTCGCTTTTTACCAACCATCTTGGGGAGAAAAATCCCTTAATCCACCAATCAAGTGTTTCGGTACAATCTCCCGCCAGGTATTTCGTATTCGTCTTTCCTGCAATTATTTCCATCTCACTCAAGGACTTTATTCGGCGTACTTTGCGTGAGAAAATAAAAACATTCACCACCAGGCGTACTCAACTGAAGGCTGCCTTCCAAAAGTAAGCAAATATGGCAACTTTAATACCTTAATCCATGAAAAAAGACTTTCTTTCTTCCTTAATTTATGCCTATTAACGGTAGCTTCCATCCGCCCACCATACCACCATTATCGACCGCAGACATGCTTCAAAAATATTCCCAAAAATGTTATTTACAAGCATCTGCCACACCGACGACGGGTAAATTGTGAACGAATATCCTTGCTTGGCTGTATTTAATTGCCATGATGTATTCAATAAAAGATTGCGAAAGTATGTTTGGGCCTCCTTTGCCATTTGTTTCAAGAAAAGTCTGCCGGCTAAGTATTGAAATTAACGTTTGTTGGTCACAGAGCAATGTTAAAAATAAGGATGTAAGGAATTGAGAATGAAGAAAAGGAAACACACAAAACACTCTACGGTCTTAAGGATATACACAATTTAAATAGCACTTTTCAATGTAAGTACGCATTATGTACTTAAATTTTATAAGAGGGCTCCTATAAATCTTTGCAAAAAAGAAACTGGCAGTGTTATCCTTCGGAAGGTATTATTCGTTTAAAATTAAATATAATGCGTGTAGAAGGATGTGCCGATGGCAGTAGGAGAGGCGCTAAAGTGTAATGTTCTCAGCCAAAGTGTTCTTCTTGGAAAGGAGCTACATTAGGTAACCAAATCTTTTACCACGTTCAGAACATTTGGGCTTGCTTTACGAGTTTTCAAGACAATTCGGGTATGGCGTCAATAATCCGGTTTATTTCCTACTAAGGACTTGTTCAGTGCACTGAAGATGTTCTCTTATTGTTTATGATCATCATATTTTTGTGTCTCTTTAACTAGATCATTGGTAGGGGTTTTAGCTATGGCGAATGAAAAAGGCTGGTTTTTAAGTATAAGCACGGTAGTAGATGTATGAATAACACCTCTAGCTACGCCTTAAAAGTGACGTACAAAAAATAGCCTCAATAAAAAATAAAATTAAATTAAAAAAACCACTCGAATAAACATTATCGATAACACTTTAAAAACGATCGGAAAACTTTTGCAAAGATCTTAGAATGTCATAAATAACGTCTCAACACTCTCAAAAAAAAAAACACTCTAAAAACGATCTAAAAAATGAATACAAAAGTGTCAAGAGAAATACAGCGATATACGCTAAAAAGTCGACCAAGAAACATCTTGAATAATTGTTCGAAATTCGATCAGAAAACACTAAATAAAACGGCCCAAAAATCCTTTCAAATACCACGAAAAGCGCTCAAATAAAACGCCTAAAAACGTCTTAAATATGTTAAAAATCGCCCATGATAAATACTCTAAAAAAATTCCCAAAAACAAAACTAGCAGAAAAACTTGATTTGTAATTGAGTCGATACAGAGTTTTTTTTGTAGTCCTGTCACCTTTCTAATTAGTTCACACCATTTCGATGATATTTATGTTCTCTTCCATCGACGGAACAGAGCTTCTAACAACTTCAAAGCTATATGAATTTGTTTTCTATTCCTGTAAAATTCTAAAATAATCTAAAATTTTGGATTTCCCAGATATGTCTGGTCCTACTCGCATAGCTAGTGCCGATAAGCCGGATACGTTGTGAGTGAGAGTTTATGTTTCGGGTGCGTCATTGCAACTGTGACAGCCATAGAAAACTATGCATGCTTGATTTACCCTTTGTTCGATGTTGAGTGTCCAGTTGAGTTTGAGATGATCCAAGATCACTTCACTGAAGATCAGAAGTTGAACATTTCCAATGATTTTGCCAGTATATTTACAGGGAACTTCATCTTAGTAATCTCAAGTAATGGAACACTTAACATATTTTTGGTATTACGGCAGTGAAAGAATTGTCGAAATTGTAGTCCAGTTTCATGATTGCTTCATTAGATTTAAGACTCTGTTTTGGAAAATCGTATATTTTTTGTATTCTTAAAAATTGCGAAAAATTACAAGATTTTGCAAAAACATTTAATTTTGGTAAAATCGATTTCCAATACCCTAAAATATTATTTTGTCATCCTTAAAATCACGGTAATTCACTAAGTTTAACTTAACGTAGAAATTAAGCACTGTTTGTGATAGGCTCCATGGAACCTATGGACGGTTAAGTGTAATTCAGGAGAATCTATGAGAATTTATTAAGTCCACTTCTAGGTTCGCTCCTTTCTTAGGGAATCGTCTTAAGCCCGAACCATTCTTCTGACGCATGAGGTGTTGCAGCATGCCTGTTAATATCATTCACTTAACTATAGTCTACATATTAAAATCGATATTCCCTGACGATACTTTTATCAGGTAACATTTTTCTTAATCGATATTTTTTTTGTCCGTATTTCGTTGATCGATTTTCTTTAAAGGGTATTTTAAAAAGCGGTTAATCGTACCCAACTCGCCATTCTGCTGTGACAACACACCACACCACACGTTACAAGTCTCAAGTCTGGTCCTGCCAGGTACTTAAATCTGTGAGAATCAAGAAAATGTTCCTTCTCCGTGATTCTCATGAATTCGCGAACCTTATTAATTTTTTTGGTATATTTTTCTCTTAAAATACACAAAATTCTTGAAAGTACTGAAAGACAATATCTCGAAAATACCTGGATATGATCGGCGATTTTTAACACCAATCATTTTCAGGTATTTTCGAGGTTCTGTATTTCGACATTTGTGTTTTCGAGATTTAATGGTTTCGAGACTTTTTTTCGACATTTTGTTTTCGAAATTTTGAGTTCGATATTTTGAGATTCGGTTAAAACTGGCCAACCCGCAAATAATTTGTTAAAATTGGATCTTGTCGCAAGGAAGTTATATAGGGCCTCTACTCTTTCTTCATTTCATCAACCTTCCTGCCTTCTTTCGCATCAAGCTCAAAAGATTTCAATGATCAGTACTCTCTTAACAATCTCTATGATGCCTGGATTATTTGGAATACTGCTCTATAGTCTGGAATCATCTTTACCAAAGTCCTCTTACATACAACTGTCAAATTGAGTCAAAATTCGGAAAAAAATACAAAATTTCGAAGTGTTACTACTTGCGTAAGAAATTGCATTACGATTTGTCAAAGTATACTGAAACTTATAGGACTATATCGTATAAGTAGGACAGTCTGAAATTAAATAAAAATTATTTCAGTCTGAAAACACTCAAAGCATTAAAAAACTCACTTTCAAAATAAAAAATTGTAATTAAAAGAAACTATCTTATCATTCCAAGACTATCATCAATTGGAGGGTATCGCCAGATAGCACTTTGTCAGATCACAGATACATCGAATTTCAAATCTACTGTGAAGTTTCACCTTCGCAAGAGAGGAGAAATCCGAGAAAAACGAATTGGGCACGGTTTAAGGAGGAACTTGGCAATTCTGTTAAAGCTCCACTTAAATTAAGGTTAATACAAGGGGTAGAGAGGTCTGCTCAGGATCTGAACAGCGTCCTTATCCGTTGTTTTGAACAAGCGTGTCCGGTTACAAAAAACTCCTGCAGAAAACCGGTACCTTGGTGGAATACCGAACTGCAGCGTTTTCGCAGAGAAACCAGGAAGCTCCTAAATCGGTCTTTAAAAACCAACTTAGAAGAAGACTGGAATCTGTATCGATCGAAGCAAAAAGAATTTAAGAGACTGATTCGTAAATCGAAAAATGACTCTTATAGGAAATTTTGTGAGGAGGTCGAATCACTAAGTGCAACCAGTAGACTTGTTAAAGTCCTCAAAAGGGACAGACCAAGTAAACTGGAATCGCTCCAAAAATCTGATGGCACCTACACTGAGACAAAGGCGGAGACTTTCAGTCTTCTGTTGGAGACTCATTTCCCGGGAAATCAGATCACTACGCGCTCTTCAGTGGTACCGGAAACGGTGGCCACCACGGAACGGACAAACACCACGCGGCGTAGCTGGTATATTGCATCCAGAGTGGTGACGGATGACGCTATCAAATATGCAATTGCATCGTTTGAGAGTTTCAAGGCACCTGGTCCGGATGGAATTTACCCGGCTATGCTGAAACAAGGTTTTAGTCAGCTGATGCCGACGTTGAAAAGAATTTTCACCGCTAGCTTGGCCTTGGCCTACATACCTTCTCTTTGGCGTATGGTTAAAGTCGTGTTCATACCAAAAATCGGTAAGACTGACTACACTCTCGCCAAAAGTTTCAGACCCATAAGTCTGTCTTCCTTCCTGCTGAAAAGTTTGGAAAGACTGGTTGAGCTGCACGTGCGCAATGTTGCTCTTCGATCGCATCCTCTTTCTGAGATGCAACATGCTTATCAGCGCGGAAAATCCTGTGAAACTGCGCTTCAGAACCTTGTTGGTAGGATCGAAAGCGCTCTTGATCGGAAGGAGTACGCGTTGGGTATTTTCGTCGATATTGAGGGTGCTTTTGATAATGCGACTTTTGACAGCATGTGTAACGCAGCTAGACATCACGGTATAGATGAAACATTGGTGTTGTGGATTAAAGCAATGCTAATGTACAGGACGTTGATTGCCGAGGCGGATTGTGGCAAATGCGTCATGACAGGGGTAAACAGGGGCTGCCCACAAGGTGGTGTTCTGTCTCCCCTTTTATGGTGTATGGTAGTAGACTCTCTGCTAACGTTACTCAATCTTCCTGGAACCTACACACAAGCCTACGCGGACGATGTCGCCGTTCTGTCTGTCGGCTCGAACCTAAGGACTGTCTGCTCTCAGGCGCAGAGATCCTTGGGCTTGATCGATGATTGGTGCACAAGAAATGGGCTTTCAGTGAATCCTCTTAAAACTACGGTTGTTCTCTTCACGAGGAGGAGGAACTTCACTGGTCTGACTCAACTTGTGCTAAAAGGTGTCACTATCCCGATCTCTGACGAAGTCAAATATCTTGGAGTAATCCTCGATAGAAAACTTCTTTGGTCCAAGCATGTTGAATCGAAAACCGATAAAGCGCTGTCGACTTTCTGGCAGTGCAAAGGCGCTTTTGGTAAGACATGGGGCTTATCTCCGAAAAGGGTCCTTTGGATCTATACGGCAATGGTAAGACCACTTCTCTCATATGCATCGGTTGTGTGGTGGAACAGGCTTTCGCGGAAACGTGTTACTGCCTCTTTCGCCAAACTCCAAAGAACAGTTTGCCTTGGCTGCACAGGGGCCTTCCCCAGCACCCCGGGTTCTGCTCTAGATGCTATGATGAATCTCCCCCCCCTTGATATTTTTATCATGGGGTGTACACTGAAAACCATCTCCCGTTTAAAGAGAGGTGGCTTTTGGTACCACGCGCATTGGAATTTTGATGAACTTGTGCGAGAATTATCCTTTGACCCCTGTCTTATGGATATGCCGTCTGATGCAATGACACCAGAAATCCTACTGCGACAAAACTACCACGTCAACTTTCCTCAGGCAACGGAATGGCTTCGGCCGGACTCTGAGCCAGGGAAAGAATGCCATCGTGTATTCACGGATGGCTCTAAAACCGGACAGGGGTCTGGTTCTGGAGTCTTCGTGGAATGCGAGAACATTAGACTACACTACCCTTTAGGTAACCACGCGACTGTCTTCCAGGCGGAGATTTTCGCTATCCTTATGGCTATGCGCTATATTGTGACAAACAGGTGGAGGGCTAAAAGTATATGCGTTTGCAGTGACAGCCAGGCTGCACTAAAAGCGCTGCTTAACCCTCTCACCTCGTCCAAGCTAGTGCTCGAACTCAAGCTTGCTTTGAACTTGGTCGGTAGGCTAAACACGGTCAAACTTGTTTGGGTCCCAGGTCACACTGGTATCCAGGGAAATGAGATCGCTGATGGGCTTGCCAGGCTGGGTTCAGAAGAAGCTCTTTCAGGACCTGAACCCGCGCTGGGTCTGCCTGCATCTGTGGTTGGGTCATCCATCGATATTTGGGTTTCTCGCAAACACGAGCGTCGGTGGCGTGATTGTGCTGGGTGCAGACAGGCCAAGCGACTGCTTCCGGACATCTGCAAAAGGTCCGCGTCCTTTCTTCTGTCTCTCAGGAGAATCGACTGTAGACTGCTTGTGGGCGTCCTTTCGGGCCACCAAGCTTTCGCCAAACACTTAAATGTATTGGGCTTGAGCGACACCACCATCTGTCCTGCTTGTGGAGAGGACGATGATACGGCGGAACACTTCCTCTGTAGTTGTCCTGCCTTTGCTCGCATCAGGTGGCGGATTTTTGGGGCTGACGTGGTGAGTGCTGAACATCTAAGCTCTTCATCACTGAAGCTCCTTCTTATCTTTCTTCGAAAGACGGGAAAACTAAGTACAGCAATGTAAGGTGTCTGTTTGGCAGTACAATGGACCAGTAGTTGTGTCTGAGTGCTCCATCGGATAGTAACAACCTCCGACAAAAAAAAAAAAAAAAAAAAAAAAAAAAAAAACTATCTTATCCATATCTGCTCACGTTCAGACTTAACCTGATTCTTATTCTTATGAATTTTATATTTTAAAGTGCTATAAGAGTAACACTTATGTATCATATTCTTATATGATTTCCCCATCGCGATAAGATGAACGCTTCCGATTGGAATTTTGTACTCCATAAGATAATTTATTTTTAATTAATCGTTGCAACTATTGCATACTAATGAGGCAAACATTTTAAGTCATAAAGGTAACAAATTACTGTAGTGCCTACTACAGTACGTCATTGGAGAACAAAAATGATCTACCTTCTTAAATTTAATACAAGTTTTCTTTGGCGTATCATCTGAATTATCTTGAAAATATTTATGGGCCAAGGCCTTTTCAAAATGTTGAATGAAAGTGTAATTCTTTCGAACTTCGAGTATCGGATTACTATACTTTCCGGCTTCTTATTGTTTTTAAGTGAAATGAAAATTTTGATGCTAAGGTATCTTTGTTCAACTACCCAACTTTCGATTGAAAAAACAAAAACAAAAAAAAAAAAAAAAAATTGTAAATAACAACAAATCGTGAAACTTTTTTAATCTGTATCTGACTCAACTTGTTTTGAATTCTACCCAAACCCACACACAAATTTTAATTTGTAAGTTTTTTTTTATTTTATTTCCAGGACAAAGAAAATCAAATGCCTTCCTAGATGTTCCATCTATGAATATGTACCATTTACAAGTGAGTGATGGAGAGGATGAGGATCTAGATAGACTTCGCACATTTAGCTCATCAAAAGGAGGTGAGTGGCACTTTATTTCTATAAAAATTAAGTCGTTTGAAACTGAGGCGTCTTTAAAGTATTCTCTGCTCTAAGAGGGAGTCCATCATCTAAATTTGTGCGCTTATTTTTTTTTAAACACGTGCCAATATAAATAGTCTAATTTATCACCACCTGACAAAATCAATTTCGCTGAGATAAAACTATATTTTTATTTTCGTAGTCAGTGCGATGATCTTTCAATTAAGTGGCATTTAAATTGTATACAAAGAAAATATACGTTTGACCTTCAGACGAAGAAAAAGCCCTCCCGAATCTGTTTACTATGAAATTGATAGTTTTGGCCCAAATTTATAGTTTCATCATGATGTGTTTGCTGACCCTGTTGCTATGGGGATTATCCTGAGCCATATTTCTTAAATAGATTTCGTAAATCGCACCGCATTTAGTTTGGGAAAGGAAACGAACTTTCCATTGAATACCATTTACGAGTACGAGATAGACCCAAATGAAAGAAAATTGTATTTACGGGATGAAGGATATCACTGAGTACGGTTGAATGCAGTCCCCAAAATAGAAGATATACTTGTATTTCTTAAGTACCTGCCATATCCTTTCTTTCGTGTCTTATGAATATAAGAGTACGAATATCTTATGGAATAAATGAAGGTAAAAGGGACGGTTATCCGGAAACATCATACATAATATTTACTAAAGGGATCGACTTAAGGATATGAATAGAGAGTGTGATAGCAAAAAGTCCTGATGAGGGAATAGACAAGCCTGCTGATGACATGTGTGTGTGTGAGAATGTATCTTCTGTATTGACAGATGCTTTATAGTTGTTTTCTTGAAGCAATATTTTGAGATATAAGAATTTGGGTATTTTGTTATACGAAAGTGATGAGCGTTTGGGGTCTGGGAATATTGTGAAATTTAATGGGCTTGCTTGTGTTTTTTTGTAATACGATGGATCATTTTTAATAAATCATTCTTATAAACAGTATGAAGTGCCTTGAAGTCATTTTTAAGGGGATTAAAAACTCTGAAAACAACTAAATAAAATTTTAATCAAAATATGAAAGGGTATCGGTCGATAAGGTTAAATTTTGTTTTAGAAATTTGCTTATACATAAATTAAATTATTTTCATATAAAAAATATAATTTAAGTATTTCTTTGAAAATGGTACCTACCTCATTTTTGTCCTTTTCCTGCCTGTATAACGTAATACGTATAATAAAAGGGGGTTATTTATATGTCTGGAATGAAATTTTTTTGAAATGTTACTAAAGTCTTCGAAAAGGCTATAAGGCTATGCCGGTCATTACCACGCCAAATTTTTGGGGCATTTTTTTACTATCCGGTTTTTTTTTCTAATTTTACTGCCATAAATTAAAACAGACAAAAAGTATATTTCAGGGAGCCAACACTTCCTTCGCTTTTTTTCGAAAATTCTTATTCATGGTCCGATCGGCTCAATTCACACCATATAATACTTAAATAAAAAAGAAAGTCTTTGACAAATGTTGGACGCGATACATGTATGTAGTTATCTTTATTTATATAATCCTTCTGTACGTGTTTGTAACGGAACTCCTCCTAAACGGCTGGACCGATTTTAATGAAATTTTGTGTGTGTATTTGAATGGGACTAAGGATAGTTTAGATTCACAATTGGACCCGGTAGGTCAAACAATAGAAAAAATTAAAAAGCAAGAATAAGCTCATGAATAAAATTTCAAATAATATACACTCAAAAAAAAAAAAAAAAAAAAATTAATAATAAATAAAATTTCAAATAGTACACTCAAAAAAAAAAAAAAAAAAAACATAAATAAAATTTCAAATAATTAAACGGCCGCAGAACAATTGACGGACAACGTTTGCCGGGCCCGCTAGTATCTGTATATATAATTTTCATATCAATAATATTAAATAAAAAAGCCTACTGCTACTGTCCACGTAGCTGTGCTTCATACGCACGCTTTCGTCATTTGCAGCTTAAAAAAAAAACGGAGCGGCAAAGAGTCGCATGCCTTAAATATAACTTTTTTCAACGTTGTAATGGCGACATATGAGAAGAGCTCTAAAACCAAATCTCAAAATTAGACTATATCTTGACATATGCATTGTCCTGATAGACAAGAAGCAATAGATGCAATTCCTGGACACGAGCAAGGCCGGTTCGGTCTCGGTATTAAATAGTATGTCTCTTCCATTCGTTCCAAAAATAAAACTCATTCACTGGTATTGATTGCCAGCAGCATTCCGCCCCTTCAGCAATTCATCCTCAATACTCGTCCTGTTAGGAATGCCCATCAGTTTGCCAACCCTTCTAACTTCGGTCGTACTTTGAAATATAGAGATTTTTTCATAAGCCGTTGGACCTCTTAGCGATGAGTTTCAAGTTCGATTCCCGAAAAAAATGTATCTTAAGGTCTATTGTCCTGAGAAAGCTTCTCAATCTGTCCTTTGGACTCGCCATACAAACTTAGATATTTTTCTGCATTTTTGAATTGTGCGTGTGAGTTGGTTTTGCAGGGATCATGACGTAATCTCGATTGACAAAAATCTCGAAGGCTAAAAATCTCGAAAATTTTTTTTTTTTAATCTCGAAAGCAAAAATCTCGAATGTACAAAAATCTCGAATGTACAAAAATCTCGAAAGACTATATCTCGAAAAAATCTCGAAAATAAAAAGTAAATTCGAGATTTTTTTTTTGCACCCATCCCATAGTAAACCCAAGCAGGGGCGTTGCAGGGGGGCAGCATGCCCCCCCATACGCATCTCACTTTTTAACACCATTTTTAATATTAATTCGAGATTTTTTTTCTTTTTTCTTTCTAGATTTTTTTTTCGAGATTTTTTAAATTCGAGATTTTTTTTTTCGAGATTTTTTTTTTCGAGATATCGTAGTAAACCCGGTTTTGGACGTTCGGAAACCGGGTAATGAAGGTGCCTGTCCATTTGAGAGTAAAAATGCTGCGAGAAGCTCTCAAGCAACTCTCGAGAGCAAACTCGAGAGTTGCTTGAGTGCAAGTGCACATACTCTTGAGAGTAGTTCGCGGAGAGTTAACTTTTTACTCTTGAGGTTCGAGCCTTTTGAAAGTCACTCGAAAGTGGACACATGTTTCGATCAGTATCGAAGATTAGCTCGGAAAAATCCAACATTGTTCGTATTTTGCCAGTAGCTGTTGAGAGTTGACATGGTACCTTATGACACAATATTTTTGGCCGATCTGTGATAGTCTCAAATCGCACAAAATTTTAGACGAGGTGTCATATTTCTGATTTGGGCGATTGGACACAGTCCCAATAAAATTATTTGCAGTAAAGGCTTTATTTGAAATAAGGTAAGATACTGTCATAATTATATACTGGTCAGGAATGTTAAATTTGGAATATTCTTCATGTCCTGAGTAATTCAGTCTGTCTTGATTGCTTGCAGTCTTGCACTGAACAACGAAGTTGGAATTGTCTTCACTCCATTGATATCAGGCAGTATTTCAATCCCAAAGTGAACGGTGCTATAATCCGTTTATGGAATACCAATATAACAAATAATGTGAGGCTTAAACCCGCAACAATGGACGCTATTGAAAAGTATTTCATATTTATTTTGTTGACTTCTACTTCCATAAAGTGGTTAAGTTTATCTATGGCTGAGTATCGTATTTTAGAAGGCTGTGATATCTGAAGGGTATTTTTTATTCCCAAAAAGGTACTGCCTACACATTTCAGATTTTATTAAAACAGAAATATCTCCCACAAAAAAAACATAAAAAGCGGCCATAAAAAGCTGCATAATGGAAACAGAAGTACATAGTACACATGGTAGTACATACTCACCTAACTTGCTGTAGTTGGAAACATTTTTCATGTATACTCTGCCCACGTATTGCATAATTCCAACTCGCATAAAAAATAAGTGTAATACAAATCTACATAAACCTATACACTTATGAATAAATCCGTTGTCGGGATTTATATCCTTTTTGTCGATTTTATCTCCCTCTCTACTCATCTTTTTATGTCTGGTTATATCTGCAAACTGTTTATCGAAACTTATTTTATCTTTAAACATAAATTTTACCACTTAAATAAAAAATATGCACATTTTCAATATCACATTACAAATCGCCAACCAATAATCATCCACCAAGGTGTGTTTACAAAGATAACAAACAATTATTTTTCATTTAAACAATGCTCATATGTTTAAAATAGATTTTTCTCGCAAACATTAAAAATAATTTACAAACCCAATATTAAAAGCCACAAACACAGACCAACTGGCCAGCCGCGAAATGCCTTTTAATACAAAACGAATTAATTGAAAGCGTTAACAATTTTTATAGTCTTATCAACTGCAGCCCACCCTTCCCCGGGTCTGTGATTGAATTTAAAAAAAAAAACAGACCAGCATAAAATTAATAAAAATCCTCTTGATGCAATGGAAAAAAAAATTGTGGTTACGCCAACCAAACACAAACAAAAAATTACTGTTTATTGATATCAACCACGCGCGTGGATTTAATATATATTTTTTGAGGGGGGCGGGGGGGGGGGGGGTTTAAGAAAACATGCCTTTTCACACTTCAAAGCCCCGATGAGCCCCCAAACGAAATAAATAAATACACGGGAATACTCGCAGTTGGATTTTTCATTTTGATTTTCACTTTTAAGGCGACACCATAATGTATAGTCGTCACCACCCTTTACCGCCCACACAATTTCCAAGAAAAATATATCCTTCTGATGTGAATGTGTCAGAGTATACGGTTGGCTGATGTGAGGTTCAATAATAACAAGGAATCGCCCAACAAAAAAAAAAACAGAAAGGAGGTAAATTAGTAGGACCTTTGAAAACTCTTCTCATAAAAAGAACGAAGACGAATTAGGAAAGAATAGAAACTCGCCGGAGTGGAAACTCATTGGTTCGCAGGATGTGTCTTAGGGGAGGAAGATGGCAGTTTCAATTTGGTTTCTTTTTCAAATCTTACCCTAAAATTAGGCTCCGGGAAATTTTTCCTTTTCTCTGGTATGGGTATCCCTCCCTATTGAGGAAATACTTTCAATTGTTATGCAAGTCCTTTTGTCAAGTGAACTTGTTGTTACAATCTATATGGAATGCTTTGTGTTACTCCGCAATTGATGGCTTCTTTTGGACCGGTTACCTTGCCTGACTTCCCGGTACACTTAAAGCAACTCAGTGCTCTTGCTCTGACGGAATACAAGGAAATTGAATGTAAAATCAGTTATTCTATCGATCTGAAAGGAATGTTGTGTTATATTTGACAACGAGACGCACGTTTCAATGTTTCCAATGGATTTGGTTTGGCAGAACAGGGGATAAGCGGATTTGTTCCTGAGTGTGGATCGATAGCCATTTGTTGCATTTATTCCATTGAATAGTTGATTTAAGGCATCACTACTCGGTAAAGGGGAATTGTCTTTTTTATATAAATTTTCCCTCGTCCTGGTATTTCTTCGACCTATAGATTTATGACAGAGACTATCCAAAAACAAGTGGAAGAATAATGAAAGCACTCATTCTGCAGGACATACTCTCATAATGCAGGTTTGTTGTACGATGTGGATTTATTTCTCTCTTATGACGTGCCAGTTGAAAGCAATAAAAAAAGGAAGTAATACAAAACGTGACCAATTGGTCACTATCACATTCACGTGTTGTTATTTAGCAACCTAACTATAATAGAAGTACATGGATACAGGATACCTTTATTATATAATTTTTCGCGCTTTTTTTTAGTGCGTAGTTTTCTTGAGAAAAGTGAACATTTAATGCTTCAACTGTTTCAAAGTTGTCTTATAGGACTGCTTGTTTTGTCAAGTGGAGTTGTTGCCATTTCGAGATATTTTAGTCTTATAGACGATAGCGAGGTATGCTGCTCTTAGATACGGCTATATAGATTTTTTCTAAACCAAATATCTAATGATTTCAGATAAATTGTGGCAATTGGCAAAGTATCCAATTTAATTTTAACTTAAAATTATTTTTTAGAGGAAATTTTGACGGATGATGTTAAGTTTTGTCAAAAACCTACTTCCCAATTTGTGAAGTATTTTTGATGTATTTGCATTAGATACACAATTTTGTTGAAAAATGGAATTTTGCTGATGAAATGTGATTTTTCTCTTTTTGACAACATACACGGAATAAAAGTTATGACAAATTTGATCGGAAAATGATTACTATATCTCATTTTAAAATGTATATAATATATCGACGATGTCAGGAAGTTTGTGGAAGAAAATTCTTCCCAGCAGCATATACCTATAGCATACATGCGCCGTCGATATATACCTTCTGACTATACACGTGTCGTTCAAACAGTCATTTGAATCGTTACAGTGAATTGCCTGTCAAAGGAGAGAGTGGAAGGTACATAGGTAGTGAGTGTCTGATTTTTATTTCGACACTGAATGGAGGTATTCCCATTTAGTGCTAACGTCAGCAATATAGATGCAGACTAAAATAGTAACCAAATTGAGAGGTATGGGCTCAAGAAAAATCTTTAGCGCCGTTTTGAATGTGTTTAAAAAAAACCTCATACAAGCAAATGGTTTGAGAAGCTTGTCATAGGGTATACTATTATGGACCTGTCATGCCAACTGATTATTAATTTTTTTTAGTCACGCATTTGGAAATGCCTGTTTTGAAAATCCCGGAATAAAAAAGACTGGAAATAGAAAATTGAAAATTGTTGAATTCAGAATGGTAATAATTTGGCTTAGTATTTTGCTAACTGGCTTCAGTTGCTCATTCCAAGTAAAGTCTCCTTTCAATTGTGCGGGTGGACCTAATTGCTTCTCC
Source organism: Cheilosia scutellata (assembly GCA_955612985.1). NCBI lineage: Eukaryota > Metazoa > Arthropoda > Insecta > Diptera > Syrphidae > Cheilosia > Cheilosia scutellata. The sequence continues at coordinate 62,646,736 of OY015314.1, forward strand.
TACTGTGCTGGTCCTCAGGGTTGTAATCGAAGATTTTTTGGTTGGTAGCGTTGGTGTACATTCGGTCTATACCTATGTCGTAGCCATATTAGAAAACTGATTTGCGCTTTTTGGATGATATCACTGTAAAGCTCGTATAGAAATCGAAAATAAATTTCATTCTTAAAAACCCGTCAATGCATATGGAACCAAACATCACTCGAATAATATTGCCTTCAAAACGACAATTAAACCTTCATCCATCTTTGCTATTATACATGCGCTATAGACCAGGATTGGAATGATATGTGGCTTCTGTACAGTATCCTTATTGTTTATTGACAAGAGCTCACTACTCAATTGGCTTTAAGCATACCTATGTCTAATTTTATTTCGAAAGTGAATAAGTTTCGATTTCTAATTGAGAAAGCCAACCAAGGTGTATCTTTTTAAATATCGTGAAAACGGTGGGCCAGCCTTTTGATAATGTACACAAAATTTGAAGAATAAGATGCCTCTTATGCTACACTTTGCTAGGGTAACAGTCTTCCTATGATGGTAACAATTATGAGCGTAGGTGTTGTGGCTAAGGGGTAAGTTTATAAAACTACTGAGTCAGAGTCCTAGGATCAAATTCCGGCAAAAGACAATATAACTGGCGACTGCTATAAGACGGTTTTACTTCAGTCGCTCAGATTCAGCCTACGTATAGATATGTTTTTTCCATTCGTCCTACATTGACCAATTATTATTTACGTCATCTGATCTGTCTTTTTTAAAAACTGCTAGAAAATTAACACTGTCCTTTCACTCATTAAAATTTTTTTAACTTCTGGAATTCAATTTCATTCGTTAAGCCAATCACACAAAAAACATAAACGTAAAAAAAGAGCCAAGTTTTCTTATATAGAACAACAAAAATTAGGTGCGTAACTAGTCTGCCACGAAAAGTAATAAGAATTTTGATCTTACGCATTTAGATGTACGCCAAGTTTAAGAAGGTTAAATGTTTAAAAATATTGGTAAGTTCACTGGTCTAATATATTGTATAATATAATGAAGTAACAAAAAACTTGCCAAGTAAACCTACCAATTTTTTTAACATTTAACCTTCTTAAACTAAGAACTAGTTACGCACCTAATTTTTGTTGTTCTATATAGGAGAACTTGGCTCTTTTTTCCAAAACAAATTCACAAAACGATCAAAAAGCAAAACAATTTTCTTTTTTTCTTTTAGGCTAGTGAAAAAATAACGATGAAACTTTTTTGAAATGCTTCTTAAGACTCGTAGAAGATTGTTGGCTATATCGTTAATTATCACGCCTACCTTTTGGAAGTAGTTCTGACCAAATTTTTATTTATTTTTTTACTTCACTATTTTGAACATGTCATATTTACTCAAAAAATGTTTAATCACTTACTTAAGGGAGTTTCTTAAAAACATATTTTAAACCACCATTCAGCTTTTTATTTTATTCAAGAGCAGTACTTTACGAGAGCTCTTTACTGTAATCTTCTCAAATATAAAACAGTTTGTTCTGTCTGATTGGTGGCCCACACACTACACAGCCCAAACGTTAAGAGGTAGGAAGCTGATATTTTTGAAACAAATTTACTTTCTTGGCCAAAGTAAGCACTTAGATGCAATTTGGGAAAATTCTAGGGTTTGTAAGGGAAAATCAGGTTCCAGGATTTTTATTTTTTTTATTATTTTTGTCATATCGGAACATATAACCACATCATTTCATTCCCGACCATATCCCCAATATTTTTTTTAAATGAAAAACGAAAAACCATTTCGAATTCTGTTGGCTGTGTTTCAATATTGACATTCGGGCAGGACAACGTTTGCGTGTCCGCTAGCCCTGCATAAACATACAAATTGTACTGGCATTCCAAAACGGTTTCGAATGCTTACGACCGACTTTTAGGACTTGCTAGAATTTATGTTTGTTTGAATGGATGGCTATAGTTAATTTTAAGAAAAGGAAATATCTCTCATTCACCATTTCGGAGAAGTCGTCTTATTCTATAATCTATTTAATTGGATACTAGACCTTGAAGGTAACTGGCACAGACTTTTGGCAGATACTCCTTTCTTGTTCATTTTTTCAACTGTCCTCGGATTAGAAGATGAACCTTAGATAGTTTGCGAACTTGCCTAATTTCCTTAAACCCATTTCCTGTACGGTGAGGTAGTTCAATTTGAATTGCCTTTCCTTTCCAATCTGATTCTAAAAAAGTTCACTAACTACGTCGTTCCTAATTTGAATGAACAATAAGGCTATTTTTGAACCATTCACAACATTTATTAATACCTCATTGGAAGCAAACAGTTATATTATCATATTTATTCATACGTAATAAATTCAATGCTCTCGAGCAATAATTTGACCATGCAAAACGTGCCGAAATGTAAACACCATCGACTTTGGACAGTCAAATCCTATGAAGATGTAAATTTTTCTAAGCTGATGTATAAATCAAAATTTTATTTGTGATTCTTGTGATTTATTGTTTCAGTTTCAGGTATTAAAATTCACCGAAAATAACACTAAGGCCAACAGCAGTTTTCTCCTCTGTAATTTTTGGAGTCTATAAATAACACTAGAACAATCATGAAATTGTTTATTCGAATGAAAAATAAGAAACAGTAACGCAATTTCACCATTTATGCAATTGAGTGCATTTAATTTAAATAAAAATTCCTTAAAAGTCTCTTACAATTTATTTAAGTGGATTAATTCGACAAGGCGACACTAATTAGCGTGCAACATTTGTTCGTTATTACTTTTATGTCTTGTAAGCTGTCAGCTTGAGGTTTTTGCATTTTAACAATGACAAGCTAATTAGTTTCTTCGTTTACAGTCATGGAAATGGACAGAAATATGAAATAGGGATTCGGTTGAGTATTATAGGCATTCGGGTTCAGGTGGACGTTCGTCCTTGAGAAGTTGAAACTCCATGTATAATTTTTTGGTTGAGTAAGACGACCGATTTATGCCAATCGGTTTGTCGTAGACGGTAGCCAATTATTTTATTTTTCGGGGTTCATTGGACTTGTAAGGCAATTTTTTTTTTTAATGCTCTCTGGAGATTTGTTATCCTCTTCAATATAAAACTGCGGTCAGATTATTGCTGGCAACAAAGACAGTACCTAAGACAGGAATGAAGATAATATATAATGGCAAATTGGCTGAGGCAAGAAACGTAGCAAATAAAAAAATTAATCTCATCAGCATTTTAATTAGCATTACCCTCTGGTTTTGGTACTTGGTAGCTACGAGCTAAGTAGTAGATTTGCAGTAATCGCCTTTGAGTCATTGCCAAAAGTTCCTCTCTTCGCTCTAAGGGGATTGTCAAAAAAAAATATTTTACGAAATATGTATCTAATTTTAGCAAGATGTAAAATTAATATGCAAATGTGACTAGAATCACTTTATGTCGAATTTCATTCCACTTCGTTCAGAATAAGTAGTTTGAAAATGGATAACATTATTTAGACCTCGCCCGCCTGTAAAATACGAATACAAGGGTCCATAACTCTCGATCTTCTTTCTAAATCATCACAGTTGGAAAACCCATGCGGATAGAGGAAAGATGTCGGACATGAGTCAACCATTTCATCCTGGGCTTCTACTCATACGACACGATTGGTTGATGAAACGGAGTCCATGTTTTAAAATACGACTTTTCCATGGACCACCCGGAGAAGTAGTTTTGTCGTTTGACATAGGAACTTCATTTTGGCAGATAGCATCCGCGATTTATTTATTTCGGTCAGCACAGTACCGAAATATTGAATTTAAGCCTAATATGTGTTCTGAATGCCGTCATAATGAAGGGACACCTAGCATTGACGAATCGTTACAATTGGCAGCTATAGGTTAGGTTAGGTTAGAGGGGCAGTTTGAAATATATGCAATTTTGTGATTACCCTTTTGTAGTACATGATAGGACTAGATCTTCCAAGCCGTCAAAGAACCGTGCTCCCATACAAAAGTAGCGGCGTTCTTGGAGGGCTGGGCAGTGACACATCAAATGTTCCACAGATTCTATTTCCTCTTCATCTCTACAACTTCTGCAGAAGTCATTTGTGAAGATAGCTAGTCTTTTGACCATGTTCCCAATGATGCAGTGTCCAGTTTTACCCCGACAAGCACTCGGATTTGGTTTCTATCAAAAGATGTTAGGATCTTTAACCTTTTAGTGTCAATTATAGGACAACCGGGAGTGTTGTTCAATCGTTCTTTAGCCAAGTTTAATGTGACATTGTCAATGAAGCCCTTAGCTGCGTTGAAAGTTGTTAATACTTGTCTATCAGCTAATAGTACGTCCATTTCAAAGCCGCATCTGGCCAGTTTATCTGCTGCCTTGTTCCCTTCTACACCAACAATCTGCAGCTTTGAGGTAGTAAGAGACTTTGTCTACCTCGGCTCTGCTATACACTCTGATAACAACATCTCAGTCTTGCATTTTGGGATACGAGCTTATAGGATACTAAGCCCAAAAATTAAATTTAACGACTGACCGTACATGTAACTTCTCTGATTTTAGTTTGTAAGCCTATACTGAGTAAAGCATTTGAAATTCAATCCCACAGAATTAAAGTAACAAGTTGGTAAAGCGGCTTTTTTTTGTATTACACCGGTGTCCTGTCAAAGGAAAAAAATGTCTGGTAAATTTGTTCCCAAGATTTGGAACTATCTGTGGAACTAATCGACTAATTTTAAAAATTTGTTTAACGTTGTAATGACGTTCTTCTATCGAAAAGTTGATATCGTAAAGCCTTACTCCAAAATTTCTCCATAAAAAGACAAGAGAAGAAAGAAAGAGACTGCGGAAATTCCATTCAGTATCTTTGTTGAAATTCTTTTCGCGTTACCAAAAAGAAGCAATACGCAATATTGCTTCCATAAATAGAAATAGAAAAACGATTGAATAACTAAATAAAACCCACTACCGAAGGATATTATCGTTGTTTGCTGAAATTCTAAATTGTTCAAGTGACTTGTGGTGTGGAATTGGGGAAGCTAGTCAAAACTAAATTTGCAATATAAATGACACTGTTGGTGGCAGAATTATTGGTAGCTATTTATAAACATTTAACTTTTCCTTCGGTACTTAATTAAAAAGAGCAGAGCTAGCGGGCGGAGTCACAGGTCAACTGTTAGTTGTGATTTGTGTATAACTTGAGGAGATTTGTTTCCTCTACCAAAGCCTCACGCATTTATAATTCTTCTGGAAATTGTATTTGAAGGTATTTTTTTAGTCTTTGGTAAAATATCCGCAAGAACACTACTTCATAAGGTTCAATTTATTTCTTCTCTTCTGAGAATGAATAGGGGTTCAAGTCAATGGCTAAGTTGGTATATCCTTATCAAGTATTTAGCTTTTTCTTAATATTTAATCTTCCTATCGGTTAGTTCAGCACTAGGATAGCTGCCCCTTGACTTTCTATAGAGTCCGTTGCCTTGTTGCACTTAATCCCTACGTGGCTGTGGTTTTTTACCCTGTTACTCTACTCTACTCTCTTTTCCAAATTGTTTAGGTCTGTAAAAGCATTTCGTATATACATATACGTATTTTCGACATGGGTTTAGTCTCCTCAACGTAGCTAGTCTGTCACTAGTCTCTGAGTCATGACAGATAATCCTTTTAGCACGATGTATATAAGTTCTTTCGCTTAATTACAGTATTGCCTTTATTCGCGATGATAATTAATTATTTTCTAAAAAAAAAATGCATCACTTTGTCTTATTTCGACTCCAGAAATATCCTACCAATTTGAATTTTAAACCACCCTGTATAAAATGCAAATATGTATATAGCGACGATAAAAATTGAATGACTTTTATTTAAAACAATATTGACAGCTCCTCAAACAAAAGCTAAATTCCGTAAATAGTTCAATCTCAATATTGCCTGCTATAAAACATATTTCAAATAATTTCAAATCATTTTGGCAGGCAAAACAATTTTCAACTCACATCTTCCGATTAAGATTTCAAAAATAGAAATTGCATCTTAAACTAAATAGAAAACTCAAAATTGTTTAAACAGCATGAACCAAAAAGAAAAGAAATGAAAAATTATAGACTCTGTGTGGTCGTATCGAAAGGAAAACTTTTCGAATGACAAATGGCAGCGCGAACAATGCTACTCAGGCGTATACGTAACAATTTTTGACTTTCACGGTATTTAGAGAAAAAGAAGACATTTCGGTTGTTGTACCCATCGTGTTTATATTTTGTATTTTTATTCACCGAACAGTGAATCTGTTTATCATTTCATTCAGTTTCAGTTTGTGGTTTTCTCTTTTAATCTGACAGAATGTTTGCATTTATGATTTTTTTTTTTTGTTTTGTACACACAATGTTGGATGAATTGCGTGACACACCAGAAAACACAGAACTCTGTGGTGAGGAAAATTTTGTTTGTTCTCAACGTTAAGGGAGGGGGAAGGTGCGGGGGCTAATGTTTCATAAATTAGCCAAGTTTTATTAAATATTTCAAGTGTACCATGAAATACTAAACAGAATTATTATATTGTGTAGGTACCTATCTTTGTTTTGAGTTTCTTTCGTCGAGACCTTGACTGTATGTAGATCTATTTTGGCAACAATGGATATTACGTTTTCAAAGGAAAATCAGATTTTCGTAAATAAAGGAGAATTCTTTGAACTTTGGAGAAGAGCAATGTTCTGACTACCTACATGGAGAAGGATACCATACGATAGATACGAGATACGAGATACGAGTATACATGGGAAATATTTGGAGAAATGCGATGGAAAGAGTGTTGTTTATTTAAGGATTTAATTAAACTTGGGTCGACAAAAATTTTTAAGAGGCAAATGATGACAGTATAGTTTTACTTAAATGAGTCGTACTTAATAAATAGGTGATTTATTCGAGTGTGATATTTGTGCAGAAGTAGAATTGATTTTGTAATATCAGAAGAGCATAATCAATCCTATTACGAAGCAGATTTCATGTAGGTAAAGACATAGGATTTCAACTGATTTGACATCGCCTAACTCCATATTTCTCAATATCGGATCGATGTTTATATACACGATTCTAACAAGAAGAGGAATACCATAAGTCAAAGAGTTTTCTCGGAAACATACCCAGGAATCTAATCTAAGATTAGGTTAGGCTTAAGGGGACTAGACTAGGACTAGGACTAGAAATAGAAAGGTCTCTGGGCACCATATAGGAGCCCATCGCGATCACAAAAGAACGAATTGAAGCAAACAATGTAACTAAATCATTTTCCGTAAAAAAGATCCAATTTCCCTGCATAAACCAAGTAGTGCTTTGTATTTAGTATGGTCTATCTTAAAAAGATGTTAAAAGAAATATCGTACCAGAAACTTTCTAAGAAAAGGCCCTGATAAAAATGGTGTTATGAGAAAAAAAAACGTCGACCAAAAAAATTTATATTCTAACATTAAATTTGAAATCGCAACAAATCTGTCCAATTTTGGCCAATCTTCACAGCAACACTCCCGGGCCAATACGAATACTTAAGATTATCTGTAAACCAATACACGATTTTGAATGTTTTTTGTATGAGAGGTGCCACGCCCCTTGTATTTCACTTTGGTTATCATTTCAAGCTGAGACTACCTATATGGAGAATTATTCTTAGCAGTTGTCTTTTACCATCAAAGACAGCCAGAAGATTTCTTCACTTAGATCCAGTCTTTCAAATTAAGCACTTCTATCATATATAAATGGTTTTTCTTGAAGCTTTCTAGTGACGTTTTCTATCTGGACATTTTCTGAAGAATACTCTGTGCCTTGGAAATACATTCTTTTTTATAATTAACCATTGTTCAAGGGGGTTTTGTTCCCTTGTAATGCTAATTCACAGCACGAGTTGAAGGGTTAATAGGAAAGATAGAGAGAAGGTACCGGTGTGCATTCGTTTTAAACAATTGTGGGTTGAAATTAGAAGGGGTAAAACAAAGCACTCCACATGTCCGACTTATAAAAGAATTCTATATTTAACAGTACGTCCTAAGGTAGGCTTACTTACTTACTTAAGTTGGCGCTACAGTCCGGGTAGAACCTGGGCGTCAACACTAACAAGCATCTCCAGCCAGCACGATTTTTAACCAGCTGACTTCAGTTTCGCACGCTAGGTTAACTTCCATTTACGTGCGCCACCTGAATCGCGGTCTTCCTTTACTTCTTCTATTCGAAGATCTACACCGCTGCAGCATTGCGTCCATTCCCTCTACATAACCCAGCCAAATCAGTCGTTATATTTTCACTCTTCTGGCTAGGTTGATGTCGCTGTACAGCTTTTATAGTTCGTCGTCGTTGTATCACTATCTATGCTGGAAGTATTTTCCGCTCGAAACAGCCAAAGGTAATCTCATCCGCTTTTGATATAGTCGATACCTCTGCACCATAGAGAAAGACTAGGACAATTAGGTCTTATATAGTTTCACTCCAATTGCCTTCTTAGCCCAAAGAGACAGCAGTTGGCAAGAGCTATTCTTCGTTTAATCTCGGGGTCTATGTAGACAAAGTCCCTAACCACCTCAAAGTTATATCTGTTTAGGCTCTAGGGTGACATTCTGTACGAGACCTGTCGGTGTTGGGTGTTCCTTCTTGTTGACAGCATGTACAAGTACATTGTCTTGCCCCCAGGTAAGGCTTACTGGCACTGGGACAATGGAGTATTTTGTGTCGTAATATTCGGTACGGAGAAAACTTTGCTCGTCGTATCTGGGAGTGGAAGCTGGATTCATTAAGGACTCGTCATCGAGAAACGCCCACATTTAGCGAGATCGCAAGATTAGGAAGTCTAGGACAATCGCATACTCTTTTTCTGGAGTTGTGAAATCAAACAAAACTCTCTGCTACGATTAGAGGAACAAAAAAAAGGAAATCTTTGTTAACTATCTGTTGTAGTGCCTCCCTTTTCGTATTCGGTGTATTTTCGACCGACAATTTTGTGTTCTCGTTTTTTACCTGCCCAAGGGCGTCATTAGCAATTTTTTTCTCTATTCTTGACCTTGTTTTCAGTGTTGCGAAATATACTTCAAGCTTGGCATCATGTGTTCACCAGTATTCGTCACTGAACTGTGGGTTTCGGTATTCGTCTTCTCATCTAAGCCTAATATTGGCAGATTTAATTTTGAAACGAAATGCCATTATGGCAACATGTCGAAAGCTCAAGACCTTATCCCTTCCTCATATTCGAATGTATCCATTTAAATTGGATTTGGCGAATAAAGACTACTGCACCTCATCCGATCAAGAGCCGAAAACCTTTGCTGCTAGTTCCTCTTTACTAGTAACAATTTGATATTTTCTATTGATATTTTAGTAAATTATTACATAGGTATGTCAAGTTCCGAATTTTCAGCTAACGTTGCACTGAGTATAATTTAGCAGAGCTATTCCATTTCAAACACAATCTGTCCATTGATCACATTACTAATTTTATCCAAAATTCTTGCAGACCTCATAAATAAAATCAACCCAAATATTAAAAAAAAAATAAAAAACACAAAATAATTTTAAATCGCTTTGATTTCGAAATAAACATACCGAATTCACGTAGTATTTCATTTCACAATTTTGTTCAAAACAAAAATAATAACATTGCTCGACATGACAAGAGTTATCGACATCACATGCCCTCTCTACGCCATGGAAGATATTCGATTTGCGTCATTGCCGTGCCTTCTATACGGCCGCCCGGCCAACAATCAAAACTGACGACTCTCTACATAAATATAGACAAGATCTTCTTCGCCTTCGACAGTAACAAATGACTAATTGAAAGGCATTTTCAAAGTTCAAATCGATTACGTCGTTAAGTTAACACTTTGTGTTTACATCCACGTATGAATGTAGTAACATGCCAAGTCCATGTAGACAAGGCTTCAAGGAAAATAGACGAGCAAAGTAACGAGCAGGAAATTAGTATTCAACATCAATGCACATTGCCCATAAGCATGCAACACTAAAGTATAATGTGCAAATGACATCATGTAACTTGTAACAGCCTTCGACATGCCCATGCCCAACTACGCCCACACACATTCAGAGGGAAAGAAAAAATCCGATAGCTACCTCAGTTCACATAAAATTTACAATCGTCGAACAAGAGGAAGAAAAAAAATGTTCCACATACGCCCCCGTATGCCATGACAGGTGTTGGGTGTGTTTAGTGCTCGCTGCAAATGTCATATTCAGCGTTTGACAACTATTGACTTTCTCAAATCGAAAAAAGGACATTTTATACAAAATGCACTCCTCCTGCATGCGATTCAGAGTGTAAAGGTGGCATTAACGTTTGCAAGCCTACTGTATTTATTTTTAAAGCGGCGAAATGGATGTCTTTGATGCACACAAACAGCCGCTGGTATTGGCAGTGTGCCCAACGCTAAGCGCTCAGCGACAGCGAAAATAGTCCGCCGCCCTAATGTGCAAAAGTATCTAATGATGTTGTGTATGGATATTAGTTGCATGGGCTCCTTTTGGCAGGCGAATTGATTGCGCGATGGCATTCTGATTTGTTTGCGGGCCAAGCCTTAATAAGTGAGTGGCGTGCCGTTAGACAATCAAATTGAATAGGATTTAAATACATTCTAGCATTCGTGACGCAATTGAGTGACTTCTTAGCAAACACATTTGTTGTCCATTAATTTATTACTTCTATTTGTATGATGATAGATAAACAAGAAAATATAATTTTATTCCCTCTCACTTTTTTGTTTGCTTTCAGGCGTCATTAATCGAGGTGATTCCTTCCGGCGCCGACGTTCGCGTAGCAATAGTTTAGCACCGGTTAGTCCAATGCATCAGCAGCACCGGGGTGGTGGAACCACACCGGAACATCATGGATCGCAATCAAATCATCATGTGGATGTTTATCATGTGCAGATGCTTGGCTCACAGGGGGTTGGCAAGCAGGCACTCGTATCGCAATTTAGGACTTCAGACTGCATTAATGCTTATGATGGACCAGGTGAGTTTTTCAATTTGTTTTCCCACTGAGGATGTTATTTTTTTTTTTATTATTATTTTCGCAGTGCAGGTGCAGGCGTCTGATGTTTACACAATATTGTTGAAATGTTTTCTTTTCAAGTGCCACGTTTATACGAGTCTATTGGGGGAAATGCTTATTTTTTATTTTCGAGTACATCGAAGGTTATGATGACTTTTTGGATGTAGACCACCATTCTTCTGGAATATTGCATCGATTTTAGGTTGAAAATTGAAGTAGATCTTACGTTACCTACTTGAGAACATACTCCTTAAGTAGGGTATTATGTATCATTGGAGCCGAAGTCAAAAATGTCTGCGGCTATTTAACGTATTTTTATGAACACATACAACATGTTGCAATATGCTTCCTTGTTTGTTTAAAGTTAAGCTACAAGTCCTGGATCTTTCCAAAGGAACTCTCTCTCTCTTCTTCTGGAAGCTGCTGTTGACAGCAACACAACACTTTGACTGCTCCTGGAGCATAAGGCGACAAAGAAACACTAACTAAAGTTCTTATGACTATCAAAATAAAGACTACTTAAGACTGTTAACAATTCTTTGATAGCTCTACTTAAACAAGGTGGCGCTAAAGTTGCCACCTGGTTTCCTTTGGCTGTCAGTTTTTTTCTGTTCTGTTCTGTGCCGCCTTTTGAGTAATGTTTACTGGATGTCTTAAATTTGTTTCCATTAAATCGTAAAAGATGACATCCGCTAAGTGGTCGATTCGGGTCCGATTTATGGCAGTTTCCATCACTTTTGCCAGAACTTCCCGCGATAAGTCCTCGCATTCTTGACGGATATTCTCATTGAGGGATTCAAGAGTCTGATATTCGTGACTTCAAAAACCCCACAAAAAGATGTTTGCAAAAGTTAAATCTAGCGATCTTGCCGGTCAGTGCAAATGGCCAAAACGAGAGATTAGGCGACCAGGAAATGTAGCCCTCAGAATTTTAATTGTATGTCGTGCAGCATACATTGATGCACTGTCTATACTTTGTAAGGGAACGCCTTACAGTCTTTCACCAAAATTCTTTCTAAAGATCGCCGATTGATGTCCAATTGAGTGGCACGTCGTCTGGTCAATACTCCCGGGTTCACTGCGACATCCTCAGCTACAACTGCGATATTTTCAGCAGATTGGCTGCTCCAGGGGTGGCAGCATCTCGTTTTGTTCCACAATCTTCTAGACGATCGGCTAAACGTATTTGTTCAGTAGATGTCGAAATACCGAAGAAATCGGCGCTGACATTCACGCTGAGCCAACACCTATACACCACCGATGAGTTCTTCAGAAAAAATTGAGACAATTATACTGTGTTCTTTAGGAGTATAGCGATTCATGTCATTCATGTCATTCAAGTAGAATTAACATTTGGCGCCATTTGCAAAAATTATAGCGTCTTCCGATAGGATAACTACTTTTGGGTGACAGAAACCCGTATAACAAAAAGCGTGGTTCCGTGGGGCCCTACAACGAAGTGTGGTTCCTACATTGCACCCACATCTTCATTGCATCTACATCTTCCCAGAAGCAACCATACAGAAATCGGCTCAAAAATGGATAAATGGGTTGAATATATGAATAAAGAGGATCAACAACAAATGTGGTGTGGTCGATAGGCTGGGCGCCAATTTTTAGTGATACACAAAATATTTCCTACCATCGACACAGTAGATACAGATGCGGTTAAATCTCTTTCAAATATATGTCCTTTAAAATATCGTCCTCAGCCCAAAGAAGTAGCGATTAGCACAAATATTATTGCATTTATGGATCTCCGCCAAGATCAGCCGCATATATAAAAATTTGGAAGACTTTCCAGGTCTAAAACGTGAGATATAATTTGATTGACGATGTTTGAGAGGCTGGATAGGCCTCTTAAGTTGATGCAGAGTCGGCGATTTTCTCTTTGTCTATTTGATAGGTGGAATTACTGTGGCTCCAATCGGCGGGCATACTTTCCTCCAAACATACTTTAGAGATGAGTCAGTGCGTGCTTCGTACCAATTAAATTGATCCTACTTTAGGTCGGAGCTTAGAACTCTTGGTTGTCTTCCAAGTTTACTGTTCATTAGAGTCTAGAGTAGTCTCTTGAGATGCTAAGCATTCGACTGCGATTTTATATAGATGTACTTACTACTTATAAGTCGAACTTGGTCAGTTTGTAGCTACTTAACCTTCTACAAATCTGTAAAACCTACTTGAATACATACCTACACTTCAGGGTAAAAATTTCCTACATTCGCACTAAATGTGCTATAAATGCTTCCGTTCCGAAAAAAAATGAAGGTAAATTTGTCCCATAATCATCATTAACTTGCACGCTTCCTTGTCAAAAAAAAAAAAAAATATTGTTCAGAAAAATCAGCACAATTCAGTGCATTACTATGGCACAACAGGAATATGAATATAGCCAATTTGTGTCACGGTCAAAAAAAAGTAACAAGCGGATACAATCAGTGTATCCTTACAATGTGAATGACGATGCCCTTACTTCCTTTCCAAACAAAAGTGAATGTCTGTCAACGACAATCCTTGCCTCGGAACGAGAAAGAAAAGAAAACCTCGACTTTTGTAGGTTACCTAATTAGAGGCAACCACTCAATACATGCTAACCCTCTTCTAACATTTCCTTGTAAATGAGCACAAAGAAAAGCTAATTTTGTTTCCTTTTGTGTGTTTTTTTTTTTTTAGAAACCGATGAAGCTGAACAAAATATTTCAATCATTTTGAATGGCATTGAAACGGAATTGAAATTCTTGACAGGGAAACAGGATGACAAGGTAAGTTCGACTAAAGTTTTTATCTTCGCACATGGAAGAGACAGACGACTGAAAAAATTCAGTGACCACCAACATACACCCATAAAAGTGACTTCCCTCCGACACCTTCATCTGTCTCTAACTGAACCGTGCTTGGAGTGACGGATTCCATTATTACCACAGTCTCGGTCGTATACTCGTATCTCATCCGGTGCACAATTGTGACGTGTGTTTCATTTTAAATTCCGGTTAAACGCAACTTTTGACAACAAAACGATGGAGTTTCTCGCATGAGAACTTTATCTGTGTCATGACTGCACTTGAAATTCACGCAAAATAGCTCAAGGAATCTACCCCACATAGTGTACCCTCCCTTTTTCTAGAGCAGTAAGTGTCGATTACAGTGCAATTAAAAATGACAGCAATCTTATGCAAACCACCCTATAATTCTATATGCCTGCGTGAGAAAATGAATGTGACGAGAGAAGAAAAATCCACTCTGCTTTGTAATTAAGTTTGTAACGCTGAAGGCGTGAAGGAAAAGTGCATTCGCGCGTTACTATGCAAGTTAGTACACCGTGATTTCATCATGGATGATGGATCCTCTTCGTCCTGGCATCGTTATGGAACCTGTAATTAGTATAAATCTCTTTAATCAAGAAAATTGCTTGCTTGGCAGTGCGACAACATTGTTGTAGAGCTTGGTAGTCGGTTGGGGTTCAGTTTTTGCGCGCTGGCAAAAGGCATCAACTGCAGCATTAGGTATATCCTTTTTAAATTTTTCAAAGCAATTTTAGTTTTTTTTTTCTATTACTTTGGCTGTCGTGAACTTTAGGTTTTGAGTAATTTTCTTTGAAAAGTAGTTTATTTATGAAATCTGTCCATTTTATTAATTAGAGTTCTTAGTTGGAGACAAATTATGATGAGATTTTCGTGAAAAATGGCAGCACCCAGTGATGCCAGGATGTAGGAATGAGAGAGTATATTTTTTTTTACAATTGTTGGATCAATATTGGGTAAAGACTGATGGATTTCCGTTTAAATAAATCGAAGTGGATTGTTGTTTGCGAAAGTTGTGATATTGGCTGTTGGAATTTACCATCGATGGGGTAAATTTGACACTAAAACAGAGGGTATCGCCATACGTACAGTATGTTGGCAATTTTAGACGAATCAAATGAGGTTCTAATTTGCGATGTTATGTTCAAAGAAGAAGACACAGATGATGATTTTAAGATTGAATATCTCAGCGAACATAATAAGGTAGGAGCATAATTTTTAAATTTACACGTGGAATGGTTAGATCGTTAACAGGAGTCACTCTTGACACTAGACTTGGCAGTCTAAAATTCAAAATCAATAAAAAAAAATCCATAGAGGCTAGGAACAGCTCCACACAACCAATTGTTTGTGTGATTTTTTTGTTTTTTTTTACCAACAATTTTATGCCGAATCCGATAGGCTGAGAAGCTTTTCCTGGACAGTTACACATTCGGATGTTTGTCAGACTTTTGCAAGGTGAGCCAGTGGGAAAAGAGACTCAATAGTCTCAATAGTCCAGCGTACCAACCATTGGTAAGTCGCATCCTTACTTTTGGATCTCTCGTATGGTGGCCTGCCTTAAGTTAAGATAGATACATAGATAGATTTTTATCGGTTGAGCCTTTATATGGGATAATGGAACTGTGGCCTCTTTTAAAGGAGCCATGGTGAGCTCATAGAACCAGCTTTTCCTCCGGAGACAGTCAGGAAGACAGGGATCTTTTCTGGGGGTCTGTCAGCAATATTTGTTTGAGAAACTCATCGTCAAGGACTTTCTTTCTAAAACGAAAGAGAGCCGGACATTTCATATGTATTTAGATTAAATTGTAGGGGTAGGTGGTATAATGAATCCCAAATCACTGCGACCACAAGTGAGCCTTTTGTGTGATAAATGTTAACTGAATTCATGAGTATGTAAAGTGGGGATTCGTTACTCTAAAGACAGAATCTGCACGTAGAATCCTGTGATACACCAATCCGCTGGAGATGTTTTTTCATGAGGCAATTAATATGACGGTGCAGGGAAATAAGTCCCCGGGAACTAAGTTCACTGAGGGAATTAGTTCCCACCTAGTGGGAAATAAAACTTTCGTGAAGTGGACTTAGTTCCTATGTTAGGTGGGAACTAAGTCCACTTTCTTATGGGAACTTAGTACACATTCAACAGTTTAATACGTATGGGGGGGCATGCTGCCCCCCTGCAACCCCACTGCTTGGGTTTACTATCAGTTTTCCAGTATGTGCGATATTTTGTGTATTGAAAGGGAAATAAAACCACTCAGAGTTTTCGGAATTTATTTCCCACCTTACATGGGAACTAAGTCCACTTCACAAAAGTGGTTTTATTTCCCACTAGGTGAGAACGAAGTCCCTCAGTGGACTTAGTTCCCGGGGACTTATTTCCCTGCACCTAATATGACCACCAATTATTCCTGATGGGATTTTAAGAATATTTTTGTCCAGATTAATGAGCGAGTATGATTTTGTGGGGGAGAATTTGAGGAAGAAATGTCGGCTGCAGTTCCGAACAGGTGTTTTAAGCCAGACTTCATTGGATTCGATTCGAAATAAGCTATAGATGTAGTTCTTGAAATGTTTTTTGCTGACACCACCGAAGCGACGGCTTAAGGTTCAATAAGCGGTATTGTTGCACCGACTTAAGTCAGTGAGTTGGCTGTTTCGTTCCCAGCAAAGCCACTGTCGGCTAAAATCCCGTAGAATGACTATAGTTTTTTCTTTGAAAGTCCGTAGTGACGTTGGTACATAGCTGGTTTCGACGAAGTTCTGCGTCTGTTGCTAAAAAGTTATCCCATTAGCCATTTAAATTATTTATTGGCTTCTTAGTGATTTTTAGCCCACTTTCAATATTAAAACCGAATATAATCGAACAAATTTCTTTTTCGTGTGGGACCGACGCTTTTTGTTATCCAGCCAGGCCTATACCAATGTTCTTTTGTCCAGAGATTCACATGTCTCACTAAGTGATTCAGTATTCCTTGCCTATGATTCAAAATAATCAAAGTTGGATAAAAGTTCCCTAGATATTCAAGAAGGAATTTTCTTCCTGAAATCTGGGTACATGTCATAACGCCCGGTGTCATAAGCCCTGAGGCGCTATGACACTTTTTTGTGGGCTTTATGACACTATAAAAAATGCAGTAACGCTATGACATTCACCCCTGAAATCTATTGTCCTAATAGAGATGATGACAATGTTTGAAAAACTTTACCTACTGGGGGTATCGAAAAGGAGTTGGCAGTTGGATATAAAGAAATCAGCAAGACCTTATTGATGAAAGCATTTACGACAGTGAATATGTTATGTACCATATGAATTTACAGTGCGCCAGGTGGAAGTTGGTACGCTCCATTAAGACAATATTGTACCAAATCATGCCAACTCGTAACCCGTATGTGTGCAAAAGTCCTTTGATCTTATTTAAACTTCATCACCCTCTAAAATGATTATACGTACGACTTGTGCAATTTTTTTTATAAATGAGGTTTAATTAGCCCAACCAATTTGACAGCTCCATTTTGACCTTTTTTCACTTTTGCACTGCTTATAAAATAAAACGCTCTCCGGGGTTGCTCCTTTTTCTGTGTACTTCAAAAACATATTTCAAACCATTCCCCCCCTTCGCATATTACAACCAACAATTAATATTGTAAATACCTTTTAACCCATTTGTAACAAAAAAAAAAACCTTTCCATTCCATTTTAACCCTTCACCCTGGGGGGTTTGCGTATCCATTACATTAATTAAACCACTGACCAAAAGTCCGGTCATGAAAACGACAACAATATCGCAATTAAATCTTGTCCCTAATTGAGTACACTTTAGTCAGGGCAATAAATTGGTATCGCGTTTCCATACCAATCCCCTCCTGTAAGTGGTGTTGGTGTTCACTTGAAAGCGTTACCACGGAAGCAAAACCCTTCTACCTGCGTGATTTTGAAATTTGAATCAACGCAAAGGATTTTCTGTTACAATATTGCATGACCGTTTTTTTTTTGCAAAAGTAATTAAGATTTACAATCATTTATGCAACTACACAGTCTTGGTAAAGGATATTCCTCATCGCTGTGCCCGAACAATACTTAATGTCCTCGTTAAGGTGGGTATTCGCTTTGAGGCGAGTGCAAATGAAAATGGCCACTTAACCACCAGTTAGTGCGAATAAAATTGATTTTACAACCACATGCCATTGCAACGCTAACAGCATCAGCACGGTATCCTACAACAAAGTGCCGCACACTTACACCTACAAAGCGGAACCAATAGAATTACTAGCGAAACCAAATCCCATTTAAATTACGTGGCAACGACCACACCACATCCTTATGGGCGACACGGCGCGGCGGCTTTGCCGATTGAATTGTGTTCAGTACATGCAGTTGTGGTGTGGTAGTCAGTGCAGCAAGGACTTCGATTTCTATTAAGCTTCCGTCATCCTTTGCCTGTGCATAGTGAGATGTGTTGGCGGTTTGCCATGGTCCAGGTAAGCACAGTATATTGGCAGAAGTCAGCGCAAGCATATGCCCGCAGGTGGTAGCTACATATTTACAGCCTTCTAGGCGAATCCGTGTTGATCCTATTGAGAGATTTACTTTATTTGTTAGCTTAGCGTAAACAGATTTTATTAAATTTGTGGCAAGAGGGCGCAAAGTGTGTGCACACTGCACACACTAGGTAGTCGGTACAGTGGATAGGTCAAAAATATGTTGGCACACTTTGAGTGTATGTATGTAGTTACTGATGTCTCAGAAGTTGTAGCTCATGAGGTTCGATGGTGGAGTTTATGAAACTGTGTTCATAAGAAAAAGGTTCGCAAACTCGTCGCATGCGCCCTAACAAAATACCACCTCGGCATTTTAAGAGCTTCGCTGGTAAACCATCACAGCCGGCAACCATATGTGATTCTTAAACAATTTTATAACTAAGCCAACATCGTCCATACTGGGTGGCTACTGCAAATGCAAACTTAGAAGAAGCAGTCTAGTCGAAAATGCATACTTTTAGAGTAATTTTGACACAATTCGAGAAACTTTTGTTTTTGACAGTAGGACCTAAAAGCATTTTTTTCTGATTCTATTACTTAATTTGTAAATAATTTATTCTTATGTAATCATACAGCAATATCGATTTTTTTCAATTTTGGTACTTACATTTAGTAGCCATGAGCAGCATCGCAATATTGAAGGTACACAGCTTTTATGGAGCGCAACAAACATGCTCCAGAAATGTGACGTTTCTTTTGACACCTTTATTGTTAGAAATAGACGCAAATGGAAGTTAACTTATAAAATAAATGAAAAATCGGTCGTTTTCGATTCGCTTTCGCACGAAACGAAAATGTCTTTCGTTTTTGGGGTTACCTGAAGCAAAAAAAAAAAAACGAAAGCTTTCTTTCGTTTTTGAAGTTAAATGAAGCAAAGAAAAACGAAAACGCCAACAAAATAGCTTATGTTTTTTTTTTCTGTTCCCACGCAAACGAAAATTCATTTCATTTTCAAAATTACATGAACCGAACAACGTTTGCGTCTTACAGAATCCCACCTAAATAAAAACGCATCTTCTCTTCAAAATTCAGAGCTTAACTTCCTATAACTTAGAAGAGCTACTTCCGAATTGCGACTCAGCTTGATCACTTTTGCTGAGATCTTGAACTCGGTCAACTCCTGGCTACAAGTGCTAGCATTTATGGCTGGATGGAAAGCAGATGGGTTTTCGACTTGAAATTCCTCAATGATATCGCAGTATGAAAAAAATCTATCTATTGTGGAAAATCGGGTCCAGGAGCTTCAATGGTAATGTGATGCGCAACGTTTTGCGGAGTTAACAGGTTCGCCATTCTTTAAGATGATGCTGCATAGTCCATACGCATACCCGCATACAGCATACCGCATACGCATAGCTGATATTATATTCCAGTCAATGGGGAAGGGGATACTTTTTTGCTACTATACTTGGTTGATGATTTTTTGCATACGCCCTAACAAAATACCGTCACGGTATATAAAGAGCTTCACTGGTAAACCATCAAAGCCGGCATCCATGTTGTTATTAAGCTATTTTATAACTACGCCAACAACGTCTATACTGGGTGGGGGGAGTTGTTGTTATTGCAGCATTTTGGGGCTACTGCAAATGCTGCTAAAATACACCTTGCGGTAGTTGGTATTGCCTGCTGTTTCGTTTTGTTGTTGTTTTGGTAACAATGGTTGTTGGGTTTTGTGGAAGATGAATGCACTCATTCGCTCTTTGTAGACATTGTCTATTCCAGATGTACTTAGGCGTCCATCGTCAAATTTCTACGTCTTGGTGGTCTACAGTTTATTTTTGTTAGAATTTTAGTTCTTGACTTGGGTGCAATAAGAACCCAATCTGATTTCAAATTTGCCCCTAAGAACATGTTCACCTTGAGGCTGTGCGTATGGTCGATTTGGTTAACGATTCAACTGCTGGTAGAACACGCCGCCAGTGTGTATCCTTAGCTTTGGAAATCTTAGAACTGGGATTACTATTTGAACAAATGAAGTATTTGTAGTTCCCATTGAGTACCACTCTATGAAGATCAACAATAGTTCTCCAAGTCTCATGTGCCCAGTATCCAGAATCACACTATATAACTTCACATCCTGCATCTACATTCAGATTGACCTCTTTCTCAACATTTCCTAAAATTCGAATTAAAGTTATTCACTCCATCGAGTCCTTGTATTGGCAGCGCCAACAACTCTCCCAAACGTAGCATTTGAGTTCTAAATATTTGAATCCTTTCGTTCCACATCATCTGTTCAACTTCCAGTTGAGTTGCCCAATTTTATATTTTGTTTGAGTGCCTTCCCCCCTTCCATCCACACAAAGTAAATACTTCTCTGCCACAAGAAGTTTTATAATTCACATTTGAACTTTGTCGTCGCTCTAATGGTGTGGGGATGTCATCCACCTGCCCCCCTTTCATGTCCCAAAAAATAATTCCATAGCCCAACATTTATTTAATAAACTCATTTTAACTGAAAATGATTACTCTGTCCTTCCTGATTTTGCGTGTAGAGTTTAGGTACATGTGGAACAAAAATGCGCCACAACCAACAATATTCGTTGCTTTCACTGAAAATTAGGACCTCCCGAGGGTCTTAATTAATACATTACAATGTTTCACTATCAGGATACAGAAGGCATATTTACGCACAGCACAGTAACTTTGCAACAAATATAAGCACTCAAACTCAACGTTTCATTGTGCAGCTGAGCTGATAGTCCTGCGGCCAGGAATATGCTCGACTGGATTCCTATGAAAGGTGAGACGGTTTAGGTAAAACATGAATGTGTTGCGAACAGATGATAAGCATGGTCATTGAATTTCACTGACTGCGTAAAGTTGTGCACTGGATGAGCTGATGGCATGTCCATGTCCCTGCATACCAAAAGCAGCTCATGTAAGGGGTTATAGTATTCTGAGAGTGGTTAACACTGAACCGAGTTATTGCGCAATTTTGCCAACATGTGCAACGTTTTTGGGGATATTTTCAGTGCAAAGAGTTTCGAAAATTGCATAATGGGGATTTCCTACGAACCAATTAAAACGCAATATTGTCTCATTTGGGGTGCGGTCCTATGGGATTATGCTGATGGACTAATTGGAGAGTTCAACGAAATGTCATTCAAACGGTACAAATGGTAAATGGCAGGGGCTGAACACAATTTTCAAAATTTGGTTCAATGGAAATATGAAATTTGATCAAGTTGACCAAGGGCGGTTTGCCTGGGGCTTTGTATTTCAGTGGCCAAATCACGAATACGATTGTATTTTAAATGGTTCTCGTATAAAGAGCCGTGCGGCTTAGTAGTACAAATCCAGTGAAAGTAGGAGCTGAATGGATGGATCTAAAGATATAGTTGTTAGTGCCATTTGTGGCTGATGAAGGAATAGGGAAGGCACTAACTGAATTGGTGATGCCCAGTCATGGCAATTTTACAATTTCGACTAGATTTGCTTAGCGTGAGTGGTAGGTTTTATCTCGCTTTGAAATAATGACCCGACATGTTTCCAACTCATCAATACTGTCGTGGCAGTGCCGTAACTAGGGCGGTGCCAGCGGTGCCCAGGCACAGGGCGTAGGCCCAGGAGGGCGCAAAAATGGCCAGGACCAACTTTTATGTAGTTCGGGTTGAAAGATCTTTAGACTGTGACTCTCGTAATTATCGCAACATTACAAACCAAAACAAGTTAAGTTTATGTTCTAATAAAAATATTACCTATAAAAAGGTTGTAGGTGTCATGAATATGAACTTTGATTTAAAATGCAATCCATTTATCGTCAGTCGAGAAACCGAAATTACATCGAAAAAAGTGTTTTCCTACCTCTCATGAATCTATTAGGTACACACTACACAATACGCAATGCACCAGCAACATTTTATAGGTAGATACGTAAACCGTACACCGTACAAGATACCTATTGGAAAAATGTTTGTCCTTTTTTGGTGCGAATTGTCACAAGTTTATTCAAAATTCACGACATTAAAACCGTTCCACAAACTATCAAATAAAAAAATCGTTCGGACTTACTGTGATTGTCGATCAGCGATCGTCACGACAATTGTCGATTGCGTCGATTGATTTTAGCTATTCGTACGCACAATATTTTTTAACTTCCAAGAGAGCATCGACCAGACATTTGTAATCGACTGTCAAATCGACAAATAACAATCGCAATCGACAATGGCCCTCCGCACACGAGATTATTCTGCCGGCATAAAAACGGTTTTATACTATACTTCGAGTCGAGCCTACACGGGATGATTTCTGCCAGCAGATGCAGAACAAACTGTATAAATTAACCTCCTTTCAATGTGATATTTTTTTTTTTTTTTTCAAAATTTTTAATTTTTTCAGACCCAATATTTTGAAAATTGTATATGTATTCGTTTTCTGCCTTGTTCAACCGCTCAAACTCGGCAGAAAATTTTCTGCCGTTTCTTGCCATCCGCTCGTCTACAAAATCGGTTTTATGCCGACAGAATTCATCTCGTGTGCGGAGGCCCAATCAGAATACTAAAATTTACAATCGACGATCGACAGTTGTCGCTCAACGATCAATTATCGACACTCACAATAGGGGCCTTAAACTCAAACAGAGATTGAACAGTATATTAGAAGTTGATGTGACATAAATGCCACAGAATTTTGGGCCGAAATAGAAACTTTGAAGAATCAAATTGAAGCGACTTCATTATTTGCAAATTGCGAATGTCAATCAAGCCTAAGTCTTCTTAAGAGGATAGTAGAACTGGACTTAAAGGAAATGTTTCCAAACGTATTAGTAGCTATACAATTTTTTGAACGACGCCAGTGATCATCAGATGATCATTTAGTAAACTCAAAATGATAAAGACATACTTGCGCTCAACGATGAGTCAGGAAAGGTTATCTGGCCTGGCAATTTTGTCGATTGAAGCTGACATAGCACGACTCCAGTCGTATGATGATGTCATTAAGGACTTCGCCATGAGGAAAGCCCGTAGAGTAAATCTTTAAGTAAATACATAGGTATGTAGTTGTCTTATTTTGTTTACGTTTACTGGTGTTATGTCTATTATACCTACCTGTATGTACCCACATATGTTGGCAAATATATTTTTTTTTTGTTTGCCTAAAGTTAATATATTTTAAATTCTAACAAGTAACTAAACAAAAAATTAGATATCTGAACCTCGCAAACCCAGTATATAATTCGAGGGCGCAAAATAGGAGCTCGCACCGGGCGCATAACAGCCTATAGTTACGGCACTGTGTCGTGGTACGTAGTAGAGTTTATCACGCTGAGCCGGAAAAAATTACAGCAAGACTGAATGATTTTCAGAAGTAAAACTTAAGTCCCCAAGACTGTTCAACTAACAATTTGCATCTTATAAGGTCTTGTAGGAGTAAACAAACAATATAAGTTTTTTTTTATATTTTTAACAACACATTTTTATGGCGATGGGCCTAATATGGTGGCTAGTCAACTGTGATGAACTGACAGCCTGTACAACCTAACAATACATTTTCAACCAAAATTTCTAAGTATATTTTTTTTATTTTACATTGCATCGTCGACAATCTAAAAATATAGGTTGGGCTACTTTGAGTTATATATGGTGTGAGTTCATAGCAGAAGACTAGACATATCGGGCCCATCTCCACCTCTGGGGAACCTTCATGGCCAAAACCAAATTGAATTAGCCCAAGCACTTAACTTGCATACAAAACATAAAAATGTTTTCATTTGAGAGGCCGACCTTCTCTAAATTGTCGAAGAAGTAGGTACCCTAAAAGATACCTTAAACCTTCCAAGCAATAGCTTCTGTTTCGAGCAATAGCTTGGCATTCACAGAAAAGATAAGTAAAAGTAATATCCTCTTCGGTATGTATAGGTCCTCACAATACCTGCACGTGTCCGTATTTCTTAAATCTAATCACCTAGCGTGCCTCCTTAGAAGGCAATGACTTGAGAGTATTCCTACCGCAATTCGTAACTTTGATCTGCAGAGTTTTAACAATTTTAAAGATTTTTTGCGATCCAGCTCAGGTCACAAGGCCTTTGAGACCATGTGCCACTTTATATGTGATCATATCTGAGGTCTGACTCAATTGTTTCATTTTGTGAAAGCTCTGCTCCGTGCCCTTTAATTACCCTAAAAATTATAGCGCCCAGGTACCTGCGAGCATAATGCTCTGAGCACTTTGCGGCAGCTCCTGACTAGTTCAGATTTTATAAGATTTAAGACTCTGGCACCTTTGGCGCTGCCAGACTATCAATGTAGATGGCGGAACTTCTGATGCCTGGAACACACTGTATGTGTCCAGAAGTCTCATTGACACGTGTACGTCTATATCACTTGAGTATAATACCCTAACTCTGTAGCCTGTAGTTTTGGAACCATCCGTAGAAATCGAAATTTCATTTTCATTCGAGAATTTTTTCCTTTGCAATCTTCCCTGTCAGAGTATAGTATACTTCATATAGTATACAAGATACATGAATGCCTCAAGTGCAGCTGTGGAGGTAGTCCGTAAAGCACCAATAATGGCAGTGCAGGGGCAGGCTGTTTTTTTTTCCTGGTCAACATATCCCGTATATATAGCTTATTTGTGGCTATCCACTAAACAAGAGTTCCTTATGGGTCTTACTACCATGATGTGTAGTCAATGGATCATTATTGGTCTCAAACTCTACTTTTTCCCACTGGTACTGTTCTCTTACAAATTAAGAGGGCATTGTGAACCTTACGAACTCTTCCCTGAACATATAGTTTCGAATTCAATTTTTCATCCAGGACTATGCCAAGACAATGTGGTATCCGAGAGGGAAAGCTCCACTCCACCGAGCTTGAAATTTGAAGGGTGATATCTTGTATTTCGTACCAAAAAGTGCCAGTTCCGTTTTTCCGGGTTGACATGAAGTTCACACTCTACAGCTTATTTTCTGACCTTTTTAAGGGTTTGATTGATTCCACTCAATGTGATTAGGAATTTACGCTGAAGTAGAATGTGTGTTCTACAAAACCCTCATCTTGCCAGTTCTGATTTATGGCACCGAGTGCTGGACGATAAGCAAGAAGAGAGAGCTGAAACTGGGCTCCTTCGAAACCGCGAACTCTATGAGCTATACCAAGATGTGGATGTAGTCCAAAAAGCCAAAACACGTCGACTACATTGGTTCGGCCACATCGAGCAAATGGACAATAATGCTCCAGCTAAGAGGATCTTCGAATCCCAGCCCCCAGGTTTGAGAAGACAAGGAAGACGGAACCTCCGTTTTAAAGACCAAGCCATCACTGATGCCAGAGCGCTTGGTCTGGACATGTTATGCTCGCTGCGCCACTGCTCAAATAAACGTTGCCCCTATCTGTACTATCTCCGACCGTACCTCACATTATTCAAACGAACCAATTGGTCCTATGCTGCGCAAAGATGTCTCAAACCTTACCTTTATCGATTTCAACGCCAGCACTCCCTCCCTTAAGATTGGTCTCCTTCGACATACTTAACTACATATATATGGGTCGGGTCTTAGTTTAAAACCATTGTTGTAACTTGTTTAAAGCTTGTTTCGAACACGAATTCCTGCGAATCTGTGGAGACATTAAGGAAAACAGAACTTTCGTTCCGAAGGCTAAGTCATAGAAAATAATTGACCTGGACAGAAGCATGAATGAAGTGCGTCTTATGTGCGTCTTTCTAAAACGACATTACCTCTTAAACTAATTAAAATCCGCCCAATTCCTACTGAACTTTAATTCATAAACTAAAAATACTTTCCTTAGATTTCATTAAATTAAACTTCCGACTATCTGCGTGGCCAGGTAAATACCTCTGCCACCCTCAGTGGCCTCAACCATTTTGACACACCTACTCGATGTCAGATTGTCAGCCAACTGTCTATACCAAACACTGCAGCTTTGTAATTTTATGTGTATACCTATGTAAAACATTTCATTATCCCCCTCAATAAATTTCGCATTTTAATAAATTCCACAGCCACTAACCCACTGTGTACATTCAAAGAACGCCCTAAGCTATGTATTAACAAGCTGTTACAATATTTGCCCGGCATTAGCTTTGGTAAATATAACATCGACCAGACTGACAACGTTTCGATAAGCCCTCGTGTTGTTGGCTTTCTCGTCGATAGCCGCGCTATGAATATCAATGCGATAGAGGGCACATCTTTACGATGGCTACCCCGCCCGCCCCATAAATCTACAGCGCTAGAGAAATCAATTTTTGTTAATCCGCTGTGCTGTTTTTTTTTTTTTTGTGTGTCCTTCGCTCATTTCCTTTTTGCCATTGCAATCAATTCTCGCACATGGTGGTGTAAATTATTCCAAGTGCGCTTTCGTTCAAAAGTTCAAAAGTCACACTACACGTAGAAAAAGATACGAAAAATAAACTGAAAATCCTTCCTTTCGCTGGCAATCTAAATTCCAATCGCATATATCTACACAGTTAGTCCTTAATACCTAATCCATAGCTATTTCTCTTCTTTTGTTGCAGGATGAATTGGAAAAGGCCGATGCGTATCTGGTTGTGTATTCTGTTGTCGATAAGGAGTCATTTACACGATCTAAACAAATCCTCTCACGCCTTCAGGATATGGATTTGATTAGGACGCGACCGATAATCCTGGTGGCAAATAAAATTGATTTAGCGAGATCACGTGCCGTCTCAGCACAAGGTAAGTGAAAAATGAGAAGAGAATTATTTTTAAGAAACTCAAGACGCGTATCTCTGTCTAAGGGAAAGTGTGGTTGTATCCTTGTAGCACTTTGAACCGTCCGATTATAACGATTATAAGGGTTCGGAACGAAATGATAAAAAAAAACTTTTTATAGTATTCCATTAAAAAGCCATCCACAAGGGTAGCTGGGTTTTTTTTATTTAACTATAACTGTTGACTAATGTCGAATTAATCAGCCGAACAGCAGTAGGGTTTATTGACTTCTCGGCTGCGCTGTTTTAGGACGAAAAAGCGAAAACCGTAAATTGTGTCGGCATTAATTTGCTTGTGAAGGATCAAATGTCTCGTAAAAGAACAATCACGACTGAAGTTTGTATGTGTTTAACTGGATGATGTTTAAGATAAGTTAACCTTTTAAAGGCGGAAGTTTATATGGACGCATAATTTCTGCAGAGGAGGATTGCAGAGGAAGAGCGGTGCGGGATGGAATAATGTTATTTGTGTATAGCCTTTAATCGGGTGTTTCTTTTAGAAGCCTTTTAAGCTTATACATAAAATTGAATATTTAGGGAATTTATCGTAAAAATGTAAATCCTGTTTGATGGGAATGCAGATGCTAATAACGAGATAGGAATTTTGAGAGTTCATTGAAATTGAGAGTTCCATCAATTTTGCCATGGAGGTGGTGATGGGACTGGTATTCGTCTGGACAAGATCTATTTTTCAACTCGTTTCTTATACAAGAAAATGAAATGTAATGTTCCTAGGTACCCTTAGCCCATACCAGCTGCCTGCTCTATTCGCAGGATGCGCTTCTCCGGCACCACTAAACAACATCTCTGTAGCGTTATGTATTACTTCGGGATGGTGGCGCCAAAGGTGTGTTCTCCTCTTAATATCCTGGACTAATGGGTATGCCCCTTTAAACAGCTTCGATTACTCTCCTTTTTGGACAAACGTTCCGTATTAGGTAATCCTCTAAGTTGGTTAGGAATTTATGCTCTCTTTTCCTATTTATTGGTTGAACATTCCCTTTGAAAATTATATGCGGGGGATATTTTCTGCCCTCCCCTTCACAATTTAAACATATAAAGGACACATCGATTCCCGAACCTATTCAGATTCGTTCCATTCCTTCGCTAGTAGCTAGTTAAGGTACAAACCATCTTCCTCTTGTGAGTGTCCGGTATGGCTAGATGGGCCCATCTTTCCTTCGAAAGCTAGTTTTATCTCTTCTGTCGCATGCACTCATGCTGTCTTTTTGCCAGTGACTGAAGCCTGGGGTTTCTGAATTTTTATATCATAGCTCATAGGTCCTCTCTATACGATGACACATATGACAGCATCCAAAATCTACAGCACACTTTACGTCCACTTAGTCGGTTGGCGAAGTACATTCTTCTGTCGTAAGACTAGATCGTGACTTCTCAGTTGGCCCAAATTGGTGTCGCATACAATATGATCTACTGCATCAACTTCTCCTTTGCTATTTTGGTCATAATATGGATAAGGCTGCATTCACACGAACATCATTGTCGCATTTGTATCGAGGTGCGGGTTAAGTGACGATCACTTCAAAGCCTTTGATGTTTGCCTGGACAGGGACAATCTAAGAATACACATATAATATTTCACGGGAAACGTCCTAAACTCCCAATACCGAACCTTGTGGAGCTCTGCCATATAAAGGGTGATTTTTTAAGCGTTTGGTTTTTAAAATTGAAAAAAAAAAAAAAAAACAACGAAAATTTTCAAAATTGAGTGAAATTTTTATTAGGGTCCATAAATCAATTCTTTTCATTTAATTTTTGAATATTATTTCGTGTAAATGTTGACCGCGACTACGCCTCAAGTGGTCCATCCGGAATGTCCCATTTTGGCATACTTTTTCCAACATATCGACTGGTATCCCACCAATAACACGAGTTATGTTGTCTTCCAAGGCGGCAATAGTTGCTGGCTTATCCGTATAGATGAGAGACTTCACATATCCCCACAAAAATAGTCCAGCGGCCAATTCATAGGTCCAAAACGTGAGATGAATTGCTTACCAAATTCGCCTCTCAATATGTCCATGGATTCGCGCCCCGTTCTGTTGAAACTACACGTCGATGAAACCCAGCTCTTCCATTTTGGGCAAAAAAAAGTCCGAAATCATCGAACGACAGCGAGCACCATTGACCGTAACGTTGTTGTTGCCATCATCATCTTTTAAGAAATACGGCCCAAT